>OX465284.1:107388647-109822767 GCA_949987705.1 Thereva unica
TGTTAAAGAAGAAGAAGAAGAGTCAGTTCGAAAAATGGAAGGTTTCAATGACTGGAAAAATTCCTATCATCGAGTATCAACTTAAGAGAACTCGTCTACTCACAAATTGTCTATCCTGCATATAAACGATAGGAGCAATATGAGGCTTGCTCGTTCATTTCTCTACTGAACCCCCGACCTGTGGAATGGACTCTACACCTTAACCTACCTCATAAGATTGATTGCCTAACTATGAAGTTTAAAACAGAGGCCAATTGACAGTTTTTGTTTTGGGTGCCACAGTTACAAATATTCGTTCAAATTCTTTCTCCATTGTTACTTTTACTGAAGTTTTGTGCCCGCTTGGATCTAATATACTCTTAGCACTTTAGCACCTCATATAGAACAGACAGATTTGTAATTCAGACAGATTTGTAGTTTAGACAGCCTGAAGAGATTCTACAGTCCGCCTCAAGTGTTATCAGTCAAAGTCACACTGAATTACATTTTTGTCTGTGCTCCTCGCTATTGAGGGACAACGACAGAGAAAATGATGAACAGATTAGTTCTACTAGAGACAGGCCCGTGATGAGCTATGCACTATCTAGTCCAGTGAACTACCAGCGGTATATTCCTCAAGTCACAGCGGAATGCGATTCGATGTCCACTAAGGCTACTCGTTTTGCTATCATAACATAATGCAATTATCTACTTCTGTCATGTGGCAAATAAATTTAAAATTTCTGTCACTCCAGTTGAAATGTTCGGGTCCAATGCGATTTCCCCTTCCCACTGCCCCCCATAAACCGTAATTAGATTAAACTATTTCATTTTTTCTACATTAACCGAGCAGATAAACTACTCCTTCGGGAAAGTATCGGCAAGTCCTGGTAGTACTAGAAAAAGTTACTACAAAATTTTGGTGGCAGCGGTGGGATTCGATAAAAAATTTCCTTTATTGGATTGGCCACTTGCAGAAACTTAAGGAGGAAATATTGAATCGTGAATAATTGGTAGTTTCTATCGAATGAGTTGGTTTTGCTTGATGGAACGTGCTCCTTGAAAATATGGCTCTGAGTGCCTGTTGGTGGACAAGTTGGACAAGCGAAAATACTGTCCATATGTGCGGATGAATGGCACACTTAAGAGCCCCTCCCTTGTCACGATAATTTTTAGGGGGGAACATGAAGGATGTTAGGATATTATTTGGAGTTATATCAAATAATCTATATGGATAATCGGATGTGAGAAAGTCGAACCCAAAACTAATATTTTCGAATAGGTCTTATTAAACTATTCTTCTGATTGCTGTTTGGCTTTTTCTCTTGTATGTTCACGGAAGTTTGCTACTTAAATTTTTTATCTAGTTAATGTACGGCTCCAGTATACCCTTTCTACTAGAAAATATCAACTCCCGCGATGATCCTTTAATTATAACCGATCCTTTTATTAAACTATATTTAACCAAAAATCTCTCTTTATATATTCCAGATATTCCAAGCTATCAATGATACATAAAAACGATGTAAATAGATAAAAAAAAGCAATGTTAGTATCAAAATCAGGATGACGAGCCTCACTTACAGTTTTATGATATTAAAAGGTCAAAAATGGTCTCCAGTACGGAATCAGCAATAAGTTGGCCACTATTAATAATCCTAGTTATCCTTAACTGTATAGGTAAGGGAAAATTATTATTTCACCATAAATCAGCACCACCAATTGATTCAATTAGTTGAAATACTTTCAGTGACAGCATTCGAGCCAGATTTTGTATTCCCATTGGAAAATGTTACTGTTGCCCAAGGACGAGATGCGACATTCACATGTGTCGTTAATAACTTGGGAGGTTACAGGGTGAGTGGGGAATCAGCACAGACCAGGGTATGTATCGGTTATTCAGAGTATACAAAAAAAAGTAATAATTAAAAAAAATATATTTTTTTTTAATATAAAAGAAAAAATAATTTTTTTTATATATATAAAAACAAGTGCACAAAATAATTAAAATTAAATTTTTAAACAAAAGCTTATTTGAAGCATTGATTATGTACTATATCCAGAATTTTTGGATGCACCGGAATGTGGCACAACTATATCCATTGAGTCTATAATTTCACTTGCACCAAAAGGCACCTACTGCATTTCTTCTGCACTATGAGCACCTTTCCAGTTGCACAAATATAAATCAGTACTATTTTTTATTCTTTATTATTATCACTTTTTTTTTAATAAATATTTTGCATATAATTTTTTTGTAATTAAATTTTTGTTTTCAAAAGAAATAAAATTGAAAATAAAAGCAGTATTTTTAGATACATTTATTAATGGAAGCATAAAATTAAGAGTAAAGTATTAGAAGTAAAAAATAAAATTATAAGTAAAATAATAAATAAAGTAAATTTTTAGATATGTGCACAATTTTACAAATTAAATATAAAACTGCACTTGTACTATCTTGCACTTCTGTAAACTTGCACTTTTCACAAGTAGATTTTGCTCTGTGTAGTTTGTTTGATAGATCTGTGCCAATGAGAAGAGTATTATTTTCAAAATGCATGCAAGTAATTTTTTTGTTTCCTTTTTTTCATAAACAAAATGGTGTTTCCATAATACTACACAATAGGCGCCTTAAAATCGAGTTATTCTTTATTCTATACTTCTTTAGTTTACATATATTTTTAGCCAGTATTTTGTTAATCATCCATTGAAAACATTTAAAGGACAATTTTTTTTAAATGAAATCAGGAAACGCACAAGAAATGCTCAAGTTCGAGCAAATTGGTGAGCTGAACTTAAAAATATACCTCAGTTCCACATATTGAACTGAGGATATAATATATTTCAATAAGCCCAACGGAACACCGAACTGAAGCCAAAGGTAAGAGCTCGCTCAAAAAAGAGTAATGAACTAGGATAGTAGAATGCCATCCCATTGGACCAATGATATTCTGACGATCTTATGACATTAGTATTAAAAAAAAACCTGTTCCCGCATTTTTACACAATGTAACAACGAATGCAAAGTACACCTTAGTAATGTAGCTTTTACATGCAATACGTCATACACGAAGCTTTTGATCAGTTAAGCTGTCGTTCAATTCATAACTTGGTAGAGAGAATGAATAGCTACCGCAAACATAATTTAACATTAGTATAACATCATCAAAGGGGATAGGCTCATACCATTCATTTGGATATTCACTAGTAACCTTAGTTAGAGAAATCGCCTAATATTCCTATTTTGTTTTGCAAGGTCATAACAAGTAATAAATAGTTCATATAAAAAACTTGTTGGCATATGTTGTGATAAAATTTTTCAAAATAACAGCTTTGGAGCTTTTCCAAAATAAAGTCTTCGAAGCTTTTCGAAAATACAAACTTGGAAGATTTTTCAGAATAAAAGCTTTGTAGCTTTTTCCAAATAAAAGCTTTAAAGCTTTTCCCAAAATAAAAGCTTTGAAACTTTCCAAACTAAAAGCTTTGAAACTTTTCCAAAATAAAAGCTTTGAAGCTTTTTTGAAATAAAAGCTTTGAAACAAAAGTTTGCGAACCCAATATCTGAAAATGTTGCCCTGAGGCATGAATGGCATAACGCGTTCAAAGGAGGCTGGGAAGGGGTAGTTTATATGCCCTGTTCCCGTCTATCTTTAATGTTTACGAACCACGAACACATTGGTGGAAAATTGTCACATGATTTTTAGAAATGTGAACATAACTTAGACCAAGACAAGAAACCCGACTCCGATCGACTGGGCTTCAAAGAACTAAATTGGGTGTATTGCGAACTCGTCAAACCAAACTCGTGAAGTCCCGGCAATTTCATTGTCCAGTTGCTGTATGTTGCCTCGTGAGCACGTATAACATTTTGTGACCCTATAAAATTTCTGCCACCATCTGTCTACAAGTCGCTGCAAGCCCCTCTTCTATCACAAAATCTTCGATAAGCCGCGATGAGTCCTTCTGTTGTCAGATCAGTCACCAATTCATCCTTCAGCCTTCACTGCGATACATATAAATACGGCAATGTAGGGCTTGTATTTCTTATGACTGCGACCTTTGTATGATTTTAGCTCAAAAGGGCCGCAATAGTCTACGCCCGTGTACGCAAAACGGATGCCTGTAAGTCACTCTCACCTGAGGAAGATCTCTCATAAGCCCTAAAGCATGGTATACATTTATGGATCTCATGGCGAATTGCATTCCTTGCGTTTAGTAGCTAGTACTGCTTGGTTAGTATGGCCATCATCAGGGCGGGCCCTCCGTGGCAGGTGTGTCTGTGCATTTTTCTTATTAAGAGATTGACTAGGGGACACTTGATCGATAGGATGATCGGCTGTTTTTCGACATATCAACTGGACAACATACATGAACATATCAAGTTAGGCTTGTATCAAAGTGGATGTTCAAGAAGGACAAAATTAACACCCGCTATTGTCTATTTTTAAAATTGTCAACTACCATAAAAATACCACCCAAAAGACAAAACAAATTAACAAAAGTTTCGCAATAAAATTTAATTTTAAACAAAATAAACAAATCAAATCCAATCCTTAAACTTAAACATTAATTACAGAAATTCTTCTGCTCAATCCTTATTGCATTAAGGAAGGATAAAGCCGCACTGAGAAAAATGTTCCATCGGCAAAGTCCTTGTTGATGAGTATCGTTTTATTGTTGAACAAATTGACAAAAGCCTACATTAATTAAACTCGAGCGCGACCGAGTGTTCCGCCATTGCTGCCTAGTGTGCAGGGCTACGCAGCTTCCGAGGTCCTGTTTGAAAATCCGCAACAATAAAACGAAATCGAGGAAATTACTCGAACCGAGCACTTGATGTAATCCCAGATATTTGTCCATAGCTGTCCACTTAAATTAACTGAGGAAAATTGATTCCATCAGGACTTGCTTTGCCCTTCAACTGTAGTCGATGGAGGAAGGACCACCACCCGCTTCCGCGCCCCGAAATGTCAGAGTCCACCGCACACACAATGGTAACCTTGCGAGCAGGAGACCAGCACAAGCGGGCTCTCGATTGTCAGCCATTAGCACATGGGAAGTAGTAAACAAAAGGACGAAATTGTTTCAATTGAAATTGATTCGGGGAATGCGACTGTAGTTTGCATGTGATACGCCGGGGGTGTGTATAGAGCAGCACAGGACGAACAAGGACGATGCCCGGTAGCATCCGCACACACCCCCACCCTTGGCGCATAAATCGAATCTAAGTTGAATGGTCGCGATTCTGTGTGTCCGTCGAAATAATTTATGGAAAGCGATGGTCCCTCATGGGTCCCAGGAGCGGGGCACGCATTTAAAGTGGACGTTGTGCATCGTGTCCTGGCTGGGAATTTGTAGTTTATTTGCTGGGCATTCAGTACCGACTTTGTTCAGGATTTCCCCCGTGTCCTGCCGAGCGGTGTGTGTATGCGTTTGAGTGGTTACTGCCATCGGCTTGTCCGGTAGGCGAGGCGCGGTCGGAATCGGCACGTTCTGTTGTCCGAATTTGACCGCAACTCTGATTTGAAAATTTTGTAAAATTGTCAATGCAGGATTATCTCGGGGAGGAAAAATGGTGATGAAGTGCCCACGTTGTCGCTACAACGACGAATTCCGATGTGGAGTGGTTGTGGCTTTTCAATAGGATATAAATTTAGTGGCAAACAGATTTTCCTTTTTTTGTTGCTGCACCAGCATGTGAAGTTATCTTTGAAAATAGCTCGTTCGGTAGGAAGGAAATTTATTTGTTGTCCTCGATTTAAGTTATATTGTTTGCTGCTGGTTTTGTTGCCAGAATTCTATCCTTTGCTGATAGTTGGAAAGCTGCAACAATAAAATACGGAGGTATGTTGAGTTGATTATATTTAAAACGACACTGCACAATATTGTTTCACAAAACCAATGAATGCAAAACAGCAACTAGGAAATTCGATCATTTAATTGCATACTGGAGCTAGTAGTGAGGACTTGTGTAGATAATAATTAATGGATTAATTGGAAATTACAAAATGACTATGTAAAGCGGGTTTCAACTAGGAGGTTTTCACATGTATCGATACACATACTCACAAAATTCATTCAAGTATGAAAATTAACAACAAAAATTTCGAAAATAACGCCGAAATAATTCATAATTTTTCTACAGCTTGTGATCATTGATCGCCTTCTGGCATAGTTAACAGAAAATTTGAGCTCCTCGGTCAAGTAACTTACTTATTTAGGGCAGAGAACTTTCCGAGTAACTTCCATCTTCGCTCATATGAGCTAGATGCTTTGCCCACCGTGGCAGCTTACCGATCGTTATTTTCTTTACAATACCTAAGTCGCGATATTTTTCGCAGATCTCGTCGTTGTAGAGTCTCCGAGTTCGGCCTTCCTCGCATTATAGGCCAAAAATTGCTAAATGGCGAACTAACTGAGAAGGCTACACCAATATCTAAAGCTAATCTTACGCTGCTGCTAAGAAGTTTAGAAGAAATTAGCAGAGCCACAAACTGGCTCAAAAGAAACAAAGCTTCAGGTTCAGAGCTGGTTAAAAATGGACCGTTTATAAGCGGTTTATGAATTAATTGTACATGTAAGTGAGCAGGAAGCAATGCCAGAAGACTGAAATAAAGGCATACGGTGCTCGGTATATAATAATGAAAATATCACAGCGAATCTACATTCCTCTTTAAACCAGTCAATTGTATTCTGTCTGGGGCTTCAATCTAGTGTCTCTTTTGCTGTTCTCTTTAAGCTGCTTTTAATTTTTCCTATTTATCGTTGATGTTGATATGCTCTCCTATTCCGTCTCTTTTTTTTTCCTTCAAATTTTAGCTTAGAACGGTCGATTGGATTATTTGGATTAATACCCAAAGTTACTACAAACTTTTGGTGGCAGCGGTGGGATTTAATAGATAATTTCCTTTTTTTGAAGTGGAAACTTATGGAGCAAATGTCGTGTAGTATTTGATTCATAGTTTTCTCCGAAGGCATTGGTTTTTCTTAGTGAATGCCTGCATGTGACGAAGCTGGACAAGCGAGACGTTTATGATGCTAATGTTATGTAGCGTTGTTCTCTGGCAAAGGTTGCATATTCTGTACGCTTTCTGGTGTTATGTCCAGAATCAGCGACTTAATTTTATTCCTCATAACGAATTCCACTCCAAACTTTCTTTTTTCGTTCGATGATCAACTGAAAAGTGCCGTGTGAGCTCTGAGGTCGATTTTGCCACTGTGGGCTCATTTGGATTCATGTATAGCTGTGATCGCCATGTTGTATTTTTTAGCAAAAATAAAAGCTGCCGTCCTGTTGAGCGTACTGACATTCAACTGCTGGATGTTGGATGAGGTCACACCAAAAAAGAAGAAATATGCATGAAGTCTATTTGTAACAAAAATTGAAACAAAAGTATTTTTAAAGGCTACTTTCGATTTCACAAAGTCGATTTACACAATAACAGCTGACTGTGTAAGACAAGCAACCGTCCCGTTTTAGTCCTAAAATACGTGAATCCCGCTAACTAGCCAATGGAGGCTGTGATGCATGCAGCACCAGAGACCAGACTATCATATGAATAAGAAGGTGTGCTATCCTCTAAATAGAGACTTGACTTAGCCGGAGCTTTGATAATCACCCTAATATTATTAACCGGCTAAGATGGCGGTATACATCGTAGAAGTGGACCTGCGCATGGGATTATTTACAGGAAGAGTAAGACGCAAGACTGAGAACCATGGAAGCAGATTCTTGAGATGGCCGAGTTTGACATATACCCCGTTTATGACTAAGTTGAAAAGTTGAGTCGAGATTGAGTTGAAATTTCGACCACCATATATGATATTAGGTTGAGTTCACTTTGGGTTGAAATAGAGTTGAATTGATATCAAAACATAATCCCAAATTTTTGTGTGAAATTCTCATTTATAGGATACGTAAAAATTCAGAACGAAATAATTTATTGTTCCTGTGTCAGAAAAAAATTGAACACAAAATTAACGCTCGAAAGCGGACTTCACGCATAGTAAACAAACAAAATAAATGTCGTTTCAACCTAATTTCAACTCAACCCGCGTATATGAGGCAAAATATCAGCTCGATCCAGGTAGGAGAGCTGAGTTGGGTTGAGTGGACCCAGTTTCAACTCGACATCCGTTTATGACTGGGTTGAACCTGGGTTGAACCTAGTCATAAACGGGGTAATAGGGTTGTAGAGCCAGTATCGATGAAGATAATTAAATTGTTATTTTAAAGGTCCGTAATAATCCAATAAATCTCATAATCTCTTGCTAGTCCCAATAATTTTTCTAATTTTTTTAGCTCTTACCATGTTATGCCTTCTAAAAATCACCTTAATTTAACAAGATTTTTCTTTATTATTTCACTATTTTAACCCTTTGTAGAAATTGGCACATATCTTCTAAAAACTACAACAATGCAAAATCTCTCTCAAAAAATCACAAATCTTTGCACTTTTAACTAAATATTCATATATTCTAGTACAGCACTTAAACGCACTTAAATAAAAAAAACTTAAAATTTTTTGTAATAGACTTAAAATCACACTCAAAGTAACCGAAGCAAATCTTGCACCCTGCATGTGTTGAGACCGCACCAAGCACAAAAATTTAAAAAATGAAAACTAAAAAAATAAAAATTGTCGCAAAAAATAAATTAAATGTAAAAATTTCACTAAAAAAATTTAAATTAACTTAAAAAAAAACTCAATTTCCAATTTTTCCTGTCTCGATTTGTGGGGTCACCAATTTTCTCATCAAATAAAAATTTTGGTGTGTTTGTGTGTGACATCATCATCATCATCGTCATCGTCATCAACCCCAAATCAACAACCACCGCCAACTAATAACAACAACAACAACAACAACTTATCTACCGATTTTTGGACATCAATTCGAACGTAATTCGCCGCCCTTGTTTCGTTTAACTAACATCGATGTTTCTGTTCTGCTGTGCCCGGTGTCGTCGCGGGGGTGGTGTCCTGAAAAACGTTATATGCCGTGGCACTTGATTTCCGGTAGGTGGCTTGGATTAAGGCCGACGCAAAGGCCATTCTGGCAATTCACGAGCATGTAATAACCAACAATGATCGATTATCTGTCACACATAATGACTACAACACTTGGACGCTGGTTATCCGGAACGTTAAAATGGAGGACAGCGGCCAGTACATGTGTCAGGTCAATACGGACCCGATGAAAATGCAAGTAATTAGTTCGTAATATCGTTGTCCCATGTTCAGAAAGAAGCAAGTTAATTGGAAAACTTTTCTCTGTTTTTAATCTCTCCCCAATTTTATATATATGTATGGTATGGTCGTGTATGCTCTCTCTTGACACTCTGTTGTGATCCTAAATGGGCCGAAATGAAGACAGCATTCCTAGAGGTTGTGATACCGCCGGATATTATCAACGAGGACACGTCCGGGGATATGATGGTGCCGGAAGGTGGATCTGCGAAGCTACTGTGCAGGGCACGAGGCTATCCAAAGCCGAAAATAACATGGCGTCGCGAAGATGGAAGGGAGATAATCGCACGCAATGGCCCCCATGGTAAGACTAAAGGTGAGTAACTTCACACCCCGAATACCGCCCAGCAATCATCCCTATACCCCTATATACGACTCTCGAGGACGGAGGGTAAGTAATGTTAAACTGTTCTCACTTTGCGCACCACATTACTCCACTTTCATAAGTACTTAAGAATTTATTCATTATATATATATACATATATATTTTTTTTATACCTTTCATTCTGGGAATCACCCCTGAAGCCCTGGCAGTCGAGGGTGAAATGCTGTGGCTTTCAAAAGTCACGCGATCGGAAATGGGGGCTTATTTATGTATCGCATCGAATGGTGTACCCCCGTCAGTCAGCAAACGAATGAAGCTACAGGTTCACTGTAAGTAACTGTTCCTTTTATTTTTGTTACCGCAAAGTTACCATATTACTACCCACCTCCCCGACACATCTACTACCTACACCCCCTCACCACACACAAACACACCAAACACACCAAAAATACACACCGTCATACCTTTCTAGTCCCGACCGACACTTTCCTTTATTTATTTATTTTATTTCGTTTATTTTCCCCCACCCCCAACCCTCGCCCCCCAAGTTTCTTCCTACCTGGGGGGTTGATTCTTTTTTTTCCTATCAAAGAATTGATAGCGTGAAATTTTTTCGGATATGAGGTTCTGTTGTGGTTTTAATGAAATTCAGCACCGGTGTGACAGAGGAGTGTGGTGCGCGTCTTTTATGGTGTTACAGGTAATCGAAAATTCAATATCCGGTTCGACGTTGAGGAACAATGCTCGGGAATTTTCCATTGAATGTGTGCTGCATCCGGTTTTTCTTCTCTCCCTCTCTTCCTCTCTCTCTCTGTCTCCTCAAATGAGAATTCCCTACTCTCCAACATCAAATTGTGGAGAAGCGCTTCGGTTTTATTTTGAATAATGAGGGTTGGTGGTGAATTCTGGTTCTCGAATACTATCATATACACCTTGAATGATGGAGAGAGAGAAATGCCATGCTGAGAATGGCCGGAGGGAAATGTTGAAGAAGAATATTTCGTCGCTAGAATGTTAAATAGAAGAAAAGTCACATTAATACATATACACAACAATACACACGAGCGAATTTTTCTGCTTCTTGAATGTTTAATCTATTTCCGAATTGGAACCTTTTTTTTCATATGTCCTATTCCCTCTTTTTTTATTGGGGGAGGAAAGGTGTTTACGTAAATGATGTCGGTTTGTTTTGTGATTCTGTCAAATGCAAAATAATCGGCAAGTAATTTACTCTGACATTGTGTTTTTCGATCAGGTTAAAAAAATATTAAAAAAGATTGCTTCTGATGTTAATTTGACACTAAGGAAATTGGAATGTCACTTGTCGTTTAACAGATACTGAATCACAATTGTTCATCACCCTCCCTTTGTCAACAGTGAACCTTATACATAATATTAGTAAATTATGTCGAACCAGTTAGTCATTAACAAAGTTACTACAAAATTTTGGTGGCAGCGGTGGGATTCGATAGGCTAGATTTTACCAAAGCGGCCTTGTTGGATTTTCTATATTTTTTTGGTGGCCGCGGTGGGATACGAAAAGCTAGATTCTAACCTAACAGTCCTGTTGACCATCATGTATTTGGTGGAAACATGGTACGTGGACAGAGTACTACTAGCTTTTTGAAAGAAGCGTACGAAACTCCAACTATGCTAAGAGTATCCCATAGCATTATTGGTCAGTGGTGACCGCATACAACGTAATATTAAAGTTTTTTAGGGGCGCCATGGAGGGCACTGCGACCAATTTTATTTGGTCTAATCAGCGAGATTATAGCTCGAGAATTGTGTGCGAGTGGGTCAAGCGTTTTTCGCTGCACGTTAATCTGGAAATCGAAAAAGAATCTCTGATTTCAGTCTACCTAAAATCAATAGTCGAGCACTGAGCCTGTGCTGATCACCTAAGTCTTTTCTTACGAGAAAGTAGAAAGAAGCTTACGCTTATCGGTCTAGCGAGCGCTTGTTTAAAGCCCATGCCTAAGATATGAAACATCGCTGAAGGTCCACATCCGATTCCTACTGACTAAATTCGCCAAGCCTTTTACCTGACGTTTGTGTCCAGACCGGTACGAGCCGTAAAGCCATTACTACATCAGAGGCGGAATTAGCGAGCGAAATATTTGCTTCTTTGGGCTTCGTATGGCTTAAGCTTCTGGTGACTGGCCTTCACCGTCACTTCCACCATTCTACGAATTATCATCTGGCTCAGGATGCTCTCCTGGGCCTTATGCTGGAGCCAAAGCTGAACTGCCGATTCAATTGGAAAAAAGAGCAAAGAAATCCAGAATAGCTTTCTATTCAGTAAACAGATCTTCGGAACGAGATGAGCCTGAAACCACACAGTGCTGTGATACGAATCTGCAATGGGTGGCCTGCATTTTCAAGGCACACCTTAGAGTTACGATAAGCTTTGTGTTGAGGTCCCATGTAATTTTTAATCTTTTGCTAATTGGTCTATACATCAGCCAGCGCCAAACTAGCCATACCCTAAGGCGAGAAGAGAAGGGGCCGCTGAGTGGAGAATACATAGGGGCACAGAAATATACAGCGCGATCTACCACTGGAAATAGTAGACAGGCCATTTGATTACATGACTTAGAGACTGATCGATTCATTTCAACCGAACTTTCGTTGTCCAGATCGCCACCAGATGACCGTATGGGGAAAGTTCCAGCCTGACAAGATTTATGAAATGGTTATATACACAGATGGCCCTAAACCAGAGTCGAGTATAGGCACTGAATTTTTCTCCCCTTCTTAAACTCCATAAATACTACTGCCTTCCTAATGCTTTCATTATCTTCCAAACGTATTTTCTGGCAATCATTAAATCATGGCTACCAATGCAGGCAAACCAAAAGCCAGGAGTCAGGGTTATTCCGTTATCGTATAGTCAAGATGTTATCAAGCCACTAGGCGCCATATAATGCCAAAGCTGGTCAAGGCCTGTCCAAAGGAGCTCTTTTTTATTTGTAAAGGAGGTACAGGATCACTCTTTAGTGGGTCACAAAAACATTGCGGGCAGCCAAAGAGAAAATTAATTGGCCAGACTAGGACCTGGAATCTTGCTGACATGCCAATTAAGAATGCATAGAAAATGCTGAGTGTTTCAAATAGAGATACCTCAATACCCTTCCCTTCAAGCACTAGATGGAGGAAGACTACGCCGAATTGGCCTGACCACAACAAGCAGATATCACGTGATTCCCGATGCCGACGAAAAATGTCACCAGAATTATGTGAATCATAAATGGAACCCTTTAGATTGAAAAACATGCGGCTAGATTGAGAATCTCATACAACCCGCACTGCCACGTGTGTGGGTAATAACAAGACAGAGAGTCAACCGAAAATTTTTTGTGCAATTGCCGGCCTCTGCCTAGGATCAGACACCGCACATTCTAAGCTTAGGTGACACCTTAACTACCAGTCCGTCATTTTAACCCGTCATGGTGCAATGTCTAGTAGTAAGTTTAAATCGAAAATAGAAAAATAATAGTAGGTATCGGGGCAATTGCGCGTGGGAACTAGGTCATGTCCTTGAAATCGAAAATAGAAAAAGATTATGGTAGGTTAAGGATGTATTTTGGAGGATGAAAGAGGAGGAGGCAGTGAACCTCGAATTTGAACTCTTGGATGTTGTATAAGTTCAGTCGGGGTTAGCAGGGGACAGTCTTGTCGGTGTGCCTTCTGAGACAAGGGAATCCTACACGGCTGTGACACAAGCAGTACTAGACTACCAGATGAACAAATAGCTGCATCGTCCGCCAGGTAAAGACCCGACCTAAGCATAATTTTGGTGTCTTATAGGACTTAGGAGAGATATCAGTAGGTATCGGGACAGTTGGGTGTGGGAACTAGGTCATGACCATGGATAATAGACAAAACTTTGAACTATCTACGAAAACATAATCGACTCTTGAACCATTTCAATTTCTCTCACCCTGCGCAACTTTAAATTCAGTTTTGCTCATTTTTTCCCAAATCAAAACAGCGATAACCTTATTTCAAGTACTGAAGTCGATAATACCCAAATTGTCTGTCCAGCCTAATGGTGATTCTCCCCACTTAATCTCGAATAATCTCCCCCCTCCTCTCCCTGCTCCCAATTCACTCTGTGTTTCAATTAAAATCACATCAGAAACCGCTCAAAAAAAACCCCAAGCCACCCGCCCACAAAAGCGACATTCACACACAAGCGAGAAAACTTTTGTGCGATAACAACAATTTCCACTTTTCGGTAGCTTTTGGTGTTAATTTTTTCATCCCCTCTCAATCCGCAGTTCATCCCCTAGTGCAAGTGCCGAACCAACTGGTGGGGGCCCCAGTTGGAACAGATGTCACCCTAATTTGCAATGTCGAAGCGTCGCCAAAGGCAATAAATTATTGGCAGAGGGAGAACGGTCAGTAGCCCACCAAAACACGTGTATTTTGTTGCTATATCGCTCGAGGACGGACCAGTGTTTGTTGTCTTCCTCTTATCTCTCCGATTCCAGGACTTATCCTCGGGTGGCATAGGAGCTCCCCGCTGGGCCTCCCCCAAAGGGCGGCCAAAGCATGGATTTTCTTAGGCTTATCTGCACAGAATTCGACATATCGACAACTCGGATCAATAGGAAGACAGCAAACACTTGTCTCTGCTCCTTTGCCAATATTCCCTGGCTATACTGCCAGGATATAAAGGCAACGGGTTCTCTCGAAGCTCATTTGTAATTGTTCCGATTGATTCCAGGTGAGATGATAATTCCCGGCGACAGGTATATAATAACGGAGAAGGAGAACTCAATGTACGCCGTCGAAATGGTTCTGCACATCAAGAGGCTACAGAAATCCGATTTTGGCGGCTACAAGTGTATTTCCAAAAATAGCATCGGCGACACCGAGGGAACAATTCGATTATATGGTGAGAGAGAGACTGAGAAATAGAGATTACCTGGCTTGTTTTTTTTATTTTAAACGTGTTACAGTAATTAGCTCTAGGTAAACTTAATTAATTCTTGTTTGTTTTCCGCCTTTTTTTAAATCCGCAGAAATGGAGCTTCCCGGGAAAAATAAAAATCTCCAACGACTTGATGACGATGGCAACGAGGAGGTAAGTTACCTTAATTTTTTTTCCGCCGTTCTTTTTATTATAGCGCGACGACGACGACAACGGTGGTACTACAGGTACTACAGGTGCTTGATTATATTTCATTAGGAGTGTTGTTTTCCGTGGGCTTAATTTCTTGTAAATGAGAATATCTCTGGATACCAATTAAATTACTTTACAAGGAAGTTTTCTGTGCGCATACAGATAATCTGTTTGATGATTTCACCTTTGCCAGGTGGATAGGTTAATCTTAAGAAATTAATGACGATTTGATTGAACACTTAAGGCATTTTGCGGGGGTTTTTATATAGAATTGTTGACGTCAGAAGGATTATTAAGATGTTTTAGCGAGTTTAATATAACAATTGATTAATATAACAATTAAGACTTACATACTTTCACGGCTTTAGGAGAAATCCAATCTGCTTCTATGGAAGATTACTCCAGAGCTCTAGAGCTCCTTTTGAGCTATCGACCATCCATTGAATGCAATGTTGGATAGGAATTTGCAGATCAAAAGGAATGAAGAAATTGCAAATACCTAGACGCAGTTTTACTCGACCCGCACCCAACCAATATCACTTGGATAAATGTTTACTTAGTCCATAGAAGAGATGGCATTTTTGCTAATGCTTACAGGTGATGGCAAAAGCGTGTGTAAGGAACTTGTTAAAACTGAAGGATAGTTATGTGCAAGATAGGACCGAGGCAGAGAGTGGTACGAGCGCATTGAAGTTATGGGATTTTGCTGGTCAACCAGATCCAAAAATTTAGTTTGGTGAACCTCGCTCAGGACGGCGAAATCCCTAAAGCTTTACTTGTGAAGCGAACTCTCCTTCCGGATCGTGTACTCACTTCTTTATGCACTAGGTATGTGTTATCACTTCAGTATATGGAAATTCTCACTCGGCGCACTTTTATCTCTACTTGAAAGCATTTGGGCTTCCTTTTTGTCACTTTATAAGGGTCTTCGAACGGTGGCTGCAGGGAACGACAAACGGTCCGCCCTTCGTCGATTACCGGCAGCTAACAGAACAACAGCTACAGGATCGAGGGATACAGAAAATCATCGAATCACCGAATAAATTTTCGATCTTGGTAAAGCAGTTGACTTTGCCACACTCGAAAGCTGCAGTATATTGCGTAATCTTGCAGGAATACGTGCGCCCACTGATACCTGAAACGATATAGCGCACCCTGGCTACTGCGGCTAGTGGGCGACCGATTTGTTTGGCCCAACCTATTACGCAACGTTTGTCAGGGCTGCGCCTAGCGAGCGTTTCGCGTTCATCATTGGACCATTGCTCTTCTTGGGTTTACCGGTATTACCTAATCTACATCGACCGTTTCATCTGACAGCCAGATGTCAAACATAACAGCAGAAACCGTGGCCCGCCATTTCACAGTGTCGGACGGTGGACAGATGGGCAAACGCCCTGCCAGCAGTCCTCCTAGGGTTAAGATCTTCTTTCAAGCATGTACTCCAGGCGACGCCGGCCGTATCCATGGATTGACAGTTCGGTTCAGTTGTTTGTTGCCGCAACAAAGTCATTGGTTGTGACCTCGGGGGTGGATGTAGACTGGGGTGTGAGCTTTTGGAATTTTTGGTGTGTATTGGATGAGCTTTTGCTCTGAGTTAGCTAGAGAAATACCATTCTTAATATTATTATTGAGCGCTTTTTGTAAGTCCTCCGTTTAAGATGGCGGCAATTTATGACGTTTTCCTCTTTTGCCAATAATGTTGTTAACAGTTCCTCCTGATTCGATCCTGGTGGTGCTTTATGTGATGGGACGCAGACTAGACCACATAGACCAAACCAGACAGACAGCTTTAGAGGAGGAGAAGAAGGGAGGATGGGTTGTCACAGCGTCTTTTCTTTTTCTGAAATGGAGTTATAATTGTTGTAAGTAGGTATTCGGACGTTTGAGCGTGGGAACAAAATATGGTAATTAGG
Source organism: Thereva unica (assembly GCA_949987705.1). NCBI lineage: Eukaryota > Metazoa > Arthropoda > Insecta > Diptera > Therevidae > Thereva > Thereva unica. The sequence continues at coordinate 107,405,244 of OX465284.1, forward strand.
TTTTCTTCCAGTAGGCTCTTGCTAGTTATTTTGAGGTTGTTATACAAAATTTCCATATATCTTCAATTCACCTATTCCTTTGTCGCCCTAGCTTCGTTTTCTTGATGGTCTACTATTGAAAATATCGCGGACAACCTTCCAAATTTCAAATTTATAGGATAGGATTTTTTTGGTGAGATACTGGGTCCAAAAATTTCGCAGCTACTAGCGTGACCAATTGAACGTATACTTCATATTTGTTGGCAAGACCGCTTAGACAGGTACAGCAATCTGCTTTGTGGCTGTCTTTTGGACATGAATGTACGAGCAGGGTCTTGTCAAACACTTCGCTAATGCAGCTAACTCACAGAAAACATGAAGGGCAGATTCAACCTCCTCAAGGAAAAGCTTGAAAATAGGTTTATCCGCCCTCCTTATAATCCATAAGTGGTAGTTCATGGTGCACTATTCGGTAGGGCGTCCGCCTTTTTATTGCCTATTAGGTCTGGTGGGAAGGGTAACTAGATTGAGAACACCCAGCTCACAAAGACCACGTTGGCAAACCCAAACCAATTTAGGCGTGTTCCTACAGGACTTTGTGGCGTTTATTGTCGCTTGGCTATCAGAGAGAATATAGATCCGTTTGTTTTTCTAGGCCCTTCTTAGATTCTCATGAGTTTATCTTCCAGTGCACAGTTTCTCTCTGCTTGTAAGATGATTGCTAGGGTGCCTAGGCTCATCGCTCTACTTACAGCTTTCACTCTAGATTCCGGGGCGCACATCTGTCCCTTCTTTAGAGCCATCCGTGTACCATACTAGTCTACCCTCCGGTACTCCGGTAAAAGTCCAGGTTAGCTTGACATGTATGTAAACGGAAGGTTACTCAAATTTTGAGATCTTAAAGGGGATGCAGTCTGATAGCAGAGTATACAATTGATAATTCCAGTTGAGGTTGATATCTAGCGTCACTCCTAAGTATTTGGATCGCTGTGAAAAGCCTATAGTTCCGCCTGGTAGTTTATGTTTTCCAAGTCCGGGCAATGTTCGTCTTCTAGTGAACGGGACCAGGATCGTTTTGGTGGGATTGATATTTAGTCCTACGTTGGAGCATCAGCTGGTTTCTAAATCAAGTGCATCAAACGCGTTGAATTGGTATCTTCTGTTTCATCTGTTACCACGATGACAACCGTGGACGAAAAAGTTTCGGCCATTGACTAGCTCTATGAGTTCATCCACAACAAGACACCTAGTGAAGTAGAGATCGAACTCCTCCTGATGGACATTATTTTGCTATAGTGCCCTCTAGAAGATGAGTGACCATTACTTTGCGAGTGCACGCAATAGAGTCAATACAGTTCGTCTACTTAGAGCATTAGCTATAGTGTCAAAGGATTTATTGTCGAAGGCTTCATCGATATCGAGAAAGGTGGCCCAAGCAACTAGTTTGTTTAGTATAGGCTTTATAGGTAACGATAATTCGTGTTGAATTTTTGAATGGGTGACTCTTTACGATACTCTATATTAACTACATTAATTTCTTCACCAAAAAACCAAATTATTTTTATAACATTTTTTAAATATAATTTTTTTATTTCATCAAAATTCCAGGATAAAGATATTGCATCCAACGAAGATCTTCTTGATGAAGGTTTCTTAAATAAAAATGGCAGATTATACAAGGGCCTACATCGTGGCGAATCGGATCTACATAGTAGCTCAAATAAAGCTCAATATACATTTAGTATGTTAACAGCAGCATTATCATTTTTTATCTGTTCTACAAGAATTCTAAAAATCAAATACTTATAGTTTATATTGATTTATATTAATTAATAATACATATTTTGTAAAATTGAAAAAAAATAAACTGTTTAACTGTTGTTTTTATTTTTTAAGTTTGTAAGAAAACTGCTAAAAATTGTAATAATAAAAAAAAATTAAAAAGTAAAATTAAATAAATAAATAAATAAAAAATAATTAAAAATCACTTTTATGGAATTTGTTTAAATAATTTTTAATAGCCATTTGCAATTTTATTTTTAATTAGTTAAAAAGTAAAGGATTTAAAAAAAGGGAATAAAAATGTTTATTAAAAAAAAATTGCTTTTTTAATTTTATTTAAAAAAAAAAGAAGCTCGGAATGGCCTAAATAAAATCTTGTATACTGAACTATTTTCATCAAAATAATAAAATTCCGAATCAAATTCTCTTATTAATAATATTAATAAAATTTTAGATAAAAATTATACAAACACACACAAAAATCAAACGAAATAAACAAAATTGCAAATGTCTATATAAAAAAAGGGCCATAAAGTTACTACAAAATAAAAATAAAAAAAATACTGAAAAATTAATTAATAAAACAAAAAAAAAATTTGTAAATACATTGTAAAACTTTCAAAATAAGTGTAAATATAAAACAAAAACAACTAAAAAACTTCACAATTTAATGACAGACCATTTGTTTAAAATGTTTGGATTTGTAAAATAATTTAAAATAAAATAAAAAAATAAATTAAATAATAAATAAAAATAAAAACAACAACAAATTCTTTACTGCCTGTTTTTGAACTAAAACAACCAAAATAAAAAGCAAACCACAAATACAGTTTATCTATAGAGATGCTCAACTTAACCAGTAAGAAAATTCAATTTATACATACATACATAATATAAAATAATACAAAAACAAAGTATTATTAACAATTTTGTTTTTTATTTGTATCTAAAATTTTCAAAAAAAAATATTTATTACAAAAAAGTGCCAAACTACATAAGATAAGATTAACCTAAAAATTGGCGCCATTTCTTTTTTTCATATATTTTTAACAATAATTTTTTAATTGTTAATAATTTTTTATTTATTTTTTTTTTGTTACTTTGAGACATAAAATTTATAAAAACAAAAAAATTTATAAATATACGTACGATTATTGATAAAGCTAGTGAAATTAAAACAAAACAAAAAAAGGATAAAATAAAGTAAAGTATAATATAAAAAAACAAAAATAGCAACATGTGAATGATCTGCAAGATAACCTAAATATAAAATTATTAATAATAAATTATTACAAAAAAAAAAGAAAAAATAAAAACAAAAAAACAGAGAAATTCCTAGAAAAATATTGTTGTATATATTAATTAAGAAAATTGCAATGATTAAATAAAAAAAACAAGTATTGATTTTGAAAGTTGTGTTTTATTTAGTTTTGATGAAAGAATGACAAATTCGTTATTTAGAACAGGTGCTGAGTTGGGTGACCATAGTTGAATGTCAACCGGTTGCTATTGTGGTATCTACTTTGCCCCATTACAAAAATTTTTGTTTTGATTTTTGTTACGTGGCCTTCGTACAAATTTTCGTGTGTATTCCTAAAACATCAAGGAGTTCAAGCACAAGTCTCATGCAGCATTCATCAGACTTTTATTAACCTCTCTTATCCTCTACTCCTTCCTTCGAACCAAGCTTACTACTAAACATTATACCAAAAGAATTACGACATCGGATTTGTTGCTGACCTTAAAACAAAACCCTGGAGAAAACCTGGGAGAGGAAAGCAAATATTGTTCCAAACATTTGCCGACTTTCAGTAGGTGTACGACTCTACAAAAAGAGAAAGCGTATACAAGATCCTTTTGGAATTTGGAGTACCTAAAAACTGACCCTACAGATCAAATATGAAATAAATAACTCACTGGCAAAAGTAAGGACCCAAAACTCAGTAACAGAAGAGTTCAAAGTAGGACAAGGTCATGAACTGGATCCAATGCTTTTCAACCTCGCCCTAACATTGGTGGAATTGCATTGGCGGCGTTAGCCCACAGAAGTATCTCGATAGCAGCACCTCTCTGTACAATTTCTTGAGTATACAGAAGACATGAACATCGTGGTGGTGTGCTTTTTGGTAGCAAAAGAAGCTTATATCTTACTAAAAGAGGCAGCACAGATCAAAGGAATGAACATCAACAAAGAAACTCGTACTCTACCAAAGAATAGTACGACCAGTACTGTGCTATGGTAGCGAGACTTGGACTAAGATCTAGGACAGGGAGCTTACTTGGAACTAAAGCTGCATTTTCAGTTCCATTTAGTTTCATTTCTTCTTCTTCTTTAGTGTGGTATAGGAGCCAAAAGTACGCGGGACACTCATAGAGAACATGACGGATAGACTCATCCTACTCAAGTAAAGCTTGCAGCTGGGCTCCCCGCACTTTCTATGCTAAGCAAGAGGTATGTAGGTAGAGGTATGGTAATCAAGCCAGGTCAGCAAGCCAGGTCAGCAAGTCAACTGACATCAAGCCAAAAAGTGTCTCGATATTCTTTCTACTGCGTCCCACCAACTCATTAGTCATGTTAAGAGACGACACAGGAAGAAACTGCTTAAATTTGGCATGGATTGAAGGTTGTGGTTTTTTTTTTATTCAAGGGATTTATGAGAATTTTACATCGGTCCAGCACCAGAGAATGATTGCAACCGCTTGTACGACAGGAGACACCGCTTGGGATGCGCACCCAGGCGATAGTGTCAGACTCCTACTGACTAAACTCACCCACCTTTTTTTCCATTACGTTTAAGTCCAGACCGGTAGGAGCCGTAAAGCCATTACTTCAGCCTGGCGTCATCACCATCACCCTTAAAAAAGGGATCCCTCAAGGGTGCTCACCAGAGCCGGAACAGCACAATTCAAGCTAGTAAAATTTCTTCGAAACTTGCTCACTATAAATGGAGCCATTCTAAGACCCAGGTTGGAACTGAAAAATTAGTAGTTTAGCTTTCATTAAGCCGGCACTACACTACTTATGGAGTTGATCGAAACTGATCGAAGTCGAGAATGTAGAGAGACACTTTGATTCACTTTGTGTAACTTTACTTTGCCTCAGGCGACTTTGCACCTTTAGCGGTTGTTGCGCTCGAGTCAAAGGACTAAAAGTGTGCTGAAGTTTGAACACGTGAGCTCTTCGCGAGGTTGCATGACTGTCTGGTCACATACTTCAGACTTCGGTCAACTTCGAGAAGTACTTCGCCTAAACAACTTCGCGAGTAGTGTAGTGCAGTGTTTAGATAAGCTTCCAGAAGGCTGACAAATAAGTTGGTATTGGAGCACTTGGGCATGTGAATATTTTGATCACCGTGCGAAAAAAGGTGTTTAAAGAAGTGGTATTCCAACTATACTGCATCTCCCCCGGTGTCTTACAGGGCTAAATTTTATCAAGTGCTGACCTTTCTAAATTTCCAACTCTTAGCCCGCATCGAATGCGTGAAAAAAAACCTTTTAAACTCAAGTTCAGATGACAGTGTTTTTGATTGCCGTGCTGGGGCACTCGAAATTCCTTCCAAACGGATAAATGATGTGTACGTAATACTATATGGGCGTCATAAAGCATTTACGAAGCTATCATTGCGTACGAGTTTTTGGCCAAAAACCGTATTACTTTTGTCTGTTCGGGAAACTAATATTACCACTTCCCCAAACCGGAATTCGGATTCAGTAACAGAAAAAGTCCATGCAACTTCAATAATCCTACCAAAAATCGTTGGAGAACTGGATATCACATGGGGCACTCACCTTGGCCTTGCTTGAAGGCGAAAAAAAGATTTAATAAATACGGAGGATTTTTTTAAGCAGAAATGTCGGTTAACCAAGACCAACTCGCATTACATTGTTATTTACTATGTAAATTTTATTTTTTCTTCTTCACTGTTTTTTCCTTTTTTACTGTTTTTAAACAAAGCTGTTCTTATTTAAAGAAAAGTAAACAAGAGAACTCAGAGCTTTCCCAGATATATCTAAAGCTTTTATGACGTCACCTATCAGTGAAGGAGCTTTTCTATTTTTGTACTCAAAAACTTAGGAGCTTTTGTGACGTAAGCTGTTCACTATCAACAAAGATATATGAATTATTTTGTATTCAGTGGATTTAATTGGGAGACATTTTTAAAATTTTTAAAAAAAGTATTTCAGAAGAAGAAGAAGACTGAATTGAAATTTTACTGAATTTTTTAACGAAATTTTCGAGCTATTTTCATAATGTTCAACGATTGCATAGAAGGAAGCTATTAATTTTAATCAGCTAAAAAAGTTCCTTTACTACATATGAGTTTCCTTAATAAAAGTAGAGAAATTTCAAATATATCACTGACTGCTTTCCTTCTTCATATCACGCCGATCTAAACTAACTAGAAATGATACCATCCACAGTATCATTTTTCATTCCATCGATAAGAGATAATAAGATTGTACCGCTTAATCAATTTAGAGCCAAGGTATACATAAAATTATATTCTAATATATTCTAATCCACATCTCCTTGTACAAGCTATTAATTCATAAACTGCATTAAAAAAAACCTTAATCCGCTTAATACAAAAGAGGAAAATAATTCAAAATTAACTCGGTTAAAAACAGTAATTTAAAACCATTTAGTACACTTCATTACTGAGCACTTAATGCTAAGCTTTGCGTAAATTTCCTACAGCCGCCCTCCGCCACCACCACCGGTTTACCATTATTGTGCGGCCATCTCATCTTTCGTTGTCAGTTCATTGCCAGGATGAGTTCATGTTTTTCGTTATTACTTTTCTCTCAAATTGTTTAAGAAAGGCCCTCTCTGCTTGTAAGGCGTAACGCACAAAAACTCAAAGTGGTTTCCTGTTCACGTTAAGCCAGGTATTCATCTCCACCATGACTATGCGGATTAATTGAATTATCGTCAGTAATCTTTGATAAAGGACGAAGTTGAAGCTGTTAAGTGAATTGCACACACAACGCGGCGCCGCATGTCCTCTTCTCGTAACCTGAGAGTATCCGTCGTTCTACTAGTTTTTTTTTATTTCAAACAAGAAGGAGAGGACTTTTGAGGACGAGTCTTTTGCCATACCCACCCAAAATGGAAGAGTTTTCTTCGTTCCTTTTGTTTTTCATAGAGGTATCCTTCTTTACATTATTGCCACCCGTTATACCATCCACCAGAGTCCGCTGTCATCAAGTTCATGCTTTTAAGTTTTACTGACGGCGGTTGGTGTGCTGGTGGAGTGCTGTGTTACCTTATCGCCATTAAATTAAATTAAGGACATCGCTTTATTCCTTGCTTAGTTTAAAACTAATTTCTGCTGACACTTTATCAAATTGTAAAGGGGTATCGGCCGCCATCAAAGGATCCAATGTAATATTCAGCACTTTATTGTGGATGGGTCAATGAATAACGTTGATGTAATTAAATTTTCTTTAAAATCGTTTGGAAATTGAATTTTTTTGCCGGGGAGGTGGTGGATAGATTATTGGACGAAGGACGAATTTTGGGAGATTTTCAATCGCCCTTTTTTGAGATATTTGACGTAGCGATGACGAGCACCTTTCTGCAGTTGTCTATTAGAAGTTTTGTGGATTTTTTTTTTTCAATTTTGTATCAATACTGTTTATCGATATAACTACAGGCTGTATTGGTTCTAAGATCGATAAACCAAAATTAACTAAGAGTATTGACACTGAGAAAATTAGCTAACAGGTGACTTTGATCTAGCTTCAAGGTTGTGGCCTAGTTTCAAGGTCCAAATTTTCCCAGGCTCAAGTAATGCACTACCTACTCTTGTGTTAGAAACAAAAAGAAAACATCTTGCAACCGATCATTTTAAGCAGTAAACATGAAGAATCACATCGACTCTTAGTAAACTAGAGAATTTAGAGCTTTCTCGGATAAACCTGAAGCTTTCTAAAGCTCTAAAGCTTTCATGACGTCATAGACTGCAGAAAGCTTTTTGTGAATAAATGTAAGTCAACAATCATAATTATACTTAAATGGGAAAAGTGGAGGCGTGATTGTTCATTTCAAAAACAAATTCGAACCCAAACCGTTAGAACATCAGCTGGACGATTGAACTGAACCGAACTATGTAATGTGTTCAAAGCGCTACCTTTGTTCTGGCGACCTTGCACCTCATATTCTTATTTATTCAAAATGCAGGAAAACATCAAAGCTTTTGCTTATGGATGCATACTTCCTCAGCTGCAAAGTGACTTACTGATCACAAAAACTGATTCCAAGAGCCCAGTTTATTTGCGGTGAGCCAATCCTTTGTGCCTCGTTTGCATTTATTTATTTATTTATTAGTAACCGATCCACCACAGTGTATAAATCTCAGCATTCTGTCGTAAATTTAAATATAGAAGACCTGAGAAAGATCCCTGTGGAGCGCAGAGGGTCTACCCCGAGCACCTCATGTGGTTGTTTGACCAACTATGATTGAAGTTAAAACTCATCCTGTGGAGTTTAGGAAGGAACAATGCATTGATCTCCTAGTCTGGTGATATCTTTTCAGTGCTTCAGAACTTAGCTGTTTAAGGTGCGCTTGCGATGTCGGGCTTGAGCTAGCGTCGGGCAATTTCTTAGAAACTGGACGAGCATCTCACTTGCTTTCATTTTCCTGCAGCTTAAGCAACAGACGTTGTATGATCGTGGTTCTCTATGGGATAATGGCCCATGGTGATTGTCGTAAATCTGGCAATATCTCTTCGACGTCTGCGTAGAAGGTTCCTACTATGCTGTAAATAGCCCAAGTAGAGGTTATGCAGGTTTCCAGTATTCTCTACAAAAGGCAGGCTAAAAGCAGGTGGTAGTCGTAACCATTTTGTCGTTGTTTAAACCTTTCAATATCCGAGACGCGGAGAAGGGTCCCTTCTAGGCTATTTAGTCATCGTTCGTTCCCCTCTTTATTCCTGTGTCCGAATATATAAGTAAAAACCACTTTAAGCCTTTCACCTAGCCACTTACTAAATATAAGGCTATCTATGAAAACTGCAATGCTACATCTTTGTATAGGTTCGATATTAATAATGGTACAGGTCTACGGGGTCACCAGTACTTTGAAAGATGATGGCGAATGCTGGTAAGTGCAAGGTGGTCTGCTGGTGGTTTCTAGGTGCACCCTAGGCATGACTTTCAGGCTTTCTTTATACTTTCCTCGATGCTGGACTTCCAGTTGAGCTTTAAGTAAAGGATTACACTCAGAATTCTCCCAATGCATGATTAGCTGAAGCGAGTGCCTTGTCCGTCGGATACTAAACGATTGGGTTTATAGTCCTTCAGGGATTCGTGGCGCCTTATTTCCGCTTTTAATTAGTAGTATATTAATAAATTATCCTTAATCCATATAGGACTTTCTTCTTAATATGAATACCTACTTGAGTTTGAAGTTTCCCAGGCTCAAGCATCCCAATACCTACTTACAAGTTCATCCAAAGTTTCAACAATTTTTTTTTTTTAGTTTTTAAGTAATTTATAAGTTTTAAAATATAATTTATGTCCTTAAAAATACCCTGCACTGGAAACCAACCAAAAAAACATAATTTCACATAAATCCACTCTTGCGAAAGAATTTTCCGCCGCAAAATAAAATCGAAAAACAAAAACCCTAAAAAAAAAATTCTATAATTTACCCGGATGCCATTTTTTATATATAAAAAAAGAACCTCTACGTTGAGTAGGTTTATTAAAAGTAGCAAAGAGCAAAAATGTTTGTCCCGTCTATCCTTTTTTTGTGTGCCTCCGCATGCATCTGTATATGGTAGGTGCCTTTTGTTTCTACTTATTTTGAAAAAATAAAAAAATTTATATATATTATGCACCCCTAAAGCAGCTACTACCCCACCAGGCATATATGGTACCTACTAATGAATGGGTTATGGCATAAACTACCTACCACCGTACAATGCGGCATATACACTTTAGAAAGGATATACCGAAAATCCTAGAAAAGCAAATGCTAGAGCGTTCTTTTTTTAAGGGGACATTCATAACCACCCCAGTTCAAGTAGCGAACAGGCCCATAGCATCGCGCGACAGTCTTACAGAAAGGATACTGTGAAAGGTTAGAAAATTAACAACAACAACATCAACAACAACAAAAAAGGTTACAAAAATATACTACAACAAAAAAGGTTACAAAAATATACTGTCCATAGAATGACTGCATACACCACCTATATGTACACATACATACATATATAGGGGTTCTAGTACAATTGGGACAATTGGAACAAGGAACACTGAATGATACCAAACAACACAAAACAACAATTTTCCCAGAAGGAGTCGTTCTGTGTGCCCATTCTGAAAACGTCCACCGAATCTGCTTTCGCTTGGTCGTGTATATGTGCTTGTTCACGGTTTTATTGTTATCCACTTTTGCCGTAATGTTGGTAACGATAAAATTTAAATACCAAAATCTACCCCATGGGAGTTTGTGGAGCACACACCGCACAGCATTTAAGGTGACATTTGCTTTTGTGCTGTAGAAAAACGCTTTCGGGATTGTAGATACACTTTAGAATCATAAAAATAATGGGAAAGAACTATTTCGGGGGACAAGAAAGAAAAAAAAACTGGATGATATTGGTCTCTAGGACATTTGCAAAAGGATATACAAGAAAAATTGTTAAAAAATTCCATTAACTCAAATGAAAAAGTTTTTTTGTTGTTTTTTTTTGAAAATGTGCCTCAGTGATTTTAGTGGTATTAGATTCATCTGTTAATGGTGTTAATGATGTCGAAATGAACCAATAGACCTCACAGGAACAGCGGTAGCCTCGGTAGCCTAGGGGGGCCTCGGTAGCCTAGGGGTAAGGCGCCTGACTACTATCCCCAGAGGTCCTGGGTTCGATTCCCGGCGGTGCCACGGTCCTAGCCTTTCCCAATTTCCCGCCTACATAACTTTCCTTCTTTCTTCTTCCCTCTTTGCATTCCTGATTCCTTCTGTCATAGCCTTCTCTAGTTCTCTCCCGCTCCACCAAGCGCATGTCATCGGTTGGTTGATGAGATTCAACTCGTTTCAGGAGGCATAACACTCCAGCGAGTTGTTCTCGATGCCCTGATGTCAGAGTCGCGAAATGGTTGGGAGTAGGTGAAATAAAAATACCGCAGCTAGGTTGTGACAGTTCTTTCCTTCACTTCTCTCTCTATCTTCCGACTAGAGCTGCTGTTCGACATTTCAAAAATAAATACATGGTCGACAGTACAAAGGGGCCTTCCCTAAGTCTCTAGTGTGTCACATAAAAAAAAAAAAAAAACCAAAAGGAAGTGAGCAATATGTTTCTTTCATTCATCCTAGGTACATAAAAAGTTTGCTTCGAAGTTCTTTTCTCGGTCTCGTAGAGCCAAGACCTCCAGTCGATGAAATCCATGATTCCATTCCACGCAGGGCCAGGCTCTTTCGCCTTTTGACTTCGCTCACCCAGATAAGACGGCAAGGATCCTACGAATTAGGGTAAATGGATCGACTAAGCAGATTTCTAGTATAACTCAACGCCGTTTTGGAAAACAACCTCTACCGATCCCACCGCTGCCACCATTAATGAGACCGATCTTCTCACTGTTACGGCACTCTAAAGATCCTTTAAACTGGGTTTAATGGATCGATAAAGCGGATTTCTGCTATAACACTAGGCCATTTCGAAAAATAACCTCAACCGATCCCACCGCTGCCACCATTGTTAAGATCAATGTCCTCGCTTTTACGGCACACCAAGGACACTATGAACTGGCATTAATGGAACCTTTAAGCGGCGTTTTACTATAACACTACACCGTTCTAATTATACACCGTTAAAAGCACAACCTTAACAAATCCCACCGCTGCCACCATTGTTGAGACTGTTCTTCTCGCTATTACTATCGGAAGGATTCTACGAACTGGGATAAATAGAGCGATGAAGCGGCTTTCTGCTGTAACACAACACGGCTTGCTGCTATAACACATCGTACAAATTACACACCATTAGAAGCACAACCTCAACAAATCCCACCGCTGCCACCATTATTGAAACCGATATCCTCGCTTTAACGGTACAACAAGGATCCTACGAACTTGGATCAATAGATAGTTTAAGCGGGTTTCTTCTATATCACAATGCCGTACACACCATTCGAAGTACAACCATAAATAATCCCGCCGCTGCCACCATTGTTGAGACCAAGCTCCTCGCTTTTATGTATGGCACAGGGAAGGTGAAGGGCAGACTGATCCTTTTCGAAGCGAAATCTAAATATTAATTCATGTGCCATTTCAATTCTCCATAGCTAGTATTTCGGGACGCAGTGCCCAGCAATGAAGCTGACCAGTGTCTTGACATTCCTTATACCTCGTCCTTGCAATCCCGTGGCCGTTTTACGAGACGACGTGTCATAATACACAGCCACAATATGAGAAACTTTTAATCAAACTCTTTTCATCAACTAAAAATTGTTGCAAAATATTTGAAAGTTATAAAAATAGTATGAAATATGCACTGCAGATGCCTTCATATGAACTACCTACATAATACTACCACACAAATTTAAGTGAAACTTCCACAATACCCCCAACCAAAATATGTACATGCTGTCGAAGTTCCGCTGAATGGATCCATATAAATTATGCCGTTTTTTTAAAAATGGATCCTTTTCAGGTAGAAAATAATGCTGCCCAGGTTAATTGCCTCATAACGTGGGTATTGCGTGCAAAAACTATCCATCGGGCATCGAAATGCCTAACCGAAAACATTTTCAGTATACAATAGAAACTGAATAACCCCGAGGGTGATGCTATTCACAGTAAATTAGAATCCAATACACTTCCTTCAATTCGGGCGTTCAAAATGTCCGCATGTGAAACAAAATCTATCATCAGACCGCCCGCCCCGTGTAACAAAAGGGCAAAACCCAAACTTTCAAAGTCATGAAGTTCTATGGGTTATTGAATAGAAACTATCGGAGAACGGGGGTAGGCGAAAGCAGAAAGTACATTGGCAGTTTAATGTTGCGCTATAGAATATTGGAAAAGGGGTTTTTAGTTAACACAAAAATATCCTTGCTTTACCCACAGGATGTATGGTATATGTAGGAAAAAGCCAGAGAACTAGTTTTTTATTTGCAGGGAATCCTTTGACCCAAGTTAATTCCTGGTTATAACCTTCGTCCTGTGACTTTCGATCTTCCGCTAAAATAGTGGCTTCGCAATTTCACATAGTGTCATCTGCTTGACAGTTTTAATTTATGAGCTGCGGATGTGTGCGATGATTTGTTGCGGGGGGGAGATGTTTTCCACAAAAGTTAACCATTGTCACAATGCCACATGAAAACCAAAAGGGGCTGAAACTTACTATCGGCGGTGTTTTTTTCCCTCCAGGCTTTTATCCTTTTGGCAATGGTATTCGACAGGGGCAAAGGCTGCTGTTGTTTACATGGTTCAATAGTTCAATGTGTGGGGGGGGAGTTAAAATGGGTTTTTGTTATAGGGAGGATTGTCGGTTTCGCTAAAATTGCGTAGTAATTACATGTATTGATAGATTGAGCCATATACAATTATTGAAACGGTTTGATATGGTAATTGAAGTTTAATATGTAAAATAAGAGATGGGAAAAGAGTTTATGTACTTAAAGCACTTCTTCTGCTTTTTGTTCAATGGCGTTCTTTTGACGTTCTTCTAAAATTGGAGTCTCTTCAAATCCCAGTCGGCTTCGGCTCTCTCCAATTCCAAAAAAGAAGAAACCTATCTCTAAAGATGTTAAAAGCATACTGAGTGTTGCGAACCTTTTGCAAGAAAAGCAAAATCAGCTTCAAAGCCCAAATCCCTATAACAATTACTACTTCATCCAGAAACCCGTTTGAGAGAGTTGCCCTAGATATAGTTGATCCAATTGTCCCACACTGTTACCTAGAGCTATCTCCGAAAATTAGTCTGTATCTTCGAAAACCTCAAATCTTTCCTGACCGATCCAGGAAGCATCGTTCTCAAAGACATCTCCTAAGTGCATGTGGCGACTACTAAAGATCCATCCATCCCAACTGGGTGATACAACCCAAATCGAGCCTTGGCCTCCTGAAAGGCCTTCCTCCAAGTTTGGCGCCCCTTGCAGCAACTCTTCAGTTCGGAATGTTGAGCACTGCCTCTGACTACTACAGATCAAAAAGTCATAAACGACTGCGTACCACCTAGAATCGAATGGTTCAGTAGAGTGTAGTCCCAGAATCTTAGTAATTCAAAAAGTGTTACGCATGCAACGATCCTACGAACAGGAATCAATGTGCAATCAATGTGGCTTTGTGCTATAACACCACGTCGTCCTATTCGACAAATTACACATCATTCTGAGCACAATCTCAACCAATTTCAACGCTGCCACCAATTTTTTCACTATGGAATAAAAAACTCAATCCCATCGGTGCCACCAATTTTTTTATTAGATATTCAAAAATTGGTGGCAGCGGTGGGATTGTTTTTTTAGATTAGTTTCCTTTGCAGATATTTAAAAAAAAGCACCTAAGGCTCGACGGTGCGCACAGAACTCAAAATTCACGTCAGCCTAAAGTTTTCCTTCGCCACGAACCACTGACGCAGAAATGAAAACGCAAAAGATTATTTTGGTAAAAATCTTAATTTTCTGTGGCGAGTTCAACCTGTAATTGGATTTTTGGAAATTTGACATTTTAGGATCGTGTTTCATTGAGATCCGTGATATTCCTCGCTGAGTGGATCGAGTACATTTTAGGGCGGTTGCAACATATCGTATTCTGTTCAGTTTTATACCTACAGCTATATTTTTCTCGCCACCCATTTTAGCTTACAGCATCAAATATTCTTTTTGAGATTCTTCTGCCGAAGTTTTTGAGGGGACAGTCTGTTTGCCTGGTCAATGTCTAAGCTTCAGAGTCATGCGCATAGAACTGTGAACTTTGGTACTTTCTATGTTTAATCTCTTTGGGGAAAGCTTTGTTCTAGATAGTTGTGAATATTCTAGGTGTGACGCTAAAAGGCTTCTGGTACGAAATCTTTTCTTATTTACAATTGAATGTATGTATTAAAATATGTTTCTCTCTCGACGTTATTTAGATCTAATAAGAGTCCTTGAATGACTTTGATTTGAGATTATAGTAGCAAATTTATACAAGATATAATGTTGAGCGCTAGAGGACAGGAGAGGATCCCGTTTGTAGAGCCCTTTAAGAAGAAAAATAATCTTGAGTAATGAAAGCTATGGTTGAAAGCTAACAGCTGTAGATTACTCCAAGTAATCATAACAAATTCCACCGTCCTCATTTACTTAAAAAAATCCCACCGATAATCGCTGCCACCATCCACATACCATCCCAAAGCCCCAAGAGACCAAACAATCTGGTTCAGTTGCCTTTATCCGCATTCGCTTTCATCATATTCACGATTGCCCTTCTGTAATTATTGTTGCGGTTAAAATGTTGCAAATATACCGCTTTGACATATTTTTATGGAAGAATAAAATAGAACAAAGAGTCGCCGCGCGTAACCATCATAGTATATCTCTTATATTACCTGTCTCCCCATACTCATGCGAGATTATATGAGATTCTAATGACGACTGGGTTGCCTGCATTGCCAGTCTGCACCTCCCCCACGGACTGACAGCATGGTTCCTCAAAACGGATTTATTACTTTAACTTTATCAGGACCCAGCCCGAAGATAAGGAAAAAGGGTTGCAGAGTCCTCGCCGAATTGTCGTGGTATATGCAGCTACACGACGACGATGGGTGGAATATCGCAGTCAAATCACTTGCCCCCCATATACTCGCCTCCAAGTTTAGCTAGAAGGGACAATAAGGTGTGGAAGTTCCTGCAGAGATCCTGTCTACACTCTCTCTCAGTATATGACTCTAAAACATCCTTTTATTATGGCTGCGGCCATTGTTATATTTTCGCATAAAATCTCATTATGCATGCCATAAAAGTTGCTTGGCTTTCAGGGTGTATTCATCCGTACTGATGGAGCATTAAATACTCCCCCGAGTGCTCTACGAGTCGTCTAAGGAGCCCATTGTCTTTATAGGTTTTACAAAAGTTTTTAATCTTTCAAGTTGCAGTATCGAATGCCACAAAGATCGAGAGTTGGAAAAAGGATTCGGGACGACAATTTCAACAATGAACGAAATTCTCAAGTCCCGCCGCCCCCACTAATGTTTATGGGGATAAGAAATTGTTGTGTCAGAAAAATGTATCCTTCTTACGGATGGATGTCCTTTGACGTATACAACAAGGAAAAATAATAATAATAAAACAGATAGCCCTAACTGTGCAGCTCTATTCTGTTGCGTCCTCTTGTAGTACGTACATATATATAAGGGGATTACTCGAGACAGTGATCTTCGTGGTGGGTCCTGAGCGCGGTTATCCTCTATGTGGATAAATATATTTTTTTTTGTTTTCTTGTGAAATTACGAAAATGGATTGCTAAGCACAAAAAAAATCTAAACCGAATGATAAAAGTGTAAAGGGCTGAGATTCCTTTAATTCTAGACAATGGCTCTGAAGGCTTTTAAAGGATTCTCAATAATTTTTTCCCCATTTCTTCCCTTGTGAAATTGCATTGAAAAGAGCCCTCCCTCTTCGCTCTCTCTTCCCCCTGTTTTTATGTGCCGTCTCAATGGAATTTCAATCATTTTTATAAAAGAAGGTGGGGATTTTGATGTATTTTAATTGGAACATAAAAAAGAACGATTTTGAGTGATTATGTTGGAAGGGGGAGAGGGGAGGTACTTTGAAGCCAACAACACATGAAATTTTTAGAGGAGATTTCAAAAAGGGTTGAAGGATACTCGAGATGAAATTAAATTGTGGATAAAATTGCAATTGAAGTGTGGTTGAAAGTTTTTTTAAATTTTCTAAAAACTCTTCGATATTCGAGGATTTTATTTTTGAAGAGGGAGGACAGCAAGGAAAGCTATCTCTAGGTAAGAGCTATGGAAAAACGATGGACCATGGCCACGGAATAGATTCGAACCACGGACGTCTGGAATGGTAGTCGGGTGCCTTAACCACTAGGTTACCAAAACTGTCTTATGAGAGTCAATCTTTGAGATGGTATAAAGCTGCAAGTGGTTCCAGTTGAACTGTCGAACTTTCAGAGCTACTTAGAGAAGATTGTGGGTGGTGAATTCAGTTCTTATTATGGGAATTTCTGCAAAATCTAAAAGGGATGTATGAAAGAAAAGCTAACAAGACTGAACCATTGGATAGCCAAAATGATTGTGTCGATAGGAACGGCTTGAGCTCCCGGACACTGCACACCAAGGGGGCCCACCTGCTCACCAGTCAAAGTTCTCCGCCGAAGTTTATTCGCTTCTAGTCAAATCTAATCGTTGCCTAGTTAGCACTTATTGTCTACATCAATCTTGAATCTCAACAAGCCAGCTCCTAGAACAACTGTTTGGTATTATGGCAAAGCCTCTTTCTAGCTGCGGAAGCTCTCGCAAATCCACCAACAGAAACGGCACGGAAATCTAAAAATTCAGGAATGTCATGTCCAATGCTGCTTGACCTACGTAATCGAACGAAAATCTACTATTGGCCCTCTTGATGGTCACAAAGATAACGGCAAGATAATTTTTTAAACCCATACAACTCAAGACTTCGTGTATGCCTGTAGCGGGAGCGTGCATCTCTGTGGTGGGAGAGTACATGACTCAAAATACCAAAAAAAGGCGACCGTGCCCGGGTATTGGCAAGGACCATTTGTGACAATCCTGTTTATATCCACTGGATGCCATTCCGCCCTTGGCACGGCATCTTTACACCTTAGCTTAAAATTGGAGGTTTTGGGAATTTGGTGTGGGACGGGAATAGGTGGCGAGAGGAAGGGGAAATGCACCTAGCTTAGTCTGGCCTCTCTACGCTGACTTTTTTCGGTAAGGGAGACCCCGCCGACATAGCCCAGCGCTTCCCAGGGAGAAGCAAGCCTCACCACCAAGACAAGGTGTAGGTACAGGTGAGGGAGTCTTAGTGCATGTTATTTACGGGCGCCGTGCGGGCTAGTGCGTACCTGCTGTATGCTAGCTGAGGACGAGTTTTAATTTTACTCGGGTATGTCGGATCTTCACCTAGCGGACGGGGCACTTTCCTGTCCACCTGGTAGGTACTGCAGGTCTGATAACATATCTCGGAATAGGATTCTCTTGATTTCGAAGGCATTATACTCTGACGAGTCTGTCTCCTTCAAACCCCAACGGTTGCATCTCTCGCTCAGTAGCCAGCTGTTGAGGATACCGACTTAGCAAAATAGAAAATTTATTTTTTATGAATTTTCTTACAGTGGGCTTCGTGCAATTTTTTTTTCTTTTTAGTTTAATCTACTACAAAATATAAGAGCTCAAAAGCAAGGTCTATCGCCTCCTCCAATTTAAAAAAATCCCACCGCTGCCACCATTGTTGAGACCGACCCCTTCGGTACAAGAAGTATGTTACGAACTGGGATCGATGGATCGATTAAGCGGTTTTCTGCTGGTACATAGCCCCATTCAAATTATACACCATTCGAAACACAATCTCAACAAATCCCACCGCTGCCACCATTGTCAAGACCAATCTTCTCACTATTACGGTACAGCAAAGATCTCCCGAATTGGAATCGATAGATGGATTAAGCGGTTTTCTGCTTTTTTTTTAATGTGAAAGACTAGAGTCTCAGGAAAGTCCCTTTGTACTGTCGACAATCTATTTTTTTTTTTCCATATACACCGTCGAACAGCAGCTCTAGCCGGAAGATAGAGAGAAGAGAGAGAGAAAGAAGAGAGGAAGGAACTGTCACAACCTGACTGCGATATTTTTATTCCACCAACTCTCAACCATTTCGCGACTCTGACATCGGGGCATCGAGAACAACTCGCTGGAGTGTTATGCCTCCTGAAACGAGTTGAATCTCTTCAACCAACCGATGGCATGCGCTTGGTGGAGCGTGGAAGAGAACTAGTGAAGGCTATGACAGGAGGAATCAGGAATGTAAAGAGGGAAGAAGAAAGAAGGAAAGTTATGTAGGCGGGAAATTGGGAAAGGCTAGGACCGTGGCACCACCGGGATTCGAACCCGGGACCTCTTGGGATAGTAGTCAGGCGCCTTACCCCTAGACTACCGAGGCCCTTATAGAGTGCAATGTCGAACAGCAGCTCTAGTAGGAAGGAACTGCCACAACCTTCGCGCGATATTTTTAGTCCACTTACTCCCAACCATTACTGTCGCGACTTTTACATCGGGGCATCGAGAAACTACTCGCTGGAGTGTTATGACTCCTGAATAGAGTTGAATCTCATCAACCAACCGATGACATGCGCTTTGGTGGAGCGAGGAGGGGCTAAGGAAGGCTATGACAAGAGGAATCAGGAATGTAAAGAAGAAAGAAGAAAGAAGGAAAGGTATGTAGGTGGGAAAGTGTAAAAGGCGAAGGACCGTGGGGCTAGCCGGGATTCGAACCTGGGACCTCTGGAATGGTAGTCATGCGCCTTACCTCTAGACTACCGAGGCCCCGTTGCACCAGTAGTCAATCATCCTGCGCGAGTTACTGCCGCTGCATACCTTCGAGATATTTTCCTTACCTCTCACCGGTCAAAGTAATCCGTCGAAGTTGATTCCTCTCTAGGAATCTCGACCGCTGCCTAGTGATCACTTATTTTCCATACCAATTTTATACTCCAACTAAGCCAGCTCCTAGAAGAACTGTTTGGTATTATGAGAAAGCCAACTGGCTGGGACTTATACCCCCATTGCGAGAATATCAGGGCATGGAACAGTAATTCGAAAATAACGGCCAAGAAGTTCGCATTCAGTCCCCGAAAAATTAATCGTAAAATTATTGTCGCACTGAAGACTATGAATATAGGTTTTCCATCCAGTGCAGAGGGGACGAGGATTGTATTTCATTAGTTTTCTTCTAACCCATTTGGAGACTTTCGTAAAACAACTCAAAGCCCTTTTCCCACTTTAAATTAAACTAAAAGAAAACTCGATTAAGCATGAAATTAAAAATTCCTTAAAATCTGGCCCCCATAAAGGCTAGGCATGTCCCAAAGCGATGCCACAATTAATCTTTTTGATAAATAGTTTTAACTGAAATAGTTCGACAAAAAAAAAAGAAAATCAAGAGCAGAAAGAAGGCGGCGACCGAAAGGACTCCCCCGAAGGAAAGTTCTGAATTTTTTTCTTGTTCGTCCATTTTTTTTTTGGGAATGAGATGAAATCTTTTCAATACGGCAGCATCGCAGCATCCCAGGAGCACCAGACTCCGGTTGAACTTTAGCACTTTTGACCTCTTCAGGATTATTAGCACTTACCAGAGAAAACCAAGAGTAAACAAAAGTCCTGAGAAAAGTTTTTTAATAACAATTTCACCGATGCCTTCAACAAAGTGACGAAGGATGTTTATTCTTCCTTTTCTATTTTTTTTGGTATTTTTTTTTTGGTATTTTTTTTGTTTTTTTGAAATTGTTTGATAGGCTTGGCTCCTCCCTTTTCCACCTCTACACCAAATTGGTCCTGGCTGATGGGAATCCTCTTTCAAATATTTTCCAGAAAAACTTTTTCGATACATTTAAATGAAAAATTAAATTTCACCACAACAAATATAAAATATATAGACTGTGTATGGAGCCAGGCACAATGTATCCTTTTGCTTTATAATCTCACCTGTATGATCCAGTTTCGACAGAGCATCACTCTTAGGTATAGAACCCCCATACCCCATACCCCATTGATAAGAACCCTTTCCTTTTTCAAGGACTCTTTTCTTCACTCTCCTCACCACAAGTTTTTGTCTCATTGTTTGAGTTTCCGAACAAAAGTTAGATTAGACATTGTCAGAAGTTTGCCATTTTATTATTATATCAGTCTTGTTCGTTCAACTAATAAAGTTTAAGCTATGTTATGCAGTCATCCTTCAGTTCGCAAATCACTTTAAAAGTTCACATTTTACAATTTCGGGGGTTTTCTTTTGAAGTAGTTTCGAATTATGTCATTGAAGCTCTGGTTTCATAATGAGTTTAATCAGGGTTAATTTGTGTAAATTATTACATTGTAATAACACTTGTTAGGAAATGAAGTTATGTAATTAAAGTGTAGTTTTGCTGTCTTTGGCAATTTGGAAGTGACCAATTTGTAATTTGGTAAAACTATTTTGAAACCTTGAATCTTATAAATCAAGTAACGACACTTGTAAGTTAGTTTTGTATTGTTTCAAAACTGCTTCCTACCTTTTCAGATCACGTGCATTTCTTCAATTACTTCAAAAGACATGAGATAGTTGTGGGGATTTCAAACTCTCACTGAGCATAAGTAGGTAATGCGTCAGTTGGAGCAGACAGTTTGCTTAATATGGCGTCACAATATTGGTGAATTGAAATTAAGCAAAATCTTTCTCCCGTGATGGTGTAACGGATCCAATCGCCCGAACAATACCAATTTTAATCAGCCAGAATGCGGCATTATATTCAACAAACTGTCAGTACCCACTCGCATGGAAACACGGATTTTAAGATTACCTTCTTTTAGGGTGTGGGCTCTAACACCCCCTTCCATAGTTGCGGAATGAAACAGGCCAGTGCGACAGGCAAAAACTTTCTTTTCAGGATTGAGAAGTAAAATTCTTAACTCCACAACAGGCAGTAAAAACTTCTGGTTTTTGGTAACTGCCATCAAGAAGAATTTTACTTACTCCTCAGCACCTCCTTTTATTCACAACAAGGAAGTGATAACAGAAAGCAAATCCAAAGCTGACCTATTAGCATCTCTGTTCGCCGCAAATTCTCCTCTGCTACCGCTATGTCACCCCCACTCTCGAGAATACCACCCACTCAATGGACGGGGTTCACTTCAGGACTAGCGAGGTATTTAGGTGCCTTAAAGAACTCGACGTCAATAAATCCACTGGTCCCGACGAAATCTCTGCAAAAATGGTGCCTCACCTTTGGCTAAACCCCTGCGCAACCTTTTCGCCTTGTCTTACTTCTCCGAAGTGTATCCCGATTCTTGGAAACTAGCTCATGTCCCAAAAAAGTTGAAGCCAGCGACCCCTTAAACTACCGCCCAATAGCAATTACTTCTGTTCTCTCCAAAATCATGGAGACAATAATCAATGAAAAGCTGATGAAATATCTAGAATCCAACCAAATTATACACGACAGGCAATACGGCTTCAGACCAAGACGGTCTACTGGCGTGTGTGTTTAACTGAGCGTATCAACCAAAGCATTCACAGCTTTGGTGAGTCTGGTCTGGTTGCTCTAGATATCTCAAAGGCTTCTTACAGAGTATGGCACCCTGCACTGTGGAATAACCTCCAAGCTATTGGTATACACTTAGTTCTAAGGAACTAGATTAGGAGCTTTCTTTCAGCCCGTTCAATCAGAATGGCGTCGAATCCAACCTCCATACCATTTCGGCCGGAGTTCCCCAGGGGTAAATTCTCTCACCCGCACTTTTTCTAATCTTCATTAATGATCTGCTCTCAATCCCCTCCAACCCACTGCACTGCTTCGCTGATGACGGTACATTGCATTTCTCTTACTCCTTCGACAATATAAGACAAGCGCGTGCCAGACCTTGTCTTTACCACCGCCAACTGATGTCCACTTCGATCAACCGGGATATCGAATCGATTCTTCATTGGAGCGAAATGAACCGCGTCGAATTCAATGCCACAAAAACGAAGTACTGTCTGATCTCCAGCAAAAATTGTACCGACCTTCCTCCTATCCAGTCGATAAAGAGAATCTAACGGCTGACTCAACTCTCAACATCCTAGGGCTTACTTTAACGGAGGATCTGCGATGGAATGATCACATATTCCAAATCGCCAAACAGGCCTCCCAATGCCTTGGATTTCTCAAGAGATGCAAGTTCCTCCTCCCTCTATTCTTCAAACCGAGCTTACTACTAGACATTTCACCATGAACTGAACGACATGCTGGACTAGTAGTATAAAGAGTAACTCCTAAGCTTGGTTCTAAAAATACGGAAGAAAAATCACACAATAACCATCATAAAAACTCATCAAACTCAAACTTAATACCATGTTTCCATCGCACTTGAAATCCGCAGGTTTCGTAAAAACGATTTGGCGAAATCCAAATGTGTTTCCATCGCACCAGGCAGTTTTCGCTTGTCATAACAAACTTGCACATCAAATTTTAAAAACCTAATTATATCAACAAAACTGAGGAATTTGGAAAGAATAGGCTGTAAAATAAGGAAAAAATATAAACATTCATTTAAGCTCCATTTTAAACGTTAAAGATAGAAAATTTAAAAATGACAAATTCGTACTGTCAAAATTTTTTACAGCTGAGAAATTTCCCCAAAATTTCCCACTTGCTGAATAGGCTGAATAGTCATTAGCAAGGTTTCGATCGAGATTTCATTGAAATCTCCCCCGTAAGGAGATTTCATTTTATATGCCAAAACATGAGATTTCACATGAGATTTCGTCCGAAATCCTCATTTTTGCCGAAATCGGAAGATTTCGAGTGCGATGGAAACATGGTATTAATCCATTTTAGATGATAATTGCCGTGTGTGTTCGCCCTTTTCCTGTATTAAAAACCCCGGATCCATGCCGAAAAAAACGTTTTCATCTATATTCTAAATTTTTCATTGGTATTGTATATCTGGCAAATGCTGCCCCCGAAATATGAGAATATGCGTGCGATTTTAATCTTATAATCTTTTTAAAATTTTCCTTCGGCTTGCGATAGTATAGAGCTCGGGCTTCCATTCATAAGCCATTTTGGGTGGGTGCTTTAGCTGCATACGGAATTTGAATCCAGAGGAGATCCACCTTTTGCATCCAAGTACTTCATCCCCGGTTACGGAGTTCGATGTTGTGCCGTGGAGGAGGAGCAGGACGAGAAGTGGAACACACAGAATACCTACTACCAGATGATGATGGTGGTATATGGGGTATGGTTTGGATAGCGGTGGTACAGGTATGGTTTTTTTTTTTTTTTTTTTTTTTTTTTTTGAATTCAGGTGAAATGTAAAAAGCTTTACGGTATTTACTCAGGTTCGCTCTGGCTGCAACCTAAGCGTATTGGAAGAGTTGAGCTTTAATATTGAGGATAATGGTTTTCTTTTTTTTTTTTGTGAAATTTTAAATAAAGTCAGCTGAAAGGGAAAAATCGCATTTGAAAGCCAAAGGGTAATTAAAGTAATTGGCTTACTATTAATAGTTCATTATGCAAATGATTCGTTTGAAGGGGTTTTTGCTATAGTATATGAAAGTATTATGTCGATATTTTACAACAGAGGAAATATGTTGCTATTGAGAAAGTTAACCAATTGAAAACGCTTTAATATTAAAGTGAGTCCAAAAAATTTGTGGCGTTTTTATGATAGATGGCGTTAATTGCAAATAAGTTACTTACTGATACGCTACTTACTGATTACAGCGACACAAGTTGAGACAGTTCGAGTATTACTTTGAACATCTAAATTGGCATTATCTAGAACCCTTGACCTACTGCCTTTGGGTCTTGGGTGTGCTGTTTTTTTTTTTAATGTGAAAGAGTCTAAGCTTTGGTGTCTCCCTTTATATACTACCAGTTCGTTATGTCGTCGATAGAAAAAGTATATGATAGGTTAAGAGTAGTCTGGAGGATGCGTGACGAGAGGAGCCAATGGGCCTTGCGTCTGAACTCTTGGATGTTGTATGAGCGTCTGGCTGAGCCAAAATATTCGGTCGGGGTCGGGATCGGAGTGCTACGCCTCAACAAGAGAATTATGTTAACCAACCGACAAAGGCTGTGACGCAGGTGGTACCAGACTACTAGGAGAACAAATAAATGCACCGTCCTCTAGAAAAACACCCGAACTATGTGGAACTATGGTACCCCGTTATTAACCGGTTAAGCCGGTGAGATGTCTTATAAGGGCTACTCTCGCTCCGACTCCAGGGTCTTCAGGAGTATTTGGTCTTAGCCCCGCCGAAAATTTGCCAGATAGCGACAGAGTTGGGGCGAACGCAGCTCCGTTGTCAGATGGCCCCTCGACCGAACTGTCAGCATTGCTGTATTCCGTGGTACACATAGTCTTGTATTGGAAGGTTCCATTTCAGACCTTTAGGTTCGCTCGGCACCCAAAGATCTCTGCTTCTTGAAAGAATCCTTGAGGATCAGTTCGATAAGGGAAAATGGACCAGCGATTTTTCCTTCAGGATCCCCACTTCCATGACTAAGTGAAGAATTTTTCATTCATCCGCTTCTGGAGCACTTACTACCTGGCGGCGTGAACTCAGTTTTGTGCGGCGATAGTCGCTAGCAGTTTATGGCGGGTTAGGATAACACACTGGGCAAAGACGCGAATCACATGAGTCTGAGGGAGAGCGATATCAAAAGCACCTTTGCCCTTGATGACGGAGACGTTAGTTCTCACCCGTTTTTCGGTGGCAGGGTTTGACTGCTGTACAGCACCAGCCCGCCTGTTGCTGGGAAGCTTACTTCGGAAACCGGATTAACCTCGTCACCTGCCTTTTTAATTACGACAACCAAGGATCGCCCCCTGAAGCTGGGCCCATTGCTTAGGTGCAAGACAGAGGTTAACAATGTCAGTCTAGATGAAGCCAAACTGGGTACTGATTACCACTTTGCTAAAGCTAGGACGAGCGGTCCCTTTGCAAATCTTGGTCCTCCTACTTTCTCAACAACTCTTCTAAGCAATACATTATCCTTAAATTGATCCATAAAAAGAACAGGTCTACACCATAAACACACAGGCATTTATCAAAACATAAAAGAAAATTCTAAAGACATCAAGATGAGCGGATTAAAAAGTTCAATTGAATCCCACCCCTTCTGCCCCCACACACAAAAACAAAACAACAACAAAACGAATAATCATGAATAATAAATAATAACGACAAAAGTTCATAAAAGGATAATGTTAACGACTTCTCAACAAAAGAAGAAGAAGAAGAAAAAACCATGCAGACATTAACATTAAAATTACCATAATCAACTGCAGGAAGACACGGGGCGGCATTACGGAGGCTACTGGGGCATTAGGGATGGTGGTTGATTCGAGTTGCCCCTAACCGTTCTAGAGTACATTTATCACTTGAGAATTTACAATTCGAAACACGAAAACGTATCATTTCGCTTCGTCTTCTGCTCGATTTCACAGGAGCTCAACTTAATAAAATGGAAAAAGATTTCCCGTCTAAAACCTCTGTGAGCCTTTGAATGATTCACGAGTTGCATGCAATACAGGAATTTCGGATAACAACACAACAACAATAAAAAAACAACAACAACAAAACCCAACCGAAAAAAACAAGTAGAAACAAAAATATATACCCTTGTTCAGCCAGCCTCAGTGTTCCGGAACTCATTTCATTCAATGTTTCCTCCAACACATCCAGACCATTCCGTTTCTTGTACGCTATTCTTCTAGTGGCCATCGCTTTATCATAGGCGATATAAAGTGAATGAATATAAAGGAATTGTGTAAGATTAAGGAGTTCGAGAAGGTTTCCTTAAAAAAAAAATATTTATTTGAAATTGAATGGAAATTGTGACAAGCCAATTGAAAACGTGATTCCTTGGCGGCTGGAGTTATTGAAAAATCTATAAACAATATCGTTGGAACGAGTAGAGTTGCACCCAGTATGCTATCGTCGTTGACTGCACAATGCACACGAAGCTTTCGGAAGACCGAATTCCTTCAATATTCGATTCTATTTTATAAGAATGGGGCCAGTCCATTATTAGAAGATCATTGATCTTCCAGACTACGATGTCTCGGACATGTTGGACGAACCACTGTAGACAGATTGCAAACTGCAACTGGACTGGCTAATTGAGGTACATATGCCCTTTCTCAGGAAATATTAAATTGTGACCTCAAAATTGTAATTGAACCAGAAGTCACACGAGGCCTTATTAGGTGAGAAAGATATTTGGTCGCTTTTGGACGCTCTTCAACAACGTTGACTTTGTGGTAGGTATTCAGGCACTTGAAAAGTAGGTAATGGGTCACTTGGGCATGAGAACTATGTCATGATCGCGATGATCGAGACCATGTTTAAATTGTCATTTTTTCTTGTGATAAAGCTGATAAAACCTAAACTTTGATAATATTTCAAGATACCCAGAACTTCACTACACTTCGATAATCAATGACGTGACCTTGATTTTGTAATGAATTTTACCCATTTTATTGGTTTCCCCTACTTTTTGAGCCACTATTCCGAAGACAATAGTCTTGTTTGCATGTCGTTTTCGTACACCTGTGCAACTACGTCAATAATTATGATCCTTTGCATAAAGATGAAGTAACTAGAAGCTTGTGAAATCATATCAGCAGCAACCTGTTTTCGTTTTGATGTCCTTTTTGGAAATTATTGATCTCTTCGGGACCAGTCGTACAGCAAAACACCAATTGTGAACAGACTTAACAGATTTGTTCACCACTTTAACCCATTCTCTAAGAAGTTTACTAGAAGACTTTGTACCAAGCCATGACCTTTCTTTCTTATAATTAGTTGTAGGATTCCGTGTACCACAGATTTGTTGCTAAAAACGCTTAAAGAACTTCAGCGTCTGCTTTCCGATCCAACAGAAATAGTAATACAGTATCCGTTAATCAAGTCGACTAGTAGGGCTTTGACAACCTTCCGAACTGCGTCCAAGCAATTCTTTCAGCAAGTGTGGAACTCCAGTGTTTGGTAGGTACATTTCTGTATACTGTGACAGGAATAATTTTTCGAAACCTTGTCAGGCGCGTGGCTATCACGGAAAATAAAAATCCGCTTGTTAACGTAGGCTTAGGGCTTTATCAAGTTGGTGGGCATAGGTGGTCTGACTGAAGTCATCTGATGCGAACGTTCGCGGATTTATCGCAATGATTCCTTCTTTCCATGAGGCTCACAATGCAATGTGTGGCAGCCTCCACAGGTATTAGGTAGGCTGTAGTCTGTATGGGGTCTGTAGGTGGTCGGTATTTGGTCAATATGTGGTCGGTATGTGGTCTGTATATGGTCGAACCCTGTCGAATCGTATACCTCAATACGGTATAGGAAACGCTGCCAGGAACATTCTAGGATCGTAAACCTCGGTGACCCAGGCCCAGCTAATGCCTCCTCATCACAAGATTGGTTAGGTTGGGTTGAAACGGCTGCTTCTCCACTAGGGATCCCACTTAGGCACACTATTGGGTCTATTTCCATTCTAGTGTTGGGGCAAAATTCAGCCACTTTTAAGCCATTTGGAGCTTTTAATAACGCGACAGATGTCAGGAACACGAGTGCTCTGCAGCTCACTCAATCCATCAAGTAAAAGCGAGCCTAGGAAGGACCCTTTTTCCTCGCAAAGGCCCGGCAGGTGGGAAGATGGGACGCGTCCAGGGAAGATGGGACACAGTCTCTTCCTCATCTTCAGTACCACAACTTCTGCATAAGTCGTTTTAGGGAGTTGCAATTTTTCGGCATGCGGGCGGAAGGGACCGTGACCAATCAGGAGCTTCACTACATAGCTTATCTCTTTCTTATTCAACTGAACAACCGATTTTGAACGCTTCGCTTCCAAAGTCAGCTATATTGTGTGAAGAGTGCGGCACACTGTTGCCGTGATACATCCCAGCCTGGCTTGAGCTAAGTTGATTTTGAAGATACCACCATCTGTCCAGTCATCTCTGTCCGGAATGATGGTATTGAAACATTTCTCCATGGTCCACGTAGGTGTAAAGTAATCCAGGTTGTCCGCAGCGACGACGAACCTCCTAAGGTTAAGTGCCTTTCGGCCATGCAGTGCATACCGTACTGCGTCCGTCGAAGAAGCACGCGTGATAGCTCGAATGACATTCTTGCATTGGAGAGCAAGAGGTTACACCACATAGATCTTACAGCTACCGGATTATCTGGTAGCTAACAAGTTTAAATAACAAAACCAGTTAAGAGAACTGTGTGCCATTATAAGAAGACCAAGTGGTAGGTACTTACTAATGTTACCAATGGGCTGACTGGGACTTGTGTTTCCGAAGCAATAACGTCCATGTCACCAGGATCATTTGAAGCAGATGGTTTAATCGGGAGTGCATGAACGCAATAAAAATTAAAGAAGCCATCTTCAGAAAGTCCAAGGGTTCAATACTTAAAGAAATGAGTGTCACCTTTAGCTAAACCTCTGCGTAAATGCTTTGCCCTAGTCTACTTCTCTGGAGTTTATTCAGACTCTTGAAAATTTTCACATATTCCGCATGGTGACCTCAAATTCCCACCAACTACTGTCTAGTAGAAATATTACATCTTTTGTCAGTGATGTGAGAAAGGAAGGAGTGAAGGAGAAAGGACACGGAAGTTTTGGTAAAGAGGAAAGAGCTAGAAAGAAAGAAAGTTATTTGAGTGAAAAGGATAATTAATAACCATGCCGCGTAGTAAATTCGGACCACGGACCTCTGGTTTATCAGTTGAATAGAAAGCCTGGAGCTCTGTCCATTATAATGTTATCACAGAAATTACAGTTGAAATTCCAAAAAATAATTAACATCTATTGTAATAAAACTCAAAATGTTGTTATCGTGTAATTGTGTTCAATAGGCTCCCCTCCACTTCTCTATTTTCCATCGCTTACCGTGCATTATCATTGATCAATTGTTTAAACATGTTTAAATTTACGAAAACTACATAAATACCAAAAATTGATCACTTCTAGATAATTTTTTCAACACAAAACCCGGGGCCTTTCTGCAACGAAAATAAAATCACGTGGAAAAATAATGAATTGCGGCAAAGTGGTTTATTCAATTATCGGCAATCGTTGGATAAAATTAATTTCACATGACAAAATTAAATAGAATCTACGGCAGACTACAGGGGAGAGAATGGTACCTATACACACAGCATCATCAGAGCCCCTATTGAATTTTATCCAAATAATTGATTATATCGTGAACAATTCGTGAATAATTAAAGCATTTAGTATAAAATTTATTGAGAGGAAATTAATTTAACAACATAAAACACACACACACATGTATGTATAGGCACAAAGCAAATACACTTACGAAAGTTTTGAAGAATGTAAAAGTGTTTTCGTTAACACGAAGGGTGGTTTTGGGTGGCTAAGGGCATGAATTTGTTGGTTGTTAAGAATCGTAGAGCGGTGGGGTGGGAGTAGATGGTGTAACTTCATCAAAAGACACTCAGCAATCATCCCCAAAAATTTAACGGGGAAAACGTTTTATCGATTTCATATCAACCTAAGGTTTATATGGAGTTGAGATAAGGCCCAAAAGGGCATTTAACATCTGGTCCTTGCATTAAAAATTCATTTCATTCTCTTCGAAGGGCATATGTGGCTGATATCGGCATGTCTACACACATATATAAAACAGAGTAGAAATCCTCTTTGCACAAACACACACCCATATACACACACTACACGAATACATTCAAAAAAAAGGAAGAAGGAAAAAGGAAAAACGGAAGTTCACTGACCCAAAAGATGTAAGGAAAGGTTTTTATCCTTAATATTTTTATTTTTTATTTTTTCTGAGATATGAGTTAAAACAATAAAATCTGGTTTTTATCTTTATTCGTCCTTTTTTGAAGGAGACGGAATTTTAAGAAGGAGATAATTTGATCGATATAAACGAAAATATTTATCCAATTGCGCGCCAATGCTCCTTTTTTTGGATATTAAGAAAACATTTAAGCCATACTGAAATCAATACATCATCGGTGAGACATTAAGCAAGGACATTTAGGTCAAGGACGAGCGGTGAATTGGGTAAAACAAAATTTTGTTTTGTATAAAGTTTAGGGATTGGCAGAAATGAAACAATACTTTTTTGGTGAATTGTTAGAAACAGCAGAGAAATTTAGGATGAGTTCACAAGGTGTCATATTGTGTGCTTATTTATCCTTAAATTAAAAATTTAGTTTCGTTTTTTAATGTTTCAAAAACCGACGAAAAAAGAGTTCACAAAAGCGGCGGCTATCTGTTAGTGGGGATAGGCATATGTTGGTTTGTTTTTGAAATTGTTATTGAAACTATATACTGTGCAGTATTTCGCGCATTCAAACAATCCCAGTGATTTCTAACAACGGAGGTTTGACACTATATATCCTAACCTTCATATTCATACAAAAAAACCAACAGATTGTCCACCCTATACAAGCTGGAGATAAGATTGTTACATATTAACTAGAACAGTGCAACGAGCCGCGTTTCATTACTAATAATCCCTCTCCAAAAAAAAAAACCTTTAGGAAGATAAATATTCAACCACCAGAGGTGATTCTCTCTTTCAAAGCTTCACTTCAAAGCTTTAAAGCTTCCTACCCAACGAGCTTTCCAGCTATAAAAGAAACCGCTTCACCAGGCCAAATTCAGTCTTTCACAAGACTCGTTCTGGAGAGGTCATCTTCTGCGGTCCTATACCATATTGAGGTGTACGATCCGACACTGTTTCTGGCAGCATTTCCTATATCGAGTTGAGGTGTACGATCCGACAAGGCCCGACCAAGTACCATTGGAATGTGGCCCGGGCTAATAAGAAATATAAAAATAGTTCGAGGATTAGCAATTTAAACACATTCGTTACAGCGGTTCTCTTAGTTTTTTTTTTTTTTTTTTTTTTCATTTTCTCATAGATGGCGCATGCACGAAATATTATTCTCTGTCAAAGTGGTCACTGTCAAAAACATATGTTATTTAATATTACCTCAAATGTCATAAAGATGCTACATTTCGCTATTTTTTGGAACGAAGTTCCTTAACGCGGCTTGCGGGTAGAGTGAGTTGGGAGAAATCTTCACGTAAGAAAATGCGGTATTCTGTGTATGTATGCGTGCGAGTATCGATCCCAGTAGGCAATTTACGAATATACGAAATCAGAATGTAGTGTTTTTCTGTAGAAATTGTAACCAATTTGCACCGATAGCTATAGGAAGAAATGGTGATTATCGTGGATAGATGCTTATGCTTTCATATTGTAATGAATGAAGTCTCTCTCTCTCTGTCTCTTTTTAAACGCTTTATATTAGCTTCACCTGTATCTTGTATCTTGTGTGTAAACAAAAATCTAGCAACTCGACACAGGCGTCAAATGAAAAGGCATCATAAGTAGAATACAATAGGCTATGTCGTTAGATCCATGGCGGCCATCTCAAGAGGACGTGTAACCATTTTCTTCACAACCCCGCCGACATGGGTATCAAATGAAAGGGTATGATAAGTAGAACACCATAAGCAATATATAGTTTACTCAATATATCGTTAGGTCCATGGTGGCCTTCTCAAGAGGTCGGATTCCGTTTTCTTCACAACCCCCTCAAAATGGTTATCAATTGAACGGGCATCATAAGTTGAATGCAATAGGCTATATCGTTAGATCTATGGCGGCCATCTCAAGGGGCGGATTAACATTTTCTTCACAACCCCTTCGATATGATATCAAGTAAAAATAAATACAATATTCAGATTTTATTTGGAGTTATATTCGCAGCTGTAGAAAAATCGTAAGGAACTTCGTTCATGACTGCAAAGGTATTTTTTTTTTATCGTCCATTAAAAGCCCTGCCTGTGTATTACCCCTGGTTTCACATAAATCGTCTCTACACTCATATAAAAAATAATTTATAAAGTAACAAATTCTTTTGCCAATCTCGCACCCTCTTAAAATCCACCATTTTTAATTACATATTCATGTCTGCATTAACACTTTACAACCTGCTAAATGCCAAAGCAGTTAGCAGCTACATATATTCAACATATTCCTAAAGTCACTTTAATTGAGTCAAAATGGTTTGCTTACGGGCCCGTGGCTCCATCTCTGAAAATTTTCATAATAAAACACTTGAAGTAATTGTCCCGTGACCAGGTAGACATAAGTTTCCTGTTCGACCTGCCGCTGCCGACGGGGGATCCTCCAGTGTATAAATATAAATATATAAAAAAAGGGTGCAACCTTTTTCCCCATATATCCATACATAAGGTAATGGCATCCTCCCGTCCCACGGGAGTCCCTTATTTCTAGCAGAGGAGGCCTATAGCAAGGTGGTTTCATGACATTGTTTTTGCCCCCCCGGTTGATTTTCGCCTGGCGGCCGCCCACCCATCCACTTGTATCCTTTATTAAGGAATTTATCCTCGAACTCAGTGATGTTGTATATATCCTTAAATGGCGCCCAGGATGAATGAGTCGGCAGCAAAAAGTGAAAAGTGAGAACATAATGCAAATTTTATGAACGCGATAAAGAATCCAATTTTCAGCGCTTAAACGCTGCTAACGGCTTCATGCCCGAGAGTTTGAATGTTTCAAGCAGAAAAAGTTAAAACTTTGAATTTACAGTTTAAGGGATTAGATGGAATGTGTACCGCTTCAGCCAGCCCAGCCAGTACAGCTGAGTGGCGGAGCACCCTTATCCGCGCGCAGTAGTCGGTGGTGCCATTGGCGTGCCTGGGCTATATCGTAAGGCGTAGCTTTATTTCCAAGATAAGGCAATGATAATGAATATTTTATGGGCCGAAAAGGTATGATCCGAAATCAGAATTAGAGAGGAAGGACGAGTTAAGAACTTTAAGCAGCTGTTTGACTATATACTACCTTGTAATCCTTGCCCGTCTTCCCGGCTCCTGGTAATCTCTGCCTCCGGTTATATTCTTGGAATGTTTTATTTTTTGCTACTTACTTTACAAATGGATTACGCTGTATTAGAAGAAATCATCACAAACATGAGAACTCTGAGTGCCGAAGCTTGTTGGAGAAGGTTAAGTATTTATTTATTCTGAAGTGCACACAAATTGTACAAAAAGCCGACTTTCCGTGGAATCTGTGATTTATTGTAATAATTTTTTTATTTTTAAAGTGATTTTGTTTGTTATAAGTGATTTAATATATTACATCACTCAACAAGCTCGTAGGATGACATATAGATCGCGCCACTTTTGGGAAACTACCAAACTTCAAGTGATATATGTCAAAAATTAATGACATTCCGACCATTAATTTACAAGCTTGACAGGTGTTATTCGGACTCTGCTTTATCGAGGCGAATCGACGAAAATGGTGGAGAAGTGGTTTGCACAAACACCGACGATTCTAAAATTTCTGATCACCGAAATTCGGCAGTTGTTCCAGAAAAAATAAAAAAGTAGAGTCAGTAGACATCAGAGTTAATCATACTTGCGGGGGACTTCAATGAACATTCATAAGCAGATCGAATAAGCTGGGAAAAAACGACGGGCAGATTCGGACATGAAGTAATTAACGACAACGGCTTACGCCTCCTTTCATTCGAATCGTCAAACAATTTAATCGTTGGCAACAGCATCTTCCGCCATCCACTCAAACGCCAACTCACCTGGCGAAATCCATCCGGCAATGACTCGGCGAGGTTAGACTAGGTTTTGATCAGCGCAAGATTCCGATAGACGCTTAAACACGTACGTGCAATGCATGGGCTCGATTGCGGATCGGACCATGATTTTGCTATCGAAATTATAGATGCAATTACAAAGAGTAAAGAAACGGCGCCACCACCAGCCAAGAAGAACTGGGCGTGTCTATGGGATCGGCCATCGGGCGAAAGTTTCAAAGGCATTATCCAACAAATTCGTGACCCAAGCAATACCGGACGATGTCGATGTAGAAGAATCGAAATTTTCGGAGTTCGTTGTGGGTGTGCAATCCACCTATAGGTAAACGGATGCAGCCATGGATCTCAGGCAGCTGTCTCGACCTCGTCGATCAGCAGAAACGAATGAAACACGTCGACTTCGAGCAATATCGACGAGCGAACAAGAAAGTTCGATATAAACTGAAATCGGAACGAGAAGCGTACTGGAATAACGGTGCGGCCGACATGGAAGAAGCGTCGCCGAGGCACGAGAACCGAACGCTGTAAAAGACAGGCGGTTAGGCGGCGTTAACAAACGACAACAACAAAAAATTGGAAGGAGCCTTCGTCATTTGTCCCCATCGGCGCTTCAGCGGTGGAGAGAAAACTTCCACCTGCTGTACAACCAGGATCCGACGTCGCCAAAAATCATCAAAAATGGAAACGAATCATGAATAGAGTCGAGACCCAGCGGCGAGGACGTCCCACTCGGACCGCTAGCTAACGGATCAAAGAAGAAGAAGAACCAAAAACAGAACTGAACAATAAAAACACGGAAACGTTATGGGAATACGGAAAGACCGAAAACTGATAGAAGGAACACGGAACACGTTTGCTATATGGCCCACGCTTTAATAAATCAGGCCGTAGGGTTTTAAGCCAGGTTAGCAGGTGCCGCCTGATTAAGGCCATACTTGAGCCAGTCTTACTGAGGGATGAGAACTCAAGGCATACGTCTGACAGGCAGTGGACTGCAGGTGAGCTCATTATTTCTTAAACACACAGGCGAAGACCACAGTTTAGCGTAGTAGGTTGTTAATTCAAGTGCAAAAATGACTCAACGAAAAGTTCAAATCTTGAGGCATGGACTGACGATAAATAAGCACACATATATAGATTTCTGACAGTTTTTTTTTGAACGGCAGGGCGCATCTAGTTGACGGTGTGGGTGAAAGAGTGTGAGGTTATACTTGGCCTCAAGACGAGAAACCTTCAGGCCATGGCCTTCCAGCGGCCTGTACATGAGTGGGGGCCTCTCATTCTACCCTTCGAACTAAGCTTGCTACTGAAGATTGCACCATAGCATGACAGACCGGTAGTACAAAGGGTGTTTCCTGAGCTTAGAACTGCCACTTAAACAAACACTCTAGGTTTACCGATTTTTTAAGGGATTGGTATATTAACTGTTGCCTTAAACTCTTTGTGTTTGAAACCAGCAGATCATCCTTCCGGAGTTTCACTTCACTGATACCTTTGCATATTCATTTGATCTATTTAAAAAAAAACGACCTAGCACGAATACCAGTGTGACAACAAGAATAGACGCATTATTCTAGTTACATTCCAACTATCGACTAAAGTTAGTTCCACTATTAAAATCCAATCAAAAACCTAGTTATTATTACAACACCCCAACAATGATAATACAATTTCCAAAAACCAACCCCAAAAAAAATTCTAATATAATAAACTCAAACCAAAAACCATAAAATGTTCAACAAATCCGCTTACATTATTCTCTTATTCATATTCCCCAAGATCTCTTTTCAACTCTATGTATATTCTCGCTTTTCTACAACACTGGGCCTAACCTTTAGGCGTCCACAGATCCCTTGGGTATTCTTTATATTTACACACCACACACACACACCTCCATAAAAAAAAAGGAGAAAGAATTTAAATGCTCTGAAGCTACTCTAAATTCTTACAGTTTTCTTTTCATATCATCTAAACACGTTTTTCGTACTTTGATTGCGGCGGGGTTTCTTGGCCATTTCTTTTTATTTTTTTCTCACTTTTTCTCTATCTTCTCCCCTACAACCCCCACCCCTTTTTTTGTAGTATAAATCCATATCACACACCCAACAGAACCTGAGCAGAAAGAAACCTTAAAGCAAATAAAAGTGACGAGTCACAGTTTCAACAAGGAAGTGAAGTTTGAGTCCTGATTCCAGGATATGTGAAGCTATTCAGGATTTTCCAGAGCACCAGCCATACTATGCTACCATTGAACTAGATAGATGTCGGATGACTCGGCAAACAGAAAAAAACCCGAGCTTTTAGAGAGAGGGGTATGGACATAAAAAGAGGATATTGGAAATCTTTAATGGAGGTTAGTCCTATGATTGCTATTATAGAAATCGTGACCTATCTTTTGTGGTAATACAGGAAAACGAACGAAGAAACCGAATAGTTTTTTGTTGTAGTTAAAGGAGGCATTCAATTTTTCTTTCAGCACATTTGTGGGGGCAGTAACAGAAGATATTTTTGTATTTTTTCACTTTCTTTTTCATTTTTTTGGTGGTCAAGTTTGGGTTTTTGGATATCATAAAAATTTCTAGTTTGAAATGATTTTGTTGTGGCATATCCTTAAGTCCTATGTGACGTTTTTCATAAGTGCTTCGATTGTTCAAGATATCACAAAAAATCTGGATAAATAGTAGCATACATTGGCCACCTAAATAGTATGTATACAGGGTTTCCATTCGCGTTTTCATCCCAAATATCGAATAGAAGCACCCAAACTAAATCCCTTGGACCAATCAACGCTCAAATCGACTAGACCAAACTTCATATGAATCCATGTGCATATCAGACAAGCAAATCTTTTGGGACCGTAATACATTCACTTGACAGGGACAGCCTCGAAGCAACAAGAAAAGTAATTTATACCTGCAGCACGGAATGGATTGGATCCATGATAACTCCCAATTAAGACACTGGTTTCACTAGCGTCACCGTCCTAGTCTTGCTTTGCAAAATACAGTGCAACGACTAACGCCTCTGATTATGCAATAAGAGAAGTAGGACTGTCGCTTGGGGTTTTCGCGCCCGGTGCAGTATGCTATATTGCGCCCCATCAGCTCTTAATTTTTTGACCGCAGTGCAGGACAATGGAAATATACAAACTTTCTTTAATAGTTGAAAATAAAGTCACGGGAACACCTTTTTCAATTTTTTAAGAAAAGTTTCTGATATTAAGCCCTTGTCCAATTGCGGCCGGTTCTTGCCGGTGCCGCCCTTGGGTATACTTGGAACGATCACCGGTGATAACCGCTAGCTTTTCATTCCAAAAAGTTGCCACGAACAGAACGGATGTACTTCGCATTTTCGATCGTGAACTACTACCCAATCAGGCTCGTCAAATAATCCTTGGGTAAAAATGATCGCCTTTAGGGCACTAGGTGAACATGCACCATGTCAATGGGCTTCCTCTACCCTGCGCAAGATATTGGTGGAGAAGCATTTTACCATTGCTATTATTCAAAAGCCTTAGGTAACTTATAGCAAATTCAGAGGTCCTATCACCGGTTCAAGTTAGCAAGTATATGATCGGAGATGCGGGAAGTCTCGCGTCTTCCTTTTAATTGACAATCCTGTCACTCATCTCAATACATAGCCGGCGGATAATGTGGGTATGGTAGGTAACAGTACCCACCTGGAAAATTTCGGATGCGTAAATACCCACCCGAAAGTTGAGAGTAACTGAGCGTGTGACATGAAGAATCCCTCGGGTTCCGGCCCATATTTGTCAAATCTCACATATCAAAAAAAAGTGCTCTGCGTTGTCCTGGACACTTATTCATACCAGTCACAGCTTTGAGCCATCGTGCCCGAAACGATGGAGATATTTTCTAAATCTTCCATTTACACTCAAGAAGTGCGTGAGGTCGTAACTCACTTCCTCACCCTCCCTCGTAGACCATCTAATCCACGTTTGCAATAAGTCTGATGGTCCACCAGACTCGTTTCACTTACGTTACAGACTCGCAGTGGGTCATCTGCCGCCGCCCTGAATTTGTATCCCTTCTAACATTTTCTGGATCATAGAGATGCATGCCTTCTCTAGCCAGTATCTCTATGGTTATATTTCACCCTATAACGCGTGCCACATCGTTAGATATGGTCCTGAAAACGCAGAATGCGCGAAGAACGCTTAAGCTGGAGACCAATACATCCGTACGTTGGCGCGTGCGGTGATTGATATAATCGAAGTGCGTGCATTCAAATGCCAATTGATATATAACGGAACGCATGCAGCGAAAAAGTTAGTCCACTTCTATCTTTCCCGCATTGCAGCATTCGCCATAGTCTCAAATACCCAAATAAAAGCACACACAACAGATACAAGCACTCGTCGCTTAGATTTGTTGATTATTTGTAAAAGACTAGACGGAGCCGCAACTGTCTCTCAGCAAACATTTGACATTTTATCTGAAGTTTGTATGTGGTCTTCCATTTTCTGCTGTTGGCCTTCTTGTTCAACGCTGCTGCTCTGTGTAAAGCTAGACAGAGTTAACCACCCCGCCATCAGGAGGCAACGGATCCGTTTGGGCCCCTACTTTGGATAGCATTCCCATCTTCCGATTCACAACGAAGTGACCTACCTTCTTTCCTTTTTAGAAAAGGTTGTTGTCAAGTAACAGTTTGGGAGTGGAGGTGTGTTGTCTGACTACCCATCCGGGTCCAACACGACCCGCCGGCAGTGTCTCAGTATACTAACTTCTACTCTAGAGATCTAGTGGCGATACCAATAGTAGTTCCCAAAGCCAGGTGGTGGTAAAGAAATCATCCTTGGTGATGTGGCAGTAGTATCACCCCAAGGAAGTTCAAGAACTGTTACAGCTCTGTCGCAAGACGAACCGCGAATTCGTCATGTAGAAATCTCAATTAGTTTACCGACGGTTCAAAGATGGAACATGGTACAAGGGCTGGTGTCGCAAGACCCAACTCCAAGGTCTCGAATAGCATCGGTAGATAGGTCTCTGTTTTCCAGACTAAAATATATAGGTACCATTAAGATAAGCCCTACCAGACTTATATGTTTCAGTTCTCGTGTATCATCCATTCCATAAATATTATATATAAGCTCAAACAACACACATATATACATTGTACATACATAAGAAAAAGTCCAGTCAGCTATATCAGAAGTGTTAAGATTTGATAACAAAAAAAAACGAAAAAAAATTCTGCTCCCACAACATGACTTCATACTAAATCAAAAGGCTTTCAATTTGTCGCTCTCATTTTCACGTTTCACCCAGAAATGTT
Source organism: Thereva unica (assembly GCA_949987705.1). Taxonomy (NCBI): domain Eukaryota; kingdom Metazoa; phylum Arthropoda; class Insecta; order Diptera; family Therevidae; genus Thereva; species Thereva unica. The sequence continues at coordinate 107,444,657 of OX465284.1, forward strand.
GGGCAAATAAACCAAACTCAATTCGGTAAGTTCAAACAAGCAGAACCCTATGTGGCCCCTTTTCTAAGAACAACTACTTTATTAAACTTCCAATTTTGGCACAACAATGTTGAACAAAGGTCGTTCGTCTCTCACCTTTTTAAGCTACCTCTAGAGGACTTATCCATTGGGGGTGCGCTCCGGTAAGACAATCATCACACAGTCCCTCAAGGGAAGACATGTTGTTCTGCCCACCCTGTATTCTCTGTATTTTTTTTTCTGTTTTTGAAGAACGAAAGGAACTCTTCAAACCGAAAACTGAAGGGCGAAGGATCCCAGAGAGTTACCCAATTCGCGTAGAATATCAAAATTTGTGATATAGCACGTATCTAATATGTAGTTGACCTTAAGTAAATTTTCTTCTGCTATTTCACTTTTCCTCATCGTTTTCGATGATTTCACCCCTACTACGCTTCCACCCCTGGAATGGCCTCTCTCTTATACAGGCAGCATCCTCCCCAATTCTTGTTTGCTTGTTTGTAAGCTTGAGCAAACAAACTGGGACAAACATTGCCACCCCCGAAAATTATGTGCGAAGGACTAGACGATTGGGTTGGCAACCTTATCTAAGCGTGTTTTCTTACGGTTAGGGTTGACTCTCAAAAGGAGAGAGACGATTTCGGTCGATAGTGAAGGCAAAAAAAAATTCTAATTTTTCGCTCCCCTTGTTTTTGGGGGATGAACTGAACAGCCAGATACCCCCAGCCCATACTATTCTTCTATCCCCACTCAACACACAAGTATTGTGCTCGGTTTTGGTTTTTGAACAATGTGATCAAGTTTACGGCAACTATTTGATGCTCGACAGTTTTATTGAAAACGTTTTCAATTTCAATGTTTCCAAGTTCATTGGGTCGAAAAGGAAACTACTTAATATGATTTTGTCTAGTCTAGCAGATTCAAGGAAAGGTTTTAATTTAAAAGTTGTACTTTCTCTTTTTCTTGATGCAATTTAAATTTTGTTTTTAAATAGTTACTTGTGATAGGGAATTGACACTTTCTCAGAAATATTGTAAATAACTTTTAAGTACGTTTTTGTTTCAATTCAGTAGAGTACAACTTGTCCTGCAATTATCACAATAAGTAGGTAGTGGGACTCTTTAGCTTGGGAAAAAATGTGCAGCCATGCAAGTCGGCAGCCATGTGTAACAAGTGGCTAAAAAAGGGCGATCTGCTCTCTTCCGTGACAACAGGAGGATGTTTCGTTATCTTTGACGATCACTTTCTCTTTCTCTCTTTGTGCTTAAAACTCGTGTCGCACATTTGTTCCCACGCTAAAGGGTTCCAATACCTGCTCCAACACTTGTGAAGATATAGTCAACAGAATACATCTCTGACTTCAGTAGTGCCTCAAATGACCCAGAGACCAATGGAACCTGATACCAGAACCCTTCGTACTAGGAAAATCATCTGGCGCCGGTTCTTCATTGGCAGCTCTTTCTTACATCATTTAAACAAGTCCACGTTCCTCTAGTATAACTCCAGAATAGACTATAACTTAATAATATCTACAAACTTTTATAACTATTAGACTTTCATCCCTACCAGTGTATTTCTTAGCACAGACCCACATATCCTATCATATCCAATAATCCTATCTTCTTAGTATCCACCAGACAAAATCGAACAATCAAGCTGAAGTTTATACCCTTGACAGTTCCTATACCTTATACATATAGGACAGGCCGTTTGAACTAGGTCAACAGTGTATCTAGAGGATTGCCATTTAGACTTATTGTGTTCAAGCAAGATCGCACCAAACAACGAGCTCCTGTTCCACGTTATCGCTGGACAGTCCCAGGGAACATATTTCATAACACATATTTCTCATCGCAAAACCAACAAACAAATTAGGTCCTCCGCCATTCCGATTCTCCATGCATGACAGTTTTCGGGTGCGATGATCAAAAATTAGGCCAACGACGTTCTTGACGTCCTTCTTATAGTTCCCAAAATACATAGTTCTATGGCCGTGTTACTAGACCGCTTAGAGTTACCCATGGTAGGTGTGGAATATCCACAATCCGGTACATTTAATTATGGCCCGATCTTCACCAAAATGGTGGGTTCTCTAATGTTAAATGGACCAATGAATACAATGGTATTAACGCCTGTCTGGATTGGCCTTCTTCAAAATTCTGTTGATCCGTTACCCAAGCACGATTGACCCAAGTGACAATTCCAAGATCATCAAGGGCTCATCTAAAACTAACTTGGACTTGATCTTACGTTATTTTATCGATCTGTTTTCCACTTGGATGTTAGAAAGAAAAATGGTACGTTTGTAAGTCCTTCTTAAGTTCAGGTTCTCGTAGTAAAGCACGCCATTAAAGCATATGCGACTGCTTGAAAGGTTATTAGCACGGAGTCCAGCCTGAATGCCCTGTTAAACATAAGGCTTAGGCTCCTTGTGCACAGCATACGAATACAGGGTGAATTCAAAAACTCATCACTGCAGAATTCAGCTACAAACTTCAATTTGAAGTCTGTAGCTGAATTCTGCAGTGATGAGTTTTTGAATTCACCCACACTCTACCGTATCTTAGCAAGAGCCTTACTTCTATGTTTACGACTAAAACTTTTGCGATCTTCGCGGCTATGAAATGTGATCTAGTAAATCTAACAGCATGTTCGATTCAAAGGCTTCTTTCGCTTAAATGTTCGAAATCCGAAACCTATCTTTTGACATTGACAAATGGTAGAAAAAATGCCTCGTCCTCTAAGATATTTGAAATATGTTCGATGATAGATAGATTCCGGTTTGATAACATGTACTACTCCCTTACAGTTAAATTGCTATTTCTAAATTGGTCTGTTCTATCGATCGAATAAGTCATTGCAACATAATGTAGCCAACGACATGAGGAAGTGGTAGTAAAAAGGATACACTCAAAACCGCCCAACATAAAAGCTTAGGTGGCTCTGACTTGTGGTGAGTAAGTAGGTGTTGGGACACTTAGGCATGGGAACTACGTCATAAGGTTGAAAACTTAAGGTCTCGGCTTTGAAAATTCTAGACAAATCGCTTATTGCTACACATTCATCAGTTAATATTAATGCCACGCCTATACTAGTATCAGACATAGAATGGAAGTTTGTGAAAGACCAGTGGATCAGTTGCCTAATTGACTATGACTACAACATCCAACGCAATTTTCATCTCCAGACTCTCTTCTTAGCCTAACCCGTCCTCTGTCCCATCCTTCGAACCAAGTTCACTACTGGACATTGCACCATGACCAGTACGACCCAGCGGACTTGTAGTGCAAAGGGTGACTCCTGGTTGCGTCCAGTAAATTTCATTTTTTATCCAAACGAACCATTCCTTCTCTTATCTTTTTAAGTGTTTGGCTGCATTCCGATAAGAAATATTTTGAATAATTTTCTTAATAAGAAAATTTTTATGGCAGAAAAGGTACTTTTTTATGGCACCATAAATATTCGAAAATTGATTTCTTAAACGACCAATTCCCGGATATCACAATGTTGAGGTCGAAATTATTTGTAATAGAATTGATTTGCATATTTTGACCTCTACTTTGTGTGTTAAGTATAGTCTACAATAATTTACGTGGAACTAGTTAAAGAGAAAGTTTTTTATTTTGTGGTTAAATATTTAAGTTTGCATCTTGGCCCAAGTTAAAAAAGAGTTTGGCCAATATGTCGCTTACGAGTGCATATCTGCATGAGGAGGACTACCCACAAAAAAAACAGGAGGAATTTCTAGGAAGGATTTAAAACTTCATTAAAATTCCATATGAACCCCGGACATCTGCAATTTTTTTAAAAGGAAGGACGAAATTTTTTTTTTGTGTTTTTTAAAACAGAACTAACATTGCTTCGGTGTGTGTGTGGTGGTCGAGAAATCGTGACGTTAGCTTCGTTCAAATTTTCTTTTCTTTCTTTTTTTGTTTTATACAGAAGGATAAAAATAAAAAAAAAATATAAAAAATTTAAAATTCATTCGCCACCAAAAAAAAAAACAGCACAAGGTGAAAGGAGGAGAATGGTAGGTATTCCCCCACCACACCAGAGTTGTAACCATTGCACGAGAGCATTATATCTGTCGGTCTCTATCCTCGTAAAACGAGCAGCCAAATGAATAAAAAGGATATGGATCCATGAATATATTTTTCTTTTTCGTTTTTTTTTTCGTTTTTCGTTAGTCCTCGTCCTGTCTGCTACTAACAGACACAGAGCATACAAGGTACTTCTGCAAACGTATATAAAACACAAGAAATTCCTCTTTTCGTGCAAAATTCCACAGGATACAGGCCGAGCATTATCCATGGCTGCTACTCTGAGAGGCAGAGGTGGGCTACACCTGTATATATACATATACATACATATATATAAACACCTGCAGGATAGCGCGCGAGCCTACTTCAGAGGCGCGGATAGGCAGTAAGAGAGGAACACTTTATTACATTTGCATAATTAAATTTGGCAATTTGTTCGCCGAAAATAAAAGGGAAGAATTTTAAGGACTAAGTTTCAGTTATTTGGAAGCACCTTGGTTTGGTTACGCTATACCAAAATGCCCTAGTGACGCCGACGTCGGCTACCGTGGAGGGTGACTGGAGCGGGGGGGGGGGATGAAGGGTGTAGATTGTAGGGATATTCCCTGCTTAAATAGTTGTCAAGCCAGCAGAAATAAAACAAATTTATTGGACGACTATTGGTGTTTTATTGTGTATGAATGCAGTAAAATGAAATTGTCTTGGAGAAATTTCCCCGGTCCTCCTTCAACCCCACCCTTGTCTTTTTCTGTATGTATTTCTTTTTCCTTACTTTTTTTTGTATCTTCCGTTTGTGGTGTGACAATTTTCGCATTTACTTAATTTCATCCTTTTCATTGTTATTCGTTTCTGTTTTTTTTTTGCTCTCTCGATATAACCGCAAGGAATGAATGAAAGAAAGAAAGGCTTCACAGAGATATCCTTCGTCGTTGAATGAATTACTTATAATCGATGATAGCCCGAAAAAACCCATTTCTCAAAACCCCTCAACAACAATACCTTAGGGTTTGGAAAGTGTATGTTTGGTTCTCTAGTCCCCTAGAAAGTAGTTTTATTGTTGACCCAATAACATTAGTGTCAACATTTTGTTTGGAAAATGGATTGAATGCTTTTGACCTTCTTTTTATGCTATATAGAATCTAGGGTCCTTTTCTTTTGTTGGAAAATTCCAGGAATTTACCTAATTTTACACAGTGGCGTCCGTATAGTATTGTGAATGAACTGAAATCACTGTGAATACATTTATTTTTTTTATCGATAGTTGTAATTGTTAATTTGGCCACCATATGGCTATTATGCTGTGCGCGTTGACGTTTAGTTGTTTACAGTTTTTGTGACATTTCACACGATGGTCAAATTTTGTTGGGTAAAATAAAGCTCAGCCCATGGATAGAGCGATTTTGAAAATCCCAATTGTTTTGGCGCACGCCATGCTGTTTTTTTTTTAATGTGGTAGACTAGAGGATTAGGGAAAGCCCCTTTGTACTGTTCGACAATCTATTTTTTTCGTATAGACTGCAATGCCGAACAGCAGCTCTAGTCGGAAGATAGAGAGAAGAAAGAGAAAGAGAGAGAGAGAAGTAGGAAGGGGCTGCCTCAACCTAGCCGCGATATTCTAGTCCACCTATTCCTAACCATTTCGCGACTTTGGCATCGGGGCATCGAGAAACAACTCGCTGGAGTCTTATGCCTCCTAAAATGAGTTGAATCTAATCAACCAACCGATGACATGCGCTTGGTGGAGCGGGAAAGGAATAGCGAAGGCGAAGAGGAATCAGGAATGTAAAGAGGGGAGAAGAAAGAAAGAAAGTTATGTGGGTAGGAAAGTGGAAAAGGCGAAGGACCGTGAGGCCGGCCGGGATTCGAACCCGGGACCTCTGGGGTAGTAGTCAGGCACCTTACCCCTAGACTACCGAGGTCCCATATTGGCTTATAGATGCAGTGAGGCGCACCGCGTTCCAGCTAGTACGCAAATAAAGCAGATGGTTTGACGACACATGAGCACGCTATATACAATTGGCCATACGAAACCCATGGATGCTTTCGATTTACTTCGGCGAATACATTGCCGATGAGAGCCGTTTATGAATCCACGAATTGCCAGAAATCATTCCAAATCGGTATTACCCCTATCGCCGCATCTACTGAGACTTTTTCATTGCCAATTTCTAACAATTGCTTTGAAAATTGCTCAGCACTTTGTTCGCTTTGAAGCTGAACTCTCGTATTCGTGGCCAACGGCAACATTGTCGTGCATCTCCACAATCTTGATGCCTTCAGGCAAGCATTGAGCTCATCTGTAGCAGTCCCATGGGGAATCACTGGCTTAGTTTGGCTGAAGCCTCCTGCCAACAAAATCATTTGATCACCAAAGATGCTGTTGCGTAGAATATCTGGCAGTGATCGAATTTAGTGCTTTAATTGGTTTCTGGTGCGCCATTGTACATTCGTCCCAAACAATCAGTTTGCATTCAATCAACAGTTTTCCTATTGCACTGTTGCGGGAGATGTTGCACGTTGGAGGTTTCGTTGTGTTCAAATTCAATGGTTTGAGTGAGGAATGTGCAGTACGTCCTCCGTCTAATAGCGTCGCAGCTATTCCTGATGAATAGGAAAGCTAGTACAACGCCAGCTCGCGATCGAATTGTGGCCATAATCAATGACATAACGAAAGATCACACCAGTGTTATTGTCCACCGATTGCATCAATGTTTCGTAAGCATGTTTTTTGTTGATCAATGGTACATTAGATTGAACAGCTTCTTGCAGCCCATCACGGTCGTATTGATGCTCATGGTTCAGTTCTTGATCGAACGCAATGGGTCGATTCGCCGCAATCCTGCCAACCTGAAATAATAGTTTATTTGCTATCGTTATGCACAAATCCTCAATGGCGATCAGTCCTTCGTTGTATATTTGGACAAACATTGCCATTTCCGGATTGTTCAATGTATTTGCTAAGCTATCGAATATGTCTTCGCACATGTCCTCCTTTATTCCTTTATTCTATAGGTTGAGACGAATAGCATGTTGTCACAATGATGGCGAATAGGCTTCGAGGTACATCATGGGAGACCCCCACGGACCTTCAAACAAAAATTCAAAGCTGTGCTATGATTTTCAACGAAACTTACCATCCATGATAGCGCCGTCAATGAGTGGCTTTATAAAGTAATAGAATAGCCCATGTTCTAAGTTGGAATGTAAGTAGCACATGGTTAAAATTTCATTAACATCGGTTGGAGCCTATTGCCAACATAAATACATACACACACACTCATTTTTATATATTTATATCAAAAACAATCTAATGACCTATTATAGGGGGTTCACACTGACGCCCAAAACATGTTTTATGAACCAGTCGTTTTGAAAAGCTCAAAAGCGTTCACACTGCACTCGACGTGTTTTAAAATGTTTTCAAGTGTCAGTTTAAATAGCTTTATATACTTGGAAATATTTTTTAACATGAAATAGAAATTGAACTAATGTTAAAAATGTTATTTCAGTATATTTGTTTGATTAAAACTTGCAAACATTATAAATCACTTTAAATATTAAAACTTCAACTATCAAAAATTCAAAAATGACATGCGCGCTACAGCTGATTGAGAATTCAGCATTTGTCAGCAAGTGTTTTGTACGCGTTTTATTTTAAAACACGTCAAAGCCAACTAGTTTTAAAAAGCTCGCTCCATATAAAATACATGGGTAAAACACATGTTTTAACCTGTTTTGAGCCGAAACTTGAAGAGCTTTCTAAAACATGTTTTGGGCGTCAGTGTGAACCCCATATTACATCCCAACACAAAACGACAACCTAATCTGGCCATTTCAAACACTCCATTAATTCTAACCTAACAAGAATCATTCAGGTATTACGCCTCAACAGATTTAAGTAGTTAGTTGCATGAGTGGAAAGAGAAGATTTTATAGATTGATTACTGTTCGTGTGTGTACGCTTCAAATGGTCTCCTGGAAGTGGCTGCCGAACTTTTGTTTCGTAGCAGGTGAGGCAGTAAACCAAATTTGAGCCTAACCAAGCAATTACTAAGGGGGTCAAATGGTAGCAATGGCCTCAGGGACCTTTGATGGTGCCGGTACATCAAAGAGATAAATCCTGGGTAACGCCACCTGCGATCTAAGGTCTTCACGATCTAAGATTTTCCGATATGCTACCGAATCCTACCTCAACCTCCACGAAGATGTAGATTTTACATCGGGTGTCCCCTGGATGCTCTTGTCTACACAAGAGTAACAGACTGAGGAGGGTGAAAGGCGAGTGCTTCGCGCCTCAAAACGAAGCAAATACCGGACTGGTCCTCCAGGTTGGGGGTTGGGCGGCAGGCTGACAACCTTCCACCGTAAAAACCTACCCGTCACGAATCCTCAAGGCAGGCCTCGGACAGGACGGACTCAACGGCAACGACTCAGGCAACGGAATATGGAATTCGATTTTGGAACATGGAACGTCAGGACGCTCAACAGAACGGGCGCTCTGCGTTCGCTTTTATTACTTCTAAAAAAATATAACATAAAGATCACAGCCCTTCAAGAAACAAAATGGACCCACAGTGGTATAATGGATCTAAAAACCCACACGGTACTCTCCAGCGGATCATCAAATGGAAGAAGAGAGTTCGGAGTAGCATTCATCATAGAGAAGGAAATGAAATCTCTGATTCTGGACTTCAAACCAGTCAGCAATAGAATATGCACACTTCGCATTAAAACAAGGCTACATAACATTAGTCTTATAAACGTCCACGCGCCCACAGAAGAGAAAACGGATGAGGAGAAAGAGGAATTCTACCAAGAGCTAACAAACACCATCAGGTTAATACCGTCAAACGATATTAAAATGGTGCTTGGAGATATGAATGCCAAAGTAGGAAAAGAAGAGGAGTTCCTAGGAGTCATAGGAAAGCATAGCCTACACAACGTTACCAATGACAATGGTAGTCGATTGATCGATTTCGCAAGCTCAAACGCAATGGTAGTAAGTTCAACAGTGTTCCCGCACAAAGATATACATAAGATGACGTGGCAATCACCAGACGGAGTAACTAATAATCAAATTGACCACGTCCTAATTGAAAGAAGAGGGGCCACGAGTATACTGGACGTAAGAACAATGAGAGGAGCGTGCTGTGGCTCGGACCACTATCTAGTCAAAGTGAAATTGAGAACCCGGATAGCAACTAAAACGCATAGAGTGCAAACTCAACCAAAATACGATATAGATAAGCTAAAACGGGAAGAAATAAGAGATGCCTACCAACATGCTGTCGTACAAAACTTGAGAGAGGTAGATGAGCAGCCCAACATCAACGACAAATGGGAACAGGTCAAAAGCAGCATAAAGGGGGCAGCAGAAGAGGCACTAGGCTGGGCCCCCAGACAGACTAGAATTGATTGGTTCGACCAAGACTGTAGAACCGCAATTGAAGAAAGCAACCAGAGCCACCGAGAGTACATCGCAAGGCCAACAAGAGCAAGGATGGAAGTCTTCAAGGAAAAAAGGAAAATTGCAGACAAGCTGTGCAGAAAGAAGAAGAGGGAATATCTAAATAGGAAAATCCTACAGATACAGGAAGACTTCAATGAAGGGAGAATTAGACAAGCGTACAAAGGAACTCGCCAGATCACCAATAAGTTCCAGCCAAGAACGGATATCTGCAAGGACATAGATGGGAACTTGTTGGCAGATCCTGATAGGATAAAGGAAAGGTGGAGAGAGTATTTTCATAACCTATTGAATCCTATCTCCCTATCAAACGAGAATGCAGAGACAGAGGCATTTGTAATTCCCCAAGATAACATCTCAATAGAACCACCAACACTGGATGAGGTGCGGGAAGCTATAAAAAGGCAGAACAGCAACAAATCGCCTGGCGCCGATGGAATAGCAGCTGAGCTGCTAAAGGAAGGAGGACCCCAACTATTAAGAACATTACACGAACTCATATGCACCATCTGGGAGGAAGAAGTTATACCAGAGGACTGGAAGAAGCCATTATATGTCCAATATACAAGAAAGGAGATAAACTAAACTGCAAAAACTACAGAGGCATCTCACTCCTCAGCACCAGCTACAAAATCTTCACAATCCTTGTGAAACAAAAACTGGAACCTATAGCGGAAAGCCTTATAGGAGAATATCAAGCTGGTTTTAGGACAAACAGGTCAACATCGGATCAACTGCTGACCTTAAGGCAAATTCTGGAGAAAACCTGGGAAAGGAATGTAGATGTATACCAGATATTTGTCGACTTTCAACAGGCATATGACTCAATAAACAGAGAGAGGCTATACGAGATCTTATCGGAAATAGGAGTCCCCTCAAAGTTGATACAACTAATCAAATGCGCCACAAATAGCTCACTAGCGAAAGTAAGGATCCAAAATGTTGTAACAGAGGAGTTCGAAGTACGTCAAGGGCTTAGACAAGGAGATGGGCTGGCCCCCATGCTTTTCAACCTGGCCCTAGAATGGGTGATAAGGAAAACGTCAGTCCAGAGAAGTGCATCAATAGCTACCCAGTCGGTACAATTACTTGGATATGCGGATGACGTAAACATCGTGGGAAGGTCCTTTTTGGCAGCAAAAGAAGTCTATGTTGAATTAAAAGAGGCAGCAAAGGACATAGGCCTGAAGATTAACGAAGAAAAAACGAAGGTGATGCAACAATCCAGAGCAGGACGATTTAGAATGGGAAGAAATATAACCATCGACGAACATAACCTAGAAGTAGTCGATAAAACAGTCTACCTTGGGTCTACTATCACAAAAAGAAACGAAGAAAAAGAAGAAATAACTAGAAGAATACTACTGGCTAATAGAGCCTTTTATGCCCAAAAACAAATCCTGCACTCAAGATTTGTGCACAGGAAAACGAAACTCTCACTCTACAAAACAGTAATACGACCAGTACTGTGTTATGGTAGCGAGACTTGGACTATGACCCAGGACATAGAGGAACGAGTCAACAGGTTCGAGAGGAAAATTCTCAGATGCATAATAGGCCCAATCAGAGAGGATGGAATATGGCGAAGAAGATACAACAACGAGTTGTATGAAATTTTTGACGACCCACAACTCTCAACTTTAATAAAAATCAACAGATTGAGACTAGCCGGCCACGTGATCAGGATGGAGGACAATCGCATCCCAAAACGGCTTATGGCATCAGAAATTTCGGGAAGTAGGCCAGTAGGTAGACCCAGGAGGAGATGGATAGACTCTGTGACGGCTGACGCAGAGTCAATGCTCAACATCCGGAACTGGAGACATGCTGCAAGGGACCGTCAAACTTGGAGAAATGCCCTAGAGGAGGCCAAGGCTCGATTTGGGCTGTAGCGCCATTGGATGGATGGAAGCAATTACTAAAGATAATACTTAACATTCTCTAAAGGAGTCTGGGTCGGTTTAGTTTGAAACTGTGGATCTTAAATGGAAGATGAATAATTATAGTCGCCCTATGTGGGTCGAGAGCAATCTTGTAAGGAGTATTTGAAAGAAAATTTGCTTTAAGAATGGGATTTATGAAATTGGTAAATATTAGGTGAAATTTTGAATGGATTAAAATTGTAAAATGTTGTGAATTTTTAAATGCAATTGTTTTTTTACCAATACGGTCTCCCATCTGAGTACGAATCACGCCCAATTCGGCTTAACCTCTGTAACCAAATGAGAACCGCTCACCAACATAATTACCTGAAATATGAAACAACAAAAACTAAAGCTTTGTATGAGTTAAACTAAAGCTTAATGCCCCGTTTGTGTTCAGCTCGTGCTTGAAACTGTTGTTGCTTTTTCGCCAGAAGTCGGAAATGGAAAAGCCTAGTGATCAGCATCAGTTGTTTACTTTCTCTTGAGGGAGCTTTTGCGTTCAACTTCAGTTCGAGCCCAGTTAAGACGAACAAAAGTTTGGTTATCCTCAGTTGAATATGGGAAAATTTTATGCGAACTGAGGTTATTTTAATGTTCAGTTCGCCAATTTGCTCGAACTTGCGCAGTTCGGCCTGTGAAGCCTGAGTATTTCTTTAAAGCTTTATAAAAAGCTTTCTGAATATAATATGAAAAACTGATAAGGCATACCTATCTTCAGTATCGCTGATTTTTTTTTGAGCGCTGTTCATGAAAAAGCCAAAGGCTAAACTAAAAACTATTTGCTATATGGGGTTTTCATGAGGAACCTACGGGGAAGTCCTTCTTTCAGGCAATCTCCTTTTTAAACGCTAGGCTGGTGGGTTTTAGAAAGCTTAGGCTATACAGTTACAAGGTTAGTTTTGGTATGAAAAGCGCTTTGCTTGTATGCGGACCTTCGCCCACATTCCTTCGTCGCCAGTGACCGAGATAGCCCTACAACTTTATCAGGTGTGCATGAAACGCCGCCCTTTTCCTATCAAATTTAATCCTCGCTTAAAATCGAAATGATGGAAAATGTGTTAACGATCATCTCTAAGTACCATCATTTTTACTCAGATTTAAAAGTCCTTCCTGAAAAGTTTTCCTGGAGATATTGCATTGTTCCTCAAGGGTCTGTCGTTGGTCCACTGTTGTATATAATAATTCATATAGCAGCGTGCTGAAAATATGTGTTCCTGATCGAGGCGATCACTATTGGGCTATGAAACGATATTAAAGCGACGATCGCAGAAAAATTATTAAGACCTAATATGCATATGCACACTAGGCGATTAGAAAAATTTAGTGTTGGTTAGTGAACGTGGGTGTAGTACGGATGGATGGATGGATAGTACGGATGGATGGATAGGTATGTAAGAATCTGAGTAAGACAAAAATCGATCGCCATCGTAATTATTGACAGAAAGATCAACTTTGAACCACATCTGAGTAAACCTAGAGAATCCTGGGAATACTTCACTTGTTTTCGTTTTCCCAGATTAGTCCGTCATGTCGTTCGTAAGGGGAGTCAGGAAGAAGGTAAGGCCTTCAAGTCACCCATTAGTCTAAATAACCCCAGTAGCAATCTGTACGACCCAGAATATCCAAAGACATTGGCAGTGCGACGGACTCTGGCGCGTGGTCTGTCTATGAACAGAGGAAGTGGGACGAGTCTACTAAGAGCCGATGGACTCATACCAAATGCAGAGAAGTGAGGTAAGATGGGAAAGTGAGTTTCGTTCTCATGAAGTTCAGGAGTAGGCTTGGGGGCTATAGGGCAAGTGTGGAGAAACTCTGATGGATTGGTGGTCTAGAGCTACCCCGTTGGATTTTCAATCGCTATAAAATCGGTAGGGCCAGCCATAGCTATTTATTGTCTTGCTCGTGTTTTGGGAAAACCCGGCGCCAAGTAACCCTGAGTCATTCATTGAATTCGCCCTTTATTGGAACTTTGTATACCCTTTATTGAAACTGCAAGGCCGTCGTACCATCATATACCCGTCATATCCGGCAGTACAGTCCGTCAAACAACCTTTTAATGGCCGTCACATGCCGAGGGCTATGTTTCAATTACGAACGGTGTTCGCCCGTTGCTAAGCCATCTTTTATTTTTACTCGGGCGTTCACACTAAAAGGTCACAAATGACACAGACCGTCTGGAATTAACTGACTGGCTAGAGACTCGATCATCAGTGGGCCCCTAATTCTGGACTCGCCAACGGACTCAGGGCTTTCGGATCGCTATTGTATGGGGGCCTTTAAAGAAGGAAATATTTGAGCTGTTGTAAGGCACTCCCGCCTGTTTAATTTATTTTGAATATAGTTCACATATTTGTAGATGAAGGACCTCCTTTAAACATCCCCTAATTTATTAAGAGAATTACCCTCCAGCAAAAACTAAAAAAAGTAACTCCCACTAGTAAATAAATATTTATAAAACTCCCACTTCAGTTTTTTTCCAAATACCCATACATATATTATTCCCATGTAAGTATGGCATAACCGATAGAATCGTTTCAATATCAAAATTGAAGAAGAAGAAAAAACGGGAACTACATGTTCCCTTCCACATTATTGGCTCTTAACAACGTTCTTCCACAACGCAAGAACGATATGAGTATATCACCCTCTGGGAAGCTCCATATCTCTCCCACAATATTGTCACAAAGAAATCGTCTTATTGTAGTAATAAAAATTTATCAGCACCTCTCAGCGAGGTTTTTTGCCTTTGAAAAAATAAAGGAAATCCTGGAAGGATTCTTCCTTTTGGGGCTTTTATGCAACATCTATTACATACACTTTAAAGCAGATGAAAATTTTCATTTGTGGGGGCAGGGTTCTTTTTGCGGTTTTTAGTGTAGATAGTATAGTGGTTTTGGTGGGTTTTTTTTTTGTTTTGAAATTGAAGTTTAAATTTATTGGGTATATATTAAGTCGTGCTTGGATGGTATAGTGCGGAATGATGAATGTTTTTTTTATAATTTGGGAATATTATCAATAAGAACTACAAAGGCTGGTAACCTATCTTTCTATTTTTAACCGACTTCAAAAAAGAGGAGGTTATCAATTCGAATGTATGTTTTTTTTTTTTTTTTTCTATGTATGTTACGCGATTACTCCGCCAATTATGAATCGATTTTGATGATTCTTTTTTTGTTTGGTACGTTATACCTCAGAGGTGGTCCCATATAAATTTTGTAAAAAAATGGCGGTCGGTTCCAAGATGGCGGCCGAATTTTGCAATTTTGTTTCCCGACCCCCTTCATGGATATCAAATGAAAGGGTATGACGAGTAGAATACAATTTTGTAAAAACTATACCTTATGTACAAACTTAAACTAAAAAGTAAAAAATAAAAAATTTAAAAAAAAAAAAAACCGACTTCAAAACTACATATACCTATGCATGCATATGTACAAACTTAAACTAAAAAGTAAAAAATAATATTTTAATTACCTCAAAGCAAGAGCCTTAAAGGACAGTTAAAAAAATTATTGATATTTATATATGTATGTATCTATTTAATATTTTTAAAAAGTTCATTTTGGAGTCGGTGCCAGCCAAAGGTATGTATTAACGTAAGTTTTCTTTTGCACCCAAGCTTTCAGGGTATGTATAAACGTAATTGTTCTTTGGCTGGCACCGACTCCAAAATGAACTTTTTAAAAATATTAAATAGATACATACATATATAAATATCAATAATTTTTTTAACTGTCCTTTAAGGCTCTTGCTTTGAGGTAATTAAAATATTATTTTTTACTTTTTAGTTTAAGTTTGTACATATGCATGCATAGGTATATGTAGTTTTGAAGTCGGTTTTTTTTTTTTTAAATTTTTTTTTTAGTGATAGTCCTTGGAACTAAACTTGGGTAGAGATAATGTACTTACAAGTATTATTCACTAACGATTTCCCGATTGCTCTAAAAGGTTTAGGCTTTTATCGAACAAAAATACTACGAAATCGAAGATAAAATACTAATTAAAAAAAAATGTATACCATATTTGTCGATGTCGACCCTGGATAAATTCTGGGCCTCATTTGGCATTTTCCTTGGCATTGATGGTCTACTAACCAATCGAATCAAACGAATCGAACTAATCAATGTACATATCTAAAACACGGAGGAGCTCCATAAAATCAAATTCTGGAGTAAAGCAAGGCTGTTTACTATCCCCTTTACTCTTTATTACTACCCGCTACATATTAAAGAAAGCATTTCCTTATCATACTGGAGTAATACAATAGTCGGCTGAATCATGTGCCAAATTCATGTTACTACACAAATCAGGGGCTTGGTTAATACCAGCAATTCTTCTTCTTCTCAATGCCCTTGTATTTAGCAGTTCTATCATTAATTACCGTAAATCCAAACTGTTCCGAAGCTGTCTTCCCCATTCCATAACAAGGATTGTTTTCCAAGGAGACGTTGTCAACCTCTCATACAACAGCCTAGCAGGAGAACCAGTACGGTGCTTGCTTAGTTTTGAGGAGCGAAACACGTGCTATGCACCGTCCTCTGTCTGTTACTCCTAAACAAAATAGAACACCGATGTAAAGACAACCTCTCCGAGGAGATGTAGGTAGGATTGGGTACCATGGTTGGGAGGTATTAACAGTTGACGTTTCTCAGGAATCTTTTTGTTGAACAGGCACCATCAAAGGACCCTGAGGCCGGTACTACAATTTGACCTTCCCAATTAACAAACTGCAAAACTGCAATCATTTGTTAATCCTTACATGAAGAATAAAGATTTGATGTTCTACACAATGCCGAAGCATCTTCAGAGGCATGACAATCAGTCGAATTACACTTGTTTAAAATCTTCATCATCTGGATTTTAACGACAATGAAAAAGAAAAAGAGCTAAGGATTACATTAACAAGCTTTACCTGGTGGGGGATAAGACTGCTCTTCATGTTCTCTGTCACTGTCCCACTATAGCGAGGAAAACGATCTGTTTATTTCAAACCACCCGGCTTGAACAGAGAAGTCTGAGCGAAAATTCAATACATCAATTGCTGAATGGGTTCGAACGGGTCTAGTTTGCAGTTCTGAGGTATATTAACTGTAGTAAAATAAGCCCAAGTTGTAGCTTCGCTACTTCGGGTATTTCATTTGATTTGGAGTTGGATGCAAAAGTGCCGCGGTTGGCCTGTTGTTCTAAGCCTCTATACCTCATACTTCCAGGCCAGATTGTTCAAGCGATCAGTTCAATAGTCTGCCTAGTCACTTGTCACTGAGACTGATCGAGTAGTCTAGTTGAAGGTACCACCACTGGCATTGTGATCCCAGCCAACTGGGCCTTCCCTAGTTCATAACCGCTGTCTTGTCTTTGGTCTGTTGGAAGGGAGTTCGCGAAGTGGTGTTCGGGTGTGCTTCGTGCAGCTACCAAATCCACTTTTGCCCTCCTTGCCCTGGCCTGCCTGCCTTGGTAGATCAAGAAGCTTGCTACCGAGCTGCGATGCTCTTGAGAGTCTTCCAACCGTTGCCGTTATCACCAGATGGACCTGGCATGGCACTGTTTTCCCCTTAATAATAAAGCAGCTGGAGTGACAAATTGTCTGATAGATCCAGAAACTTTGGCCAGATCGGCTGCCTATCTGGGTCTTCTTCTTGGCTTCCCTGCTTAACTTACCTACCCACTACCATGTAACAGTAGACTTTGACCCCTGTGCTAAAGGTCGAGTCATCCCGACACGACAAATCGTTTGAGTTGAAGAAAGTGACGTTTCAGTCGGATCACGACTTTCAGTACAAGGGCCTACATTTGAATTCAAAAAATAAAAAATCGAGTGTGGCACGGTCTTTCAAAGTCAACCTCTCTTTGAAACTCTAGTTTGATCTAGGCTTTCGGGGATGCCTAGAATAATCTAGAGTTTCAAAGAAAGGTTTATTGTCATATCGACATTCTACACGTTTTACAGGAATATCCTGCTTTTAGTGCTACTGTAAAAAACTACCTGTAAAAAAATCATCGAAGAAGCCATTTTCTGTTAGTAGTGTAGCCATGGATATATGGGGTCAGTGACGTCGTCCGGTGAGTTTTCGCGCTGGGAGTCAAATCTGCAGTTAAATTTCGCTGTGCTTTGGAACGAAGCTCAATCCACCCAAGACA
Source organism: Thereva unica (assembly GCA_949987705.1). NCBI lineage: Eukaryota > Metazoa > Arthropoda > Insecta > Diptera > Therevidae > Thereva > Thereva unica. Next base: position 107,462,245 of record OX465284.1, read on the forward strand.
CAGCGAAGTTCAACTGCAGATTCGATCCTCAGCGCCAACGCTCATCTAAGACACAGCTAAGTTCAATTAATATTTCACACGTGGCGCCGACTCACATTCAACATCACATCCACACCTGAGTCCAAAACCGAAAACGTCACTGGTTCCACAACCACCATAGCTATACTACTCTGGTTCGATCACCAAAATCACCGTTTTGGCAGCATTAGAACCGGATGGGAGCTAATGGAGTAAGATCGCGTATTGGTGTTAGAAAATTCGTCTATTTTTCTCTCTACTATACTTCCAGCTATAGTTTTCAATTTACATAAAATCATCGACCTACATATCCTTAAACGTAGAAAAAGGGTATCGTCCCACCAATTAGATAAGTTAAACATTTATTAAGCCATGAATGCAAATCCACCAACACACATGGGTGTCACAATTAAACAATTTAACTAATTCTCTGAGAGCTCCCGGAAAATTGTTCAAAAACTTTTAATTCCCCAATTTCAACAATAGATCTCGCCTCGTTCAGTTCTAATGATTTTAAGCCAAACAAATTAGTGATAAAATTTTGGACTAAATGAGGGTTCATCTCTCAATGCACAGAATTAAAACGGATCCACTAAATTCATTTAAACTAGTTAAGCCAACAGAGAATGAAATTTTAATTATCAATTACTCAAAATTGGACTAAAATGAATTTTAATTTAAACTACAAGATTAAATCACATTAAGCCTATTAATGTTAATTTAAAGTTTCCTTCCTAAAAGTGGACGAGGTTTTCGGCCAAAATGAGCATTTAAATATTGAATTTTCCCAAAATACGAAATTGGAAATACTCTCTCTCTCTCTCGCCTAATTGCCTAACAATCTGCTATTTATGTTCCCCCCATATAACAATGGGAAGCGCACACATACAACAACAACGATGAATATACCCCCCGAACCCTCTTTCATTAGCCGACCTCATTGGAGTATAGAATTGGCTAATTAAAGTTCAACTATTCTGACCAACTCTCACCACTTATGCGTATACTGACTCTCTATCGGGCACTACTACTTAACCTAAAATTACCAGAACAACATCTGCAGGCTTCGCCACCAGTTGCCCCATTCTCTTCGACTCTCTCTGTATGTGTGTCCACATTTATCCCCCCCCCCCCCCACTATCGATTTCCTGCTAATAAACTTATTAGGACCTCTAATGTCGGACAATCGAAGCGAGGCAAATAGCAACTGTTGGCCATAGTTAAACACGGAAATCCAATTTCAAGTGTCATGCAAATTGACTGGTGGCTAGTCCTTGCTAAAAGGAATCCAGACTGGAGGAGGAATGTTATGGTATTGAGCTTGATGTTGAAAGGACACGAAATATATGTGCTGAAATGGAAAAATATATCTACATATATATTGACGTTGACAGTTGGCATTTAAATTTTTGTTGTGTGTGCGTATTGATGGGGGCTCATCTTTATCAAACTAAAATTAATGTTTGTCTAGTGACGATTTGTAATGGACATCGACATGATACAACTTAGGCCAGGTTGTTTTGTGTTGTCCATTTGTTGAGGTGCAATTAATTTTGATAAATGGAAACAGTTTACAACTTCGGAAGTACTTAAAATGGGAAGCTTTCAGACACAACAATATCAAGTCCTTTTCACTAAGTGGTACATTTCCTTACAAAAAAACTCAAGACGTGCTGTCCTTCATTTAGACAATTGCTTTTGTTCATTGTCAATGGGTGTTTAAAACGCACTCGAAGCTGCTAAAAAATGTCCAAATGAGTTAGCATACGGTTTAAGCATACGGTTATACGAACTCCAAGCTATTGGCTATTGACCAAGTTCAAAAGAACTGTCCTTTCTGGTCATTCAAACCCGATAGTATAGAATGGCGTTGAAGCTGAGTCCCACGCCATGTATGTACATCTACCGGTGTCCCACAGGGGTCAATTCTATCACCCGCTCTTTTTTTAATCTTTATTAACGACCTATTTTCGTTGTCTACCTTACTTCACGAAACTCTTATGCCTTCAATAATGTAAATCAAGCACGTGAAACACATTGCTTCTACTCGATCGTAAACTCCTGCCCACTTCAATCAATATAGACATTGAACTCATTTTTGAGAGGAGCAGCAAGAGTCGAGTTAAGTTTAAAGCTTCCAAAACAAGGTACTGTCTTATCTCCAAAACAACATTTTCCAACATTCCTTCCTTTCAATGGATGGTCTGGATGTAACCTGCTGATTCATCTCTTAACAGTCTACGTGTGAGATAAGCTAAGGTTTTGTAATGGATTGACCATATATTCGAAATCAAGCACCTCAATGCCTGGAATTTCTTAATATAGGTGCAAATGACATCTTCAGTCATCATCCCAGTCTGTAATCTTGAAGTTCTACATTCGACCGTGTGTTGAATATCGCCTGTGCCACGGAGAACATTTGAGAACGCTCCCTTGAAAAGGCGAAACTACCGTCACCATATGTCTTCTTGCAGTATCAAATGGATATGACACAATACCAGCGACAAAATACCAACTGATGCAAATTGGTGTGTCATCAAGCATACCACGTCATCATTGGGTCATCAAGCATACCACGAACTGTGTCGTAGAAAACGAAGTATGCAGCACGGTAGATAATAATGCCTTGAACGGATAAGCCGAAGCATCTGTAAAGACCAGTGAGACCGTCAGTCTTGAAGATTTTGGACAGGCAACTTCCTAATCCGGAGAGTTCACGTTCTGCTCCACTCTTGCCAGTATCAGCAGCTAAGCGGTTACGTGCAATATCTAAGGGGTAGACAAAACAGAGGGAAGCTGTTCCAGCGGCTCATGAATTGAGTGCTTTTGACAACACCTCCCAAAAATACTTTCTTGTATAAATCTTTGAACATGAGTTTAAAGCTTGGGTGGGTAATAATATAACGTTTGCAAGATTACTACGCCAAGAATTCTTATTTTCGTGGGATACTAACAACACAAACGATCATGCCCTTATACCGCTGATCAGCTGATATTTCCTTGAAAATGTGGATAATTGAAGAGCCTGCTCAGGCAGTCTAGCCTACAAATATAGGAGGTAGTTCCCAGCCCAGGCCCAGCAGTCTCAACGTACCTCTCTTGAAACCAAAATCTCACCAAAAGAAGAAGAAGAATAGCACAAGTAAAAATCATAGGAACTTGTAATATATTATTTTGAACAAAAAGGCTTTAAATAGCGAAAAAAGCTTTCATTGCGTCACTCAAATATTCGAGCTTTAAAAGCTTCTATCTATCGATCGAACCAAAAAAGCTCTAAACTTGGGTGCTGTCCTGAGAAGATATAGAGCTTTCGGTGCGGGACTTAGATAAAAGCTTTTATTTTAAAAGAGAGAGCTTTGATGACGTCACTTGGAATACTTTTCATAGCGGCAAAAAATTTGTTTTTGTAAAAGTGAATTAAAAAAAAATTCCGATTTATGAAATTTTGAAAAAGTTTGAAGCATGTTCTAAGCTAAGGCTTGTGTTTGTTGATAATACAGATACTATAATATAATGCAGTGCTATAGTAGCACTCTCCAGAAATCCAGGAAATAAGATGAGGGACCATTAGTTTACGATTTCTCAGCATAGAATCGAATCAGTCGCAGAAAGTGCTACTTAGACCTCGTCTATTCCTCTTCTTCGTCTACGGGTTTAGCGCTATAGCGTCAAGAGATTTCCCTGGTTCGAGAAAAGTAATTTTCTTCATTATGTTAAGGCAAAAGACGAAAGGCTTATCGACCTGAAACATTTAGCTAAGGTGCATAATCTGAGCGTCTTGGCTTGGATATACATATGTATGTTTATTTCATATGGACAATCCTCCAATTGGATGTAACTATGTGCGACGGAAGCTCCGACTATTTTGTATAGTAAGGAAGCGACTAGGTCGTAGCACTCCTGCAACACAATGGGATAAATATCGTGTGCTCCAGGGGACTTGTATGGTTTGAACGATCTAATCGCCTCTGCAATAGATTACTAATTGAAGGCGGTATTTGCTTCTGCCCAGGCAGCTTTGGTCGCTCCAGAAAGTGGCACTGTTAACTGCTAAGCAGAAGTTGTGTAACAAACATATAGGGACCCCAAATAAAAATTATAGGTAAAATAAAATCTCGTATCTAGGAAGATGGTTAACATAGAAAAGCAATCCGGATTGCTTATCCATTTAAATTGGATTTCCTAGAAACGAATCCCCAATGCCATCAGCATAGAAAATCTTGTAAAACGTATCCGGATGGATAAAAATCTCCACACAGGTCGTCCTTTTAATCTGTCGCCAAAAAATGCTCGTATTCACACACCTTGAATGTAATTTTCAAAAAAGCAAACCAACAAATTTCTTCCCCTTGTTTGTTCTATTATTCGCCATCAAAAAAAACAAAAAAAAACAACATTCTTCCCGGCAAATCTGATAAAATTCTGGGATTTTAAACGCACGTAGGAGAGGAGCCCACCGATATCCTGTTAAAACATTTTTAAACTAATAAAAGCAGCCAAATACATAAATCTCTTATTAATTTTTTATGCGACATAATTCGGAGCATAGTAAAAATGAGAAGAAAGTTCTATCACGTCGTTACATCTTAAGTACACAGTTTGAACGGGCGGGGGTGTGCACAGGGGTCGAATGCCCTTCAGCCCTCGATTCGCATCCAAAAAAGGACGAGGCGGAAAAAGTTGAAAAGTCAAAGAAGAAAAAATAATATACACATATACATGCATACATACATAAGAACCCGAACAGGAAGAAAAAGAGGCCAGCACCATAGCCCCATATTGAGTGGAGAAGAGGCACTTCTTTGGCACATCGAGGCGGAAGCCAGACGAGAGAGAGGATACCACCAGAAAAATTTCAATATGGCTTATCAGCTTAAGAGGCAGCGCAAACATTTACTCCCACCATAATAAGAAGCTGCTAAGAAGATGGTCGGATCCTTGCAAGGATCTGCAGAGGCAAATCGTGTTACATATAACGTAAGTGCGATATTAGACACATACTCAAAAGCGTAGTGTGAACATTGTTAGGGCAATTCTGAGGACTGGAAGAGGGTGAAAATTGGCCCTCGACCTTCCCGCTTCCGGCGCAGGGGGGGATCCGTAATATTTTTCGTTTCGTTCAGTTTCTTATCGGGGAAATTTTTAAGTAGCCGTAACTTTTGCTGTTTCCGTTTTCTTTCCGATGTTTTTTTTTGCTCTGAGCTCTGGAAACTGCACGATTCTGACCTTTCGCATTGCTTAAGTATGAGACGTAATGGGATTTTAGGGCACGGATTTCGTAAATGTTCTAAATGATGTTCAGATAAAATCTTCGAAAAAAAAAATTTTTTTTCTGTTCCGTGATGGTGAAAATTGATACAGTTCGAGCAAATTGTTTTTGTGCCTCCTTTCGATGAGAATACATAAAATATAAGTATATTGAAAACTAAGCAGCAAAAATTGAATTGGCAATAAACTGAACACGCACTGGTTGTACGTATACAATCAAGTTGTTCTATTTGCAGAGCCTAAATGAAAAGATTAAACTCCTAAAAGGATCTCAAGTGTGAAGACTGAACCAACTTAAAGCTACTTTAAAATGCATTGAGAAATTCCTTGAATACTCGGCTCAAACGTATTACTTGTGTTCGGTAAGGGCTTTCACCAGCTTGAAGCAGCTCGTAATATACCTCCCCGAGCTGGTCTTACCATAGTATATTTACAGAAATACCCCAGAAATTAAAAAAATAAGACAATAAGGGTTGGAATCGCAGCAAGAAGACCCAGACCGCCGCAGTTCTGGCCTAAGGTTCTGGACTCACTAGAGAGTCAAGGCAAGGAAGGCTGGAGTGGAATTGGGGAGCCCATGGAGGCATATCCGAGCCCGCTTTCGTGAACCCTTCCAAATAGATCGAATTTCGGACCCAATCACTCAAGAAAAAAAAACCCAAACACTGCAGTTGATCGATAGATAACATCTTTGCTTTACAGATTGAAATTCGCCAGTGATGTTATATCTAGTTGCTTGTTACGTGCCGAGCCTCAAGGTAAAGCCTCTTCGACAACAAGTCCAAAATTGCATTATAGATGCGAACCATGCACATCGAGACAAACGCCTTTTTGAAAGTCTATTGAGAATTCAGAGGGGAAAAACTTTGCAAACTAGCAAAACTAGCAAAACAAGCAAGGAAGAATGGAACCTAGCCAGTTAAACCTGACGGATTCAGCACTGTAAGCTGAAAACTAAAATCATTCACAACTTAGGCAGAAAAAGAGTAGTAAAGACCACGTGCGAGGTATACTCAAGGAAACAGTCCACTCACAACTGCTTTGACGTATGGTAACGGATAAGATTTTAAAAACATTAAAGAACTCCACGATAAAGGTAGCTGCCTATACGAACGACATGGTGATCGTAGTATGTATACAGAAAATATCTCTCCACTATTATCGAGATAGCTCTTGGAAGGGTAAGCGAATGGATCATTTTTTTAACTGTTCATTAACCGAAAATTATCGCTTCTGAACTGCCGCAGGTCTCTGTGTGAGACTGCCACTCAGTTTGATATAACACTGTGTTGGGTTCCTGGACACAGTAGGATTAGGGGAAACTGTAGGCCAGATGAGCTTGCTAAACAGGGAACCGAAGTGGAAAGGACACCCCACTTAACCCGAATGGGAATGCCCTTAGCCACCTATAAACTAGCTGTGAGAAAAATCAGCTTAGCTTGAGCCGGGCTGAGATGGACCACAGCAACGGTTTGTCGCACTCTTCACTCAATCTGGCCAACTTTGGACGCAAAGCGTTCAAAATCTCTGGTTCAGTTGAACAAAAAGGAGATAAGTCACTTGGTAAAGGTGCTGACTGGTCACTGTCCCTTTGGCCCACACGCCGAAAGATTAGGACTACCCCACAACGACTTATGCAGAAGTTGTGGTAATGAAGAAGAGGAAGAAACTGTCTCCCATCTTCTCTGTACATGTCCCGCCCTAGCAAGAAAAAGAGGTTGGCTCACCTTTCCTTGATGGATTGAGCGAGCTGCAAAATATTGGTGTCTCTAGACTCTGTCGCTATATCAAAACCTCAAAATGGCTTGAAATGGCCTGAACTATGTCCCAATACTAGAATGGCATCACAATGGGCCCAATGGCGTGCCTAAGTGGGCTCCCTGGTGGGGGCAGCCATTTCAACCTAACCTAACCGAAAATAATAGGTTTTTCGCAAATATAAAATTCCACGCCAGTAAGAGTATCGTGGACAAGGGAAGACACTTGAAGCTACACATTTGGCTCTACACAGAAGCGATTAGAATCATATAGCCAACCAAGAGCAGCACACATTTAAATAACCGTAATGACCTATGGTCGCAACCCGGTCAAAAAGTTTTTTTCCCACGCCAAAGTGCCCCAGTACCTAGTGTGCCAGGTTAATATATAGGTATGTCCCGGTATAACTGATAACAATAAACGTAGTTCTCAATCTTATGTCCCCTGATTTATATATCCTGAAGCCTGCACTGTCGTGAGGGCCCGAAATGCGGGCTGCCGAATGGAGAGCACGTAGAAACACAGCAATATACTGCGCTCTGCTATACTGGGAATGGTACATGGGCCCTTTGACTATATCACATCAAAAGTGTATTTCAACTCAGGTTTCAATGTCGAAATTTCAGAGAAGGAATGGAGAACTTGCAGTTTAACAATAACTATGATGTATTATAGTTCTATACAGAAAGCTCCAAATCGGTGTCGAGTGTAGGCACCAGAAATTCCTCTCCACCCATTCAATTTTCCAAAACAATACTGCCTGTTCTGCCAGTGCTTTTCTTCCAGGTTGAACTGCTGGAAATTCCAAAAACCAATCCCAGGACAGAAGTGAGGGAAATACTGTAATCGGATAACCAACAGCTAATCAAGACACTAGGTGCAGTGCACTGGCCTCTTCTCGATGCGGCTACAAAAGTCTTCGGCGTGAGACTGCTGCCTTTACTTACCTACCTATTGTCCCATCTCGATTTCCAGAATGAGCCTTTGCGTCCTGACCCACAGCTAAAAGGGTCTTTAATCCAACAGACTTGGCCGATCATTTTTTTTTTTTTCAAAAATTATTCGCATACGAAAATCGTCGGAAGCTCCCTATAGAACCCGAATAAAACCAAAAAATGGCCTGACCCCTACCGAAAACCGTCTACTTGGCTTTTCAAGGGGCATATAATGGCCGTCGAGTTTTTAACTATTTTTCTATTTTTAGCACATACGGCCTCGTGACGCCCAAACTTGACCAAATGATTTAATTGGCAAAGTACTTGTAATCGCATTATATACAAACGTATGCTCGTCATAGAGTGTGGTGAATGGCCGTACAATCCTGCAAACGACCTTCTGATGCCCGTCACATACCCGAGGACTATATGTTTCAAGCACGGTCAGTGTTCGCCCGTTGTAAGGCAATTTTTTATTTTAACTCGGGAGGTCCAACACAGGTCATCAAACGGTTTCAGAAGCATGTTTCACAGGCTTTCATTTCGCAAATGACGACCCAGACCCAAGCCAACCGGTATTAATCCAATAACCGCAACCTGGGAGAGGGTACGACTAATTGAAATTCCTATCTCTATCTCAATTTTCGAAAACAATGTTTAGTCATTATTGTTATTTAAAAAAGTTCTGAAAATTGATTTTCAGCCTACACCGATTTCGTCTGCACTACCTGATACCAACCCCACCCCAAACTTGTCACTTTCATAATATGATTATCTCTCCATATTTGCCTTACAATAAAAATTCCGAAACACGATTCCGAAAATATCATAAACAGCTTCTACGAAAAAAAAACATATACCTGGTTTCCATCAATATACACACTGGGAGGACTGAAATTGTAGTCATGAATTGGCAATTTTTCAGTGTGTTCGCCTATATTTTTCGGGTAGAGTACAATTTTCTTTAGATTTTTCATGTTTTTCTTCGTGTTTTTTTTTTCTGTGTAATTTTTTTTTCTTCGCAAAGTCTGGAGAAGAGTCTTGGAACTGATGTCTTCGAAAATAAAGTTGTCGGAATTTTCTAGATCATTGCACTTCAATGGAGAATTACGTGAGTCAGTAGCTTCAACTTGGCTGCAAAATAACAACAAGATTACGACGACTATGGATGCGAAAGGAGGTGATGATGCCAGAGTTGGATACCAGAGGAGCACCAGCAGCAGCAGCACAATAAGGAAGGGGAAAAGAGGTTTACTTTTAAAATTGTTTCCTATCTCTCTGTGAACAAAATAAAGTAGGATAGCCCAGAAAATATGTGTATCCATGCAATCATGGGATGGTTAACAAGTTGCCATATACAAAAAAAAATAAAAAAAAAATTTTGTGCTCCCCGGTTCGATTCTCCGTGTTCACTTTTATGCCAGGATTCTACCCACCTGAACCGATGGTAAATTGCTTCATGTGTATACAGTATACACGTCTCTACGTGGGCCTTTAAAGCAGATACAGATACTTTGTTGCTCGAGGGATAAAAACAGACGCTGTAATCAAAGCTGCTTCCCCTTAATATCCTTTTGAAATTTATGATCCTGCCTACAGAGTGAAAATTATTCAAATGTGGTTCCAATTGGTGATTTGTAAACAGAGGGAGGAAAATTGACTGCATTTAGACTAATTAATGAAATTTTTACAAGGCAGGATTCGCACACACACAAACACAGATAAATTACACAATAACAAAAAAAAAATAAATGTGGGAGAAAAAACCCCGACCTATATATGTGTATGTATACCGACAGGAGACTTAGTACTAACAAAAAAAATAAGGACTAAAATTCATTAGACTCTTCTCTACTTCACATTTTTAACGTGCCTAGTCCTATTCACAAAATGTTCCTGGTTAGGCACAGGCACAGGCATATATACACTGCAGGGAGTAACGCAAATAGAAGCGAAATTGCTTTGTGAGTTGGCAATTCCCATTTAAAGGCATCAAAAGCAACCGACTCTGACTCGGTCCTAAACGTGAGGGATATTAATTAAACTTGCCGCAATACGGGTAATAGAACCGAGAGTCCTGTCGGCGGAGGTGGCGCCGCCGTTGGCCTATAAATGTGGGTGCGTTTCTAGTGCCGGGTGGGGGTGGGCGGGAGGAGGAGGCAATGCCTGCCAGACACAAGTGCATAAAAGTAAAACGATCTAAATAAATAGAAATACTCTGGTCCTTTTCATAAACCGACAAAAAATTAAAAAAAAAATATAAAAAAAAACGTTGAATTTCCACCTTTTAGGAACCAATTAGCAGAAATAGTGTAGTGTTTGCCTTTTAATTGAAATAAATAACTGAGGTATATCGTAAAATTGTGAGGGAGTAATTTTTTAAATGATAAATAGAAAGTTTTTTGCTTTCTTATTGATGAAAAAGTCATTTCCTTAAATGCAGGACGAAAACAAAAATTCTCTTTGAAAACCATTAATTAGAAGGTTCTTGAAATAAATACGAAAAAGGCATGCTACCGCAGTACTGAACTATACTATAGTATCAGCACTAACAAAAAATATAAAGCTTATGATATTTTTCAAACTTTTTCATGATTTAATAAACCGAAAAATTAACATTGTTTCATTAATTTACAACTTTTTTGCTTATATGGAAATTTGTTCAAGTGACGTCATAAAAGCTCTTTTTTTTTAATAAAAGCTTTCATCTAAGACACCCACCAAAAGCCCTATTTGAGCTTTTTTGGTTTGGAACATAACAAATCGATAAAAGCTTTTAAAGCTAGAATATTTGAGTTACATAATGAAAGCTTTTTTTGTATGTAAAGCTTTTTTTGTTTCACATTACATATTCTGAATTGACTATGAGTAAGAAGGTTTAAGTTAAACCATGTATTTCCTTTATCCATAATAACATATCAAACTCCGCTGTCGCCTGTTTCCAAGCCCAGGGTGTGAAGGGAGGAGGGTGGTCGACCTGCCGAATTGACCAGAATCGGAAATCCTGTGGGGCTTAAATCACACTTTCTAACTTTGGGGAGCTTTAGCCACACTTTTAAACTTTAATTAAAACGCTGAACAACTTTATACACATTTATTCTTCATGTATTACAAAATATGTCGGGTGCTGGCAACAATCGAGTGAAGGCTGGGAACTTTCTATAGTGCCATATCACTCTGTGCCATGATAACGGCACCGGTGATCATGCTTATGCATTTGCGATAGATAAGTTACTCGTCACTTTCCCATTGATCAGGAGGATATATATGGATCGGAAGAAACTAGGTGAGAAATCTAATTTTTCAAAACGGCACCGACACCAGCGTATCCGTTGTGGAGACGTCCCGCTCGGATCGCAAGCTAACTGATCAAAAAAGTGAATTGCTAGTCAGTAAGAATCTGACTCGAACCAGTGAGTGTATCCCTCCAGCAGGGTTCCTCTTACGTAAGCATGGAAGCTTTAGATAGGCCGTCGATGGAACATTCCTTACCACTCCCCGTTAAAAAAACAACAGAAATAAGCTTAGAAAATAGTTTTGTTCCAGATTCAAAGAATGGACAACATTTATTTCCGCGTGGCTATTCGAACATCGCCGACAACAGAGTTAGAGACTCGACTCGATTTATTACTGCTCCATTTTGAAGTAGAGAAATCCATTTTAAATGATCCACCGAGGACGAATGTTTTTCAGTGACTGCATTTCACAGTTGCCTTTATTGAAGAGATCCTAGAAGCGGGGATGCTGCCAAGTCTTTCGTTAAGAGCTCAGAGTTTAATACTTCTTACTGAACATAGAAAAGATAACATCTCTAAGATGCTGGTATGGTACATGGATAGGTTGAAGGCAGAGATAGGTTTGAGTGACGAATCTGAAGTGGAAGTTGCAGTTTTAGTAGAGTAGTACCCAGCTTGAACAACTCAGCTACTATCTTTCAAAAAGAGGTACACTTATATTGCCATGCACCTATGAAAACCTAAGCCAGAGATGCAAACCTATGAAAACTTGAACAGGGCACTAACAAACCAATTGTTATCCTATTTTATAGCCCAGGGATAGTTAGGGTAAAAAAGTTTTGTAGAATCAAGTCTAAATTAGTTTCGCGCCACCATGATGAGATGGGTGCTTTAATCACGTCACCCTCATGTGAGTCTCGGATCAGGCTTCATGGATAAGGCAGATACCTCCTTCTGAGCTCCTGGTGCACCTTTTAGTTCAATACACGTAACTACACGGAAAACATGTTCCTGAATAAAAAGCTTTTTTTAAATGACGTCAAAAAAGCTCAAGTCTCTAAAGCTCAGCTGGTTCCGAAAGCTTTGTGCAAGTGAAAATTTTTATGGTATCAAACTTTGTGATGTGGAAGTATTTTTTTAAATTGTGTAGACCAGGTATAATAGATTTTTGTTTTGATTGAAATTTAATGTAAGGAAACACAATTAGCACGAACTAAGTTATAGGAAACATATGTATCCCGGAAATGGAAGAATATCTAATAAATTCTCATTCTACAGGATTTAACGTCTTCAATTTAATATTTATCCATCAATGGTTTTTTTTTGCGAACGAAAACACACAAAGCATCAAAGAGTTGTGCCTGGGTATGCCCCCGACTGTGGCCTGATTAGGCGCTTCTTTAAGCATATCATAATGACAAGTCATGGCAGAAAAGTCTCATTATAGAAGTTCTGAAGAAAAGGAATACACATTTCAAATAAAACGGGAGCACGGAGGAGCACACAGGCAGAAGATGCAACTCTTCCGCTTTTATGGTTATTAAATACAAGGAAGCTTTTCGGTAATATTTTAAGTTTAAGAAAAGCATATAAAAGTGCAGGAAAGAAAAACCAGGAAATTCACTACTGATATGCGCCCCTCCCTGCCCACGGTGGGGCGGCGGCACCACAAGTAGCAGCAGCAGCACCGGCAACAGCAACAGCAATACCAGCCAGGCAGCACCACCAGCAGAACTCTTGGACCTAGAATCCATATATCAGGACTAAAGGAAAAAAAAGGTTAATAGCTATGCGCCGGAATGTTAATAGTTTTCCTTCCTGTTGCTTGCTTGTTCTTCGGGCTAAAGATGGTGAATGAAGAGGGGTGCTCCTTGCCGAAGGATTTAAATCCTGCAAGGAGTGCTTCAGTTATACCATAGCTGCGGAGAGACTTTTGTTCTTAAAGTTCGTTCGTATTAAAGGTAAAATCAAGTCCGAAATTCGAACGTACCTTTATCCTTATGCTTTTTCATGCGTTCATCGCCTCTGTCTTGATATTCTGCAGCGGAATGTAGGGAGTGCGAAGGATACCCTCAAGGATGATGAGATATTTAGCACAGAAATGCATTATGTCCAGAAGGAAGTGTTTTGTTAAAGTGTTTAAAGCATGTGCGCGCTTGGCGGGGGGATCAAGTATGCCTTTAAATGAAAGGCTGAAATATCAATAAATATTAATTGGAGCTGGTGGTGGGGGTGCGATGTGAAAGGATATTTGATTTAGAACAAAGTAGTTGTATTGAATTCTTGAGTGGGGTGTTGGGCTAGTTGTTCTACAGGTCGAAATGGAATTGGGCTTGTTAAGGGGAGGTTCTCATCAAGCTCAACCAAAAAAATCGATTTTTTTTTTGTTTAAAAAGTTAGTAAATTTCCTATAGTATTCGCTCTCAAAAACCGTTTTGACGAATTTCATTTTTTTTTTTAAGTATAGTAAAAAAACCGGAGTCACCTTTTTACACGAAGGTAAAAAAAAACGTATTTTTAGAAAACCGTATTTTTTAAGATGGGCGCCATCGTATCTCAAAAACTACTGCATATATCGCTTTGGTTTTTTTTTTTATTTGAAAGTTCATTAAATTTAGCGGATCCTGAACTTAATCGCAGATGGCTATTGTTATTATTTTGTTTTTTATAGCACTTTTAAGAGCAGAGAAATAGACGAAAAGAGGAATTTTTTTTTTCGAAAGTCCACCATTTTCGTAATTTTCGACTTTTCCTTAGTTGGATAGTTCAAGATCCTGTAAATGTCATGTATTTTATAAAAAGGTTTCATTTGTTGATCTCGGGTGATGTTTGGAAGCGGTAGAGTGGCGCCCGATTAGGTACTTTTTTTTTAGGCGAACGGCTTTACATGTAAATAAATAATTAACTATTCGATATTCTGCTCTATAAAAATTGGTAAACATACTTGAATGTATACTTGATAACTACAAAAAAACTTGAGTGCTTCCTCAGCTTCCTTCCACGAAAAAAAAAATCGAGAAAATCATGTAATTTTTGGGTCGCTAGATGAGAACCTCCCCTTAACTTATTGTAACAAGGGTGAGACTGGAGTGTGAGTTGGCACACCGAAGGAGCGAACATCGATAATGTATAGCATAATTGTAATTGCAATAATTTACAGCTCCGGCCAGCCAGATACCAGTCCCAAACTAAATTAGAGGGGAACCGAAAGTGAAACTTGTAGTTTGCTTCACTACTTTCACGCAGATAGATCAGAAAGTATAATATAGAAGAACAAAGAAAGTATAATATAGGGTCTATGAGCTCAGTTACGTCATCGGTCGTGGCCTCGGGGGTGATCTTTATTCAGGACAAAAACCGATGTGGTAAGCTTTTTGTGATGAGCTTTAGACGTGAGAGCCACCTGTTTGAAACTAGTGGAACTTCATTGGGTTGGATTAGTACGTCTTGGGTGGTATTTGGGAAGGATACGGATTTTTTCGTTGATTTTCCACAGTGAAAGTGCTACATAAAAAAGTATTACGGCGGCGTGTGATAGTAAATATCGCAAGCTTTAATTTTGAATATTACCAATTGCCTCGAAAAAACCAACCAAAAATTGCGCTCCTATTTGAGGATTGATAGTTTGATGCCATACAAATATATATCTCGCTCGATAAGTTGCAGTCCCAACCAACGTAAAAAGAAAAGATCTAACTCGGCATAAAATATCGCATTTATCCAGTAACAAAACAGATGGTGATGAGAAGGAGGAGTTTATAAAAGAACCAAAAATAGAGTCCCCTCACCACCGCGATTCGTGTTCCGGATGAAACTCACACCAGAATCCGCAACCAATGATCTCACTGAGCTCATAGTTACATAGCTATACTACTTTTCACATAGTGGCAGTGGAAGTGTAATCCAAATGAGTAATCACCTAGGTTTTGCCCATATAGAAATTGGCACCTATGCTAGAAGTAATGTGCCGTGAACCTGTATTGGCGCACTCAAAACTTCAACTCTGCCACAATACATGTCACCAGGATAAAAGAAGTGGGGTTTTTCATTCTCCAATCGACTGAATTTGTAAATCCTAGGAAGGCTAGACAGTTTAATCAAACATGCATTGTCCAACACCACTATGGCCACATATACACAATGAACAAGGAGTTCTTCAGGGTTTAAGAGATAGTGTATGTGTCTCAGAGAGCTCAAGGTCAACCAATCCAATGGAGCTGACAATATTTCATCCAAAAATCATATAAAATGTCCGTCCTTCCGTCTGTAGCCCAATTTTATTTCCAAAACTGTTCTGTATCTAAAGAAATGTGATATATCTCAAATTATTGCTCCCAGTCTGGAGACCTAAAACTGGCCAGCAAATTGTACAACCAGAAGAAGCTATATCATCATAAACGAACATTAACGTCACTCTCACTGCGCATGTAAAACGCACTTTTTGAGTGGTTTGTCTAGTCTATCTGATATGTCTGGTAAATTGAGTGAGGTTTCGCGGTAGTCCCCGTTGGAATCTGTTCCGGGTTGCAAGAATTGGGAACTTGTAGGAGTACTACACACTCAGCACATCAAACCTCAAAATGATAAGGTTCAATATAAATTTCTATTCATTGTAATTTCGCAAAAATTTATGCACAAACTCTATTAAGAATTGAAACCCTGATGAAATACCCCAACGGATCTCCATCCAAGACAGACACCACAAAAGCTCGTCCAAGACACAGCGAAGTCCAACCTAACTTCCCAGCGCAAAAGCTCATCCGAGACACAGCGAAATTCCCAAAAGCTCACACCCCAGATCACATCCACACCCGATATCACAACCGATCACGTCACTTGCCCAGAAATGGATTAGCTATACTACTGAGAAACGCACTCGCTTTTACGTTCTGGTACTTAGAATGTGAGATATAGCATCACTTGTCCTGATCTCTGTAGAACTCTCTCAGTGGGGTTTAAAGGCCGATATATATGAACGGCTTCGAACAATATAAGGTGGGGTTTCGTATTTTCTCTTAGTATGCGATGTTTTGTACTTAGTATACGATCAGATAAAAGTTCCAAAAGATTCTCCTACAATTTGGTTTCGAGTTAATCATACCAAAACACCACAACGAACCAAATTGCACACGCAACTATTCCTTGTGCAAATAACAATATCACGAAGCATCCATTACTGCTATAGTTTGCGGTAAAATTGCGGCTTATCGATACAACAAACTTCATTAAATAATTTAAAACTGATTGTTTTAATTACAACTAAATCGCGTTTCATTGGAATCCGCACAATTAAACAATTTTTGAATCCACACAAAACAACCGCAAAAATTTTGTGCATTTATAAATTCGGCGATTGCATTATGAGAGAGCGTGCACTCTGCTAAACTAGTATTGCTGCACACACGGGTGTATTATCGCAAATGAAATGCAGATTTTAGGCAAAAGTTTATTTATCATCTTGCCCAGGTATGCGGAAAATGCTTACCTTGCATTAATAATGACTAATAGGAAGTGCATGGGTAGTTCCGCATGACAAACGATTAGGAAACATTTGTCAATTGCCAGGATATTCCCGATAGGAGACAGTCTTGCTGGTGTGGGGGTGAGGGACAGACAGAGGGGGTGAAATTATGAGGATTTATGCTGACATTACAAATTTCTTCAAGATTATGTGATGAGCATGGGTGACAAAATTCATCATATCATCAATTTATCACACAGGGACAATGCTGTGCTGCCTGTGGGGCCACACAACCAGACATATATATGTATATTGTATCTGCTGCTCCACAGCTAGGGGTTGACCCTGGTGAAATGTTGACAAGTAAATCTTAAGTTAAAATTCACTTCGGAAATTGTTGTGAAACTTGGTCTCCTGTCAGGGTATGGGGGATTTGTGGGGGGGTGGGAAATGTAGAATTACTCGCACTCTGCTCCTCCGACGCACGTTCGGACTTCAATGAACTCGTTGAAATCACATTGCAATAATTTCACTGAAAGCAATTCAGTAGTCCGGATTTAAGTTGTTCGTCTGATGCTAATTGTAATTCATCTCATGCTCAGGATCAGGATTTTGGGGCTTGGGATTATGTTCCACATCTCTCCAGTGCCACACACAGTGTGCTCAGACAGAGAGACACAGATAGACCGTCATGCGTGGGATATTATTCACCAACGTAGCAACACCAAAAGGATGAGGAGAGGATCTTCACAACGGATAAGGGATGTAGTACCTCAGTCACGGGCACCGGGTGTATTTTTGTGCTGAAGGTGTTCTCCACTGTACACTTATTAGTTTCTGGTACGCAGAGAGTTGTGTAGACTTCCTTACTTACAAGTAGATTTAGTCCCTAAGGAGCAACTGAATAAATTGCTATGAGGTTTCTTTGGGTTCTTCTACTTCGCTTTTTGAGAATTTTGGTGATTTACTAGATAACATGTCGGTTATATGTGTTGACATTGGAGATTTATTTATGTTATACGAGAGATTTGGAAGATATAGTGCTGTTAGAAGAATGATGACAATTTATATGCGGATAAGAAAATACATTTTATCATTTCAATGGAATTCCGAAAATACGAATAGATTCCTTTACTAGTTTTATTGTATTATAATTGGTTTTTGTTGTCCACTTCATGTCTAAGTGGAAGCTAGATAAAATTTTAGAGTAAAACAAAGCTTAAAAAGAACACTGAAGGTGAAACAGGTGATTTAAACAAAAGAGTTCTTGTAACGAGCAACACGACACCTTTTTCGGCATTCTTTCAATTGAATAACGATAAGAAACGATCCAGATTTGTTAAAAATGTTATCGAACTTCATACAAAACATGTTCATTACCAGAAGTAATAAAAAAGTAATAAAAGGGTAATAAAAAAAAAGTAAAAATTTAATTGATATGCCAGTTGATGAGTTCAATTCATGTTTAACATGTTTTCAAGTAGAGAAGAAAAACTGTGCACTACTCCCATGGGCTCTCAATTCTTGCGAGCCGCATCAGCCCGACAGCCCATCCAATGGACCAGATAGATCAAATAGACAATCAAAGTGACCAAATGTCATCAAAAGTTGAGGCTAAGAATTAAAAGTCTGCATGCCAATGCTGGAAGAATAAACTGATTCTAGTTGCTTCAAGAAAAATTTCACTTCATCCTCAATCTCTTCCTCTATTTAGAAAGACAGCTGATAACTTCAGGATTTATTTTAATCCACATTGATTAATTAGTACGTCTATTTGTCACCTAACACTCTCCATCACCTTTGACTAAACTACTTCTGGATCTTTCAGAACCCCCGAAATGTGACTCCAACAACTCTTCTAACGACCGACTAGGTAATGGGGCACTTGGGACTGGGAACCAGTGGGCAGCGCTGAGAATGGCGAGGGCGTGACTGTAGGCGAAGTAATAGGTTATAATTGCATGCCATTCTCACCTGTTAATTAATAGGTGATAATGATAAGTAATTAATATATAGGTGATAATGGCACAGAGTTGATGGGTGACAATGACATGAAATAGAATATAAAAAGACGCATTCCATTGGTTTACACTTTCTCTCGTAAAAAATGCTGAGCAATGCCAACGATTATTACCTCCTATCTAAATTGTGACCAGTCATAAGTCACAAGCTTTGAGACTCGTGGTTGGCATTTCATCATTTGTCAGTCCTACGCTGTGCCGTAGACTCCGTAGCAAGAAGTTAATGCCAGGAGGAAGTGCTAGGCCTTCACTGATATGCAAACATATAGCAGTGGGTATTGAGGCGATTGGGTGTGGGAACCAAATTTGGCTTTGACCTTAACCTAAGGTCAAACCAATTAATCTGAGGTTAAATCGATTTTCAGGTGAGGACGTGCCGCTATCGTGTCGAATTCACGGCCTCCAAAATGAAGTACTGAGCCTGCAGCGACCTTCCTTCGTAAGACGTTTACCCATCTCTTCACCTTCTAGTTGCAGCTTGAACCGAGTATCAGCAATGAAATGACGAACTTCCCAAAAACACATCCTAAACAAAGACCTTAATGTCAATGTTCTTCAATGAACTAGCTTTTCGATTATTGGAAGAAAAGATTGCTAGAGGCCCTAGACCTACAAGGAACAAAAACCCTAATGTAAAATTCAACACAATAAAAATCCAAACACCTGAAAAATATCCTGCAATACCCCACACTCCTTATCCGAATCGAGTTGACTAGACGAATCGCAAACATAATCCTTTCGAAACAAAACTAAAACAAAAGTGACAATTGTGTAAAAAGCTATATAGGTACGGAATTTTATTTAAAACCCCACCACCGTTAAATCCATCTCTACCACCAACTAGTAGATGATCCGGCATAGCCGCAGCCTTGCCAACCCTTCATGGTTAAGGACTTCCTCCCTTTTTTGGTGGCGCTATTGTGTATAGTATAAAAATCGAAACCTGTATATCCACGGATTCCGTATTCTATGGCTGTTGTTCCACCACACCAGGTCTAGTCCATCCGTGGCCCAAAGGAGTGGCATTTTTGCATCCATTTCCAAACAGGAAAAAGTATAGTACAGCAGCGCTACAATCGCCATTGTATTCAAACACCAGCCAGCAGTAGCAGCAGCACATTCCGATCCTTTCCCATTATTGTCTTCGTCGTCCTTGCCGGGGTGTTTGGGATCTATCCTCCCTGAATTTTCGTTGCAAGTTTAAAATATTTCGTGTCAAGTTGTTTTCGTTTAACTTCTTGACACATAAACGAATTTTCTTGAGTTATTTTTCCTTTTCTTGTTCTTTTTTTTTCTGCTGCTGTTGGTGGTGCCTTCTTTTGCCCTTTTCCTTTTCCCATTCAGGCGTCTCAACACTTATCCGTGGTGGATGTTGCCTAAAGCATTCTTCTCTACTTGGGAATGGAATTTTCCGCCTTTGGAGATGTTTATGCAGGCTTTGGCTCGGTGGCTAACTTTTAAACTCTATGAAAATCTGTTTTTGTTGCCTTTTTTCTCCTGTTTTTGTAAAGATTCTTTTTGATCCAGTTTGAAGCCAAGTGGATTATCTCTAGATATAAAAGTTTTAAATTTGTGGCCTGCGATTGCAATGGATTTTCGGGGAAGAGTGAAATATATTTGTATTTGTGGTTTTGATATTTGTTCATTTTATATACCTTCGGAAGAATAAGGAAATATTCATTTTCAATTTCAAAGTGCACCATAGATCTTCTATCGAAAACTAGAAAAGGGTAAACAATGAAAAATAGACGACATAATCAACTGATCCAACATTTGCAGTGATTGTTGCGCCATTACGGCAATTCTGTAAACTAATCTTAAAATCAAACTGTCCACAGGGGACACGTACAGACCTCATTTATAGCCTCGACACACGGCAATCGAAATATCACAAACGAACGCCTTGAGGGGTGACCCATATTAAAATACTTCATTATATTTTGGCAGTTTGCGAGCTATCGACGGACGGATGGCTCTCTTTTGAGTTTAGATGGAAAGATAGTCTTTAACTGAACTGAACTGAAAAAAGCGGACATTCCTTGGTAGTATCGTGGAAGTTCACGGTCGGATCTTGTAGTGTCTTTTGCCCACGGTCAACGCTGATAAATATTCTATTCTAAAATCCTAGGAAAATTTAAAAAAAGCTTTTAAGCTTAAATAAAACCTTCCCTTCAGCAAAAGATTAAAGCTAATAAAGCTTTAAAAGAGCTCTTAAAGGTTCAGCAAAAGCTTTGAAAACTTAAAAAGCTTTTAAAAGTTCAGCAAAAGCTTAAAGCTTTTAAAGCTTAAATAAAATAAAAGCTTTTAAAAGGTCAGTAAAAGCTTTCGAGCTTCAAACGGCCCACACACTTTCAGCTTAACTGCGCAGTTTACCACGTGTGACGTCATGCCTGAGCGATAAACCGTGTGAGCTGTGCAGTTTTCTGTGTAGTGTCTATTTTCACTCAGTCCGCAGACCTGAGTTTCTGGACCCTCTTTTGCTCCGATAAACTGTTCAGTTCTATCAGTTCCGTCCATTTGCCATTACTCAAAGCAACAAAACTGAAGAGACTGGGCAAAACATCCGTACAGCCAACTTACGAACCCGTACACTTTCAATGCAGTTTATCGTACAAATTTTTTTTTCACAGTTCAACTGCGCAGTTAAAACTGAAGTGGGCCGCTTATAATATCTTTCCAGTTTTGCTTTCTTTTCTCATTTTGGGATTGTATTTCCTAACCTAATCATCAGGGTTAATAAAACTTCACTTGGTCGAACATTGTGCGTATTGAGACGGGGTACATCTCATCGATCGACTAATATTGGCTGCAACTCTAGCAGGACCAAAGTTTGGAAAAGGAGTAAAGAGTATTTACGTCTTCGTCATTTAAGTGTAAGTATAGCTATCCCAGTCCTAGCTCAATAGCGGCATGGGTTGTGTGCTTTATCCGGAACATAAATCTGAGCTTTTTCGGTGAGCTTTGGATGTAAGCGCCATCTGCGAGAAACTAGCCTCGGGTGGGCTTTCATGTTGGGGGAATCTTAGGTGGTCTTGGGTAAGATCTTGCAGTGGAGTTTGATCCAGGTTCCAATTCTTGTATGTGTCTTGGATAAGCTTTTATACTGCCTTGTGGGGAATTTATAGATGAACTACGCTACATCTTGGGTACCATGTTGTGGGGAATCTGCAGTTTTAGCATCGCCGTGTCTTAGGATGTACTATATACTAGGAGGTAGTCAACTTTCACCAGAAACCCTACGGCACCCAATAGCTTAAAAGCAGTGCTCTAGTTGGTTTTCTTTAGAACCTTCCTCAATCTGTTGTTGTTGTTGTTTCATAACCACGCACGTGTTCTATGTCTCGAACTAAGCTTACCGCCAGACGTTGCACTATGACACGAGCAGTGAGTTGACGGACATGTAGTACAAAGGGTTATTCCTGAGCCTAGAACTTGCACATGAAAAAAGCACGAAGAACTAGGTACGAAGAATTATTGAAACTTGGATAAATCTACTACAGCCAAAGGCCGCCAAAATGTTTTACTTATATCTATTTATAATTATTATCGCTTTTACTAATCGAAATCCCCTCCCCCAATAAATTGATCACGAAAATCAGTTTTTTTTTTTATTATCCTCATGTATCCTCACTATCCGCTTGTCATCAATTTAATCATTTCACAACCAAATTAAATTAACGATATAGCTACACCCCCTCCACAAGGACACGGGGAAAAAATATTCACTTTAATTGAATTCGAATTAATTTTCCTGATTAAATTTTCAATTACCATTTCTGGCCGCTAAACATGCGGCGACGGCGGCGGCGGCCATGGTGGGTCCGATCAATGCATGTCCGTTCGTCCTGCCATTGATTAAAATATCAATTCATGTGTGTGTTGTGACAACAAAATGTAATAAACATGATAAATAATCGGGCGCACGTTTCCAAATGAACTCATTCACAGTGTGTTAAGTAATGAAAAAATAACTAGGTGTCAAGTCTCCGCCGCTACAAATAAGGGTCGATAAATCCCTTATTTACTGCCAGGGTCACAAAATTATTACGGAGGTGAAGGTACGACGGCAGTCCGCGTGTATTCGTGTTTCAGCTGCTGGTTTATAATTAATTACGTGTAAAATATTTAATTTAATGCGTGCTTTTGTTATTCAATATGCCTCCATATTTATTTTGCCGCTGCTTTATTGAAACTAATGGGAGACGAAAGGGTTGTATTCAGAGTCTCATAATCAGGGTTATTTGTAATATTAATGGAGGAGACTAATTGGAGAGATTTGTTGTACAACGATTTTTGCGATGTTGTGGGTAAATTTTGCTTCGACCTTTAAAATGGACTAAGATTCTACTATAGATCGATCAGTAAAAAAACCCTTAACTGCACAGGAAGCTTATCAGTTACTCGATTCCAAATCTGGATATCTCCTTTAACCCTTCTTTTCCCTACGTAAATGCTTAGTATCTATGCATTGCCTTTTTTTGACCCGAGCCGGGTTTTTACAAATCTTCAATCCCCGGATAATGGCTGTCTGTTCCCCGGGAAACACAGATTGATCTGTAATTGGAGTGGCGAACGACTAACATCACCAACGTAAATGTATTCTTCGGCTCAGCACAGAGTTCTGCAATAATTTATGAGTTGACCCGAAATGGATCTTGGTGCTACAAGACCTATGAATCCGCTTGAATTATTCTCGAGCTCATCAGCCATTGCCTAAAGGTTCCTTTTACGCTATGACCCTTGTCCTACACGGGTCCCTCGTAGTCTCTTCTTCCAGTCATCTCAAAGTCTTGCAAGCTATATACAGTTTATTATGCGAAGTTTTCGTACATCTTTTAGCACCTAACCATCCATCTATTTCTTGGTGGTCCTATGCTTCTTTTCCTGACCATTGCATATCCAGGCTAGCATTCTTTCTTCTGAAGCGCGTACAACGTGTTTTCCATACCAACAAGCATTAACAATAATGGAGTGAGCTTTACTCTGAGATTGAGTTTTACATTGAAATAAAAGTAAGAGCGAGAGATCCATATGCGAAAACCGAACGATAATGTTTAGCAATACTATGGACTATAGAGAAACTACGTCCATATATTGAAGAGAACATGCTCAGGGTGGTAACCGATCACGCGTTGTTAGTATGGTTGCACAATTTAAAAGACCACCCAAGACGTCTGGTGAGATGAGCGATTCGGCTGTAACAATACGATTATGCGATCATCCATAAGAAGGGCATGGGACCCCTGCTGCTGGATCAAGATTAGTCCCTACCCTCAATTGTCTCAACAACGACGCCTCGATTCAACATGAACATTATGAATGCATGACAAAAAACAAGTACGAAGCAACCCAGAGCATTTATCGGATTGGCGGTACGAAGACGGTAACCTTTGGAAACATATACCTCCAAGATACCCCGAGTTAGCTTAGGAAGGTTCTAGTTGGAGAAGGATCGTAGCTGAGTCGGAACGTAGAAGATCATCAGCGGGGTGGCGTTAAAGCTAGCGACATACGACGGGCTTTTTTTAAGCAATTAGGTTAGCTGCACGACATACGTTATGGTTAAAACAGGTCCAAATATGTTTCAGAACCAAAAAGCTTGTAACCACGGGCACGGGAAAATCGGGGACGGTTAGCCGTACGGGAAAAACCTAATCGTATGTCGTTAGCCTAAGAACACCTATAACCGGCTTGCCCATCGATTTTACAGGCCTCAAATGAAAAACGACGTCACATTCTACCTTAAGCATTGCACAGTTCTCCAGTCAACTAAGCCAAAACATAAAAAGATCAATGGAGAAATAGAACCAAGGGTTGTGTGCATATTTGACTGGAGAACTGTGCAATGCAACTGACCTTGGGAACGTATTTGTATCGATTTAATTGGACCATAACCTCGCTCAACCCGTGAGAGCAAGTATATTCTGACGGTGGTCGACTATTTCCGTTGCGCTCTGCTTCTACTCCTCCGATATGGTATACCTCAGTCTCTGATTTGTGAGAATAGAGTTTAAGTCGGAAGCTCAACGTCGCATTTGCTTGACAGTCAAGTAAGCCGCATTTTACCACCCCCAAGCTAACTCTTCAGAACGCATAAATCAAATGTCAAACCTATTCGGCGTGCTTACGAGGTGGAGAATCATAGAGTATGAGATACATATTTGGCCAAGATTGGGCTATTCGTGCAAGTACCCACAAAAGGACCATATGTTAACTTCTGGAGAGAGATGACTATGCGTGGCGACGTAAAGCAAACGACTACTCAACACGAGGATCAGGGAGAAGAATGCGCTAAGCATTAAAAGAGGTGTGGAAAGATGTCAGGCCAAGGTTGAGCAAGGTAGCGCAAGCCACTAAGCAAGGATATAACCTCCCGAGGAGGGATGAAAGGTTTCGGAATTAGTTTAGGACAAGATGGGTTCCTCAGTCATTAGTCGCGTGGCATTCGGGGAGGGATCGATACCTGGGGCACTCGATTGAAACAGGACGGTTCTCATGGTTCTCGTAGATATTCCTTTCGAAATCTCTCGAAAACAGAAGAGGCATACTATGTTCTGTATTAGTCCTACAAATTTAAAATTTAATTTAATAAAATAAATTAAAAACAAAAATCTCAATGCAGAATGCAGAAAAATATTCTGAAAATAAATTTTTACCATAATTCTTCCATTTTTTTTTTGTTTCTTTCGCTCTTGTGTAAAGTTTTACCAAAAGTTTTGATTTACTGAAAATTGTGCAGGTAATCCTGAATCCTGGCAGCTAGTAATTAAATTATAAAGTTACTCTGAATAAGAAGGACTGGTATAATTCCTTAGTCTGTAAATCTTCAAGAAAATTGGTCTTCATTATATGAAGAATTTGAGGGATTCTTTTTGTTGTTGTTGTTGCTGCTGTTGTAGTTGTTCTTGTAGTGGTTGTTGTTGTTGTTGTTGTTACTGTAAAGGATTAAGGAAAATTGTAGCAAGGATTTAATTTCATTATGCGAAGCTTTGGTGTAAAACAAAAAGGCTTTTAAAGGAATTTCATGATGAAAGAGATAGGAAAAGAGAATTTAGACTTTTTTTTTTCAAAGTTTTTTAATACAGTTTGTTACAATATAAAGAAAGGATTTATTTGTTAAATTTTTTTTTTTTAATTAAAAAGGATTTTAGTGAATTACCTAATTTTTTGTTTGTTAAAATATTTTATAGAGCAATACCGACGACTGAACAGAAAGTTCGACAAAAAATGAAATCGGAACGAGAAGCGTACTGGAATAACGTTGCGGCCGACATGGAAGAAGCGGCGTCGAGGCACAAGTACCGGACGCTGTACCAGACAATCCGCCGGTTAGGCAACAAAACAACATCAACAAACGACAACATCAAAAAATCGGATGGAACTTTTGTGAGTTCTCCCCGTGAACGCCTGCAGCACCCGAACCGCCGATTATCGAACAGCCGACGAATCAGTTTCTCGATACCGAATCGATAATTATCGAGGTGACGACGACTCTTCGTGGAAGAAAGCGATCGTTGTCCCAATTTTGAAGAAAGGCGACAGTCGGGAATGCAAGTATCACGGTATTATCCTTCTTTCGATCGTCGGCAAGGTATTAACGAAAATCATACAATCGAAGCTACAGAAATATCGAGAGCAAGCGAGCCGGAAAGCACAAGCGGCATTTAGACCACAGAGGATGCATTGATCAAATATTCGCTCTTCGTCAGCTAATGGAAGAAAGAATTCGTTGCCGCAAACGAGCTCTTGTCGTTTTCATCGATTTCAAATCCGCTTTCGATTGCGTCGATTGGAACAGCTTGTGGAGAGTCTTGGGAACCAAACACGTGCCATTGAGAATCACCTAACTTCTTCAAGCGTCGTACGATGGCTCAACCAGCAACGTTGGTATTCGAAGCGAATTATCCGAGGAGTTAGCGATTAAAACGGGTGTCCGACAGGGAGATGTCGCTTCCCCATTTCTCTTCCACGTCGTGATCGACGCGATTATGCGTGAAGCATTCGATGGACGACTCGGAGTTCAACACGACGACAACAACTTCGTAACCGACTTAATATTCGCGGACAAAAGTGCCGTCTTCTCCGACACGGATGCCTAAGAAATGGACATCTTATACGACATTTCCCGCATCGTCCAGTCATACGGGTTCAATGCGGAAAAGATCAAAGTGCTCACAACGGACCGATCGAGGGCCAGTGTTCATCACGATGGAACCCAAATCGAACAGGTTCCGAGGTTCAAATATTTGGGATCATTGGTTGAGGAAACGAAAGTAGCAACGACGTCTTACGTTCACAGCCGCATCGGCCAGGCAACAGCAACCTTTGCCTCGCTTAAGTGGTCCATATGGACACGAACAAATATTTCCATCAAAACAAAAGTACGCCTTCACCGAACGTTGATCCTTCCGATTCTTCTTTATGGATCTGAAACGTGGACACTGCTCAAACTGGACGTTAAGAAGCTCGAGGTCTTCCAACTGTGATGCTTAAGGCAGATCCTCGGTGTCTCACTACGCGATCGCCTTCGAAACGAGACAGTCAGACAAAGATGCGATCAGCAAACACTGATCGAAGAAGAAATGCAAAAACGTTGACGACGGTGGTTTGGTCATGTTTGCCGAATGGATGATGACCGCTTGCCATGTAAACTTCTCTGGAGAGACCGTCCCGCAGGCACCGAAGAGATCCTGGCTAAAGAATTTCGAGGGTGACCTAAGGAATCAACGGTTGTCAATTACCGAAGCTTGAGACGTCGCCAAAAACCGGCAAGAATGGAAACGAATCGTGAATAGAGTTCGAGACCCAGCGACACCGACAGCGCGTATCCGATGCGGGGACTTCCCGCTCGGACCTCCAGCTTATGGATGAAAGAAGAAGAAGAAGAAGATTGCAAACTTTTGCAAATTGACCCACCTTCTATTCTTGTATTCTAATAACAACCTGGTTCTTAATATTAGCAAGTGCGAGGTCATGACGTTTTGTAGGAAACGTGGTCCGATAATTTACGACTATACCTACTTTTCTTCACAACACAATCTCTCGAGTAAACTCTGTAACTGTACTTGGGGTTAGGTTTGATTGTAAGCTGGATCTTTCCACTCAGATCAATTATATCTCTTCCAAAGGCAGTTTAGTCTTGGGATTTATGAAAAGATGGTCTAAGGAATTCAAAAATCCCCTCATCACTAAGCTCTTGTACATATCTTTAGTGAGGCCTTTACTCAAGTACACCTCCCAGGTGTGGTCTCCTCACTACACTCCTCCCAAATTTGAAAAGTCGAATCGGTTCAAAGGAAGTTTGTCCGATTTGCACTCAGCCGCCTCCAGAGGATAACCCTCCTATTCTTCGCAATCATCGCAATCGTTCATCGGCTACTAAATGGCAAGGTCGACTCAGGTTATAGAGGGGTTATGAGGGCATTGTTTTCCGATTCGTAGCAATGGTGTTTTGTTATGGGAGCGGGCTGCTAACCCTTAGTCCAACCGACTTAAAACTCTGCTTGGTGGTGCAGAGAGCTCGCCATTCGCCTGTCTCTCGTTAGCTCCCCCAGGGAGCACTGCGGGGAGGTGGGATTAGGAACTTCTAACAGATCGGCTAGGTGTTCGTCTGCAATGACTTTTCTCGGATTTTGACAGAAGTGACAAATCGGGTACCACCACCTTCCGAGGTCTTTGTTAGCCGTTCAACCCCAACTCCTGAAACTTTTTCCAACATGAGTTAAAACAAACATTTCAATTTATGCCCTTATCAAGCTCCCCAAAGGACTCACAACTGCATTCAATAAGCAAGTATCAGTCATTAAGGTAAATTTTATTGAAATGCTTAAAAAGGTGAATACTAATTAGCGTTGGAATTTCTTTCACTTTCATGAAGAGTTTTGTTGTCTATCAAACTTCTTCCAGGAATCTACTTAATTTGCTCATGGACATTTTATGTAGGAAATACTTGAGGAACGATTCTCTCTAGACTCTACAGTACAGAGATCTGTGTAGGGTAGAGGAATTAGGTTGTAATTATTTTAGGTCATGGTGGGTATAACTTCAGTTCAAGTGGAAATCAGAAATTCGAAGAAAAATATTTCTTTAAGGATTTATCATTGATGAATTTTTTTAATTGGTTTATTTTAATTTTACAATTGTGTTTGTAGCTTCTGAACACTATTTTAAAAAATTGGAAAAAAAGTCGAATTTTGTTTGGTCAAAATTATTTCTCGTTGGTCGAAAACAGCTCTTTTAAAAAAATATATTCCATTTGTAAACTTTTTCTAGCATCCACACCTAAACGTATCCATTCAAAAACAATACACATACCTACATACATATAATTATATTTCGCCATAACTAAAGAGAATAATCTACGTTAAAACTTTTTCCCACATAATGAGCTTACAACTATGGTTCTACCCTCTACGGTGGAGCGAGAGAGCTCTTTATGCATCAAAAAGTTTTCCGTGTTTTTGAAGAAACAGGACCTCTAGAAAATTGCATGTGTCGATGGGTCTCCCTCAAAGGATATCCTCCCACTTGCGCCGCGGCGGCGGCAACTGGTAACTTTTATGTTAACCATGTTGACTTATAAATTTTTTTTTTATTATTATTATACAGCGCCATCCATTAAGGCAGGCATTCGGTCGGTGTTGCTGGTGTGTGTGCGCTTGGTTAAGAAATTTTTAAAGTGGAGTTCTTTTAAAATATAGAAGACGAAAGGAGGAAATAATAGGAGGAAGATGGAGGTTTTGTAGATGCTAAAAGGATTATTATTGTCTTGTGTTCGGTAGAGTACGAAAAGTAGACTGAAAGCTTTTTTCTTTTAGTTTTACCAAAAAGGATATATGTCGAAAGGTCATTTCATCAGCAATGGTGATATAGTCCGGTATGTGTATGTGCAGGTATGGGATTGTCGGAATCTTACAGCAATTTCACAATTTCTTATCCCTAAAATAATTCCATCACGTTCTACAGGCTCCTTAAGAAGTAGTAGGACATTATTTTTGAATCGCGACATTTCCAAAAATTAAGGCCTCAGTACAATTTACCAACGTGTAAGGGACAAATGTACTGCCTCATGTAAGTCCATATAAGTTGGAAGGACTGGAAGGGTCTTTAATTATACCATACTTGGACTCAATTATTTCTTCTCTTGAAGAACGTTTTGCTGAAGAAAACACTGCATTGTTCGTAATGTCTAAATTACACTCAGCGCAAAATCCTCTTCCACTCCATGTCAGTGGAAAACCTTCCATAAGCTAGTGAAACCTTAGCCCAATTTTATAATCTACAAGACTTTAAAAATGAAATCGAACTTTAGCAACAATATTGGCAAAATAAGGACAAGCACAACCCAGTAGAACTAACTAAACTAGTCCTTAAAGAGACGAAAACTCATATTCTAAAACTGGGCCTTCCATTTTGAAATATCAGTAAGGCAATGACGGTTTCAAGTCGAAACCAACCCCTCAAATCTGGTAAATTTTTTGAAGTTTTACAGCTTGGTGAACACACATTTAGAAAGTTTGGTCATAAAATGGGTACCAGTCACCAGGTACTAATCACCCGCTCATTTATATTCTCAATCGCAATTCAATCAGTCTCACTGCGACTCTTGTCGTGGTCAAATGCTATGGAAAGTGACGTTTCCCTTAAGCGATTTTCAAAGGGGAAAAATACAATGCACGTGCGTTTGTACATATTTTATCCATACACGAAATGTAAATGTGTGTGGAATTGTCATTTCCCCGCCTGCGCGTAAAATTCCCAATTGTTTTGGCACACCCTATATGAGCGTGTTTACAGCGAGATAAATGAGGCGAGGTGTGATTTTAAATACGTAGTGGTGGATTTCTTCTTTCTTACTTATTTTGGGGCAGTACAAATTCCAAATTGAAATAAGGCGAGGTAAGATTGAAAAATTTAAGTATGCATTATAGAGGCATAGGTTTCTTACTTACTCTGAGGCAGTTTAAAGGCCCAAGGTTCAGATTGCGGCGACAACGGCTGTGACGGGAAAAACGTTTGAAATACACGAACCATAATATGTCCTAACACAAACGGCAGACGGCGCGAAGAAATTAAATCTATTTGGAATTCTTCTGCAGGACGCCGCCATCACCTCCGCCCTCGCAATCTGTTTGGAACTTAATACATATTAGAATCAGCTCTTCAGTGGCATTTACTTTATTCTTTCTTCAATTTGCTTGTTTTTGTCGTTTTCTCAGTGCAATGGCACATCGCTTCGTTTGAAGTATGGCACTGCACTGGCTCAAAAGAAAAAAGAGGCACATCTTACAAAGTCATTTTACCATTGTTTAGTACCAACATTAGCGGACACAACACTGTTTTGGGTGATCGAACAGCAGATAGGCTAGGGAAATTGCAAAGACAAAGGACCATGACGCGGAGGAGAATCGAACCACACACCTCTGCGATGGTAGTTGATCGCCTCGGTTAACGAAATAAAGTATCTACCAAATCGTCGGTGGACCTTCGGCGAGCTGGCAAACTGGCAAATGTGCCGATGTCAATCGAAGATGACTCTTTCGTGAAGCGGCAAAGTTGACGAAATCCTAAACTCAACAACCAAAAACTGTACTCGACTCGTCTAATAGTAAAGGCACTACTATGGAGCGGTAAATTTTTTTACATGACATGGAGTCACTCTTTGTACCACTAGTCCGTCATGTCGTTCAAGTGATGGTGTAAAGGCTAGTAGTAAGCTTATTCTAAAGGATAGAAGAGAAGGGATAAGTTAGGAGTCTGGAGAGTGCGTGAGTAGATGTCCATGAACCTTGCGTTTGAACTCTGAGATATTATATGAGTTCGGAAACACCGATTGTGGAAGACAGTTCCACATTATAAAAGAAAGGAGGTACCGAAGCATTCGTGAACCGAGCCTGGATTGAAAACCAAATAGGGTTCATATCAATTTGCAACTTGTAATTAAGGATGAGGTACTAAACACTACTTCAATAAAAGCGGTGACCCAAATGGCTTCATGGCTTTTATCTCATGGTTTCTGGTTCCTGCAAAGAAACTGACACACCACCACCAAAAACAAAATCACATAACCACCAATAGACAGAGTGGAAACTTACATTAAGTGGTTAGGTCACTGCAGGTGTTTTAGGCACGACTTCTAGTAAATGTGTTCGATGGAGTTCCATTGGAGTGTTTTTGGTAGGTTCTGAAGGATGCGTTTTTGGTAGAGTATCTGACAATGTGCTTAGTAGAATAATGCTTTTTAAACGATCTCTGGGGCTGTTTTGTTTATGTTGGCGTTCCTACTAGAACCTCTGAGGATTTTGGTATAGTCTCTCGAGCTGTTTTAGAAAAGGGAGTTCAAGGATGTTTTGCATATCTAACATAATCCGGTATAGAAGCTTGAATTCGTGTTTGAGCTTATGTATTGACATTATTCTATTTCGTTATTGCTCGTTTTTTTTTGCCTATCAATAGGAGGCAATTAATCAAAACTTTGTTGGCAAAATTATTTTTTATCGATTTCAGCCATTTTGTCACGCTTCTAATGAAGTAGTAATGTTCGCACAAAAAACAACTATTAGTACAACTCTTTGAGAACATTTTAAGCCCAAAAACGTTGCTGTAGGTGCTGATGGCTATTCGCTAATCGAATTCGGCAAAATGTTTTTTTTTTTTAAGAAGTACAATTTACTACACAAGTCCACATCTCTTACTCTTCTTAAAGCTTTAATTGAACTTCTTCATTGAATTTGTTAATAACCCGTTGGAGAATTGGAAATTAGACTATCATTCTTTGTATCTTAGGAGGTAGTTTCTTGACTACAATCTCATTCTACAAGAACAGTAACTGAAACTGGACACTCTAGTGAAATTGCAAATTAAAACGAAATGAATTCCACGTCTTTTATCTTTCATCCAAAAAAAAATCCCCTAAATCTAGATAAATCACTCACGTTGTAGTAAAATAGAAAAAAATATAACCTTCCATCACCTCCCGAAGACCAATATAGTACGTTACTAGTACTGCGCACATGCATTCCTCGGTACCAAAACTAATTTTCCTTCCCAAGGGGCCATAGTCCATAGTTACAGGTTGGGTAGTTTACATGGAAATGCATGTTCAGCTAAAATAAATTAAACCTCACATCAAACGCCTGGCAGTACACAAATTCTATCCAGGTGTAGGTACATACGAAAATTGTTTCCTTAAACTGAAGTTTTATAGGTTCACATGGAAAAATGTAGTTCAACCTTTAAACAGGGAGCAAGCGAGAGAGAGTTCATAAAATGGTAAAGCACCCATAGCCAGAAAACGACGACGCCGGTTGCTACCATCCTAAAGTGCTTGCATTAAATTCCAGAAAGTGCTTGCAAATATACTTAAGAACTGTGGAAGCTTTACGTAACATGGTGGAAGGAGTTTTTTTTTTTAACCGCCGTTTTCTAAGAAAATATTGTCTTATCGTTACACATAATAGTCTTGAGCTTTAATGCCATTAACCAAGCATCCTTCCATCTGTTGCCTTTTTCTGTGATAATAACTACAGAAAAAAAATGTGTTTAAGTCTTTTATACAACCCCCTTATGGGTTAAAGTAAAGGGTTATATCTTTTGCAGCACCCCACGACGTTATCTTGTCTATATCAATAGTACGACCCCCGCACAAGAAGACACCAATCCATCGACAAACAATATTCGCGCGTCATTTATACAGGGATGACCCCCGAAAGGAATTTATTGAGTCATTCTTGCAATCTTTACACCCCGAAATTTGACTATGGTAAAGGGCTGATTTCTATCAAACCCAATCGACGAGATTGCTGCAATAGGATTGAACGTCTCGCATACTAAGGTGGCCCACCCCCGAAAACATTTGGCTTTTGGTCTACTCCTGCAAGGGATGAGCTCTATCGTTCCAAAGCGACTCTGCTCTAGCTACTACTACTACTATACACAGAGCCTAACCCTTTCTCGGCTACTTAACAGTCTGCCATTTACGATGACATCGGAGGTGGATTTTCGTATTCATCGCATGCTCCACAACTCAAGAAAAATTTGATTACGTCAATATACGTCGTTGCTGCCACGCCGTCTCTCACCCCCTTTTATCTTTATCCCGGCATTACGGGCGCATTACCGTACACCGGGAAGGAACCTCGCTTTTTACAATTTTTTATCTTTATGTATCATCAAAGACGGTATAAGGGAGCTGGGAGATAGTCAAGTGAGGCTGTTAACGCCTTTAAGGGTTCTCAGTTTGCAGGTATTGATGGATCATTGCGAGCACTCCTAAGAGCGTTCGTTTTTTTTCTTCCTAGACGCCACACATACGAGAGTGGGTATAAGGGTGGCTTGTGCTCTATACGAGAGAGATTGTTGAGTGAAAGAAATAAATTTTCAATGAAAGCGGAATTTATGTCTGTTCATTCGTTGACGAGGATATTGAAGTTTCTCGTTCCCTTTATGTTGTTGCATCAGGACGAGGATGGGGGCAGGGTAGAGAAACTAACTATTTGAAACTGGGCTATATTTTTTAGGGTTATCGCCTTATATTACTTTAAATGAAGACCAACTTTACACTGAAAATATAGGTGAACGAAGACCACACTCTTTGAACGAGGCATTGGTACTGTAGCTGCATTGTGGAACATTTTAAGCCATTTAAAATTTGAAATCAATAACGAAAGACAAAACCCGTAAATGAGGGTTTGAACGTTATCAACCAAAATTTATCTTAGCTTATTCGTTGCGGTCACAAGTTTATGCTAGCTTTAGTCTGTCAATACTTGTTTGTACCATTAAGGTTGATCTTGAGTATTTTCGTGACCAATTGACAAATCATATAAGCAAGAACAACTGAAACGGTCTCCCCAATCAAAATCGCAAGAAAAAGCTTCCATCTTAGCGAATACATGAACCTTATAAAATTTCCTCCTACAAAAGCTTGCTTCTGAGCGAGGGCATGAATCTTACAAAAGCTTTAAAAAAGCTTTCATCCTAGCGAAGACGTGAACATTATCAAAACTTTCATTACAAAAAGCTTTTATTCTAGCAAAAACATGATTTTTTTCAAAATTTCCCCTAAAACAAGCTTTCATCCTAGCGGAGAACCTGAACTTTATACCTGATGAGGGTGACCAAAAGGCGAAGTGGCTAAGACGGAGCGATCTCCAAAGGAGTATCGCTGAAGCTAAATTCATACATCCTCTGTACCCGGCGTCGGCACTATGTGCGTTGCTCAAACTAGTTCACCGTTGAACGGGGAGTTCGTGCTAAAGGGATGCAGAGGGTGTGTCAGTTGATCCTAAAAAAATTTGTGACTTTACCAGAAGAACATTAGGATGTGGTCCCAAAGCCGTCTGAGGGCAACGAGAGAGCACTAAATGGGGATGGGAATAAAGTCGAAATGGTCACCGGTCCCAGAGCATTTTGAGGGCTCCCAATAACAGTCACAATAGGAGGAAGGCACTATTTTTATTTATTTTATCACTTCTTATATAATCACTTTTTATGGCTCAATTCTTGGCCATTTAAATCTTTTTGTTAAGTTTCGGAGTTTGTGAGCCCCGTATGTGGTGTGTGGACGACCAAATCAGGCGAAGGAAATTGGAATTGGATTAGCCACACCTTGCGGCGCGAAAACAAAAATCTAGCCAAATAGGCCTTGGGCTGGAAACCGCAAGGAGCCCGGGGAGTTGGATGACCCAGAACAAAGTGGGAAAGAACCCTATTAGCAGAGACTGTAACAGCTAGGAGATCCTGATCAGAGCTGAGATCTGTCGCGCAAAACAGAGCCTTACGGCAATCATATGCATGCCCCTCAAAAAGCCAACGGCCGGTGTTCGCCCGTCGTAATGCCATTTTTTATTTTTACCCGATTTTTTTAAGTTACCCCTTGTCAAAAGCTTTAGTCTTATCAAAATTTCCTCCACAAAAAGCTTTCATCCTAGCAAAGACGCGAACCTTAAAAGCTAATATTACTAAATTCCAAAAGCGTGAGAAATTGAATGACAAATGCAGATCGTAAACATTCACAAACACACTGATACACTCATACGGATAAAGTGGTTCCAGAACCATGCAACAAACTCACTCATGCATCTGCATGGTGTATACACTACACCACTAGAGCAAAAAGTTAAAATTTCTGCTACTACTAGAGGCCCTAGCGAAAAAACTTGGAACATTTTTTAGTGGAATTGTGAGGTCACGTCAAAAGGAAGCTCCCTCGAGCTTATCTATTCTCTTGAACTCTGTATATGACTAAAGAAGAAGAAGAATTAAGGAGGAGATCACTCCTTCTTGTGATCTAGCCCTGTTGGCGTATTCGACCACCATCTTGATTCGCAAATCCGCTTGTATTATTATCGAGCTCAACAGTCCCAACCATTGCTATTAAGGCTTGCTGGTATAGATGTTTTCAAACTCCGTGACACAACACCACCACTCTGTCCACCTCGTTGCCAAATTTTATAAATTTTGTTTTATCATTTCTCCTCCTTTAATTTAAAAAGTCAACAAACACAGAAAAATCTCAAAAAAATTGTTTGGGAAGAAATGTGCGCATGTCCGAATGAGTATCGGCACGAGAAAGCTTTTTTCCCTGGTGAGCTAAGATCTTTATCACGGCACGAGACCTTTATGAGCTTACCTTATAACTTTTGTACCATGGATTAAATGGCAACACGTGATTTGATAAGGAGGAATTTAATGAAGCTTTCTCAAGCTTTTAAACAATTTTAAGAACTTTTACCCCAGCCTGCGCGATATGTCACGGAGTTTGAAAAGATCAATACGTTTAAAGTTATGAGAGTTTCTCGAAACGAAGCAATTTTTAAGGCGCTTTCTATGTCTAAAAGTGCTACCAGAACATGTTGTATGTTAGGCTAAGCCACAAGACCTTCGCAGATTCGTGGCTTTGGGGATGAAAATAACTGGGACTTGTTTCAAAATTTGTTTTACTTCAATCTCTTGCACTATCACATAGGATATTGTTGAACCAACTCTTCCTCGATCACATAAATCAAAATCATAAAAATTATCTTAAAGGAAATCACGTTGACATCGAATACCTCTTAAGGAAATAGTCGGTGTTAACCTACATTATAACATCATAAATCATATTTTGAAATTTTCCCGGTCATATTTGCATGAAAATCAATAATAAATCAATGTTATTTTACGGGGGTAATAATAAAAATGCCACAAGTGAAAAGGTAAAAAAAAAACAGAATGCTGCCAAAAAGCCATATCTGTATACCTTTTTGCATGACACTAATACCTTTAAATCAGTTTAACCGCCATAGAATGAAAATTATATATACATAGGTATCTACTAAATGAAAACCCGTCAGCAATTGACTTTTTATCCCCCAAGGGTGAACGACATGACACAGACACTTAACCCCCATTCGAAAGCTGGTTTAAGTAAATACCAAAAATACCCGATGACATCAAATCTTACCGCAAACAGTTCTCCTGTAGAGCATTTGCATAAAATGTAAATCGACTGAACAATTCCCCAAAAAGAAAGTCATGCACAGAATGTAGTAACACAACGAGCATAAAATGGATGGAATGGGAGAGAGAGAAGGAGCACATGGAATCAAAAAAAGGACGAAAAAAGGATATAGAGTAAATCATGGGACCCTTTACTCAGATTGCCATAGAACTACTCCTAGAACTATATAATATCGTAGCTGCGAAGATGGCCATGGGAATTGCCTAAAAAAATAAGCTCCCGAGAATAAAACTACTTGAGTAGCTCCGGAGTCCATAAGAACATACAATAAAATATTCAAAAGCTACCCCATACATCATCGCATCTATGGAACCATGAAAGCCATACTAAAAAAAAATATGGCGAAAAAAAAAAACGTAGAAACGAAAAAGCCAACGTGCTTTTCTATACAGGGAAAGCCAAAGCCACCTAACCTCTTGACATAACAGATTTAAATCACATACACACCGCTGGAACGACGTTTTCCCGGGAACCTTGGTTAAGGACGAAAAAATCCCATCATCCTCGTGCCCCCGGAACGCAGGCAGAGCCCCGGAACCCTTTTGGGGAAACTTATAAAAATTTCCACGCATGTTGTCATTTTATTGCTATATGACTGGTACCATGAATATTTCAAGTGAGTCCTGGCTGCCGTTTTGGGGGCGCTCTATCACTGGATCCTAGCCGAGAAGCCAGAGCCAGGACTCCCCGGTGGCGTATGTTAGCTTGCGGTGACTTGTCTTTCTTATCCTCATCACGGGGAGAGCCTCCTTAAGCCCCCTCGATGCGCGGCGCGCGTAGGGCAAGGCTGTGTCGGGGCGCTTTCGTTTCGTCCTTTTTTATTTTATTTTTTTGGTCCTCCCTCCTTCCGCGGGGGTAGTAGGTATCGCTCTCGTACTTCAACGAATCTTGCTGAGCAATTTTTTTCTTCATATTCATACTCCATCCGCACTTCATGTGTTTATTTTAGATAGCAGTCGAGGATAAACAGACAATTTCATATGAAATATGAGGATTCGGTTGATTCTAGGATACGTCGCTGAAGGACTGCCTAATTCCTTGGAGGGTACGTGAAGAGATTTGCCAAATACTCCTCTCCACAGAAAGAGATCACTGTCTAAAAGCGGTTACGACATTCTCGCGAATTAAATTCTTTCTTTCTATACTCCCCATGGAGGAGCGGGGGCGCTGCCTTCGCAAAGGTGGTTAGCCATAAAATTATTTGTAGATAAAAATACAAAAGGAGAGAAATTGTAAAAGAAATATAAACATTTTTATTGATGACATTACACTCAGTGGGTGTGATGCTCGATGTGACAGATGGTTACATGACAATAGCAATTTATTGGTTTGAGAGTGTTCGTATCCAGGGCGAAGTTTCGGGAGGATTGGAAGAAGTTCATGGCATATTGATGATGACATAGAATTACGTATTGACAAGCATTTCATTTTTTTGCTTTAGTGAAGCAATCGACACAGCTGAGGCTTTTAACTCTTCCTCTTCTTCTTTTTATTTTTGTGAGGTATTGGGTACAAAAGTACCGCGACCACCGCTTGGCCTATTGTACTACACACTTGTACCTCATATTTGTAGGCCAGACCCTTGAACAGATTAAGCAGTCTGCTTCATAGCTTGTCGCCAACGGTCATGACATCCTTTCTACCTCACGCCAACAACTTCTTGAACGTACTATGAGAAAGCACCGAAATGAGCAGCTTATAGTTGGCTAATCCAAGCACTGACCTCCAGTGATGCATCAAAACTCCATCGGCAAGGGATTGAAGTCGATTCGGGACCGATGAATACAATGTCGAATCTCTCTCTAGCCAATGCACCCGTCTTTCAGAGCTACCATATCAAAATAGGCATTATATGTACAACTGGGTGCTTCCTTTACACACTACTACTCACTCCGAAGCAGGTATCCACACGATGACATTTACATCCTGGTTTGGCAGGCTTCCACGAGTGTACTCCCTCTTACCTACAGTATTCAATCTCCTCTTTTCCGGTAGGCGTTTCCTAGCATCCACTCGGAGTTAAAAGCGTCACCACTTGAAAGGTGTAGTTGGAAATTGGGAGTGCGAGACCTCGAGTAAAAATTAAAAATAGCCTAACAACGGG
The DNA here is from genome assembly GCA_949987705.1 of Thereva unica. NCBI lineage: Eukaryota > Metazoa > Arthropoda > Insecta > Diptera > Therevidae > Thereva > Thereva unica. The sequence goes on from OX465284.1 coordinate 107,501,548, forward strand.
CGAACACTGGCCGCTTGGGTTTTTAAGGAACATAAGACGGCCGTAAAGTTTTAAACTATTTTTAACGGATGCACATACAGCCCCAAGACGGCCAAACTTTTGTGTGTGTATGGGTGTGTGTGTGTGTGCATGGCCGAGGACTATGTTTCAATCACAGCCGGTTTTCGCCCGTTGTAAGGTCCTTTTTTATTTTTACTTGGGTGAAACCCGAGGATATACACATCACTCCCTATTCGACCCAACCTGTAACCTCACTGGCTAAAAAACTCAAGGGCGGATGCTTGGATGGATTGTGCTTAAGGGGTTGCTCTGATTTTTGAGGCAAAAAATTGACTATTTTTGGAAAGGCAACAAGACACAGAAAACCCTTATTATTTTTATATACAAAATTTTTTCATAGTATTAGATAACTTTTAGAGATCACAAAAAAAAATTTTATTTTTTTTTTGCCGTCATAAATAAATATGTAGCACGCGCTGAAGTTGACACCTCAAAAATAACATGGAAAACGGTTCCATCGATAGCTCCGTCCCCATTGGTCAGAACCAGAAAAGTGAAAAACGGTTTTGTTAAAAATTATGTCCTTTAGTTCGCTTATGTCAACATTAGTAAAAATTGCATCAAAAAAAAAAATTTAAGGACATTTTAGTGAAAAAACGTAAAAATGCAACTTTTCTGGCCCAAAATGGGAGGATAAAATACTAATAGTAAGATTTTGAAAAAAAATTTTACACAGGCGAACTCGACAACATCATTTTCGATAAATTGACATAAGTGGTAAGTCAATATATTAAATAGTTTCTTTTGAATCGCTGGAACCGTTTTGAAAAATGGCATTTTGAGAAAAACGCGTTTAAAGTTTTTTTACGTTTCACTGTAGCCGAACTAACCGAAATAATTTAAGTAAATTCAAACGTATGTTTGCGTTACTATATACATATAGTGGCTGATGTTGTTATTTGCACGAATGCGTATGTATATTTTACATTCGTGTAAATAACAATAACATCAGGTACTATGTATATAAACTATAACAGTAGCACTACCACGCGCTGAACGTCCGACAGAAAATCAGTTTTTTTGCACTTACAATACTGCATATAACTTTTTAACGAAAAAAAATTTCGTACTAATATTTTAGGAACGTATTCTACACATATTAATAAATATAAAAAGGCAAAAAAAAAATTTCGTTTTTTTTTTAAACCAAAAATCAGAGCAACCCCTTAAAGCGAATTTAAATCTAGCCTGTCTTATTCAGTTAGCGGGGCAAATCTCTTATCTCCAGCTTCGAAATATCTCCGAAGTGTTGTAAAAAGAGATTACCAAATGCCGGCCTTGGTAACCCGACTACCGTCCGAGAGGTCTGCGGTTCGACCATGTTCCTTCGCCCTTGTATTTCTCCCACTTTTCTCTAGTCCTTGCCTCTTTACAAGAAAAAACCCCTCCTTTTCTCCTGCCTCGCCTATAAGTCTAACAAGCGAGGATACCATCTCGCGTTTCAATCTGCGAAGGGAACGTTCTGTCACCGTAGGCCCCTGTGCTGAAAGTCTAATCATTACCACACGACAAGTCGTTTGAGTTGAAAAAAGTGACGTTTCAATCGAATCGCAACTTTCTGATCAGGGGCCTAAACTCAACTTGGCATTTTAATTTCAGGCCCCGTGGAGGATGTCGTAATTTGACTGAAACGTCACTTTCTTTAACTCAAACGACTTGTCACGAAACACGACTCGACTTTCAGCACAGCGGCAATAGTAATTGAATGGGAGTTGGCGAAATAAAACTCCATGTTGGCTTCGTTAGTCGAAGACCAAATACTGCGGTTGTTGAGATCAAACTCAAAAGCAGGTGCCACTCAGTAATGAATACAGCGAATACGATGGCTATATGAAATCCGACAATCCTAATGCTATACGAGGTATTTGGACACCTATGCCCATCGTAAACATTAACTTTCTTTAAGGTGGCATTCGTCCATCCAATGGCGCTACAGCCCAAATCGAGCCTTGGCCTCCTCTAGGGCATTTCTCCAAGTTTGACGGTCCCTTGCAGCATGTCTCCAGTTCCGGATGTTGAGCATTGACTCTGCGTCAGCCGTCACAGAGTCTATCCATCTCCTCCTGGGTCTACCTACTGGCCTACTTCTCGAAATTTCTGATACCATAAGCCGTTTTGGGATACGATTTTCCTCCATCCTGATCACGTGGCACTTTAAGGTGACATGCTTCGATGTAATCTGGCTCTTTTGCACACAACCGCGCATTGGCCTAATTCTCAGGCTCAAGTGACCCAATACCTACTGACATTTTTATATAAAATGCGGATCTGGGCTAATATTTTTATCGCCTCTCTTCTGCATATTTTTCCAGCCAAAGATGATCGGCGACCAACTTATAATTTGAGGACCAATTGTGTCCGGCTCTCAAAAATTACCCGACAATACCATACTAAATAGTAAAAGTAAAGACCCTAAAACAATTAACAACAAAAACTTTCCAATTTAAAAACTTAATAACTCATAACGAAATTCCTCCTTCTAGACATGATTTTTTTGCTTTTCGTAATACATCTTATCACTTAAGCCACCATCTGTTATCACGGACACTACATAGAGAAACAATTCTGAAAAATAGCAAACGACACGGCTCGCACTTCTTAATAACATTTACAGTTCGTCGTTGTTTTCAGCTCTACAGGTCCTTGCCATGATTCTCAAGGAATACATACAGCAACACAAAGCATAAATTCCTTGTACAGAAAAGTAATTATTATCCTTGTAGAGTACCGAGGAGAACTTCCTTCTTGATCTGTAGAAAATGAAGGAGCAGGAAATACCTTTAGAGAGCAAGTGAATGTAACAACACGAAGGAGCACCCACCACCTAAGGATATAACTTATATATGTATCAGATTAGATTTCATTGTGGCTCTAGACTTTCGGATTAGTAGTAGTCGTGCATCTACGCCACTGTTTTTTGGTGTACTTAGATTTTTATAAAAGGCCTGCAAAATGGATTCGGTATTCAGAACGCGTTCTAGAAATTATTTAAAGTGAAATGCGAAAATGGCGAAATAGTACGAATTTGGAATAATCTTCCGTGACATTAAAAATTAAGGAGAAATTTTAAAGGTTTTAAATTCAATAAAATATTATGGATAGTTCATTTTGAAGCTGGTTCATCTTTCAATGTTCAATCGTGGGTATTTTAAGATATGGTTAAGTTATCTTTATTATCCACCGAAATGATCGTGCTTGTCGCACTGGTGGTGGGGCCGCTGCATATGTCTCTTCTGTGCTTTCCTCTAGAGTGCTTAGCAAATCTAGAGATTCTCCGCTTGAATATATAGCTGTGGAATTCAAATCTGTCTGTGCTGTCATAAGTGTATTCTGTCCTCCCACTATATTTGACCTCGTGAGGCTGCTGAGCTCCATACTGCTGTTTCTAATCTCTCGCCAATATGAGAATCTAATGGTTGCAGGTGATTTCAATGTCAATTTGTTAAAACCAAATGGTCATGTGAAATCTTTTAAGTATATGGTCGAGTCATATTCTAAATAGACTCCGAATGTTTGAGAACTCTCGAAATCCACCCTTGCTTGATGTTCTTGTTATAACATCTGTGTCGATCCAGTGATGAGACGCAATCAAATATCTCCTCCGAGTTTTCTTGACCATCTATTTATTTCTCATTCCTACCCTCTTTTTTGTCTTCTTCATTCTCCTAAACATCAATCGCCGTAACATCAATCCAAAGGCTGTTTCTTCTTTACTTTGATATGCCATCTATATCTCTACCTCGTTCGACAATAAGGTCGCTGTCTTGTCCTCCTTCATTCAGTCATTGTATTACCAATGTGCACCGCTAGCCATGCGTAGACTCATGTTGTCCACGCGAGATTCGGGATGTGATCATCATCAACCTCAAAGTCAAAGCTGCTAAATGTGAGTTCTATGCTCGCAATGCTAACCCTGACCTAGATTCTAAACGACTTTGGTCTAACCTTTGCTCACTTGGTATTCATTCTTCATTATCTGAGCCTTTTGATGTTATTATACTCCTCAACATCATCATCGTAGGCTTTTGATTCGGTGGTTTATTTGTCCAAACTTAATTAACTTTATCATTTCTCTTCCGTCTTCTCTCCTCTCTTCTTTCTGATAGATTTCAATGTGTTCGTCACAATGGCATTACATCCTCTCTTCAGTCTATGCGTTCGGGTGTTCCTCAAGGCTCGATACTAGGTCCTCTCCTTTTTCCTCTGTACATCAATGATCTTCCCTCTGTCATCGACGGCTGTTCTTTTCATAAGTATGCTGTCATCAACGACTCAGAGTCACATTCAATGATTGTCTGAGATTTGTTTTTCACCTCCGTAGAATTGATCATGTGTCTGATTTGCAATATTCACTACTGGGATATGGGCTCTTTCATTTGCTTAATGTCACGGCACTAACTCTGCTACATAAAATATTTTACTCTAAACGTTCTTGCTAACTCTCTGACTTCCTTGTCCCGATGCAGTTCTTGAAAGTCCAATTCGATCCAAATTTCTTTCTTTCTCGTAAAAATGTAAGTACTGACATCGATAGGAACAGGTTCTGGAAGGAGCGATATCTGGAGAATACAGAGAGAAAAGTAGGTCAGTCCTAAATTTAACGACATTTGAATCTGCAAATTCTTGAAACCTTTGGCATGGATCTTCTTTCGATTGTTCTTTCACTAATAGGAGCGTCACCATTATTTTGTACAACTTTCATCGTTAATTTGTCAATTCACAAGTCTCGTAAATTTTTGGGTCAATTCATAATTCTCAGCAGAACTCTGTGCTGACTCGGTTATTCCAAATGCGCTGCTGGTGGCGTTAGTTGATCACCACTCCAAAAGTGTATATGTTGCATCACTTCCCTTCATCGTTAGTTTCTCAATTCACAGGTCTTGTAAATTTTTGGGTCAGCTCATAAATCTTTGCAGAACTCTATGCTGACTTCGTTATTAAATGCGTGCTATTGGCTTTAGACGATCATCACCTCTTGTGTTTATGTTGTGTGACTGGGGAGTTCCTTTCAACTTTAATTTATCAATCCACAAGTCTCGTCAATTTTTGGGTCTATTCATAAATCGTTGCAGAACTCTGTGCTGACTCGGTTAGTCCAAAGGCGCTGGGGGTGGCGTTAGTCAATCATCACTCCAAGTATTAACGTTGAGTCACTGTATTTTCATCGTTACCTTGTCGCTTCACAGATTTCGTCACTTTTGAGGTCAAATCATAAATCTTTGCAGAACTCTATGCTGACTTCGATCATCAGTTGGCCAAACCGTAATCTGTGAACAGCTAGTGATATTGCGAAGAATATGCAAAAATGTTAGTGAAGACAATTCGAAGTTACAGCTGGGTATCGCCTTTTCGTAACCGAATCAATGTTGATGGTAATGTAGAAAGTAGGCATAATGGCTATCACTTTATGACTCAGCCCTAAAGTAGTCATAAGAGACATCCTCATCGATGAGTCTTCTTGGGTCTTTTCCCAGAATTTTTGCTCGTCTGTGAGGCCTTTTTCCTTCTGTTCACCCACCCTGTCTTTACTTTTCTCATCTTGAAATCAACAAACCAACACCACAAAAAATACAGGTTATAAAAAAGCGGTTAACAAAAATACTGCCTTTAATCGAATAAAAATACACTACCGTGGAAACGAAACAGTGAATGAAATCAACCCTACATAAGCTCTTCAAAAAAGGCGAAGTTAAAGTTCTCGAGTTCATTTGGTGCTGCTGCCACAAAGGGGGATCGATCACACATCAAAGAATTTATTGCTTTCCTTCGTTCTGGAATACTCCCAAGGCACTTATAAAACTTTTTTTTGTGATTGCGAAAGCAATTTCCGGGGCTTTTTCGTTTCCACAAAGTGCGAAAAAATCTCTCTTTTGTATCGTATGGGGGTGTAGTCGTCAATATGGGGATGTCACTACAATAAGATACGAGATAGAAGTTTCTGTAACTTTTTGAAAGCTCTGCCTATAACTGAAATATATTTATGGACGGAAGCAACATTCAATAGTGGATGGTTGACTTCATTCTATCTTCTTAACGTTTCTATATTTTCGGGGCCCGTTTTTTTTCGGTGATTGTGCTGGGTCGACAGGGGGAGGACGGAAACGGGCAGGCGATGTTTCTATTTTTCGATATTTTGAACTCTTCCCCAAAGTCCGCCTATCCATATGGATATTTTCTATGGCTTGTTTCGTTTCTATATACATATACAGAAGAAATATCCCCATACTATCGTCAAGGGTTAAGTAATCCTGTTAGGAGAGCAACGGCCAACAAAATGATATTAACAACCCCCAATCGAATCCATCAAACAAATTTTATTAGCTCGCATGGTAGATAGGATCAGCATCGAATTCACCATGTGACCTCAATGGCATTCCGGAGTTCACCGGGTGAACATGAATGAAACCCCGAAAGAGCAGCCCCAGACAGAGGATAATACAACGGATGAGCTGTGACTATGCCCGAATTCAATGAAATTACAGAGGTCAGCTTCTATTCCTGTTTGCCAACAAACATAACTTGGACAGTGGAGCCTGAGACTCAGTCAGGGGCTACCTCATTCTGAATCCCAATGTAAAATAATGTGTCCTAGACCTGCATCCTATACGAACTGCTCACAACATATCAGCTTGAAACTAAAAAGAGGAAGGTGTACTATGCTTGTAGAGCCCCTCTCCACCCACTATACATACACCTGCACCACCCATATCGCCTACCTTCTCATATTTATGTATAGAATACACGAGGAGTGTCTATATGGCAGGCGGCTAAAGTAGTTCTATAGAGAGGAACATGTGTCTGCCACACATAAGTACGAAGGAAATCAAGTTTCCGGAGAGCATGAATATGCTAATGCGGAAGGCATTTTGGGGGATGCTAATGCTATTTATCTCAAACTCTTTGCTCTTCGTCTTTTCCTGCATTATATGGTGTGGGTGTGTGTGTATCCCACTCTACTTTGATATTAATTTATTTATCCTTGCTAGTGCCATGACTTTTCCCAATGTTGAAATTTGTTTATGACGAAATTAATATTGTGAGGATAATAAATTTTATTGTAGACTAAAACAATATAAGTTTCAAAAGTGGGCGGGCGATGCTGGAAAACTAACAAGAGGTAGCAATAAACCTGATTAGATATTACCAAGTTTGTCGTGTAGAGTATTAACTTGCAGATTTGAACGTCCGCATCATCACAACAGGAGCAGAACTCGAAAGCTGTTCGATGATATGCCTTTTTGGCGAGGAATGGTGAGAATTTTCATCAGTCGACCAGAACTGGGGTCAACCGCACTCAGACGGTAGTGTCTGTCTGACAAACCACCCCCACACCCCTTTCGGTGACATTTATCACACATTATTTCGGGCGGACGTCACCAACGTGACTCTTTAAGTGTTCCTCCGGTATGGGCGAAAAGATGCCAGGGCTCCGTGAAGACGGATCAGTGACCTTCCGTCTCCGTCCTCTTCGTTTTTATGATGGCCTGGACAACCCGCACCACTCTCAGCCATTCTTCCTCGGGGCCTCGAAGCATTATCCCTACATTCATGTCGGGAGTCATGCTTTCGACCTCCTCCTCCAACGCGCTTCGCTCAACCTCCCACCTAATGCATTCGAAGAATGTATGGTGAGCGTCGTCCGAAGCGGTGTCCTCGTAGAGGCCAGCGGCATCCGTCACCTTACCCATTTTCTTCAGGAACGCATGGAAGAGACCATGCCCTGACAAAATTGTGTAAGGGCGACCTAGGTGCTCAGCTGGCCGAACAGGTGGGCTATCCACCAAACCCTGGAATCACCCTCCCACCACGCCTCTGCTCCGTAGAGCAAGATGGACTCTTCAGTGGGCATGAGTAGACGTCGCATGCCACGTCTGGGGCCGTGAACGTTGGCTATGATCCTGCTAAGCAACTCTACTACCGCCGCCACTACCTTGTCCGCCTCTCGCAATATATGTACCTCGAAGGACAGCTTGCTATCAAGCATCACTCCGAGGTACTTTACGGCCTTCGTTGATGCGATTCTCCCATCTTCCACCTCAAAATTACGTACGATCTCCGTTTTGTGAGCTGCAAGTTCAATCCCGTAGTCTTCCATCCAAGAAGAGATTCTACGCATTGCCTGGTTGAGGCGCAGTTCGACGTCTATTGATGAACACCGCGACGTCGTATGCATACTCAACCAGGAAAACACCCTTGGGTATATCCAGACGTAGGAGTCCGTCATTGGAAATGTCTGGTGCCCAAATGGAACCTTGGTCGGCCCCAGAGGTTTACCTCTCTTCTCACAATCCATCGGATGTTTCATACGCTATGAAGCTACTCAGATAATCCCGCTGAATCTTTTGCAGGTACTGAGGGAGTGCGAAGTCACGTTCAATCACACCAATCGCCCTGTCTCACCTAACGTAGTTGAAGCTGTTCTTCACATCCAGTGTGGCCAGCAGACATATATGACGATGGTTTCCCCGCTCCGGCGGCTTCCACTAACCCCTGGGCTGCGTCAATAGTAGAGTGGCCCGATCTGAAGCGCGAACTGCCTGACAGCCAGGTCTCCTGCTGCTCGTACGGCCTCGTGAAGGCGTGGCCGTAGTAGTTTTTCCAGAAGCTGGCCCGTTTTTGTCGAACATACACAGAGGTCTGCAGGATGCTCCTTTATGGCTCCTTCTTCTTTGATTATCAGCACAAGTCTCGCGGTCTTCCAGCAAGCAGGGAATTTGCTCGCCTTCAGACATCAATTGTACATCTCTAGCAAAAGAGAAGGGTGACTGGAAGCTAGCACCTTCAATATTTCTGCTGGAAGGCCGTTTGGATCTGGAGGTTTCCGGTTGAGCGTTAAGCGAAAAGCCACTGTCAGCTCCTCTTCGTTGAACGGGAGGGGGGGCCTTCAAGGTCAGAGTCAGAGAACAGTGGCCTTTCGGACGAACACCGCGAATAGGTGGGGAGCCACGACCTTTGTGATAGTAGTCGAGGCACTTAAACTCTAAACTCTCTACTGAGGCCAGCTCACATGTCCAGGAATCGAGAGGAGCTCAACTAACATGTCGATTCTAAACCTCTTTGATATCTTTCTTACTTATATCTGCCATCCTTTTCAGTCAATAAATAACAATGTCGAAGTTTATTTACCTCTTACGCATTATGAGAACGCCAACTGGCTGTAGTTTACACAGTTTTGAGGTGACTGGGACTTGTGTTTCCGTAACAAGAACTTCAACTCGGGAATTGGATTAGCGACACCTTGCGTCGCAAAAACGAAAATCTAGTCAAACAGGCCCTTGACTGGAACCCGCAAAGAACCCGTTGAGCTAGAAGACCGATCCATTATAGCTATTCCCCTATCGACAAAATCTATGAAGCCCAGGATGAATTCGTGGGTTAATCAGCTCAGTTTGACCAAATTTTTATCATCTTTTTCTCCCTCATCTTTAACGTCATCCCTTTAAAAATATTAAAAATGTTACAAGCATCACATCACTAAACAAAATAAAAAAGGACAATTGTTAAGAACTGATACAGGGCAGCATCCATCCAGCATCGCCAAGATGCAAGACGATTAAGGACTTAAGCAGGATTAACTTAGTAGTCAACGGCAAAATTCCACTATCACACATTCATAAAATAAAAGACTGACAACGAAACCCCAAACTCTGTTGTTGTTGGCCAGACCATGTGAATCCCTGCCTACACACAGAGCAAAATCACTGCAGGAATACAAAAACAGGATTTAACCCTATGCCCATAATATCCAGTCCATTCTATTTTTGTTCATCCTTTCCGGTCAGCTTGACCAAAGTGGCATCCTTTGCTTTTTAATTCCTTTTGACGTTGTCGTCGTCGTTGTCGTCGTCGGGCCAAAATCCTCAACAGCGATTAAGGGCTTTACAGTTTACTCCTCGACTGGTAGAAACAAGGATGGAAAGGTTAAGTCCGTTTCATTCTTTGTGTCTTATCGGACGAAGGGAGGGCATAGGTTTGGTTTTTGTGTTTTGGAAATATTACTTTACACTAATTGATGATGAATTTTTTGGTAAGAGTGTTTAAATTATTGAATTTTAAAGGTAACCAAAAATTTTCAATTGGAATTTGAGGGAATCTTGGAATTGGAGATAGGCAGTGCTTTTTCAGGTCAAGCTATAGTCGGAGGAAATAAACGAATCCAACGCCATTACTAATTCTGATCCACTAGTTTCAAACCAAAACTGTTACAACAGTGATCAGGCAGAAGAAACCCGAAGCAAGAACATCACTAAAAAACGACAATAAAGCTTTGAAAAGCATAAACAGATTAAAATTAAAAGAGCCACAACAATGTCAGCATTCATCAAACACATTTTATTATCCTTTTTTCCTTCCTCATGCACAGTGCTTGAATAGAAGAAAAATAACAAACATACATATGCACAGTAGAACAATATCTATGTGCACAACAGAACAATATCAGGAGACAACGTTTATTTATTTGTATGAGGAAACAGATTCAGGAACCTTCATAGGTTAGGACAAGTTGGTGTCTGAACATTTGAAACAAACCTTTGCCCCTAGGAAGGAAGTGAAACAACAAAAATTTGGAAACACTAGAAGTTCGTCAGATGTCGACTTCATGGATTATATTGGATATCGTATGTATGAATCAATGTCCATCTGTTCTATATGTATGTATGTACGTATGTTTCAAAAACTTGTACAGGTTTTTGTTGAAATTTTGTTGAATTGAAATGGACGCTGCATTGGTCGACGCCACCGACTCTGAGACTGAAACTTTCTATAGTGATGGAATACAACGATTGGAAAATCATAATCAGTGACGACAATCTCTAAACCTTGTAGTAAATGCAGTGAAAATGTATTTCAATGACTATTAACATGTTGAATGAGTTATAGATTGCAACTGAACTTTTACTTCCCTTGCTTTCAAGCTGGAAATATTTCTCAGCCTACTTAAAGTATACAAGAAAATATTCTCAGCCTGTTGCGATACCAGCTTGTGAGTAAACTAGGTGTATATACTGTCCTAGCTTACCTGGGTCCTTAAAACCTAGAAGAATAAGAAAACAATTTACGGGGTTGAATTGATCTAGGAGAAATATAGTACATATATTCGTAATGAAGAATGTTCATCGACACAACTTTTGTATAGTTTAACCAATTTATTCTTATGATTAAATCCAGTAATTAGCGATCTTGCGTTTATGCACTGATACCTTATTGCCTTAAATTACACCCATCCAAATTAAGGAATCATTTCACAAGTTTCAAAAGGATAATCAAAATAATTGCTTTACCACAAAAAAAAACCCAATAAAAATCCAATTTTTATATCTCTGTAATCCTCTGTGTATCCTGTATCTACTTTCCAGATGATTCCATCAATAAAAGTTGTTGATGCATTTCAAGGATTACAAAAAATATGCATCACTCACACACAAAAAAAGGAGACAGATTGTCGATTTTGGTCAAATACAAACACCGAAAAAAAACTATCGAAAGAATTTTCCAATTATTTTTGATTTTTTTAAAAGCTTCCGGGGAAAAAGTCCTTGATCAGTTAAAACATCCCACATTAAAGGATGCCGCATAGTTCAAGAGCCACACAGCCCTTGACAAAACATTTCGAGATTGCAATCGTCGCACATATTCACGCTTTTATTTTTTTCGCCGTTGCAGGTGTTCGGCTCTGTTTACTCTTTGTGCAATCGAACGTTTGATTTGGTTCCAATATTGTCGGTATGGGGAATAGGGTGATGCAGACGATATGGGATATGAGGGTTTTGGTGTTCTTTTGCAATGGACTTTTATTTGATGAAATCATAAAATAAATTATGTTTTCGGTTTTACAATTGGGTTCCTGGAACTGCTCTCGCTAGACATATCGATTCTGAGATGATATTGTACATAGTTTAGAACTTCTAATGTCTAGGCGTTCATCCAGCCCAGAATTGGTGAACCTTACTGTTCCATCTCAAAATTACTTACCGAACGAACAGGTTCGTCTTCGATCATACGATCTAGATATCTTTATCAAATAGTCCCAAAGAATTTCATTTTATACATGACGTCTATAGACGAAGGTCATTTTACACTCTCCGGCAAAGTCAGTCAGTTAACAAAACAGTCGAATTTTGGGAACAGATAACCCACACGTCATTCACGAAACTTTTTCATATTTTTCTGTGGGGTTATTTTAAAAGTAAAGTTTATGCCAGCAAGCCGTAGACAATTGACGAACTCAAAGCTTACACACGAGCCAGGATAGTCGAAAAGGAACCGCCTTTTGTGCGTATCGAATAGAGGTGGTCATTTAATCAACATTGCATTCGAAAACTGCTTTGAAATAAATGGTAAAGAATATCCTAAATAAATTTTGCTCATTTGTCAAAATCGGCCATAAAATGTCAGAGTTATTCAATATTGAAAAACCGAAGGTCTAGATGGCGTACCCCATATCTGTCGACGAACTGATACCAGTAATAAGGGTGACTACCTTAATTTTGTCACATTAAAAAAACAGCCAGCTTAAAGAAATATTCACGGGCTAAATATATAGGACTACAAATAAATGCAGGCAAAACCTAATTCAGTCGACGGTGGAAAGAAAAATGAATAACTACAACACCACCTCATGCGATAAAACTTCGAACGGGAAACGAATTGTATGCAGGGCCGTGTCTATAGCCACCTCGAAGGTAACATCATTATAAAGAAAAGGGGAGTTTTTAGAATCAGGGCTTCAGACCAAATTGGTTTCAAAAAGGTTTTCAGGTATTCAGAGTGATTTTTGAGTGCTGATAAATTTAATGTTGATTCAATTTCGGGCTTGCGCCCAGGGCTAGCCGCAGAGGAGAATAAATCACTCTGAATATCTAAAAAAAAATGTGAAGCAAGGCTAGATTCCCAATTCGTAACCCCCCGCCCCCCACGCGCACCTGAGCTCGTTGTGATAACAAAAATATGTCTCCGGGCCTTAAAATTACTTCTGGGGCACTCAAAAATCACTCTAATTACCTGAAAAAGCTTTTCGAGCGATTTTTATCTGGAACTCCAATTCTAAACATTTACCAATGAATTTAATTAAAAAATATAACATATGTATCACGTTACCATTACATGGGAATGTTATAATGCGGTACATTATTGAACATATAAAAAGTTGCAGTGTAAGCAGAGCCTATATAAGGCGCAAGAGCAAGACCAAGAATGCAAAAGCAATATTAAACCAATAAAATTGTTAGTGTTGTTCACTTAAGGTCGATCGACACATATCCGTGACGTGACGGCGACTACAGTTCAGCACCGGGAGCATCAGTGAAAAAAAAATTATGGTCCGATATAATTCCAAGTAAACAAATTTAGAAGGGTGCGACATGTTCCCAGACATCCGATACAGTGGAGCACCGACGATCTCAATACCCTTCAGGCATACATGAAAAAATACATTGCCACCGATATTGTTAATTTATCCTGGACGTGAAACAAATATTTGAGGCGTGCAGTTGCAAAACTCGCTAACTGCAAGTTAAGTAATTTTGAGAAAAACGCCAAAAACTTTTGAATTACTTTGGCTTTTCTTTGGCTTTTGAATTAACTATTGAGCTGGAAAAATACGCCTTATGAGCAAATTTTGAACAAAAATATAGTTCAAATGGTAGAACATAACCTAAAGAGTAATTTGGCATCGTTAACTCATTTTTTTCAAAAAGTGCAGTTAACGAGTTTTGCAACTGCACGCCTCATTTATTAAATTTAAGGGTTTAAGGTATACTCTCCACGGTTGATGATGCATTTGATATCACTGCCCAAATTTCAAAATAACATCTCAGATGCCATCGAACATTATCCATTGATACGGAAAAAAGAGGTGCTGTATAAATGTCAGTGAAAAATTTATCGCGGAAGCCACTGATACGGAAAGAAACGGCACCGTGGCGTTACGGATATGTGTGGATCGACCTCTATTCGTATGCGTTGCACTTTGCCTAGCGATTTAGCCGCCTCTTTAATGAACGCTGATCAGGCACGGACCTGCCCGTGTCTTTAACCTTTGGGAGTTCACAAGGTTCAATACTAGGTCCTCTACTTTTTACACAGTTCTTTTGTTATCTACTAACTTTATGACATTATAGGTCCGTACGTGAGAATTGGATCACGACTGTGTACATCGACAGGACCATCCTTTTTTTACAGGTCTAGAAAACTATGGAGGCTTTTTTTATCCTGTCGTCAAGCATCAAAATTCTAGGGGTTCAAACGCATAGCCCATAGCCCCCTTTTCTATCACCCACTCGACTCTATCTAATGCATCTTTCCTTTCCTCCTCTTCAGGCTAATCTTATTATATTAGACATGGCACCATGGCATAAACGACATGAAAAATTGCAGAACAAAGCTTAGACGTCCTCATACACAAAAATCAAATAAGGATTTATCAACGCACTTACTAGACGATCCTTCGAAGCAGGCACGTACCACATTTTTTTATTGAACATTTCTAGTAAATTGAATATCAAAAGGTACAATGTGAAATAGAATGTGGGATTTCTGTCTGTGCTTACTAGACGATGAAATAACTTCAGATTTAAGGGAATTTAAAATGATTCCTTTAAAATTCTCTAGACTTTTGCCAAAGATACATGGGCGTAAGATTAACAGACGCAATCTTTATATAATTTGCTTGAGAAGATCAAATTTGTAACCCTTTCCATACATGACCTCCATCATATCCTTTTTTTTATTATTATTATTAAAACTGCATCAGACAAAATAGCTGTTCAATCCGCTTCCACTCCAAAAACACGGAGAACTCTTCAACACCTTTACGATATCGCCGACCAACATTGAAGCCATTTGCATGTCTGATGATACCCACGGGATTGTCTCCGTAATCTAAAAGTAAAAGGCAAAAGAAAGTTTTAAGCACGCGATAAATGGGGCCAGGGGACACCAATCACTTTTCTCTGTCTCTCTATCTCTCAGAAATATTAAAGTAACAAGGAGACAAATAAAACTTTCAGGACAAGAACTTTCACCCATCTTTT
Organism: Thereva unica; assembly: GCA_949987705.1. Taxonomy (NCBI): domain Eukaryota; kingdom Metazoa; phylum Arthropoda; class Insecta; order Diptera; family Therevidae; genus Thereva; species Thereva unica. The sequence goes on from OX465284.1 coordinate 107,516,640, forward strand.
GTCTACACCAAAAATTTCATTTTTTTTTATTCTTTTGCAGTTGTTCACGAGAATCTACAATTCTAAGTATAAAAAATCCTTTACTAGAGAGTCTCTTAATTTTATATGAGAGGAAAGGATATCGTCTTTTGTCTATTGTAATGTAAGTGAAAAGTCCTTGCACACAATATACTGTACCGACCTCTCTCTTGATACTTTCACCCCCAAAAAGCTTCACTGATGGCTTGTCTTAAGCTTTTTCTTTCATTCTCTCATCTTTAGGCACTTCGAATCCAGAATATCCTTCCACGCCTCGAATTTCTCCTCTATCCTTTCTCTTATTTTGTTTTTTTTTTTAAAGTACTTCGGTCTGAGTTGTTGTTTTCCTGGGTTTATTGTCCTTTCGGCTAAAGCATCTCTCAGCGGCGCGTTATGGAAAGCACGCTTTATTCTTTCCGTGATATTATTCTACTACTGCAGGACTAAAAGGATAACATGAATGAGAAGTTGGTGATTAATTAACTTAAAGGTACAAGCGAAGAAGGGAAATGGGTGAAAAGTTTGATTAATGATTGTTTGATTGAATTACAGTTGAAGGACGAGATCCAGTGTAAAAAGGGATTCCTTATACATTTTCTTTCATTTGGCGAAGGGCATTTTATACATATATATTTTAAGCAACATAAAATGGTGGAATTTAATTTTGTTAAATGTATTAAATGTTTCGTGGAATAAAAAAAAATTGTTGTTGGTGGGTGTAATTTAATTTAGGATTAAAGATTGGATACAAAAGGAATAATAAATGAAGTCAAGGGGTTGTTGACAGCACTTACTTGGTTTATATCTATAACATCTTAGCTGCAATGCATCTAAATCACGCCTACTGGATTGGCTACATATAAGGTAAAGCGTCGTCCAAAGATTTTTAATAGCCGAATATAGGCTGGAAATATTCCTCAGCCTACTTTATATAAGCAAGGAAATATTCCTAGCCTACTGCCACAGCAAAATTTTTTGTGGACACGACGTGGCAGCCATTAGAACCTACCTTCCAGTAGGGGTACTGCGTTGAAAATTGGTAAGGAGGCTTTTTGACAATAGCCAGCGATAGATGGAGCAATCTGTATGGAACTCATGGTAGATGCGCCACTTCTCCGTGAGAGAACGGTCCATGAATTCCTGGAGGTACATGGAGTTGGAAATGTGGTCATGTTGAGCCATGTAAATCTCGTGCAGGATGCAGCTCATGATGTTCTTCTGGTCTCAGATGAGGAGAGGCCGTCACTTCAGCCTTATGAAACTGGTGTTGTTCTTGATATGCCTAATGTTACCAATATGTAACGTCGAGGGTACCGTCCGCTTCTAGAGAAGTCCAAGGTGGAAACTAAATTCGGATTTTACGTTTTATTGTTTTAATTAGTATAATACGAAATATCAAAAGAAATTAAGGAAAGGGAGGGGAGAAAAAGGAGAGGAAATCAGGATATGTTGAGTTAGTTGGCGAGTTACCCCTGGATCAACGCTCGCGTGGCAAATAAGTTGGCTAACGGTAGTCTTGTGTAGATTTTCTAGTTTACCACCGGATCAACTCTTCGTGGTTCTGTCGGTTTGTCGGTGCACTATCGGATCAGCTGTCCGTGGCTTGTCGGTTTACCACCGGATCAACTCTCAGTGGTTCTGTTGGTTTTTCGGTGCATATCGGATCAACTCTCCGTGAAGAAGGTTTACCACCGGACTAACTCTCCTGGTTCTGTTAATTAGCCTTCCAAAGCTTGTCGGTCTTTCGATTTGTCAGTTTACCACCGGATCAGCTCTCCGTGGTTCTGTTTGTTTGTCCGTGTACCATTGGATCCACTTTCCTTCCGTCGCGTGATCGGTTCGGGATATCTAGTTGCTATCACTCCTCGACTTTCTTTGCCTCTTCCTGCTTCTTTGAGCCTCGTATTGCTTAAGGTTCTGGTGGATGGCCTTCAGAGTCACTCACCTTTTTCCACACACATCCTCCGAACTCATCATCTGAAACAGGATGTTCTCTGATATTTGCTACACCTCGGCCCCTGTTTCTATTACAGCCAACATGCTCTACGTGTTCTGTGCCGTCCAGATATCCTGTATAGAACGGTCAATCGTCCAACCAAAAGCGATTAAGGTAGGTATCATAACCTCCATGTCCATTCAGGAACTGCGTGAGGTAGTAACTTACTTTGCATAGTCTCTCATAACCATTTCTTCACATTAGGTAGGAATTCGTCTATAGGTCCATCGGCCTGTAATAGACTTGTCCCATCTCTTCTGCCATTCTGCAATGGACCAGTCGCACCAGAATTTTTCGCACTACTTTAAATTCCCAACTTGAAAATTCCGACTCGTACAATCTCTTACTTTCTGCCACCAAGGCGCAGGACCAAGTCGTTCAACGGATTCGAACCACGGACCTCTGGGATGGCAATCGGGCGCCTTAACCCAGTGTAGTGTCATACCTACCTGGAACGGATTTTATCACAATACGTACTAGATTGTCTTTGCGACATGCCGCCATCCCTCTCGACGCGTGAGAATGATCTATTATATTTCACCTGTTTGAAAAGCTTGTTCATGTTGTTTAAGAGACATTCACAGTCATTGTTTCACGAGCTGTGTGGCATGTATAAACGTACGAATAATTTACGCGATATTTTCACCACTTTGTAGTTAATTTTCACCGTTTCAATGCGTGTTGCGAGCGTGTACCAATCTACATCTAGACTTCATAGTTTTTTACTTGTCAAATGTCATCGTAATGACAGTTTTATGTTGACAGTTCAAAAATGGCGCGATATTTAAAATGACACCTCTTATTGAAAGAACTTCTACCATACAATCTACTTCAAAGAAAAGTATCAATGGAACACCACTTTCACTAGGACACATTAAAAAATCAATCTGGACTAATTATTTTGCAAAAAAATCCATGATCTCTTCTCAGTTAATTTATTCCACCCCGAAATATGAGCCAAACCGAACAAATGAACACACTCAGCTATTAATTCTCATTTTGCTATTCTATGTAATATTCCCCCCCCCCCCCCCCCCCCAAACATAAATTTCCCATGTCAACTCCTTCATGTAAACTTCTAAAGGAACATCGCAAGAAAATTGTCCTGATGGGGCTGCATACTCCCAAACGTTTAACCGCATTTCCTGCTCTCGCACACACACACACATGGCCCGATTTAAAATGCTCCTTTCTTCCTTACATAAACACTATCTCTATAGAGAACGGAATACGTGTAAAGTGCTGCGGTTTCATTTGTCTCTGCCAAACAGGATATTCCTTAAAATTAGTCCTTTCTTCACAGTTTTAGCTGGTCTCCTTGCTCTTCGTCCTATTCGTCTCGTATCCTTTATCGCACTTGTACAGACATTTATCAGTATTCGATAGTAGTTAGCCTTGTGTATATGCTCGCTCGTAGATGAGCTTCTGCATTGTAGGTCGGTCGGTAGTAACGTAACGGGTTTTCTTCAATAAAAGGCAAGAAAGATTTTGTACGAACTCTACTCTTACATCCTCCGACCCTTTCTCATAGTCTTGTACCGGCTCCAACATTCCAACCGCCCCGGCGATGGAGTATCCCTTCGTAGTGCTGCTGAGTGAGGGGCTCAAGATCCAGAGTAGCACATACCAGAGTATCCTTCGGAGCGATATATACATACATACCACGTAATTAAAATTGATTTTGCCAATCCGAGTGCAGATATCGAATGTCACTATTGAAGCCCCATGTGGCGAGGATTATATTAAATTCAGAGGACGACAAGACTCGATGACAGGGAATCCTGAAGGGTACCCAGCCACTAGGGCACATGGCCACTCACTCTCTTTCTCTCTCCCACTCACTCACTCTCCACGATTAAATTAGATGAAACTCCGCACATATATCGGCACTTCTCCTAGAGATTGGATCCCTTCGGGATTATTTTCAATTTTAAACAATGTGCTCCTCCTATGCCTTCAGATTCTCATTTAGGGTACCTGTAGTACATCCTTGAAAAGGGGCATAATTCTCGGCAATTTGTCAGAGTAATTACACGGCGTGACATTTATGCGCCTATAGCCAGGATATCGGCACAATTTTATCACCCCATTTAGAAGTGATTATGTTCAACACCAGGGGTTCCTAAATTTAATCTTCGTGGAGGTTTAGGATATCCTCTTGTAAGATTTACGTGAATGCCTTTAAATTTTGAAGTCAGAGTAAATTTTTTTTTGGGCGGAGAGTGGGGGGAAAACAAAAAAAAATGTTTTATTGGTAATAAATCTGAACTTTCATTGTCCTTTTTTTTGTTAAATCCTTTCTTTTATTTTGCTGATAGACGTTTAAAGTGGTCAAAGCAGTTAGGGAATAATTGACTGGAAGGGATTGTTCTCACTTAATTTGAGGGAGCAATTTGCGTTTCGTTAATTGCCTTGGAGATTTGACAGATTTGAGCTAGTGTAATTGAACAATTTAAAATCATCCAACTTTTTCAATTTCAATTCTATTCTGGCCTATTTTTACCCGGCCTCATCAATGGCAACACTATAGACACATCAGGCGCGGATCTAGAATTTTTTCCCGGGGGGGGGGGGCACCACAGGATAGAAAAAAATAACAAAAATAACCAAATAAACAAAGCTAGCCGAATTTTTTCAATGAATAAAAAACAAGTCAACAAAAGAAAAGTCGTTTGGGTAGTTTCAGGTTTTTATGTTTGCAAAAACTAGGTTATGTTCGTTTTGTTTTTTTTTTGTTTTTCGGTTTGCAAAATATTGTTTCAGCTCTATTTTTGAAATGCGGGCTGTTTTGGGGGGGTCATGGGGGGGTCACCCCCTTGTATCCGCGCCTGAGACACATTATGGTTATTAAATACCCGCCAGCTGTCACGATCTGCATTATATAAACAGTGATGGCCTATTCATGTTTATCGATGGACCTATGTGGCAAGATCAGTACAAGCTCATCCTATTATTATGTCCTACTTCCAAATACCAAAACCAAACCCCATGTCCGTTTCCATATTATACCTTCATGCAACACTTCAAAATCCATTTAGAACTTCTTTAAGGCTAAAGAATTAATTGTCCCTCCTGAGCCTGGGAGTTCTGTTGGAAGTTGAACTAAACCCTACAGAAAATTGCCAATTCCTTATTAAATCCGAAGTGTTATAATGAACCAAAACCTTAAACAGAATTTTTGAAAGGATTGACTAGATGGGGCTTGTTCGAGATAATTATCACCGAAGAAGGATCTACCAATAATGTACGAATGCACATCGAATTGCTCTATCAAACAGTAGTGCTCTTTCCAGATCAACAAAGTTAGACTGGCGTAAAGATCAGTGATCTTTCAACGATAAATGAAAAATGACTAATTTTAAAATAAACTAGATAAAATACATTCCATTTACTATTATTGGAGAGGATCGGATGATCACACCAATTTAAGACTTTCTAAATGTCATCGATTGACCCCCAACCAGGGGGGGTCATATCGTTACTTATTCACTGGTGCCCCTTGCCTAACGAACCGACGCCGGGCGAACCTAGTGCGCGGGGGTATAGCTGGGATCTGGTTTTTCCGGTAAAGGAGTTGGGCTAACTAGCTGACTCCATAAAAGTACACCAGTTAAGAAACCAGAAACAAAGCCACGGAATGGTCGGGACGGGAAAACGGAAGCGACTACAGCAGCAGCAAGTGACTTTCGGAACATAAAAGACGCGAAGTTCGTTCGGTATTGCAGCTGTTAAATCACTACTACACCTTGGTATGTAAAGGATTTTCCACAGCTGTAGAAGGGAGCATTATTAGATGTATGGTTCATGATACACAAGTCCATTATACATAATATTATATAATTCAACCCAATTAGAAAACGACTACTTTCAATACGACTCAGAACGAAATTTTTAAGCTTATTGATCACAAACGTACATGCAGAGACAGAAGAAAAATTGGACACGATCAAGGACACTTTCTATTACAAACCAAGGTGATGTTAGGAGACCTGAATGCCAAAATTGGAAGAGATAACTGGCATTGACCGATCATTGAAAAGAGAAGTCCACGAGACATCAAGCAATAAGAGACAAAGTGTAAATCGATTTTGCAATGGGGAAAAATATAATCGTCAGTTCAACATATGTGACGCCCGGATTTTTTTTTTTTTTTTTTTTGTGATACGATGAAGCTTAGGAGTCACCCTTTGTACTACTAGTCCGTCATGTCGTTGGAATCATGGTGCAATGTATAGTAGTAAGCTTGATCTGAAGGATAGAATAGAAAGGATAGGTTAGGGGTCTGGGGGGTGCATGAGTAGGTGTCGATGAACCTTGCGTTTGAACTCAGAGATGTTATATGAGCTCGAAACACCGACTGCGGAAGAGAGTTCCACAACCGAGTTGTTCTATTTATAAACGAACAGCTAAACCGTAATGTGCGTGAAGGGGAGGGCTGCAGGGTGAAGGGGTGAGCCGAGTTGGCTAGTCTTGTGTTGCGGGAAAAAAGTTGCCGTGTAGGCAGGAGGTTCTTTATTTCAGTGGAGCATTCGCTGTAATAATAGCGATAAAACTTGCTGAGTGCAGCTACGTTCCTACGGTGACTTAAAGGGTCGATGGAGGAGCAAAGAGTGCTATCACCAATGAGTTTGATGGCGCGATTTTGCACCTTATCCAGCCAAGCCAAGGTGGTTTTAGGAGCGCCCGCCCAGATATACGAGTTGTATTCAAGGTGGGGTCGAATGTAGGACTTGTAGATTGTGGCTAGATTACTGTCGTCGGCGAAACTGTGGAGTGGGTTGGAGGGGATTGAGAGCAGATCGTTAATAAATATTAGAAAGAGAGCAGGTGAGAGGATCGATCCTTGGGGAACGCCGGCCGAGATGGAGTGTGGGTTGGATTCGACGCCATCCAATACTACCTTGATTGAACGGCTGGAAAGAAAGCTCTCAATCCAGTTCATAAGAACTGAGTCGATACCAATAGCTTGGAGTTTGGACAGCAGAGCGGGATGCCATACTCTGTCAAAAGCCTTGGAAATATCTAGAGCAACCAGACCAGACTCTCCGGAACTATGGATGCTTCGGTGTAGATGCTCGGTCAAACACACAAGAAGGTCGCCAGTAGATCTCTTCGGTCTAAAGCCGTACTGCCTGTCGTGTATGATTTGGTTAGATTCTAAATATTGCATCAGCTTTCTATTAATTATTGTCTCCATGATTTTGGAGAGAACAGAAGTTATTGCTATTGGGCGGTAGTTTAAAGGGTCGCTGGCATCACCTTTTTTCGGAATGGGCTGAACATGAGCTAGTTTCCAGGCGTTTGGATAAACTCCGGAGAAATATGATAAGGCAAAAAGTTTGCGCAGAGGTTTAGCCAAAGGTGAGGCACATTTATTGAGTACCATAGGGGGAATATTATCGGGGCCAGTGGATTTGTTGACGTCAAGCTCCTTGAGACATTTATACACCTCACGGGTCCTGAAGAAGATCCCGCCCATTGAATGGGCGATGCGATCGAGGACCGGTGGTGACGTATCAGATTCGGGCAGAGAAGAATTTGAGGCGAACAGAGATGCCAATAAATCGGCCTTGGATTTGCTTTCTGTTATCACCTCCTTTCCATTGATGAATGGAGGGGTTGAGGAAGAGGTAAAATTCTTCTTGATGGAAGTTACCAAGGCCCAGAAGTTTTTGCTGCCTGCATTTGCGTTGAGAATCTTGTTTCTTAATTTGTCGTCAAATGACGATTTAACCTTCCTGATGGTGGAATTACAGGAATTTCTTGATTTGATATACTCACGACGAAGGGACTGTTTTTATAGCCCCACGAGACTCCCACACGATCGGTTTAATACCTAGACCACAATGCAGCTATCTAGTCTCCTTCCGTTCTATCCCGCGCGTCCCTATCGAATGTCTTCATGCAGCCAGAGACTCGTCTGGAGGAACATGCTTAAGGAGCAGAGACATGTCGGGAAATAGAAGCTAAAGGACGCCAAGGCTAGAATTGGACTGTAGAACTATCGAAGAGAAAGTAAGAAATGGAAACACAAATGACCATGCCGTTGCATGGAATCGAACCGTGGACCTCTAAAATGGTAGTCGGGCGCCTCAACCCCTTAGCTGCATAAGCACTCTCGGGCGCTGCACTTAGCTGGAAGTAACCATCTACTTTTTCTTTTTTGTGTGCTTAGGAATCGGCTTTTGTAAAGAAAGAACGATGCGGAGGGCGGAAAATTTTAATGCGTTGTTGTTGTTTCTAGAACAAAAGAAAACTTCAAAAGGCAACAACAAAAGACCAATATGTTTTGATTAGCTCGTTGATTTGTTCGATCGTTATAGTTCGCTCGAGGAAATGCTCATGCGACATTCCATCAGACTTCAAAAGAGAACCAACGATTACGGCTAAATTCTGTCTCTTCGATGTCCGATCGTGTAAATCCAACCGGGGTGTGTGCGAGAAGAAGTACAGTATGGTGAACGGAACGAGATTATCTTAATAATATCTTAAAATACTTGCTGTTTGGAATTCTCAATCTGGCCGAATGTTTCCTAATCACCAAGTGTCGGCAGTGTTATGATCGAAACAACCTTGGTGATTTTCTCCAGGAGATCTCCTGATCTCTGTTTGCTGTAGTGTCATGTCAAATTTTTCTAGGCTTGGTGACATTTTTTGTACTTCTCCACTCGTGTGTCTATAAGATTTGCTGTTGTCTGATGTATATATGGCAGCAAATCCAAAATTATACGTTCATTGCTTTAGTGGGGGTCGTATACAGAATCACCTATTTTCCGAAGTATGTCATTCTTAAGTAGGTACTGGGGCACTTGAGCCTGAGAACCAGTGGCCGTGCCAATGCGCGGAGTAATAGGTGGTAATTGAATGTCATTATTACTTGTTAGTTAATAGGCAATATAGACATGTAAAAGGTGATAATGACATCTAGTAAATAGGTTATAATGACATGACCTAGTTATCCGATATAGCATGCACCTGGGCATTTTCCTGCATACACTGTTGTTTAACGATCACCTCTGGGCATAATGCCTTATTCTGATATGTCGATTGGGCAAGAACTTAATAACTTTAAAACCAGTAAAATTCGCCAACATATTTTATTCTGAATAAACTAATAAAAGAATGTTCTGCACAACACTACTTGTCCATTATTCATTTTGAACGTAAAAAAATAAATTTTATTTAAAAATCTTGTCTTGGAGTTAGAAAAAAATGTGAAAGTGACACTCTCAAGCTGAAAAGACAAAAAAAAAAGTAAATTTTATTCGAGATGCTTTTAATCAAAAACCTGCTTTGCATATTCCGCAAAATCATGTCATATTCAAAATTTTCCCTTCACAGGATGTCAACAGTCATGAAAAATATTTATAGGTATATGCAGCATGTTTGTGTATGTGTGTGTTTGTGTACATTTTTTTTTAAACAAAATTCTACAGGAGGAAGGAAATAAGAATTAAGAACGTGAGTACTGGAAAACTCAGGCCCAATACCATCTATCCATCATGGTTGTGAATATCTCTGTTGCCTGATTTATATTCAAGTCCATGCTCTGTATGTTAGAAATAATTTACAGAACAATTCTGAGGTATCCTACTTAAGGATGATTCCCTATCTGTAGATTCTCTAACAAACAAATACTTTTATAGATATACATATACACACATTTTGGCTATATTTTCCAGCGATATCAGAATTGTGGATCCTTGTGGAGAATCTACAAAATTCTCAATTGTTTATTTGGTATTCATCGAATTATAAGCTTCTTAACCAACCGAGATGAGATTACACGGGAGAATATTGATTCCGACCAATTCCACGATATTATAATGATTCGCAAATTTGATTTCGGTTTTTATTTCGGTTTAATGATTGATTTCTAGTAAGTTGTTATGAATTATTATGAGGGGTATTGTTTTTTTTATTTAAAGATGTTTTTGAGTATCTTAAGGGAAAAATTTTAAATTTAAGTTAAATTTTAAGACGTTTTTCTATAATTAATATAGCGAAATCTTGACTCGGTCTCCCTTCACCTACACTTGGAAATTTGCTGGCTATAAGGGTGGTATCAACCTGCCTAAGTCTTCCTGAATGAAAACACTTCGGTTGAAATAATGGGACGTTGCATCACACGATCCTTACGAATTCTGACCGGTTGTCTTTTTTCACGGGGCCGACATAAATTTCTCTGGAAGGCGGAGTGTGGTCCCGTACATCATCCCTGTCGGAGTTGCGTTAAGGTCGCGCTTGAATATAGACCTCAACCCTAAGAGGACCGTCTCTAACACCTTTGTCCAATAACTCGACCTACGGTACATTATCGCCGCCTTCAAGGTCCGGTGTCACAGTTCCACAAGACCGTTTACCCGTGGGGGATACGGGGTAGTCCGTAAATGCGCGATTTCTAATGCAACGGCCAGCTCGCGAAATAGGGACAACTCAAACTGCCGCCCCAAATCCGTGGCGACTCTTAGCGGAACGCCGTATTTTGCTACCCAACTCTCAACGAAGTGACGGCTCACTGTCTTAGCCGTTATTTCCGCCATTGTTATGGCCTCAGGCTATCGAGTAAAGCGGTCGATGAAAGCCAGGCAGTGCCGGTATCCTCTTGATAATGTCTATGTTCATATGGGCAAATCGCTCGTTTGGTAGCACGTACGGGTTTAATGGCGTCTTTATGTGTCGTTGGACCTTGGACTTCTGGTACGGAGTGCAGGCCTTTACGAATACAGCACAGTTCATCCGAAGACTGTGGCCAGGCGAATCTCTCTCTCTGATTAACTTCGTTGTGCCTCGAATGCATGGATGCGAGAGGCCGTGCATTGCTCGCAAGATGTGCAGTCGCATGTCCTCCGGTACCAAATGGCGTACGCAACCTCGCAATACGCAGTCACATCATGGCCCGGGGACGCTAAGCATGTCCAAGGGTTCTGGGTTTTTATAACCTGCTGAAGGCCCTGATCCAACGTCTGCTATTTTGCTAGCTCTCGATAGTCTATCGGGCTTAGCCTGGTCCCCGTAGCTTCGGCCCGTGACAATGTGTCAGCCACGATATTTTCTCTTTTTCTTTCTTGCTTTATGGTTGGTTTCCTTCCCGCAACCCCTGGGCACCCGTTTTCACCTGTCGGGAGTCTCCTGGGTCTTCACATGTTTCCGCTAGCCCTTGCTGTCGTTTTTTCTGCCCGCAGCCGAATCTCAGTGAATCTCTGGCTTATATCTCCAGAATCACATCGACTTTTGCTGCCACATTACTATAGCGTTCGATTGTCTCGAAGTCACGTTGCAGGAGCTTCTGGATCACCCTAGGCGATCGTCGCCACCTTGTACACAATCAGGCAATCCGCGTACGCTTGTGCGAAACGGATTGAACTTATTAGGTCACTCGTAAAGATATTAAATAAGAGCAGCGAGTTTACCGCACCTTATTGCAGACCATTTTTAATGTCAAAGACCCTACTTCATGTGAAGTTGCCACTTTTGACGACGAGCTTCATCTTGGAAATCATATTATAAATCGTTTATACCTGAGGTCCGGGCATGCCGGGTCTGACCAGTTTGTAGACAAGACCTTCGATCTATACTGTATCGAATGCCTTCTCAAAATCTATCTGGCATGCTCCGGTACAATGGCCTTACATGAAGTTCCAGTGTATGTCTGATACCAATTTCGACACGGTTCGAACAGTGTCATGCCCTTCCCAAAATCTCAATTGGTTATCAGGAATTATCTTTTTTCCCCAACCCATTTGGATAATGATCTATTAAACACTATTTCAAACACCTTACTGATATTCGGAAGAAGACTTATGGACCAAAGATTAGCAGGGTTACTTTTATCTTTACTCTTCTTTGTTGTTGGGTACACCACTACCGTCGTTGAATGTCCTGGAAAATGGGCATTGTTTAACGCATTGTTAAACAAAGTGGTGCATGTGTCTACACCCACCCAGGGGCAAATGCTTTAAGACGATGTTCGGAACACCATCCACCCCAGACGACTTGTTATTGTTTAGATGGCGAAATATTAACAGGAGATTGATTCATGAAGTCTTTGGTTGGTTGAAATGGACTTCTTGTTCTTTCTTCTTGAAAATCGTCTTGAACTTTGATAAGTTTGATATTCAAGTAGTCTCTACAATACTTGAAGTTGGTATTTCCCAAGTCACTTTATGTTTTTTCGAGCTTCTGAATTGAACATCTGAAAATAAAACCATTACTTTCAAATAATACTAAAACATACAATTTCATTACCAATTCCAAAGAAAGGACGAAATCTCCTAAGGGTATACACCTTTAAGAAGCAGCAGTATGTAAGTACACCGTTTCCTTGCCACTTAAATCCTTACTCCCACCACAGCAAACAACTCCACAGCATTTCCCCAATGTTCATGTGCATCAGTTGCAAGTAGACAAACACTGAACCCTTTTCCAGCGATTTGAACACACAAGTTAAGGTGTTCTTCAATAGGGAATTAATTTGTTCGCTACCACCAAGAAAAACAGGATCACGCTTTTTTGTGATATCTACAATATATTGCTTAAATTGACGTCCTTGCTAGCCTAGCCGCCGAGTTTGCACAAACACGGTTCAGACGGGGATTTAAAGTTTCTCTTAAAGAACTTGAGGGAAAGTTTATTCTTGTCACATTTTGAATGATTAATTTTGCTGATAAGGGATGCTAGGGCAGCTCCTCTAGTCGTGGCGGGGGAATGGTAGTGGGGTTTTTGGAGGAAGGAGGGTGGTGGCAGAAGGCGAGAGAAATTGAAAATTTGTCCACAGGAAACAAGCACAAAAAACGAAGAAAGAAGCAGGAAAAAAAATTGTGTACTGTGTATTGGAGCTAAAGAAGAAAATCGTGGAAGGATGCTGGGAATGATAAAGTTTGACTAAATTAGCGAGGCAGAAAGTTCGAAAGTGATCTATAGCATAGCACGGGGCATGACAGACGGGGGGGGGGGGGGGGGGGTGTGCGGCTTCAAGGGTACTGAAGTTAAAACGGAAGTGTACTGCGAAGTGATTTTTCCTAAGCTAACTTTCTTTGGGCTAGGGATTATCGGAAAATGGTTAAATTGAAAATTATTGGCCAATGTTAAAGCCATGAAACGTGCCAGAGTGGCTTCTATCGGTTGAAAAGTAATTAATAAAGTATTGACCCCACCAAATAATTTCAGTGGATTAAAGAGCTTAAGTGAATTAATTTTAACCTTTTTTTGTATGTGTGTGTGTGTGTGGCGGCTCTTGATAAATTTAATTCGATATAAAATAACACAACAAAAATTTCTCCAAAGTTTTTTGACACTTTTCACTTAACAAACACACCAAAAAAAGTTTAATTTTACAATCTGTATGCAAATTATTCAATTTGTTTAAAAATTTCGCTTTAATATCATCAAAAAAAAATATGTTTCACATTTGTCCCATCTCACATCACACGACTGTGTTTACTGGAATTATTCGTCGTCGAACAAGACTCCTTCCTATCCCTATCCTACACCCCCCAAAAAAAATACCTTCAGGACACACAAGCCAACAAGCGTGATGTGTGATTAGGTCTCTAATAACACCTCGTCATAATTATGTCACATAATTGTGTCGACATATGAGCACTCTCTAATATGGGGTTACACGTGTAAAGAGCGTGTCGTTGTCACTCAACTTCTAATTAATTATGTACATATGTGTAGGGGATTTACTTAGATGACATTAAATTATATCTAACTCGATAAATGCAATCAGATTATCTAGCAGTGTTTTAAAAGCTAATTTTATCTGACTTTTAAGGTGATTTTAATGGGATTGTTTATCGGTGATAGCATCTCCTTTTGGGGGCGGCTTGTGGAGCTAGTTCTGGTGTATATGCATGCTGTATGTATGCAGGAGGTGATGTGGAAGAATCTGTTATCTAAGCCCCCGTTAATTTTTCATTGATCATTGTTGAATAGGTCTAGCGTTGGTATAGCGCTTTTCTTATGGACCAATTCTACAGGTTTATCTCGTATTGTAATGTTACGGTTTTACAGCTTAACGGACTCTTTGGAGTAATTATGGAATACACTTTTTAAATATTCCGACAAAACTTATTTATTAACAACCAACCACAATTCTCGTCGGACATGATTCTCCGTCGACGTAGATCATCCCTCAGCAACTCAGGCTACTACCCAGTCAGCTCTATTATCGAATATCCATGTTCTACCCCAACCAACACAGTTCCTAGAAGAACTGTCTGCCATTATGGGAAAGCCAATTGTTTGGGTCTTATTCGTTTCTTCCAAGCCATTGACTGGGACTTGTGTTTCCGCAGTGCCAACGCGAACTCTACTGGGCTCTGTGTCACCAAAATGCGTGTGGTATCAATATTCGAAGTTTTACAAACCATTTATTTAGAATAGCTTATAGCTTGGACCTTCTCTTTCCTGCCATACTCGTGGGACTTTTATGAACCAAAATTAAAAAAAATCAGACGAAGAAGGAGGTTGTGGGGCTGATGCAATAAGCATCAGCTCAGAGCTGGAGAGAGCCCTCCTTGGAGGTACCTCGACCAGCACAGAAGCCTCGCCTTCCCAATCAACAACAGGCAGCTGCCGGCAATGTTGTTGAAGAACTATCTGTCAAAGCTGTCGGTTTGACCGTGCAGCCTAGCAGGAAAAAAATCTGGTGCTACCAAGAGAAGGAAGACCGCAACGGAAATGGGGAGCTTCACGGAGCACACCCGAGTCCCACATTTTCAACTTCCTTCCCACCAAACCAAAGGCAGGACAGTGGTCAGGACACCGAGAGGCTCCAAGGAGAGGAGCAAGACTGCCGCTGTAATGGCAGAAGTTTCTGGCCCACAAGAAAATTGATTGCACCAGCTCCTACATCTTCTAGGGGGCAATGTCACATGCCAGACCCAACTGATGCATTGCCAAAACGGCAGCGCTCAGAGGATTCTCCGGCTGGGCAGGGACCCCAAAAGAAAAAGGGGGTGCAGGAGTCGCAAGAACCCTCATCGAGACAAGTTGACTTGGATCACCATGCAGTGCTCCTGGACAACTATCCCGAAGGCAAATTGACGGAGGAACAATCCTCCTCCTTTTGCGATTCTATCTTGACTGAGATGGACAAAAGTCTCAGTTGTAAGGGCGGCGGCAGAAGGTCCCATTAAGATCATCCTGCGCCAACGAACCTACCAGCCAATGGCTGACTTTGACTGGCTGGCTTTTTGGGAGATCTCGGATCTATTAGGAGAACCGACGGCTCTTTCACATTAAAAGTCAATCCCGACAAAACGATTGTGATTCCTTTCGCGATCACTACCAGAGCTTTCGGAACCGAAACTCACAGGTATAACTAGAGGCTTTTCACAAGCCAAATATTTAAGAGTGACGCTAGATGCCAAGATCAACTAGAACCAGCACATGGTCACTCTGAAGAGTAGGACGCGCAGATCCCTGTGGGCTTGCTGCCGAGCTTTGGGATCCATATGGGGTTTGCAACCGAAAACCCTGTACCGGATGTACACCACCATCATTAGGTCCATGGTAACTTATGGAACTTTAGTTTGGTGGTTCAAAACCGCGCTTAAGGGTTTCATATCTAAATTAGGCAAAATTGAAAGAATGGCCTGCCTTTCCATCACTGGCAGTGCTGGAGCCTCACCTCAATTGGTTACAACTCGACCTGGAGGTAGATAAATCCGCCATAAACGCGGCGCTGCGGCTGAAAGCGAATGGCTACCTGGTTGATGGTATTATGCGAGGACATTCTCAACATTATAGAAGAGATTCCGGAAGCGGGGATGCTGTCGGATTACAACACAGACAGACTTTTCTTAAGGTATCGCCGGGTGGGCTAGTATGGTACACGAATGGCTCCAAAATAGAGACAGATGCGGGCGCCAGAATATGGGGCTTTCGTGCCAGAAGCAGCGATATCGTACAGCGATAAGCTTCCAAGCAGAGGTGTACGCTTCACTGGCATGAGCTCATGCAAACTTAAGAAGGGCCTACCGAAATAAACCGATTTTTATCTTCTCTGATCGCCAAGCGGAAATTAGGTCTCGTAGTACCAAATCAAAATTAGTTTGGGACTTCCAACGTGCTATTGGTGAGCTGGGTGTTCTCAATCAAGTTACCCTTGTCTGAGTCCCGGGGCTTCAAAAACAATGAAAAAGCGGATGCCGTGGCTAATCAGGGCTCTGATATTTCATTCATCGGTAGCGGGGCACACCAGCTTGCTGCAAAAAGGACCTCGCCAATCGGACTTTGATGAAACATCCTGAACGGTGGAGGTTAACGCCTGGACTGGCCGACTCTAAGCGGTTCCTTCCTGCGCAGTCTCTTCACACCATCAAGGAATTGTTAGGGCGCAGTAGGAATGATGCCAGGACACTTCTTGGCTTGATTACCGGACCGGACGGAATATCCCACGTGCAGGCTTTGCCTGGAGGATGAATTTGCCCTTTATATTCTCTGTGAACCCTAAAATTTTTCATTGCCTGCCCGCGGTTAGAAAGCTGATCAGAATCGACGATTACCCTCTGTGTCTTTGCTGTATTTTCATATGTTGTATACTTTGTCATACCCCTCTTAACTCATACTGGTAGAACAAACGGTGACCCTGCGATTAGTTTAATAGAAAAGTATCTTAAGTTACAAAGCATACACATATTACTTTTATCTAATTTCTTTCTTCATCACCACCACATTTCACTCCCTTCCAACAAATAATAAAACAATCCTAAAATTACAACCTTCAAATAATCACAATAACCAGTTGACCGAATCTAATCACCGGTAATTTGTTTAACTTTATATCAATAATAAATATAGATTAACCATTTGCGATATGAAGTGCTTGTACAGGGGCACGGTTATTTCATTCGATGATTATTAGTGCATGTTACAACTACTTAACTTCCTCCAGACTTGTGGGTTATTAGAGAAGAGTTAGATTTGTTTTCACGTTAATATTGATTTTCAGTAAACCCCCTATTATGTTCGAATGGCACCTGTTACATCGTTGTTTTAGAATGAATCTATTCATATAACTGGTTACTAGCGTTTTGGAAAAATGATGAAATGAACAATATTAAAAGCAGGATTTTAAAAAAATCTACCTTGTTATGTTAGCATATGGCTAAACGTGGATTTCAAACCCACTAGCATTACATAATGCCTGCCCATGTGCACCTAATCATTTACGCGGGTCTCGAGAAATATACTTAACTAAGAAGCGAAATTAATTTAGTAGCTGCGATAACAACTAACATACTGAACAATTGTTAGCCATTTAAAAGTCCCATGAATAAGAGCCCTGCATTTCGACAACTAAGTCAAGTAAGCCTCTCCGTTAAAGCTTCAAGTCGATTCTTTTAAAAATATGAAAAATGTAAAACTGCGTAAGTCTAGAAATTCTCATAGAAACAAAAAACGAAACTTACGAAACAATCTGCCTGATGTATACTATCTAAAAACATGAAAAGGTCCTTCTTCATTCACGACATCACACCGACTGATTACGGAAAAATTTTCTACCCACGGCTTTACCTGTAATTTCTCCTTCCACGTTCAACCTAAAAACAGCATGCGCCAAGTTTCTACGAGGGGAAATGGAAGAAGTTTACGGACTCTTGGAAATGAATATAGGGAAAACATGGGAGGAGTTTTCCAACAATAAATCACAATTTATATATCATATGTATAATATTCTCATTGTTAGCTCTATGATGTGCAGCAAGCAGGGCTTTCTTATAGCTCATAGTTATCCTCATAATTATCCTTAAACTGTAGCAAAGATTCAAGCGCCTCACCATAATCATCCGCTTCTAGGCCGGTTTCCTTAAATCTATGCAATTTAGCAATTTTTATCCGGCTAGCATCCCGATGTAATGAATCAATAGTATCAGCTAAATCACCTGAAGATTGTATAGAAGCAACAGATGGCATCGAAATAATTTTCTCCGTATCCAAGCGGTTAAAGTCCCTGACGAAGCCACCCGAACTGAGACGTGGGTCGAATATTTCTGACGGAAAGGGCACCTTTATTGGCAATGGAATTTGCGTTGCCGAGACATGAGCCATACTACTATGATTCTCGCATTGAAAATACAGCTGAAACATTTCGGAGACAGACTCACATTTATAGGCAGCCATTTTCATTTGATGCTGGGCTGATTTAAGGGGTCGCTTTAATCTATTTTTAGGAATTCCACGGACACAAACTGATTGAATCACGTAATCTGTACCGATGCTCGAGTTTGGCGAGAGTTGTGTAAACAATTTCCCTTCAAATTTGTCTAGACAGTCATTGAGGTCGTTATCACTTTGCATTGGAAATGGAAATGAAAATGCTGCTGCCGCCAGTTTTCTACCGTAGTTAGTTAGATCGGCACAGAACCCAGATAGATAACTGCTGGATGTTGGATCCTTGAAGCGATATCGAAGTGTTATAGTATCTAAGAATGATGCTAGAATTGCTGAACTTTGATAAAAACTGCTATCGTTGTAATTAATCATAGGAAATTTTCGAGCGGTTCCTAATTGTCGCCAGGCACGATCTTGTACTGAAAGAGGCACGAACAGTGATGATTGTTCGATTAATTTGCTGAAGGTTAGTGCTATGTTGACGATACGTATCGAATCGGTCATTGGTTCGTCTGAAATGAAATTGTAATTAATTTAATTGGATTATTAAGAGTAATTGTAGGTGTTCTACCGGAATTTTCAAATAATATACTTTTCGGCGAGAATACTGGAATGGCAAAGTTAGCTTTTGAGTATTCGTCGTCTAAATATTCTAAGCATTTTGTAGAAAGGCCGGAGAATGCATTTGTACAATCGAAAATTGTTTGGAAGCCCTGAAACAAAAAGATATAATGTTATTATTAGTAAACATCGGGATTTGGTTCGTGATTATTAAAGAGGCTTATCTTAATATTGAAAGGGTGATTCCTAAGCTTGGTTTTCCCACATAAAAATAATATGACATATCATCAAATTTTAGATAGAAACAATGAGACACAGCTACCTGTGCCAGCTCTTTCCCTCTCTTCCTAAGAGCCAGCTCTTTCCTAGTTAACAAATTGTAGCACACAAGAAAAACGCACACCACATCAAACCTAGTAAGAAAACCCTTCCACCATACTGAAACGAAGAGTTATCTGACCTTAAGCAGTTAAACAGCGAGCTTTTCAAATGATCTTATATGCACAAATTATTGAAATCCCTACAAGAACTGCCTGAGGCTGTAAAAGAGATCTCTTAAGGCCAAAAAAAAGGCAGGGCCTGGTCAAAAACGCATGATTCCAGTCATTTTGCAGTATTCAGCAATTGGAAATCTGTAGCTGAATACTGCAAGAATGACTACAGTCATGCGTTTTTTAGCAGGCCCGCAATGATAGAGGAAACCTTGACAGCCTTGGTTACCTCTAAGCAACCCTACCTAACATCTTATTTCATACGGAGAGGTGGTACATGAACAGAGCCCTGAAACTTCTCCCGAATAGTACTTCCCGGGTTGCGAAAATGTGATACTCGACAGGCACATAAAATCGCAACCGATAATAGCAGTATCATGGGAGGAAGTGGGCCAAATCATCACAATGGAAAAGGTGCACCGTGCAGCGAACAGTTTCTTTCCGTATAAGTTACCAAGTATGAATAAGATCATGGAAAACTTTGTTTCAGAAGGCGCATGACATTACAGGGGCATCATGGCGATCTTCGTTCCAAAGATAGGTACACCCTTATGTAAAACAACAAATGATAAGCTTGTTATGGATTGTTCTAAGGATCACAGAATGCGTTCTGGGGCCCAATTCCGTAACGTGCAGACTACTGATCCAAACTGATACTGAGCCAAACGGGTACAGTGCTTTGTTTTTTCATTCTACAAGAATTGGACGAGAGTTTTTATTACAGAAGGGGTGCGCACGGGTGGGAGAATTTATTTACAGTAGAAACGCAAATGAGAGTAAGTGGTGAAAAATGGAAAAATAAAACAGTGTGAAAAAGCGAGGACGGAGCAAAAACCGAATTCAGCGATTTGAGCTTTCAGAGTACACTTATCCAGCGTAACAAAGCTCGCAGTCTTTTTCGGAATCGTTTGAATCGATGAATCCTTGCGGTTTGAATCCTATACCACCGAAATTCAATCCCTGTTTTTTTTTTCAAGCATGGCTAGGAAAAATCAGTAGACTCCGCTCTGCGCGCAGTAGTCCATTGAATACTGCCTAGTATTAACAGTTCACTATAGCCACCTTCATGGATGTAGAAGACACTGTTAACAACTTCAGCACCGAAGCTGGTCCAGGTTGCACTGGTGGAATTTAGGATCCACGGTGATAATAGTCAGCGCATCCTCTGCATACTGAAAGCTAGTATCATCCATAGCAGTTTAAGCAACAGGAGAGTGGTAAAGGCGACTTCCAGGGTACACCCCAGGTCAGGTTGATGATATAGCTTACGACTATGGTTAAGATTCGAAAAACATTAGAGAACGAGAAAATGAAACAAACATCATAAAGGTGCCTACACGATATTATGGTCCTAGTATCTGGAAAGTTTCTCTCTGCTATCAAAGAGATTTTGGGGGTGGCTTTTGGAACGGTTTGCGAGTTTTCCAATGGGTTTTCCACTGTCCCCGAAGACAAAACTAAATGCGGCCTCATCAGAAAGCGCGACGATTCGAGGCTTATTTGGCTTCTCTTAAATTATATATGTAAAATAGCGCTCTACACTCCGGCCAGCATCCCAAAAAACAGGCGCACATCATCATCGCTTGGAGATTCGGCTTGTTGAATACTTCTTACATAGCTCGTCAAAGGTGAAGGGTTCCACCTTTTGTGGAGTTGTAAAAAGCCACGATTTCTGGTTTGCCAATTTCCTCGTTCATTCGTCAAGGACATCAACGAGGTGACGTAACGTTGAGAATTGTTTAACTGTTCAGTCAATTTTTTAATGTAACAACTCGGCACGATGTTTGAGGACTCAAGCCAGTGAGCGGGAAGGTTGGAGAAGAAAACTGAAGGAGGTCAAGGTTCGATTTGGGCTGTAGTGCCATTGAACTGTACTGAACGATGTCTCCTCTGGCTGTTTCCACCTTCACAACATAAGGTTCAGCTTTAGCATGTATGATGTTTGCACGTCGTTGCAGGTGACAATTTTTGTTCCGTATTTATCCGGCTTACTGCCAATGTATATTCTAGCTCCGAAAAGGCCAGAAGTTGTTCGTCAATGTTACAACAAGTAGATGGCGAATAATGCCTCTTGCAATTTGCAATGAATGCGTCCCACAGATCTTGTATGGAGACTAAAGTATGTTCTGTTCTTCTTGCATCTCGCGTATTCTTGTCACGGAACCGAAGATTTTTTAAAAGATACTGAAATCGACGTTCCGGCATAAATTAACCCAAACTCAGGGCTCCACAGATCTTTTAAATTTGTGTGATTGTTCTTTTCCAGACCGGTAAAATATAATAATCCGGTAAAAGCATTCAACTCGACTATATCGGGGTTTTTACAAAATGTAGGATGATTGTCAACGTAAACTGTTTGTCTTCAATCGATTTCTTGATATGCTGAACAATCTCCGGAGTAAATTATAGGGACTATGCTTCCAAGATGGTTGCAATATTCTTCACTTCATTATTCGCTGACGGCAAGTAAACTCGAAGCGAACGGCGTTCCCGCGGCTCAGGTGCGTTTGTCGTCCATTTGAAATATTTTTTTCCTTTGAGAATAGATTGTCAACGGCCTGCCAGTCTTGGTTATCTAGTACTACTTGTCGCCCTTGCGTCAAGGTCCCTTGAAGTCAAGGTCTTCGTCGCAATTCTGCCCTTCTTCATGAACTTCTTCTCTTTCGGCTTCGTCGTAAAACACGTTCGGGCTATGGTCGCGTAAATATAGTATATAACCTGGGATGCAGAAGGTTGCTAAACCTCGCCCTATATTCATGAGAGAGAAATTCGATTTTCAAAGGCCCAGTGTATACACACAGGGTTAATATTAGAATGAACATTATTGATGATATGTTAAATACTATCTACTAACTTCTTTCAACAAAATGATAATTTTATTCACAACTATCTTCATATCCCTACAATATAACAAAATCCTCACCTGACAACTATTACACTCCTCAATATAATGACGAATTTTATCAGAAAAATCATTTTCAAATTGTTCCGTATCCCACAATCTTGCTCCATTTGAAAATGAGTCAAAAGTCTCCCGATCAGAAGATAATTGATATTCATTTATTATATTAACTGTCCTGGGATGATACCGCGTATAGAGGTAGTCTGTCCATGCTTCTACATTCTCAGAGAGATTGTATTCTTTTTCTATAATATAAAGTTATGTTAATATTTCATATTTATTTGTGATTATTAAATGTATTAACCTTCAACGTCGATAATAGGATTCTCGATATCCTTCTGAAAATCTGGCTTTTTAGCTGGATCTTTCTTGATAACTTCGATACTCCTACTATCCCAAGGAATGAATTCTTTTAGTTTTTCGATATCATCTATTTTAGATATACCAGCTGCATTGTCTTGTTCGTAGAGTGTACCCTCTCGGGGTAGATGACGAAGGGCTCCTTTAAGATCTACTAAAAGAAGTCGAGGTGTGTATGTTGTCTGGCCCTGGAAATGATTATAGGATAAAATCTAGTTTCTTTATGCTAATGTTAAAGGAGACGCACTTTTAAATCAACTCCTTCTCTATAAAGGACATCGTGATCAATGTCTGATGGACCGGCATTTGGATCGTAAACAAATCCTGATTCCTGTGGAAATTATGAATTGACAAAATGTTTCTTTGGTTTTTTAGATATTTATGTTAACCTGAATGTTCCACCAGTGAGCGCCGACATAATTAGCGTAGTTTCCTAGCTGTAACGTGAGGATTTCCCGGGATGAAGACATTTTTACCAAATCTGTAGGATGTTTTATTAGTAATCAATCAACTGACATTTTGCTTTTTTATGACATTTCAGATGGCAACGTGCTTCTTCTTGATTCCCCTTAAAAGTGTACATTGCAAGCCAAAATTGTGTTTTCAATGGCCACGGAAAAGGTTTGTGTTATTACTAATTTAGCAAAAGCATAAAATTTGACATTTCAGTTGAAGTTTTTGGTCCTGCGGATGGACGACTCGTCGAACAAGACAAAATCTGAATTTAAACAACAAGTTCTACTTTTATAAAGAGATTCCAATAATAACATAATAATGAAAACAACAAATTGCAATTCCTGCTTCCTGTACCTTCAAAAATGTAACAAGTCCGAGAGCCTTCTCAGTAACAAATCCTACTTACAATTAATATCGGATATCGTAGGGATTAAGGTATGGATGTAAATAAATCGGATTATAAATGAAACTTTAATCTTACTGGTGTATAGATAGATTTTACTGATCATAAACAATGCAACGCATGTATGAAATGCATTCGAATATTGAAGCTAGTCCAAAAATTCCGAGAAACATGCCGCCGGAATCATCTAAAAGTTCCTATGAAGAAAACTGAAATTCTCGAACAACCTACAACAGAATTAGATTTTGATACTACTCCTGCAAGCTATATTATTGTTGATGATGATAACGATATAAATGTTAGACTCAAGGATGTTAAAGAGGATGAAAATTCACCTCTTGGTGTAGAGCAAGAATCGGATCGACATGCAAGTAACATCAATCCTCCCCAAAAATCCAATGGCTGTAAAAGAAACCTTTCTCCTTGCTATATTTGTGGAAAACTAGTTAATCGGAGTCGTTTAAAATATCACATAAACACGCATGAAGGTATTTTATTTAAGATAACACTAGAATCTCCTTAATTTTTATCATCATTCCAGACAAACGCCCTTTTACATGCCCAGACGCAAAATGCAACAAATCATTTCCATCTCCATTCCAGTTAAAAAGTCACCAAAAGATTTGTCACACCGATATTTATCCATTTGAATGTACGATCTGTGGTAGAAAATTTAAGGTTCACACATCCTTTATAATCCACAAAAGTTATCACTTAAATCCTGAACTTCCATGTACAGTTTGTGGAAAGTTATTGAGGCATAAAAGGGCCTTAAAGAAGCATATGATGTCTCATACAGGAGAACGTCCATTTGAATGTAATTTTTGCAATAAGACATTTCAAAATAAATATAATCTTAAGGTACATCAGAGATCGCATACACGGGATAAACCGTTTAAGTGTACGGAATGTGATAAATGTTATGGTTATAATTGGCTTTTGAAGGCTCATGTTATGGCCAAGCATACGGTGTAAGGGTAATGTAGATTTTTGTATTAATTATACTATGGATTAATACGCAAAGAAACTTTTTTTTATTTATCCTTACAATATTCAGCATTTATTTCTTCCTGTAGGGTTGCCACGAACACAGGACCCTTGTTGGACTCAGAAGGACGTTTACTTACATCTAGAGAAGAACAGATACACCCGAGTCAAACTATAAAAAAATGTGTGCCAACAACATCCTTTGCGGAAAAGGAAAAATCATGAGGATAGACAATTTCATAATCAGATTGATCCGAAATCACATTGAAAGACCGACAGAAAGTAACAACCCCCTTATCTTCGGGGCTTTCTACCACAGACCGGACTTTTATGACATGACAAAACGGACAGGACAAATACCGCTTGAAGCGTTCGCACAGCTAGTATGTTATACGAAAGAGCCGATGGATGAACAAGATAAAGTGGGAGCTTCTAGAACCAATTTGAAAAAGGTGACTGGAAGAGCTTAGCCAGTAAGCATGGTTCGGAGTGAATGCAGTAATATAGGAAAGAGGTTAACTAGGTTTTTTTATGTGGCAGCGCTAAGCTCAGAAATCAATCTTTATACTACCAGTCCGTCATGTCGTTTGTCGTCATGATGCAATGTCTAGCAGCAAGCTTAGACGGGGGATTAGGTTAAGGGCTATGAGGGTTCGAAGGGGTGTTGAATACGGTGACGATGAGCCCTTGGATGTTGTAGGAGCTCGGAAATACCGACTGCGAAAGATTGTTCCACAGTCGTGTAGTTCTATTTAGTAATGAATTGCTATCTTGTTGAGTGCACGAATAGACGGGTTGCAAGTGGTGGGAGTCAGACGAGTGGGCCAATCTGGTGTTGCGGCTATACGATTGCTGTGGAGGCAGGAGAGCGTTCATTTCGATAGAACAGTCTCTATGATAGTATCGATAAAATTTTGTCAGTGCTGCTCCATTCCTACGGTGGCCCAAGGGGTCGATGGTGGAGCAAACGATGCCCTCATCAATTAAATCAAAAATTGGGAGTGGACTCACGCGATTATGAAATATACGCGACTTCGGATTATCTTAGGCGCATTTGTCGTTTCAAATCCGCAGAAAATTTGTTGCGGATCACATTTTTACAGCGCGAAAAAGGTCAACGAGAAATGCGCGGCTGCGGATTTAAGAATCGCAAAATGTCAAATCCGCACTCACTTCCGATCCGCCGGATCTGGGAATCGAGGCCATTATTGACTCCAACGAAAAAATTGCCTCTCATTTCCACTCGATGTTTTCGGTAATCGCAAGTTATCAACTGTGCATTCACTTTCCCACCGGCGGCGGGAATACTTACTTATTTCCTTTTAATTCCTCATATGTACTAGGGCGGAAACAGTTGTCATTCAGCGTATTCTGTTTTATGCCACAGCTCTCAGCTACATCAAGGATATCCCAGCTGTTGCGGCTCCTGCTAATAGAGTTGCACGTGGTCCTCGGTCTTTCAGCTCGACGGGTTCCAACCAAGGATTTGTTTGTCTAGATTTTCGTTTCCAGGTCGCAAGGTGTGGCCAATCCAATTCCATTTCATCGTTGTTGGCAGGCACAGCGTCATAGTTCTTCATTTGTAGTTCTAACTTGCCAGCGGATTTTTAGGATACGGCGTAGGCATCTGGAGATGAAAACTTGTAGGCGCGTTGTAATGAATTGGGTAACTTTCCATATTCCGCCATGAACTACATTAAAAGGCCCGAAACACGGCGTGTCGTGGTCGAATGGAGCATGCATTGGGCCCTTAACATTGGATTAGAACAACCAAAAAGTTTGATGCTAATTGGGATCCCCGTTGATCTTTATGTATATGCGGAGCAGGCACGCATATGCGCTTGGTGCTTTATTTATTCTGGAAATGATAACTTCAGCCCCGTCTTTTTCGGCAATTATGCTACCGAGGTAACAGAATTTATCTACCAATTCAATTGTGCTCACATTTATCCGTATTTCTTTAGTTTTAATCAGATTTAGCCTTAGCCGCCGAGCTACTTTGTGGTGCTAAATTAGTTCATATTTTTGGTATCCTGATATCAGTGGGCCAGCAAACACATATCATCGGCGTAGTCGAGATCCTTAATGCGGTCACCATTGTATTCCACCTGTTGTACTATCTAGAGCGCCAACAAGGATGTCGTTTATTATTATAAGAAAGAGTAATGATGAAAGTAGGCATCCTTGCCAGAGCTCACCTGAAAGATGTAGGATAATTTTCCATTGTGGAGAACTCTGCATTTAAATTTGTTGTATAGAGCTTTCATCATCTTTAACAGACGAACGCATGGTAAAGGTGGATGGTACTTCAGTAGACTACTCCACTTATATTTATGAAGTGCGTTAACAAAAAATCCGCAAGAAAATAGAGATGTTGGTCGACCGAAAAACACCTAGAGAAGAACAGTAATGAAAGAAATTGAAGATTATAACAAAAACCTGGAACTTAGAGAGTATCTCAAAACAGAGTCCGATGGAGAAACTTTGTGGAAGCTATATACTCCCTGCAGGTGTAAAGAAAGATAATAATATTTCGTTTTAAATGGCGCTACAATACT
Source organism: Thereva unica (assembly GCA_949987705.1). NCBI lineage: Eukaryota > Metazoa > Arthropoda > Insecta > Diptera > Therevidae > Thereva > Thereva unica. The sequence goes on from OX465284.1 coordinate 107,543,497, forward strand.
ATGTCATCTGCAAAAGCTAGTATCTGAATGTTTCTTGTGAAGATGCTATTTGTTCCATCTAGTTCTGCTTTCTGGTTATAAATCTGAACTCCTTGTCGCAGACCTAGTTCTGCTTGATAATCCCGATTCCTGTCTTTATATGTATGATTTCAGTCTACTGTGCAAAAGTGCTCTGTAAAGTGCGCTCAACAACGTGATTCTTTCCTCTTATAACTACAAATAAAAAAATATGAATTTTTATAAAGTACATACATATTAATATTTTTGAGAAAATCCCCAAATTCCTGCTTTCTTAGGATTTCTCTTATAAAAGTTAATTCATAACAATTTATTTTAACTTATAATAATAACAATAACGAAATTCAAGATAGCACTTCAAACATAGATCAAAAATGAAAAATACAAGTCTGGTATTTCTATAAAATTATTTTTAAATAAACGAAATATAATATAGATAAACAAATATTATAACGAACTACACTTCCTACTCTTATTTATCATCTCGGTAGTTATTTTTTGTATTTTTAATTTAAAAATAAATCGTTCCTTTTCACTAAGGCTCTCGATATACGGCAGCAGACTATTAAAGAAATGAACGTCATCATAAAGCATTTTTAACTTATCTAAATTTTCTGAAAATTCAGTCTTAACACATTGTTGATTGATAGTTTCTGTTGAACAGGAAGATATATTATTATTATTATTATTCGAAGGTCCGGGTATTTTCGATAAGGCTCCACTTTCTTCTATTGCCATATCAGGGACAAAATTTTCTATTTTCACCATTGGTGTATTATTGTTGTTATTGTACAATTGTTCTGTAATTGTACTTTGATCTGGTGGTTTCCAGTTAAGAAAGCATTGTTTAAATAGTATTTCTTCTGAAAAATAAGTTTTATTGATTAGATAATAATTGTTTTAAAAAACGAATAATGTTTTATACTAATTTAAGACTTATAAAATAATAATCAACGGAAGATTATGTGAATCAAATATAAAGATATGGACAGAAAACAGAAATTTTATTGTGATTTTGTCACTATATTTTTAACATTCATACATACAATAATAACACTCACTTGTCAGTTTTCACAAAAATCAAATTTGTTTTGTACTTTTCAATTGAGATCACTCATTAGAACGACGTTTTCCAATAAGTTACAAGCTAACCGAAAACGCCAGAGACTAATCTATGCAACAAAATACAAGTAAGATACTAGAATAAATATAGAATTTAAAAAAAAAACAAGCTTAAGGCTATTCAATAATGAAAGAAAACACAACCAAAGGATTATATAACAGAAGAAAAATACACTAATTATCTAAATCAAAAACTGCTATAAAGGATATGCTGTTCTACACTTCTTTTATTCTGTAAAATAAAGAAAACTCTTATTTGATCTAAAGCATGCTCATACTATCATCTATTTCCTTGATTTGGGAAACCCCTCTTCCAAAATCCACTTCTCCATAACGAAAAAGATTCCGTAAGTACTGTTATGACATTGTTTTCTTGGTCCAAAGGCTCCTTTGAGAGGGGTAATGTTCGATGAATATAATGAGCCATTGTTTCGCCTTCAACATTCTTTAGCTTTGTAATGCCATCTTCATTGTATGTGGTCCACTTTTCATATCCCACCAAAAATATAACAATACGTTAATGAAATCTCCTTTTAGCCTGGGTTCCGATGTTTCTTCTTGCCTTAATCACTGTCATAGATCTATTTCTTCCCAACAGTCATAATTCAGTCCAAAAAGTTCATTCTAAAGAGCAAAGAAGATACACAATACCTGCGCCGATTGACTCGGTCAAATTTGTGAAAAAACCAAATTGCAAACTTGCCCATACACAGAGATGTCGACGATTGGTTGAATGACTAAGCCTAAGCTTCACTGTTGGTCCTTAAATAGTCACAATGGGTTTGCAGGACGTCCTGGATATGCTCTACAGATCTTGCACGTCTAGGCTCGTCTAGTCGAATGTACTGTCCTGAAAGTCGTGGTCCGACTGACACGACACTTTCTTCAACTAAACGACTTATATAGTGACGACTCGACTTTCAGCATAGAGGCCTAAGTCTTTTGCCCTATCCTCACATCATCTCCGTTTATCTCCATATGCGAAAGAGGCATAAATAAGCCCTTTTTGCTTAATTTATCCTGGAACTGACTTCTTCTTCTGACCCGCCATTGTCGCTAATAATGGGTGAATTCAAAAACTCAACACTGCTGCAGCAACAATGCAGAATTCAGAAAATAGAAATGTATGGTTGAATTCTGCAGTGTTGAATTTTTAAATTCACCCAATGCTACCGACGTAACTGAATTTATCTACCACTTCCACGGCACCGTTATTCAGTTCGCATTTATTCGTATTTCTTTAGTTTAAATCGAATTTAGCCTTAACCCTATCGAACTACTTTGTGTTGCCAAATTGTTTAACATACATATCTGTTAATTTGTCAGTTTCAAAAAAATGTCGGTCCACGTTCCCATGTTGTTTCAATTATCCAACTCGCGATGTGTATTCAAATTCCGCCGGACGCGTTCACAAAACTGCACACAACAGGAATCGTTGAGGTAGCGATTTGCGATGTGCTAATTTAATTTAACTGCCTTGTTGCGATTGATCGCGATCGCACTTGAAGCACGAACGCGCCGATGTGAAACGCCTTTTAACATACTAGGGGTAACTTTAAGGCGTCCATTAAACTTTCATGCACTTGTCAAACAATTCCATCAGCCATAATTGATGAAAATCAAAATATTTAGATAATTGCATCAATCATCACCTTAGAAGGTAGGTTTCCGTCAGTCATAGCAGTAATTGTGGCAAAACTGACCTATCGTCTAATGGGCCCGCAACGGAGGATCTGCGATGGAATGATCACATATTCCAAATCACTAAACAAGCCTCCCAATACCTTGGATTTCTTAAGAGGCCAGCCAGCCGCCCTAGCCACAATCTTCAAAACTTACATTCGGTACCGCTTTGAATACAATTCGTATATCTAAGCAGGCGCCCCAAAAACCTCCTTGGCTTACCTCGACATGGTGCAAAAACGTGCCATCAAACTCGTTGGTGATGGCACCTTTCGCACCACTCTATAGACCCTTTAAGCCACCGTAGGAATGTAGCAGCCCTCTCTAAACTTTATCGCTATTACCATAGCGACTGTTCCACTGAAATTGAGAATCTCCTGCCTGCACGGCAATATTTTCCCGCAACGCAAGACTAGCCCGTTCCATACCCTGCAGCCATTTCGGAAAAATGAGACTTTCTGATCCGAATACATAGTAGGTCCCCTGGCCATTCGCAAATGTCTCGATTCTTAGCAGATGCCATCTAGTTTAGGATCCCTAACCTCTGGGCGCGCTGGTCTACGCCATCCATCGTTATCGCACTCTATAGACCATACCGCACAAAACAGATTCATGTTCGATTGCTTCAATTTAACAAAAATCAAACAAACTTTCAACAAGAGGTGTAATTTTAAAAATAAACAGAAAAGCGCAATATAAAATTGATAATATCTTTATTTGAATCTAAATAAAAACTCCGGAAGTTAATATTAAGGCAACACAATATCTACCAAATGTTCGCTTCAGTCATTTTTACAAACTGTTAAGGCTCAAACAGAACCAATATATTCCATCCGCACCGCACGTTTTTTCTTTGTTATTCTTGACGTTCCGTCCGCTTGATTGTAGCTACCACTCCGTTCGTCTTATGGAAATGTCAACTTTCCAACTTTTAAAAACGGACGGAACGGATTGGCTCTGTTCGAGCCTTTATTCTTTTGATGAACAATCACGTTTTCACATCATAGCGCCTGCGCATTTCGCCAATAGCAGCTCTATTATTATTGTCTTGCGAAAACTTTATCTTTTACGTAGCTCCAAAGAAAATGTTCAATGGTGTTAGATCGTACGATGTTGGTGGCCTTTTATTGAGCATCAATTTCAAGCCAAAAAAGTCAAACGACATACATATTTCTGTAACGCATAATCTCATTCACTGTAACGATCGAACCAGCAGCATTTTCAAAAAACTATGGCTCGATTGCACCACCAGCCCGAAAACCGCACCAATTTGTAAGTCTTGGTTGGAGGGGTTGTTCAGTTCGACAGTTTTGCTTGTTTACGAGTCGAACAGTGCACAGCTTAATTTTGTTTAAGAAATGATACTGCTGATGCATTTCCACCATTTCCATGTACAGCATATACGTGTTCTGTTGGCTTCAATACTTGTCTCAACTTCAATTCATAAGCATCTTGTGATATATGCCCAATTCCTGTGATCATCTCCAAATGGACAAACCTCGTATTTCTTTCACACTCTCAGCTGCAGCACCGATATTTTCAGCTGGCATAGGTGGAGGAGTACGAGTTTGAGTTTTCACATCACTACTAAACTTATCCGAGGCATTCACTTTTACTGACCGTGCGAGATAATACCCACAAACTGTACCGAACTGTTGCCGCGATATTTTCACCATGTTTGTGGTGAATTTTTACCATTTCAATGAGTTTTGCGAGACTGTGTCGATCCATATCTGAAAACCACCTTTTGTTCAGAATTATTTTTTAGCCAATTAACTTTTATAGTATTCGATTAGAAGATACGAAGGCTTGATCGTTGAACAAGTTGAACAGGTAATAATTGCAGAAATGTATGTTAATAGCAGAGAATAAATGCCTCATATAATTTTAAAACGATCGCATGAATAATAAAATATATATTCTTTCTTCAATTATTTTATTTTTTTTTAGTAAAAAAAATGTTAGTACTTCTTAGGTTTTATTTTTCGCATAGATTTCTTTTTTTTTGTTTTTTTTTTATTTCAATTCTTAAACGTGAAAATAATAGAGTAACGTAAAAAGGTCACAAAAATTAAAATAAATAAAAAAGGAAATTTAATTTATTTCAATTAAGTAAAAAGTAAATGGTTTTTCTCTAAGTCGTTCTATTAATTTTTTACATTCAAACTGAAATTGGAGATAAAACAACTTCCTTTATAGTTTCTTCAACATCAACATCTGAATCGGTTTCTAAATTTAATTGATCATTTCTTTTGGAAAATAAATAATAAATATTGTATAAGTTGTATATTTACCTTCATCATCATCTTGGTGTTTTTCCGAAATTTTCTGCCGCTTTCTTCTCGGTGTTACATTTGACTGTACATCGGAAATACTGTCAGCTTTTCTTTTATGTAAACTATTACTACTTTCTTTACTGTATGAATTATCTAAAAGTAGAAATGTATATTTTAAATAAATATAAATTATAATTATATAGTATAATGACGATTACTTAATTACGATCCATGGAGTGATGGTATGTGGTATACAAATGGACGTATACTAATCATAATTGGTTCGGCATGCTTGTTAGAAAGGAGATTCGTTAAATGATACCGTTTGGAATAGATTCAGACAATGAGATGGTTTTGAATAGTTTTTTTTGTTGTATGTGAAAGACTAGAATTCTGAGATAAATCCCCTTGGGAGCAAAGCATTATCTGCCCAATACACAAGAAAGAGGACAAATTCAACTGTGCAAACTGTAGACATATAGAAACTAATAACCCGAGAAAAATGTTTTCTAGAATTTTTGTTATGGTTAGTGTCCGTTCTGTAGGAAAAATAGATTCTTCATTTGCTATAATTTCGACAAGATTTTTTTTCTGATCTCTCACTGTTATTCAATATCGTCGTCCTTTCGTTTAGATTTTTGCCAGTATCATCTAGAGTTGAGCCGGACCTACACGAAGCAGTACATTTGTACCTTACACGATGGTAAATGGTATCGAGGTCTCAATTTTTTTAAATGTCCCAGTTCAAAAATAATGTCCCAGTGATATATAGGGAGTATCGAGAAAAACGAGGCGAGGTGTGATTATAAAAACGTAGTGGAGAGACATGGATTTCCTCTTTCTTACTTCTTTTGAGGCAGTACAATTAAACTAGAAATCAGGGGTGGGGACTGTAAATACGTAGTGGTGAGTTTCTTTTGGCGAAGTAAAGGATTTAATTTGAAATAAGGCGAGATATGATTGTAAAATATAAATTTATTTAGCGGAGGAATAGGTTTCTTACTCTTACTCTGAGGCAGTTCAATGTATGTATATTAGAATCAAACTCCTGAAAAAAGCTCTTCATTGGTATTGGTTTTTTTTTCTTTAATTCGCTTATTTTTGTCATTTTGGTATTATAAAGGCACATCGCCTCTTTTGAAGTATAATATTGAAGAAGAAAAAAGAGGCACTTCGTACAAACTCATTTTATAAGATTTTCTATGTGCCTCTTGGCACGATCTCCTAGTGACCCCCTCCACGGATACTTTATTTATAGTCGCTACTTGACTTATCCCACAAATTGCGATGGATAGAATACTCTTGAAATTTAATTATAGTGGTTTTATTCCATCTATCACTCATCTTGAATAGCCGTCTACATAAAAGTTCAAGAAAGTACTGAAAAAATTTTATCAAACAACATTTTTAAAAATCCAAAGACTGTGAGACTTGCGTCCACACATAACGAACACTATTCAAACTATTGTCAAATGTTTGTTGTGTGTGGACACGGCTTTATACAAGGAGATTAAACTTTCAACACTTGCCAAGCTACTGCTTTTACTTTGGACCGGTCATGTCCAAAGAATGGATGACTCAAAGATACGAAAAAAAGCCCTGTATCTTCTACACCAGATGACCACGCTGAAGTTGGGAAGACAGTTTTGAGGCTGATGCGACAAAACTGCTCAAAACAAGAAACTGGAGGCAAGTTGCAGAGCAGAGAGACGTCTGGAGGAAGAAACTGATGAAGATGAAGGCTCGAATTTTGCTGTAGAGCCAGCGAAGAAGAAGAAGACTGTCGAGAATTCTATCACGAGCCCATTACGAAAAAAGAAGATTTACTTGAAAGGGCAGCTTTAAAGAATGAAATAAGAAAACTCTGCTATCCAATATGTACTACCGCGACAAGAAGAACGGCGATCGAACACAAGTGAGAGTTTCCTCCCCTATTGTACTTGCAGGCGATAGCTGGAATTAGCTAGAAGTGGAAAACGAAGCACCATGCGCGACAAAAGTTTGAACTCAGGTAGAAAAATGGGAAACTGAGTAAGGCGAGGTAAACCAAAACGTTCAAAGAAGATGGGTCTTCTTTTTTTTATATTTGTGGAAGAAACCAAGCTTAAGAGTGATAGTTTGTACTACCAGTCTGTCATGGTGCAATGTATAGTAAATAGTAAGCTTATTTTGAAGAATAGACGAAGAACGAAAAGTTAAGAGGCGAATCGCTATTAAGTTGGGTAGAAGCCTCCAGAGTTGCTAAGAATATCAACAACAGAGAGAGAAAGGAGTAGGATTCTGCCAATAGCGTCAAATTCATAAATGACGACCAGGGAAATTGAAACTGAAGTCAGAGTGAATTGAAGTTTAAGCACTGTGCGTACAGAAGTTTTTGAAGCCCACACTAAATCTACAGCCGACTCAAGAAAAAGCCGCGTTTATTACCTAGACAGGAGGAAAATCACCTGGAATTTGCTCAAGCTCGCATGGCCTGGAAGGAATAGTGAAACCAAGTTATGGCCCTTTTCATAATTGCATGGTTGCGCAAATCGATCATTTGCATGGTATTCAAAAAAGCAAATGCGCAACTATCATTTGTTCAAAACTGCAACCTGCTTGACAGGTCTGCGCAAATCTTGCAACTATTTTTGTACGCATGCTTATCTGATTAAAGAAGAAGAAAAGTGTCAAAAGTGAAATTTTGGCAGAAGATTTTCAGTTTTTTTTCGATATTATTAGGGTGTTTTATTTTAATTTAAATCATTATTGAAATTATTATGTATTCTATAGCGAAAATAATGAAGAAGAGGTTTGGAGCACCCCAAGGATAAAACTTATTTTAAACGAGAGATTAACGAGCTAAACAAGACACATAATTTATCCTTCCTTTTCGCTGTGAAGTTTCAAATTTTCGGACCGGATCTAATGAAGCCGAGTTATCTATCTACAAACTGACAATAACATTAATCACATTTTCTCGATCCATTTTTTCGTTTTATTTTTCAGCGGTAAACAAACTCAGAAAATGAAGGAAAAAACTTTATGCTTGAAAGTCAAATTTGATATATATTTTTGACAGCTGATTGATTTCATTCAAAAATGCCAAAGTTTCTAGATTGCGCAACTGATTTACCTGACATTTGCTCTTTTGCAAGCATGCATGCAAGCAGGCAAGCAACCATGCAATTATGAAAAAGGCCTATCTTTTCACACGAAAAAACAGGTTGTGCTTTGATCAACCGGATGGATACGCATATTATTGCCATGATTTTTGGAAGAGCGAGAGGTTTTTCACTCGACATCAGCGCCGGGAAGGAGGAATACAATTTCTTATCTTCTCATTCAGATCTTCCCCCATCAATATCGACATCGCGTTTCTAAACACCCTATATGGATGGAGCCACCCCAGGACATATCGTCGGTCTAGAACCAGAAGAACGTAACCACCAATTTTGAAATTTTACAGGAGAGCTATTAAAAGGTGAATTTTATGCATTATCGTTATGTGAAATGGAGATACAATAAAATGGAAACTACTACTATTATAAAATGTTATGGCCGAATTTATATAAAGACGGATAAAGTAACTCTTCTACAACCAGAAAATTCAAAAAAGGAATTATTTTTTTTTTGGACATACGTTGTTCTGGTTCTAGACCGACGATATAGTGGTTCTAGTGTAAATTTTATATCAAGAAGTAAAAAAAAATGAAAGAATATAAAAAAAACACTTACCATTCCTAATCATAGATATTCTTCCTGTTTTCTTTTTGTACTTCGGTGGTCGCCCTCTCTTCGGGAGCCTTGTTTCATTGTCATCAATATCTACTAAATATCAAAAATAAATTATAATTAAATATTTACATTATTACATTAAACACAAACCGACATCATTGCCAGCATCGTTGATTTTTTTAAAATTATTATTTGTTAAAGACTTGCGTGGTCGTCCGATTTTTTTGAGAACAACTAGCGGTGAACTAACCACGGATGGATTCAAATCTTCACCTTCTTCTATCTTACAATAATAACGCTCATCTGAACGAGAACGATTTCTTGGTCGTCCTCTGCCCCGTTTAAATATCATTACTTTTTTATTATCAATTGATGGTTGTTTACGTGGCCTTCCTCTCTTTTTAGCTTTTTTTAATATTGGCATTCCTTTTGTTTCATCTTTAATATTGTTTTTATAAGGCGAAAGAGTTAATAATTTTTTCTTTTGTTTATTTAGATTTATATCTAGTGATTTGTCCAGGCTTTTTCTAGATTTTCTTAATGGACTGTGATCTTTGTCACTTGTCTTTTCTGTTGAGACGGTTTTAGTTGGATTTCTAAACAAGCTTTAAAAAAAATAAGAATTTACCTGTGTCATTGCCAGAATTTTCTTCATCTTGAATGGAGTTATCAGATGATGGATATTTTCTCTTCCTTTTATTTTCTGTTTTTTAAATGGTTTATTTTAAAGCAAATTTTTAATCAAAATCATCATAAGGAATTACCTTTTTTATCATTAAAACTATCTTCTCTTCCTATACGTTTTCTAGAAACAATTTCTCTTGTCCTTGGTGGAGTTATATCTCTACTCTTCTTATTGGATAATTCTTAAGGTTGTTTTAAATTTAATAATAAAGTTTATATTCTTCTTGATAATTTATTTACCTTTTTTAATTTCAGAACTTCTTCTCGTAATTCTTGTGGGTAAACGCTCAACATCACTTCTTTTATTCTTATGTAAATTGGCCGGTGATTCTGTTTTAGTTTACACAAGAAAATTTAATTGTGTTAGTAGCAATTCATTATTTCTATGTTAATTACAACTTACCGTTTATTTTTGCTATAGAAGGATTCTTTGGTGGCCTTCCTCTTCCTCTTTTAACTACTTTTTCTGGAATTAAAACTGTCGATATTATTTGAAAGAAAAATAAGATGAAATAAATTAATATAATATTATAATAATAAAATGTTATTTAGTTGATAATTCGTAGTGAGGAAATATGACCCGTCAGCAGCAGGACGTTTACTACGATTTTAAATTTTTTTGCAAATAGTAGGGCTCTAAAGGTCCCCATACGCGAGGACGCAAGTATAGTGCCAGGACTTTGGCCTTGCTTTAGAATTAGTAGCTTGCAGCGTTTCGTGGAAACTCCGCCGCGGTCTGGTCTCAAGTGCAGAAAAGGGGAAGGTGGTCGGCCTGCCGAATTGACCAGAATAGGGAAACCGAAGAAATTAAGCAAGTAACTGTACGGATATACGAGCTAACTATTTACGAAATAATGCTACTGAATCCAGGGCAGCCGATGTGCCAGCGCTGAGGACCTGGGATGCTGGTGAGAAGTGGGTTACTGGCCGAAGACCCAAATTAGTCACACCCAAAATAGAAATTCACTCATTTCGCCTCGTGGAATGTACGAACAGATCACGTCAGTCAAAAGGAAATCATAGCAATGGAATTATCGACATGCAAAATATCAGTCGATACGCTATCGGAGCTACGACTTACTGGATCCGGGACATTGACGATTGTCCCGTCAATAATCGACGAAATGATGACGCTTTACTATTCCAGTCGCGAGAAACGAGAGGCCGGCGTCGGGTTTATGGCCGATCTACGGGCTGCCAGCAGCGTTATAGCAATCCAACCGCCTCCTTTCATTCGCAACGTCAAACAATCTGATCGTTGGCAACAGCATCTTCCGCCATCCAATCAAAAGGTTTTGATCAACGAAAAATGAATGCATTGATCAAATATTCGCTCTCCGTCAGCTAATGGAAGATAGAATTCGTTGCGGCCAACGAAATCTCGCCGTTTTCATCGATTTTAATTCCGCTTTTGATTGCATCGATTGGAACAGCTTGTGGATAGCCTTGGAAACCGAACATGTGCCATTGAAAATCTTCTAACTTCTTCAAGTGTGGCTCAACCAGCAGCGTTCGTATTCGAAGCGACTTATCCGAGGAATTCCCAATTTAAACGGGATACGACAGGGAGACGTCGCTTCGCCACTTATCTTCAACGTTGCGTGAAGCATTCGATGGACGACGCGGAGTTTGATACAACTTCGTAACCAACTTGATGTTCGCCATCGATAGCGTCGTCTTCTTCGACACGGATGCCGAAGCAACGGATATGACATACGACAATTCCCGCATCGCCCGGACATTCGGTTAATCAATGCGGAAAGGACCCAAGTTCTCACAACGGACGGAACGAAAGACAGTGTTCACCTCGATTAAGCCCAAATCCAACAGGTTTCGATGTCAAATATTGGGATTCCGAAGGAAACCTGAGTAAAGAATATCGAGGACGACTTAAAGTATCAACGTTTATCAGATACCGAGGCTCAAGACGTCGTCAAAAATCGTCAAGAATAAGCCGCCATATACTGAAACGAAACCTAGCTAACGGATCAAAGAAGGAGCGGAAGAAGTGGCAAACTAATTTCAAACCGGTCTCGTTTCTGTTGACCCGTGCGTGAATTCACACTTCCGTACACGGACAAGGTCACGAAACAATTGCATACGAAACTGAGAATGCAAATCAATCGACTCGTGTGCAGAGTTCACCAACCAAATAGTTCACCCAAACTAATCTTAAGGGTATATGGCAATAATTAATTAAACTATATATTTAAATTTATACCTAATGTTTTGCCTTCATCATTTCGATTTCTCTTATTTGAAGTTCTTATTGATTTGTCTACCTCTGAAATGCTGTTATCTACCGTTGATTCTTTTCCTATTTAAATAAAACCAATTTAATAAATTCAACAGTGTCAACGGTTACACCATACCTTTTACAGTATCTTTACTTTGACTTAATCGAGTTGTTCTCTTTTCCTCTATAATTTTTCTCTCCCTCTTTTCTAGATTTATACCTTTTACAGTATCTTTACTTGGACTTAATAATCGAGATTTTTTCTTTTCCTCTATAATTTCTAGATTTATATAAAATAATTAATTTTAACACAATTTTTCATAAACATTTCTACAATATAAAAAAAAACTTACCTTCCTTACTTTCCGAAACTCTTTGTATATTTCGTTGTACTTTTGATGGTCGACCTTTCTTCTTAGGGATATTTTGAATCTCCTTATCTTCTATTGTTAATTGCTGTTTAACTGCTTCAGTACTCGACCTCTCTTGTATATTTTCTTCATCTATTTTTATCAATTGGGCAATTGAATATAATTTTTATGAAAAATTCTTTATTTTAATACTTACTATTTTTAGTATTTTTCTCGAGTTTGTCGATATTTTTCGGTCTACCTCTTTTTCTAACTTTTATAAGACTAGATCCTTCGGAATAGTTTTTACTTGAAGTGATTTCGTTATCTTAATTATTCAGAGAATGATTAGAAATATATCAATATTAATTAACAAATAGACAACCTTTATTATTAAGCTCGCTGTTTATAATGTCAGGACTGATTGTTAAATTTTGTTTTTCAAGTAAAGTTTCTTTATTGTTTTTCGATTGTTCTGTGGGATTAACAACATCCATAGTTTTTCTCCTGCTTGAAGTTCTTTTCGCATTTTCTTTTCGATTTTCTTTTATTTCACTAATTTCCACTGAAGACTTTGCATCTAAAAAAATAAAGCATAAATAAGTTGTATTAGGGAATCCAATCCCGTGAACGTGGGATCCCGCAACATTTTTGCGGGATCAGTAATGCGGGACTAGCCATGCGGGAAATAAAAATATATTTAGGCGCCCTTCGAACACATTGACGTCTGATTTGCAATTCCGATGGCACACTAAACTGCTTCGTGATCTTGCCCGCGTACGGAAGTAGGAATCCATACACGGGTCGACAGAGACGAGGCCGGTTTAAAACTATTTTGAACTGATCCCGTGCCTCTGGTCTTGCAGGTCAGATTTCTTTTTCATTGCTGGTTGTGCGCGTGAATACTTTGGATTGCAAATCAGTCGACTCGTGTGGGGAAGGCCTTATACTCCACAAAAAGTTAATTGAAGATTATACAAAATCCTCTAAGTATATTAATGTGCGTGTATCCGAACGTGATCAATTACAGAGTTTACCCTGGGTTAACTCAGAGTAAGCGCGTTAAAAATCAATGCAGAGAAGACCAAAGTACTCACAACGGACGGATCGAGGGCCAGTGTTCACCTCGATGGAACCCAAATCGAACAAGTTTCGAGGTTCAAATATTTGGGATCATTGGTTGAGGAAACGAAAGTAGCATCGACGTCCGATGTTCACAGCCGCATCGGCCAGGCAACAGCAACATTCGCCTCGCTCAAGTGGTGCATATGGAAACGTACAAATATTTCCATCAAAACAAAAGTACGCCTTTACCGAACGTTGATCCTTCCAATTCTTCTTTATGGATCTGAAACGTGGACACTGCTCAAACTGGACGTTAAGAAGCTCGAGGTCTTCCAAATGCGATGCTTGAGGCAGATCCTCGGTGTCTCACTACGCGATCGCCTTCGAAACGAGACAGTCAGAAATAGATGTGATCACAGACACTGATCGAAGAAGAAATGCAAAAGCGTCGACTACGGAGGTTTGGACATGTTTGCCGAAAAACGTTGGAGAAGCCGGGTTTCGCATATCAGCTTGTTTAAGTGCGTTTACTATACATCAATCAATGGAGACACGATGTAAAATTACTTATCTGTCACTTCAATCCAGAATCGTCATTGCAACAGCATCGAGTTAACTTAAGGAGCATCGAGTTAACTTTCTGTAAACTCAACGAATACTCTACCCCGGCTCATGGAAACACAGTAAAAGTCAAATTACTCTACGCCTATTAGTGTAACCACAATTCCGGCGAACGACGGCAAATTCGCTGTCAAAATTTTTAAAACCATATATGAAAGCGGAATTGCCCACAATTCCGACGGGCGACGATTTGCGAATGCGACGAAATTCGTCAGGTTAAAATAAATTCAAATTTTGTCGACAAGGGTGGCGATTTTTTATACAAGTTTTATAAGGCAAAGTAGAATTTTTAATTTAAATTACGGATCTTAATGAGTCCCTTATAGAACTTGTAAGAAATTATGAGATTTTGTACAATTTAAAAAATAAAAACTATCGTTGCTTTAAAGAAATGTTCCTCATCAACACTCTTCATTTTCTTGAACATTTTTTCAAAAAACCCATTTTTGTCTCTGTCAAGATTTATTTCATGGACCCACCACCGTCGTTTTCTTGTTTTTAAATACCATTCGTAACTTTCCCAAATAAGTTGTAAAATTGAAATTATTTGTATTATTTTTAAGGTTTTTACGTGATTACGTGATCCATTTTTATTTAAAAAAACGTCGCCGCTGTTGTGCTTTCACAACTATAGCGATGCAATTCGTTGAACATGACAACGAAATTTCGTCGTTCGTTGCCGTCGTTCGTCGGAATTGTGGTTATACCATATGACAGGGAATTCCCAACGTGTATGTGAGTACACATACGGGCATTACGCCTACCCCATTGTATGTCAAACAAACTACTGAGTCAATCAAACAAAGTATTCAGGCCAATTCTAAACCACGCTGGAACTGGTTCCGCTAGAGTTTTCTTACATCGGTAGCATAAACTCTGCTTTAACAGAGAGTAATTTCGAAACTACAATTTATGCTACGATGCCTCCTTTTAGGCGGGCGGACACTGAACAGACAAAACAAACGATCGACCTGGGTGTATAAGGAAGAGGGTAAAAGAGAACGATGGGGAGGGAAAGCTTGCGGAATTGAGATTATGATGCGGGATTGAAGTCCCTAGTTGCAATGGTGAAGAATGACAATAAAAATAACACACCTTCGGTTTCTTCCGGTTTGCTTTCAAGTACTTTCATCCTTTTCCTCATTGTCCTAAAAGGTTTAGAATGTGTTTTTGTTGGCGCTTCACTACGGGTCTCACTTTCTATGTAATTTGGAATATAATAAATATAAAAATTAAATATTTCCAACAAGAAAAAAATACCTTTATGACTCAAATTAGGTTCTTCTTCAGAATTTTCTTCTTCTTTTACTATTACAGGTGCGATATTGGAAATTTTCTTACGTTTTGTATCGCTTTTCTCTTCTAAGGAATTGATTTTATTAGTTTTCTTGTACGAAGTTTCTTTTTGAGCTTTATCGTCATCTTTAAAAATTTAATAAATATTAATTAATATAATTAATGAAAAAGTCATCATACCTTTATTTTCTTGTGCGTCAATTATAACGGATACTGAATCTACATTCCCAGATATAATTGTTTCTTCCAGCGATGAATTACTTATTGCTGTAGATTCGTTGTTTTTAGTTCTTTTCTTTTTCGGTCGACCTACTTTTCTACGTACTGGTATATTATCACTATTTCCCTTTGGAGTATCTACAGATGAAGTAACATTTTCTGTTTCAAGACGAATTAGTAAAAAAAAATATATTCAAAAAGGAACTTTCACTCACCTTTCATTTTTTTCTGGTTCTTCTCTAATTCTTGCTGAGATCTTATAGGAGGAGGAAGAGTTTCTGAGGTATTCTTTGTTTGTTGTTTATCTTCTACATATAAGGTGAATTAGTAAAAATATATAGTAAAAGGAATATGTTATTTTCATTTCACACTTACCTTCAACTTCTTTCTGGTTCTCTTCTAGTTCTTGCTGAGAACTTATAGGAGGCGGGGGAGATTCTGGGTTATTTTTTACTTGTTGTTTATCTTCTACATTTAAGATGAATTAGTAAAAATATATATTTTAAGGAATATATATGTAAAGGAATATCTTATTTCACATTGACTTACTTTCAACTTCTTTCTGGCTCTCTTCTAATTCTTGCTTAACACTTATAGCAGGCGAAGTAGATTCCGAGTTTTTCTGTTGTTTGTCTTCTTCATTACTTTCACTAACTGTTTAATTAGAATGTATAAAAGATAAAAACAAAATAAATATAAATTATATTAACTGTTTTGATCCGATTCAGTCTCCTTTTCACACGATTCTGTGTCCATCTCGCATTCTAATTTAACTTCCTTTGGAGGATCATCGGGTGTTTTAAAGGTTTCATCACTCGATATTTCATGTTTAGTTGTCTCTAACCTTTTGGGTGGATCTTCGGATATACTTTCTTCAGTCGCCTCTAACCTTTTGGGTGCATCAACTGATCTAATATCTTCAGTTGCCTCTAAGCTTTTGGGCGAATCACCTAATGTAGTTTCTTCGGTTGCCTCTAAGGTTTTGGATGGATCTTCTAATATGCTTTTTTCAGTTGCCTCTAAGCTTTCGGGTGAATCACCTAATGTAGTTTCTTCGGTTGTCTCTAAGCTTTTGGATGGATCTTCTGATATACTTTCTTCAGTTGCTTCTAACCTTTTAGGGCTATCAACTAATGTAATATCTTCAGTTCCCTCTAAGCTTGTTGGTGGATCTTCTAATTTAGTTTCTTCAGTTGTCTCTGAACTTTTTGGTGATGCACCTAATGTAGTTTCTTCAGTTGCCTTTAAACTTTTTGGTGATGCACCTACCGTAGTTTCTTCAGTTGACTCTGACTCTTTTGGTGATGCACCTAATGTAATTGTTTCAGTTCCATCTATCCTTTTGGGTGAATCACCTAATATAATTGTGTCAGTTCCCTCTAAGCTTTTAGGTGCATCACCTAATGTAGTTTCTTCATTTGCCTCTAAGCTTTTGGGTGAATCATCTAACGTAATTGTTTCAGTTCCCTCGACACTTTTGGGTCGATCAACTGGTATAACTTTTTTAGTTGCTTCTGACCTTTCGGGTAGATCACCTAAAGACAATTATTTTGTTGTAAAAGATTCTCTTATCACAACACTATATACATGTATTTATGTATCTGGTTTTAAAAGCATTTATTTCTGCTCACAAAATTTAGTAGAAATTGCAGTTCACTTTGTATTTAATTCTAAGTAAATTTCCTTTTTTTTTAAATGTCAAATTTTTAATAAAATTTCTTAGCTATTTTTTTTTAGATATATAAATTTACTTTTACAATGAATACTCGATCAAGAGATTTTCTAATAAGTTTGAGTACAGTGGACTAATTCAATTGTATTTCAAATAGTGCCCATTGCGTCCATTTTAAACGATGAAACACGAAACTAAACAAAATTTCCTGCAATCGCTGATTCCCTTTTCGAGTTTCCTCAATCGTTGTGTACACGGGTAAATTCTTGCAGCAAATAACTTTTCGTATATTTACCCACCCACCCGTCGCGTTGATTTGAGAATTCGAGTGGCCATTTTGTTTCTAAATCTTCTTTTACTTCATTTCCCTAGGAAAGAGGAAACCAGAGAAACAACAACAAACCTGAAGCTGTCAGAACTGTTTGCTGCAAAGTTGCTTCAAAAGTTTCATGGCATTGCTTCGTGTTTTTTCAAGCGCTCTCTCGCTCCTCTCAAACGCAAGGTTCATCGCTATCTCCTCATGCACCCTTTAGACTCCCCTTAATCTTTCTTATTACTTCTTTATCCTTCCAGCTAAGCTTACTACTAGACATTTGACAATGACGTGGACGACATGACGGACTGGTAATCCAAAGGGTGACACCTGACCGGAGACCCAACAAAGAGACCCTATTTTTCCAACCCAGGCTCTGGAACATGTCAAAGATCCTGCAACTATTTAACAAAAACATTTCCACAATTTCTAATGTTAGTGCCTATCAAGCCTTGATCCCAGCGCAGGTCTAAATGGCATGTACTTCAGTCTAGAAAACAAAGGGTCATCTACTTACTGCAATCGACACCTTGGAGTTGAGTCCTGCAACAGAGGGTAGCTCTGCACCATTTTCCATCTTCGGCCCATCGATGAGGGAGCCCCAACGCCCCCGGGTGTCCTGAATTTAGGGATGCCAAATTGGATGACATCGGCTCAAAATCGGGATCTGTGGAGAATTGCGAGAAACCAGGGCCGGATCCCGGTTGTAGAGCCGAGAAAGAAGAATGGGGAATATAATTTCTGATCCCTAGTACAAAATTCGATTTGTCGATCGAAAGCCGATTCGATTGTAAATTGTGATTGGTAGTCCGTCGTAACACAGTCGAATCGAACAAAAAATGCCGCCATTGAAACCACTCAAAATTTTCTGTCGTTTTGATAAATTTTTCGAAGGAAATTGAATGGCAACGTTGTTTTACGAAATTTGTTTGTGTTTAAATGAAATAATAATACAACACAAGAACTCGACCATCTAAATGCAATCGTAAACTGTCATCGACTGCAATCGATTCGGTTCACTACAATCGAGAATCTAACTATTACTTTTTCGATTTGATAATCGTTCGACTGTTGGACGACAATCAGGGCCTCTATTTTGCTTTAAAGTGTGTAAATATTTGTTTTGTAGGGTATAACTGCATTCAAACACCAAATACATACCTTCAATCGTTCCAAGATCTTGACTTCCTCGAATATCATCTGCTTTTAGATTATCATCACGATTTTCAACAACTCTTTCGCTTTTCTCTAATTCTAAATAAATAATCATTATAAAAATTAAGAATTAAGACAAAATAACAACTCTAACCATCGACGATGTCTTGATAATTTGTTACATCCTCCCCTTCAACATATTTATCATTGTTTTCATCATTTGAAGATTGGAAACTATCGCACAGATTATTAAACTCACGAACAACTTCTTCTCGCATCTCGTCAAAGTCTACACAAACATAATAAATGAAATGAGGATATTAATAATATAATTTAATCATAGGTAAAAACTCTTTTCATACCTGGTTCTTTATTTCCTTCTTTCTGTTCTTGCTGTTTTTCTTGAGTTGGTATTATACTTTCGCATGCTTGTTGTTCTTTCAAAGTAATCTGGTCTTCTGTGGTACTTGGTTGTAGATTAATACTTTCAGGCACTGCTCCTGCATCAACATTATCTAGAATTCGAAAGAAACACATGTTTATCTTATATTTTAAGTATTGATTTTTAATTCAAGAAAAAATGCCAAATTGCTTTCGAAAAACAGTCGGTACAAATGAGAGGAGACACTCATAATTATACAACAACATTGATTGGATGGTGCTTTGTAAGTCTAGTTGACTATATCAGCCCAATAAAGTTAATTAGATTTAAAGACTCGATGATGTTACGAGATATATTCTATTGAAATTGGAATTTCGAAGTATAAATAACAAGCCATAGAGATAATATATTACATCTGCATGCAAATTTTAAAAAGTGTTCAATTCGACATCTATGAAATATTTAAATTGTTCACTGAAAGTATTCTATAACTTATGGCTTATATATACATAAATATGACAATGAAACACATTAACTGCTAGAGTGCGCAAAAGGGAAAAGGTTGGACCTACTTTAGTTGTCATATATCAAATTCATTTCCCTAATTGAATATTAATCTAATTTTTCTCAGCCTTATTCTCGTTGTCGAGTGAGGTGACAGACGTGTCACTTCGACCTTAAATTGGTATTCCCATTGTCAATCTAACAAATTTCTGGCAACCAAATCGACTAAACCCGTATGTACTTGTCGCAAGGCGCCGTATGGAGTGACATTTTCCTCGATACGTATGAAGACATCGACAGTTTTATTCCACCACGTCCCTAGTAGTCACGTTACTCGACAACGAGAATACCACCTACTTACTTTCAAAGCTTATATGTACTCGTATATACAATAAACAAAAGGCGAAATCAATAAAAGAAAGCTGAATTTGAAAGGTAATTGAAATACAGCACGCAAAATAGCAAATCAAATGGCAAACAATGTATGTACATGATTGGAAGAAAGGTCTAATTATTTACAATGATAACAATAATATACCTCTGTAAATTAAATGTAGTATTACACTGATGTTGCTTTTGCAGCCGACACTACTATTCCACTATTAAACAAATTACAAAAACACATCTAACTTTTCCTGTAAATCTCTACTAAATATATACGATTGTAAAGTTGTAAATACATACAATACATATGAACGCAACACTTTAATACGACAAAATTACAGTCTAATCAGTTATAAACATCAAATTTAATACGGTCTAATCATTTCTTTAATATAACAAGAAAAATAAACTAATTTTCATACCTAACTTTTCCTCCGTTTTCCTAATCTCTTTACAACCTTTAAAAGAATTTCAATTCTATTTAAAAAAAAAGTTAATATATCTCTTTTAATACCATTAACTTCAGCCTCTGGATTTTCAGCTTCGTCCACATCTTTAATAGCATCTAATAGACTTTCGACACTTGGAAAAGTGGTTTTTAATAGCTTATCAAATGTATCTTTAGTTCCGACAGAATCTTCACTTACTGATACAATGGAATCTGGTGAATTTGTATTGAATGCTACAATTGTAATAGGTAAATTCTTTTTCAAAATTTTATATATAGGTTAGTTGATAAACAAATATTGGGCATTCGTTTTTGTTTTAGTAATTGGCTCACTCGTCAAGCTATAAGTATTATAGAAATTAAGAGTTAAAACATTGCAATTCGGAAAAAACATAGCATAGTAGCTTTTGATTTTACCCTACGAAGATATATTTTGAAAAATATTTAGTTGATCTGATAATGTTTTGAGAAGTGTTTTATGCTGGCGAATCACTTTTCTTTATATTGTTTGGTTGAAAGTTAAAATTATAATAAGATTGCTGGGATAGCGAAAAAACGTAGGCAGGAAAACCACACATTATTTTTTGGAATCAACAAAAAAGGTTGAAAGGTTTTCGTAAAAATATATAAAATGCGAAAACGAACTATAAAAAATAAAAGAAAACCTTTATCTAAATCCATTTGATTTATGTAAGTGCCTTTCTGGGCCCACATATGACGCTTTATGTCCCTATTTAAATTTTGAAGCTTCGTTTCAAATTTAGTTTACTTGAAGCCCTAATGTCAAACTGATCGAGTCCTTTGGGGTCGTCCATTAATTACGTGAGACGTTTAGAGGCGAAGGGGGTCGAGTCAAATCTCACGTTGGGGAGATAGGGGTCTCGCTAAATATTACGTAATTTTTTTTGTTCAAGAAACAGTGTAAAATTACCAAAAAACTAGATTAAATTAAGTAGGATATGTTTCACCACTAAAGACCCTCACTTACAGGCCGCCGACCGGTAGGAATGAATTCCGGTTGATTTCCCTTTCAGACCAGATCGGCCGGCACGGCTTGATGAAGGCTCAGATTACTTAGCCTGACTGAGGGATGATGGATGGAGAGATGACACTTCAGGACAGGCCGTTGCTTGCTGGTGAAGTCATGATTCCCTACAGACACACAGGCGGAGACGTCAGCTTAGCATAGCAAAAATCAAGTGCAAAAATGTTCATGGCCTCAACTATAACTTCAAGGCGGCTTCAATCTCACGCCGTGAACATCCGCGAACAAGCGCGAACGCGAGTGGGGAAGGTTTTCGCGCCTTGCTTTAACGGCTTGAGAGCGAATAGAAGTTCAGATCTTCAGGCATGAACTAACGATAAATGCCCAAACACATAACGATTTTGGTTTTCTTGGACTGCATGCCCCATTCAGTTGGCGGTACTTGGCGATATTGGAGGCGAAAACTTTCTGGCCATGGCCTGCCGGCGACCTATGTGTAAATGGGGGCCTAAAATATGACTAAAGCCTACACAAAAACTTTTACGTCAAATAGTAACGTAGTAGGCCCGCGGTTGTTTAGCCGTTACCGTACAGCCAAACTCGCGACTCGGCGAATTCTGCAGCATACGAGCCAAGTAGCACTGACACGCGAAAAGGCCCTTAGAATATAGAACTACAGGAAGACACACGCCCAATTTTAGCGTAACGAAATTCTTGTTGAGTGACGCTTTCGTTCTGTAGTTGTGTGTCCACTACAAGCGGAAAAAACAAGTGAAATAGAGGAGGGGCAAGAAGTTCAAACTATCAGTTATCTCAAATAAAATCTTGCACACGACCGCCCCAGCTTGCTGTGGTTAAGCCTCGAGATTTTTTAAAATGTAATAGAGATTTTTTAAAATTTGAAAAATGTCATCTCGCCTGTACTGAGATTGGGGGAGGGGGTCTAGCCAAATCTCACGACATCTCACAAAGGGGGGAGGGGGGCCCCACCAATTTATGGACGACCCCTTTCCAGGCAAGCAACGCAGGGCGATGTGTTCATATTCACGCTATTTAATCTTTGCTAACATAACAAGGAAGACTGAAGTTAAACTATACAGAATCCTTATAAGACCAATACTACTCTATGGACCTGAAACAGGTGGTAGCACGTAAGTTGTTTCAATCGATCTCTCCATACAAAAATTCAAGTGTTACAAAATTTTTTGTAATGAAGAGGTCGATTGAAACAATTTACGTGATACCACGCCAGGACATTAAGAATCAACGAAGAACATCTTCTAGGGTTCTCTAGGTAGTTTGGTCAACAGAGCAGGGTGCCATACTCGAACACAATCTTTGGATATATCTAGAGCAACCAGACCAGGCTCGGCAAAGCGATAGATACTTTGATTGAGATGTTTTGTTAAGCACACAACAAGGGCACCAGTGGTTCTTTTTGATCTAAAGCCATACTGTAGAGTTTTGTTGGACTTCAGATACTCCATAAGCTTTTTGTTGATTATTGTCTCCATGACTTTGGAGAGAATAGAATTGATTGTTATTGGGTGGTAGAGGGATTGTAAGAATCACATTTTTTTCGTAATGGACCGAACATGAGCTAGTTTCCAAGAGTAAAGATAGACTTCAGAGAACTATGACAGACCGAAAAGATTACACCGAGGTTTAGCCAAAAGTGAGACACTTAGTTGGTTAACGAATAAATAAACACATTCCTGCCTTAAAACTTTGGAAATACAGAGAGAAACAGAGTTTATGTAGCTTGTATATGCTTTAAATTGTGTTGTACTTTTGTTGATATTTCACAAAACACAGTATCAATAGATTAGTTTTGTGCACGGTTGAGGATAGAGCATAATAGTAAATAGCATAGTTTAAATGTTTTTTTAGTAATGTATCAGTTTATGTTTCTTTTTTTCTTTAGTAAAAATTTACATTAACCAAATGCTTTAAGAATAATACTAAAAGGACCCAACAACAACAAAAATAAATATATTTCACCCAATTGCCCAAAAAAAAAAGAAAAAAAAACAAACAAAAGAATCACATTTGAAGCACATAATGATCTTGTTAAGAAAAATAAAATCATAAATAAAAATATTAAAAAAAATAAAAAAAAAATGAGATTAGATAATTTTTTTAGTTACACGCAAAATAGCATGAAACTTACCATTTCCATTCTGTATGACATCAACTTCCGCAGTACTATTTACATATTCATTGTTAATTTTTGGTACGAGTTCATCGTGTTCTTCTAATATATTTTAAATATATTAATTTATAACAATTTGAATTATTATTTGTTTGTCACTTACTTTCCAAATTATTAACATCATTTGGCAAATGGAATTGCTCCTCTAACATTTTTAATATTTCAGTATCATTTCTTGCGATAGTTAATTCACTTTCACAAGCGACTTTAAAAAAAGAAAATGATAATTTATAAAGATTGATTGTTTTATCAATTTGATAGTATGTAATATAGAAAAAAAAATTATGCTGGAGAAAGAATAGTAAAAATGTTAAAACAGAATATTGTTGGGAATAGACATTCAATTTGTTTGTTGTTATTAAGGAATAATATATATTTACACTAGAATTTCGACTATTGATTCCTGGATATAGTATATGTGGCACATTCGAAGATACTTTTAAAAAACATATAAATTTAGTATTTTGCAATTCCCGTTAACGCCCATTTCTATTATAAGATATAGCCTAAACGAGAAAACCAATTCATTTGAAAATAATAATTATTAATACTTAATATGATTCTAAACAGATACTAAGTTACTAACAGATATATTACAGCCTTTTGGGTTGTAGGCGATATAAAATTTCGATAAATCGGACAATTTTACCAATGCCTCGTAGAGAAAGTCACACTTGGTTAGAATTTTTTACGAAGATTATTTAAATACTATATAATATAATGAGGATGTAGAGTACATAGTAAGTTTATTTATACTAAGGAGATAATGGTTATAACATATAATTCTTGGCTTACTGAATTCCTGGCTTATTATAAATTAGTAAAAAGCAAATATATAATATTATTAGATTATTGTTACTTTCTATATAAGCGTTTTGTACGATATTATCTAAGTATCACAAATATTAAATCGATTCAAATTTTTCATTCGAAAAAAGCAGAAACAAACAGAATGCATCAATGTGTAAAACATACTTACTGCATTTCATATACCGTGCATGTTCAATCAAATTGAACAAAATTAAAAAAAAAAATTCTAGTCCATCCACAAAAAGAGAACGGCAACACTGTTTTGGAGGCGTTGAACTTAAGACAGTCTTTGTTATAAAACTAGATCAGGAGCGCGTTCAAAAACCTTACTATGGTTAACCATGGTTAACTATGGTAAACTTTTGTCGTTCAAAAACTCCGTGGTTAACTACAACATAACCACGAGCATAACTTTTTGGCGTTCAAAAACTCCCGTGGTTAACCATGGTGTAGTTAAATTTTAACCATGCTCGGGAGCATGGTTAGCGATAGTTAAGAAGAAGAATAAAAACAATTTTTTGACATTTGTTTTAATGTTAATAATGAACAAATCAAAGTGGGATTTGTGAGATTATTTTAAATAAATAATTATTGGAAATAATTGAGGCAAATAGCCGACACTATTTGATGGGAAAAAATTTTAAATTTTCTTTACCACGTAGTTAACCACGGTGCGTTCAAAAACCTCCATGGTTAAACATAAACTTTCGTGGTTAAGTGAAGTGATGCAGCATAACCACAGCTTACCTCGTGGTTTACTATAGTAAGGTTTTTGAACGCGCTCCAGGTTTAGCAAGGGATTGGAGAATTATCAAGTGCGCGTTTTGTAACACAAAATACTGTCATTAGCGAAGGTCTATGCGT
The DNA here is from genome assembly GCA_949987705.1 of Thereva unica. NCBI lineage: Eukaryota > Metazoa > Arthropoda > Insecta > Diptera > Therevidae > Thereva > Thereva unica. The sequence continues at coordinate 107,568,513 of OX465284.1, forward strand.
CGTATCCCTGCAAATATTTTATCGATTCGTCGCTTTAACGAATCGTTTACAAGTCGAGAATCGCACGCCAAAAACTTGAAATTAATAAGAAGCTCTTCGATTTAAAGTCGCTACTACGCGTCGTTATGGGTCGTCAAAGCGATTTGCTATAGCATTCCGTTTTCATTTTTTACAAATCGATTTCATCTCGAAGATTTCGCGACCCGTTTTCGATTCGATCTCGTCTTGTAATGTTAGCAGATATGGCGAGTGGTGGGCAACCTGATGGCGTCTCCTCGGAAATGATGCCTCCAACTACCTCTCACTACCAATCTCTTACTATGACCTTCAAGTGACGCTTTAAACTAAATGGATATTGGGCAACCGCCAGCGAACCCTTCAGAAAGAATGCAGTAGGTAACAGGGACTAAGAACGGAACGAAAACGAGAACGAAAGAAGAAGAATTTTTCGTTTTCGTTCTGATCGGAAACGAACAAAATACTTTTCGTTTTTAGTCCCTACTAGGTAAGCGGGGGCACACCCTTCAAAGCCCAGCTTGGATTGACTCACTCTAAGCGGTTCCTTCCTGTGATGTCTTTTAACGCAGCTAGGAAATGGTTTAGCGCGATAGAAAAGATGCCAGGGCATTTATTGGCTTGATTACCGGACACTGAGCCCTGAATTATCACTTATGGGTATGATAGGATAGGACGGAGGACCCCACTTGCAGGCTTTGCTTTGAGAAGAATGGGATTGCCCTTCATGTCCTCTCTGAGTGCCTCGCGATAGTTCGAACAGTCAAATCTAAGCGACAGGCCACTAGGCAGACTGCTGAACCCGTTCAAGCGGTTTGGGCTACAAGTATGAAGTATAGGGGTGTAGTACAATAGACCTAGTGAAGTGGCCGCGGTACCTTTGGACCTTATTTTCCACCAAAAGAAGAACGAAAGGAGTTCCATACTAGATTAAAGAAACTGAGAGGCCGTTTAAAAATAACAAAAAAAAAGAAGCTAAACTTGATCCTTAGCATAGACCAGCAGGAGTGACACAACAAATGCGGCATTTAACTTGTTTGAAATTGAAAAATAAAAGGTGAGTTAAAAACAAAAGAATTCATCAATTCAAAATCTGTAGCTGAATATTGCAGTGTTGGGGCTGTGATGACTTTTTGAACTCAACCAATCTTGATCCTATATTTTCATATACAGTTACTGAAGGCGACTGCTCCAGCTTAGAAACAATCGCCAGGGCACACACCTCAATGGCATTGACTAATCCCTAAGGATCAGTGTTAAGTTTTCGGGCGAATTGTGTCAATGCATTGCACTGTGTACCTTGTAAACTCACAAAAAGAGCTCCGCAGCACTATTTTGGAGCTGGAGCAAACGCCGAACAGAACTACTATTTACTCCAAAGACTCTTTTGAGCACACCGCCAAGAATGTAGTTGCCCTGTCTAAATTTTATCTCAATTACCACGGCGACTCTTCTAATGACCCAATCAATCTGCTGCCTATATAGCAAGCGTATGCAGAATATCTGACTCGGTTCCCTTCCAGACTATAGCCCGCTTTTCGCATACACTCCAGTCTAAGAATTCATAAGTAAGGGCCTTTTCGTAAACGTCAAAGCAACTGAGCAACAACGCATCGACAACAAAGCAGCGCAAAATTCTTCTCGCATACGTTTACATGCATTCGAAATTGGCTGCGCTGTTGCATTGACTGTTGCGCAACAAACTTGAATCTTGTACGTTTCCGAACGAATGACTTGGGATCAACTGCGTTTACAAACTCATTGCATTGTTGCAAAGCATACGTATGCGTTTACGAAAAGGCCCTAACTAGAACAACTTGTACAACATCCAGGAGAACAACAGTCAAGTTTATCGTTAACTCATTCAAAACCAATCAAACTCCTTCTGAAGTCTGCCTCACAAAATGATACTTTGTTGGGCATTAACGTGTAAAGTAGTAGTAGTAGTCAATATAATTCTTTTTTATATGTTGGGGAATTCTTAGAAGGGGATGCGTTGTAATATGCCCATCTCTAAAACCATACTGTTCATTGGGTAACAGGTTTCTGCTTTTCTTTTTAGGCTAACGTTAGCTGCATTGGTCACATGGTAGTTTACCCGATTTTAAGGCCGGGATTAATTTTGCCCCTTTCCATGCTACAGTGAAGTATCGAAGATTAAGACAGGATTTTATGATAAATGTAAGGTAAACTATTCTACTAGGCGGAAATATTTTTTAGGCTTTTGTTCGAAACACCATTAAGTCCACAAGTTTTTTTTTTGTCCATGAGTGTTTTATTATAGTTCTTATCTCTTTAGGGCGGACGCATCAATGAGAATCGATATGGGTGTTTTGCGAATCCAGGCGACTCAATCATGTTTCGATTTGCTGAATGGTAGCGGCATTGCGAGTTGCTGCGGGACAGACCAGAAATAGTCTCCAAATGCAAAGGAATCAACTTCCTCAATTTATACTTTAATATTTCACATTCTCTCTTTGCCGTACTAAGTATTATTTGAAACAGCTTAATGTAAATGATAATGATATATAAGCTACTGGCAGATTTGTCATTACCATTCATGCAAAAACTGGTTATTCATATAAAAAAAATTAATATTAGTAACATCTTGCTATATAGTTTAAAATGGATTGATGGTAAGTTTATAGAACTAGTAATACAACAAAATGCAACTCGCTAATTGAAAAATAATAAATAATTTATTTAACCAAGATAAATACATAAAAAGAACAATATTTATTATGCATTATAAATTCGATATCCAACAAAGAATTCTATTAGGATATTATATTCATATTTCTTTTTGCTTTTTTCGCAGAATGAACAATCGCTGTGAATTGTATAGTTTGTAAAAATTCTAGTTACAAATATATTATGTAAAAAACTAAGAGAAAAAGCACAACAAACAAACTAAATGCTATACCCATGCTATTTAAATAATGTATTAATTATTAAATATTATTAATTAAGGAAATGAAAAAATTTCAAAATTAGTTTTTGATATCCTACAGAAATCCAAAGATATTACGATGTTGGACTTTTATACCAATATGATATATTTTGTTTAAATTAATTTTGTATGTGAAACATTTCAAAGTTTACATGATACAACGCTAGACGACCATATTATAACATGGGAGAAGCTTTAACAAGGAAGACAATATCTTGAAAAAGAATAAAAGTGTTTTTTTTTTAATTTTTCAAATCATTTGCAAACCGAGATTAATATTACTTGTGGTTAATAGCCAGGGAAAACAGTTTTATGTGGAATGAATTAAACATGTCTAGGCTTAAGTTGAGGAACAATTTCAAATATGTATAGTAACAGTTTAGTTACAAAAAAGATTCAACTTGCTTCAGATTCTAAAATCTTATTAAGTGTAGAATTTATATATATAAATACATATACGTATCAATTGATTAAAGTCCAATCTGTTTTAAACTTTTGCTAATTTTGCATGGTATTGGATAGTAAAGAATTTTGATACTTACCATCTGCGAGACAAACATCTTCTTTTTGCTTCAAAATCTCCGCATCACTTTTATCAACTGACGTGTGCAGCGGAGGATTTTTATTGATGTCATTACAATTTTCTGATGTATCTCCTGGATCTTGGAGGAAGAAAAAATACATTATAGGGATTTCTTCAATGGCACTGATCTACTAATTTTTTTTACCAATTTAATCAAAAACTTACCATTTAGGACAATATTGCCATTTTCAGTTGCAAGTTGTGAAGATCTCCTTTTGTTAATATTATTGGGTGTTTCAACATCTCTTTCACTGCCAACTTCGTCTTGTGAATAGAAAAATAAAACAAAAAAAATGTAGGTTAAGGATACATATGAAATTTTTGTTTCTTAAATTTACCTGTAAGATCAACTTCCTCACTTTCGCAAATAACGTCTGAATCGTTATCCTTGTCTGTATTAGATGTTGGTTTATGTGCATTTGGTTTTTTGTTTAGGTTGGCTAGATCATTACTTTCTTCAGAATCCGATATACAAATTAGCTGGAATGGGCCACCGTGGAGTGGGGTTCTTACAGCCAGTCCGCTTAAACCGGATTTCACTATAAAATAAAAAAAATAACAATAAATAGACTAACGCAAAAATTTGATTGCTGAAAATGAAATAATTAGTGTTTAAGGATGTATCTGAAAAGAGTCAGTAAATGTTTCAGAGGAATAGAAGAGAGAGATTTTGACTATGTCGCCCAAGAAGGAGGAGAAAGAGGAACTCACTCCAAACAAAGTTGAAGGGAATGCTTCCTTGATGTCAACTAAATTCCAGAATCCCTCAAGAAGAATAGGCCTACGGCTACTTTGTGGGTGCATTTCTTCAATTTGGCTACCCTGGTGAAGAAGTTCATGGAATCTGAGTGTTGTGGTGATTGAGACGGCCACTTGGCGTGTGTACAGCAGATGATCCCATTCTTTCATGTGCGTGGGCACTTCTAGTACGAAAACTTGCCCATCTATACGTGTAAGACATGATACAACAGGGAAATAGGCATCCTACAAGAAATTTGTACTTCACCATTAATCGCACAGGCACACCTTGGGCAAGAGTGTGGTGGCGTATGATCATAATACAAACTCTTAGGCCCCCCATGGAAAGATCAGGTGGCCCTCCATGGAAAGATCAGCAATCAAAAGCCGGTTCTGCACTATGCGGTGAACGTTCAATTCGAATGGTGGATTCCAGCGATTCCGAAATACAGGCGTCGGACTTTTGACATTGGACCCTCGTAGTTCGAGCATCGGCCGCACGATGTGTCCTACCATGTCTAAAGGTTTTCATAGCATGAAATATGAATCAACTCCATTTCTCCTGGCTCCATTCAGCGAGGCCAGAATGCGAAAAAGAAAAAAGTCAACCCTTATACCAAAACATCTCCTGTCTCCTGTTAGTCTTGGCTAACCTTCCCCTCTCAACGGCAATTTCGCAGAGGGCTTTTTGTCGCTGAAGAAGAAACATTCAACATTTCAAAAATAAGAAGTAATTGCAGATGTCATTGAACATTGAGCACTGCTACGGAAAGGGGCTATGGGAATGATTAGTGAAAACTTCATCACGGAAGCCACTGACACCATCGGTGCCGTGCCATCACGGATAACTGTGGATCGACCTAAATAGCTCTATTTTACGACCGATTTGACGGAAGAAGATGAAACCTGATCAAGCATGTCTGCTTTTATTGTCGGTTCCATTTTTGGTTACCGAGGCTTGAATTAAAATCTTTCAATCAAGGGGGTCGCTTAATTTGCTACTTCCATTTTTGGTTTTTTAAGGGTTCGTGACACTAAAAACATTGAGAAACAATTACAGTTTCCATGGGAGTTGACACTACAACTCAACGACTTAACTCTATGCGTTCCCATTTCTGCCTTCCGTCTTCCTCCATCTTTTGCCATCATTATTAAATATAAGCTCTCTTCTGACGTCCAAGCGAGGCTCGAAATTTTCACTTGTGAAGCAGAGAGCAAAGCAGTGATGAAAGCGGAGAACAAAGCGGCGAAATCGAAATCTCAGCTTCACTATTACCGAGTTTCCATGGGAGACGAGTTGTGGTTGAGTTGAAATGACACTTCAACTCAACGCGTTTCCATTCCTCCCTTCCGTTTTCCTCCATCTTTTTCCAACAATTAATTTAATTATAAATTTTTCTTTAAACGTAATATACATAAAGTCTCTTCTGACGTCCAAGCAATACGCGACAATTTCACCTTTGCCAGTGTTCCGTTTTTAGATGAGTGCATGAACTCAATTAAACCTACTCATTTTCATTGAGTTGAAAATCTTTAACGAAAACTCTTAACTGTATCTGTTTCCATGACTTCTAACTCGAGTTCAACTCTGGTTGAACTCTCATGGAAACTCAGTATATGTTCTTACCCTAACTCGGGTTCAACTGTTGAACTCTCATTGAAACTCAGTAAATGTTTGTTTGTATTGGAGGTTGACTTGTTTTGGAATCGCATTTTGTTGTAGCTTTCGCTGTGGAGGTGGAGCGGCGCCAGAAGTACATTCTAAGTGCAATTCTGGAGTTGTTTTGTTCCTGTAGCGGGGGATGTGACGTGACTCCAAAGCGGGTCAACCTATAGTGTTTTGAAGTTTGCACCGCTTTTACGGAGAAAGACACATTTGTTGCCAGGCCAGGACCGACTTTCGACTGTATAGCCTCTAAAAAAGAAGATACAAGCAGTAATGAAGCGATACCTCACAAATATCGAAACATCAATGGAATATAACCAGGATTTATTATTAGTTTTTTTATGTTACCAAAATATACAAGAGGCTGCCCCACAAACAAAAAGGTCAAAATAGGTCCCGGAAATAGCTAGACACAAAAAATAATAGTGACCCTGACCTAATTCTAGGAGCAGATGATTCTCGCCGCAGCACCCAAGATTTGTTTGTTTATGGCTTATCAGTAGTAGACGCAGATTGTGGATATTTACAAAACGCGACCGACATTTTTTATCAGCGCCCGAGCTAGGCTTGCAAAAAACTACTTCCTGCCTTAAAACAATGCGATTTTCTCCATTCAAGAACTACTTTCCCATGAATATCGCAAACTGCATCACAAATAGAACTTTCCTGACTTTTCTAATTGCCTCAAATTACATTAAGATTTTTCCTTTCGCAACAACGCAGGACGTACTTCTGCGTAAATTCCATAATAGAATATATATTTTTCCGATGTTACTGGCCTACAATTCCTATATTAATCCCGGTACTCATAACAAAATGTTTATATCCTACTAAAGTGGTGCAATTTTTTACCTTGCGTCTTCAGGCCAACGCGAGGTGCTCCAAGATCGTCAGCGTCAATCATGATATTGCTAAAATTAAAAAAAAATTATTATTTCCTGATTTAGAAGTTCATTTACTCATATTACAGCGCACAAAACTCACTTTATTTATTTTAATTCATTAGACGCCATCGACTTTCAAACAGCTTCGTTCAACTTTTTTATCATTTTTCTTCTTCTTTATTTGTAAGCATCGAATGCAGCAACAAGGGCCCGAGATGTTTTGGATATAAATTTACAGGGGAAAACGTTTTTTTAGTGGAACAGTTGACCTGGGTTTTGGTTTAAACCTAGCAAATGTGGAGTTATTTTTCTGATTTTATGAGTTTTTGTATTGTAAATTGTCTATTTTTAAGGAAATTTTCCATTGTTAATTTGAATATTAATTGTATTGATTAAATAAATGTATTGTTTTAATTTAAATTATTTTTTTTCTAATCGAGATGCTTGATTTCTTCAGGTATAAAAATAAGGTTTGAAGCATAGAAAGAAAATTCACTAGATTAACTATAGGTGGCGATTTTGTGAGATTTTCTTTGGCGGTTGTTTAAAATTTTGTTTTGTGTGTCAACTGCCATTTCTGTCAGTTAGTTCGCAAAATGAAAGCTAAAATTCTCCCAATCCCAAAGAATTCAACAGTAAAAAATGTTCAAAAATTTAGAGCGTTGTAGTAATTAACCTCTTCAATCTTGGGGAAAATGCTCGAAGGAATCATACTAAAAAAGACTAGAAGATTTCTGTACGGAAAATAAAAACATCGCACGACTCCAATTCGACTTCGTAAAGGAGCACTCAACGGAACAGGCGCAGATACTACTGCAAGAATCAGGATGAGGGAACTCAGAGAATGTATTCATTAAGGTGACCAGATTTCGAAGTTTAAAATTCCGGACGAAAATCTGAGAAGGCGTCCCCAAGGCAGCTTAGGCATCTGAGCTAAATTGGACATTTTACAACCGATATTCAGCATTTGTATCAGGAAAAGACAACGAAGTAGTCAAGCTTATTATAAGATATTAGCTACGAAGACTAAGTCTTCCTAAGTCTTGGCAAAAGAACAGGCATTGACGAGGAACTCAAAAATCTTTTGAGCAGCGCAACATCGCTACCGCTATAAAAACTTACACCTCATAACTCAAACTAATCATATTGCGACATGTCAACTTCCTTTTGGAAGGGACGCTCAGAGCTTAAGGATGCCAAACTGGATGACATCGGCTCAGAATCAGGACCGATGGAGAGAAGAGTTGTGAGAGGCAGGGACCGGATTCTGGATAAAGAAGGAGAAGAAACTCACATCATAGGCTGAAGTGGAGCCCGCCCATAAAAATAAAACTAAACAAGGCCCTCGGGACAGTACTAAGTCTCAAGCCTCTGATAAACTCCAAAAACTTATTTAGTAGTACAAAAATTATCTTATCGAAAACAATAGTCAGGATCTGTACGCATTCTGAATCTAGTTCTCCTTCATCAGCCCCGAAAATTTGAGAGAGAAATATACTCAGACACGTAACCTCCCTATTCGGGTTGAATCGGACGAAAACAAATGGTATTCCAAAAAGGCGATTTACGACAGAGCACTACATCCAAACGAGAGGTTCTAGAAAATATTCAATCAGTCCTTAATAGGTCAAACTTACATCCCTCTGATTTTCATCGTACATTGAGATTCCGCCCGTAACTTCCACATTTCTCCACACATCCGACCTCATCATCTGATCCGGTGTTAGCTATATCTATAGGTCGTTGTTTCCAGCACAGCTCTGTGCTTCGCAAACCCCAGGCATTTGAAGGGGAGTGTTCAGGGACCTCTTTATCATCCAGACATTCTGAGTGCACGTGAATCTATGACCGTCCTATAACCTCCATGCCCACTCAGGAGCTGCGTGAGGTAGTAACTCCTCTTCACTATTGATATTCGGTCGCACTGACTTAGGCTTCCTTGGATATTGTGGGTCATACAAGCTCTTACTCTCCGCCGCTATAATATCAATGGGGTCACTCCTGCGTTTCATACATTAGAAGCGAACTAACCAACCACTCTCCTTATAAGGCGAGGCGAGGCCTCCCTGGGCCGACATTAGCTAAGCTAGTACCCTGGAAAGTGCTGCGCTGATGGCTGACTTTTTTCGGCCGTGCTTGCAAAGTGTAACGCGAGTTGAGTCTTCGTTCAATCATCACTCCCAGATACCCCTAAGCGTTGGCTGGGAGCGGATGATCTGGTCACCCACTTTTGCCGTTGCGGTAACCACCTCGCCACCTTCGCGGATCTTCCAAATATCTCCTCCTATTTATTGGGTTGCATGGTCGTTTTACTACTGGCGGCGCCGCTCCGGACACCTTTAGGTAGACCCCAGCCATAAGTCGGAGGTCGCGCCACCCATGGGCGTAGACGGGACGGGAGCAGATACCCCTATCTCTACCCACAAAACAGCAGGAAGTAGGTATAGGAATAAGGGGCAGGGGTGATGATAAGGAAGCGAGAGCAAGATTGCTCAGATTATCATAACGCTGCCTCGCTGCCGCAACGAGATCGACGAGTGCTGAAAGACCAAAAAGAGAGAGGCGCAGTTGGAAACTGCAAACGACCATCGGGAGGGAAAAAGTTGGGCACACGACACGACAAGAGTCGACTGCAAAAGCGGTTTATGGAGAAGAGATTGAGAGGACGATGGAATAGACATAATTCCTCTCGCACCCTCTTCTCCATAAGCCCCCTTTGCGGCTGACTGTTGTCGGGTCGTGTGTACGCTCGTGTGGAATCACCGTTTGCAAGTAAGTGAACTGGTTAAGACGCCTGACTACCGCACCGAAGGTCCGCAGTAGTATATCATCGCGCCAGTATTGACCTAAAGTTCTTAGAGACCCTTATAGTTCGCATGTCCTGAAGAGCCCCACTTAGAATTGCCCCAATTTTTATATACAGTCAAACAAAACCAACTAAGCGTAAAAACAAAACGTTACCTTTGATCCAAATTCCAACATAGACCTTCACAATTCGTCCAATGCACGTTTACAATGACCCACTTGCATCCGATTGAGTTAAAACAAACCCTCGACTGAACTAGTTCAACTAATTGAAAAACTAGATTGATTGTGGTCCACTCACTGCAATTCCGCGAAGCAATTACAACTCCCCCTTCTTCAGCCCACCAAACAAAAACATCATAACTATGTATAATAAAGAAGAAACAATTTGTCCCGAATCCTCCATACTGACCAGGCCATCATCTATAGCCTTGGGAGCATCCATACACAAAAAAACCAAACCACCGGACATTGGGGTATCCGCAATATGGACATTGAGCTAAATCCAGTGCGAGAATGTCCGAACATTTCGGCATCCACAAAATGTCCACTCATACTATGTACCTACACACATCCAGCCTGGCCAGCGACCAGCGTACAACCAATTCACGTTGTTATTAGCTCATTATGAGATTATCCTAGCTGATAGCGTGTGTACGGATGCGGATCGAAGGACCCATTTATAAGATACACACAAGAAAAGGAATTTAGTGCAAGCTCCAGAAAACGACGAGGAGAAGAAGTATACTATATATTCTGGCATTAGGGCGGCCACTATATTCCCTGGCCCCGGCACAGATGCCCACAGATTGTCATATTTTTATGAGTGAACAGGAAAAAAAGAGTCCGGCATTATTACTTTGCCATATTACCAGGGTGAGCGGCCGGGCATCGGGGGTGGTGTGTGTGTATGGGGCCACAAATGGCAGTAGTTTTATCAGCGAATTACATTCGGTTCGCATGTTCGGTTTATTAATATTTCTGTGTGGCTTATTGGTGAAGGACGATAGACATGGAGGGATCTGATGTCGTTCGGACGTTGATGGGATTCTTTATGGAGTTGCCTTCGTTTTTTTATGGTCAGTTGAGTTTTTATAACTGACACTAAGACTTTTGCCCAAATAGATCCTTTTGATGGGTTAATAGAAGTCGTCCCCCTGCCCCGCACTGGAGATAACTTTAGTAGGAACTGTTGGTCATAAATTAATTATGAGATAAGTAAGAAGTCCTTTATTTGATATAAGCAGATTTGATGTCCGTTTAAGGGTTGTGTGGGGGTGGGTCGTATTTTTTGTGTGTTAAATACAACAGCTCATAATTTGAATATTACTTTATGAACTGAAATTATTTGGAGTCTAAAACGTACAAAAGTTTCGGGTTAACAAGGTCTGAAATTTACAAAGCACACAGCAGTGCTGCTCTAGCTGCCCCTGGAAGTATGCACATTAACCTTAAACTAATTAAAACTATTGACAACCAATTTATTATTATTAGTTCTAGTGCTCGAGAGTTGAAGAGTCAAGCAATAACAGGAACAGAATGGCTGAATTGGCCATCGTAGGAAGAGTAACAATATAGATACCACCTACTTTAGACCCAAGTAAAGCGATTTCCAGCAAGACCGCCATTTTTGAACTGTCAACATACAACTGTCATGATGATGATGTTTCATAAGTAAAAACTAGGAGGTCTTCAGATATGGTTATCGATACACATCTTGGGCTCCGACAACCCAAGAGAAATAGCCGAACAATTTCTTCAACCACAACGAGTAACAGCTTGGATCGTTTTTGGGTTGGCGCTGCAATCAGGTAACCCTTTTTTGTGGTTCGATCGTTACATACCCCTTTAATGACTATGTTCAACCCATGTTTAACCCACATTCAACCCAGTCATAAACAGCGGTCCAGTTGAAACTGGGTAGACTCAACCGAACTCGCTTTTCCGACCTGAGTTTTGTTGATATTTCGCCTCATATATGCGGGTTGAGTTGCAATTGGGTTGAAGTGACATTTGTTTTGATTGTTTACCATCCGTGATGTCCGCCTTTGGCGTTATTTTTGTGTTCGGTATTTTTGCTTGTATTTATAAATGAGAATTTCCCCCAAGAATTTGAGGTTATGTTTTGATTTCAGTTCAACTCTATTTCAACCCAAAGTTAACTCAACTCGACATCATATACACAGTAGTCGAAATTTCAACTCAACTTCGACTCAACTTTTCAACCTACTCATAAACGGGGAAATAGTGGATGGATGGCGTTACCGAACGATGTTGACTAACTTTTTTGGCATAAAATTGATGCTATGGATGTGCAAGACTTTTATTTTCACCAGGACAGCTCTAGCTACAAGCATGTGAAACAATGGCTTCATTGTGAGAAAAATATAAAATGAAATGAAAGACACTAAACATGGACAAGATGACATTGACTTCACCAATTGCAAGATAACACGACCAAATCGGCCCTCAGGCCATCTCCGCTCGAGATGCCCCTGTACTACTGTATGAACAAGTAAGTGGTCATCAAGCTAATCCAGATTGGCCATGGAACAGACTGAATACGGCGCTGCCAATTGCAGCAAGATCGTCGAGGCGTTGATAAAGCTGGATGCACCGAAGTAGACGATAAAATGCAGCCTCCAGTCTAACTTAGCCTCACCATGCTAAAGTGGAGCTGTCATGGGGGAACGGTCCTGTCTCGCGAAATTTTGCAGCTGCAGAAAACTATCCCAAATGCAGAAACGCATATAAGAATAAGCTTCAAGAGCCCTTAGTCCCGAAAGACTACTGTTTCATCAGAGAGGAGAAGAAGGACTCCTATGGAATAGTTGACTAAACTTGACTCGTGATTGAAAATAGGTTGCAAAAGCAATTGAAGCATTGAAAATGGTAGCTGAGGTGTAAAGACGCTCGAATATCAGTAGGTAATGGGACACTTGGGTCTGGGAAACAAGAAGCGTGGCTGGGCGTGGCAGTTGGCGTCTCATAGGACTATGGTTTATGATCCTATGTAGTTTCATGGGCCTTTTGTTCAGTTTAGTTTAGTTCTGCAATTTTTCTCCACTAAAAAGGCGAAGGCTTCAGCATAAAGGCATAGAACGAGCAATGCCTGAGAAAGTATGGAGCACGAGTCCAAGAGCTATCTTAAGATTAATAAGAAGCCTAAGTCCAGCTCTTGAATAGAAACCTACTCTGATAACACTGTGGATCCACAGACCTTTAACAGACTCGTCCCACTTCTTTTGTCCTTACATTACCCTCTTTCAGTGCGTCATCTGCCGCCGCATTGTATCCAGTTCCGTCTAATATATTGTGGATCATAGAGACGCATGCCTTTTCTAGCCAGTATATTTATGAAGATCACTCACGTTTTGTTGGATATGGTTCGAAGCGCACTTAGTCTACATGGTGACCTATATTTTCTTCTGTTCGCCGTCTTGTTAAGCGCTGCGTAAAGCAAGATTATGCTAACCACCTTCGTCATTCAGAGGGGACGGCTCGCACTATGGTCTCCCCTAGGACACTTTATTCGCCATGCCCATCCAGTCGATCATCACTCCCAGCTTCTTTAAGATGGGATGGGATTGAATGATCTGTACCCATAGTTTGAACCTTAGGGGCACTTCAGTTTTGTTTTGAGCAAGGGTCAGCGTTCGCACAATTTGATCTCATCGAGGCGTCGTTCTACGATCGCTAACTTGATGTCATCCGCGAACCCAAATGAAACTGCTCCTTTTGGAAGATGTAGTCCCAACATATAGTTATACATTGAGGTTCACAGGAGTGAGATCAGGACGGATCCCTGCGGAACTACACATGTCCTTCTGTGCACCGTCGTCCCAGTTGGACCCAACACGATTCGGGGCACTCTGTCTCCTCTGAAAGCTATACGGACGGACAGAGTTTTTGGATAAGATTTGTTTTGTGAAAGAGCTAAAACTACCAAAATACGCATGTCAAAGTAATTTTTCAGCATGACAGAGCTAGGAGTGTAGAGGAAGTCCTGCGAATCCTGATGGTACAAAGCCCCATCGTAACCATTGGCAAGCTTGAATTTGGTCATTCAACCATTCATAGACACTTTCATGTAGTCGAGAAAATCAGCTACCTAGCTCAATACATACGTACCTTACCTACTTTGGAAGTTTAATCGAGCGTAGAGGGTGAGTGTGTACTCGTCCTTGCTGTCATATGTCAGGAATGAACGTTTTTTGGACGGAATTGTGACTGGCGACGAAAAGGAAAGCCACAGAACCCACCTGGAAGTCCAAGCTACAGTATGTAGGTCGTTCCAAACATAAGGTGATACTATGTGTTTAGTGGGATATGAAGGTTTTAATCCATTAGAGTCCGCACCATAAAAGAGGGAAATCGCAAAATTGCTGCTTCCATGCGCAGTGAGAGCCTCAAGTCCCCAAAAGCGAGCAAAAGCACTCTATTTGTTTAAAAATGCAAATAACCGATCTTAATCACAGTTCCACGTGACCGCTCATTTACTTTCTTTTGTCGCGCGGGCTCTATATGTAATTTTTTAAACCTTAACTAGACTATAACGAAAGAGTTGTCTGCTGCGAGGAATTAAGTCAGTGATGGAAAAAACATGACCAACTTTGGTTTCAAGACGAGGACAACTTTTGGCCACATAAAGAAAGAACGACTTTACAGAAGCTGGAGGAGTTTGAATGGGATACGATGCCGCATCCACTATATTCACCGGACATTGTATCACTGGATTATCAAATTATCACTTGTTCTAGAGCAGTGGTTCCCAAACTTTATTTCGTTCGGAACCTTTCTACAATGTATAAAATTTGGCGGAACCCAACGATGAAAGCTATTTGTTTGTCCGGTACATATCTTGCAATCGATTTTTTGAATACTTCCGGTTACCCGATCACCCTGAAATTTTGCACACAACTTCCGCTCCGATGACACAATGCAAAAGGGTATACTCATTATACTGTTAGATCCATGGCGGCCGTCTCAAGAGGACGGATTACTGCTTTCTTCACGGAACAAATTTTGCAATCAATTTTTCAAATACTTACGGATATCCTCTCATGCTGAAATTTTGCATACAGCTTTAGCTCCGATGACAATGCAAAATGGTATACTCAATATACCTTAAGATCCATGGCGGCAGTCTCAGGAGGGCGGATTGAAATATTCTTCACAACCCCTTCGACATGGGTATCAAATGCAACGGTACGATAAGTAGAACACCATAAGCAATATAGTATACTCAATATATCGTTTGGCCAATGGCGGCCATCTCAAGAGGGCGGATTACCATTTTCTTCACAACTTCCTCGACATGGGAATATGGAATGGCGGCCAAAATGTTACGCGGCGACGTAGACCAAATTTCAAAGAAGAAGGGCCACTCGCACTTTTTGATTAGCAAGAACGCGTTAAACGGCCGGCGCAGCGCCAGTGAGCCTGCGAATGTATTTGCACTTCGGCGCTGGTGACACGGAACCCTACTGCTCTAGAGTGTACAAAACCATCTAGATGGTAAAACTATTGATGCAATAGACACTAATTAAATTCGAGATGAAATGGTTTTTGAAACCGCCACAGCAGCGCTGCAGTCACTTCAATTTTGATTAAATAAATTAAAATTTAATTAAAAATTGCTTCTGCTGATGACAATTGTAGCGTGTATATGTTTCGAATTTGTATATAAGCTAGGATTTACAATATCATTATATAATCTGTAATAGTGTGAGCTATATACACACACTACCATAAAACTTGTGCTATCTCAAACATTTTAATCCAAATGTTATCAAATAAAATTCTCTAAAACCCAATTTCCATAAAATATTAGAAACATTTTCATTAATTCTTGTTAACAAATTCCTGGCATAAAGGACAAGGACTCGTTTGTCATTGTTATTGAGCAAAATCAATCTTGGGGGCTGTATCCTATACATTTTGAATACATTTTGGCAACCTTGAGACAGATACCCCATAAAACTCCTGCGAATGGGGCACTTTAACAGCCAGAACAGACAAGCAAATAGCGAATGTCGGTACCGAAAACGGCCTATAAACCCATCGAAAAAGGATACAAATCCGACCTATATACATTACCTAAGACAGTCTACATATATTTCCTGGGAAAGCGGCAGCAGCAGCAGCAACCCTTACGTGACAACCGCCCTTATAGTCTTATAGTGGTGTATACAGGACCGTCAGCCGCGCGCCGTGGCAAAGACAAGGGACGACCTAAAAACATTGCAACAATTGTTTTACCTACTTTCTATAAGTGAACTGTTGAAAGACATCCAGGAGCACGTTGAACCAATACTTGCGGCACACTGTGTGGATGGGCACAGAACGCACGTACCGTGGGTGTACAGGGCGCAAGGAGGGCGGCAGGAAGAGCGGTCGGGGGACGGCAGAGGCTCGGGGGTAGTTGTGGGGTGGGTGTCAAAGAAGGTTCCTTGACGAAAATCACACCGAAAAAAAGGTCAGTTTGTTCTTGGGCATTCTTGGTGTGCTGAAGGTACATAGACCCTGCGTAAATTATTCCAATCCCAGCGGCACATAAGACGTCGGGCATGTACCTTAGCCGCTAAGAGTAACAAAAGAAATAGGTACCACCCCCAAAGTCATGAATCGTAAGGATTTCTTCCTCTCGAAAGGATTTCAGTTCTGGTCATGCGCGATCCGTGCCGGGGGGCTTCAAGTAGTTTGCAGATGCAATTCGGTGTGGAATCTATCTTTTGGAGACCCCCAAGCTGCAACACACACATACCAACAGTGGGGAAAGATATCCTTTTTGATACCCGTGCTGGGGAAAAAACTGCTTTTGCAGATATCCTTCGGCAGTCTATTTTTGCCATCGGTGGGGGGCTTAGCACTGTCAGTGTGAAATCAGATGTGCTGCAGGGAGGAAGGACTCATGCTGTTTTGGCAGAAAAGGGATTAAATGTTGCTGCAGCTGAGCTTATGTCAATAAGGCGGAAAATAAAATTCGATTTTGTTTTGTTTTTTGTTTTTTTTTTGGTCGAAAGTTGTTGTCCTTGTCAACAATTTCGTATTTATTTTGGTTTAAAGTGAAAGTTTTTTACTTGTGTAGATTTTTATGGTTTATTTTTTGGTTTAACTTTATTTAAGGACTTGGTTTTTTGGTGTGGATTTATTATGTTTGTGGTTTTTTGTAATGTTATGTAATAGTTTTGGTTTTTAATTTGGATTTTTGGTTTTGGATCTCAATATCAAATGTCACAAAGCTCTTTGATTGTTAATATTAAAAATATGAAAACTATTAGTTTTTAAGTAAAAAATTGCTCAAGGCTAGCCGTTTGTAATATTGGTCTACTTAGCCCTTGCTGAAGGTGACCATACCGATCTGCGAATATTTCTTGACTCTGATGACACTGTTTTTCTTGTGATTCTTGATTTCAGTAAAGCATTTGACACTGTTTTAGGCTATATGCTTCTGTCTAGAAATTAATACTTGTATTCTAAAAGCAGTCACAAGTCACAACGCATTCACAAGTTTGTGGAAAGTCTCAACTTGAAATAATTTGGTACTCTAATTTTACAGTCCCAATTTTGACAATCCGGAAACAGTCACAATCAAAATTGTTACTGTATAATTAACAGATTTTTTAACATATTTTTCATAATATTCTCTCTCGCACACACACAGCGACGATAAAAGGCGCTTAGATATTCAGAAACACTTTTTCGTACTGCATCAATATTTTATGACAATTTTGGTTAGGTTGTCTTTACTTTATTTCATCACGAATACAGTATTCACCATTAGAGGGGAATTGTTTTTTGATTTCTCTTGTGACTAGATGCTTAGAGTATCAAAACAGCTGATAGTCACAAGAATTGTCACAAACTTTATATGTCAAACACGATTTACAAAAGCTTGTGACTTATGACTAGTCACAATTTAAAATAGAGGGCAACTTATTCATAATTCCGGATTACTTACATAAAAATGATCTCAAGAAGTGTGACTACAAAATTCAATTTTGGATCCTTAACTCATATTTACAATGGTATACCACAAGGTTCCATATAAGAGCCGCTGCTTTTTAGTATGTTCGTAAATGATTTGAGCGTGACAAACTGTAGAAGTCGTGACAAACTATAGATTTCTAAATTTATTTAAACAGTCTCTATTCGATAGATTTAAAGCAATGTTAACAATATTATGGCATACTGCTTAATCCTGGAGGATTCCAATGTATAGGAGTTTTACCTATAAATCTCATGAACAAGTATTTACCTTACCAATTGCTTCTAATCTAAGCTTAGGAATCACCTACGACCGCCTTCTCGTTGCCCTCGATGTTCTTGTGATCCGCGATACCAACTAAAGAGTAAACCTGAACCTCATATCCAAAGAAAAGAGCTCCTTTTGTTAGATTTCAACCAGCTTGAATTTTATATAAATAGTGCGCAGTCCTTGATAGCCGTTTGGCTATTCTATAATAGGATTATCCTGGTTCCTGCCTTTGGATTGGCCTCTATTGCATATCAAGCTTTGAAGATGATCAGCCAGTTCCGGCTAGAAGACATTGGCAGGTTTAGCGAGTGCAAGAACGCTTTAGCATCTGCAGTGTACTTTAAGAAGCCAAATGTCTAGAGGACGATGTCCTATTTTTTGTCAGGCTGGAAGGTTTCTATGTATAGGCCCGCTCCGAATTTCAGCCCCATCTGTCACTGACTGTATTCACAGCAGATTTTTATCTACATATTTATCATGCAGTGGGGTGCCTAGACCAAAGAGTCTTATGCCTGTTGAATTTTTTGCGGTTCCACTTGCTCCTATTTTTAAAAGCTATCAGACCGCTTGAACTGGTTCAGTCAGATTAGCTTGGTCAGGAAATATTGCCCAGAACAGCGAGACCCTGTTATCAGGAGACAGTGACTGAAAATGTGAAGGAAAGGATCGTTCTTCTCGAAGCAAAGACTGCGGATCGTCCACAGAGTGGTTTTTTATGTGAAAGATTAGAGTTAAGAGGTAAGATCCTTTATACCTTTGACGATTCTATCATTGAGTTTAGTCGGAAAATAGTAGAAAGAAGATAGAAAGAACTGCCAAAGTGAATACTCGATTTCTAATTGGGAGAAAAATGGAAAGATGAGGGTGGACTACTGGATTGGTCATGTCCAACGAGGAACCCGACAAAGATAGTGCTGGGAAAGTACCGCCAGGACAACGGAGACCAGGTCGGCCTAAGAAAAGCTACATAGATGACGTCGAGGATAAGTTAAGACAGTTGGATATAAGAAACTGGAAAAGTCCGGCCAGGAATCGAGGATCATGGAGGCGAATGCTGGAGGAAGCCAAGGCCAACAATAGACTGTGGAGCTTCTGATGATGATGAAGGGTGAACTGGGGTGGAAGCCTGGTGCCTGGCTACCTAGATCGGTTGAATAAAGTGTTGTTTAGAGGGCATCCATCAGTATCCTTACAACTTTGTTTCTATGTTCCAGCCATTATCTAGAAAGATTACGGGCCGACTCACAAATCTTCTTTTTAGGGCTCACCAAACCAAACTGATGATTTTTCCAGTATCAAAATCTGGACCAATTAAAACAGTGCCAGAGCCATGTCTGACCAAGGCGTCCACAATAATAGACAGGGACCGATATTAAGATGATAAATTGAGAATAAACGAAACTCATTATGAACTCATTTTTAGTATAGGCCCATCTGAAGTCTGCATAAATTTATGCCAATATAACATACACCTCTGCTTGAAAAACAGTAGCTAGAATTGCCAAGATCAATGCTATACTAAAACCTGAGAGTTTCACCCCAAATCCCGTTTTCGTCATGGAGTCATATGTTTTACGTGTACCATACGAGTCCACCTTGTATTTTCGATAATTTTAATTTAGTTTATATCTACGTGTCTTCTTCCTCTTATGCTCCTTTAATCCTCCCTGGGTCATAGGACGGGGTAAAGGGAGGAAACAATGACCTTCAGCGGACTCTGTTTTATGTGACAGCCCTCAGCTCCATCCAAGATCTAAAAGTTGTTTAAGGTGTTCCAACTTCCTTGGAACTTCCTTCCAATTAGAGTTTAACCGTCGCAATTTGGTGTTA
This sequence comes from Thereva unica, assembly GCA_949987705.1. Lineage (NCBI taxonomy): Eukaryota > Metazoa > Arthropoda > Insecta > Diptera > Therevidae > Thereva > Thereva unica. The sequence continues at coordinate 107,588,244 of OX465284.1, forward strand.
GTTGAGATCTCCCTTGATTTCAATATGCGGAACAGGCAGAGTTCTTGTTTAATTTATTTTGGAACTGTCGTGCTCTTCTGCCCCCAACATTTTCGGTAATAATACTATTGTATGGATTTATATACCTATTCCACGTCTCGTCGTTCCACTCTGTGCGCTCAGTTCTCTTCTGCATTTATTTAGTTTTAGTCGGATTTAGCCTTAAGCCTGCCGAACAATTTCCAGTTGCCTAATTGTTTAGCATATTTTTGAAGTCCTGATGTCTATGGCCCAATAAGCAAATATCGTCGGCATAGTTGAGATCTTTAAGGCAAGAAGAAGGCCTATCCATACTCGTAGGAACGTACATGCAGAAGTTATTCACGAATAAATGTAGGAATTTCGTAAGAAATAATTAGGTATCCCACCGCTGCCACCATAATATAAATAATTCTCATTTCCTGAGCGTTAGAGCCGTTTACAAAAGCGTAAGTGGTGGTCACAATAGGTCCATCAATCTCGATTGTGTGCCACTTGTGCTATAATCTAGAGTTTTGACAAATTTGTCGTTTATTACTATAAGAAAGAGTAGTGGCAAAAGTAGACTTTCTTGTGGTACTCCTCAGCTTACCTGAAAGCTATGGAATGGTCGATTTTTTTAAATTACATTTCTGTATAAAAGAAAATATCATTCATCACCAAAAATTCCACTAAAATTATACCACAAAATAATTTGAATCTCTCTGTAAAGTTAAAAACACAACTCACCCATAATTTTGAGTGCGCGAATATAAAATATTTACCAAGCAATGAATATCACCCATACTGACAATGAGATTATAAAATTCCAAAAGGATTAAATCAAAAATATCCTGATTTACATTTAATCTCGACCAAAAATATGAAAACAAAAAAAAAAATACGAATTGTTTTAATTCTGAAAAAAATATTCATTCACACCTCACCCCCGCACAAATACACACGCTCATACATCTACCACAGTGGTTAGGACTATAAGGGATGAATTTGCAATTTTAACAATAACAAAAATAAAAAAAAAAATATTACAGTCAACTTTTTCGGGATGTGCCTATGCATAAATGATAATTTGTTGAGAGTATTGCCGTGAATATTTAAAAATAAATAAATAATTATTTATGGGGTAAATGTGAATAAATAAATAAATTTTTTTCACAGTTATTCGCTTTATTAATTATGAAACGTATTCATCAAACACACAAGTTGCTTCCATATGAATTAAAAAAAAATACATTTTGATAATTACCGTTTTGGGGTTTAATTATGGAAATTTTACAGGTATTTAAATGGCCACAGGTGAAAAACGAAAGAAGTAGAAAATTGTTTTTGTGTAATGGTGTATAACCTTGTCCTTGTATAAATTGTCAGCGATTGTGTATTTTGGTTGTGTAAAAATTGAAATTTATTGTTGTACTTTTTGGAGTATGAGAGACTGACTGTTATTTTCCTTCTTAATATAAAGTCACCCTTAAATTAACCCAGCTCCCCTCCGGCTGGTCTGGGCGCGAGTAAAGGGTTCACCGAATTTATGTTCGCCCTATTAAATATGAAATTCGCAGCTGCACAATATTTGTCATCATTATGAAATAAAAAGGTGTCATAACTGGTAATACTTGCCTCACTTCCAACAGAGGTTAACCAAAGTCATCTGTAAACAGAGATTTACCTCGAAAGTACCACCACGGGTGCCTACTCCATTAAAAATGTCACATCCCTGCCAGGCAGCAGGATAGCGCCCCCGACAAACATTACACCGCCCCCTCCGAAATTTATGATCGGCAAGTTTTCATTTCGGGGGCCTCTGGACTTGTCTTCAAGAGGGCAGCAGGCGAGCTCCTATTAAAATTTCCTAACCCAGGCTACTACTACACCAGAATACGTCTTAACCCACCCCAAAAATCCCACCTCCACGTTTTTTTGTACGAAGAGGCCAGTTGAGACAAGGACTTGTACACGAAAAAGGGCCAACAATAAATACCACTCAGTTTAGACTAAATTTATAATATCCATTAACTAAATGGGGTTGACGTTCTCTATTCGTTCCTAAAGTCACAAGGCGTGTTTCGTTCGTTCTAACTTGAAGAGCACCACAGCAAGGACTATATACGCTTCTTAAGAGTTTTAGGGATTGTATTCGTCCTTTTTGGTTTGTTATGCTGTTTTTACTGTTCTACGGAGTACACTACTACTGCAAGTGTGTATATACAACGATACGGTCACAATTGTTTCGTCTTCTTAAAGCACAGGAACATACTACTACCAGCAGTGAAATGTGCAGTTTGTTGAATTCCAGGACAATTACAGACGGGTCCTGTTTTAATGGTAAGATGACATTAGCATTCATCAAGGCAAATGACGACCACACCAAACTGGGATCGATACAGAGAAAACTACAGGATATTTTTCGTTAAAGGTTTTCTCTCTCTCTGTGTGCACTTTAATTATTTACGAAAAAGAAAAGCAGTTTTTTGGTGGACGATGGATGTTTTATTTTTAGAAAGTTGTCATAAATGTTAAATAAAATTTTTAAGATGGGTCAATGGTAAGAATGTTGACTAGGATTTTGGAAGGGATTGAAATTAATTATTTATTTGTGTGGAATTTTGTTTATGACAGCAGGACTACAGTTTATGACAGCAGGACTACAAATTATGACAGCAAGATTACAATTTTATGACAGCAAGACTACAGCTTATGACAGTAAAACTACAGTATATAACAGCAAGACTAACATTTAAACCATGTTTACTAATAGGTCATCGAACCTCTTGTACTTATATCGCCGACGATTCTATCATAGAATCCAATATTTAACAGTCTTGTATATCTCTAGTCGGAAAGGAAAGAAGGAATGCCATCGCTAAAACGTAATTGTACTCCATCGGCTTAGATCGAATACCAGCAGAATGCTGCCCTTGGTGATCGAACAAGAGATCGTTTTCTCGTGCCCATCGTAGAGTTTGTTAATCCAGATGACGTCTGAAATCAAAAACTATGTATTACATATACACCTGCATGTGGGGGCACAGAACCAAGCTTAGTAATTTCAAAACTGAATTCAACACATGCACAGAACTTTAGCACTACTTTATCTTGGAGTAGAGAAGTCTACCTAGGAATATCGCTACTATGGCGATGCTCTTCACCCGAGGCGAGTCTATAATTGATCTCAAAATTGACTCCTCCTTTCGTAAACACATAAAAAAGTGCCGTAGAGTCTAACGTGGGTTTCCATAAGATAACACAAGGTTGATTTATATGGTATACGTATGGCTGCATGACTAAGGCAGGTGGGTGTGGGTATTTTAATAGAGGTAGAGCGTTCAGAATGGACACCTTAACTACAGTCTTTCAAATAGATTATGTACGCTATATTGGCTAACAAGCAGATCTTTATTCTATGTGACACCCAAGCGGCTATCCGAACGATCAAATATTTCTTTGTAGCTGTCAAGTTAACTTAGTCAATCGGGTCACCTTTAGATGGACCATTTTTATCTGATCGTCACGGATAATTAAAACACGGACGCCTTGGTCAGACAGGGTTCTGTCACGCGGTATTTATCTGTCCAGAACAGGCTTCGGAGACACCTACCGGTTTGGTGAAAAGAATCTTAGACGATCGGACTCCGATGAAACACAACCACGTTCTTCGAAGTATAGCGTTGTTGTTGTAGTAATATTCATATTCGAAATATCTCGGATTTCAAAATTCTGCACATGGCAAATCAATTCTTACTCCAATCTTGGTGTTATTGCGAGATAATCTGCGAGATGTCATGATAGAGTTAGCTAGCCAAACGTAGAGGCCACTGGAAGAGGCACCTTCAAGTGGTCGGAGTCCTACAAGGACTCTAATGCTATATAAGAAGAAGAAGCTTGGTTGATGTTTATGATAAAGTCCTGGATTACCCTCGTTGATGTTAACCATCCTAAAAGGTTTATTCTAGGGATGGCCAGTAATGTTGAGAGAGAATTGTTGGAACGCAGTTCGGAAAATATTATGATACTGGCTAATTTGGCTAACGGACACTCCACCTTTAACTATTCTTTGTGGATGATAAAAAGGTGGAAGATCAACGTTGTCACGAAAAAGGTGGGTTTCCCTTTCAAATTTTTAATCACTGTCCCTCGATATTGTGGACCAGGGTTTGGTTGTTCGGTGTTATCTTATCTTGCCTAACCAAGCAAGCCTGAGATACGAAACCTTAAATAGACATCTGAAACATATTTGAGGTAACAAGGCCGCACTACTTAGACTCGATACTTCACTATAAAAAGCAAAAAAAAAGAAACTTTGTGAGCGCAATGAAGTAGGTATTGCAGCACTTTGACGTGGGAAAATAATGCTGTTTAGCTAGTTTGCGAGCAAGATTATTAAGGTCATTAAAAGTTTCCATAGTCTACGATTAATTACCACTTAACAAGTAATAAAGACCTTAGCTACAAACCGGTCAAACCAGTTTATTTTCCCACGTAAAAGTGCTGCAACACCTACTTCCTGAAGTATAGATAAGTTTCAAATTCTGCTTGATAACTCGATACAGCATTACCAGAATTCACTGTAAATAGTCAGATGCTGATTTTAGCATTTTCTTTAGTAGAGAACCCAGTGAAATTCTCCGACGGGTTAAGGTGAATTTATAATCTACAAACATCGAGCATGACAGACACGTGCCCGATACTGACACACTCCTTTTATTCACATCTAGCGTGCCGTGTCAGACGACAGACACAAGTTATATTTTTGTTGAAAATGTTCCAAGTCTTCTCCGCGGAAGATTAAAGGTTCATTCATATCTACAGCGACAGACAAAATAATATTCTTCTATACAGCATGAACTTATTTACATCTACCGTGACGTGACTGCGCAGACGTGAATAGAGACAGGCCGTACCCGGCCAGTATTCACGGAAATAATATTTTGTCTTAAGTGTACGTGTCTGTGGGTGCTTGCGGGAAGTATGAATTACATCGGAATCAACGAAATAGGGGGTACTTAGCTCTATAAACTATCCGCACTCTCAAGGACTCCACCATTGACCATCCTTTTTCAGTACTCTCCTACAATCTTATCTAAATTCCTTTGACACCTACTACTACTTCACGTACTTCTTCATAACTTCTTTGCTAACCAGAACTAAGAGACTGACCGTTTCGGGGGACTGTTTATAAGGGGAAATGCCCACTATTTTAGGGATAACCAGTCCGGTCGAAATCGGGAGTATAATATTATTAATGAAATTTAATTTTCGATTCCTAAAGGCATTCCCTTTTCCTTCCCCGGAAAAATTTTAGAGGCCGGGCTAGCCTAGGTTTCGTGTTACAGCCCCCGGATACATTTATAGGATTCCTTACCTTAAATTAGTTTACATAGGAGCTCACCCTGCCTTCTGGTGAGCCCTTCTAGCGCCACCATTTCGTCCTGAATATGGATTTCTGGGAGGAGTCCCTAGTGATCAGTAACGAGGTTAGGATCGTTGAAGAAGTCTTACGTCGCGCTTACAAAGCTTTATTTTAGAAGTTTTCTATACAATTCATGTAAGTTTTAAACTATTTATCTACTGCTATTAAATTTCTCCACTGTGGAAACTTTCAGGTACACTACAGCCACTGTGACAGGTTTTGCCGGTGAATCATGGATTGTTGCCTCATCCTCACTGCATTCCTATTATTCATCCTCGCCTCATTCCTGTTGATGGACCTGTTGAAACTCGGTTCTCTGTGGTAATGACTTCTCCAGGCCCCTGGTTCGGTCGTCATCTGTAAAGAAATCGGATCAGCAGCCTCAAGGTTTCAAACGAAGAAGGAAAAAGACGTGGAAGAAGAAGAATAAGATCTACAGATTATACGATAACATATACTCCACAGATGACTTGGAATGATGATGGACGAACGCCACCAGTGCATTTGGAATAACTGAGTCAGCACAGAGTTCTGACAAGATTTATGAACTGAACGAAAAATTGAAAAGACCTGTGAATTGACAAATTAAAGATAAAGGAACTTCACAGTGAAGCAACAAAAGCACAGGTCGACTAATGCACATGGTATAAAGGTGTCAGCATGGAGTTCTGCAAAGATCTATGAATTGACCCGAAATTGAAAAGTCCTGCAAATTGACAAATTGACAAATTAACAATGAAAGGAAGTCCACTTCAAAGCAACATAAACGATTGTAGTGATGATCGACTACGCTACCAACACACATAGAATAAGCGAGTCAGCATAGAGTTCTGCAATGATTTATTTATAAGTTCACCCAAAAAATGGTTTTGGTGCAGCAATACCTATGAAGTATCATGACTATGAAAAATATTCTGAACTAAATATAAGAAATGGATTTTACTTCAAATAAACGCCATCGCCATGAGCGTTTTTTCCAGCCTAATACAATCTGGAAATCTGACTATAGATCCCTCAGAATAACACTCTCAATAATTTTTAAATTTAAAGATTTTTTTAAAAATTATTTTTCACACCTTTAAATTTGAAGTTTATATTCTCAATTCTCACAAAAAAAACCCATTCCTCCACCTACCATCCCTCGATAAGGTCACACTAATCATAATTTGTCATGTTGGGTGGTATCTTAATTGGTTCCAGCTGGCTAGCAATAAATTTCCCCATAGCTTGGAGCCATTGGATTCAAGTCTGCCGGGTCCCACTATCAACAGTCCCAGAGCAATCATGGGGACTCAATTACGGGGTAACTAACGGACGATTGGCTGCCATCATGTCCGTCATTAGTAGATACTATGCTTGGTTTTTTTTTGTGCAGCTATAGATGAAATCCTTATCCTTCCCGAGGAAATACTAATGTTTAATGACTTAAGTGGCCGCAAAAGTAGAAATAAATGTGCAAAAGTCTCCATCCGATTACTCCATAGTGTCCATAGTAATTAGGGGAGTAACTAGAATTCACTCCCCCCAAAGGTTCGTCATTGTTGTTGTTGTTGTATTTTTTTGTGCTTAGGAAAAAGTAACTCTAGGGGGAGATGGACTAACTGACTTTCTCCCACTTTGTCTATACTATCTGTTTTAGTCCTTCGCTCTCCCTCTCTCTCTTTTTCTCTCTCTATCTCTCTAGGACTAAACGAGGAAAATTAAATTGACCAGAGGGTCATAAACTTTGTTCAACGATGCAGAAAACATTTGACCCTGATTTGAATCAGCAGTTGAGTTAGCTCTGCAAGCTCTTTCACCATCGGTTACATTCTCTGCATATATGAAGTGGGGTGGAAGTTATATTTGGTTATAAGGGATGGTATATACTCCCCGGAATGGGTGCAGATGTTTTCACATAGCTTGAATGTTATGCCACACTATGTTCGCCGCCTAGGCTAGAGCCAGAGCTTCATGGACTTCTCTTGTGTGTTGACAAAAAGTTTCATACCGAATCGGTAAGTTGGTTGTATACAAGGAAACTTTGTTGAAAAGCCAACCACTAACACAAATTGGTGGAAGTTAACTATGTATGCAAACAAGGCTGTTTTTGGAGATAGATATGAGTGTAGGGAATACACTAGGATCAACTGTTTTGTAAACCATGTGTTCATATGTTAGATTAATTTAATAAACCCAATAGATTTCTGGTTTTAATAAAACATAAAAAGGAAACTCTCCAAACAAAACGACAATCAGACTAAAGTATCCCCTCAAGCCGTCGTCATCGTCTGACCATTCCTCAAAGAAGCACAAACCGTTTCCTCAACTCTCAGATGATTACTTACAATTAAGAGCGCCCAGCTTCTTCCTCCATCAAGTTGTAACAATCAAAACAATTAAAATCTTCTACTTCATTACCATAATCGACTAACAAACTTCTTGCTCAATTTCGGCCTCCCTCAGTATTCATCTATTGCTCCATTATACTGCCAAGGGAAGCTATCCCCCCTCCAACCCCGAAACCATCCCTGCTTTAATTATCTTTATCATCAGATCTCCAGTCACCGCTCTACCCACGAAGAGATTCGAATCAAATTCAACCGAAAATCCTAGAAAATACTCCTTCGAGATGATGTCGAAAAGTAAGGACGAAAAGAAGGACTCTGGCTGCCGCGCCGCCAGAGACTCCACCAGGGAGCAGCCCCCGGAATGGAAAAACTTTTTCATTGTTGTGGGATTTTGTGTTACATTAGACCATTAGTATTAATTTGTTGTGTACAGAATGCACCCGACAACGGCACTCCCGATTGGAACAGTTGAGAATCCTTAGAAGATCCTTTGTAAGTCGATATTTCTTTCTTCCTATTTTTTTTTGTGCGGCGCTGTTCCTGTTTTGGTTCGTTGTTGTCGGTTGGTCCAACTTTTGTGCTAGTCTCTAGCCATAGTGCTAATCTCGGAGGCAACCGACCAAAGCGATGATGGCTGTGGGGATAAGGCGCATCTACTTCTTGTTTTTTTGTTGGCTTCGAAGGCACGAGCCGTAAGGCAGGACTAGGAAGGTATCGTCCGGATCCTTTTTCCTAGAGAAAAGAGAGTGTTTCTTTTGGCCAAATGGAGATTTATATCTAGGAGCCGGCAAAAGTTTTATTTTTCGCGTTAAGGAAGGAAAAGAAAGTTTTTTACTTGGGTGTGTTCTTTTTTTTTCATGAAGTACATAGTTCGAAAAGAATTTTTGGAGCAACGACGACGACGACGACGAGGGGGATGGTGGACATTAAAGGGTGAGAACAGGATTTATTAACCTCAGAATCGATGAGACTGACGACAAAAGTTTCGATAAAAGTTGGAATTGTATGCGAAGTCACTTTGGAGTTTTGCGGAAGGAATTTAAGTTAGCGTAGCCAAGAATCAAATTGATGGAATTTGAAGTGGTGGAGGGTGGGGGGGGGGGGGGTGGATAGTTATAATAGGCTAGAATCAAAACTATACATATAAAATAATTGATTGGAACGAGGCAGTTTATGCAGTTTATTAGGTCTAGGCTTTAATTAGTTTGATACGATTAGGAATAGGATCGCCAAAATTTGAGGAGAAAAATGACATAGACCGATCATTGGAAAGAAAGGTCTCAACCAAACATTGTATTATCGATAATGAGAAAAAATATGATCGTCAGGTTAACATTTTTCCCAAAAATAAAACAATTCACTAGCACATATGGTAATTTACTAGCGAAAGATACTGTAATCATATAAGTGGGTATTCGGACAGTTGAGCCTGAGAACCTGAGGGGCGAAATAATAGGTGATCATTACATGACATTACCACTTATTATTTAAATAGGTGATAATGAGGTGATAATGACGTATAATTTTCACCTAGTTATTGGTAATAAGATGTACCGGAGCACGTGCCTGTACGCATGCCTGCACATGGATTCAGTTCGTAATAAATATGTTCAAAATACCAAATTTTGCTTGAGTAAAAGAGCAGACTGTATGAAGAGATATCAGGGAGTTTTAGAAGAAAAAATAGGCCCAAACATGCAGATACAGTCAAGAGAAAATGGTAGAGCTGAAGATCATACTAACAGGTTTCACGGAGGCTACCAAAAAATACAAAGGCAGAGCCAGCGAATGGTGGAAGCAACAAACACTTACCTTTACCCCGTCAACAACATAACAATGACACCGGGGAAATAAATGTAAATGCCCTAGAAGAAGTATCAAGTGCCATATGATCTTTAGCAAATCCTCAGGAATTTTTACCATCTCAGCAAGCAATAAGGCGTACCGCTGTCAGTTGCTGGACGATCTAGATCTAGCAACATTTTATGTGATGATCTAGAGACGGCTGTCTCACAGTTCACCGAGGTGCTGATCTCCTCTTACCATGACAGCAATACCGACTCCTCTTCGCAGTCGTCGCGTAAAGTGAAAAGTTAGGAGATTGTTCAACAGGGCAAAATATACTGGGCCTTTGGAAGAATACCAGATCACCCTTAAAGCCTACAACTAAGAGCTGAATATGCTGTAAAAGGATTTGCTTGGAGGGTGCATTGTAAGAGCTTGAAGTCTTTACCAGACACATCATGCTTGCAAAAACTGTTCTTCAAGGACTCTATCAACGGGTTGAACCATGTTAAAAAGGAGGCTGTCTCATATACCACCAGCCAGGAAGAAATCCTTAGAAGCCTGCTCGATAAATGCTTTCCATGGTCAATTCATCAGATAAAATATCAACTAGTTGGTGGTATAGTAATAGGATCATTCCAAAACGATACTCGGGGTCTCTCTGGGAACACGGGGTCATGTGACTGACTCAATTTGATCCGATTTGAACCAATTTGGTCCGATTTGAACCAATTTGATCCGATTTGAACCAATTTCATCCGGTTTGAACCAATTTGATACGATTTGAACCAATTTGATCCGATTTGTTTAATTATTCAAATATTAACTGGTACACAGCCGATATTAGATTAGCTTTCAATAGAGTAACTCAGATTTTTTAATTTTGTGTGAAAACTAAACGGAATGCAGGCGCGCAATTATCTGTTAGTAAAAACTGGCCGCATCCCGCAACTGCGGAATCACCGCTCGCACCGCACGCACGCAAATATCGGAGTCAAGCTATCAGGCAAGCGGGTAATACAACAATGAGTGACCTAGTGAGGGACCATCTTCGAGTGTACTCGATTCTCGGATCATCTCTGGGCTGGAATCGAGGTTAAAATAAAATGTAGGAGCTGGTTATGTAAGTTCGTTTTGGGCAAGCATCGTGAAAGGTTCAATTTGAATCTACACTTATAGAGGATTCCGAGTAGTCAAAGAAGTACGTTACCCGCCTTAGCGGCGCCTGGAAGGAGTCCATTTAGGATTCATTCTGACAATGGATATTCCAAAAAACCGAGGTTGAGAATCTTATCACTTTCGTCTAGTATCTACGCGGCGTCACAAAAGGTGTATCCCTGGGGATCATTGAAAGGTACTCAAGGCCGAGGAGCCCCAGCATAACAGCAGGTCGCTATTACTACTCATAAATGACAAGGACAGGAAGGGCTCCTTTTCGGCCTAAGGCGGGTAAAGATAAAGGCGTTCAAAACGTCATCTATGGAAGAGACTGACTCGTGTGAAGAGCTCAGTGAGCATATCGATAACCTAACAGCGAGTAACTTACTTACTTACTTTACGCTCCTTTAATCCCTCATGGGATATAGGGCGGAAACAGTTGCCCTCCAGCGGACTCTGTTTTGCGCTGTCCGTCCTGTTCCGAGGCATAGTTTGCCGATTCGTAGAAATGGTGTTTTTTATGGGAGCGGGTTGCTAACACTCAGCCCAACCGACTTAAAACTACTACCACGTTTTGTGGCGCAGAGAGCTCGCCATACGCCCGACCCCAGGGAGCACCGCTAGCTAGGTGTTTGTCTGCAGTGACTTTTCTCGGGTTCAACAATCGAAATGAAGAGCCTCCTGCTAGATTTCAAGGTAATCGCGAGACACACATTAAAATCCTCATGTACTAGCTTCCCCGACTATGGCTGGGCTTGCAAAATTCTTTCTTCCTTTTTGGGGCGTTTGAACTGATGAACTAAACTCTTTAAATTCAGCGATTTTCCTATAAATATAAAAATTACAAAAAAATTAATCACAATTTTTCCCCCAAATTAATAACTTCTCTCCCTCTCAAACAAAATCACCGATAACAAAATTGCGACATCGACAATACAAAATGGATACAAACAAATCGCTACAAAATTGTGAGTGTCGTGATCCTTGCAATTAATTTGTTGTCAATAAGACTATTAGATGGGATCATCCGACTGAATAGGATTACATTGCATAATCACATTATCTGACTAAAGCAGGCACAGTTGGCTCGAGTCAATTGCAATTAACCAAGGCGGGGCACAGGGCATTGTTGATTCGGATTACGTTCCGCACATTGAAATTGAACAAAAATGATACTAAATCGGAAAATAAGGGTGTATTGCTTTAGTAGATGTGTATGTGTGTGCATGGAGAATATGTTTGATACTAAAAAACCAATCAGCTTGCAGTTATCCGGTAATCAATTACTGAACAATTAGAACAAAATGTCGTTCCACTTTGTCAGAGTTCATTTCGCCATGATGGTATCCTGACATAATACATTCCGCAGCCAGAGAGTTAATTCTCGAGTACGTCGTCGTTTAGTGCTCTATTGCTGTGAAGATGCCTCATTACAAGTCATCGTTAACGTTCTCATGCCCTTAGGTGGTGAATAACTTTGTCAAGACAAAAGGGCGCGGGTGGGGCCATATAACCTACTCTTCAGCCTCACCTCCTTGGGAGTCATCCCCCTCACAATCTCTCGACACACACTATATATGTTTGTTAGGAAGGTTTTTGCATCCTGTGCGTCATTCAACCGCCATGATACACACAGTCCCACGACTTGGTAATAATTTATCCAACTTGAAACGGTTGGCGCGGCGGAGGGGCGGGGATGGAGCAACCAATTACAAATTTCGTTGGATTTCGTTCCGCTCCCACCGCGTTTGGTAACCTTTTGACTTCAACAATACTGCTGCGATTTTGTCATTTAAGACGCTCTGGCAGAGGCACGTCATCCTCACCTTCATCTTATCCTGCTGGCACAGAGAGAGGTTAAATGCAGATATCACATGGTTTCTAGTGTAATTTAACCATTAAAGGGGGTTTGTTATTGGTTCACTCTGAGTTATTGCATCATTCTCTTAGGTAAATTGAAATTCCAGACAGTTTCAATTAAATTGTTAAATTGTATTGCAAGGACGTAAACTTAAACTCGTTGGTTAAGCGAAAATTATAGAAACTAAATTAGTCATTTTATTATTCTTCATACTCTAAATATGTTTGTATGTGTAAAAGACTTAATTCATTTAAAAGTTCATTTTAAAGTAAATACTCTTATTTATAGGTTGACTTTGTGACAAGTGTTATCAACCATTTTTAGGGTCACAATAAAATAGGAAATATCATTAAACTTTATGGGTTAAATTTTCATCAAGATTTTGGCTTTACAAAGTCTACATTGTTCCAATTAGCTTTAATAGTTCTTTAATTCGGTATGTCCCAAAAACTATAAATCTGCTTGTCCTAAATGTCCTAAAATTCTTTTCAACTCAGATCTCTTTTAATTTGATTTTCCCCAGAGGTAGCTCTAGACCATTTCTTATCAAAATAGTGCAATTGGGTTCGGTATTGGACAAGTGAAAACTGATGTCAATTGATATAATCTGAACCAGTTGGTCAATCAATGGTTTGAAGGGTTGATAATAGAGTACCAAAGTCCCGCTTCGGTCGGGTCTTCACATAGTTCCTCCTTGTTCATCTGGCAGTCTGGTATTGCCTGATAAGGCTAGTGGTCTGGCACGGCTTGTGATGGTATGTGTTAAGGTTGTGGTACAAGACTCTGACAGGGCGGTTTTTCATTGACCCCGACAGTTGCGTATGTGTCTTATCCGGGTGCCACTGAGCGACTGAGCATCTGAACGACATCAAAACCCCGTTACAAAAAATTTTTGTTTTGATTTTTGTTACAGTGGGCCTAGTTCAAATTCCTTATCTTTGGGGTGAATACCTGCAACAACCGCGAGTTCAAACGCAATGTCCATCGCCTCCAAACCCCCAAATTCGTATCAATCTAACTTGTCCTCTATTCCTTCCTTCGAACGAAGCTTACCACAACAATGCCACATTTGTGGGGTAGACCACTTGATAAGCTACGCTGACTGCCTAGAGATTTTTCGCTGAGACTAATCCTTTCGATTGTCTAAGAGCGAAGCTATGTCCTTTGTTTTTGAGAAATTGTGATAGACTGACTAATCCCCCACGAAACAAAGCCCAGAATGGGTTTTATGCTCTTCCAATCTTCTCCAGAGGAGCAGTTTAGAGCTCAGTATGCGGTAATCTACCCAACTAGTATCCTGACATCGTTTCTACCTCATCTTACCAATTCTCTGGATACTAGGCATAGAAAGAAACAGTTTAGAAGCTAGTAGGTATTGGGTCGGTTATGAATGGGAACCAAATCACTAGGTCAAGGTCAAGGTGATCAATCACCTGTAATTATGTTAATTGGTTGACAGGTGATTGACCTAGTGATTTTGTTCCCATCCACAACCGACCCAATACCTACTGAGGCTTTTCTTTTCGAAAGGTATACCGCGGACGCCATTTGGACTTATTGTCTTTCGTCTCATATTTTTAGACACATGGTGAATTCCGTAGGCTGCCGGTTCTCTAGAATAATTCATGGTTCGCTTACATTTTAGGAAGAAGAAATTATTGTGACAGTCATAATATACAAACACAGAATTAGAACACCACATATATAACTGGATCTTACTTACTATAGAAGCAGCCCAATAGACCATGGCTTTACAGCTTGAATCGATCGTTAGCCTCCTCTGGGTCATTTCTCAAAGTGTGACGATCCCTTGCAACATATCTTCAGTTCGGAATGTTGAGCATTGCTTCTGCCTCAGTTGTCACAAAATCTGTCTATCTCCTTCTAGTTTGAACTATGTTGTGGTTGTCCTCTATCTTGATTACATGCCCGGCTAGTCTTTCTGTTGATTTTTCAGAGAAATCAAAAAATATTCTATCGATTTTCTTTCAAACTCTTGCAGTCCCGTTTTCATCTATCTACAATTAAAAAATCTTATCCAAAAAAAAATTTCAAATTAAAATAACTCAGTCTAACCACACAGTACCTATCCTAGAAGAACTCGCTTAACCAATTTTTTTTCGCTGAGAAATTCTCATTAAACGAACTCTCTCATGACTCCTGGGCTGCTCTACCTGACATTCATTATATCCTGTCAAAAACAATTTCATTGCTGTCAGCTTCTGAGAGGACATGAGGTCCACCAGGTCCATATGTGCACGTCTTTCAAAAGTATCCCTTCCATTTTAGCATGCACTTCCGCTTCTCCACAAGTGTGCAACCAAAATCCTACACGTGTTTGTATACACTGCATTTTAAAACAAAAGGACTCAGACAGGACGATTTCAGATACATATACAATACATACAAAAAAAAAAAACAACAAGTCCCTTTTAACCCTAAGTCCCCAATATGTATGCCCGGCGGCGGCGGCGGTGGCGACACACAGGGTATTTTTCCAGCGGCGTCCTGTGGCAGTCCTACTGTTGTTGCAATGCAGTTGCTCATTGTCCTGCAATTTGTATGGGCACGACCGAATGAATCTGTTGCCACGCTGAAGGAGAGTCCGTCATCGAGTCCTTTTACAAGAGGAGACAAATCAATTTTCCTCTCCTTGGAACAAATGTACCCCATCTGGACAGAATAATAAAATACAAATTTTCCCTCTGTCAGCACATGTTGCGGTTTTCAGCTCATACTCTGCTCTGGGCGCCACCGAAATCGAGAGACAGGGTGCATGTAAAGGGTATATCCCTGGGCCCGCTGGGGCTGGCTGAACGAACGTGCGGATGTATTGTAGACCCATTTAAGGAATAACGTGCCCGTCTCGATGGCAATTCTTGAGTGCAATTGCCTTGTTCCTCCGGCATATTTGGGCCAAAATGAATTCTTGTGATGACTTCATGTTATTTGTCCCACAATGGGGAAACGTACGGCGCTTGTATGTCGTTATTTTGGTTTTCGGAACAAGGGGCAAATTTTATATTAGGGAAAAACTTTGCTCAGCTCTTAAATATTTTCTTTTTGTGTTTTTTTCTTCTTTGCACGTTAGGGGTGGCTGTAGAGGAGAGTTAGGCCGCTATTACATTAGGATGCCATGGCAGCGTAGCCAGCAACGTAACTATGGCTACATCAAATTTTTAAAGTTGCCAAATGCAGCGGCCAATGTGAGATGCCAATGTCAGATGTTATTTTTAAAATGGAAATAGAAGAAATAATATTGTTGTATTTGCGTTGCAAAAAGGCATTAAAAAAGGAATAAAAGGCGATATTGGGTACACCCCTTTTTTGCTAATCGTGCTGACAGTGGCGTGTTCCAAAAATTGTATGATGATCTCAGAAAACACCCCGAAAAATTCTTTAATTATATGAGGATGTCTTTGATGTCTGAATATTCCTTTGAACTATCCCAAATCGCTGGTCTGCTTTGCACTTCTAAAATAAATCTTTCCTTATCGAAAAGTTCCATTGCAACACAACAATAACCCCAAATAAAATACGGAAAGTGACAGCTAATCGGAGTAAAAAAATTCACCGGCGACGTAACCAAATAGATCTGGGATGTGTGAACGTTATGGCCACGCTTCCATTCTGGATACGTGGCCAGGCCGTCGCCAGGTCTAATACTCTTAATGCAAATGTACATATTCCAGATGGCTACGTTGCTGGCTACGCTGCCATGGCATCCTAATGTAATAGCGGCCTTAAGGATATTTTCTTGGTTTTAAAGTTTTTATTAAATTTTTATAGATTTGGTCGAAGTTGAAGGGTTGGCTTTGATCTTTTTGTTTAATAGGTAAAAATATCCGGAATTTCATACAATGCTGCAAGGACCGTAAACATCATGGAGGAATATCTTTAACCGAGAATCAAGGATTACCCTGCAATGCTTAAATATCAAGTCGTGTAATGGAAAATAAAAGCTTTCTGAGACCCGCATCCTCAACGTATCTCAACAAATCCAGTCATTGCTGTTGTAATGTAACAGAAAAGCTCTTCTATTACCTTAGATTGTCCTCACTTCTTCTTCTTTGATCCGTTAGCTGTCGGTCCAAGCAGGGCGACTCCGTAAACGACACGCTGCTCTCGATGCCGCTGGGTCTCGAACTCCATTCACGATTCATTTCTATTCTTGCCGGCTTTTGGCGACGTCTCGAGCCTCGGCAACTGATAACCGTTGACTCTTTAAGTCACCCTCGATATTCTTTAGCCAGGTTTTCTTCGCTGCCGATCGCTGGATTCTCCAGCCTGTTGGACGGTCTCGCCAGAGAAGTTTATATACGCCTATGGGGAGAGGTCACGAAAGTTCCATCCGATTTTTTGATATTGTTGTTTGTTGATGAACCGCGGAATTGTCTGGTACAGCGTCCGGTACTGGTGCCTCGACGCCGCTTCTTCCAGTACGCTTCTCGTTCTGATTTCATTTTCTGTCGAACTTCTTTGTTCAATGTTTGGTATTGCTCGAAATCGCCAAGGTCAATCTTTGGTATTGCTCGAAATGGACGTGTTTCATTCGTTTCCGTAATTCGACGAGGTCTAGACAGCTGTCCAAGATCCATGGCTACGTCCGTTTACGGATAGGTAGAACCAACTCTATTGCACACCCCACAGAAATCCGATAATTGAATTTCTTCTCGTCGAGCCTCGTGAATTGGTTGGACAATGCCATTTGAAACTCTCGCCCGATGATCGGGTCCCGTAGGCACGCCCAATTCTTCTTGGCTGGTGGTGGTGCCGTTTTCTGCGCTCCTTATAATTGCATCTTTAATTTCGCTCGGACAAGATAATGGGCCAATCCGCAATCGAGCCTATGCACTGCACGTACGTCTTTGAGCGTGTCGATCGGAATCTTGTGTAAATCAAAACGTAGTCTAATATCGCCTAGTCGTTGCCGGATGGATTTCGCCAGGTAAGTTGGTATTGGAGTGGATGGCGGAAGATGCTACTGTCAACGATCAAATTGCTTGACGAATGCAAAGAAGGCGTAAACCATTGTCGTTAATTACTCCGTATCCGAGTTTGCCTGTCGTTCCTTACCAGTCACTTCGATCTGCACCTGTATGTGCAGTAAAGTCCCCCACGAGTATGATTAATTCGGTTCGAGGTATCGTTTCCAGCGTCTGTTAAAGCTGATCGTATAATTCGTCCTTGTTTGTGCCTGGGCTCATCTCGGTTGGCGTATAAACGGATGTGATATGGGTCTTGATCGTTCCACCGATAGTTATAACCGCCAAACGTTCGGATATTGGTTGGAATCGATCGACCATAAACTCGACGCTGCGG
The DNA here is from genome assembly GCA_949987705.1 of Thereva unica. NCBI lineage: Eukaryota > Metazoa > Arthropoda > Insecta > Diptera > Therevidae > Thereva > Thereva unica. The sequence continues at coordinate 107,606,125 of OX465284.1, forward strand.
CTTTACGTTCCTCCTTACAAGAATAGTAAAGCGTCATCGTTTCGTCGATTGTTAGCGAGGCGATCGTCAATATCGGGATCCGGTAAGTCGTTATTCCGATAGTGCAGCAACTGATATTTTGCATTTCAATAATTCCATTGCTATGATTTCCTTTTGTCCGAGGTGATCTCCTGTTCGTCCACCTAGACGACATTGAAATCTACGGTAAAAACCTCAAGGACCATTACATCAAATTACGAAGAGCGCCGACCCGTTGAGGGAAAATGCACAGACGACTGGGACAGTAGATTTCAAGAGACCTATAACGACTGTAGCGCCATTTAACAAAAAGATATAAGGTTAAATGTGCCTTCTAAGAAGGGGAAGACTGCTGTGGTTCCTTCTCAATTTCTCACGCATTTGTATACACTAATAAGAGAAAAGATTTTTTACATTTAATCTCGAAAAAACTCTCTCACATCCACGTGCCTTAATATTAAAATTCCGCCACTCAAACATGTATATCCATAATTTCATCTTCATATTTTACCTTCGCAAATTTCCGGTTAAATCTCACACGGGATAATCAAGATATCTCGACACTCCACCACCAGCAGCACCAGCATCACGGGATCCAGGACTCTCATTTCTCATCCATGCCATAAGCTTCTTCCATTCCTTTCAATAAATCCGTCGTTGGAGATCACAACCCTTATTGATATTCCGAATACGATTCAGGGCATTAACAAGGATTACACCACTTCTTTCAGGATCAATTTGGTAAATTCATCCCTCAAGCAACCTCCCTCTTATATTTATATACATATACACCCTGCGATTGTGGTGTTCACTTCTTCGGGCCAACGCCATATCTTTTTCGGGGGGTCCCTTGTCCCCCTCAAATATGATTTTTCTTTCCATTTCTCTCCCATTTTTTTTTGCCTGCTGTTCATTTTGGTTGTTTCTGATGCCGTTTTGTTGCTGATACCCTTACCCTGTGTGCGCTGGGCTACCCTTAGGGCGAAGGACATGTCTGTTGGAGTCTTCGTCGTTGAAAATCTCAGATTGAGATACACCAGTCACTTTGGAGTTAGACAAACATGGCGCTGCCAAATGATTCCTTAAATGAACAAATTCAACAGGTAATTGAGTGGAAACGTGATCGGATTTTGTTATTGTTTTTTTCCCCATCTAAGGTCGTCGGAAGGTAGGTTGGTGGGGATAGGGTAGGGCACACAGTATTAAGGTTATGATGGTGGAATTTTTTTTTGCTGGTATTGTGACGATTTTTAAAGGGATTTTATGTTAAAGAATGGAAAAGGATTATTGGGGATTGTGTTTAATTTTATTTGCAGTTTTCAATTACGATTTGAGAATATCAAGATTTTTACGTGGGTTTAAATTAATATTGTGGTGGAGTTATGCGAGGTTTAATTTCAATCAGTTTAAATTTAATTGGCAAGAGAATTGTTGACAATTAATTGTTTTTGTTCTGAACATTTCAAACTTATTCCATCTTAGGTGAGGTCTGACACTTACTTGTCTCTACTTTATTGTCAAAAGAGCAAGAGTAACGCAAGAGTAACTTCTTAGACAAAGATGTCCAATCGGTTCTTTTAGATTGATATTGTAAGATTCATTTAAAGGTACCTTTTTCAAAAATAAAAAATCAATATAAAAGTTCAATTTTATCAGAAAATCTTCATTTTAATATAAAATAACAATTCTTTACATTTTCTTTTTAAATATTACTTCTTTCAATTGTTAAGCCAGCCAGCCAGAAATGGGCGACATCATTGCTGTACAAAATTTTGGTCTAAAACAGTGGATTTTCTTTTTTTTTTCTTTTAAATAATTTTTAGACATTGTACTTGGCTAAGTTTCTTCATAAAGAAATGTCAAGCAATACTGAAAAAAACTACCCCTACAGTTTGATACAAGTCATGCGTTATCTGTCATAAAATTTCTATTGGAAAAAGTATCTCTAAATGGATCACCTATTTGAAAGTCGTTTTAAAAATTTATAAAAAGAATGGGTGGTAGGATCGAACCTTGAGGCATACGGTTATTTTCCGTATGCCTCAAGGTCTAATCCTATCACCCATTCGGTACTGGATTTTGATTCGACGTCATCTAACATTACCATATTGATTGGCGAGAAAGAAAAATCTTAATCCAGTACTTTAGAACTGGTTCGATGCCAGGACTTTAATGAATAGGGCGGAGTGACATACGCTGTAAAAAGCTTTGGAGATATCAACCAATAACCACAACTCTAGACTCGTCAGAAATATGATTTCGTTTTTCACCTGGCACTTGTAAATAAAAGAAAATGTTGTGAATGAAATGAAATTCTACCTGATGGAATATATGAAATGTACTGGGACTTGTGTTTCCACGGTGCTAACGCAGTTTCTGTGTTACTAGAGCTTACAGGCAACAATTCGTCGAATTTGATAGCTGTCGCAAAAAGCAGAGTCTGCTGGAGGATAACTGCTTCCGCCCTATTTCCCGTGAGAGATTAAAGGAGAGTAAGAAGAAGAGAATTCGTAGAGGGCTCGAAGTAGAGGGCTTTGATGACTACCTTGAGGAATGCCCGAAGTTACGTCAATTTCCTTAGACAGAAATCCTTGGAGTCTGATAGTCAAGATATAATTTCATCTATTAAAGCGAAAATCCTGAAAACCCAAAATTTGATAGATTGGCATGGAAATTGGGGTTTTATGATCAACACGGTTAAAAGATTGGCTGAAGTCGGTATAAACAGTATCAATCTGATAACCTAGCCTAAGGTCTTTCGTTTTGCATTAACTTCGACTTTTTGGGGTCAGATGCTGTTTCTGATAGAGTTAAGGTATATTGTATAGGCCTGACGTGACCTAAGACTAAATTCTTATGACTACATTACATACCATTGTTTGGAAAGTCAAATATACAATTGACGGCAAGTTTTCAAGCTGAACTGCGTTCATACATTTCCTATAAAACCATCTAGAATTGGTGCAATGAGGCTACCGCGAGAAAGGTTAGCACTGCGAAAACACAAATCCCAGTCGATGGCTTCAAAAAACGGAAAAAACTTCAGCCGAGTGATTTTGCCAGACGGGGTCGTTAAGGAGCTGTGTGAGTTGAGGCAGAAGAAGCATTTGAGAATTTGGCACAACTTGCCAAGAAATGATTTCAGATCGACAAAACACCGTGTTGGATAGAAAGTATGAAAGTCAGTCAAGTAAATGAGATTGATTGACCTGCAATTGACAGACATTAAGTTGAGTATCTTTACCAGAAGTTCTGATAGCATTCGATTAATTTAGCTAATTTACATTATGAACGCTGAAATTACCCGTTTTTGTGAGTCCAGTCTTATTTTTTTTAGATATCTTCAATGAGTTCGATACAGTACAGTATCAAAGTAGGGTACCACCATTTGATAAGCTTTCAGCAATCGGTATTGATTCATTTATGCCTAACTAGATTGGGAGTTTTCCTTCTGGTCTTTCAATCAAGTTGGCATACTGTGGCGTTAAATCTAAGCCACACTACATCTCGGCGGATGTCGATTCCATCAAATTGTCTATTTTTAGGTTTAAATGCTAGCCCGGATTTCTAATGGTATAAAAACAGGAGAAGAAGCTTAGGTCGATTAAGAATTAGGCCTTTGAAAGGACTTCATACAATGATACTGCCAAATAGTGATCCGCGTCAATATTTACTCCTTGATTTATTCTAACATCTAGAAATGTAGGACCATATCCATAATCTGATAAAATATAACAAATTTTTCTCTCTAAGATTGCTTTGATGCGATTTCTACGTCATTATTTCCCTTTTTTAGTACCCTTTTCTAGATACGTTGATTGGCAGGTTCTTTTCAGCATTTCGTTAAAACTGCCGCAACAAATCCTATCTAAAACCACTCGAATATATTTCCAAAAAGAAAAACTCATACTACATTCTCACATCTTAATAAATTAAAGAGCAATCTTATCATAATTTCTAACCATATCCTCAAAGAGCCTTTAAACTCTATTAAAAACACGTTTATAATGAAAATATAAATCATGCATCTCTGAGTATGTAAAAGTTATGCGAACCAAACGTGTTGTCGTTTCCCCGTAACGACATCAAAGTTTAGTAAAGACGGGAAAAGTTTATTTCTCGTAAACGTGTCGTGAAAGTTAAGCAACTACCTACCTTTCTCTCCTTCTCTCTCTAAAAAAAAGAAAGTCCTTTTACAGTGAAATAAGCTTCTCCATGACTCATGAACTATGATGAGTATAGAAAGCAAGTAGTTTGGAATGTTGTACGAGCGTCGCGTCGCTGCAATGAATCAAATGGTCTAGTATGTATAATCAGAAGGACTGTTGAAAATCAAACTGAATTTTAAATATTTCAATTTTAAAGTGAGAGAGAGATAGAGGGAGATAGTTTTTATTAATTATTGTGACCGAGAGAAAGTTTTCGGTGTGGATTAGTAGAGAGAGGAAATTGTAATTTACACATAAGAGGTCGCCCATAAATTACGTGAGGCGATTTTTGGGATTTTTCGACCCCCCCCCTTGGTGAGATGTCGTGATTTTTGGATAGATCCCCTCCCCCTCTCCCTTAATCCCACGTGAGATTTTTCAGATTTTAAAAAATCTCTAGTATTTAACACTAAAAATACGTATTTACTTACGAGAAAACTTTTCACAGAGCAACTTTAAGAGACCTATTCACACATACAGCCCGCCGGCAGGCCGTGACCTTTCAGACCAGGTCGGCAGGTACGGCCCGATCAAGGCCACACATTACTCAGTCTGACTGAAGGATAGGTGACCTCATGGCTCAGGCGAAGACGATAGTTTAGCGTAGCAGCTAGTTAATGCAAGTGAAAACATCTTCATGGCCTCAACTGAAACATCCGACATAATAGAAGCTCAGATCTTCAGGCTGTCGGACTGTCGATAAATACCCTCCACAGATACATTTTTTCAATTTTCCTGGACTGCAGGAGCCAGGTGAGTGTGGGTGATTCTCGGCCTCAAGGCGAGAAACTATCAGGCCAGAGCCTGCCGGCTCAATGGGGAATCTTTATATCAAGGTTCGAATGAACCGTGTCCACGGCGGGCGGTAGCGTATATTCCTTATGTAGTGTGTGTGAACTCTGATACATACGTATCAAAGTATCAAGGGCTCATGCCTCTTTAACAGACGCGCATAAAAATATGAAAGGGCCTGCCGACGCGATGGTTGTGTGTGGCGTGTCACAGATCTTCTTGCTTGTCATCAAGTGGCTATAGGCTGCCGACCACTGGGCTAGAGGGTTGCGAAATTCGGAGTTTAGTCAAACTTGAATTTAAGGTGTATATAAAAAACGAAGAGTTACTTCAAGAGAACAAGTTAAGGGAAATTTTTGCTTTTACATGTAATGATATCGGTATCTACTCCCTAAAAGTTCAATCTACTCCCCTTTATCGGTCAGAATACTAAACAGTTAGCCCTGAAAAGTGACAGCACTGATCCTGATGGCCTTTTCGCGGGTCAGTTTTACTTGGCTCGTACGTCGCAGCACTCGTCGAGTCGCGCATTTGGCTGGCAGGTGGCGGCTAAACAATCGAGGGACTACTATGTTACTTTCTGGTGTCCCCATAAAACGATTTAGCCATATCTTAAGGCCCCTTTTACACACAGGTCGACGGCAAGCCTAAAAGTTCTCGAATTGAAGTCAAGTATCGCCACCAACATCCCCGGCTGACAATTGGATGGCGTCTTCAGTCCAAGAAACCTGACAAAAATCTATATGTATGTGGCTATTTATCGTCAGTTTGTGCCTAAAGATCTGAACTTCTATTCAGTCTCAAGCCGTGAAATTACGGCTCGAATTCGCCGTATCCAGTCGGACCTGAAAGCAAGGCGCGAACTAGGCGCGAAAACCACCTACACTCACATTCGCGCTTGTTCATGGAGGTTCACGGCGTGAGACTGGAGGCGCCCTAAGGCACAAACATATTGGTACGAAAGCGGAAACGTCGATCGCCTGCGAGAGAATATGGTGGTCCGTGAAAAAGTTTTTCCAGTCACGAATCTGTTTGCGCGTTTAAAGTTTTCGATGAGGCCATGAACATTTTGGCCCTTGAATTGCTATACTAAATTGTCGTCTTCGCCAGTGTGTTTCTTAGGGAATCATGACGTCACCTGCATGCCACAGCCTGTTAGGCGGAGACCTCAAGTCCTCATCCCTCAGTTAGACTGATTATTGTGTGGCCTTCATCGGACCGTGCCTGCCGACCTGGCCTGCCGGCGGCCCGTAAGTAAATGGAGGTCCTTAGTGGAGATGCATGTTTTACTTAATTTCACTCAGTTTTCTACCAAATTTACACTGTTCCTTGAGGAAAAAAAATTATGTGATATGTGGCGAGACCCCCCTGTCCTCACGTGAGATTGGGTGAGATTCGACTACCCCCTAAACGCCTCACGTAATTTATGGACGACTCGTTAACGAAGCTTCGAACAATGACAGGCTAAAGCGGTATTAGCAGTGAAGCGGACGTTTTCCATTAAGTTTTTAATTTTTAAGACACACCCTGTAACTTCTTTGAAATCTAGATAAAAGTTGATTTGTAAAACCCAAGCCCAAATTTTTTGACAGGTAAACTCGAAGTCAATATTTTTATCGCCAACGATTACATTTTACACCATCTGCATAATTATTACTTCATGTAATGTGCCGCAACACCCAGTGTACTGAAATTGCAATAGGTCAGCAAAAAAAAACCTAACCTATCCACCCCAAAAAGACGTCCACACACCAAACAAATTCAATTCCTGTTAGCGTTCTAAATGTTGTTAAGGTCCTCTGCATGTTATCCAAAAACTTCTCCCATTGTCCCTCAAGTAAAATAATTCATTCCCTAAAATTTTGCCCTGCAGTCCGGGCGGCAAGCACCTACCTCCATAGGTAAACACCCACATACAAAACAAACAATTGCCGCAAAATTGTTTATCATTTGGGCTAGAGTAATTATATATGACACACATTTGTCTCACACCTTCGATTAGTGCAGCGTTTTGGGGGAAATAGCAATTTCTGCATATTTGAAAAGGTGTACACATTGTGGCAGCAGCATTTTGTGTATGTGCGGGGGCAGAGTGGGGGTAACTTTCACCTACATATACAGAATAGTATCGATGTGCAAGGGTGAACAGCCCAGTCAACTCCGGCCAGGTAAATTATGAACTCTAAACTGAGTAAATTGTAGTTTGATTCCGTTAAGGGGGTGCAAACATGCCATTCTCAGGTACGATATCGTCGTCTATGTCGTCGTTCTATGTTTCGCTTAGGCGGCCGGCCACCACCTTTAGATTTTATGCACCTGGACGGTTTCCAGTAAACAAACGCAAAACAAACTGACCATACAAGATGTAAATCTCTCTATACAGACGTGACAATTTCTTCACTAATGAAGTGTATTTGCCACCAGAGCTACACACCCTGACTCTACATCATCCATCCCCCAACACCCCAAACTCACCCTTTCATAATCTAACCCGACTGGATAAATATTGTCTGATTGAGTTTACCAAAGCGGGTTATAATTATTATTGTTTACTGGAGATTTCACAAATATGAAATTATGTTTGCGTAAGGTACAGGAGACTTTTGGTCTATATTTATTGGTAATGCTGATTTGATTCATTTTTAATGGTGGCATTTAGGTTTCCAAGAAAAATGGATTATTGGTAATATTTGAGTTTTTTTTTGTACTAAATATTATGTTATTTTTTAAAAATTAGCCTATACAGACCTAAGTAACTATCATATTAGTTAGTTATTGTACTAAAAGGCAGATATGAAGCTATCTCCTACAATAATCCACAAATCCTACACTCGTCACCATATTGAATTCAACTCGCATATCATGCTCGCTAGTCCGTATCCTCGTAGTCCGAGAATATGAAAATCATTAAAATGTAATAAGTTAATTTGTTAAGTTATAAACCAGTTGTCTGTCGAGTTAAGTATATGGTTTTAAAAATCTTTGATTATGGGGTTAGACCCTACTAGAATTTTGAGGAGGGATGGGTGCAGATAGGGCCTCTATGAGGCTAGCCTCACTGCCTCATGTGGATCCTGTGGGAATTTCTCTATAAGGCCCACACAGGGGATCTTACACCTTGCCTCATTTGCGCCTCGTCATAAGGAATGCCCAATTTGGACCTTTTGAGGATAAATCATTGCTACCCGATAGTGAAAGAGGCCGAAAAAATTGAGATATATGAGTTATAACTGCGGCGGTGTCGAAAGGTTTCTATTTTAAACGCAAGTGTCGTTAACCAACGCGGTCCCCCAACTAAGTACTAATCACGGCCAATGCTTCTTGACCTCTGTATTTGAACCAGAAAGGGTCTATTGGAAAAGGAAAAGTCCTTTTTGGGAATACCCCTCATTTGCCACATAGGGTCCTTATGAGGAACCTACGGTGAAATCCCTCTTTCGACAGGCCCCTTAGGCAATCTCCTTTTTAAGTGCTAGTCGGGTGGGGTTCCAAAATCTTAGGCTGTACAGTTATAAGCTTGTCACGTTCCTTCGTTGCGGGCCCCCTAACGTGGTGGGTTATTAGGTGTACATGAACTATTTTGGGTGTCGACTTCCCCACCTATAGCAAGATTTCGGGTGCCCTTTTCTCTCCATCCCAACTTTCTCCGCCGCAACAGATTTTAAGGGTTATTATAAACATTGAAGTTTCGGTTTTTGCTACCGGTTCTGGGTTCCCGCATTCGACCTTGTATTTTTCGACAAAAAGCCTAGGGAAAGAATTCTTACTGTTATAGCTTTCGCCAAGCATTCTAATTCCTATTGGTCTACCATTGAAAATCTTCACTAACATTCTTTCTTCAGAAGTTCGTACAACAGTTGCCGTAGTTTACTTAGATCTTGGTGTTCTATTATATTTTAGTTCGGAGTACATTTGTTCAAGTTCTTCGTTTGTTCTAATGCATCATATATTTTGGTTACTCCTTATGGGCCCAAATTTCCTTTCGAACCTTTTAATTTGTTTGCTTAGTTATTGTCCAATTTTCGGGAAACTTCGCTTAGGACACTTTTATCGCTTTTTCTAATCATCACCGACTAGCTATCGCTGCGTCTATATTTATACATCGAAGCTCTTTTCAAATTCCGCCTCCATATCATTCCACAGCATTCTGGAGCATTCAAGAGCTTTTCTAAGTCTTAATCTACTGTTCATCGTCAATGTTGAAACTATTTCTAATAGATGGCGACACATTACTACAAAAATTGTCTCAATATTCTCACTTTGCATTGCTTTAAGAGCCTAGTACTATAGTCTATTTTCCTTGCTTTGGTCTTCGAACGGTGAAAAACCGATAAAAACAAAAAACTAATACCCGAAAGTCGTCGGATGAATGTTAGAGAGTTGCCAGAAGACGTGAGCATATTTTTTAAGTCCGTCCATAACATCATGATTGGTGGGCATGAAACCCCTTCAAACGTGCCGAGCCTCCATTAAACCGCATCGAATTTTCTCAAAAGGCAAGGCCCCAATTTCGGCGAATGTGTTTGACCAAGCACCGTACCCGCCGGATAGGTCCCCGTAACACTTTTATTCTATTCTTTCGAAATCCTGCCTGGTAATGTGTGAGAGTACTTTTTAAGCTTTCTTCAACATTGTAATTGGTCTGTAATTCTTGCAGCTCATCAATTCATCTTGTTTGTGAACTGGGGCTCTTCTGGCATCTTTCGACTTTTCTATAGTTTGCAAACCCGAGTATGTAAGGCGTATCACCAGGATCATACAGGCAGGAATGCATTTATTCATTCCACATTCCACTAAATCTGTGAAACCTAGTCGCAAATCCAACGCCGATTTACTAGCACACTAGCATTTACCCGACACTGATACACTACCCCCGGTTCTTCAGCATAACGCCCATTCAATGAACAAGTTATTCTTCAGGAGTCACGAGATGTACAGGTGCTACAAAAACCTCGACGCCAACAAATTCACTGGACCCGATAATATATCCCCCATCGTCTTAAAAAATGCGCCTCACCTTTGGTTAAACCTCTGCGCAAACTTGTTGCCCTATCATACTCCTCCGGAGTTTACCCACACTCTTGGAAGCTTGCACATGTTCAGTCCGTACCAAAAAAGGGTGACTCCAGCCCTCCCTCCAACTACCGCCCAATAGCAATTCTCTCCAAAACCACCAACAACAAGCTTATGGGACATCTAGAATCTAACCTACTTATAAACGACAGATGGTATGGCTTCCGACCAAAGAGATCCACTGGCGATCATTTAGTTGCCTTACAGAACCCCTCGATCGAAGACGCAATGATTTGGTGAGTACAGTCTGGTTGTTCTACATATCTCCAAGGCTTTCGAGTTTGGCCCTCAGTACTGTTAGCTAAACTCAACGCTATTGGAATCGACTCACTTATACAGAAGTGGATCCGACCGTTCAATTAAGGTAGTATAGGATGGCGTCAAACCTGAATCTAATCTTATTTCTACGGAGGTCCCTCAGGGGTCAATTTTACCACCGGCCCTATTTCTTATCTTTATAAATGACTTTTAATACCGTCCAACCCACTTATCAGATTCACTAACGACGGTACCCTGTGTTACAAAAAAAATCTGTTGTTTACTGCTGCTCGATAACGAATCGCATTCTCGTATCGATATCGAATCGCAGTCAAAACTGCTTAAATTTCTCCCTCTTAATCAAACACCAAAAACAAAAATAAGAAAAAAAAAAATCAATGAAATAAAAAATTTGCTGGAATTCATTCAAATGAATTCAATCTCCTCGTCCTCGTCCTTCTCCTCCTCCTCTGATAAAAACAAATCATGCGTCTAACAAAATTTGTACACAGTGATCCTGTTGCATCTCTCCCTGCAGGCAGCCATAAGCTTTGAGCTCTCTACAAATTAAATTTTGCATGCAAATCAATTTCACAAGTGCACAGCTCAAAATGTGTTGTTGCACCGCCGCCGCTGCCCTTCCTCCAACGCGCGGCATAATAATAAGAGTTCGCAGATGTAGCAAGGTTGCAAATTTCATATTCATGCACCTTTCTTCCACCACCATTGCATACGAAGACAAGGGTAGCGTCATCCTGTCAACTAAAATGAAAGCAGAATGAATTCAAGCTCTTGTCTGCGGAGGAGAGGAGAGGGAAAAGTGCATTACTGATAAATTTGTTGATAAGAAGTTGAATAAGATATTTTCTGGAGAATTGTTGGAAGGGTCGTCGTCTAAGGCTGTATAAGTATGCAAAGTGGAAAATTCTTACTCAACTGTGTGACAATTTCGTTTGTATGACTGATTTTAGGTGTTCAACTTAATTCTAAAGGGTTTTTGGTCTTCGAGTGGTGTCGTATTGGTGGGACTTAGTGTCAGTTCCGAAAAAATGGTTCTGGTGGCATTTACCTTCATTAGGCAAAACCTTAAGCTACTCACAACAAGCCAAATATATAAGGATGACGTTAGATGCCAAACTCTATTGGAGCCACCACATAAGCAATCTGGCAAGGCTTTCTCTGGGCCTATAGCCTGTGGACCTGTAGTGGGCATACAGTTAAAAACCATGTATTGGTTTCACAGAGACGTTCCTGGAGACTATGTTCAGCTTCGTCCCACTTTATTTGGTAATAGAGAAAGCCGCTATAGAGCTAAGCTATGATAAGAAAATTCTGTTCGAATGTATGACCGCGAAAATGCCAAAGTCTAAAGCGGCCCACAAACTTTCAGTTGAACTGCACAGTTTATTACGTGTGGCGTCATGTCTCTGAGAACTGTGCAGTTTTGAACTATTTTCACTCAGTCCTTAGACTTGAGCTTCTGGACCCTCTTTTGCTCCGATAAACTGCACAGCTCTGACAGTTTATCGTTCTATGTTTCGATGTTCAGTTTATTGTGCAGTTTTTTAAACAGTTCAACTGCGCAACTAAAACGGAGAGTGTTTGGGCCGCTTAAGTCCTCTTTCTTGAGCAGAAAAGGTAGGCTATTCTGGGTTTCCCTTAAGATAAGGAAGAGGGGGAAGGGGTGGTGAAAGCCTAAAGCTTAGTAGCTTGGGAACTTCGGCAGAACTGTAACGTGCACTTTACTAGAATGCACGTGCGACAACTTAAGGAGGACCTACACTGAAAAGCGGACTTCTATTGTTTTCTGACAGCTATCAGGCCGCCAGAGTCTTTTAAGACTTAACCCAAGCTATATTCTGCTGGGTATTCTCAATTACGTCGTCGTTGTATCGAAAGCGCGAATACCTTATAAAGACGGCTCTGGTACTGGTCGGAACAAAATCGAGTATTGGGGCATCCAGTAGAGAAGAGGGTCCTTGGCGTTCAGATCTAAAACTAGTGAACTCAAACCTGTTTTTCCAGTGTCAGTAAATTAATGAGTCGCATTGCTAGGACATTGGTTGGCTTGATCCACAGTCACAACCTATCGAAGGCGACCCAATTGGTAGGCTTTTCTTAGGAGATGGGTTTGTTTTTCACTTTCTCTGTCGCAAGTTTTCTGTTTTAGACGGGATTGCTGAAATTGAATACCTGAATGGGGAAATAGGAAAATGATGGACCAGCAAATTGAAGTCGTAATGATCTTCAAAGCTTGATATGAAAGTTTTGGATTTGTCTACATCACATTTTTTTCTTAAGACTCCTTAATGCACAAAAGTTGTATTGTTACCAGTCTGTCCTTCACTTTGTGATATTTTTTTGGTCAACAGTCTCTATTTTAGTATACACGGGAGAGCTAATAGGTGTTAGAAAATCGGAGACCATTGAATTCTTATTTAACCGATACTGTAATACCATCCCCTGCTCCTATACATGTTTTACACAGGATTTACTGCGGGATTTGCAAATTGTATAACTTGATATCAGTAAGTTTCATCCTACCTCAATCACATTTTCAAATGAAACGTTTTACTCCACCATGGAAAAATTTTTCGTTTATAAAGAGAACAACACGACTGTGGAAAAATCTTTCACAATTCGCATTTCCGAACTTCTACAACATCCAAAATATCAAAAGCAAGCTTCAATACCATTTCCTTCGAGGCCTGCCTGACTCGTGATAGCCGCGTGTTCATTTTTCTCAGCTTCGAACTAGGATTGCATTTCAATCATTATTCTATGACACGGCCGTCGGCAAAGGATAATTCGTGAGCTTAACCTTTAAAAAATAAAATAAATAAATTTTTTAAACAAATTCTTCTCCCCCCCCCCCTGAGAAAAATGTTAATGTTGTACAACATGTTCGCCAAATCCACAAAGCCAATGATTCCCAACAATTCTTGCAGCCTTTTATCTCTGCTTTATGCATAACATTAAGGATATCCATAGACTAGAAAAAGAAGCTTCAAGGATGGCTTTAAGGTCATTTACCTTGGCAATGTTCCAGGCTCACCTTTCCCTTATTTTGTTTATTTTTTCTGCTCTTTCTTTCAGGTAATCGTCGGTTGAGTTTACCTCAAAGAAATCATTTTCGTATTTTCTCTTTTTTTGCTTTAGTCTTCTTCTTTTATCAGTAGAGAGTGTTGTGGAGGAGGAGTGTATCTGCTTTATATCGAGGAGAAATTCTTGAATACTTAAAAATGAAAATTTGTAGGGAAATGCGGAAAAATGTAACCGATTTAATTTGGTAGTAGTTTTTTAGTTTTTGGGAAATTATTCAAGTAACGATTCTACATATTGTAGATCCGACCACATTAAATTAAATCCAGTTCCATTTGGTCTTACGATGTGCCGAATGAAACTCAGATAGAAGTCCTTTTGTAAGTCGACGATTTTAGTTTACAACTGCTAACAGTAAGTTCTAGTAGGATAGGAAATAAAAAGAAGGGTAAAGAAACTTCCAACGCCAACATGTATTCGTTCAATAGTACAGCGACAATGACAGCACGCTGGCTTCGGTAAACGATCTGGAGTTAACATTCTTAACATGTTTTTAGGAAATATTAGAAGAGAGGTCAGACAATTGCTATGAAAAGAACAAACAAGAAAAATGCAATATTATCTTAATGAAGAAGTCTTTGGACGAAGCAGAATGGCACTGCATGAAATCACACCACGGGCGTCTGAGTAGTCGACTGATTTGACCCCTAGGCTACCAAGGACGGCTAGACATTTATCGAACGGAAATCTCTTTCAAATCTTATCATTGGACTGAAAATTATGTTCAGCTTAAGCTTTTTATCCGCACCCTAGTACAAAAAATGTAGTTGGCTAACTAACTTGTGAATGTTGTTTTACGAAGCAGTCCCCCAACTAAGTACTAACCATGTCCACTGCTGCTTGACCTACACAATCGAATGAGAACTAGTCTACTGATTATACTAATGGCACCCTTTATTCTCACTAAGATAATTTTGATAGTGTTAGTGTACCTGATTCGGTAGGACTATTCTGTGCGTCTGTAGCGGGCCGCATTTGGAAAAGTAGAATTTTTACCATTTTTATACCGGTCCCAGGTTTAGTAAATCCTACAGCTTGGGAGCTCTGGGTATACCATTTTCAAAGAAGAATTGCATGCCATAATTTCACGGATTTAACAGAAGTTGAAAGGGCCTATGGTAACAATCGGACTTTTATCATATTTTACCTCCAAGCGGCTATCAAAGCCATAAGGTTTCACAGTATCAAGTAGAAGCAAGCTAGCATTGTCCTATGTAGAGCCGCCAATTGAAGCACCCGTCAGCTTGCTGAAAAGGCATTTATAATATCGGATCCTGATGAAATATATTAGACCTTGGAGATCTGCAACTGCTCCAATGATCTCTAAGTGCTGTCTCCATCTTGTAAAGCGAATCGAGAGACAAACTAGTATATATTAGTGTTGGGTAGGACACGATTTGTTTGTAAGTGGTGCCTCTTTTTTGTTTTGAGCCAGTACAATACTAGTACTTCAAATTAGGCAAAGTGCTTTTGCAATGCCAAAATGACAAAAATAATTTTTACAAGTTTAATTCAATATGAATCGCATTGCCTTAGAGTAAGTAAGCAATCTATGCCTTCACAATGCATATTTATATTTTGCCATCCCACCTCGCCTGATTTCAAGTTTGACATTTTGCTGCTGCAAAAGAAATAAGAAATGTCTCCCCGCTACGTCATTTACAATCACACCTCGCCTCATTTATCTCGATAAACGCTCATATACTAGTAGGACATTATTTTTGTACCGCGACATTTAAAAAAATTGAGGCCTCAGTACAATTTACCATCGTGAAAGTGACAAATGTACTGGCTACAACTGTACTGTAAGTCCGGCTCAACTCCAGTATCTAAATGGCAAGTAATCTTATTAAGTGACTATACCGAGATGGCCGGGAGTCTAGATCGCCGATCGGTGATCTAGATGGCGTTCTTTTGCATTGAATTGAGTAAACTTCTAAAGTAAGTTTTGCGAAGCTGCCACAACGAGCATATGGAACAGAAGAGGAATTGGTTTGTAGACTTTAACTTGGTGAGGACTGTCTTCTTTACGTTATTTGTCAATGTAATAGATCAATCCTTCAATGTTTCTCACTAATTATGTATAATCCGTTTTTTATGTGAAAGACTAGCGCTCAAAGGTCATACCTGTAGACGGTTCTACCATCTAGTACAAGACGAAGAGTGAGTTCTAATAGAAAGGCTAGTTGAGAAAAGTCAATGAACAGCCCCATGCCAACATGGGGCTTTATCCCACCAAATTCGAGTCCCGCGTCCGAACGCTGACTTCGGTAATCCAGCAGGGTATGGCTTCCTCGCGTATTATACTTGTTTTAATGAGGGAAGACAAGAAAGAAAGAAGAGCTATCTGGAACCGAAAAATGCAAAGGCGAAGTATCATGCTGACAAGTGGAATCGAACCACGGACCTCTGGAATGGTAGTCGGGCGTAGGCAATAGAATTTCAAGTGTTAAAAGTCCTTGATAACATTTGTGGTAGTACTGTAATTCATAAGCATTGAGACAAGGTTGAAAGCCTTTTAACAAGCAGAAAGATTGTGTTAAGATTGGAAAGTGGTCATAAATTTCTTAAAGCTAAGAAGTTAAGAACGGAATATACCATATACTACTACTGGGAATCAACTACTTTAACTATCCAGTTGAAATTGAGTCATCGCAGCCTTCAGATAATACTTCGCAATTAAAGTGCTAACAATGGTAAATCGTTTCATTACGAAAACTAATTACATTAAAATTGTTTTAATATTCAATAAAATATATATCCTTTTTCCCAAAATTACATTTTACAAATTCTTCAATTAGACTTTGCATATTAATTAATATTGAAAAATCAAAACTCCATTTCTGTATGCAAATTTCCTGTTCAGTTTCGTTTGTCTAAATTAACAAAGTAAAAAAATCGCTTCATCCTGGCCATAACAACCCCCCAGCCCCCACTACCACTGTCCAACAACTACAAAAAATCCAAGGCCCCGCGAACAGAAAACAACTTCCAATCGTATTAACACGGAAATACAAATGCTCCATGCCAAATGAATTCTTAATTCGTTTTTATGATTTTATACATTCATTTTTGGGGAACACGGTGGAAAAGCCCCGCACACAATAAAAAATACGAAGGATAACGCTGGACCTACCAGCCAGAATCCCATCACGTCTGGTCTGTACGTGTATGTTTCCAGTTCTGTAATTTCACTTTCCTCTTTTCCGGATGGCGCTCCACATACAGCGAGCGCGTTTACCTATCTCTCCACTATCTCCACACATAATCCAGTCTAGCACTATAGCCGAGCTCCATATTGTATATGAAGTACGACAAGGGGTTGGAGCACACTATCTACGGGTTATCACCTCTTCGCCGATGGCACAAAAAATCCCCACTAACGAAGTTGCATTCATATGTTGCATTTGAATTAGCTTTCGGGCTTTTGTAGCGTCAGCGGACGATACACGGCTGAGTGCATCGAGTTTGACACCAAATTGAAAGGTCAGAACGAATGGCTGGCGGGGCGGGCTCGACGGCGAGGCGGGTTTTTGTTGGGGTCGATTGTGATGAATAATTTCTATGCGAATTGAGTTAGAGTGGAAGTGACAGGTCGTGAAATGCAATCACCATATGTCATATCCATATGTAGCACTACATCATTCCAGAGGATTTATTTTCATACCTTTATTCCATTCCAGGTTAAATGAAAGCTCATGGGCATTCCCTTTAATCAGCTTAACTTCCAGAGAAGTTCGTTCATAGTAGTTTATACATTTTAAAATTTATATACCCTGTGGCACTCCATTTGTTTGCCTGTAACTTGTTAGTAATCGTTAAGATGAATTTTGGACGTGGAGAGTATATAGAGAACAGCAGAAGAAGGATGAAGGGTGTTCTATGGGAAGTTATTGTCACTTTCCTAGAAGAAACTCTGACGCCTTTCTCAAAGTGCACACTTTAACATTTATTGCATGGTAGGTATATAGGTAGAGGCGCCAGCCCCGTCCAATGATTACAATTGGCGCTGAAAGGTCACGATTTCGTAGCTTCATTTGTGCCAAGCCAAGAGTTACATTGAATTCAGACCCAACCTGTAACATTCAGAAAATGGATCATATCTTTTGATCTCCAAAAACAAGCTGTCTGATCCAAGCTATGGTCGGCCAAGTGCAAAGAAAATAATCGAATGTCTTTCTGGCTTTTTTCTTCCCACAATTATTATGGTAATAAATTTTATAGGGTTTCCTCAACCTGACCACATGTGTCCCAATTGATCCGTGTTTTGTGATGATCCAGCCGGTTCTAGTGATATTCTGCCACGGCGTCATAATGGGTCTCATATGATCTCAGTTCGCTGTAGACAGGACAACTCTTTCCAGACTGAGCTCATGATGTGAAATAGCTGTATCTAGATCAGTGGTGGGCAACGGCAGCTCTTGGGAGCTACACGTGCTATCAAGGCGAATCCAGAGCCCCTTATTGTGTTTGTGAGTTGGAGCGTGAGAGTTATAGGCAAAAGCTTTGAGTTAGCTTTGAGTTCGAGTGAGAGTTATAGAGAAGAAGTCTTCACGAGCCTCCCGTTGCTTCAAGGTCATGCTTTTACATATACCCCTATTAAATAGTACAATCATTAATCAATCCTGCTTCTACGGAACGGTGCACCGACGTTTTACCTACCCACCTTGCAGGTGGACCTGTAAGAAGTACCTGTGGTAACCGTAGAAGCGATTCTTGGAGGTGGAAAAAGGGTAACCATCAATAAGGCTAAACTAGTGGGTATGATAACCCCAAACAGGTTCACTAAAGTTTTTATAGCGGGGTAAGGGAGAGGGGGTAACCAAAATCGAACAAGCCTTTAAGGCAATTCCTACACGAGGGGCCATGGTTCTGGGAGCGGAGACATTTCACGCGCTTCCCTTGCCCGAAAAAAGGTCGTTCGTGCTCCCAGAACCATGGCCCTTCGTGTAGGGCCCATCGTTCTAAAGATATGTCTCTCCTTAGTTGCATAGATAAACTTTTCCAGCGAGTGATTCGTAGCAGAATACTCTCTCTAGCGTCGAAAGGGAAGGGGGTCTGAAATTCATCTTCAGTAAGGCAAGGTCAACGACTGACGCAGTCAACATTGTGGTGGTTAAGGCCGGATTCGCCATAGATAAAAATCAGTGCTGCGCATTGATAGCCCTCGAAGTCAAAAGTGCTTTCAACTTGGCAAGATCGAGCTAATAGTTGGAGGTGTTGATCAAGTCAGATACACCAAATACCTAGTGCAACTAGGAGACGACTGCCTCCGGGATAGGTTACTTCATTGTGACAGGAAAATATGTGATGTTCTAGAGGATTCCGGTCATGGCAGACCCTTTCTTGTGTACCACAATGTCTGATGATGGGTTGAGACCACGTCTCCCAAAAAGAATTAGCTGCGATCGGGTTCACGGATGACATCTGGATAGTGATCGTGGAACGACGTGTCGATGAGACTGATTTGTTCGCACAATTTAAATTGCGCCCGGTTCAAGTGCACCATTCGCACATATGGAAGCGCTGATTCTGCTTGGAGGGTATGGCTGATTGAGCCTTCCTTGTTTGTGCAACACTTGAAAGAGTGCTGCCCAAGACCAGGAGGTATTTTTAGTTCAGGGCTCGCCTTCCACAAAACGGATATGCGAGAGTGTATCGTTATCTACGAGTATTATGCATATTTTATTCTTTCTCTATCCTTCGAGCTAAGCTTACTACCAGACACCTGACGTTGACGTGTAAGACATGACGGACTGGTAGTACAAAGGGTGACACCTGAGCTTAGACTTTCACATAAAAAAAAAAAATAAGTGTGTCGCGATAGCCATAAGTAGGTCTTTCACCTACCAAAGGACCGTAAAAACCAATCAGCAACCACATCCTTATCGATCCTATTAAATTTTTCGATCCATTTAAACCCAATCATCCACAATCCCTTTAAGTATTAAACCCACATATATTTAATATCTAACACTAAAGACTTCCGCAATCCTTAAATGCTTTCAATTTCTACCCAAAAATTCCTTAAATCGCATCTAATATGCAAGGACACCTTTTGCTATACGTAAAAGCACATATACCAGTACGTTGAGGTAATAAAACTCCATTTAGAGTGAAAGTTTGCGGGTGGGGGGAGGCCGGGGTGTGGAGACAACATGCCAAAGCCACAAACTCTACAAATTAAATTGACCAGGCGCCATTTAAACTTTGACCAAGCATGTGAAGCTCGAGTGGAGAGAGTCCTTGATCCATAAAGTTTTCAAGTCAAGTCCTTAATTGTTCATTTTTTTTTGTGTTTTTTTTGGTGTATGTGAAGCTGGGAAAAGTTTTTTTTTTGGGTCTTTAGTTTGAAGGCAGGAAGTCAAAGATGAAAGATTTTTTTTTGTGTGGGGTAGAATGGTGTAAAATCATCACCCCAAAGAGGGTGTTTGACATTTCGAATCCTTGAAGATCTCGTTTTGTAATTAAACAGCGGAAGCGAAGCTCTGTAAACGAGGGGTTTTTCTGGCTTTCGTATCTTATCACCAGGTAACCCAGAAAGGCACGTACCACGATAAATCAGCAGTTGTACAAGTTCCGATCTCTATCATGCCAAAATGAGAAATCGCTTGATTTACAGCAGCCCCGTCCTCATCTACATACATATTAAGCTTCTCCGTAGGGTAGGAGGGTGTTCCTATTCCTAAACTATTCCAAAATGCAGAAAAGGACGAGGAGCGTGTGGTGTTGGAGGGGCAATAACCTTCTTTGCTGCCAAATATAACTTAGTCCTCGTTTCTGGTCCCGCACAGCACTCTTCACGCGCGCGGGGAATCGAACGTCTCATTTGTGCGATGGAATGACGGAATTCAAATTTCGGCACGAACAGGACCCCGGGATCAAGGACGAAAAGCACACAACTAAGGTGGGTTGTCTGTTTGCAGACTCGGAGATTAGCAAATTTAAAATACCGCGATGTGTACATTATGCCTGACATTCTTGGGCTCTGGGATTATATTTTCCCCATATACATACATACATACATATCCCAAACCATTCGGTTTTAAGTAGTCTGACTGTTGTGCGCCATTCTCATCTCATCTCGCCCCGCTTCATCCCTTAATCATGCCGGTTAGCTCAAATATATTCGTATAAAATATTTCTGAGCTTTCTGAGTTAATTTTTGTCCTTTTAGACGAAAAAGGGATAAGTACCCACCAGTACCCACCCACCCAGCCCAGCTCAGCCCGAATGTTAGAGATACGTATATACTATATTTGGTTAAGTGCAGGCGACAGAAGTTTCACAACCGAAAGGGATGATCCTGCAGCCATCCTTTTGGGACATCTAATTGTATCTGTAGTAGATTCATTTGTAGACCGGCGGGGATACACACTGAGAGCCTCATTACATTAGCCAAAAACCAAAATTTAATTTCGGAATTTGTTCAGGACTCAAAGGGAATAATGGAAACGGTATATTTGAACTGAGCAAAGTTGCATTGCGGTTGTTAAAAGCTTTGCGAACTATTTTCGGGGTGACATTACTTTGGGGTTAACTTATTGGATGTCAATAGATTAGTAAGGGAGCAGCATGCAATTTCCACAAGGTTTGCTTTTAGATAATTAGTTGAAGATTTTGTTGAAAGTTTTGGGCACACTTGTGGTATCCAAAATTAGAAATAGATTAATTGTCTGGGATTTCTTAGGAGATGCAAATTCCTCCTTCAAACGACGGCTAGGGCTTTAATCTACAAGTCCTATATTCGTCCCCCCTTTAAATGCTACTTGTATTATATATCTGAGCCGGGCCCAGAGAGACGCCTTAGTTTGGCTGGACAAGGTGCAAAACTGCATTTTCAAACTTATTGGTGACGGCGCCATTTGCTCTTCAATTGATCCACTAAGCCACTGTAGGAACCACAGCTCTACAAAACTTAACCGCTTTTGCCAACTTTTACCGCTTTATCCACTCAAATGAATAATCTTTTCTTCGGCAATATTTTTCTGCAAAGACAAGACTAGAAAGCTCGGATCACTAAAAAAAGAGACGAAAGCCAATGCCCTCTTATGGAATCGAATCACGAACCTCTTCGATGCATATTAGTCGGGTGCCTTAGAGCCTATGCCGATAACAAAGAAGGGGAAGCCCTTTGCTCGATGTCAAGCCTACTAGTGGCGTCATATGCGCCTCTGACCCTTCCCAAACAACTATTAAGGGAACACTGTCATGAAGTCAGAAAGTCCTGCAGAATGAAGAAAGAAATCGCTTAGGATTTATCAGAGTAGGTTTGGGCCTTAGTCTCATCAGAGTCCATCAAGGGCCATCTTCGAAGTCCTGACTACCAGAAACCCAAACAAGAGAGGCCTGATTGGCAAGAATACCTTGGTAGTCCCGGGCCAGCTTAGATGTTGTCTTACTAGACCTAATTCTCTCTACCTTTTGGCTGTAAGAATGGTAACTATCCGCTATTAGCTATACTCCTTCTTTAGTTTTCGTTAAAGTATCTTCCATACTACACTGTCACCAGTCAGCTTCACAATTCGAATTGCAAAATATTGTGCAATAGACTTTTTTTTAATCAAAATCTCACCAGAAGACGTGAAGCGACCGATCAATTGGACGGACAGATAGATTTCGGCTCATACTTGGTCCTAATTCAAATTGCACAATATTGCGCAATCGACCCTTTTACTTAAAATTTTACCTGAAGACCTGAAGTGACCGACCAAGTTGACAGAGAGATAGAAGTAGACCCATAATTGACCGCAATTGGAATTGCACTATATTGCGTAATCTAACTTTTACTCAAAATTTCACCTACAGACTTGAAGCCACCGATTAAGTCGACAGACTGATAGATGTAGGGCCATAATCTCTCAAATTCGAAATCAAATTCGACATTCGGGTAGCACCACATTTTTGGAACGTCATCTGGTTAGGAAATTAGGAAGAAACCTTTTTTCTTATAGGAGACGCCAAACCGGTTGCACTACAACATCAACAGCAGCCATAACAAAGTTTTAATTTAATTTTAATGCAAAAACTATATTTTATTTATAAATAGATACTATAAAGGCAGTAGGTAAGTTGCCCAAGCTGAACAACCTGAAAATCCTGAGTTTCTCATCAGAAACCGGTTACCACACATGATCCTGTCGTGGAACCAATCATGTACGATACGAGTTTACCCTGTCGTATTTTCGGGAAAACCTAAGGTACTCTATACCTTTATCCAGGACCGGACTTAAACATAAGCAACATTAGGTGTTCGTCTAGGAGCCAGCACCACATCAAAATATCATTTTATCATCAACATTGTGTTGTACTTCTTCTTGCTCATCAAGCCATGCTTAATAGTGTAGCTATTTTGGTCCGGTGCCACCTATTGCATAATCGACATTTTCGTTTGTGTCTTGGGCTGAAGCTTCGGTTTGGGTCTTAGGTAGCGTTTGCGGTTTTGTGAACTGATAATGTTTCGCATACATATTGGATGTTTAAGCTAAGCCACGTAATTTTTTATAATAGTTTTACACATAAAACACACACAACTCGAACCTAACTAGATAGTCTAGAGTCTAGACTCTAGACTGATCAGGGAAACAGACCAGACAGACAGGTCAGATAGATAGATCAGTCAGAGAGAGCAAATAAATAGGTCAGACAGACAGACCAGTCAGGTAGACCAGACAAACTTGACAGACCAGGCAGATTAGACAGATCAACTAGTCTATCCGCGTAGTTGTCTGCCTAGTCTATCTGTAAGGACAGTAGGACAGGTTGACAGCTATACAGGTAGCCAGCTACACGGCAGATTGGTCTACCTGGTAGACTACCTCAGCATGAAAGCCCACCCAATACACACTGCAGCGAAGTTCAACTACTTCTACACATGTGGTGCAAAGGTACGCCAAAAAAGCTCACAAAACCACAAAAGGTTCCCAAGACATAAACCGCAAAAGCTTCAGCCTAAGATACAAAGTAAAAGCTTTATTGCTCAATATTATGAAGTAGGTGGCTCGGACCAATATAGCTATACTGCTATGCTTTTTATCTAAAAGTTTGAGTATGCACCGTAAAAAAGGTTGGAAACAGGTTGGAGTTGGCCCGCACCACAAGTTCTGCCTAAGGGCTTCCAGATCCTTAATCCGGCTCTGTCTTTTATGTTCGTGGAAGTTGGCTAAAGCTTTGAGATATTCGCGGGCATGCCAATCCAATCCAATAACATCCACCTTTTTGGGATCTTCTTCATAACACTGGCGATGGTAGAATGTCCTTGCTGAAAACTATAGCCCAGGTGTTATTTCGTTTTCAGCCTCAGAGCAGCGTTTACGGAGGATCTTTAACTCAAGATGGAGCAATGCCAAATTTCGAGAGCTTCGCGTTGGCACATAACAATTTTTTATGCAGTAGTCTTCCCGAACTTTTCACACATCTCAATGTTCCACTTTCAGCACTTCTTATTGTTCCTTCATATACAACTTCGAACTAACCTAACTGCCAATAGTCATAAAGTAACACCCCTGACATCACACCATGATATGTCCAATGGAGTGACAAACTCATAGCAAAAAAGGGATGTCCCTTGAGATTAACTTTTCCGCTTAAAAATCCACAGGTGACAATTGACTGACATAACAAACTCAAATCTTTCACTCCACCCTAAATATTTTTCAAGTCCGACCAAACTCCCTAAAGTGATATTATTTCGCTTTAAATTCAATTTCTTTTAGTTTCCATCCCTCTGCAGCAAACCAGAAAAAATAGTATACACTTCACCCCAACCCCCTTCTCCCTGTCCAAAAAAAGAAACCAATCGAACTATACCACTTCCAGAAATATCAAAACAAACATCATCTCTCCCCTCCCCGCGCCCGCAATATCTGGTTGTGCGTTGGCTCCGTGGGGAGGCGCTCTTTCGACATAATGTTTCAATAAGTCAAAATCGATTACGACTTTATTAGAAATTTATTGCGATCCTGATTGACTCGAGACCACTTCTGGTTGCGTTCGAGACTCTTCCTTGGCAGCGATAAAAATTTAATGGAGTGCCAGTTCTGGGCTAAGTGCTCCACGATAAATATCTTTTGCAATTTTATCAGCTTGTTGAATTTATTATTTTTTTTTTTGGTAAAATAAGGTGAAGTTTTTATTTAAGTGGTTTAAAATTTATTTTCTTGGGGGTGTTTTTTTTGGTTGGTGGTGAATTTGTTTTGTTTTTTGGGGTTTAAGCGGTTTTTTTTGGGGACAAAATTAATTCATAGTTTGGAAACGAAGATTGAAACAACGATTGTGGTTGGAAAATAAAAAGACACACATATCCAGGGATAAGGAATCAGTATCAGTACTCAGTACTTCTATGAGTATTTGGCTTTCAATTCTACTCATATCAGTACTCGATACTATTGATCGCGTACTTTTACTCATATCATTGCTGGAAGGAATCGAGTACTGTGCATTCAAAGCCGAACTAAAGCTAACTGCAAGTTTATCTCAGTCGTGAATAATTCACATGTAGAGAATTGTGGCTTTAAAAATTAAAGAGTGCCCTCAACCATACTCAGTATACCGGTTCTTGTTCGATTACGCAGGTCAAGCAGCACTGGACGTGATTAATACTTTGTTGGGGGACCGCTTCGTAAAACGACTTAATTGTAAATTATGACTACATTCAAATCTGCAATAGAGGCGTGCATGCCTCGGGCGGTTGCATTTTTAGATTTTCATGCCTGTAATATATCGCAGCCGAAAATCGAGTAATGCATACGTTGAAGCAGTTGGCAGAAATTTCAAAAACTACTCATCGACTCTCACGGAATCGAGTACTTTTGATCTAGCAAGAAGTACTCATTGAGTAGTTTTCTTTCGATTCTACTCATAAGTATTTAATCAAGTACTCTCCATCGATTCCGGATCATTGGTATGGTATTTACACCATGGTATCGATACCAACGAGGCTATTGTACCTACTGCTTGGTATACTAACTCTTGACATACTCGTGTGACGTTTTTGTGGTAAAGATTTGACAGCAGGCCTTCAGGATCGATAGTAGCTCCACTTAAAAAATACTAGCATGTGCCGGAGGGTGTCAGGTCAGTGAACCGTTGGTTGTATTTAGATAGCCCGGTCCACCGACATCTTCCGATCTTCCGATTTGTCGGTGAATATCCATAGATCGAACTTCTTCAGCATGTCTCCGTTTCTCCACTCTGTTCTTAGGGGTGTTTCGATGGCGAATTCCTTTCTGACCGTCAATTGGGGAAGGCTGTTTGTGGTTGCGGCAACCATACCCTTAGGGGTTAGCAGGTCCAAGATGTTTGTTAATTGCGGAGACTAAAATTTATTTGTAAAAATACTTTTTTTTTTGTTATAAAATGTAATCTCGAAAACAATTATTGCTAATTGATTGAATTTATTGAATTTTGTTAATCGATTGAATGTAATTTGCTATCGTATTCTTTTTTTATTGTCATAAGATCGAAGCAACGGGAAGCGAGTACCCATACATTTTTCCATATACCGTAAATTCTGTTGCTACTCTCAAGAAATTTGCTTCCGAGCCAGTTTTGTTATCAGTCGCTATCGGTTCTCGCTTCTCGTTGTTTCGATTTATCGACATTCTCGCTTCTCGTTGTCGATATTGTATAATAATTAAAATTTCCTTTTTTTTGAATTTAAATTAATGTGAAGTTTGTTTATATAAGGTGAATTTTATATAATAATAAAGAACTTGTGAAATAACAACGTAAAAAACTCTTTGCGTTTTAACATTGGCGCCCGAGCAGGGACAAGGGACATTATTGTGTTTTTGATAGACTTATGCGTATCGCGAGTTCGGTGTTTTGTGCATATGGGAAAAGTTCCATTGTTCGATTTAATTTTGATTGAATGCCTATTGCGCTGATATTGTTGCTGTTTGAGTTATCTAAAAGAACGTTTAAATTGCTGTTCTTATAAAAGGCTGAGACTGCGTTAGTCATCTAATCTATCATCACTCCATACATAGTTGGTCGAAGTCATGGTAAGCTGTATCGTACCGTTTTTTTGTACCTTGATTTCTTTTAATTTCCTTCAGTTTAAGGTTTAAATCTATTGATGCGAATAATTAAATAAGTGGCTAATTGCCAATAAAATTGGAAGTGACTCAAGTGACTCAAATAATTGGAGAAATTGAAGACGCATGTTCGCCTAACTATTCATAGTCATAAGCAGTTAAGTGAGAAAAATTACGGTAAGGTAATTTGTACCGTTTATACAGTAAAATTATCGAATTTCTTTGACTTTGGTTTTAAATTTAACTCGAATTTATTTGATTTTAATAAATAAGGAAGTGATTTTTAATAAATAAAGTGAAATGGCAGATGCTAAAAGCCAGGAAGATGCTAATAAGCAGATGATTAGTGACTTAAAAATAAAGCGCGGTGTTGTGCAAATGCAATTGACTAAGATGAAAAAATACATAGAAACGCCGGGTCGGTCATTACGGTTAGCTGAACTACAAACGCGCTTGAGTTTAGTTGAAGAACTCTGGTCTAAATTCGATGGACTCCAAACGAAATTAGAATGTCTTGTTGAGGAAGAATTAGAAAGTGATAAACGGGAAACGTTTGAAGATTCATTTATTACGGTAAAATCGAAAATTCTTGAACTCATGGAACCTAAAACTGATGCGATACCCTTGTCTCCTAACGCGACTCTCGACGTCACCACTACGGTTAAGAAAAACGTGCGTTTACCGAAATTATCAATTAAAAAGTTTTCAGGTCGCCATGTCGATTGGCCAGACTTTTACGCGAAATTCAAAGCATTAATTGAAGATAATGAAGAATTGACGGATGTCGAAAAAATGTCGTACCTTCAGGAATCTTTAGAAGAAAGACCACGTAAACAAATTGCAAACTTAAGTCTTGATCGTGATTTCGTAAATGCAATAGCTACTCTAAAGGCGCGTTATGATAACAAACGTCTCATTTATCAAGCATATATCCAGGAGATCGTAGAAGCAAAGCCAATTACTAAACCATCGGAAAATGAGCTCAGAGATTTAGTGGATGTCGTAGAGTCCTCACTTAGAGCACTAAAAAAGCTTGCCACGCAAAAGGAAATTTTCGAAGGCATGTTGTTGTATATTGCTAGCTTAAAGTTAGATAGTAAGTCGCGATCGAAGTGGGAAGATGAAATTCCTGCGGGAACTTATCCTACATGGGATGAATTTGTAAGTTTCATGGAAAGAAGATGTCGTTCATTAGAGACTAAAAATGCTTCATCGTCAAGCGCGTTGTCGAAAGTCTCGGGTAAAGTAGGCAATCCTATGAAAGGTCTAAAGCCACAGCATCGTAAGTCGTTTATAATGTCGAAAGCAGACAGCACCTGTTGGTTTTGCAAAACAGCTCAACATAGAATAGTAGATTGTGATGCCTTTCGTAAGTTATCCCCTTCTGATAGGTTTCAAGAGATAAAGGCTGTGAAGCGTTGCATATTATGTCTTCAGCCAGGTCATTCGGTCAAAAATTGCAACTTGTCGTCTTGCGAGCAGTGTAAGAACAAACATCATACATTGCTACACTTTGAGAAACTACACTCCCCTGTCAACCAATCAGCCAATGTCGTGCCAAGCTCCGCTTCCACCCAAGCAGGATTAGTAATGACATCTCAGTCGGAATGCGCTCAACCGTCTGAATCAGCCTTCTTAGCAACAGCTATTGTTCTCGTCAAGACTAGTCAAGGTGATTACATACCCTGCCGCGCTGTTCTTGATTCTGGTTCGACTATTAATTTGATTGTTGAGAGAGTCGTTCAACATTTAAGACTCAAGAAAACTAAATTGGAGTTCCAAATAGGTGGCGTCGGCTCTATTAGTTTGGCATCGAAATACAAAACTGACGTTTCTATCAAGTCTCGTATAAATGGCTATACAGCAAACTTCGAAGCACACGTCCTTCGCAATATCACAGGGCTGCTCCCATCTCAAAGTATTCCTACGACTAATTGGAGAATTCCTAATAATATTACTTTGGCAGATCCGAAGTACGACATTCCACAATCGATAGATCTTTTAATTGGAGCAGGTTTATTTTTTGAGTTATTGTCTGTAGGACAAATCAAGCTAGGAAATGGTTTACCCGTTCTGCAAAAAACTGTTTTTGGTTGGATAGTTTCAGGTGGAAGGGGTACTGAAGGAAATGTGTATCATGCCTCTCTTACGAAGTCATCAGATGAAGCTGATAAATTGGAGGCGCTGGTTCAACGATTTTGGTCCATAGATAATCTCGAAGTCAAAGGCAAATTATTATCACCAGAGCAACAGGCTTGTGAGGAACATTTTGTCAAAAATACCAAAAGGGATGAATTAGGAAGATTTTCAGTTGAATTACCCTTCCGAAAAATTCCAGATAATCTTGGTACTTCTTTGGATATAGCCAAGAAACGGTTCTTTAATCTTGAACATAAGTTGTCGAAATCTCCACAGTTGAAAAGTCAATACTATGAATTCATATTAGAGTATGCGACACTCGGACATATGGAGATGGTTCCATTCCAAGAAATTCCTCCAAATCATTACTTCATGCCTCATCATTGTGTACTTAAACCACAGAGCAGCAGTACTAAATTACGTGTCGTCTTTGATGCATCGTGCAAAACGTCTACAGGGATTTCCCTCAACGATATATTAATGGTTGGTCCCGTTATCCAAGATGATCTTTATACTTTACTTATCCGTTTTCGATCATATAAATATGCATTGACGGCTGATATCACTAAAATGTATCGACAGATAGTTGTCCGTCATCCCGATACTAACTACCAGTACATCCTT
Organism: Thereva unica; assembly: GCA_949987705.1. Lineage (NCBI taxonomy): Eukaryota > Metazoa > Arthropoda > Insecta > Diptera > Therevidae > Thereva > Thereva unica. The sequence goes on from OX465284.1 coordinate 107,635,376, forward strand.
TGCAGGAGTAATGCGTACGGACCCATAAACGCTTACCGCCTTCTTACACTAACGTATGGAACCGCGCCAGCCTCATTCATTGCCACCCGTTGTTTGAAACAGCTTGCTGCTGATGGAAAGGATTTATTCCCTCTTGGGTCTTCGATAGTAGAACGCGACTTTTACGTCGACGACATGATTACAGGTGCTGATAGCATATCTGAGGCTCTGACTATTCAGGAAGAAGTGACAAAACTATTGGCTTCGGGAGGTTTTCCATTGTCGAAATGGTGCGCCAACGCACCCGAATTACTTGATGCTATAGAGGAAAATAGTCGAGAGAAATATCTCTCAATAGATGGTGATAATGTGATCAAGACTCTTGGTATGGTATGGAATCCGAGGCAGGATCAATTTCGATTTTCGTATAATTCTCGGGAAGACAGCCATTCTCGAATCACTAAGAGGACTGTTTTAGCAGCGATTGCACGGCTCTTTGACCCTATCGGACTATTGAGTCCTATAATTACGAAAGCGAAAATATTTCTACAGGAAATTTGGAAGGCAAAGTTGGATTGGGATGAGAGCTTGCCTCAAGGCTTACAACAACAGTGGTTGACATTCTCTAGGCAGTTGCAGGCGGTAAAGAAAGTGAAGGTGCCTAGATATATCATTCATCGCTCTTCAGAAATCCAGGTTCATGGCTTCGCTGACGCCAGCATGGATGCTTATGGTTGTTGCATCTATATTCGTTGTGAAGAAGGTGATATCGTTCATTGTAATCTCTTAACCGCTCGATCCAAGGTAGCTCCTCTGCAAACTCAATCAATCGCTCGCTTGGAGCTTTGTGCAGCCCTTCTCTTGTCAGAGACTATCAGACGTGTTGTAGGAATATTTCATCACCAGATTAGTAAGGTTGTCTGCTGGTCGGATTCCAGAAACGTGCTTGCATGGTTATCGTCTTCACCTTCTCGATGGAGTGTCTTTATAGGAAATCGCGTATGCAAAATTCAAGAACTGACAGAGGATTTCTCCTGGAAATATATCAGCACGGAAAATAATCCAGCAGACATCGTAAGTCGTGGCGCATCTCCACTAGACCTGGCGGAGTCCCAATTGTGGTTTCATGGACCAAGTTTCTTTATGCTTCCTGAGGATAATTGGCCTAGTGTCCCTATAAAAGACAACATAGAAGTCCTTGAAGAGCGAAAAATTCGGACCGTGTTGAGTGTAACAATGTCGGAAAACTGGTTGGAAAGACATAAATATTGCAATTCTTACTTGAAGCTCGTTAGTATGGTCGCGTATATGTTTCGATTTGTGAACAATGCTCGGATGGGCAAAGATCGCGTGTGTGGTACGTTATCGGTACAAGAAACAGATCGCGCGGTGAAGGCAGTTATTCGCTCATTGCAAAAACATTATTTATGCGACGACTATCGTAAAATAAGTGACGGTCGTGTTATAAGCAATAAAAGCCCGCTTAAAGGCTTGGATCCATTTATCGATAACGATGGTTTAATTCGCGTAGGTGGACGCTTATCGAAATCAGAACTTGAAGAGGATCAAAAGCATCCCATACTTCTGCCTAAAACCAAATTTTCAAGGTCACTAATATATTTTTATCATTGTAGAAATCTTCATGCAGGTTGCCAGACGCTCCTCGCTATTATTCGTTCCAGGTATTGGCCAATTGGTGGAAGAGTCGTTGTAAAAGCTGCGATTTCCAGCTGCGTAAGATGCTTTCGATGTCGCCCTCAGAGCGCTGAGCAAATTATGGGACAACTGCCCAGCCCTCGCGTGCAGCCAAGTCCTGTTTTCTACCACACTGGGGTGGATTTTTGCGGCCCCTTTTATATTAAGAGCCCTATCAGAAATCGCCCTCCTACTAAATCATACTTGTGCATATTTATATGTATGTCGGTCAAGGCAGCTCATTTAGAAATAGTTGGTGACCTCTCCACCGAAGGTTTTTTATCTGCTCTCACCAAATTCGTTGCAAGGCGTCCATTTGTTTCAAAAATTTATTCGGATAACGCCACGAACTTCATTGGCGCGAGACGAGAACTAAAGGATCTGAGGGCAGTGTTTCAATCTGAGCAGCACTCACAGCTAGTGCAAGAGATGTGCCGAAAGGATGGTATCGATTGGGTCACAATTCCAGTCCGGAGTCCCAACTTTGGCGGTTGGTGGGAAGGCGCAGTGAAACAAGCCAAGTATCTGTTGAAGCGGGCTTTAGGAACAGAAGCCTTCACATTGGACGAGCTTCAACGCGTGGCCTGTCAAGCAGAGAGCATCCTAAACTCCAGACCCATCACTCCTTTGTCTAATGATCCTCGTGATTTTGAAGTATTAACACCCGGTCATTTTCTTACAGGTGGAATGATGAAAGCGATACCTTCACCCAACCTTGAATTTAGTAAAATAGGTCGTTTGAGTCGATGGCAATTAATCCAAAGTAAAATGCAAACCCTATGGTCCAGATGGAGGAAGGAGTATCTGCAAGAACTACAACGCCGTGTCAAATGGCAAGTAAAGAAACCTAACTTGCACAATGGGATGATGGTTCTCTTAAAAGACGACTGCGTGCCGCCACTAAAGTGGCCTTTGGGCCGCGTCGTTAAGGTTCATTGTGGAGATGACCAACTAGTTCGTGTCGTCACCGTTCGCACCATCGCTGGAGACACAACTCGAGCGATTTCAAAGGTCTGCCCACTGCCCATTGACGAGGAATATTCCTTAAGCACTTGTTTGGAGCCTAATGCCTCCAAAGGAGAGGGCTATGTTAATTGCGGAGACTAAAATTTATTTGTAAAAATACTTTTTTTTTTGTTATAAAATGTAATCTCGAAAACAATTATTGCTAATTGATTGAATTTATTGAATTTTGTTAATCGATTGAATGTAATTTGCTATCGTATTCTTTTTTTATTGTCATAAGATCGAAGCAACGGGAAGCGAGTACCCATACATTTTTCCATATACCGTAAATTCTGTTGCTACTCTCAAGAAATTTGCTTCCGAGCCAGTTTTGTTATCAGTCGCTATCGGTTCTCGCTTCTCGTTGTTTCGATTTATCGACATTCTCGCTTCTCGTTGTCGATATTGTATAATAATTAAAATTTCCTTTTTTTTGAATTTAAATTAATGTGAAGTTTGTTTATATAAGGTGAATTTTATATAATAATAAAGAACTTGTGAAATAACAACGTAAAAAACTCTTTGCGTTTTAACAATGTTTATATGACCATAAGGTTTTGAGATGTAGGACCCAGATTCGCTTTACAGAACCATGTTTGGCTTGAGATCCCATCTCTTTTTGAAGGTCTGTTGGCAGGCGTAGAAAAAATGCAAGCCTTTCTTGCCCTTTGGTTGATATTCTACTTCCAGTTGAGATTTAGGTCCATGATTAGACCCATAAATTTTTCCTTGAGGGTATAGAGTGAGGATATGCCCACTAAACCTGTGGAGGTTTCGTTACTTATATGGTCAATCTCAAAGAGTTAAAACCCAGGATTCTCTGAACCCATATTTCTACCCTGTGGGGTTCCGCAAGGTTCTATTCTAGGCCCCTTGCTGTTTAGTATTTACATTAATGACCTCACTGATAATTTTACAAGAAAAGTTTGCCACCGAAAAACGCTTAAAGATACTAAAAAATCCTTCAATTAAATTTTTAATACCTGTAGGATTCAAACAAAGAACCTTCTATATTCGCTTAAGCAATGCTTTGGTTTGTGTTCTTAAATTTTCATTTTCTGAATTGTAAAAGCCGCTCCTATTCAGTTCTTGAAAAAATAATAGAGAAGTTAAGTACATACTGTAGTCTTCCACTGCTCATAAAAATTATGAGATTGTTCTGAATTAATTTCACTTTTTTTGTGTGTCGCCGCTGCTGGTAAAAACTTTCTCACCTGGCTGCCTCCCTGTCAAGGATAACACGAAAAAGGAATCCCGACAAACTCTCATTAATGCCGGAAACAAAACGAATTAACAGAAATGGGATTTAGTTCTAAATGAATGCTTACGTGCCTCCCACCCAGGTGGATCCAGGTTCTTGTTCTATAGTTGAATCCTGCACACACATTTTTTCGGCTTCGTTTTATTTTCAACGCTCCCGTAGCGTGTTTTTGTTCTATTCTGTAATTTATTTTGTTTTCATTTCAGAAACTAGAAAAGTGCCGACTAGAAAGAGATAGAAGAATCAACGTGAACGCACTCTCTCGACCCTAGATGGGGGTAACGATGCAAGTGTACCCTACAGCCATCATCTAGACTACACTACTATCGCTGATACACAGTGGGGACCACGGGTGTGCCTTTTCGTTTTCTGGCTAGAGAGATGAATACAAGTGGTACAGGATGAAAAAAAAAATATAACCCCTTTGCCGCCAGAATGGCCTATTGTCAAGAATATCGGGATTCACAGCGCCGGAAATACCACAGGAAAATTAAAAACGTACAAAAGGTGCAAAAATGAGTAACGACGACTGCTCCCCCAGCTACACAGCAGCAGCAGCAGTAGCAGAAAAAAAATCATATAATACTGAAAGAACAGTTCTATCGTAACTCCTTTCAGCACTCAATGGAGGCGCTTCACCTTCAGGTATGAAAGCTACGGTATAAATTGTGGGAAAATGAGGCCTACATGTTGGCATCGGTAAATAAGAGAGTATGCTTGGCAGCCTCATTTCTTAATATCTGAACACCTGCGGCTATACACAAAAAAAATATATATGTCTATATGTATACAGAAGAGGTGTGACTTGGAGAATTTTAATTAAGAGAATGTTAAATGCTGCATAGGACAACAGTGTGCATCACAGGAAGCCATCAAAAAACGACTCCTTCGTGCTTCGTTAATCTTAAGGTTCTTTTATGAAAAAAAAAAAAACGGAATGAGAACTGTTTACATCTTATTTTAGATGCAGTTTATATCTGACAGAAGAAGGTAGCTAAGGTGTTTATATTTCAGCTAGTTATGCTGTATCAGATGCTGATGCAGCCAATGAGAAGACTGTTTGCTATTAGAATGTACTTTCTAAGTATATGACTACTATTGCAATGACTTTGATGTTGCAGATGGGTTTCAATAGTTAATGAGAAGGCACACACAGTTATTCGCCCATGCGCTGAAAGTCGAGTCGTCACGACACGACAAGTCGTTTGAGTTGAAAAAAGTGATGTTTCAGTCGAATTACGACTTTCACCACTTGGGCCTAGAGTCGGAATGCTAAGCTGAGTTTAGACCCCTGTACTAAAAGCCGTAATTCAACTGAAACATCACTTTGTTCAGCTCAAACGATTTGTCGTGTCGTGACGACTCGACTTTCAGCACAGGGGCAATTTCTTCAACAAAGCCTATTATACAGTAGATGGTCATCGAATTATATAAGGGATGTTTTAAACAGCCTCCGAGGAGATATTACCAGAATTACGACAATCATCACTGGACTTTGATTCAGAGTAGACCAAGGTACCAAGTTCGGTATCCCAAACAACGTGTGTTTCCTTAGATGCAGGAAGACAAACGAGAGAAACAAAATGTTCAATTCCTATCTAAATGCCCGGTTCTAGCCAAAGCTAGACAATGAACACTAAGCAGTTGCCTTCTGGAAGACTTAAAGGGATATCCATACTAGGGGTCGAGGCAGTGATGAGTATACTAAACTCCACAGTATGACTCACCTAAACTCCAGATCCCTACAGTCCGTTTAATAACTACCTTAAACACACAACTTGTGTGGCATCAAAACGTCACGCTAAAGCACCAAGCGACTGCAATTCCGCACAGACAGCACAACAGCTAATCTAAACCTAGTACTGGCTCCTTTCTGCTTCCAAAACGAAATAGATACTGAATCATCTCTAACAAAATTTACAGAACATTCGTTTCAGCGGTCTAGAACTAATGGCGAGCCTCATCCGTTAATAACTTAGTCATAGCATTGTCCCAGCATATACTTCAGATCCCTTCGGTTAGGTTAGGTTAGATTTGTCTGAGCAGCTGGTGTACAGCTGGAACACTTAGGCTCAAAGAGTAGATCCATTATGATGCCAAAGTGATCCTGCTTTGAACCTGATGTTAAAGTGTCCTTTCTTCGCTAAACCAGCTTAGTTGGGGGATCCCAATATTCGAGCGCAGGCGTGCTTAGAAAGGGTTCACCAAATGTGGGCTGGGCAGTAACAGTGGAGATATTGTATACTTTCCTCCTAGTCAGGGCTTCTGCAAAAATCTTAGGTCTCAAGACTTAAGCGGGTCGCTTGTGTCCCTATCAGACAGTGTGCGGTTAGCACTCAGATCCCTTAACAAGCAGAACTATCTTTCTCAGTCCGTATTTTGAAACGCATGCGACATTCATAAATTGAGAGGACAGGGTTGCCAGCATTTGTTTTAACACTTAAAGCGCCCTTGCGAGCCAAAGAGTTAAGCGCTTAACTATCAACCCAGAAGTCTTTGGTCCGAATTCGTTCCGCAGCATGATCCTCTGTCCTTCCATTTGTGTACCATCTTCCTTCCTTCTTTTTTGTTTTCCTTCTTTACAAAAATTCCCTGCTATTCCTCCAGCTATCGCCTGTAAGAAACAGTCTAATCCATCTCCTAATCCATCACCGATGACAGCGTTCTGTCATGGTAGTTCAGTTCCTTCAGTGCATTGTTCAGAACTGCAACACAAAACAATACTTTAATATAGTAGAAGACGAATGAATAAATCATGAGATTTGCTTCTCTTAAAGCGGTTTTTCACGGCGGGCAGTAATCCCACGGTCGAGGCGGCGGTCTGCTATATAAGGATGTCGATTTCAGTTTTGTCTACTCATTTTGTCTGCATGCGGCAAAGCTATCATACTAAAATCTGTAATTTTGTACAACCAGATTGATTTTCGTCGCGACAAAGACTAGCAGGAGGCAGTAGACCGCGTTGTGTTTGACAAGATGATAAAAATTGTGTAATACAACTAGACCGTCTGACCACCTCGGTCGGAGATCTTCTTTCTTAAGTCATAAAACGATGCCTTATTTAGATAATATTTAACAAAAATTAACAAGAGGCCCACCCTTCGAATATGTAGTCTAAAGCACTAAGCTCTTTCGCTAGAAATTCTAGATCCTTTAGAAATATAAAAGAAAAACTAATAGGTGGTAGGCAGAATCAGAAAATTGTAACAAAAAGCCTGAAAGTATGCAATCTCAAAAAACGAAGAAGCCAAAAAGTATGCAGAATCAAAAATCGAGGAAACCTAAAAGTATGCAGAGTTAGAAAAATGCCTAAAAGTATGCAGAAGAAATAAATGGTCCACAGAGAAGCAAATTATGAAGAAGCTGATGACTGGTCCACAGAGACGCTACGTCGTTAATATATTAATTGCGATAAAATGTAGTTTAGATAAATTTTCAAAATACAAGCACTCCAAACTTAGGCTAAAAAAATTGAGGCTTGTTCAGATTTGATAATGATGAAATAATATCCTTTATTAATCAGAAACTATAACACCTTGGGTTAAACTTCAATTTAAGCTGAAAGTCATAAGATAATCCAAGTAAACAAATTCCAAAGCAGTTAACTATGCAGCATCTATCTCAACTTTAACATAACTTCATTGTGTAAACTCCTTAAACCCAGTTAATGTAAACAGCTTTAAAACATTCTTAAATCATCCCTTCCTATCCATCCACCCCCCCAAAAAAAACTGCATCAACATTACTTACGCTTTATTTAGTATCATCATAAGGAATAAGCCGCGTCGCGTCATTTTGACTTGAAGCAGCGGTAAAATTTTAATCAAGTCCTGGCTCTAATTATCTTCACTCAAAGCAAACTAATTAACAAAATCCTTAAAAATTAATACCAAGCCAAGAGGTATATACATAATAATACTTTCAAGGTGTTGGCGGGGCTGCTGCTGCTGTCTTGCTTGTCCGAAGGACGCTTATGCAAATATTGATGTTCGCTCGCGCACAACTTTCGTTTCGCTGCGAGCGAAAATATTGTTTGGTTAGGATAAGACCCAGAAAAGTGTTTAATTAACACTTAAACACCTCCAGAAAAGGTAAATGGAACGCATTTTACGCTCGTTAACATTTTGATAAATCCTGACGCGGAGCGCGGAGCGGTTCCTCTTTCTTACTTTTTCGTTGGTTGGTGGTGTCCTTCATTTAAATCAGATTATGGTTATTACGTTGCCTAGGAAGGAGCCTTACTGCAGGGATTTCTTGATGCGTAGGCAGATTCTGAAATATTTTAGTCAATGTTAAATTTTGTTTTAATTTAAGGGATAAACCAATTTTTTTTTGTCAAACTTACCCACAAGAAACGCCAGGATACTCTGTGCATTCATTTGAAGGGGTTAGTGGCTTGGAAGTTTCCAAGGTAAAGTCCTGCAGCTGTACATACAACACCATGACTGCTGTGATGGAATAAAATATTTCATACCTTTTAATAATAAATTAATGTTGGCCTCAACCACATCATCATCAGGGCATCCCTCACAATTTTCTGGCTTGCCATTTGCCACATTTTGCGGACACATTGCCGTTTTCGTCCTGCCATTATTTAGCATTTGATAAGCCACATGCTGCTCAAACTGTCGGCATCCATTTAAAATTCATAAAATGGCTTTCAGGCCCCTAAACAAAACAAGCTGATGATAGGCATACAGAATCTGCGGTTCCATTCACACCAGAATGTGTCACATTCGCAAATTACGCCTAACGAGCTTATTAACTCCCCGGCTCCCAGTGGCCTATGTAACTAAATCATGCGTGTATATGTATGCCGCTTTTGGTACTCTGTATGGAGAGAGAGACGGAGTTCGTAATAATCGGGCTAACATTATTCCAGCTGGAGGACTAAAACTCACAGAGGATATAACATTCCTCTGCTAGAATGCTTCATATGATGTAGGCTTGGTCCTGTTTTCTGCGGGGGCACAGCAATTGTCATAACCGCATATTTGCTGAAATTGATATACGTAAGGGTTGGCCACACTGTTCATTCCGTTAGACCCTATGAAAATTTCATAGGAATTAAATCAAACAGGTAACTGTATTTGATCAGTCATGATTGCTAGGTTATTTTGAGTTAATTGTGGCAGTAGCAGATTCCATTTGACAAAATAAAGGAAGTTTAATTCGTTGAAAACGAGGTCGATTACTGCTTCGAAGTCGGGCTGACATAATCGAACCAACTAGCCTTTTGACACCATCAAAAGTTTAACAACGTTCTAGCTACACTATCCATAAGGAGCTTCAAAACCAAAACCAGTCAGCTAGTTATGCCCACAACGACATTGTACGCGCTTTTATTTCACAAGTTCGTTCTTGTTTCTCCTAAGTCAATTGTAACAATGTTGTTTAGTGAAATAGCTATAATTGAGTCCGTAGGAACCTATATGAGACAACTGTTTTAAATTAGCAAGAGTAATGATACCTAAGTAACATTATGCACGAAATCAATAAGCCGTGACCTAAACGGAGCTTTAGTAACGAAAGAACAAAGGCTGTTCATCAGATTGGTGAGACACTTTCAAGAAGCACACTACACTGTAGTATGGACAATTCAGCCGCGCTGAATGGTCATTCCTATATGTTAAGACACTTTTCGACCGCGAATTATAACTAGGCTGCATCAAAAAATAAACACAGACTAGCAAAATAGTAATTCAGCGGCCCCAATAGGCCAAGAAACTCATCGACCGATAATCATAGATAGGCTACATCAAACAATAAAACAGATATACAAAGTAGCAATTCAGCAGCCGGTCGCTCCGTTCTCCCGGGGGTAATTAAGGGCGCAGTGTCCGGTAACCAAGCCAACTAGTGTCTAGAATCCTCCTTCATAAAGCTGACAATTGCAGAATAGACCCATCCCAAAGGCCATCTCCAAGATGACCATTCGATCTCAGCTTTAGTGCTGCATTAAAAGCGGGTTTACTTACTTCAAGATGTAGTCGTACCAAGATGATTAGAGGCTACATTCTTCCGAGAACCGCAACAAGGTCAAGTTAGACCATTCATTGAAGCTTGCTAAGTTTTTGTTAAGAAAATCATAAGTTATGGGACAGCCCACAGTGATTTGTTAAACCAGACCAGATCGTAAAGAGCCGTCTCAGTGGGCTTTTCCGTCTGGTACGTGTGCTGAAAAGCGCAGACTGTCTTATCTTTTTGCCAACAATTTTTTCCAGTGACTTCATGGCAGAAAATCAGTCTGAAGGATTTCGCTTGGGTGCAATTAGAACGTCCTGACTTGAGTATGTAAGGAATATTTTCATTTTTCACACAGATGGGGTATGAACAAGCACGAAGGAGGCCCTGAATATTTTGCACAACAGAGAGACAGATATCGTTTGATTCAGGGGTCTTGTAAGTTTGAAGAGACCGAATCTTTTCCGCAATTGCTAAATGCGCAAACGGGGTGCAAAGCCTAAAGCAGTAGTTTTTGTTGCCCCACCAGGTGGAATAATCTTTCAACAAACGTTCTAATATTGTCTGAACTCGATCTAATGGAGCGTGATCTAGAATTTTATATATAGTCAGTCCATCAATATTATTTCTCTCCAGTTCGCACAAAGCGGTTGATAAACTGTTCTGTGATCTTTGCAATCACACCACTATTCCATACATTAGTGAATTTTTATTTCTTTTCAAAACCGATCTTGTACGGAAGATTCAAGAATCGCTGGTAAGAATCACGGTTCAATTTTAAAGAAGTTTATTGGAAGACAACATCTTATTTGGAAGCTTACAGTTTTTCTCATTTCGAATTTTAAACGAAAATTGCACATTTGCACACTTGTTTTCTTAAGCAGTGCCACTGAATTGCTATTTAATAAAGTAATTTGCCATCCAAAAGTTTCTTAATACATTGGGACTATTATTCAGCGCAGCTGAATTATTTAAACTTAAGTTATTGGTACATTCCGTTTTATTCGGAAGTTTTGAACATATTCAGCTATCTGGTTGATCTAATTGTATCCGACTTCAAATAAAAATTGCGAAGCTTCTCAATCGTGTTCGTATTTAGCGCCGCTGAATTGTTACTTAACAAAGTCTGCATTGTTATTTGGCTATGTCTGATGGTAATTGGCCGTCTCAAAAAGTCTCAAAAGTTTTAATGCATTGCGACTTCTATTCAGTGTAGCTGAATTATATAAAATTGAGTTTTTGACAGATGCCAACTTATTTGGAATCTTTAAATATATTCCGCTTACTACTTGCTCCCATTATATTCGACTTTAAGCACAAATTCATTAGCCTCTCAAATGTGGTTGTATTCAGCGCTGCTGAATTACTATTTAGCAAAGTCTGTGTTGTTATTTGGCGATCCCTGATTGCAATTGGCTGTCTAAAAGTTTCATAACGAATTCAAACTACTATTCAGCGCAGCTGAATTATTTAAAATTGAATTATTGGCAGATACAGCCTCTTTATGAAGCTGTGAAAATACTCAGCTTACTAGTTAATCTCATAATTACCGATTTTAAATTAAAATTTCCAATCTTCTCAATTGTGTTCGTATTCAGTGCTGCTGAATTACTATTTAGTAAAGTATGTATTGTTATTTGGTAATTACTGGTTAGAATTTGTGGTCTAAGAGTTTCTTAGCATTACTGGGCTTGTATTCAGCGCTGCTGAATTATCTGAATCTTGTGTTTGGAGCCTTTCTTTTAAGTATTTCACCCTTAAATTGCCGTCCTCGTCACGTATTAGTGTTTTGTTGTATTTTTTCTACTAAAATTCTTAAAAATTGTCTAATATTGCAAGTTGCCCCCAGTTCCCCGTCTCTGTTATCAATTGCTCGCATAATATTTTTTTTATCCCGCATAGCTTTTAACTTTTTGGGCTACACTTTGCATAGTGCATTCGTTCTTCCTCACTTAACCCCATAACTATTTCATATTATAAAAGATTTACATAATATGAATGATGTGCCCATAAAACTCACATAACATATCACTCCACATCCCAAAAATTTTGTGAAATACATATTATTTCGTTAAGCTTAAAACTTCTCACTCAACGAAATATATAAAATGCCACCATACAAATACAATATATGCTAATTTCCTAAAAACAAAATCAAAAGCCAAAACTTTGAATAGTGCTGACCAATACTATAATAATAATCCTAATCATAAAAGCTTAATGCTAGTTCTAGTTTCAATTATTATGGCTTAATTTTAGAACAAATATTAAATTTTATTAAAATACGTCCACAACATTGTTTTTGGGTCCATATGGAAATGGTCGTAGGGGGTGGGAGGGGGCACAGAATATTTTCCCCGTAAATTCCTCTATAAAATTTTGTTGCAATTTTCATTTGGAAAAAGCATGGGGCCAGGAATTTTCGGCATTAGTTTACGACATCTATACCCCCCATATATAATTAAAATGAATTACGGTAATGGATTTCAGCGAAAAGGGTAAAGCTGTTTTATTTGCGGTGAAAATATGCTGCTATGTGGGGTAATTTTTGGGGGTAATTGAAATTTTATTGCTATCAATATGACATCATTTTTGGTTTGTGTGTGTGCGGGAGATGTAGAGACTACAATGTTATAACTAAGAAGATTCAATTTTGTCGCAAGAATTCTTAAGTAGTTTGGCATGCATTAAAGAACACAATTAGCTTCTTCGCTAATTTTTTTAACTCAATATTTAAGCGTATATGAACAGTTTTCTTAAGGAACTTTAACTGCATAATATATGAACTAAAAAGGGGGCTCTGTGCAGATTCTCAATGGCACAAAATCAAAAGCACACCCGGCAACAAAGACCCCGACAATGCTGTCTAATGAAAGTCTGACTAAAGTACTTCATTACCACAAGTGTCTCCTTTTAGAGTCACATAAACCTCCAAAATTTGTCTGCAATAGTTAGACAGCAGGTTCCATTGCATGGTGAACTGCCTCACAACCAAAACAAATGCTCCTTTTAGCATGGCTGGATGGTGGCCCGAAGGATGCCGGTGTATGAAATGAAAACTTTTAAAGCTTTGTTCTCACCACACGAAATCCTTTTGTCTCGAACGCCACCAAAATTTATATTTCATAACTTTGCTCTCAATTGAGCACAATACACTGAATACATTGACGACAAGAGTTCATTTTGCACCCCAGGTACTATGGGGGATGCCAGCCAGTAGGTTGCCAAGTGCAGAGGATCTTTTTTTCTTCTCTCTCTTTCTCTCTGACTTCCCATGGATCCTTGATACTGCAGGTGCGGCATTCTGCTACAACCGCCAGACCCAGAATATGGCTCCCCCATTCTCACACGGATTCAGGTAAAGAAAAGAAAAACAGGATACTACAATTCCAGGTGAAACTAATGGTCCAATGCTTCCATAGAAGTATATAGTCAATGTAACTACATACAGTCAACCTCATTCCTTGTAATTTCTGGTGGCAACGCTCAACCTAACCACCCTTTCAAAGCAGTCCCGCGCCAAAAAGGAATGAATCCATTGTGGCACGGGATTATATAGATGTCGATCGGATTCGTGGGAGTCCTCCGAAGTTCATATGTGAAATTTGTGAATGTCGCCACATGCTGTGGTTCCTATCAGATGCCTCATTCCAGCCGGGCAAGAAGTGTCTTCGGAACTGCTATGAAACACGACTGTTATAGTGGTTAGTACAAGGGCAATATGGGATAAATTGAAAAGCTCATGAGGCACTCCGCTGCTTGTATTTTAAATTAAAATGTCACACAGTGTACATGCGGTTATTGAAATAAGGGGTCCTGTCTGAGGAACTGCAGAAAATATACAATTATTCTAATGTTTTACTAAAATTTTTGTTTGTGCTAAAATCGCAAATTTGAAATTAAAACACAATTAATAGTGCACCTTTGTGGGATATGTCAGTGATAGTTATCAATATGTTTTTATTCGTATTCACACACCCTAAAATGAAAGATCCTTAAAATATTGTATTTATGCGCAAATTTATTTGTTCGATTCTTCCAATGTTAATCCTTCCTCTTAGCCGTCGTTCCCCTTAGAATTATAAATCATAAACCTCTATTTCTCAATTGTGTTCATATTCAGCGCAGCTGAATTACTATTTAGAAAATTCTGCATTGTTATTTGGCTATGCCTTATTGTAATTTACTGTCTAGAGCTTTCTTAATACTTGAGGACCACTATTCAGACCAGCTGAATTATCTGTATTTAAAATATTGGAAGATACAATATTATTGGGCAGCTTTTAACGGTATTCGGCTTACTAGTTTTTGCCTTTATTTCCAGCTTTAACTGAAAATAACGAAGTTTCTCAATTGTGTTCGTATTCAGCGCCGCTGAATTGCTATTTAACAAAGTTTTCACTGTTATTTGGCCATCCCTTTTTGTATTTTGCAGTCTAATAGTTTCTTAATATATTGGGACTTTTATTCAGCGCAGCTGCACTATCTAAAATTAAGGTGTTGGCAGGATGCTGTCGTATTGGGAAACTTTTAAAATATTCAGCTTTGTTATTGTTCTCATTATTTTCAACTTTATAAGAAAATTGTGTGGCCTCTAAATTATTGTGATCATATTCAGTGCCGCTGAATTACTATTTAGCAAAATCAGTATTGTTATTTGGCGATTACTGATTATAGTTTGGTGTTTAAGAGTTTCTAAAAGCTTTAGAATTGCTATTCAGCGCGGATGAATTAGCTAATACTGGTGTTTCAAGCAGCCTTTTGGAAGTATTCCACCCATCCAGCACAGCATCCATCTCGCTTCCTGCGTTTCCATCGAAATAAATAACTTTCTATTCCTTGTGATCCTAGAGTTTTCCCGTAACACAAGACTAACCTGTTCGATCTACTTACAGAACCCCCTTTTTCGAGCACATTACAGTCTAGGAAATTGTTTATCAGCTGAACTCGATTGTGCAACAAAATTCCGCAGGCAGAATTCCCGAACTGGCACAGCATTCAAGGGTTCATTACGGCTCCTTAAGTGTTCCCAGACTCGCCTTAGCCTATTCTGACCGGCCCGTTACGTAATCTTCGGGCTGAGCTTAACATTAGAGACATTTTCGTGAATGAAGTGACGAATTGATTGCAACTGGGACTTTTACCTTAAGGAAATCAAACAAGACCCACCGAAGCGATTTGGCTGGGATGATATGTTAGACACACTTAATTTTCGGCAGTAGATCATTTTTTTGGTCTAAAGTTTAAAGGATTGTCGTCTAATATTCGGTTGGACTCTAGATATTATGTGAGGTCCGAAAAGCATCACTGCAGTATTCAGCAATTGGAAGTCTGTAGCTAAATACTGCAGTGTTGCGGCAGTGATGTGTTTTTGAATTAACCTAAGTTTTTGGAGATTGATTTTGTTTGATTTTGGAAAAGCAATTTACATTAGACGCGGCATAGAGGGGTGGTTGGTGTTACATTTCTGCGGTATAGACTAGTTTCGCAAAAATTATGGCGGAATAGAGAGTTTTAACGGAGGATTTTTATCAAACACATGCGCGCAACGAGTTTTAATCGGCCGACTGGCTCACGATCGATAGTTTTGGTTGTACATCTGCACTTCGATATTCATGCAAATTGACCGTGAATGGGGCTTTTAATTTATAGAGCAAGAGTAGATACCAGTGAACTACAGAGTCGAATGCTTTAGAGAAGTCAACAAAAAGTAGTATAGCAATATCACCTTGTTCAAGGGTGAAACGAAGATCAGTTGTTACCTTCAATATAGCAGTTTCGAAACTGTGGGATTTACGAAAGCCAGATTGGACTTTAGAGAGGAAATTATAAGAATCAAAATACCGCTTGAGAAAATATAATTTTCTTAAACTTTAGTGAGGAAAAGCAGAATACTAATAGGGCGAAAGTCTGACAAATCAGCAGGGGAGGGCTTTTTAGCAATGGGAGTCACTATGCTTTTTCCGAGAGTAATGGAACTTGGGAGGTTGTTAGGCAATAATTAAGTATATGCGTGATGGTTTCAACGATTATAGGGGACGCTGCTAGACGAAATGGACAGGAATATTAGAAGAGCTTCAAGTGAGTCAACACAACAGAATTAATTAAATTAAATTCTTTAATAGATGAAAATGAAGTCATGGGAATCCTTTTTCAATTTCGTTACTGTTAATGTCTGAAATTGCGCTCCGTACAATTGCACCTGGTGCAAGTGCACTATTTGCACCTATGAAAACGCCATGCCTGATCGGGGTGGATGGAAAGATTGATGGCCGGCGTGTACTTTTGGAATTTCCTGCGAATCTAGAAATCATGTTTTTAATGTAAAAAAATATAATTATTCGCTTTCAACTGATCGAGTTTGTGGGAAGATTATTTTCATAAAACCAGCACTTTTTAGAAGACAACTTGAAAGATCGGTTCATACTTTTAGAAAGCCTGTAAGAATTAGAAATTTCGGGGAAACAATGTGAAACGTTTTATGGATTTGAAGTACACACTATTGCTGAAATGTAATTAATAAAAAAAACTACTATCTACCCCAACGGGAGATACCACCCCTAGGCCCCCATTGATTGAGATTTTTATACGACTTCATAAACCCAATTTCATTTATACTTCCACACAAATTCCACTTGCAATAAAAATATCATTCAGTTTCAATTTAATTAAATTATTTTATTTTAGCAATAATAATAATTTCTTTTATAGCGAATTTCTAAAATAATTTCTGTGATTCCATCGTAATCTCAACTTCCATTTACCGAAAGCCGCAATTCACATCAAAAATGGAGCAGGAAAATGGGAAATTTTCCCGCTCACTAAACTCGAATTCCTTCTCATTTGCTGTTTAAACATTAAAAATGCAAACAATATGAAAATGGGGGGGGGGGGGGAATGGCAGCAAGGTCAGGACGAACGACGCCAGGAAGGGGGCCCGTGGCAGACATCATAAAAAGAAAAATAACACTTGAGGGAATCGCAGGGCTTCGCTGGCAAGCGGCGCGAAATAAAAATATTTGTCCCCATTAGGGGCAGAGTGAAAAATTTCATCCAGTAAAGTCTTGTTCCGTGGGCCCCCAACTGGTCCTCCTCCACTTTACTTGGGAATTTTTTTTTTTTGGTCGTAAGGGATGCTGTCAGGTGGGGCAGGGGGGTGAACACAATGGCTGAGGGTGGAAGGACACCTGCACCGCTGTTTGATGACAGTTGTATTAATATTTCGCGCACTTTTCCTTGTTGGTTCCGGTTTAGGACTTGTGTTGCGGTGTAGAAAATGCAAATTAATGTTTATCCTTGTTTCGGGGTAAATGGGGATGAAATATGGACTTTCAGGGAAATTGTCTTTTAGTGGGGCCCGAGGTTGATGAGAGAGATTTCGCTCTTTTTTTGGTGGACCGACACCCCCGGGCAGGAGGTGTGAGGGTGCATGCTGAATAAATTTAACATTAAAAATGTTCGGGGTGTTATTTTCATGGTGTGTCTAAAAATATGACAACGATTTTTTTTTTTGGTCGGTTGTGGAGTAGTGTAACAGGCAAGAATCATGCATATAACCCTTTACTTAAGGATGTCTATCATTATTTTGAGCTCATATCACAGCACTCACACTTAATGGCTTGTGGTAGACAACTTGTTAACCCTAAAGCTTCCAGTAGTCAGTTCAGGAAATTTCTTTCTACTTCATACCTACTACAATATGTATGTACATATATGAACGTGCGTTTTGGATTGTTTGGCTGGGCTTTTCTGGTACATACATACACGCCCATATATAAATATGAAAAACCGCCAAGAGTCCTTCGGGATTAATAAATATTTCATTGCATTATCCTCTGACATGAAACAGAAAGGTTGTGCACATATAAACATATCCTGAAACGTAACAATAACACAACACTCACACGTAAATAAAGTTTTGTTGTTGTATGTATATGTATGTGAATGTACGAAGGAGTCGAGCAGTCGTCGTCGTCGGCATGTTATGAAATTATGTTTTGGGCTACGAGAGAGACTGGCGAAGCAAATTTATGTTTCGTACAATTCACCAAAGGATTGCCATCAGTGTATATATATTCAAGGATATGTTAGGATACCTCGATATATCGAGAGATGGAAACTAGAGAAACATGTTTTCGTTTGTGGCTCCATGTGGACCTGTTTGTTTTGCAGGAGGAAAATTGTGTGGAAATTGTGTGGTGCATTAATGGTGGCTTTCTTTTTTTTTGGTTTGTGTTTTTTAGTTATTTTTGTGAATGGATTTTGTTTAATTGAACACAGAAAAAAATGTTTTAATTGACTTTGATTGGTATCGTGAAATCAATTATTAAAAGTTGAAGCGGAATTTGTTGAATTGAGCTTCCCAGAAGAGTAATCTAAAATAGTAATGATGAGCCCAACAGGAACAGCCACAAAATAAGCAGAAGTACAGGCGAAAAGTAAAAGAAGTTTGAGGAACATTGGACCTGGACCATGGTTGTACACGGGGTTCGGTCTTTGTGTAGTTGCTAGATTTGAGTCACGTGACTGTAACCGTGGTTTAATTGTCCAGCCTCAGTAGCCTAGGTTTCCCCAGGTCCAAAGTTGTGTTTGATACCTCACAGCGGTTGTATCCTTGTGTATTCTTCAGGACTCGCAACCTATATATTCAGCTCCCTCAAAGAGCTGGACCGATCGAGAGAGAGAGATGCGCATTGGGTTATTGGGCATTAAAGCCAGGACATTTACTAGGAAAAGAGCGGTTGATAGAGCTGAGCCCTGAGGAATACTGGTATTTATTATGTGATGCTTAAATCAGTTACTTCTACTGAATGGCCAGAAATAAAACTCTCAATCTAGTTCTTTAGAAATGAGGCCACACCAGTAGGTACTGGGGCACTTTGGCCTGGGAAAATACCTGTCTGGTCAGTTTTCGAAAAAGGTCATTAGGATCATTAAAAGTTGTGTTATTGTTAATTTGCATATGATAAAACCAAGCTTAGGAGTTACCCTTTGTACTACCAGACCGTTGTTGTTGTCGTTAAGGTAATGATGCAATGCCTAATAGTAGGCTTGGTATGAAGAATAGAGGACAATACGGCTATGGGGGCAGAAGGTCCTAAATTTCAGTGTCTGCTGCTGGTACATTTCTACAGTGGGTTTTTGAGACGCCTGCCTAGATATACGAATTGTATTCAAAGCGGAGCCGAATATAAGATTTGTAGATTTACGGACAGGGTGGCTGGCTGGAGGAGGAAGAAATCCACGGCATTGGAAGGTTTGTTTGGCAATTTGGATTATGTGGTCATTCCATCAAAGATCCAGTGTTAAAATTACCCCCAGGATCTTAAGATTTGAGTCAGCCGTTACATTCTCTTTTTCTACTGAGATAGAAGGAATATCGGGGTGTTAGCTTTAGTGAAGATGACGCAGTACTTTGTTTTGGTGTCGTTAAATTCTACACGATTCATACGACCCCAATCAAAAATCCATCTGGTATTCTGGTTGATCGAAGTGGACATTGGTTCACGGTCGCGAAGACACGAGGTCTGGTATGGCATAAGGGTAACGCCAAGTACCGTGATCAGTGAAGCGGTGAAGTGGATTGGAGGGAATTGAGAGTAGATCATTAATGAAGATTAGGAAAAGTGCGGGGTTGACTCCTTAGTTAACTCCGTCTGAAATGGCGTGAGGGTTGGTTTCGACGCCGTCCAATACTAACTTGACTGAACGGTCAGAAAGAAGCTCTTAATGTAGTTCCTTATAACTAAGTTTATACTAACAGCTTGGAGTTTGTTCAACAGAGCAGGGTGCCATACCCTGTCAGAAGTCTTTGAAATATCTAGGGCAACCAGACCAGACTCAAAAAGCAATGGATGTTTTGGTTGACATGCTCTGTTAAACATACAAGGAGATCTACAGTTGACCGTTTTGGTCTAAAGCCGAACTGCCTCTCGTGTATAATTTGGTTGTATTCTAGATATTTTAGCAATCTTCTATTAATTATTGTCTACATGATTTTGGAGAGAACAGAATTAATTGCTATTTGACTGTAGTTTAAAGGGTCGTTAGCTTCACTTTTTTTGGAATGGGCTGACCAAGAGCAAGATTCCAAGAGTCAGGATACCTACGTAATGCATTTTATTACCGGTTAATGGGTAATTCATCATTATGAATGACCTTGGTGGTAACCCGATAAAACCGGAGTTTCCCACACCAAAGTGCCGCTGTACCTACTTACACCAATAGATTGGAACTTAGCCAGAAAAGAAGACGAACTAATTTTACTCAAAGCCCCAACATTGTTGTTCGATAAATACCAAAACTCGATAACACACCCACACCTACAAGAAAACTAATGGAATGCTAAATTATAAACTTTTTTCAAAAAAAAAACCTCACATTGGAAATTACCATTTTCTTCCACTCCTTAATGTAATTGGCGATAATAACTCATAATTACAAGAAAATTGAAACAAACACCCCCAGTTAAGAAGAAAGTATCCAAGTAAATTATCACGGGGACTACTTATAAAATCAGTTCGCGTAAAAAAAACACCCTACTATCCACCGCCCACCCAACCCCGCCTCTCACGGGCAGCAACTTTATAATGCAGTTTACGGTGAAAGTTCAACCATTTGTAATAATTTCTTGCAGTGAACTGAACAACATGAGCTCTTGGGAAAATTGTTACGAGTAGGACGAATAGAGGAGATTGCCGCTTCAATAATTTTCCCATGTGAAAAGTGGAAGTGCTGCTGCTTGCCGCTGCTGCTCTCCCGTTCTTCTCCTTCGCTTCCTTTCATATTATTATTGCCATTATGGCCTTCGGGGAATGGCAGCAGAGTGGTAGTGTGAAATTTTCGAAAATTATTGTTCCATTATAATAATATTTTGGAAATAAATCATTGAGCAAAAATTAATTTCCTAGACTCATAAATCTCTTAAGATACTGAACAGTAGAGGAGGAGCATGAGGAGAGGACTCGTAAGTGCCATGAACTTTTCCGGGAAATTGTTGAAAATTTTGAGGAGTTTTCATCCGTAGTGATGGGTAGAATTCATTTAATGGAAATTTTTGGGTAGAGAGTTTACACAAGCTGTGGAGAGAAATTATAAGGTGATATAAATTATTTTGATGTATTATTTAAAATAATATTAATTCTTCTGAGGCTTGGCCGACATTTATTAGTGTAGGAGCAGCTCGTTCTCGACTACTGCTCTCCATCCCTCTCGGTCTATCGGGCGTCTTATGTACTAAGATCAAGATACTCTTATCATTCAAGTATTGGCCGCACGTGCATTGTAATTTCCCCATCGAAATTCGTTTACGGCACTCCCCCATAGCATCTGACCACGACAAGAGTGGCAATGAGATCGTTAAATTGTGATTGGGAATATAAATGAGTGGGTGGTTAAGGGTGGAGGTGGATTTGAGACTCTCGGTGTCCACGGAAAAGGAGATTTTGCGATTCCCAATTGTTTTGGCGCACGCCATGCTTTTGACTTAAGGGTGCAGCAAGGTGCACCGGACTCCAGCTAGTATTTTAATAAAAACTTATAATATTTTTATTTACATCTAAAGTACAAAGCACTAAGGTTTGTACTGCAACACACCATCTGCCAAGTGTCCACCACGGATCTTCTTACCTCGTGTCGTATCGTAGTGGTATTATGCCATTAAAAGCTCTAATATAGTCTGTGTGTGCTTGAATCCTATCGCATATAGGGCACATTTTATCCTTAACGTAACTCAATTGAAGTCTCACACGCTCAGGAAATTGTTCACGTAACACGTATTCACGTAAAAAGTAGGCCGGACTACAACGCCAGCTCAAAAACCGTATTAAAATGTCATTCGTTACAGATGGAGAGGTTCTTCGTCCTTTTTCTTTACAACCCAATAAGTGAATGTATGGCATTATGCAGGATTTGATGATGTAGGCCAAGAACCATATGCAAAATGCGGTGCAAACTGGTGATCGTTTCGAAATGGACAAGCCTTGGGTTTTATCTACACTCTCAGCTACACTGGCGATATTTCCACGGATAATCACAAATTGGAGCATTGACAAAGTAGTAATCAAATTCGATTTTAGCTCCTTTATAGCTTCGAACATCCTCAGTAGGTAACGAAAAAACCAATTAAATCGATTTGACTTTGGTCTGAATCGTCGCATTCTTGACATAGTTCACAGGCCCAAGTGCCGCAATACCTACTTTCCTATAATGAGAATAAAAGTTTTACAGATATCAATAAATGATCTATCTGGACACTTTCTATATACGATTATATATGAGAAAAGTATATTTTCGATAGCAAACCAAGATCATGGTGACAACTTTTTAATGATATGAAAGCATATGGTTGGTGTACTGATGCAAACTGTGCTTTTCAATTGGTTCTATTGGAATACCGGCCTTGTAGCCTGGTGGTTTGCCCGACCAACTTCAATCTTATTGATCTGTGGTTCAAATCCAATCCGAGGAAGGTCGTGCGTCATTCCATTACCTCAGATACTGGTCCCCATATCTCAGATATTGTTCAGCCCAACTCAAATGTCAACATTACCTCCACCTTTTCGAGACTAACGTCAAAATTTAATTAAATCTCGAATAGTTTAATAGCTTTCGATATCACCGGTCTACAGATGCCCGCCAAAAACAATATCACCGTATGTCCATTAGAAGGATGCAAAATTTCGTCCGTCGAATAGCATCCGAAACAAGTGAATAAATATCTTCATTAACTGTCAATCGTTTATCGCTAATCAAATCTATCGATGTGCACTAAATAACAATATCCATGACGATGAATATTCATGTGCTGTGTGCTGCCCAAGCACTTTGCTAGAAGGCCCGGTGCATCTCTGCAGCAGCTAACAATCCTCCCGGATGTTGGTGCACATCTCCACGTCTAGTTCAGTAGCCGGGGTGTTAATGTAACATCCTCTCTAGTCTCTCTCTCTACCCCCATATCTCTACAGAAGATGGGTATTATTCTCGCTTCGGTTTTGTTGATAGGTTTAGTACTTAAAACTTCCAACACTCTGACATTCTAAAATCCCGAACAGGTTGTGCCCTAGAAGAACCCTTTCACTGTATCCAGAAACATGTCCTCGTACCCGCCCGAGAAGAGTGTCGGTCGGTGTGCCTTTGGTGTTGTTGCTGGTGGCCGGAGGTGGTGAACTGGGGTTTTAGGGTAATACTAAATTAGTATCCCCTTTTCGGATGTGCTCAGCAGGGCTCAGTAACGTAACTGCACAAGGAAACGAGACATGCCATGGAACTTTAAGGGAATTTTGTGGGCGGCATAAGCTCCGGCTAAGTGAATGTTCGTAAACAGTGATTTGCATTCAAATTTGGCTAAATATCTAAATATTTAATAGAAGCCTCTGAAATTTTAATTAATTGCTTTCCTGAATGTGTAACAAGGACAGATCGTGGCCATCGCTTCTCGCTATACAATAATAATCAATTTCAAATACAGAATCGTTTATACTATAGAGAATGAAACTGAACTCTTTCCTTCTTTCCCGCCTCTCTTAAGGATATTCGAGCTAAATTTAATACTGAAATATCGCTTCGTATTCCAATATACATATACATATATACCGTCGAGCCTTTAAAGTACTTCCTAAGCTAATAATTTCAGCAGTTGTCCTCCTTTTGGAAAACAAACAGCCCCCGCCGACGGTCGTGGCACATGATGTCCTCCACTCTCTTGTGGATCGATCCACCAGCGGAAGCAAACAGCAGCCAGGACGAGCCAGCATAGTACCAACTGAATCCTGGGTAATTCGTTTCTTGAATTTCACGTCACGTCCGGAGTAAATCAATTAAATTGTCATAAATTCTCCCCCGGTCTCTCCGTGGTAGAGTGGAGAGAAAATGTGCTTTTCTTAAATAAAACACAAAAAAAATTTATATTTCGTTTTTAATCTTTTCTTTTCGCTGCCGGAAGAATTGAAAAGCCGCCAAGTGGTACACGGTGTCACACACACATTTCTACTGAACTTTTCATTTTCAAAACTCGGAAACTTTTCTACATATACATACGAACATATACCAATCGCTGTCTGTCTGTCTATATCTCTCTTGGGGTATATGCCTTTTGTGAAAGCGTCGCCTCTTTGGCAGGTGTTACTGACTTGATTTTCGTGAATATCAATATTCGATGCCATTGTCGTCATTATTCATGAATTTTGGATTAATTACTTTTGACAAGTTTTGAAATGAAAGATTTTGTATCAAAGTTTGATGTGCATTCAAATATACATATGTATAGGTGTGATTGTTTCATAACCATATAAGCAACATCTGGGCGCAGTGACGCAAAATATGTTTGAGGCACTCACCGATGTGGCAATTTTATTTCAGTTCCTTTATAGTTTCGAGCATCCTCAGTAACGCAAAAAACCCACCAAATCGATTTGACCATGGTCTGAATCCTTGCTCTATTGTCATTGTTCACAGGCCCAAGTGACGCATTACCTACTATCCTGTAATGAGAATAAAAGCTTTACAGATATCAATAAATGATCAGAGGGCTTTCTACATATGTTCATGGATTGACTTGGATGAGAAAAGTGTATTTCCGATAGCAAGCACAGATGATTCTGTCAAGATTTTGGCACCATTAGGGTACAGGTCCCTTACATCATTTATGTGTTCTTATCCTTCTTGTATATTTTGAGCTAGGCGTGACGGTTGTCAAATTTTAGCTTAAACTTAACTTTTCGAGGGGTGCCAGGCGTTCCTCGTTGATTAAAAAGAGGAAATACGAGCTGCTCCTCGATAGTTCCGTGGTATCCTCCTTCTTCCTAATAACAACCCAGTTGTCTGAGACACTTTGGGACTTTTTCCTCTTCGACTTTCATCCTGAATAACCCAGGGCGGGCTTTAGGTTTCCTAATGATTTCCCTAGCTCGCATTAGGCCAGCTGATCTAAGCAACAGTGCTGCTAAAAAATCAAAGTAGAATCCTCGCATTTGATCATCCTGAAGCCCCTGAGTTGCTCGGAGGAGGCGAAGGGTGGAATACGCCTCCCAGTGATTTCCAGGAGGTGTCCATTACAATAATTGATAGCTTTTATTCCAGCAGCATTCGCAGCTCGGTTTACACTCTTCTCCGTATTGGTGACCTTTACCCTTTGAGCGCATGTCTCGGACTCATCTGAGGATCGGTTTATTCTTTCTGGGCTCTGTTCAAGGAGTCATACTACTTCGCTATATTTTGGTTTGTCTGCCGCATCTGCTACTTCGATCTTCCCTTCCTCTTCATTTCAGGCGAACTTGCCCTGAATGAGCTTAATTTTCGAGTACTCATGCTACGGAGGTGCGCTGGAACTTTTGGGCTTCTTTGATGATTTACCTACAGCTGACCGTATTGTACTATCCAATGGCGCTACAGACCAAATCTAGCCTTATCTCCAAGTTTAGCGGTTTCTTGGAGCCGTTCTCTAGTTCCGAATGTTTGAGGGTTCTGACGTTCCAAGTTCCAACATCAAATTCCATATTTCTTTGTTTGGGTCGTTTCCGTTGAGTCCGTCCTGCCCGAGGCCTGCCTTGAGGATTCGTGACGAGTGGGTTTTTACGGTGGAAAGTTGTCAGCCTGCCGCCCAACCCCCAACCTGGAAGACCAGTTCGGTCCAGACCCTCGCCTTTCAACCTCCTCCATCTGTTACTCTTATATTGATAAGAGTATCCAGGGGTCTCCCAATATAAAGTCAACTTCTTGGTGGAGATGTAGGTAGGAATCAGCAGCATATCGGAAGATCTTAAGTCGCGAAGACCTTAGATCACAGAAGGCGTTTCTCAGGACTTGTATCTTTGGTGTACCGGCACCACCAAAGATCCCTGAGGGCGTTACTACCATTTGACAACCCTCCTCAGTACTTTATCGCCTTTAATAGTCTCTTGGCTGGAGGTTAAAAGTTCATCCTCCGAGCAATAAGGCATCGAAGGGAGCTCGTTAGCGACGGATATAACCCACAGGCTTTCAGACCTCGGCACCAAGCTCACACTATCTTGTGATTAGATTTCGGAATTGGGAAGCGGATTAGAATGTTGGAAGGGACTTAGAGGCTAGGAAGTACCTAGAGAGTATTTCTGGAGTGAAGCTGTGTGGTCGGCTGGTCAAGAGAAGTTGGAACTCGACGCCACTCACTGCGAAAGAAGAGAGCATAGTAGCTACAGTAACTGCTTATCATTCATTCCACGCAGCGGTTCCTTTCCTTTTATCTAGCTTACAACAAATACCTGTCCTGTCTCCACCTTAAGCCCTATTGTATATGAACGAATAGGCGGGGAAACAATCTTCTGTTCAAAACTACTGGCTTGACGAGTTTGAGGTTATATTAAAAACGTAATGCATTGCAGTGCAGTGAAGGAGAGTGGAAAGGTCTGTACGTTCTTGGAGAGATTTTAACCTAAACCAACGAGAAACTGGGTACTGAAATATCAATGATAGAAAGCTCCGTCAAAAGAAGTTCAGAGTACTGTTCTTCCCATAACAGTTGTAGCAGACTTGGCCTCGGTAGCCTAGGGAGTAAGGCGTCTGGCTACTATCCCAGAGGTCCCGGGTTCGAATCCCGGCCAGCCCCACGGTCCTTCGCCTTTTCCACTTTCCCACCTACATAACTTTCCTTCTTTCTTCTTCCCTCTTTACATTCCTGATTCCTTCTGTCATAGCCTTAGTTAGTCCTTCCCCGCTTCACCAAAGCGCATGTCATCGGTTGGTTGATGAGATTCAACTCGTTTCAGGAGGCATAACACTCCAGCGAGTTGTTTCTCGATGCCCCGATGACAAAGTCGCCAGTAATGGTTGGGAGTCGGTGGACTGCAAAATATCGCTGGTAGGTTGTGACAGTTCCTTTCTTCCCCGACTAGAGCTGCTGTTCGATATTGCACTCTATATGAAGAAAATAGATTGTCGACACAGTATAAAGGGCGTTTCCTGTGACTCTAGTCTTTCACATAAAAAAAAAAAAAGACTTGTATCTTTTTGTAGCAGACACAAAAGTAGAAAAAAATCTTTCCAATTCTTCAATTTATAGCGCCCATGGATATGTGTGAATAACACCCTTTCGCAATTTTCTTTTTGCCCTTCCAAACGCGATTGCCAACAGCGGTTTCACAAGTGGTCCCCCAACTAAGTACTAACCACGTCCAATGCTGCTTAACCTCCGTAATCGAGCGAGAACAGATCTATTGAGTACGCTAATTGCACCCTTTCACCAAGTTAATTGCCCGTTTTCATCGTAATATCCAATTTTTTAATGCTCCAATATAGCTTCCTTTGAAGCAAATTGGCAGCGCTCCAAATTTGTTTCCCTTAGTAGCCCTTTCTCGTTGTCAAGCAATACGAGATAGCGGAGACATTTGAATAAAAACCGTCACAATTACAAACGTAACAGCGTTCAGCTGCATAAAAGCTTCATTCTGAATGCAAAGCTTGACGACCTCAATTGCTTTACGGATTCTAATAATAATATGCGGCAATCTCAGTCTTCCCAATCTCCTTCGATATTGCTACGATTCCGGCGATGTGTGCATAAAATCTCAATTTATAAAAGATTCTGCTTAATTTAAAGATATTTTAAAACATGTGTTCTTTTTAATAGAAAAGCAGGAATTGAATTTTCTGGAATCGGTAATTTGTTATAGGGTCATTGTCTATACTTTATAACTCTACCCATTCGATCCACAGACACGCTTTCTAATAGCGAAATCCTCGAGGAAAAAATCTTAATGAAATTTAATAAATTCCCAAACAGCAAACCCCTTGAAGAAGAAAAAAATCAATTGAATCAGTTTCAGTTTCCTTCCGTATTGTCCTTTAAGAGTCTTACAAAAAGCAAAGACTTCTTTATGATGTCGAGTAAGGACATTCTCAATCGCTCCCTTCCAGCCAATATCACCGCCCTTAATCTCTTAATGCTGCAATAACACCGAAAATTGATAGCACTTCGACGTCTTTATGCAGAAGCCACCGAACCCATTAGATGTCCCTTTCCGCAAGCTTTTATAAAGCAACCGTCTGGATATTATCTGTAGAGGGGTTGCCCGAGGGAGGCGGCTGGAGTTCGGTTTGATGCTGGTGGATGCTGCTTGACGTATCTGTCGAAGATCCTGTGGCCATGGAAGCCAAATGGGGAAGTAAAGGCGTTCAAAAAAGTCACAACCGACAAATTGTTTTTCTTCGCTGATCCCTTCCGTGCCGACAAAAGCTCAACCGACTGAAGACACTGAATTCGACAATAATTGATTTTAGGCCGAGAGAAAGAGTGCCCTCGGCGCGCTTTTAAATGAATCACAGAGCCAGAGCCAGCACCACCCCAAACCCCATTCGACAGCTCACACAATTGGCCCCCCCCGAGCAGACTGCAATAAAATTTAAATACAGAAGAACTGGTGGAGTCCTTTCTCTGTAGATCCTTGGAAATCGGTGGACCCTCTTGACGTCTCCGATAACTTCCAACGCTTTGGGGTACGAATCGGTAACAGAATTCACGAATGAATTTCCGGGCACTGGAGCAAAAGGATGCAAGGAGCCAGGATCTTTACAGTCTGAACTTTTCTTCTTCCCTTTACGGCTATAAATATATAAATGGACCATTCCGGCAGCAGTGTAACATATGTTCCAGATAAAAGGGCGATTTGTTACACTCGAGTATCTAGTTTTGTGTAGAAAATTGATGCAAAGAGAATAAGGAACGGACCAATCTTCTGGGCAGATACTCAATTTTTTTTTGGGGGTGGAGGGTGCCACCGGAACAGATGGAGGAAGATGGGTGGAAGATGGGAAATCCTTGCAAATAAGGTCATTTCTCTAGATACCCTCCAAATACCGATTTGACTATTTATCGAATTGGAATGGAAGCTGCACGTAATCTGATTCTAGTACGTTTTGATGTATCACTATGGAAAATAGCTTTATAGGCAGGAAGTAATATAGAGGGTTCGACCATGAGAACTGAGTTATTGCACGATAAGATATTTTTTGATAAAATTAGAGAGAGAAAAAAAACAATAGAGAGAGAATCTTAGAGCTACATGTTGGGAAATTGAATGTAGAGTTAAATATGTTCTTCCGGTATGGTGGAATATATATAAGGAATAAATCCTTAATTTTACAGTGACTGAAAAGCACATTAACATTTTAGCAACCAGTGAAAGCTTTAATTGGTGAGGCTCAGGAGGTCCTAACTTAAATTCGTACTTCACGACTTACCTGAACGGGTGAGCTCCTGTACCGAAAGAGGACTCAGAAGCTTTGGAGAGAGCGATGAAGGTAACAAAAAACACGCATTTAACAGTTACAAACTGCAATTACAGGAAATCAAGCTACTGGTAAATAACTTAAATGTACTTCAATAAGCGGTTCACACATGAAATGTACTCAAACCAAATACAATCTGAAAGAGAATCAACAATTTTGTAAAGTATATCAACTGAACGAAGTGCTAAACTGCGCTGAATGAGAGTAGCATAAAAAAAAAAAAAAAAAAAATAAAAATCGGTCTGGAAAAAACCCACCCTGGTACCACGACGTTTTGTTTCTTATATTTTTCAGGGTTCACAACACGTACACCAGATAAAAGGGTGAGATGTGGAGCAACAATCAATTTAGGCCCTTTAGGTGAACTTGGTTCCTGCAGGTGCCCAAATGTTTCTTTCATATGACTTCGGGCAGGATTGTTACTACTACTGTTCTGTTCGGTTGTACCTGGCTCATCCAGGTGATAGGGCTGCTTACAGTTTTGACCTCACTACTTTCTATTTCCCACGCTGGAACTCGCACTTTCAGTATTTACTCCGCCAATTTTCGAACTCGTGGGATGTGTTCCTCCTCCCATATCCTTTGTTTTCTTTTTTTTCTTTCTCGAAAACTTGTTTTTTCCGCCTACCTTTCAAAAATCTCAGAGTTTTCCTTTTTTTCCTTCTATGTTCTACAGCAAGTTCTATGAGAAACATCAGCAGAATGTACAGAGAACGAATGCTTATATGCAGCCTTCATTTCCTCCCATTTACTTTCTGTATAAATACGGCTGCCAACACTAGCACCGCAAGATCGAGTTGCCCTACTCTCGAGGTGAGGAGGCGATGCATTTGTCTTGGGCCTTCATGTTAGGTATCATCCATGCGAGCATCGCAGTCGGCTGTGCTCTCCAGGTGTGATTTAAAGTTGATCTTTGTATCGATGACCACACCCAGGCATTTTATTTCCAAATATACAACTTCTACTCTGATCATTACAGAGGTCTCCTTCCTTCTCTTGTTGATCAGTACCTTAGCTGTTTTATTTTCTGCGGGTGCTAAGCCTGCGCTCTTTAGCTATTGTATATATCTAACAATATGGACATTCCAGACCGCTCCTAGATCTTCCAGATCATTTCGTTCACATATATCTTGATGGCATCGCGCTGGTTATTTTTTACAGCCACTGCGATATCATCCACGAAGGTTATAGTGGCCGTCTCTTGCGGAAAACCTTATCTAAGAAAGCTGTCGTACATTATTATCCATGCTTCAGCTGGAGGATTTGAAGGCATTCCTTACATCAAGTGCTATCATCGCAGAGTATTTGCTTTTGTTGATTGCGACTCTAGTTCATTGCCATGTTGATCGCGTCGACTATATGCAAGTCGAACCTGTTATCGAACAGACCTTCTTCTCAATCCACTATGGGGAGTAGTCTACTATATCGTATTCTATCGAATAGTTGCTCATCATTTTCAAGAGGCATATCGGCGTGTAAAACGAAGGGTTCCTCAACAGTTGATCCGTAGGTTAACTTTTGCTGCTTTTACAGCGCTTGAAATACGCTTTCCTTAAAACATGCCCTAAATATCCGTACGGAGGTACATGGTGCCGTCTTGATCGCTAGTTTGACTGCCTTCTTTGGTATGTTGTCAAGTTCCGGGGGCTTAACATCTGAGAAGTTCCCTGAAACCTTCTTAATTTTCGTTTACAGCTGGGAAAAGAGTCGACATTGGTGGCGATGGTGACTAGGTGTTAGGACGATTAGGCGTGGGAACCAGCCGTGACCTACATACATATGTCACTTTTGATTGACACGTGATCTAATTATGCCACTTCTTATATATACAAAAATAACACAACTCCACATAATTTTCGTCTTACACAAGTTTGTTACCTGGTCACCTGTAAAACAAAAGTGACATATGTAGGTCACCACTGGTTCCCATACTCAATCGTCCTTATACCCACTATGGTGGTTTACCGGTGTTCATATTCTGTGGGAAGAAGACGTGAACTATGACAACCAGAGGCGCAGGGAATATTTTTTTATTTGAAAGTCTAAGCTCAAGAGTCACCCTCTGTGCTAACAGTAACAGTCCTTCACGCTTCACTCTTCCTGGTGCAATTTCTAGTTGTATGCCTGGTTCGATGAAAAGAATAGAGTACAGAATAGGTTAATAGGAGTCAGGAAGGTGATGAAGAAAGAGGCGGTGGACCTTGCGTTTGTACACCTGGATGTTGTAGGATCCCCCACTAAATAAGAAAAATTAGCAAACCCAAAAATTAAAACAAACAATTTTTGTAATGGGGTTTAGATTTCAAAATGTTGGTTGCCTGCACGTACTTCACTTTGTTTTGATGTTGTATTTTTCACTCGTGATCATGAGCGGGGATCTTCTTGGACAATAGTACGGCACATTAATCCCTAACTAACTTCTAAGTAGGCAGATTCGTAGTTTGAAACTACAAACAAACACCTTTTTTAAAACAGTGTCACTCTTATGACATAAATATTGAATAGATGTCACATATCCCTTATAAATTTTTATATAACAAAAAAATTCTTTTTTCCCCTAAATATTTCCAACTAAATCATAAATTTCTCCCCCAACTCAATTCCGAACTCGCTAAATCTTGATATCCTTCAAAATAATGTCATCAATCCTAAATGGGTGTCCAAATTTGGGACAAACCACTTTTAAATAATAACAAAATCCTCAAGTCCTGATCCCAATTTCCTGATGCGATCTGAAAGGACCCACCCCATCCCCAAAATAACAACAAAAACAACAACAGCAAAAAAAGAAGACGAATATTTCGACAAGAGCACCGTAGATGGGGTCACACAATTGTAACGTTCAAAGTTAAACACACAACACGCCAAAAAAAGGGCAACATATCGCCTGTCAATTTGTTTGACCGTTGAACCACCCCCCCAATAATTCTCCCCTGTCTGACATTTTATTCGTTCAACGATTGACTTGATGTTATCCCTGGTAATGTCGCCCCTTATGTGTTGTCACTTTAATCCCCTCCGGCTTCAGGCTTGATATATACGTGTGCTTCGCTCATCCCCCACAGATTTCTTTGGGGGGTAGGTGATGCTGGAGTCACCCCCCCATATCTCTGCTAGGATATTCGGGTGAGCGTAAGATTGAGGAGAAACCTGGGAACGTGACACGGACCAAATTCGGTCTGATATTATTTTGCTCTTAAGGTAAACTTTAGTTACAACAAAAATATATCACGTTCCCACACTGAAGTGGAATGAGGTACGACAGGAAGGGGGTTGGTACGACGACAAAAAAAAAATAAACGTAGAAACAGAGCAAAATGAGAACAAAAATCAGCCACACTTCAGTCGTGATGAGATTTCCTACCTTTACACCCCCGCCCGAACGCCTCCCCCACGTTTTTCCTATTTCCGGAATACATTCTATTGTTGTAGTTGTGTCGCCATCGTCATCGTCTAGTACGCGGCTAAACGACACCGGGCCAAAGGGGGGGTTGGTTTCGGGAAGATAAATATTTCTCACGTCTCCGGTTTAGTGCTTCGCACTTCATAAATTACGAGTTTTAGGGGCGACACGTAAGATTTTTCACCCTAAAGACCATGCATTTTCATAAGGATAATGCCTTACGTTTGTCATGTGGAGTGTGAAGTCAGAGCATTTCAGGAACGATGATAGGACGGTGGGTGTATGAGGGGTGGGTAGGGGGTGTTTGGGGACGCGCGAAAAATATCCAAACTACGAATGAAAATAAAAACGTTCGCGATTTCGACTAAGATACCCGACCAACATCCCCGGACAGGTACCCACAGGCATAAGGATTTTATTCGTCACGTCCTTTCCTTTGGTTTGGGATTCTCGAGTCGTATTTTTTCTTGTTCGTGGACCAACGGGATGATAAAAAAATTTTGTCTACAAGTCTTGAGGACAGAAACGCTTATGGAAATGAAGTGGTGATATATTTTATGAAATCTTTACATTTTGTTTAAAAATGGGAAATTTTTTATAGTAATTTTTAGAATTGTTATAAACCAATGCCGGCTTCGGTAGCCTAGATGTTCAGGCAACTGACTACAATACCAAAGTTCGTGGTTCGAATCCACCTCGCGACATCGTTTTTCATTTTTCCGAACTAGATAACTCTGCTTCTTCTTTGTCTTTAGATAAAAATTCCCTCCCCCTCTTTTCCTACCATATCGCCTCTAAACATAATAAACGAGGAAGCTATCTCAAGCTCGATCACCGAAGTTAGCGTCTTGTCACATTTATTCAGTTTTTCTGCCAAACACAATGACAACAGAGTATCCGTAGTAAGCTTAACCCACTTTGCGTCACACAAAAACATGACCTTTACGACATCGGATATATGGTCTAGGAACCGAATTGATCATACATATATTGGCTGTGAGATAATGGGATGAGTTTTTTTTCTTTTGAGCCAGTACAATATCACACTTCAAAAGAGACGAGGTGCCGTTGTAGTCCAAAAATAAACAAGCGAATTAAAGAAAGGAAGAAAAGAAAGACCCATGAAGAATTTTTTTCAGCTAGCCTCATTTCTTCGTATGTGTTAAAAATCTAAAATTAAGAATCTCAATACACGCTCGTAGAAAGAGGTGGGACATTATTTTTGTACCGGGACATTTGAAAAAATGTAGGTCTCAGTACAATTTACTAACGTATAAGACACAAATGTACTGCCTCGAGTAAGTCCGGCTTAATTCTAGATCATACCGTGGTGCTTACAGTGGTTTTGATCACCATTTGGTAGAAGCAAGGCTTAGAGCATGATTACCAGCTGAGAGGATACAGAGATAAATACAGAGAGAGAAAGCGTCAAAATATGGTATATCTTACACCCAGAGCTGGTGCTTTTGAATTCCAATAGGCCTTTGATGAACTGAATACTCTCAATTGAGTTAACCTTTTGTAGATCCCGCAGCATAAGGTCTTCGTAGGCGATGAAAAGGCGAAGGCCTTTGGCTCAATTCTATCACCCCACCTCTACCTTAACTTTATCAACAACATTCTCTCAAGCCCTTTCGATCTAATTCATATTTTCGCTGTTGATGATACTCTTCGTAACTTTTATGGCTTCGAAAATATGAGCCAATGATCGATAACTCACCTCCAATACAATCGATCGTGACATGTAGGTCTGTTCTAACACTTATAAAACGTACCTACGTCTACTTCATTTCTTCTTTGCTTGTACGTTAGTTTTCATTTAGTGCAGGCCCTCAAGTTGACACTAACCGCTCACTTGTGATTGCGTTGTGACTTGTGACTGCTTTTAAAATACCGGGGTAAAAGTTTCGTCATAGAGTATGTTTTCTCTGTTACTGTATACTGTTGCCGTTTAAGATTAGGTCGGGTTGTACTCGTAGATAATCCTAAGTTTTTTGTTGGCAGTCGTCTCCATGGGTTTGGGGACAATAGAATAGCCAGTCCTAAAAGCTCGAGCCTTTTGTCCGATAGATGGCGTCAATTGCAATTAATCTCCAAGCACTGACTGCAGCGATATCAATAAACGCTCGTTCAAAATTCTTTGGAATTTTATCAGAATTCCAGGAATTTAAGGAATTTTTAAAATTTTTACTTTGTTCAAAAGAGTATGGACTTGAATTATTATGGTACTGAAGGGACGTTTTTATTTTAAAAAAATCTGAAAAGGATACTTAGACACTTTCGTAAAAACAATTTCGGGACTTGACTTTGTCAATTACGAAGATTTCAAATTCAGTTCAAAAGTCAGAACGATATTTCTCGTCTAATAAAAACCATTTTAGGCCTGGCTAAATTTTGAAATTGCTCTCCACCATCTTTTAAAATATGAATTTTTCACATTTAGGATGTTTTTCACGCTATAAATCTAAACCACAGTAAATAATTCATTCATTGCCCGCTTAATGCTGGCATGATACAGTTATTACATCATCAAGGAAATTTACAGTGCCATAATTCAATTGAAGGCCTTAAAAGAAACGCTCAAGCACTCTCGAGGCAACTCGTCCTTGTCGTCCTCGTCGTCGTCGTTGGTCTTCTTCTTCCTTTCGTATACATATTTTTTTGTTCGTCTTTTCATTCTCTGTTATCCTGGTCCTGCTCCCCCCACTCCACGGAAAATTTTTTTGAAGGAGGGTAAAAAGCCAGGAAAAACGGGATCCCATCCGCCTTATAATAACAAGAAATAAATTTCGTGAGCAATTTCATACGCCCTAGCACTTCTTGAAGGAGGCATTAAGGCATATCCTGCTCCTGGCATGATCATTTCATTGCTGAGCTTCCTTGTTCCTGATGGGCTCTCGCTCTCTGCATGGGGGGGATTTAGGATCTCACCAAAGCTCACATAGTTTCCACCCTCCCTCAGGACCTCAATAGGGGAAGTATTTACCGTATACTTTGTCGTTAGACGTCTGTTATTACATTAAATTAGAGGAGGGGGGTGGAACGCAAATGGGCTTTTAGCAGGGAACAACACAGGGCGAACTCCTAACTGGGCCTCTTTTTTTATTTTTTTTTTTAGCAAAGTATCAAGTAATTGGAGCCAGGATTAATGGGGTCATATGATTCAGAATGTTTATTCCGGTTTGGAATGGGCTGCTTTAATTTGTTATATCCTCGCGCGCGCGGCGTTACTGTTATTTACATGATTCTCATCTGTAGTAGATCCTTGATGAATTTTTTCTTAACTGCCGTGATGTATTTGGGTATAATTTAAGCCTGGTTAATGGCTTGTAAGGATAAATAAAAATAATCGAAGGGGATTTAATTAAATTATGATTTCGGTCAAAAGTCTGGATTGGGTTTGATGACTCTTAAGACCTGCTTATGCCTCACTTAGCGCCATTCCTCGGAAACTTTATGAGTAGTACTAATAAGACTTCTCGCCATCTTAAACTAGTAATAATAGAGTACCAAAGTTCCGCTTAGGTTACGTCGTCATCTAGCGAACGATACTCCTCCTTGTTCACATAGTACTCGCCGGCTGTTATTGAGGATATAGCCTCAAAATCCCATTACAAAAAAGATACTTGTCACAGTAGGTCTCCTGATAATTTCTTTTCTTTGGTGTGAACTCCTACAACATCTAGAAGTTCAATTCCATCGGCTTCGAGTATTAAAGATGCAGCTAAAGAAGTATGTAGGTCTGAAGAAAGATAGCATCTCATACATTGAATTCTCCAGTTGCTTTCTACGGGAGTGAGTCATGCTCATGGGCGCCTGCACAATGGTTGGAGGACATGCTAAACCCTTTCGAATACCTTATTAATACGCAGCATATAGTAAAACTTAACAGTTCTCCATACATCGACATGTATTGAGTTTGCTTACAGAGTTTACCCTGAGTTTACTCAAAATAAGCGCTCATGGAAACGGGAATTGGGGAAAATTACGTTAAATCCAAGAAAACTCGACGAAACCATTCGGGTTTAGCTGGGTTTTGCATATGTATGTGTGTGTGTGTGTGTTTGAGTATCTTTTACTGAGCATTATACCAACGGCTACGCTATTTAAAATTAATTATCTGTCACTTTAACCCAGAAACAGAAACAGAGTTAACTAGAGAGAAAAGTCTTTCTGTTTACTCAACGAAAACTCTATCGCGGCTTATGGAAACATAGTCATGAAGAGCCTAAGCTAGAGATCGAAACGACTGGAGGAGAAGAATAGACGGTTTGAGTTGGGATTTAGTGCCATTCTATAGTTCAGGTAAGAGAGAACTTCGTAAACTTGATCAGTATCTCTTTAAGAGTTCTTTTTTCTTTCTTTTAGTTAGACCCATAAGTATCACGGCGCTTGCTTGAGAATCATCTATTATACTACCAGTCCGCCATATCGCTCAGGGCGCCATTGTGACGTGTATAGTAGTGTAACAGCATAATGGCGCGATATAAATAGTGGGCGCCACTTATGCGAGGTGTTACCCCCTTAGCCACAAGCCCGGAAGAGCATGGCCAAGGAGCCAACACCATACATAAGAAATAAAAAGAAAATCCGGAACTCCTACGCCGGCCACACGGAGTTGTCTAGCTCGCCGGAGGGGTCGTGGGGTGTGTGGCCGGGGCTTACCGCGGGTGGTTCACCACTTACCTGTGACTATAACACTCATCTTCCGACTCCATCCTTCGGGCATCGCCTGAACCGTGTCACTGTAGTGCGGTCCCGTGCCAACTCGTGGTATGGATAACCACCAGCTGACCAGGAAAGGCACTACCTAAGACTCCTGAAAAAGAAACGCCATCCGCCCCAACCATTCAAAAAAGAAGAAATCTAACACATTACTTTCATCATTACAACCATTACAAATTCTTTGTTTATTTCAGGTACATACATCAATACAAGAACACCAGGAGTTAAAAATCAATATTCAATAATAATAAAGGCAATGAACTCGAATCATTGTCAGATACAACTACATCCACGTATTCAATTTCAAAAAAAAATTGTATTTTACAATAGTACCTGCCCAGATAAATCCGGTCGTTACAAGATATGGAAACGCGTCGCTTTGGTACCAATACGATTAGTTTCTTACAAATGATATCACAAATATCGTGTTCAAGATAAGGGAAACAAGTGTCCCGGAAATAACAAGAAAAACTATTTTCACCAAATGATCAAACAAACTGACAAAATAATGTGATTAAGATTAAAAAAAATTAATATGAACTGCGCTAAAAATTATTGTATAGTGCTAAATTAAAGAATGTACGAATATTTTATTTTATTTTGTGTATTTTTGTTTTTTTTTTTTTTGTTGCGTTTTGTTTTGTGTTGTTTATATTTAATGTATAATTATTTATTTCATAAGGTTCGTACTCACGAAAAATATAATCAGAAACCTCTTACTAGTAATACCATCCGAAAAACCTTGCTGAAAAATGGCTGCGACCGTTGTTTTAGTAATTAGCTGCTGTCGGTCAAGGACTGCATTTTTCACCTCTGGAACGCCTCTGATACCACTAATAACCAAAATGAGCCACCGTTGCTCTTCTCCAGCACCTAATATGTCTCAAAAAAAATTCTTCAGAACTGTTCCCCGTCTATGAACGGTATTTCGGGGCATTGGCCCAAGGGACAAGAAAAGAATTAATATCTCCTCCTACTACCCAATAATCTGCAGCTACTAAGATCTAGATTATCTATATCCTCAGGTGTTATCCGCCTTGCACCAGGACGACAGTCCACTTCCATACACTAGTTTAGGTCTGCAACGGTACACACTGGGACTCTGGATATCCTAGCTGGAACACGCCCATGCAAAATTTCAGCTTCGTGGATACTCTCTTCTACTTCATAAGCCGCAATCACATATGCTCAGCACCAGATCCAAAATTAATGTGCATAATAAGGAATCGCCGTCCAAAAACTTCCTTTTACCCGGAGTATACCAATCAACGAAATCCCTTATTCAAAATTACACAACTGCCTTTCTTAAGAATGGTTTTTTTCCAAATTTTACAAATCCTTTGTGGACAAATTATATACTTTTTTTCCTTTCCGGACTGACTTCCTCACTCACTTCCCAATTTTTTTCCTGACTAATCCAATTATTTTTTTTTCTCGCCTCCCTCGTTTTAAATTTTTCCTTTTCCTACAAAGTGATTTACAATAAATTTCCCATTACCTACAAGGTGATTTCCAAAATAAATTTCCCCACCCAAATAAATAATAATTCCGACCGTTACAGTAGTAAGTAGACCATGAGGCAATATCTAGTATCGCAGTATTCCCGTTCAAGCTGGTAACGTCTTTCCGGGTCGCTTGGAGAGTTTACGTTATTTTTGAGGGCCCTTCTACGTTCTATTTTTTGCCAGGTTGTGTCCGAGATCCAGTGTTGCTGGTTTCTTTGGACATAACCGATGTTCCTTTCCGCAGCCGTCAATTCCGCGCTGCGCCAGACAAAGTAATATTCTTCTATACAGTGTGCATGAACGTATTCACATCTACCGTGACACGATTGCGTAGAGTAGACGTGGACAGACACGGGCCGGACCCGACAAGTATTCACGGAAAGAATATTTTGTCTGCGCGCTGCGATATTTTGTCTGCGTGTCTGTGGGGGTCTGCCGGGAAATACCAAGAGAGAATCGGAACCGTACAGACATTTTTTCTTGGATACCTTCCACTGAGAAGTGTTTTGTTTTCAACAAAAATATTAACTAGTATCTGTCGTGCCGTATCACGCTGGATGTGAATAAAAATCGTCTGGTGCGGAGGGTGTCTGCCACGCTCGATGTCTGTAAATATCTTGCATTTTTGTACCTTGTTAGATATTTTCATGAGCCGACCTACTTTGGTGTTCAGATCTCCCAAATGATTTTTACATCATACCTGGATCAGTCGTTGAGTTCTCGTTCAACTACTTTGAAGAATTCTTCCTGTGTGGGGATTCTTTTGAAGATGAGCTTTGTATGACAGCTGTAACTCTACCGTCGCCTGCTCCCAAGCCCAGGGTGTGAAAGGAGGAGGGTGGTCGATCTGCCGAATTGAGCAGAATCGGGAAACCGAAGAAACTAGGCAGGAGACCGCATTTTTCAATGCGGCACCGACAGCAGTAACAAACGTCAGACTCAAGTTTTTGCAAAACACCATTCCCGGTCCATTACCGGTTCCCAAGGTATTGGCCAGATGTTGTGGACCTCGAGTTTTGTGTTTAAACATCATATAGTTTATTCCAGGTGGGGTTGCTAGACTCACATCAATCTTATTTGGGAAGGACTAACCCCTTTATATTAGCATATCTTCAATCATAGGAAAGTTACCATTGGCCACCCCGGATGCTTATGATCCCACTTCCATCCCCTTATGACTATGCTAACCAAAAAGTGCTAGTCCAATAAAAAAAACATCCTTTATCCCTGCACTAGTGCAAAAACTTCACTGAAGAGGTCGCAACAACAACAGCCACTTAACACAAGAGTACTCAACGTCTTCATTAGTCTGAGTGGCATTTCATTTGCTTCTGTCGTTTTCACATTTCACCTGGCTGCAGTTGGTTCCGAAAACAACGACCAGCAATATTCATGGGCTCCTGGGAAAGGCACTGCAGACTGTTTTTTTTACCTCCACTATACAAACGAACAAAATCCTTACTTAACAAGGACATTTTATTGTTCTTTATATTTATATTTCGTGATAGTTTCGTACCCGCTCTAGTGAAGCACAATTCAATGTTATTAAATGAAAATTTTTGGAAGTTTCAAGTTCACATCTAAACCAAATGCCACGACACAGAAGGGCAATTTTAAGATTTATCTCGAGAGCTGCATTCACATCCAGCTTTTCGGATATTATGACTCCGGGACTTCAGGCTGCACATAGAGGCGCAAATGCTATCGATTTTCATAGTTTCCGGGAAACTTTTGCCCATAAATTTCACTATAGCTGTCATGGAGTTAAAATAATTCAAGACAACGTTTGGGCTACACGGAGAACGCCATATTGTAATGTTAAGACTGTCTAAAGACTATAAAGTTTCAACGGGAGAGCAGCCAGACGCTGCTTGAATCCGTCCTTAAGCAAAAAGGATATTAAATGCATCACCAATTGAAAAGTTTAATTTTTTTTTGTAGTAGAGTAGAGCGAGGGCATTCAAGACTGGCTTAGGTTATTTTACAGGAAAATCCTTCTGTGTTACCCCATATTGAGGTCCTTGCCAAGGGTTAATATAATTTGACAGCTTTTTGCCAGCTACAATCATAATGCTCAGCTGATGTAAACTGTTCTATTCATAAATATTTTGCCTCTAGTGGAGAGAGAGAGTCCATCCCTCAGAGGCCGGTGGTTCTGGTAGGGGAAATCCTTAAGAAGGATACTTACAGGATTCCAGCAACCGACCAGAAGCCAACATGGAATGCTGTTGTCCCCATGTGTTTTGAGTGCTGTTCATTTAAGCAGAAAGGATTAATTTTGTGTCTCCCATATCCAGGCGCAGTAATAGCCTAAAGCATCTGTCTCGACTTGGACATACAACTTTAAGGTTAAAAGGGTTGTTTAATCTCCAGAAAATACCACATATTAAAGGGCTGGGGGTTCGCAAAATTTGTATTCAAAATGAATTGCGGCAGTGCGGCCGCCTAGCACACACACAGTGTGTATTATAGTATATGTGTGTGTGCACAAACGTCACAAATAAAAACCCAACTGGCGTAACTCACACTTATTTCGGGGGGAAAATTTCATCCATTTCTGGGATTTGCATTAGAAAGTCGGACACATTCAGCCAAAATGACCCTAAACGAAACCGCAGCACCATTGCCAAAGGGTGGCTGTCCTCAGAACAATATCGTGGAAACTTAATTCAAACAGTTCATTATCCGGCTCACCTCATATACATACACAAACACAATCCCAAAACTGCTACGATACCATGAGAGAGGGAGTAGAGGCGATCGGGGGTAGGTGAGACCATTCTAAAGCCGCACTGGAACAACCCCCAGCAATAACAAAGTTTGACTGTGATAAAAGCTTTTTGTACTTTAGACAA
This sequence comes from Thereva unica, assembly GCA_949987705.1. Lineage (NCBI taxonomy): Eukaryota > Metazoa > Arthropoda > Insecta > Diptera > Therevidae > Thereva > Thereva unica. The sequence goes on from OX465284.1 coordinate 107,677,028, forward strand.
TCCTTTCACCCCCAAAACTCGCATTTAAATTATTCAGAAGGACTCGCTTTCACAGCTTCCACAGTAAATGTGTGCCGTGCCGTGCCGCTCGTTGCTCATATGTCGATTTTCTTCACCTTAGAATATGTGGTTTCAGATTGTGAGGAATATAAATGAATTATTCGTGATTGAATTAATTCTGGAGAGATGTAATTGAAAAGGATTTTCCAATTACTTGGTTATTATAGGGGTATATGAATATATTGCTCCTTGTATCAAAGCAAGGATTAGATGGGGTGATACCTTATGGTAATTCCTTCTTAATTTTTTTATATGTGTGTGTTGGAACGAAGCTCCTTACGATTTTTCTACAGCTGCAAAAATAACTCCAAATAAAATCTGTATATTTAATGAAGAAAATGGTAATCCGCCCCCTTGAGATGGCCGCCATGGATCTAACGATATAGCCTATTGCATTCTACTTATGATGCCCGTTCATTTGATACCCATGTCGAAGGGGTTGTGAAGAAAACGGAATTCGAGCTCTTGAGATGGCCGCCATGGACCTAACGATTATACTATATTGGTTATGGTATTCTACTTATCATACCCTTTCATTTGATACCCATGACGAAGGGGCTCTGAAGAAAATGGTAACCCGCCGTCTTGAGGTGGCCGCCATGGATCTAGCGACATAGCCTGCTGTATTCTACTTATGATGCCTTTTCATTTGATACCCGTGTCGAAGGGGTTCTGAAGAAAATGGTAACCCGCCACGTACCAATAAAAGACGCATGAAATAGTCCAAACGAAGTACGGTACGTTTACACTTTTCTAGACTTAAATGAGAAAAATTCTAGCTTTAAGAAATTGTTTAGGACGAAGAAAACAGGCAATTATCTTGGTGACCATAAAGAATGCCATTAACATTTTTTTCCTGTGTGAGGTATTGGGTCCAAAGGTACTGCGGACATTAATTTGGCCTATTGTACTACAGCCCCTACACCTCATATTTGTAGACCAGACCGCTTGAACAAGTTCAGCAGTCTGCCCAGGGGTTTGTCTCAGACTTGAGTGTTCGAGTAGGGACTCCTCGAACAAAGAGACCCTGCTCCTCGCTATTGCGGGGCACTTATAGAGAATGTGGAAGGCAGACTCATCCTCCTCCAGGCAAGGCCTACATGTAGGGTCCTCCGCCCTTCCTAACCCCTTAAGTAGTAATTTGGTGCTTAGTGTCCGGTAATCAAGCCAACAAGTGTCCTGACATCATTCCTGCTGCGCAGTAACAATTCCTTGGTCGTCTTAGGGGACGGCACAGGAACGAACCGCTTAGAGTTGGCCAGTCCAGGCGCGAACCTCCAACGTTCAGTACGTTTCATCATAGTCCGATCGGCCAGGGCACTTTGCAGCAAGCTAGAACGTGCCCCAAAAGCCAGCTCTGGGCCAATGAATGCTATATCAGAGCCCTGTTTAGCCAGGGCATCCGCACTTTCGTTGCCTTTGAAGCCCCGGTGACCCGAGATCCAGACAAGGGTAAGTTGATTGAGAACGCCCAACTCATGAAGAGCACGTTGGCAGTCCCAAACTAATTTCGACTTGGTCCTACGGGACCTTATCGCTCTAATTGCCGCTGGGATATCATAGAAGATAAAAATCCGTTTATTTTGGTAGGCCCTTCTTAAGTTCTCATGAGTGCATGCCAGAATAGCGTACACCTCTACTTGAAAGACAGTTGCTAGAGTGCCTAGGCTTATCGCCCTGCTAAATCTGGGGCTTTCACTCCAGATTCCGGCGCCTAAACCTGTCTCCGTTTTAGAGCCATCCGTGTACCATACTAGTACGCCCGGCAATACTTTAGGAAAAGTCCAGGTTAGCCTATCCTATATGTGCACAGAAGGCTGAAATTTTAAAGAGCATGCTGTCCGATAGCATCTCCGCTTAGAATGTCCTCGCCCAAGACCAGCGCCCAAGTGATCATTTGCTTACGTTATGGCGTTTATGGCGGACTTCTCTACCTCAAGGTGAAGGGGTACTAAATTAAGGAGAGTCTCCAACGCTGCCGTCGGGGAAGTGCGGATGGCCCCAGTGATGGAGAGACAGGCCATTCTTTCAATTTTGCTTAAATTGGTTATGGAACCCTTAAGCTTCGTTCTGTGCCACCAAACTAAAGCTCCATAAGTTGCCATGGGCCTAATGTTGTATATCCAATACATGGTTTTCGGTTGCAAACCCCAGGTGGAACCACAAGCTCTTCGGTAAGCCCACAGAGATCTGCGCGTTCTACTCATCAGAGTGTCAATATGCTGGTTATAGTTGAGCTTGGCATCTAGCGTCGCTGCTAAATATTTGGCTTGTTGTGAAATCATTATCCGGTAGTGATCGTTTCCTGGTGAAAGGAACCATGGAACCAGTTCTCGTTCGATTGCAAAAGTCAAGCAGCATTGAAGGTGGTTAGTACTTAGTTGGGGGACCGCTTCAGAAAACGACAATTGAGGAGCTGGCGAACAAAACCGGATTAGTCCGCAAAAATAAATTTTACACACTGGGTAAAAAACTAATATTAATATATGGAACTGCTCTGGTTTTGTTTGAAAATGCACTTTTAAAAGCTTGTTTTGGCTAACGTAGAGCCGTTTTTGATTGAAAATATTAACAGGAATAGACGCAACAGGTCTTGGACACCACGATTCGAAAAAAAATGCTTTTGAAATTTGAGTGGACTACTCCGGTTTTGTTCGCCAGCTCCTCAATTGCATTTGGAATGGTCGATTACGAATACATTCGTATTTGTAACAGAGGTTTGCATACCTTTTGCGGGTGCATTTTTAAATTTACATGCAATGTAGTGGTAGCGTCTATTGCCTTATTTCAATATCTAAACCATACCTACTAATTTTGCCTGTTCTGCCCCTTTTTTTCAACTTCCTCCACTTTTTTTTTAAATGAATTTCATATTAATCTACCAAATAATTCACTTTCTCTAAACTACCTTTTGCGGGGGTGGGTAAATGTAGAAACATTTCGTATTTCCGGTAGCATTAGCTCCACTCATCACGCGCTCCACATTCCGCCAAGGTGGGAGCCCATTCGTACACCATACACATGAACCCCCGTTCCGCATCTAAATTCCAATTCTAGTCTCGCAATAAATTTACATGTCATCAGTGATTCCATTTGAAAATTGCATTAGGAAATTGCCAGGAAATTAAAATCCTTGAAATCCGAAAATTTTTGCGCTTCTTTTTGCAAGGATTCCAAGTCGTACAGATCCAAAATTAGAATTGATGTTGGAAAAAAGTGGCCAAAGGCTCGATGTAGTTTTTTTTGGGTGGTTAGTTAGTGGAGGGAGGGTGGGAGTAGTGTGTGTGGTTTGTGAGATTTTTGTAAAGGTGCAAAACTACGAGAGTGGCTCAAAGTCACGCAAGGTTTGAGTAAATATTTCACCGCGTTAATTGTCCGCTTAAGTGCTGGAAAATCATGAAGCAAATAAACCAGGGAGAAAACTGACAAAATTAACCCGGAAGCTATTAAAGCTGCGGAGTTCATGACAATTGCCTTAATGAGCGCTTAAAATCTCCTAAAAAATATTTAAAGCGTCGTTGGCGCTAACTTTAAGTGTCAAAAGTGCCCGTAAAAAGTCAAAGTCGGAAGTTTTCATGACCGAAAGGCATTTAACAAATGTTGAAAAGATTACGTGAAACGAAATTCCAGCACGGGGCTACAATGGCCCCGTCACTTCAGTTCAGACAATTTCCATCTGTCAGAAAAGTTGGCTCAACGGGGTCGAAACTTGGGGGTGGGGGGATGAAGGGTACGCTGGTGGGGTTGGAGAAAAAAATCTTCAATTAACCTAACAAGGAATATTCATCTTTCGTGAAGGCATTTAATTAAGGATGCCGCTGCCTTACGCTGCTAGGATTCGAGTCGAGTAGACGCGGACGACGTCGCTTGATGGGACTTTAATTACGGCTGATCGAATGACGAAGGAGATTAATTTCGAGCTGTTTTAAATGACGTTTGCCTCAGTCGCCCGAGAACGCGCCAGCTTCTACTTCCATCATTCACACAAGCGCTGGTAGTTAAATGATAAGAAAAATTTCAAGTATTTTCTACTTCTTGAATAGATACGGGCTCCTAGTCGACAGTAGAAAAATTCCTTCAGTCCTTTGATGGGAGAATCTCGAGGGAATTAATTAAAGTGAAAAAAAAAAAAAATGTTCTCAAATCATGCTTGCTGACTATTGGTAGTATGATAGTCATATTAAACATTGGGAGTGCGGGATGACTGAAGTTCTGAAATTTATAGGAATATCAATTTTTCCTTAACGAGTATCAGTTTTGATGCTTTTAAAAAATACTTGAACTATTTGAGATTCTGCTCATATCAACTTGATCAAAAAGTTTCGAGAATGACCACCGTGCGGCGCTATCAATCATCCAAGCTGCCACATCTGTCATTGGGTTGGGATGGTTGCCACATTTGTCACAGTTTTGTATTTGCAATTCAAAGCTATGACAACAGCCCGAACGTATCCAAATACGAATGTTGAGCGCCTAACGTTTGGCACTCGTAGTTCGAACATCGACCAGACATAGCATCATGTAGAACCGGCTCTAGAGAAGTGTTTCCGGAACGATAGAATAGAAACCTAAGGCATTGCGAGTAAAAGAAACGACCTTACAACGGGCGAACACCGACCGCTTGAGTTTTCAAGAGGCATATGATGGCCGTAGAGTATTTAACCATTTTTAGAAGCTCATACGGTCTCATAACGACCAAACTAGCCCAGAAAATTTAGATTGCCGAGTACTGAGCTGTACACAAGGGCATACGACGGACATATAAAGGCCAAGTGCTTAACATTTTCGTTTTGTACAATCGGCCTATGAACTCCGGATTTCATGATGTTTTCCTCAGTATACATACTGGATTCTGAGTTTTGTTGCCCCACAAAAACGATTTTTTTGTCGAGTACATAGTATTAATTTAAATTCAGTTTTTCATAAGCTTCGAAACCTTGGCTTAGGTCCAATAAGAAAATGTTTGTAAATTCACGAAGGCTGATCCTGCACCTGCAGATAAAAAATCCAAGCGTGATTCGGCGCAGTTAACCAAATCGCATATATCCCAATTAGCTAGTGTCTAGTAATGATCATCATGTTTCTGGATCGTCCGAGGAACTATGAAGTGATGATCGACATAACTCTGGAGATGTCTTTCCATGACATGATCAACCGATCGGGTAATATCAGCTTTCTATAGTTACGCTAAGCTTTTCTAGCCTTGGTGCATGATGTATTCCTCTCCCTTTGAAAAGAAATATGTACATCGCACAAAGCGTCTACTGTGGCTTCTTTACTGATGTGTCTAAAAGTATAGCTCCTAGTCTGACCAATTAATCTGCTTTTGCATTTGCCGAAATGATCATGCGACCTTGGTACCCACTGATGGGTGATCATGCAGCTCTAGCCAAAAAAGAGAGATCATTCTGATAAGTTTCAACCAGGTTAGACTTATACAGACCATTTCTAGCGCCTTCAGATCAGTTTAGATCTCCTTTTTGCAAAATTTGCTATCCAACCTAGCTCGTGGCTCCAACCTAGCCTGATTTGGGAATTGGAATAACCGTTTATGCTCCCTGGTGCCATATGTCTAAAGCACTCTATCGGGTACCCACTATATTTCAAGCTCAGGTGATGGCCATTGAAGTCTATACTACTAGATGCATATATGGTTCTACTATTAGTATCTCTTCTGTTTTATCTATTCTATATCCATAGGGCACTTGAAATCCACTAGTACAATTGGCAGAAGGAAATATGTAGGCTCACAATATTGGGTCTACCTGCAGGTACTACGTGAGGACAAAAGATTCATTGGAATCGATAATGTGAAGGCAAGATCGTTTCTGTCGTTGAAGAGATCAGATCTTAAAATCAATATGGGGCTTTACTCTGCTGACCATTGTTCTGTTAAATCAGATAGGCTTTATCAATAACCCAAGGTAGCAGTTTTGAATAGCTCCTGGAAGATTAGAACTCTTAGTGCGCAGTTACCAAGCAATCGCTTGATCCTTGATTTAAAGATCAAAGCCTTTTCTTTTCATCATCGAAAAGTCCTAAGCTATGGAAACAAAAAATGACGTCACAAACATGTGTGACGTCTGGTAGAAACATATTTACCAAAGACCAGATGCAAAATATTATCATGCAAATACATGTAGTCACCCACATAAACCACATACCAAACAATATTCCGAATATACAAGTAACACCACGAGTGAATGCATTATGAATACGATGAATTACATTGAAGTGAACAATGCAGTATAAAATTCCACAATAAATAGGTAAACTTTTATTCAACAACAGCAACATCACATTTTCCACCCAGAAAACTTTTTATCACATCATCTAAATCCGACCAAGCATATGGTGATATTCTCACATCCTTATCTCCAGCCTGTAAGTCGTGTTCATTTAGTCCTGCTCACCGCATATATTCGCGCAAAATGCACTTTTGTGCACCTATAACCAGTTTCCGAAGTTTGAGTCATTCGTGGTAGAAAATCAAGCAATCGACGTACATAGGAGACGACTCTTTGCTCCTACTGAAATGTGTGTTAATGCTCTTACGGAAATAGGGGCTGAATTCTGCACAGGTGAGGTTGGTCGTGGACTGGTTTCGTTTTCATGTTTGAATTTCGTTAATGCACTTGAATAATGTGAGCTTTTTCACATTTAGAACTTGGTCGAAAAATCGAAAAAACTGACCAGAATAACAACACTCACTTGATTTATAAATTCCCTTTAATATTTTTCTTTGATAATCCACTATTAACAGTATAAAATTTGTTCAAAAGTTCAACTAGCAAATTGGTACAAAAAAAGTAATCCACTAACAATATTTGATTGATTTTTAATAATTAAGATGACCTTTGCACAGCCAGATTCGACCGAGAGGTTTCACGAGAAAAATGGATGTTATCAAAAACGAGATCAAATAAAAACGAGAAGATCACGTCCGTTCGGGTCTATAGCTTTTTATCGAGAGAGCCCGCAAAAACGGAAGCTTATTGCCGAATCTGACTGTGTAGAGGTCCAAAGAAAAGGTACATAGTTCAGTGCACTGAATTACAATCAAAATGGTTACAATAAAATTCAAATTCAAAAAAAAATAATAAATAAAAAAAACTAAAATTAATTAATGATGCTGAACAGCACTTTTAGATTTCATAAGGAAAAGTTTCATAATTGCTTAAATTGAGTGAACGGGCTTGTATGGTAGGTGATGCTGATGTGCATATCATCTATAGAGGGATTATGTTCCATAGGGGTTTTGGATCTTTGGATAGGGGGCTAGAGTTTGTCGCAGCACAGAAGTACAAAAATATATCATGGAGTGATGCGTCAGAACTACGGTCCTACGTAAACCTTGGTGATATAGAAAACTGGAGAAGTTGAAGAAGAAGGTTGGAATTTCTTCTAGCATGGAATCAAATGGAAAGATCCAACTACTTCAAAAAATTAATAAAATCCTGATAGAAGCCTACTTTCCAGGCAGTTATATCTTGTATGTGGACCTTGGGCTATTGTATATCGAATAGCAGAGGGTGAAACGTGGTGAGTTTTTGAATACCACTACAGGCATCACGGGGTATGTCCTCCGAGCAGTGCTTTACAAAATCGCAAGCGAAGGAGTAAGAAGAGTACCGTCATTAACAAAGTTGATCATTGATGAAAACTAGGAAAAGAGCGGGTGATAGAACTGAACCCTGAGGAACACCGGCAGGAATAATGAAACCTATTGATTATCCTTGGAGAGAACGGGGATAGCCAAGCTAACGCTTTGCCTCTGTGCTACGCTGGCATGGTAGAGGGTGGGCTGCTACCATGGACTTAATTGGTCGCAGGATATGAACAGGTTCCATTGAAACAGTTCTGTAACGAACCACGTTTTGTTACTAAAAATCCTCTCGACGAATACTAATGCACCACGTTTCAACTCTAGAATTTCTCTCCTACCAAAGCTTTAGGAAAATAAATATTCTCCTTTGAAAGCTTCACTTCGAAGCTTTAAAGCTTCCTACGCCAACGAGCTTTCAAGCTATAAAACAAACCGCTCCACCAGGCCAAAATTCATTCTTTAACCAGGCTCGTTCCGAAGAAGTCACCTTCTCCGGTCCTATACCGTGTCGTGGTGTATGATCCGGCACCGCTAGGCCGCAAACATAACACTTACCGACCGAATACTTGAGGAGTGTTGCCTGGACCAGTGTCGTGGTATATGATCCAACGCTGTTCCTGGCAGCATTTCCTATACCAGTGTCGCAGTATGGCCAGATACAAGATCGACCATATACCCTGCTAGACCGCATCAGTAATACACTGACCCCAGCTTACGCACATGTATTGTATAGCACGTTCTCTCACGACCTTGGACAGCTTAAGAGCTCCCGGAAACCCTCCCTTAAAAAAGGAGGTTAGAGAACATACGGGCGAAACACCATTACAGTTCGTTTCAATAACCAGTGGCATTAAACCTAGAGAGCAGTGGGAAATTCATACTGAAGGGAGTCAAGAGAAAGGGGTTTTGTACTAAACTAAATAAGTGGTTTGGCATCTCAGTGTGGATCAATCTAGCGCCATAGCAGCGAGCACTAATAACAAGAGTGATTAGGTAGAGCTCAAGGACAAGTAAAAGAGTTAAACATATGAAAGAAGAGATTAGAAATAACATTAAGCAAAAATGTCAAAAAAATAATAACAAACGCGCGATGGAAATACATCTTATGCAAAAAATACATTATTACGAAAGAAACAGAAGATGTTCCTTGATTCCCCTACTGGAATGTTTACATTCAAATGGAAGCAAAACTGGAACAGAGCAGTAATTTGATGGGTAAACATTTCGTGTTGGTATAGCGATTTTGGCTTACGAATGCACATGTATTGTTGTTTTGGGCGTACGAATGCACTTGTATTGTCCATTAAAAAAGGCGGGAATCTTATAATATACATTCCAGCCACTTCCCCTTCATTTTTTATCTTTCTTTCACATACGCTGCGTTTAGTGGCTAAGTAATTCTGCCTTCTTTTATCATAGATATTATTTCTTTGTTCATTTTGACTTTTTCATTCCTATTGAAATTTTTATCAGCTGATTTCAAGGGCAATGAAACATTTTTAAAAATTTGTTCTAGCTCATCACTCTTGTTATTAGTGCTCGCTGGCCATAGTGTGCCATAGTTTAAGAAAAGGGGACCGTCTTAGGAATGGGGCAGACTTAAGTACAGAAAGTAAATGGTAGTCTTAGCAAAAACTAAAGAGAGTAAAGGCATCTAAAAGTATCCCTTTAGACGATTACCCCTAATGAAGTAAAAATCTACCCGGAACTCCACACTCCTTCTCTCTAATTGCACATACTCTCTCTCTACTTTTCTATAATCTAGGAAAAAGCTCTTGAGAATAATTTTATTAGATAAAAATTCTTGAGTGCAAAATGAATTTATTTTTTCTTAACGTTCATAAAATTTTAAAATAATCGCGTAATAAAAAAAAAAAAGAAAAAAAAAATACGAAAATCCGCAAACACTTAAAAATCTCCTCAAGTTTTCATTTATACCGGGGCTTATCTGGTATTCGGTTCGCTCTCCAGGATCGCATAAAATAAGTGAATCGCTAAAGCGAGGCCTCAGCTTGAATTAATTTCATCCATTAAAGTAAATGGTAATCCTCGAAAAGAAGGCTCCCAGTGTAATCAGGGATTTTCCGAAATTTAGACAAGTTTATTGCGCTCGGAGCCCGCAGCTCTCTTCTGGTGGTGTGTTACGTGCTACTCTGTGTGTGTCCTTTTTTTTGCTTTATTCTGCCAGGAGAGAGGTCCCCCGACCGCCCGAAGATATCCTGACGTTGAGGGACCAAGATGAGATAGAGAGCGATGTATTTCGCGTTCACCGATTCTCGTAATTTTGGGGATCCTTTCTTTGGAGGGGGGTGGTTTTGAGATTTAATGAAAGTGCGATTTGAAGGAATTGCAACAATTTAACTTTTGAGTTTTGGGATTGATTCTTTTTTTTGACGAGGGTTTGATTTATAGTTTCATAAAGGAAAAAATCCTTTCTGTTTCTTTTCGAATTAGATTGGCTTCCAAAGGAAAGGGGTACTTAAATAAAGAGATAAATTCCTACGCGCATACAAAAGCAAATTCTTATGACCTATCTCATTGGCCTTGTCAGAATAATTGCCATAGGTCCTTAAAGTTCTTACAATGTATCAATGTCCAAGTTCTACACTAGATCCTAAGTCAACTATTAACTAGGTAGTGCACTAACATTAGGGCTTGGTATCATTCCAAGAGTAGCATTTTCATGTACCAAGATACGAAAACTGCCGTGATGAGTGATTTAAGATAACAAACTGAGGCCCGAATATCTGTGGGCATACCGATAGATCCACACATATCGTCGACTGCTGGTTTGGAGCTTTTACTTCAATTGGCTCGCTTCATCGGAAAGTACAATAATCCATCTATTCTGCTTTATAGATTTGGGGGCATTCACGTCAATACTAATAGCTTAGAGCTTAGTTGTATTTATGTGAATTTACTAATTAAGCGCCCTTTTGCAATATAAACGGCTCTATTATCTACCGTTGTCAACATTAATCAGATTGGACGGCTAGCTCAGTATAAAAGCCATGGAGAATTGATTCTTGGGGTCGTGGGTCGAGCCACACGTTGGCTCATAATACTGCTTAATACTCTAGAAAGCTTTCTGTTACTCTTACTCTCTCAAAAGCTTTGAAGATATCAAGATAAACCAGGCCAGACTCAACACAGCAGTTTTGATTGAAATGCGTTATTACTAAGACATCACAAAGCCCAGTCATTGGTTTAGAAGAGGCATAGTCCCATAAGACCAGAAAACGCTCTCAGAAGTTGAGTTGGTACAGACAGCAATTTTTTATGACAGACTAGCTAGTGGCCCAGGTCGAAGTTGGTTATCTTTGTGAATACCAACACACCCTTAAAGAGTTTGGTCCTATCAATCAGGTCACCCTTATATGGGAGCCAAGTCATCTGGACTTTAATAGTAATTCAAAAGGGCGAAGTTTTGACCACACAGGGCACTGCTACTGGGGATCATCTTGAAGGAAATGATGAGATTGAATGATACGTGGAGAAACATGGAATTGATGCTGTAGTCCTTCCACGAGAACCGAAAAGGCTAACAAATGCCAGGAATAGCTGCTACAAAGCTGATTCATACGCGTGCCGCAATGGCGTAAGCCGGCCACGCAGCGAGAATGAAAGATAAGAAGTAGGAGTTTTGTTATGCCAGCCCAGAAACCAACAAAACCGATATGTAGGAAACTCTTGGTCGAATGCTGTCTACCTTTCGACGCACCAGCCTACAGACACTTATGTCGCCAGTGCAGAGAGTAGCGAGCTTCGTCGAACCCACCTTTTTGTAGCTATGGTAAGAAACGCGAATCCAAGTTAGCCTTTTAAGGGTCACGATGATGACGCAAGGCTGTAATAATGCCTTTATGGCTTGTACCAGTCTGGATTCAAAGGCCATGCAAATGACTGAGTAGGAGTCTGATAGCTACCGTCTGAGTGAGGACTCCCACCAGTGTCTTTGGTTTAGGAGTGGACCTTACAAGCCGTTGAGCACATATCCCCTCTTACTCTACTGATGAAAAATTCGCTTTAGTCCCTCGTAAAAAAACAAAGGCTCCGATGTCCTGGACGGTAGACGATCGGACTTTAATGAAATTCACTGATCACTGAAGGTCTAGTTTTTTAAGGAGTGAGGGGATACCCCCATGGTGAACACTGCGGCCAAGTTAGGCCTATTGTGTACGTACCGCACTAGCGAAACAGACTGCATGCCGGAGTTGAGCAGGGTTCTTAACACTCTGATAAACTTTCTTCTTCTAAGCCAGTTCAGAGCAGGACATTCGCAAGAATATATGTGTCTCGTCGTCCTAGATGGCTAGTCAGATAACCCACCCGCAGCCTTAGGTCCGCTATGTTAAAACTGCCCCTTAAGGTAAAGGGTCTTATAAGATCTTTAACCTGACTAAGACCTGGGATTGATGACCACATTTCTTCTGGTCAGGCTCTGGAGTACGTCAAAACACCATGCAACCACTTTGGAAGAAAACTTTCACGTTAAGAGTGCTTTCATGGCAGCTTGGCTGTCAGAGATGATTTTAATTTTGGCGCCTTTCAAATCTTTCTCAAGGTTGAACCTAGAGCAGGTTGCAATGGTATGTATTTCAGTCTGCAAAACAGAGGGCCACTTACAAATTGCAATCCAGACCTTGCAGACACCAGGCCCTGTACCTTGGCCCGTCTTTGACCTATCGGTAAACCAGTGGGGATGTTTTGGATCCACACGACGAATGAGGGGCTTGAGACTCTCATTGCGCAAGGAAATAGTGATTTCGCGATTTCCTTCTTTTATGGTGCGGGATCTACTCTATTCCGTTACATTAGAAGGTAAGAAAGCACGAGTGATGTCTAGTTAGAAGAAGTGGGATTGCGGAGGAACAATCACCGAACCCTACCCTACCCCTAGCGACCTTCAAAAATCACAAAAACCAAGCCAAAACTTGTTTCACCGTCACAAGTTTGAATTCAAGTTAATTGCTTCAGACTCTTGTCCAGATACAATTCCAAGATAAGCTGTTCTCTGTAGTACTTGCTCATAACAAGCACATTACTCAAAACATACAGCAACAAACATATTCCCAAGCAGTTCTTGCAATTACCAAAGAAATTATCGATGTTCTGTGTGACCAGCAAAATCAAGATAGGCCAGATTACCAGCCGGTAAGCCCTTGTGTACCCTTTCTCCCTCGGGCCAAAACTTTTCCTGCAGGACAATGAGTGTAATTAAGAGTGGACTGCCGCTTTAATTACGCCTTGCTGAGCATTTCTTGGATTCAATTCTCCCAAAAAGGAAGGGCAGGAGCAAAAAAGGACACCGGTCAAAGCCGGGCTAATTTCGAGGAACTATTATTTTCCAATAAGCCCCGAAGTTCGTTCTTGTGTAGTTTTTTTGCTAGGTGCCAACACCCGAAGGAACAACCCTTAGGCACCACCATGCTGCCCTCGCTGACAAAGGTCAACCACAAGGAATGTTGACATGTTCTAGCAGTGCAGCCCGTAACTGAATCCACAAAAGGTAACCGTAGACCGTGCGTCCTGCCCAATGCAACATCTCCGAAGCTGCCTTCCTCATTTGACTACAACAGACCGACCAGCACTGCTCTGGAAGGTGAGTGCAAGGTGTGGGTCTACCTGCATCTGAGGATGCATGTTTCTGGCCCCAGGATATGATTGGATACCCCAGGGAGGAATACGTAGGAGCTTCTAATGAATACCGGCTCCTGTGGCCATAACCAGGTATTTTGTAATTAAACGCCTTTTCGGAACAGTCAAGCAGCGATAGAAACTGGGGTGTGGGTGGGGGGCGGGGGTGGCATTGTTAAAAAGTAATCTGAAACGAGACTCGGCGATTTATGCGGACGGGGGCTAAAAGGTGCACACAATGACTGACTTTGCTCAAAGCGGCAAATGTTGGATGGACTTAAAAAGCAACCCTTTTATCCGGGGTGCATTTTTTGATGTTGTTGCTGCTTTTACAGGGTGTGTGTGTGTAACTGGTGTTGTGGTATTATTTACTGTGCAGCAAGTGAACATCGAAAGGGAATTAGACGAATAGTTTTGCTGTTGAATGCTCTCATCGTTGCATGGATTTCAATTAATCTTTTGACTAGCAAATTGTTTTCAGCATTTTCTTTTCGAATGCATTGGAAATGCATTTTTTTTGTGTTTTTGGGAGGGGGGCGGAGGAGAGGTACAAAGCAAAAATTTTTTAATCGTATCTTCTTAGTGGATGATGGTTCAGTGGAGATGGAGCAATGGTACAAATTTAAAATTGTGTTTTCTCTATGTTCTTTTTTGTTTCACACATACTTTTCAATGCCCTTTTGTGTTAATTTGATTTTACCTTTGTAACAAATCTAAGTTTGCACATCGACCAAATAAACTGATGTGCTGAAAACCCGAGGAAAGGAAAATCCTTAAAAGAATATTTGGACTTGGAAGGGTTAAACAAAGAGACTAGATGGTGCACTAGAGTAAACGAAGGCAAATTACTATTACTCGAATATATTTTACAACCTTCCCATGGAAGAATGCTGGTCGAGATTTGAAATGTTAGGCGAACATTGTATGGCGGCCTCTGTGACTTAAGGGCTATAGCGTTCAACTTCCCTCCCGACTCCCGATTCCCCGAGGTAAAAATAAAACCCGCCCAAAGCAGAAGGTACGCACTAGCCCGTAGGTAGCCTGCAGCTGACACGTACGATCGGTGTCAAAGGGTCTTTTTCTAAACTCAAATTTAAAGCGAAAGAAAAGAATATTTTCGTAGAATAAAGCATCTTAAGGCCCCCATACACGGTCAAATGTTGTTGGATGTACATCGAAAGGCGGATGTACAACCAAAACTATCGATTGTGTGCCGATCGGCCGATCAAAATTCTTTGCGACATGGGTTTGAGCAAAATCTGGATGAACATCCAATTTGACCGTGTATGGGGGCCTTTACGCTTCTTAAAAGAGATGGTCACAGGCATGCAAGAAATCGCCTGTATGGCTTTAAAAAATTGTATAGAACGAAGAAAATGGCCAATTATCGTGGTGCCCATAGAGGGTGCCAATAGTATACTCAGTAGAGCAGTTCTCGATCGATTGCGTAGGTCAAGTAGCATTGGACATGGTTAGTGCTTAGTTGGGGGACTGCTTGGTAAAACAACACTCGCGTTTGGAATAATGTATGCCTATGCGGGCGCATTTATAAATTTTCAGGTCCGAATTTTTGGATATCCGTGTATGCGGCAGAAGCGTGCATGCCTGTGGTCGGAGAGTGCGTACTTTTGTGGCATAGTTATTTGTTCGCTATGCCTACTAGCTACGGGCGCGTGCTTGCTAGTAATAAAATTAAAAAATAAATTATTTTTAATCGGGTCGTTACGGTTTGGCCGGTAAGGCGGGAATATTCTGCGTAGATTGCTACTTTATTCAAGAAAATATCTCATAGAGTTTTACAAAAAGACAGAGTGAAGCTTGGGGCCACCTCTAGCTCAAAGGGGCTCATTTTAGCTATGAGTCTATTCACATTGAAAAAACGCGTTGAAATTGTAGAGCTTTACATTGAAATCAATCGTTAAATTGTGAAGACAGTGCGTGCTTATCGTAAAAAATTTGGGAGCAGACAACACAATTTTTAGTATTTTGAAAAATTTCTTTGAGTACGGATCTGTAGCCAGTCGACAGCGTCCCGCATCCGAGACAATCCAATGAAGCTGTTGAAGCAGTACTAGAGAGTGTTGCCGATAATCCAAATGTGTCGTATCGCCGCTAATCTCAGGATTTAAGGCGCGTTTACATCCCAAAGTCAACGCGAAAGTGCACTTTGAAGCTATTTTATCGCACAACAGAGAAAAAAGCATACAACAGAGCTTCCAAGTGCACTTTCGCGTTGACTTTGGGATGTAAACGCAGCTTTAAACGTGAGTTGAACGACTCTAAGGAGGATTATGAAGCAAGCCGTTTATGACTTCCCATGCAAAGTGCAACTTACTCATTACGGACAAGACGCGTCCCGAGAATGATCGATGCCGAGCCAGCTTTTTGGGAGAAAACTTTGATGACGGACGAAGCTCATTTTAAGCCTCTTGCGGAGTCAATAAACAAAACTGTCGAATTTGGGGAAGAAAAAATCCACACGCCAGTCATGAAACACCACTGCACGACGAGAAAGTCACTCTTTGGAACGGAGTGTGCTCAAAAACCTTCACCGGACCATTTTTTTTCAAAGTTCCAGAAACCCTCGACGACACACAATATCCTTGGATGTTGGAGCATCTCGTGTGACCGAAAACCCGTGAAAAGTTCTGACGAGCCTTTTTCCAACAAGACGGCGCACTATGCCACACCGCTGCCACTACGAAAAAGTTCTTGCAAAAGGAAGAAAACCATTGACGAACTCAAAGCTAACATACAAATCGAAGTAGCTGCTATGACGACCCAAAAACGTATCGAATGAAGGTCATTTAATCGACATTGTATTCAAAAACTGATTTGAAATAAATGGTAGAGAATATCCTAAATAAATCTTGCTCATTTGTCAAAATCGTCTAAAAAATGTCAGATTTATTCAATGTTGAAATACCGAAGGTCTAGATGGCGCACTCCACCTAGTATGTAAATTTACATATTTTATTGAGAGACCCCAAGGGATTTTTTATGTAACAGGGGACCGCAGTATCATAAAGCTTGGAAACCACTTGTATATCCAAAAACTATATACAGCCGGCCGCTTTGTTACTTTCAGCAATACACCCTGTATATATGGCTGTAACAATTATCTTTCACACTACTATTTGATTTTATTACAAAACAAAGCCACGAACTTTTTCCCAGACCATTTTGAGGTAGCCTACGTAAAAGATATGTGAGATACTTCCAAAGCAGTTGTAACAGCATAATGGCGCGATCTAAATAGTGGGCGCCACTTATGCGAGGTGTTACCCCCTTAGCCAAAAGCCCGGAAGAGCATGGCCAAGGAGCCAACACCATACATAAGAAATAAAAAGAAAATCCGGAACTCCTACGCCGGCCACACGGAGTTGTCTAGCTCGCCGGAGGGGTCGTGGGGTGTGTGGCCGGGGCTTACCGAGGCTGGTTCACCACTCACCTGTGACTATGTAACTTGAATTCCGCCATCATCCTTTTCCGATCATCGTCTGCGACGCGTCACACCCTGAAAAGGAAGTCATCCGTCCCAACCATTCCCAAGAAAAAATCTAACAACTTGAGTTCATTATTATCAACATTAAATTTTCTGTTTTATTTCCAGTACAATTATTATCAACAAGTTATGAACAAAATTAATCTTTCAAGGCAGTGAACTAGGATCCTTGTCAGATACAACAACTATGAAATCTCTAATTCAAAAAAAAAAGAACAATAATAAACAAGTACATATATTTATATGACGACGAAGGATTAAAAAAAAACGCGTCGCAAAGGTACCAGTACGTAGCGTTTGTTTTTTTACAAATGACGATACAACTTTAATCTGAGTGACCGTACAAACTACAAAGATTGTTAGGTGGCCACAAAAAAAACAAACCAAATATAATTTGACCACAATAAAATAATGTCATGTATGCGTGAAGGTGTTAGACAACAATATTAGTGCAATATTAGTTATAATCTATAAGGGAAGAAGTAATAACATACACCAAAAACATTTAATTATAATAAAATAATGAAAACTCACTCAATCTGGTATGTTCAATCAAATTAATAACAATAAAAAGTTAGGAATTATGTTTGGTTTTCAAAGAGCAACAAGTAGTCTTAAAAGGGTACATTCCAAAGTGTACTAGTTAATAGAGTGTAGATATTCATAAATTGTATTGAAAAAAAGTAAATATGTTTAATAATGAGAGTAACCACTTGCCATGCAACTAACTCTTCTCTATATTTAAAAGTTACTTATCCATATCTGGTTCTGGTTCTAGATTCTAAGTTGCCCTTCAAACAAGATATCGTGTATGGCCTTTTACTCCAATAACTGTTGTTGTCGATTCACTTCCTGCCGTTCAATAGCCCACAATATAACAATTTTGTCAACTTAGTTCTGCGGTTGTAGAAGACGTTAGCGAGCTAGCGATATTAGTTCCTCCATGTTGACGCATTTGTTTTGGCTCATTTGTACCTTAACTATACACTGTTGTATGCCAACCTACGCCTGTAGATGCTAGTAGATCTGTCTGGCCCAGTGAGTACTTCTCGTCGCTTGCCTCTTCAACCGGGTTCCAAACTATCTCACCTTGTCTTACTTATTCTAGTAACCTACTCCTACCTCAATATATGTGTCTCCCTCCTGTAGCTGCCTAGCTTGTAGGTTGTCCCAGCTCCTTTCTCCTCGTCCTAACCGTCACCGGTGTGCTCCCAAGTCAGTCCAGTTAATAGAACATCTATGGCCACCTCCCAAATAGATAAGGGGCCTCCGTTCCCCGCTGTACGCTGCTGTTCACGTTGGAATTTATCTGAATCACACCTGGGTCTTCTCTTGCTTGCGACGACCGATCGACTTCACAAGATTCTTCCAATACCCGTTATTGCCAATCGCTCATCATTTTTTCTTTCTTGTCTCGTTTACCACCAACTTTTTCAATTACTTCAGTATCTCCTGTCTTTTCGTCAAAAACGCAACTGTATTTTTTCCAAAATTAAAAGAACCGTTTTCCGAATTTCAAAAAAAACTCTATTTTCAATCCTCCAAAACTAACTGACTTCCATTGTTATTTTTTTTTCCTCCAAAATTTTTCTCGCCTACCTCTTTTTAAATTTTTCCTTTTCCTCCAAAGTGATTTACAATAAATTTCCCATTGCCTACAAGGTGATTTCCCAACTAAATTTCCCCACCCAAATAACTAATAATTCCGACCGTTACACAGTGAATAGAAAAGGGCCAAGCTTACTACCTTGAGGAACACCGGAAAAATTTTCAAGGAATGGTTCGAATCTGATAACTTGTGTTCCTCCATTTAGAAATGATTTTATCCGTTCTAGGAAAGAATAGTTAAGCAATTAAAATATGATGGTCTACTCTCTCAAAGTGCTTTCTGAAGTGAGTTTAAAAAGCGCGGTATAGACAACAAAAAGGACACTTTAATAAGATTACTTTTACACAATTAAAATAAAAGGCGAGCATTCAAAATGAAGTTTCCTGTCAAAATAGAAAACTCCAAGGAAAAACCAATTAGAACAAAAGTCAGAAAATAAAAATTTAATAAACAAAAATTAAGTTTTGCGAATATCATTCATTCCCATAGAAGACACAACTCCGCTCGTCCTTTTCAGCGAAGAAATTTTCCCTTTGACAATATTTAAAAAAAAAAAAAACTACCAAATATGGAACAAAACTGAAATAACTCCAACCCTCTTAGACGGTGGAACACAATGACAATTTCAACATTCTTTTCCACCCGCTTAGACTCCGGTTCAGCCCCCTTCGTCGTCGTCGTCGACGGGTAGGAAAAAATATTTCCACATTTCTGTCATGGTGGTTGTTTGAAACTTTGTTCAATAAAATTTTAAAATTCAATAAAACTTTCGCAAAGTACAAGCCATTAAGGGGATTACTATTTCCGGAAAGATGTTATTATTACGTTTGGCTGCCTCTGCACGGCCACGGCGACAGGATGTCATTTGTTCGGGGAAACTTCTGCGGCTTGCCTGTCCTGATGTGACTACTGCCTTAGGCTAGAAATGTTTATCTTCCCACAACAGCTTCTCACACAAAAGTGAATTATTTTTTGGCTATTTATATTAGCGTGAAAGTTTTGTGGGGGTTGGGGTGGAGGGTGAAGTAGAATTAGATTCTCCGGGAGTCGAAAATAGTGCCACGAATCAGTCAGGTGTGACATACCTGCAATTCATCGATTTTATAGACAAGTCAGGTGGCCGCCGTTGGAGCTGTACAGACAGTCTCTGACAGCACATCCCCGAGTCCCAGTCATGTGCGTATCACATATCCCCGAAGAAATCAAAATTTCATTTCGCCCAGCACCCAAGCTTCTCCATCATAAATATTTTATCGGTCGACATTTGCCGAATGAACAGCAGAAGAAGTCACGAATTCTTTGATTTTGATCGCAGGTCCACACCCCCACCCCTACACCCGATGTCCACCACACCGTCACAGGACATCCGCCCTTCAGGCTCTGGATCCGAACATATCGGGATTTTGAAAGTTATAGAAATAGTAAAGGATCGAGATAGAGAGAGAAAGGGACTGAGTGGCTCGCTGTATACTCCATACAACCTCCCGGCTGCACAGGGAAAACGTGCAAGGACTACTCTAAGATATCAGAAAAAAAAAAACTCCCGATCCCACTTCCGATTCGCTCTTACGTGAAATATTGCAGGCAGGTCACGTATAATTTATTAGTGCGCTTCCAACATAAGTAAATACCGCTGCAAGGAGCGCTCGTGCGACGGCTCCCGTGCCCCGGCCATGGCTGCCAGGACCAAGCTCAAGGAGTCGCATGAAAAATTTATCATCACAGGATTTTAATAGTTTATTCTGCTTTTGATACCTTATTGATTTGGAATATCCTTGCTCGGGCTGAAATTCAGAATGGGGAATTTTTTAAAAGCATCCTTGGTATTTGCTCAATTTTGAAATAACTGATGGAATTTTACTTTGTGGATGGCCTTTTTTCTACTGAGGAACTTTTTTGGGGTAAAATGAAAGAAAAAAGAATTTACTTGATGGATTGATGTGAGTTGTTGGGTGGGTTTGAAGGATATGACCTATCCCACTCCAATTTATTCCATTGTGGCTAATAATATTTTTAACAGACCCAGTAGCTCTGGTCTTTACGATTAGTATTATCTGATTGGCTTATCGTATTTAGCTTCTTTTATAGACTCATGAAGGAGTCAAAGCCTCCATATCGACCTTTATCCATGAGGCTATCTTAACAGTTGGTACACGCTTTTCTGAACTTAACAAATTCAATTTTTGATCTAACAGGTCTATCTGGTCTAGTTGATGTTGTGGATTGGTCTCCTGCTTCAGTAATGATCTTGTGTTGCTTAGTCATTTTCAATTGTCCAAAAGTCTGTTCAAGCTACTGACTCACTACCTTACGCATAATGAACTAGGTTCGAAGATTACTACTTTTACAGTCCACCAAAATACTAAGAGGGGGATTCCAGCTGAATCAACGAGAGAACCGAATTTGAAGCGCTGCCAATATTCTCCGAAGAGAACAATATTGGAGCTTTTAGGAATTGCATAGGCGAAGAAAACTGATCTTCTTCTTCGATGTTTCTACAACCCAATTCAAGCTTTGGCCTCCAGGCGTCTCTCTGTTCCCCGGATTGGCACTAGTTTCTTATGTTGAAGAATTCTGCAGCATCAGCCTTAACATTGTCATTGCCACTTTGACTGTGGTTTGCCCACAGATCATTTCCTGGTCATCATGACGCTGCTTTTGAGTCTGGGAGTGCAAAAACTGAGTAACATTTACTAAACATACAACCACAGTTCTGTCAGCTTAGTCCAGGCTAACGACCTGGTCCTGGAAAAAATTGACTGCTACGAATCCTGTAAGAAGGCCTCGGGCCGGATTCATCACGCGGCTTAGACTCAAGCGACGAAATATGGAATTTGATTTGGCTACAAGGAACGTAAGGACAATGAACAAAGCGGGAGCTCTCTTGGAATTAGAAAGGTACTAGCTAAAAATTGCAGCGTTGCAAGAAACAAGGTGAACCAACCAAGTCTTAGGTTATGTTATATGTTATACCATCCTCTCAAGTGAAAGCACAACAGGGACACCTCAATTCGGGGTAGCTTTTGTAGTCGATAAATCTCCAAACCCAAAATTTTGGACTTCCAGCCAATCGGTTAGAAATTGTGCCCACTGCGAATTAAGACCAAATGTTGTAGCATCGTAGATTTGCAGGGCAGCGAGAGAAACTCCAGCCTTCGCGAATACTTATCGAGACCAACAAGAGCGACAATAGAAGTATATAAAATAAAAAGACGTATCGCAGATAAAGTATGCAGTATCTCAGAAAGTTTACTAGGCGAATACCAAGACGGCTTCTGGAGAGAAAGGTCAACCACCGAAGAACTCTTCACACTAAAACAACTCATAGAAAAATGCTGTTACAGGAATGTTAACATATACCAGATCTTTGTAGACTTCAAGCAGGCATACGAATCCATCCAGAGAAAGAAGCTCAAACAAGGGGATGGGGATGCTTATGCTATTCAGCCTAGCCTTGGAAGTAGTTATCAGAAAGATCAGCGAAACTGCACGCTGGTAAACAAACCCCTCTCAGGTGATCGGGTATGCCAATGTAATCAACATAGTAAGCTGGTCAGTCAGAAAAGCTAAGTAATGCTAGTCAGATATTAAAGAACCAGCCAAAGAAGTAGGCTTGAGAATCAATGAGGATAAAACCAAGGTAATGCTGTAGACATGAGTAAATAGAGCAACGATGGGTAGGAACCTAACGGCAGATGAACGTAAGTTAGAAGTAATGGACCATTTTGCATACGTAGGTTCAACCATGACGAATAAAAACGAAGAGGTAGAAGGAATCAGTAGGAGAATTCTATTCTAGACCCTGTTTTATGCTACGGGAGTACGAAACATAGTCGCTCGCACAAAGGATAGAGGGTATGCTAAATTCATTAGGAAGGGAGATTTTGGAAGCATTATAGGCCCAATTTGTGAGAAAGAAACATGGAAATTTAGATATAACAGCGAGTTATGACGACATAGACTTAGAGACGTTCATAAAACTTAATAGAGTACACTAGGCTAGACACGTCGAGCGCATGCCGAAAGACGAAGCAGCAAAGGTCAGAATTTCCTGTCAACTGTTTTGATTTGTTAAGCAGGCTATCGTTCGTGTCAATGTTTACTTTGCGAATTACTCCTTCTAGGCAAAGCTTTCGTAACATAGGTTCTAACCCATCGTCCTGCTTTAAGCCTTGCTTGATTTGAAGTTGATACACGTTAATGTTGTATTCACAGCAATTTCGCAGGACCTGCCTTACTGAAAATAGTTGGCCCATTGTTGATCTATTTCGTCTAAATCCAGCTTAGTATTCACCAATTGCTTAATTATCTTCTTCTTCTTCTTTAATCTCCTTTAATCCCTCATGGGACATAGGGCGGAAACAGTTGCCCTCCAGCGGACTCTGTTTTGCGCGACAGCTCTTAGCTCCGACCAGGATCTCCCAGTTGTTGCGGCTTCTTCTAGTAGGGTTCTCCTCCACGTTGTTCTAGGTCTTCCTACTCGACGGGAACCTTGCGGATTCCAGTCAAGGGCCTGTTTGGCTAGATTTTCGTTTTCGCGTCGCAAGGTGTGGCCAACACAATTCCATTTCCTTCGCCTGATTTGGTCGTCTATCCTTTCTTGGCCGGCACGGCGCCATAGTTCTTCGTTTGAAATTCTATCTTGCCAGCGGATTTTTAGGATACGACGAAGGCATCTGTTGGCTTAATTATGTGTAGATTTAATTATGTTTGTCATTAGTTTATATACTTTGACTAAAAGAGGTATGCCTCTATAGACTGCACAATTGAATTTTCCAGTTTCTTGTGTATTGGGCAGATAATGTTTTCGTTCCAATCTTCAGGCATTTTTTCGTTCCTTCATTTGCAGCCTACATAGTAGTTTGTGCATAACTTCTGACAGCGGTTCGCCTCGGTGATTGGGCAAACTCTGCTGCGGCAATGTTTCAGGGGTTTCGCTGTTTTTTAAGAATCGTATGGCACCTTGTACTTCTTCCAAGGTTGTACACATGTGTTCTCTGGTGTCATCAGTTCTTGTAACCTCGAATTTCAGTTTCTTACTTCTCCAGTCTAGATAGAATCATCGATGGTACAAACAGACGCTTACCTCTTCTAGTTATATAAAAAAAACCTTGAAAATTGCAAAAAGAAGGAAACATTTTTAATTTAACGAAATTCAGTTAAAAACTTTCAAAAACCAAAATTAAACTTTAAATAAAATTAAAACTCTCACCTTTCAGCCTCACATTCTTCTGTCTCGCCAATCGGCTGAAGTGTGCGACACCGACAAGGGATTATCCACACCGAAATTTCAATGTTTTGAAGGATTTAATTTGAATTAATTGAAACTGAGGTCAGTATCATCCCCGATTGAGCGGAATAACAACTGAAGGATTCCGATTCGAATACCGCCGAGACATGCGCCCTGCAGCCAAAATCTACTCACAACCGAAAAACGCACGTGCTTCTTGTGCAGCTCTGCAAATCTGAATGAGGAAAATTTCCCCCCAAAAACAGGTTCCACACGAATGTCACAGGGGTGGAGTGGAGCTCGGGAAAATTCTCTCTCTCTGTGATTTTATGTAGTTGGCCTCTGGCAAGTTTTTCTCGTGCAGAATTTTCCCTGTAGAGATGCACTGTGCTCCACTCACTCTGGTATGATGGTTTTTGAGAAGGACTCAGTAGCAGCAGGATGCATGCCGTGCTGTGTGTAGAAGGAGGTAGGGACATGCTCCTCGGTGTGTGCTGCTCCCCAGCGGTGCACATTCGGCGCCAAATCAAAAGCGTCAAATTTTCACATTCGACTTTTCCTTGAGGCTGACGACTGAAGTTTTCCCGAGTCTCGCAGGAGGATTCTGCTGGTGGTGCTCCAGTGTCAGTGGTGTTCAGGCAAGCACGTTGGATAGATGTGCCCCGTGCTAGAGACGTGGTGGCCTTAAGCGAACGCGATTTCGGAAAATTCTGGTTCAAACTCAATTCAAAAAAAAAAAAGGAAGCAAAGTGGTGAAGTGATTGGTGATTTTTCGAGGGTACTTCTCTCTCTTGGGGTTGTTGTAGATTATATATATATTTTTTCGGGGTTTCGAAAGGGTTGTTATAATTCTGTGCTGCTACTACTGCCGGTGCTGTGGTGGTAGATTCGCAGAGTTTGTGTGAAATGAAGTTGTGAAGTTATATATATTTTTGGGTGAAGTTATGATTGTGAATAGATTGAAATCGAATATAGATGATAGTGCCGATATGAATGCCTGCCATGGTGAATAGCTTCATTGAGACCAATTCTGGCCTAGACTCGATATTCGTAACACCGCAACCGTCAACTGCAGGACGACTCAGTTGGAAATTTTTCGATAGGACATCAGAGCTGGATGATCACCTGCAAGACGAGGTATATATATATGTATGTATGTATGTGTATAGAGGTTTTCTGTCAATGCGGTTAAATCATTGCAATGTCCAATTGTCTGTGCCCCAGAACGATTCCAGAGTTCGCCGATGACGAGAGGACGACGATGATGATTTAATTTCATTACTATTCTGTCTGTGCAATTTCAATGACAAAATCAGGATGTGTGAGGGTATGTGGAGAGTCTATCTCCCGAAAGGTTTTAGATTCGATGTGCATAAATATCGGCACGGAATTCATTCATTCTGTTTGTGATGGGTTTTTTTTCTAATTGATGGGTCCTTCTAGGTTTTTTCGGGTTTTTTGAAGGGAAATTGGGTAATGCTGCTTATAATATCTAGGTATGGTCCTATATTTACATGCATACGTCGTTTAAACAAAAAAACGTCTCAGCCGAATTTAATGAAATTTTTTCGTTAATACGCTTCGATTCGCACCTCAACGAAAACGATATCTTTTTTTTGGTTCGTACAATATCGTGCATAAAATTCTGGTGGAATAAAATCAAAGCGTATTAACGAAAAATTTCATTAAATTCGGTTGAGCCGTTTTTTTTTATTTAATCGACGCATGAACCTCAACGATATCGGGCCAACCAAAAATGATGTCAACATCGTTGAAGTTTCATTAGAAATATATTAACGACAGCATGATAAGATGTTTCTGTTTTGAACCAGTGTTTCGTTTAAACGACGTATTTGTGATTTTTGCACCTGAACTATATCACGCAAACCAAAAATGATATCGTCTTCTTTGCGGTGCCGAGACATATTAACTAGAGAGTAAAACCGGGCACTTTTTGTGTCAGGGTTTACCCAATCAATTGAATTATACTTAATAACTTAAAACAAATCTTAGTTAAAAATTGACTAAAAATTGCATCCAAGCAGACTTCGGCGTGGCAAAAAAAACTTATCAAACGTACACCGATCCGAAACGAAAAGATGACAATCCAGTCGTTTAAGGAAACCAAGTTTTTTTAGTTATCAATCTTTCCAGATCAAAATGACCACCTAGGTGCCAATCGGTGTAGAAGTTATTAAGGTTTAAGTAGTAATTAAACACTAATACAAAAGGTGGTCTGCCAGGCACTTGGCATCGGCACAAACCAGGCAGATCTTTGTTTTCTAGTATAAAAATGTTCAAACTTTAATTAGATGGTAAGTTGGAACTCTTAGTCGATAGGTCAGTTGCGATCCAAAAACAACAACAAAACATTGGTCTGCCAAGACATTAGCTCCAGATTTGACCAGACAGACCAACATATTTTTTTTTACTCCGTAAGTAGGTACTAAATTTTAAAGGTAATTCCAAATCCTTACTCGATAGGTCGCACTGTGGCCCAAAAATTTTTTCGGAAAACGGACATACTAAATTTGAGCCCTACTTCCGCCTAGGTAGACCACGATTTTCCTTATGGTCGGTGTGAGTACTAACATTTCGAAAACATCATCACGGTGGGTTTATATTCTTTACGCTGCTGATTACCTTTTCGTAAACATTTCTTGTGTCATTTGAGTTTGCTGATTCTTCTATTTTTCCCATTTCTTCTTGCCAATACTGGATTTTTTGATTTGTGTATGCTCTTCTTAGTTCGTTTCTTTTCTTTATGAATCAATTATCCTGTGTCTACTTAACGTGAGTTGGTATGCTCTGTTTTTATCCTCTGGGTCATTACATTGTTAAGTTTATTTATTTTTAGGCCTGCACTACTCTACTCGCAAAGTTAATCGAAGTTGGTCGAAGTCGAGAATGTAGAGAGGCACTTCGGCACACTTTGTGTAACTTTACTTTGCCTCGGGTAACTTTGGCGGTTTTTGCTTCTGAGTCAAAGGACTCGAGGTGTGTGGTGTGCCGGGTAAATGGCCTACTCGCGAGGTTGCATTAGTGTAGTCACGTTTTCGGACCACGGTATACAGAAACAAAGGAATGTAAAAGAGACTGACATCTTCGAATACCGTAAAAAAGGGTCCCATAGTGACGAAATAATAACAAAAGCTTCGATTTTATATAGAAAGGGGTCACCAAGGGACTTCAGCACGAAAATTACATTTCTCTGTTTCATTGCCTTGTTTCTGTATAGCGTGCTTCTATTAACTTCGAGAAGTACTTCACCGAAGTAACCTATCGAGTTATGTAGTGCAGGCTTTAGATCCAGTAGGTTCTCATATTCGCCCCTAATTTGCTCTTCTTTTAATTCTGTCACATTTATTTACCGTCTCTGTTTCCTCTTCTTGTTTTTATATAACCCAAATTCAACCCAGTCATAAACGGAAGTCGAGTTGAAACTGGGACCACTCAACCCACCTCAGCTCTACTACCTGGGTCGAGTAGATTTTTCACCTCATATACTGTTGGTTGGGTTGTAATTGGCCTGAAGTGATATTTCGGTTGGTTTGATTTCCGGTCAACTCTATTTCAACCCAAAGTGAACTCAGCACAATATCATATTCGATTTCAACGCAACCTCGACTCAACTTTTCAACCTAGTCATAATTGGGGTAATTCTAGATATCTTTGCTCTAAATTTCTAGTGTTTCTGTTCTGTCCGAGGTTGTGTCGAAGGTTTCATATCAGCAACTTAATGCTAGAAAGAGTTGCTAGCCCTTCGCTGGTAGCCGAATATTTAGGTGGTTATCGATTTGATATGACAGTTATATTTTAACTCGCCAAAAAACGAATTCGTTAAATTTTTAAAGAAAAATGGTGCGCGGAGAAAAAACTCAATTTAACCCAAATGCCCGGGGTATTTGTAGTTTTTGTCTGATCTCGGCAATTTAGGCGATGGCAGCCATAACTATGGTACAGAGTATAAAGATTAAGCAAAACATTACGGTGAGTGGGGAGACCTTCCTGTTGAATGGACATGATCAGGTTGGTTTTGGTCTCACCGTAAATGCAGGTGGAATGGGGTGTGTCGTCGTTGGATACGCTGCTGTCGGTGCCGCTGAGTCTCGAACTCTATTCACGATTTGTTTCCATTCTTGTCGGTTTTTGGCGACGTCTCGACCCTCGGTAACTGATAACCGTTGATTCTTTAGGTCACCCTTGATATTCTTAAGCCAGGTTTTCTTCGGTGCCGATCGCTGGATTTTCCAGCCAGCGGGACGTTCTCGCCAGAGAAGTTTACGCGGCAAGCGGTCATCATCCATTCGGCAAACATGTCCAAACCACCGTAGCCGACGTTTTTGCATTTCTTCTTCGATCAGTGGGCTGGTCGCATCTTTGTCTGACTGTCTCGTTTCGAAGGCGATAGCGTAGTGAGACACCGAGAATCTGCCTCAAGCATCGCATTTGGAAGACCTCGAGCTTCTTAACGTCTAGTTTAAGCAATGTCCACGTTTCAGATCCATTAAGAAGAATCGGAAGGATCAACGTTCGCTAAAGGCGTACTTTTGTTTTAATGGAAATATTTGTTAGTTTCCATATACACCACTTGAGCGGGGCGAAGGTTGCTGTTGCCTGGCCGATGCGGCTGTAAACGTCGGACGTCGATGCTACTTTCATTTTCTCAACCAATGATCTCAAATATTTGAACCTCGAAACCTGTTCGATTTGGGTTCCATCGAGATGAACACTGGCCGTCGATCCGTCCATTGTGAGCACTTTGGTCACTTTGATTTTTAACCCGTGGGCAATGCGCCAAATGTCGTATAAGACGTCCGTTGCTTCGACATCCGTGTCGGCGAAGATGGCGCTATCGTCGGCGAACATTAAGTCGGTTACGAAGTTGTTGACGTCGTATCGAACTCCGAGTCGTCCATCGAATGCTTCACGCATAATCGCGTCTATCAGAATATTGAAGAGAAGTGGCGAAGCGACGATGTCTCTCTGTCGGACACCAATTTGAATCGGAAACTCCTCGGATAAGTCGCCTCGAAAACGAACGCTGCTGGTTGCGCCATCGTATGTCGCTTGGAGAATTTGGATGATTCTCAATGGCACGTGTTCGGTTTCCAAGACTCTCCACAAGCTGTTCGAATCGATGCAATCGAAAGCGGATTTGAAATCGATGAAAACGACGACAGTTCGTTTGCCGCAACGAATTCTTTCTTCCATTATCTAACGGAGTGCAAATATTTGATCAATGCATCCTCCATGTGGTCTAAATATTTACTATGAACCATATCTATTCGGCATAAAATTGAACCATCACCCCCAATCTACGTATAGAAATACACAAAATCCGTCTAATAACACCCACTATAATATTTTTAATTGTTCTCTGATGCAATTTTGATATTGCTCTCTTCATATTTATAAATATTGTTCAATTATTTCCTCCCTACATTCATAATTTCCGATTTAACGTTAATTGGGGGTGAGAATTAAAATTTTCAATTGAAATTAAAACGAAACCATTTTAAAACACAATTCAATTCCTCTCTGTCTCTGTATGTGTGTGCATTCAGAATTAATAATAATAAATATTTTCATATTTATACGAAATAATTTTACACTCAATTTAATTTTATGCTTTGACTATTGTTTTTTTTTAATATTAGATCTTGTATAAAAACAAAAACACAAAATACTAATTTTGTAATTAAATGTGAACGAAACTTACCTATATAAAAGTATTATTTGTTTTGTACTTAACCAGGTGTTATGTTTGGTTGAAATTATATGATTTTCACCTTTTATCGTTGCACACACATATAATACCAGAAGCTATATTCCATTTGATTTATTTATTTAATTACACACACAAAAAATATGATTAATTTTTCTGCACTGAATGTAAATAAAACAATTATGGGAAATGAATAAGGTTTTATGTGTGTTTGTTTGCGCTACTGTTTTTGAATTTTAATATTTTATATTTTAGTTTGTATTTAAATTTTCATTAATTTGCAATTGGATGAGTTGTTGTGATTTATTTGATTTGATTTATTTGCTGAATGCATATCAAAGGAATATTTTTGTTGGGTATAATTTTTATGGTTGTTGGAAAATCGTAGGGTTCTTTGATTTATGGTTTTCGTTCATGTTCTTCCGTCCTTTGAAGGTTATATTTGTTTTGTAAAAAATCTCTTTGAAATTAAAATTTATTTTTTACATATCCTGGGAATATTTTTACAAGTGGGCGTACTGTGTCGATTCTTGGGTAAACCTATCTGTCAAGTGCTCTTTCACCTTTAATCATGGAAACTATCACACATGTTTTCAATAATCGCCTGACAACTTCTTAAGTTCTCTTGTTTTAAAATATAGTCATTCCTTCACCTAAAAAATCCCCTCCTCCCCGCGAAGCTATTGAAAAAATTCTTTATGCCCAAGTACTGTGATATCTTGAATCTAACAATGTGGAATCCTAGTTCCTACCTGTGCCTCCGGGGGTTCCAAAAGGTTTATTCCTCGGCCCTCTTATTTTTTCGCTGTATGTTAATGTTTTTTTCTCAGTTATTAATAGTTTTTCTCTTCATCTGTATGCTGGTGATCTCTCATGTTTTCCTCAGCAACAGGCACGCACCGCATCAAAACGCCTGCATTGCACACGAAATAGGCACGATACGCCTAAGAAAAATTCTACTACCTAACTACCAATAAAATAACCACGGAGTAGTCCAAACGAAGCACAGTACGCTTACACTTTTTAGACTAAAGGTAGTAAAATTTGGGTTTTCAAAAAAAAATGTATAGGAGGAAGCCAACGGACAATAATCTTGGTCACCATAAAGAGTGCCACTAACATAATCAGTAGGCCCTGTTCTCGTACGATTGCGTAGATCAAGCAGCATTGAACGTGGTTAGTACTTAGTTGGGGGACCACTTACTAAAACGATACTCGCGAGAAAACATATTATGTGGAGTTTGCAATTCGTCACGATACTGCTGAGTTCATTTATCTACATGCAGCAAAGCAACGGTCCTAATATGAAGCCTTGCGGAACACCGTTCGTGATTAGTAAAGTATCCGAAATTGAATTTTGAAACCAAACTTTTTGAGATCGATTATGTAAGTAACTCGAAATTAAGGAGGCCACAGAGGATGAAAGTCGCATGTGATCTATTAGCTTAGTTTCAAGGGCGTGTGGCTAACACTGTCGAAAGCCTTGGTAAAGTCGAGAAGCAAAAGAAAAGCAATGTAATAGGAATCAAGAGTCATTCGCAATTCGGTGGTCGCTTTCAGTAGTGTAGTTTCACAGCTACTGCTTTTCCTTTGATGTGAGCCAACCCAACAGAAATTCACGACCCGATATCGAAAGTAATAAAGTGCACAATGGATACATGTAGTGTAGATACTTATAACATTGAAACCGTTAAAGAAGTTACTTATCTTGCAGCAGTATTGCAAGCAGACATTGGAGAAACCACGGAAATCAGATGGAGAATAAGCGTTGCTAACAGAAGCATTGTTTCTCAATCTGGAGGTCTTAGATATATAAGGGAGGATGGAGGAGGAGGATTAGATATATAAGGAGGGTCGAAAATCTGTCCAAAAGACATTATTTTAATAAACATCGTATTTTAAATTATAATATAACATATAGAGCATATTTAGCCACGATTTTTCCGGTAAAGGTCGATCCACACATATCCGTGACTGGACAACGACTTCAGTGCAGTACGTACCGGAGGCATCAGTGAACATCGGTACGATGTACTTCCATGGAAACAAATTGGGAAAGGCGTGGCATGGAAGAGTCCACATAGGATGAACCCACTATCTTTTTTAATCTTTTCCCACCGCCTAGGAGCATTGCTATTGCAGCAAGATATTCCACGCAATATTCCGGTGATGTTGGTGCTATGTGAATGTCAGTGACAAATTTATCACGTAAGCCACTGACACTGAAAGCATCGATGCCGTGATTTCACGGATACATGCGAATCGACCCTAATAACTTAATTTTACGACCGATTTGACGTGAGACAATGGAACCCGATCAAACGTGTTTGTTTTTCTTGTCGTCTCCATCAGACTCAATTTTTGGTTTCTTACAGAGAAAACCGCTCTATATTTTTGGTTTTTTTTTTATCTTTCAAAGAAATGTTGAAATGGAGTCGCAAGATTTTTTATATGGAAAGAGAATTCAGGTCAACCAAAGAAGCGTTATATGGACTCCATTGAGGAATGTTCAGTTAAGTTGGACGTAGGGATAAGCCAAGAACCGAAGGTCATGGAAAGAAATACTTTAGGAAGCCAAGGCCAATAATAGCCTGTAGCTCTACAGGTGATGATGATGTTGATGATCTTCAGCTGGGTACTTCATCTACTACTAACTAGATCGAACTCTGTATTTATGAATTCAATAGAACATTATCCCAATTTAAAGAATGGTGCTCTTTCATTTTTTTTAAACTTTCCAAGAAATCCCAGTAAATCCCAAGTGCCCTCGCCTTTGTCTCTTAGCAACATTCCATCTCGTGTCAGTAATCTTGGAATTGTTATTAATCCCAACTATCTCTTGTTGCAAAAATGTCTCGTTTATGGTCTCCGAGATCTTTAACACTTTACGCAAATTTTGGCTTTATTCTAGTCTCTTATCATCTATTGGGCCCCATCCATTCCCTTTTTCATCGGTCAATTGAAGAGACTCAGTGACGGAAAACTTGAACTGTTTCTTGGTCATTGGCTTCTGGTTTTTATTAATCTCAACCAAACGTTCACAACAGAAGAATTCAGGATGCTTATCCAAAGTGGCAAGTACCAATTCTTTCCACCGATGTTGACTCGATAATTTTGAACGACATTGTCGTTGGCCCATCCATTTGTTATAGCTGCGAAGAGCGAAGTACAGCAGGCTGAACGATATTGATAAATTTGCCTTCTTTTTTCTATTATTTCTTAAAAGCTTTAGTTAATTTTTTTCTACGCCAAACAGGGTGGGCAGAATCTGATCGTAACTATTGCTACAAATTACCTCTGGTACGAGTGATCCCCTATTATGTTACCAGCGACAAAGCACAGATGACGATAGGATGTAAAGTAATTGTCGAAAAGTACCCCGTGGTGCATGGCAGCCTCGATGATCTGAGTAAACGGAGAACGACATTAGCTGCAAAACCAACATCTGTTTGGATTCATCGGAATGTCCGCAGCAAGGGAAATAAAAGAACAAATAGTCGGTCGTCGAACATACTCACCAAAGTTTATAACCCAAAACCAATCGGTTTTCTGGGAAAAAATATTTTGCCACAGTGGCGGCCGAAATAGACCACCATCTGCTCGTTTATGGACAAAAATTCTGCCGAAATGCTAAACTGCATAAAGTTTCTGTTTATAATGTCGAAGAATGGACGATGCTGATAACAAATGATATAAAAATTAGGAAATTTGAATCACAATAAAGTAATGGAAATTGTAGTACCTTGGCATTCTCATCGGTGCGATCTAGTTTATCATTATTGACAAAATGGATGTATCTGTTGATGTGCGTCGATACTCAATCAATTGATCTTCTGTTAAGTATCTAGTTACTTTCAAAAATAGAAATTCTTCCTCCAGCCAACCGTTCAACCTGTATTCTTTTTAACCGACTTCAAAAAAGAGGAGGTTATCAATTCGAATGTATGTTTTTTTTTTTTTTTTCTATGTATGTTACGCGATTACTCCGCCAATTATGAATCGATTTTGATGATTCTTTTTTTGTTTGGTACGTTATACCTCAGAGGTGGTCCCATATAAATTTTGTAAAAAAATGGCGGTCGGTTCCAAGATGGCGGCCGAATTTTGCAATTTTGTTTCCCGACCCCCTTCATGGATATCAAATGAAAGGGTATGACAAGTAGAATACAATTTTGTAAAAAAACTTAAACTAAAAAGTAAAAAATAAAAAATTTAAAAAAAAAAAAAAACCGACTTCAAAACTACATATACCTATGCATGCATATGTACAAACTTAAACTAAAAAGTAAAAAATAATATTTTAATTACCTCAAAGCAAGAGCCTTAAAGGACAGTTAAAAAAATTATTGATATTTATATATGTATGTATCTATTTAATATTTTTAAAAAGTTCATTTTGGAGTCGGTGCCAGCCAAAGGTATGTATTAACGTAAGTTTTCTTTTGCACCCAAGCTTTCAGGGTATGTATAAACGTAATTGTTCTTTGGCTGGCACCGACTCCAAAATGAACTTTTTAAAAATATTAAATAGATACATACATATATAAATATCAATAATTTTTTTAACTGTCCTTTAAGGCTCTTGCTTTGAGGTAATTAAAATATTATTTTTTACTTTTTAGTTTAAGTTTGTACATATGCATGCATAGGTATATGTAGTTTTGAAGTCGGTTTTTTTTTTTTTTAAATTTTTTTTGAATAACATCTCGATGATCTAGATGGGTCATCTTGAAAATCACTTTATCTTGGTTGTAGATTGAGCCACTGGCGCCATTTGGTTCACAATAGACGCATTGACCCACCGCAGGAGTGTGACAGACTTGGTAAAATTCAATCGACTCTCCTTCTATGAAAATATTGTCCTCTTCAAAACAAGATAGGCCTGCTCGACTAATTCCCACTGTCCGCAGGCTTCTCTTTCGCGATCACTTCTGTCGAAGAATTCGTTAATAAACAGAGCATCTCGACGGTGGAGCAATCTGCCTCAATAAGTACTCCCGACCAAGTATTTGCCAACTTATTGTTCTCGGAGGTGTTGTTTATATTCAATATAGTATATTATTTTAAAATTAAAATTAATAAAAAAAAAACCCCAAACACAACAAAAATTCCTTTAAACCAAATTAATTCCACAAAATCACACACAATAAGCAAAACTTCCCTACAAACACCCTCCAACGCTTCCATTCACAAACCCACCCCTTTTCTTTCTATTATTCAAAATGAATTCGATGTCCCAATAGAGTTAAACCTTTGTTCTGGAAGGTTCTGGAACACCTTTTCTATGTTCCCTTCTTAGTGAGGCGACTGGCAGAGGTCCCATGGCAGCGGTAAAGAATTATCACGTGGCAGGAATTCAAAGTTTAATCAAATGAAAAATCCCGAGATCTAATGAAGGAAGCGAGTTTTGGTTCCACACAATTTTGTGGTGGTGTAGCTTAAGGATGCAGGATCAAAAAATATAAAAGGATTTTTAGAAGAAAATAAAACTGCTTGGTTTAATTAGTTTGAAAAGATTTCTTTTAAAAGGGTACAAATGCAGGGAGTGGGCGCACGGAATCGAACACGTAAACTCTGTGATGATAGTCGGATGTTTTATTCCCTAGGGTTTTGGGGATGACAATGGATTATTAAATTGTTAATCATAGTTTCAGGTTGAAAAATTTAATCCTGGTTTAAAAGAAGTGTAAATGAATTAAACGAAACCGTATCGTTCTTAAAAATGACGACTGTAACATTTGGGAGTGATCTAAGTGGTTTAGTTTTGTATGATGGGAAAAATATAACTGCACAGGGAATATGGTGGTAGTTTCAATAGAACAGTCACTGTGGTAATATCTGTGAAAGATTGAAAGATGTTACGTTTCTGCGTTGGCTCAATGAGTCTGTGGAGGCGCAAAAGTTGCCATTACTGAAAGTTGCCATTACTGATCATTACGCGATTTTGCACCTTGTCAAGCCACGAGGATCTAACCCAGTTATGCAGAGTTGCGCTTCGAGAAAGGGCCAAATATAGGCCTTGTTGATTTGAACACAGATTTTTTGCTGCAGAACGAAGTTACGTTTTTAAGTAATCCCAGGCATTGTTTGGTGTGCTTGTTTGGCGATTTGGAATAAGTGATCGTTCCATTACAGATCCTCGGTTAAAAATCCGTACTGAACTCTGAGATGGGAGGAGGGAGGGTAAAGGTTTTATTAAGGATTCGACAGTATTGCTCTTTGAAGGCATTTCATTAGACACGATTTTTAAGGACCGAGTCAAAAATAGGTTCAATGTGTGCTGACTCTGGTGTTTGTTAGAAGGGCTTTGAAAGCAGAACATTTATAAAAGTTAGGAAAAGAGCGAGATGTAGCAGCGTGGCTCGCTAGCAGATATGGTGTGGAATATACAATCGAAGCGATTTGAATACTCCCTTAATTAAAGTGCTGGAAAGGAAACTCTCAATCCGCTGGAAATAAATTGATACCAATAGGTTGTGTTTTAGTCAATAGAGCAGTTAAAGGCACAAGAACTTCGCTAGTGGATTAGTATAATGCCATAAAGTTGACATCCGATTATTGATAAGCTAGGATGTCAACTTTATAGGCTAGGCATCCGTCACATCAGCGAACTCTGTTTTGCGCAACAGCTCTCAGCTCTGACCAGGATCTCCCAGTTGTTGCGGCCTCTGCCAGTAGGGTTCTCTTCCACGTTGCTCTACGTCTTTCGATACGACGGGATCCTTGCGGATTCCAGCCAAGGGTCTCTTTGGCTAGATTGTTGTTTTCGCGTCGTAAGGTATGGCCAATCGTTGTTCGTTTGAAATCCTATCTTGCCAGCGGATTTTTTGGATATGACGTAGGCATCTGTTGATGAAAACTTGTAGGCGCCCTGTGATGAATTGGGTGACTCCCCATGTTTCGCAACCGTACAAAAGAACTGCCTTAACGTTGGAGCAATTTGGTGTTAGTTGAGATCTCCATATGCGGAACAGGCATACATATGCGCTTCGTTAAATAGTTCTCGCCAGAGAAGTTTACGTGGCAAGCGGTCATCATCCATTCGGCAAACATGTCCAAACCACCGTAGTCGACGTTTTTGCATTTCCTCTTCGATCAGTGTCTGCTGGTCGAATCTTTGTCTGACTGTCTCGTTTCGAGGGTGATCCCGTAGTGAGACACCGGGGATCTGCCTCAAGCATCGCATTTGGAAGACCTCGAGCTTCTTAACGTCTAGTTTGAACAGTGTCGGTTCACAGTTCAGATTCAAAAAGAAGAATCGGAAGGATCGACGTTCGGTAAAGGCGTACTTTTGTTTTGATGGAAATATTTGTTCGTTTCCATATGCACGACTTGAGCGAGGCGAATGTTGCTGTTGCCTGGCCGATGCGGCTGTGAGCGTCGGACGTCGATGCTACTTTCGTTTCCTCAACCAATGATCCCAAATATTTGAACCTCGGAACCTGTCCGATTTGTGTTCCATCGAGGTGAACACTGGCCCTCGATCCGTCCATTGTGAGCACTTTGGTCTTTTCCGCATTGATTTTTAACCCGTATGATTGGGCGATGCGGGAAATATCGTATAAGATGTCCGTTGCTTCGGCATCCGTGTCGGCGAAAACAGCGCTATCGTCGGCGAACATTAAGTCTGTTACGAAGTTGTTGTCGTCGTATTGAACTCCGAGTCGTCCATCGAATGCTTCACGCATAATCGCGTCGATCACAACGTTGAAGAGAAGTGGCGAAGCGACGTCTCCCTGTCGGACACCCGTCTGAATCGGGAACTCCTCGGATAAGTCGTTTCGAATACGAACGCTGCTGGTTGAGCCATCGTACGACGCTTGAAGAAGTTGGATGATTCTCAATGACACGTGTTCTGTTTCCAAGACTCTCCACAAGCTGTTCCAATCGATGCAATCGAAAGCGGATTTGAAATCGATGAAAACGACGACAATTCGTTTGCCGCAACGAATTCTTTCTTCCATTAGCTGACGGACGGTAAAGGTAAAGGTGACTCGTAATCGGAAGATATCGTACAACTTTTCCGAATCAGTTTGAGTTAATTTGGAGCAATTTTGATAATTTTGGGACACTTTGGAATACTTTTGGGACATTTTGGGACACTTTGGGACATTTTCGGGAGCCTTTGAGATATGCAGAAATCTTTTGGGACAAAGTAGTAAAAAAGATTCTACTGTATCCTCGTTGTTATACTCGACTCTATTGTTCGGTAGTTCATCTTGGCTGTCTAAGAGTGACGGTGTGCAACTGTTACCTCAGATTTCAGATTTAGATTTCCCCGCAGCGGCCTTGTCCTTCAACTTCCGTCTCGTCACCTTCCATATGCAGCCGGAATTAAGTCTCCTGAGACAGTCCTAGCTTGTGCCAGCCATGTGGGAGTGAGATATTCCACCATTAGCTTAAGGTCTGCCCTATTTATAGTGTTAACGATCAGCCTAAGTGTCTTATTACTTCTTATTAGTTTAGATTCAGTCTCTTTAGCTTGGAGGGACTTGGAAGTGGGTTAGAATGGTTCTGCACCCTGCTTACTATTTCATATCTATCTCCCGCAAGCTTGTCCGCAGTCTAACTGCAGTGCTTTCCTAGCTCCACTTGTAAGACATTGAGACGACTAGAAGAAGAGACTTCAAGAGACCGATACCTGCAATGACTATAGCGCCACTTAAGACGAAGGACAATAATAGCTTCATTGAGGTGTTAAATTGAATTGATACTTATCACATTAACTACCAATCACCGACTTTCATTGTGATATCTAAGCTCTTGAAACCATAAACCTAAACTTCTAGTTAAACACAAACCCTAGCACATCGAAGACCTGTCCACAGATCTCCTATTATTGCTCAATTACGACCGAACTTTATATCAATTAACACAATGCCAATATTAATCAATTCAGTCCCAGTTAAAACCACCTCATATTCATTGAAGGGGGCCCAGGTAGAGTGTACAAAAGCGTTTTCTAAATTTAATTAATTAGGCTCCATATATATTCTAGGGGTAGAATTTTATCTTAATTACAAATCACATCGCAACGAATGGGGAATATCCAGCTGGACCACTACTAATTGCACCCTCTAGCACAGCGGCAGCAGCGCCATTCAGCCTCTCGTGTTGGAGCGCATTTACATCATAAGCACCTGCCCATTGGTATCGGCTATAGTAGAGCGTTATTGAAGGACTCCACACCGTTGGACACCAAAATGAAAGGGCTTCGGGGGCTATTGACCCGCAGTCGTCCTGACATACCCGATGTATTATATATGGTGCAGCTCGAAATCGCCCAAAAAAGAATTACACAAAGACTGAAATCAGGCCACGGAATACTCTCAGGCCATAGTCAGATGAATACCAGCGAAAAAAAATTACAGCAAAAAAATAATATAGCCGTGTCGCGTCCCGAAAATTTTTCCACACACATATCAACCCCAAATGAATGGGGGTGAATCTGTTGGCAAGATTAATCCCTTTTCGCTCTTAATCGCATTTAATTAAGGATTGTCACGAAGAGGGGATAATCAATTTCGAGTGGTGCAAATACTTTCGGAGCTTTCCAGACACTTTTCGGTTATGACAAACTTTGTTTTATGGCTGGTCCATATATAGACTGTAGTGGGTGTAGTTGTGCCGCTTATAATCGGCTCACATTATGAACGCCGATGCGATAAAATTCACCAGAATTCACCTGCCTGCCAACCCTAGATCAGGATATACCATAGCGAGAAAGGATGGTGACACATAGGTATAAATATAAATATATATGTAAGGGTGTATGTGTGGCTGGGAATCTATATGGAAATTGGAGTCTGGCTCTCTAGCCCTCTATGGTAGAGAGATGATTCAATGGAACAGTGTTGTCTTTGCTTTCGCTATCGTGTTTAATCAGGCCAATTCGTACATTTTAACGATGCGAAGTGAAAGGGACGACGAGGGTTTACTTAAATGGCAACACAAAAGATTCATGGGATTACGGGCGTTTTTTGCGGAGCTTAAGGTTAAGGACTTTATAAAAATGAAATTAACTTTCTTGCACATTTATAATTGCTTTCAGCTTGAGTTATGGAGTAAAAAACTTATGCCACTATTTAGTGTATGCAATAGTTTATGGCGTTTTTCCGATAGATGGCGCAAATTACAAATTAGACATGAAAGACTGATCGCAGCGACACCATTAGACAGTCGTTTGACAGGTGACAGTTCGAGTGTATAAACATCAAGCTAAAACTTGGGATCAAGTATACTGGGGCTAAAATTTACGTATTACGTGGATCTATGGACGAAAGAGACTAAACATAGAAATCGGTCAAATAATTGTCTTCATTGTTGAAATATAATTGCACCATGATAGGTTAGGTTAGGTGTAGGGCTGTCCGCAGTGGCCTATTAGCGCTTTGGTTCGCCGTTTTGATGATACAACCTAATGCAATTAAAGTTCCGTGGTTGGTTACTTGGCTGTGACGAATGCCTAATGCAATCCTGTGAAGTTAAGAAAGCTTATCAGTGATCTGAATTCTAATCCAGCCCAGTGGGCAATATTGAGTGTTCTCTACCCTTGACGTTGCAAGTTTGTTCCACAATTGCTTCTTTGACGAGTTGGAATATGTGATCATTCGATCGTAGGCTAAACGAATGGGTTAGCATTATTGACACATTGTCCCGGATTTATTTGCGCAAGTCAATTGGCGCGGATCTGACTTACGATGGCGCCAGAGCAAGTCAGTCTATGTTATTTGTGAGCATCAGCTTCATTTGAGGTCTGCAGCTTGCAATGACTGATTATACATAAATTCTATAGTCCTAATTTTGAAAGTTTGCAGCTTGAAACTTTCATTGTTCAGCTATCATTAAAGTTTTCAGCGAGTTCAGTTTTCTCAAACACGACGGACCACGAGTACATCCGTTGATATTTGGACGGGGCATTGAACTCCTCACAATTCTTACGGCCCAAATCGCGAATGTCCCTGTTGATTGAGTCGTTAGTTGCAAAGTTCGTAAAGGAACTCCGCAGTAACGCAACATAAACACATGGAATGATGATCGAAAAACCAGCGCACATAAAAACCCGAGCCAGCATAAAGCTCTGCAATTATTTATGAGTTGACAATTGATCTTGGTGCAACAAGCCTTTTTTGCTGGCGCTCTCGCAAGGCAGTTATGTGAGAGTCTAACCAAAAACGAACTAAAAAGCCTCTTGCATGCCGCTCTCCAAGCGGGACTGGCTTCTTAGCATTACATCGCGGTGTTGGTTCAGCTTTAATCGCCGCTAGTACTCCTGGCATATTTCCATATTTGCTGATCAGCACCACTTCAGTTTTGTGCTCAGCAAGCTTCAGACCAACGCTTCGTTCGCACACAATTCGATTTCATCAAGGCGAGATGCAACAAGACCTGCGAAGTAACATGGCTTGCATTATCATCCTGTGAGGTAGGTTGGAAGGGACTGAGACTAGGTCATTTATGAAGATTAAAAAAACAACAAGTGATAAAATTGGCCCCTGTGGTACACCGCCTGAGATTGTGAAGGTAGAATCATTAAGCCACCGAAAAAAAAACTATGAATCCAGGTCTCGATCTATTCTCTCTAATTCCTGCTTGATTATGGTGTTATTACCTCCACTAATCCTAGTAGAGCTGCGCCGAATCTTCTTAGACTTGTATGTGTATTTTGTGACAATACCGCAGTGCCTTTAATGCCTTGAAATGAGTCTTCGATTAGTGTTCCACATTTCTGTGGACCTCAAACAAATAATACTCCTAAGCAGTTGATAGCAGTTTGACCACATAGTAGTTTGTCATGTGCCTTACTGCTTCAATGGCGGCAGAAAATCAAACTATTTTGGACCAAGTACCAAATTTGGACTCGTACGTTATTTTAAAGCATCCCTATTATGGACGACATTTTAATCTACTGAACAGATCTCGATTTTGTTTACACAATTCACCACGACTCGATGATCTCCTACCGGTTTTTGGCAGTTGATGGATGTTTCGTGGCTGGGTAGGAATCAAAGAAATAACTAATTTTTGGAAAGGTACCATAATTTAAATCCTAACTCTAACCAAACTTTAATCTAGGATGCATTTAAAGAACATTTTAACAGCACAGATACTAAAATGCAATCACACCTGCATTATGCATCCACCCCCCTTAATGGGTACCAACTCTTGCAATTTGTTCATCCAAACACCATCCACTGTATCCCCAACACCAGC
This sequence comes from Thereva unica, assembly GCA_949987705.1. Classification (NCBI taxonomy): domain Eukaryota; kingdom Metazoa; phylum Arthropoda; class Insecta; order Diptera; family Therevidae; genus Thereva; species Thereva unica. The sequence continues at coordinate 107,718,616 of OX465284.1, forward strand.
TCTGTCAATTTGAACTTCATCCAAATGAAATCATCTCTGCAGAATGACATTCAAAAAATTCTCAAGGCACCAGTTTCCCCGGCTCCTTTCAAACTTATCAGAGCAAAAGTTTATTTTCGATAAAGAGTAAAACTCTCCACCACCTGACATCCCTCAAGCGAGAAATCAAAAATGAAGGCACGGAACCAGAGCGCGAGCGTTCACAGTCCTTTTTGCCCTTAAAGAGCTTACCTTCTTCATCCAGGTTGCACTTCAGGTGGATTCACTTTTTAATGACTACCGGGATGTTGGGAAATCCTCGGGCCGAAGTAACTCTCGCACGACAACTGCAGAAAATGGCATCCACAACAAAAACATATCTACCGGGTTAGCCCCTTCGCCCCGCCGCCGCCGTGCAGGATAGAAGGTCGTTTGATAGGTTGTATAAGGAGGATGGGTGGTGGACAAAAAGTGGTATAGGTCACAGGATTAATCTGAATGAGTGTGTGTGTGTGGAAATTAGTCTAGAAAACTGTTCGGTGTACCTGAGCGAGGATTTGTATCGAATGTGGAGTGTGTATCTTTATGCCGGCATAAGGACCTCGGTTCGTTGGTGAATTACATTCTCTCTGGTTTTCTGCTCGAGTGTTAGTGAATGAGCTTCCAACCATCCCCCACACACAGCAGGCCCTAAGGACATTTCGATTCAGATATTCATACAAAACTTAGTTTTAAAAGGAGCATAAACACGTACGTCTGTATAATAGCTATTCATGCGGGGGATGATATCTGTGTGTGCATCTGTTTGCTCCTATTAACGGTCTTCAGTGTACTTCCTCGGTAGATGGCGCCGTTATTCTATGACTATAGCCGCTTATTACACGGTACGCAAATAATAGGATATTCGCTTTGGGAGCCATTCTGCTCCTGTAAATAATGCTCCGTATATGGTGCGACTGTAGAGAGTTTATAAGCATTTTGCATATATTTATGTAGTCGTCGGCGCTCTTTTAGAGTATTACCCTCTCTATGCGGCAGCGGGAGCGGGGGGATGTGGGGATGAAATTTAATGAGTCTGAGGAGGAATTTCGAACAGTATTTCTGTGGAGCCCGTTTTTACCTTGGCACACTCGTTTATCAACTATTAATTAGCCTTCGTATTCATTTTAAAGGATGCTTTGTTATAACACTTTTATAAATATATTACACAGAATGTGTGTGTGTGTGAGTGCGGCCTGTTAGGCAGGTTAATTTTATCTGCAAATGTATTACAACCCTTTATTTATATGATCTCGGAATTTTTTGGGGCATAACAACGGAAATTTTCAATGGGAAATATTTTATGTTTTTGTTTTTTAGTAGTAAATGGACCTTAAAGCGGCTTTGAAGTAATGGACTTGTGTGTGGGACAAATGAAATTGAATACGTTTGAATTTGGTTCAGGAGAATTCGGACAAAAAATAAGCGATATGTGTGACTTTTTTAACGAAATGGAATTGATGAAAAAATTCGTCGTTATTTTATATATGTTGATATTAATATTGTAGCTGTGCAAAATAAATTAAAAAAAAAAAACGACTTCACAGTTTTGGGAAAGCTAGAATTTATTTCCTCGGAAACTGAAACTGCCAGCTTTTAGCTTAAAGCATAAAGTAACATCCTCTTTAACAAAGTATCCAAAATATTATTACCACCATATAGATTCCATAAGTTTTCTGTACTAGTTGGAAGCAGATTAAGGGTGAGGGTGTGCTACTAACATATCGTCGCTTATCCAGAATAGTGGTACAACTCAAAAATTTCCAATTTCGAGTTTATTTTAAGAATGTATAGCTAAATATGCATATTTTTATGTAGCAAAAATCCATATTAATACTTCTAAAAATGACCGCTGGAAACCCGCTGGAATCCAAGATCATAACATGGGCTTGTATGAAACTAAAAACTTTCAAATGGCTCCCCTGTAAAATTCATTGTTTTTGAGTTGTGACACTATTCTGGATAAGCGACGATATGTAAGTTAACATCTCGATTTTTTAAGGAGGAACAATAGGAACAATATTTCTCGATGAATTGAATTTCTTTAAAAGATAATAGAAGATTTGCTTCCATATATAAGGTAAAGTAATATACTAGTCGAAAGAATATACAGAAGCTCCACTATTTAGTTGGACTACTGTAGAGTAGCTATCAATAATCCAGTGAGAATAATCAATGCAAATAGACGAAAGACTCAAAAGTCAAGAACAGTCAGTCAGTTGCAGAAGAAAAATACTCAATGCAGGTGAGAGAAATGAGCTCAAGGCACATCTTTTCAACAAAATCCTTTCTTTAAATCACCACAGTAAAAAACAAACTCGCCCGTACTTAGCATGCAGCAGGCACGCACTAGCCCGTACTACGCCTAAAACAGGCACGAACCCCTGACTAAAAATAAGACTCGCATGAAATTGACTGTATAGCGTCCAAGCAAGGCAGGATACGTTTACACTTTTTCAAAATTCGTTCACACGAGAGCAAAATGGGGGGCTACATAGGACGAAGAAAATGGGCAATTATCTTGGTGACCATAAATGAGGCCGATAGTTTACTCAGTGGAATAGCTCTCGTTCGATGGCGTAAGTCAGCAGCATTGAGCGTGGTTAATAATTAGTTAGGGGACCGCTTGGTAAGTGCTTGGAATGGTCAATGCATGTAGCAGGAGTGTGCATACATCTGGCAGGCGTGCCCGTGGAGAGAGCGTACATACTCGTGTGGCATGCGCATTTGTTCGCTATGCGTTCTAAGTCCAGGTGCGAGAATGCTCTTAAGGAAATGATCCAACTTAATTTTTGGGGGCATGGAATCAATAATCAATAAAAATTCAAAATATCCAAGCAGGACGACTTCAGACAGTTGGGACTAAGGGTTAAAGCGTCCGACTTCCATCTGTGGAAGCTGTTTACAAATTTACGTAAGATCAGAATTACCAGAAAAAAACCCCACTTAGATATTTTTTTGTAGCCATTTTATTTTTCCGTGATATAATCATGCCTAGGAATCATCCTTTGTATTACTAATCCGTCATGTCGTTCAACTCAGGGTGCGATGTCTAATAGTAAACTTGATCTGAAGAATAGAAGAAAAACGACAGTAAAGACAACGTTGTACGTCGTCTAAACTAAACTACCATTTATCCACAGGGTTAAATACTCTTTTTTTGTAGTAGCAAAAACCGTGTTGCATTTATCGCAACTGAAACTAAGTATTGCCATCTCCAATAAATTCGACACTGAATTAATACTGGGCTACCGAAAAGCTTGATAGCTGGCTGCTAGTGGGTGGTTTTTTCATTGCCATTTAACGATCTCCTCTAGGCAAAGGGAGATTGGAGTTGTGCAAGTTATTATCCTTATATGGAGGAAAGATGGGTCTACTCTACTCTTTCCAACCGACCAGAGTCTGCAATTGCTAAATCTAAGGGGTCCCTCCTGTGCTGTCTATTAGCAAGTCTAAAGAGTCGCTCAGAAGAAAGGATGACAGGATACTTATTGGCTTTGTTACAGAACACTGTGATCTGAATTAGCGCTCAAGGACGATATAGGAAGAAGAAGAAGAAGATCCCAACCCTAAGTTTTGCCTTGAAGTAAGAGGATGTTTTTCTCTTCATGAGTGGGCCGCGATGGTTCGAAGAGTACAGTCTAAGCAACAAGCTACTAGGCAGATTACTGAACTTCCTCAAGAGGTCTGGCGTACAAACATGAACTGTAGGCCTGTTGCACAATAGGTCAACTAAAGTGACCGTGGTGCTCACCAAAAATTAAGAAGATGATCATTTATAAATATTAGAAATAGACGAACTCCAGCGAAGACAAAGTGAGGTTTGTTTATGACGCCATCAAGTATTACATCTTGGGTCAATACCAATAGATACTTAACGGAGCTGAGTGCCATACTCTATAAAATTTTGTGGAGATACCTAGAGTAACCACACCTGACTTACCAAATCGTCACATACTTTATGATAAGGATTTACAGGAATTTATTCGTTTAATATTTATAATGTTATTGACATTTACTTATAGCGGCAGAGTTGACGTTGCTGCTCTGAAAACACAGTCCCAGACCCAAGCCAGGCGATTGTAGAAAAAAAACAATAGTAAGTCTCTTCTCTGAGCTATTTTTGTTAAAGTTAACTGGAACCGGAATTGATATGTGAAGAAAGCATTGACTAGGCAGGCGTACGACTTACTGAGGGATGAATCAAATTAGACGGAGTATCACGTTTGACTAGAAGTAAGAAATAGACTTGGTAGACTTGGATGGGCTTCTTCGCTCGCAAAATTAAAAATTGTCATGGGATTATAAACAATTTGTTTTAGAGGATTGTTGTCTACAAGAACTCAGCCAATTTACATTGTGAACGCCGAAATTAATTTCCAAATTTCGCACTTCGGATTGGAAGACTGGGAGATCTGTTTGAAAATAACTTCAAATGCTTCATTATTTATGTTAAGACTTCTGTAGAGGAATCAGAAGAATATGACGTGGTTTCGAATGACGATTTTAAGTCATGAAGTGGTTAGAATCAGAAGTCATACTATCATATATGTTATGGTGAAAATAGCTATTGATATAGGCCTAATAGCTGTGCCCTAAAGTGTACCCTGACACCTGATAAAAAACTAAGTCAGCATCAAGTGTATTTGGGTTTAACTTAGCCCTATAATAGGCGGTTTAAATTGCAATAATATTTTTTTGCAAAGAGCAGTTCGCCCCCTAGTTTCTGCTATGACATATGCTAATTCATTGAACATACTACGATATGCACAGCAGCTTCAAAAAGCATTTAGTTCATTTTTGAGTTTATTTTGAGCGTATTGGTCGTTCTGCCCAAAACTGATACTACCTTCGACCTTTGCGTTGCCGAGAATCGAACCACGAACTTCTGAGATGGTAGTCGTAGAGACCCTTCAAATCATAAAAGCGAAAGAGCAATTTATTTTCTTAAAACTTTGTTTTTGAACAATCAAGTAGCTTGTGGCCCACCTTGAATTGCATTGAAAACCCTGTGGTTTCCCAAAATCGTGTCGACCGATTTATATGACATTTGGTATTTTTCACAGCCAATAATCAAGTCACAGCTAATTTGGATTGAGTCATTAAATTTTTTTATGGGTTCGTCATGAAATAAATCTGAAGACTCTTTTCACTGACAAATATAAAGAGGCGAATAGGAACATATCGTCAATTTGTTCGTGGTTTAGGGAGCTGCATATCATGAAAAACATCTCGAAAATGACTCATACTTAAAAAAAATCCCATTAGAGGCTTTATATCCCTTTGTTTATTGAATTCCATCAAAATTGTTTGATATCAGAACATCAAAGAGAAATGCGTCCAAGAACCAACCAAAGTCTAGGAGATTCCACATGGATTTTTAGAGCATGCTTCCTTGAACTTTCACAATCTGGGATATGTTCTGTTTGTGATCAAAGATTTTTGCATTTTGATCGAGGTGATCGCGAAGCAGCGAAGAGGGAGGCTATTTCAAGAATAATAAAAACTGACAGAAAATGTCCAAATTTTCCGAAGACTTTTGACAAATTTCTTGTAAATTTGCCAAAATTTTAATGTACCACAAAAAAAAAAAAAAGAAAATAGATGGATTGTAGTGATCGCGATCAATCATAAGTCCTCAATATGATCTTAAATAGCGTCCAGCTCCCCATGATGGGCACTTCCCCAGTAAATCTCCCGGCAGTTGGGCCAGCTCTGAGGGAAATTAATAAGGTGCCAATAACTGTCGTAATTTATCCTTCAAGAGAAAACATTTTGAAGTTTCTCAGCTTTCACAGCGGGGGAACTGTTGGCTTTTAATGGGGTGTCGTGTAAGTATCATTCATTCTTTACGACCTGCCGCGGCGGCGGCAGCGAGAATAGCCCGAGAACAGCACAATTTCCATTTTGTTGAGATGTTTATGATCCCAGGTCGGGCGGTGAGACTCAGCAGATGAGACATGGGGCATCATCAACAATATACAAGAAAAAAAAAAGAGAAGATCTATGTATTTCGGAAAAAGTTTAAAAATAACCGCGATATACACAATGTTTCATGGCTTCTTTTTTTCGCCTTTTCGAATTTCTTTTGTCTTCCGATCGTGTGATTTGAGAATTCTTTCGCTAAATGCTTTACGAGTGATCTTAAACCATTCAGCATTGGCGCGGTGGTTACAATGCGATCCTATGACTAAGTCATGGACCAAATGTTTAAATAGTGGCGTACCGGTGGTCTTCGCAGTACTGGGCGGTCGTCTCCCCGTCCACCCCCAACTGGGGCAGAAATACTCACCAGAATTATGAATTTTCACATTTTCTTCCTTTTAATTACTACGAACTGGACCATTTCCAATTTAATTCAATTAAAATTTCTGCGGAGAGTTTATTTTTGTCATCATCCCCTTGTCCAACGACTCTTGCCACTTAAGATTGTCGCCAGTAGTGGAAGGAAGACTCTGCATCCGGTGTCATTCTTGTCGAGTCTCCTCACATATTTGCTGACGATCAGACGAGGATTAGTCTAATCTCGAATCTAGAATCCGGGCAACCAACTATACCCACCAGGTGAGAAACAGATCAGTCCGGTGAAGATCGGTCCACGATCGTGTGTTGTTATCTTTGGCGTATTGTGACGTGACTTTATTTCGTATTCATTCAGTTCCGTTTGAAGTCGTTGAACACAAGTTTTTGGTACTACTGTTCCATCTCTGTTGATCATGTTTTTTTTGTTCATTGATGCGAGGTTTGTGTTTTTAGTTTGTTTTCTAAACAATCTTCCACTAATGCTGTTTATACTTTGTGCCAGATGAAGAAATCTTGTGTTTAACTTGTTAATTAGTGGCTAATGAGCAACAGCGGGAAGCGCTGGCCGAAGTTTGTTTTGCGCTGAACGTTTATTATTTTCGTTGCAGGACGGTGAACGACAGAATAACTATGCTGACGAAACTGACACTAGCGATGGAGTTGTGCTGTTAAGGTAAGAAGATTTTTTTTTGTTTTTGTTATAAACACATAAATTTTGTTGGAGATGTTTGTTATGGTTTTCTGGTTTTTTTGTGACGTATCTGGGTAAGATCAGAGTTTTAATTATAATTTTCTATGAAGGGATAGTGATAACGTGGAGGCAGATCAGATGTGTATTATTTTCTTATCATTGATCATGTCAATGAGTACATGGCAACGACTTTAAGTTAGATCGGGACTGTACGGGACCTGATCAAAAATACCCCAAAGAGTCTTTTGGAATGCAAGGCACTCGTTAAGGCGAGAATTGTCATGTAAAGACCCAACACCTTATCTCAGTATATCACGATTTTTCTTTTAGATTAATCCTTTCAATTTTTCAAAAGTCTCAGAATAAGCTTAAAAAGTGATCGTGCCACTATGCTATAAAAATTTTACAAGTAAAATCCGTTTAGTGCCCAAAAACGTGACTTGGTTTTGTGAATCTCAGTAGTTTCAGTAACTGGAATTTTCAAGGGATATGCAGGAATCACTTCAAGATCATTAATTGAAAATATCCAATTTTTTTTGGTCAAGATCAGCTATGACTACAGCAGATCAACCTACTCATCTGTTCAACATGAATGTTTGTTCCTTCATTTTTAAAACATCTGCTCAACTAACACACAACACCTTGACCCATACTCAATTGAAAAAAAAAAAATAATAACAAATTCTCGAAGAATTGATTCGGAATGTATTATGAAATAAGGATCGATTCTTTTTCTGATTATTGGTGGTTCATAAAATCATCAATGCTTTTCCTGGTTCTTTTTAGTGCATAGAAAACATTAGATGGCCTCCTCGATAGTCTAAAGCAGTGATTCTCAACCTTTTTTTATGTTGCGGCACACTTTTAACAATTTCAGAATTTGGCGGCACACTAACAATACAATAAATTTAAAAATAATTTACTTATAGACCGTCAGCTAGTGACAGATTTAGGTGCCCCGTTTTCTCATTCGAGCTTCGAAGAGGGTTGAAAGGTAGATCGATGTTGAGTTGGAAAAAGTTAAATTAAGGTGCCACTCCTGGGGGTAACGTAACGTAACGTATTTTTCGTAACAGAAATAAGAGGCGTAAATACGTTACGTTACGGTATCCTCAGGAGCGGCACCTTAATGAGAACCCTATGTTGTAGCAAATGAGGGGCATTCCGAAAGTTTCCTTAAAAATACCACTCAAAAAAACCAGCGATACTGAAGTGAGGTATGCATTATCAGTTTTTTATAATGGCCTTAGTAGGCAAAGCTTATTTCAAATTAAGTGGGGCGATATCTGCTCTACATATTCAGAAAACGTTTCAAAAACCTTCAAAAAAATACCCCGGCATATATGTAGTTTAAACATATTCAACTGAGGAAAAACAAACCTCAGTTCGCATAACGGGTCACAAAGTGAAGTTGAATGTAAAAGCTCGCTCAAAAGATAGTAATCAACTAGAATAGTGGAATGCCATTCCAATGGGCTTTCGCATTTCTGACTTTTGACGAAAAAGCAACAATTTGCACAAACTGAACATGAAGTGGACTTTAGCCGGTGAAGCTACTTACGTGGATTGAACTGAACATTATTGAACTGAGGTCGGTGAAGCCGGGCCATTAAGCTTTAGTTTAACTCATACAAAACTTTAGTTTTTTGTATTGCTTCATGTTTCAGGCAATAATGTTGGTGACCGCGAAGGGTATCATTTAGCATGATCAATAGACCGGTTCTGGTTCGATTACAGGGGCTAAGCAGCATTGGACGTAATTTGTATACTCAGTTGGGAGACCGTATTGTTAAAACGATACTTGCCTTGAAAAATATAAAGTTTACAACACAGGCGCAGTTATTATTCACATATCCACGCCGAACTACTCAAACTTTTCGGAATCCCTTTTCCACTCGGAATTGAGAAGCAATGATTTTTTCTCCGGGGGTCCAAATGAGGCATTTTCCTATGACGAGGCGCGAATGACGCAATGGATAAAATACTCGGTGTTGGCATTATAGGGTAATTTACTCGGGGTCCACTCTCACTCCGTTTATCATTCGACTCGATGAGGTTTTAGTGATTTGAATTAATTGCTCAAGAAAGTTCGATTGCTTTGTAGATTTTTGAACAACGCGCAAGATCATATCTGTCTTAAACTCAATGAAAAAGAGGTGGGTCTCTATATAAAACTCTTTCGTCTTTTCAATTACCTTGTCTTAATGCGAGTATGTTATCGGTTGTGGACTTTTGTTTCCTGAAATTGGCGGCACACTTCAGGAATTTGGCGGCACACAAAAGTGCCGCGGCACATTGGTTGAGAATCACTGGTCTAAAGGTTAAGGAATACGCCTACCTTTTTTATGTGGAAGAGACTAAGCTTAGGTGTCACCCTTTATGCTACCAGACGGTCATGTCGTGTATTTCCTGGTGCAATATCTGTTAGTAAGCTTAGTTTGAAGAAAGAAAGAATATGTTAGATTAAGGGTAGTCTGGAAGACGCATGAGGAGAAGCCAGTGGCGTTGCGCCTGCACTCTTGGTTGTTGTAAGAGTTAATTTTTTTAGCTAAGCCGCACCTGTCGGGATTAGCAAAAGACAGCCTCGGCGGAGAATTATGCATCCCGCTAACCAGCCGACAAAGGCTAGAACTCAGGCAGTCCAGACTACCACGTGTACCATCCGCCAGGCGAAGACTCGACCTAAGCCGAACAATGGTACCCTGTCATTAACCGGTTAAGCCGTCGGATGCCTTATTGGCGCTACTAAAGTTTCATGTTCAATTCCACGGTACGTCCATCGCTTACTTTAAGGCTTTTTTAGAGCAACCTAGATTCTACGTAATCAACAAGAAATGATCATTCATCCCCTGCAATGACATACCTATTCAAAAAGATTTATAGCTGAAGTACAGTCAATTCCGTTGTATTAGAATCGTTTCTGAATGTATTCTTTTTCCAACTGATCTCATCTCGGGTGCTGAAACGCGTTCCGCGGAGTGGTTTTTGAGTCGATAGAATAGGAAAAAGTCGATTGGGGCCAAATCAGGTGAATTCGGTGGTTGAATGGTATTCGTTCCGTTCTTAGCCAAATGTTCACGGATAACGATGGCCTTATGCGACGGTACATTATCGCGGTCGATCCACGGGTTGTTTACCCACATATTCGGTGTTTTTTCGCGAATTGCTTCATTCAAACGTATCATAACGCCCAAGTAATACACTTTGTTGACGGTCTGGCCTTGTGGAAGGAATTCATGATACACATCACCCTTGTAATCCATGAAAACTGTGAGCATCGCCTTCTTCTTCGACCGAAAATGATGTGGTTTTTTCGGTGCACGCCATTCACTCGCTTGATGAATATTGGGTCGGATTCGGCTTTGGAAATCATGTCGTTTGCGACCTCAACGCGGTCCGTTTTTTGGATGAAATTCAGGTCTTTCAGCACCAGTTTTGCAGCGGCACGTCTGAGGCCCAAATCATTAACCAAAATATCTTGAACGAATCTAAAAGCAATGTCCAACTCCTCTGCATTCTCTCTAATGGCCAATTTGCAGTCTATGGTCATCCATTCTTTGTTTTTGTTGATGTTTTCGTCGGTTTTCAATGTCGACCGTGCATCATCGTTCACGAACACACTCCCACTTCTGAAACGCTCGTGCCACTGATAAACGACTGTTTTCTTCAGAGTATCGTTGGCGAAACACTTTTCTATCATTTGCAATGTCGTCGCACCATTGAAACCGTTTTTAATGCCTTGTTCAGCCTTTTTCTCGCTTGTTTGTACCTCTTAAGGACAATTACGATTTCTTTACTTTTTATTTCTCGTTTTTATGCAGGCCCTTTGGCATTCCTCGAAATCAGAAATTTGGTGAGTGTATACGGGTTCGTGTGCACTGCGCCATGAAGGCGTCGTATACATGTTTCACCAACTCAGTTATCAGCGCCAATATCCGTTACATCTCCTGCCGACTTCGCGTCATACAGCATTACTTCTTGGAACATTTCTGCGTTCACGCTTTGATCGTCCCATCCTCTAGCCGTTTCGTTCTTAGGTCTTTATGTGTCTATGCTCTGACTCCGCGCCAGCTGATGGAGGTAATGTCAATGACTGACCTGCTCCCGCTCCTTTGGAAGGCATTTAAGTCTCTGGTGTTGACTCAGTCGCGATAACAATTCTGACGGTATGCGCATTCATTTGATGGTTGCCCCATTTAACAGCTGAAGCATTGAAATCGGCAGCTATTATTGGGGCATTAGTTCTTCGCGTCGGCTACTAACCTTTCCAACATCGACTTATACTCGTCTAGTGTCAGACTTGGTTCCGTACAGAAGCCACGAAGCCATAAACGTGAATTCCGCATGGAGTCATTTCCTGCGCTTATCATGATATCTTGCAGGGCTCTACTACCGGCTGTGCATATCCCTAACGTGCCGTTTTTACCCGCTATTCAGACGCCAGTGGGTAGATTTCTATACTGCTCGCAGACGAGTGCGGCGTCGATTTCTCCTCATGTACTGTCTGGGCAATGTCTGTGCCTCTTGACCATGGTTCAGGTTTACCTGCAGAAGTCTCTTCCTCTTTTTTTTTAGCGTGGTATAAAGTCCTTAGCTTTCTTTTATTGGTGCTACTGTCCAAAGAATTTGTCCTATTTATCTAACCGCCAGCATTAATAGGAAGATTTCGAATTGGAACGGATAACTTTTTGATTTGTCCTATTCCCAACCCTTCACTGCGCCAAAATGAACTTTCCAACGTGCTAACATATCCATTTCACTAACAACAAATTACCCCAATTAGCTCACTAGCTCCGTCCTCTCGACAATTAACAACATTAGGTAATTGATGACTACCTTGCAGCGATTAATTGTTTCCGTTCAGCGGTCTGTCAGCCAGAAAAATATTGCCGACAAATTGGCATTTCCAATTGACCAGAAAATCATTGTTAACACTCGCAAATCACAGCGCATCCTCCCCCGCAACACGCTGGGGAGGATGTAATTGAGCATAATTTTAAGTGATTTATATATAATTTGTTTTTCGTCCTTGCCCACACACACACATACAAATACAGTAACAACTCGGATCTGCAGCAGCCGGCCGAAGGGGCCTACCAGTCACTGACAATTATGAGCTCATCGGCGTCAGCTGTCAACACAAATCATCACCAACATCACCAAATCAATAATAATAGCAGCAGCAACAACAACAACAGCACCGGTACCAACCCCAGTGTTGGTATCCTGCGGAATGACACCATGATCGGGGGCGGCGGCGGAGGCGCCCGTACTGGCCCCAATCGACAGGGCATGGGACACGCAACAGGTCCTGACATCAGTCGAGGCATGGGCGACATCGATGGCTGCACAGGAATCCCCGGGGGTGTTGGATTCCATTTGGGCCTCTTCGGGTGGAGGAAAAAATGCCTTTATGTACTTATCCTAGGATTAATGGTACTCATCATAGTCAATTTAGTTCTTACCTTGTGGATCCTGAAGGTTATGGAGTTCTCATCGGTAATTTCTGTGCGCTTGTATACTAAATTTGAAATAATTAACAACACACACATACACACACATTTTCTGCTTCCTAATTAACCGCAGGAAGGGATGGGCCAGCTGAAAATTGTTGCCGGCGGTATTCAGCTATCTGGACAGGCATTAATAATGGATCTACTACGGGCTTCCGCAATCCGATCAAGACATGGCCAGCCGATTTCAATAGGTAAGTACGAATAGATGTTGTGCAAACGTATCCTTCCGTGTCCGCCGTGGGGTCGGACACCTTTTGTAACCTGCCTAACCCGACACGAATCCTTGATATCCTCCATCTTCCCAAAAAACCCATGTTTTCTCTATGTATCTATGTATATGCATGCGTATGTATGACTGTATAATATTTGATCCTTTTTTTTTCATTTTTCTTGCAGAGTCATCACGTAATTTTTCAATCAAAACACGTGACTCGGGCGGCGTCCTTCAGAATCATCTCTTTTTGGGCCACGATAAGCTCGAGTGCCTGGCAACTGGGTTTCGGATAAATGACACTTTTGGCAGGAATTTATTTTCGGTAAACGAGAAAGAAGTGACCATCGGTGCACATACGTTAAGGATTGATGGCGAGGGTGGGGCTATATTTCGGGAATCAGTACAAACATTGCACGTACGTGCAGAAGCCGGAAGAGAATTGAGGTAAAAGTTTAAAGATTCGAAAAATTTCTGTTTTTTAGAAAATAGATTGTTTTGCGGAAAAGTCCATTTGAGGCTTAGTTGGTAGCAGAAATACAGCGATATATTCCAGTATGTCTTCTCTTCTGTCAGTGTCTTTAAACACCCCTAAAAATTTCTCATTAATATATTCCACCATAATTCAAGTTTCTCAGGTTTCTGGCTCTTTAAAGCGTGCATTTTCCTATTTATTTCGTCCTTAACTCATTGGCGTATTTCTCATATTTGGTGTGCCACAGAGTTCTATTTTGTTACCTCTGCTTTTTATTGTGATGATATCTAGCCTGACCAATTTATATTAAACACTGCTTGCCCAGAACAAATATTGCCAGTGTTTCTTCTAAAGCTTAGATAAAATATCAATCTTGTACGTAAAAAATCTACGTATCAATACATCATTGAATTCCGGAGAGCCCTACTGATGTACAAGAACTTGAACAAAATATCCTTCACCTAGAACATGTTCGACAAATGCTTAAGTATATGATTTTTATTTCATAGACAATTGTCGACGATATGACCAATGTATGGTAAACTAAAAAGTCTTTTCTGGTTACACAGCGTTAAGTAACCATCCCAAAGAACGTAGGTTCGAATCCCATTCAGATAGATATGGTTATTCGCATTTATACGTCTTCTCTTGAGAATATTGAACAAAGTGAAAACAGAAACAGACGTTCAGTTGCGTCAGAACTTTGAAGCATAGAGTCAAAATCATGACAGATGCCAAAATGCATAATGGTAGAATATATGGTTTTTTTTAGCGAGAACAAGAAAATGTGTTTAGAATTACTTAGCTCCAGATCAAAGCTCTTAGACCATTCAAGAAATACATTTAGTTCGTCTTGAATTAAGGCACAGTCCGACTCAGAGCGTATAGGGGAGAAATCTTCATGTCGTCAGCATAAAGGAGTACTGAAATATGCTTAAAAAGAGTTGAAGTTGATGATAAATAAAAGAGGTCCCAAGTGTCTTCCTTGGGGAACCCCAGAAGACGCCTCTAAATATGAAGAGACTGGTTAAAAATGGCCTGTTTACGATTGCTCAAATATAAATTTAGGTACCTACTGCCATGAAAATCGATGCCTTTAATGTAAAGAGGCTCTTCTCTAAACTCCGAGTTTTCAAATAAAAAACATTATGTATACACAAAATTGACACTGACACAGCGTCCTGAGAGTGAAACAGAATATCTGACCTATCGTACAATATATGATTAACATTTAGACTAGATGCAAATTAACAAAGTTTTACATTTATTTCCGAATGAAAACAGAAAGATAAGATGCCCTGATAGTAGATCTTGCTGTATAGATTGCTCGAGATGAGACGAATCTGGCCACATTTTAGCAGGTTGCCTCGTTCTGGTTGCTTCCTATGATCGAAGATCTGTAATTGCGATCGAAGTGGACTAGGTTTCTAAATTCAGAGGTGTTGCAATGGTTGCTTGGGAAGCATGGTCAATTCCAACCTCGGCTGGGACCTAAAACTTCCATTAGCAGCGACTCTACTAGCGTCTTCTGACGTATCATTTTCAGATCTTTGCTTTAGCTTAGGTAATGCACAGGCCTATTAATCGTTCCAGCGCCTTACTAACCTTCTACCAAAGGCAGGGTAGTTCCAGATCGCAGCCTCCTCGCTCCTATCGACACTTGCAAATTCTTTAACCCAGGTTTGGTTCACACACATGCTTAGATACTGGAAACACTCTAAACCCAGTGGTGCGTTAATTTCTACCCTGTTCACATGTTTAACCACTGCCATATTGTCCAGAACTATTACAGTATTCTTTCCCTGAACTTGATCCTCATTTAGGCAAGTTTAGGCTTAGCGTTCAATAGAGCCAGCATCTTCCCTTGGTAAGCTAATGTACGTAAGTTCCTAGACTGAGCGAACAGGGTAGGTTCTTCTCAGTCAAGAGCTCGATCGTGAAAATATAAATCTTCCGGCGATCACCATTACAAAGTGAAAGTCGAACCTAAGTAGCCCCCATTTATATTACCAGTTTGTCATGTCCATGTCGTAGAGTTGAAAGCACGATGAGCGTCATTTTTCTGTAAAGCGGATCTTGCTATGCTCACCACCATGTTAACTGCGTCAGTCGCTGGTCTTTCCTTTCAAAAGCCAGATTGGTTGTTCGATAGGGCTCCTTCCTATTCCATGTTAAGAAGTAGTTTGTAACATATCACCCGCTGGAAAGATTTGCCTATGGAACTAAGAAGACATATCGATCTATAGAATTGTGAGGCAGCACGCCATCGTTTCTGCCCCCGCTATATTTCGGAGTTTTTCGTTTATACATTTCCACATTTAGGTTGAGTTGACATTAAAACACCCTTTGAGCAGCAGCGTCATGTAAATTTCTAGCTTTCTCACTGAAAACAAAATCTTATAAGGAAGACTCCGTCTCGCTTTTATCATGGAAAGGAACTTACCTTAGGAACTTACCTATTGAAAGTAACATAATCTACCGCAATAAAGAAATTTCTTTGACGAGACTACTTTGACTTTCTGAAATCATTTAACCACCAATCCATGCAATGATAACAATAACACAAATCTTTTATAACACCCTCAATTATCTTCCATCTTTTTCCAGATATTGAACACAGTCTCAATCCATTTACATGCTTTTCAAGTTTAGTTTCACATTTTGTGATTATCTGTTTTATTACCCTTTTATTACTCTTTTATTACCTCTAATAATCAAAATGCTTTAAGTTATACAAATAATTTTACTAGTTAGTCTGGATTGGTTATGATATTGAAAACGTGCTGTGAAACAAGTGTATTAAGCGGCAGATTGATTGACAGCAGAACCCACCTATATTGAAGCACGTTATTTCACTAAAAAAATTGAATTGATAGCCAACATAAAACATCCTAATATATGGGGTGCGCCATATAGACCTTCGGTATTTCAATATTGAATAACTCTGGCATTTTTTAGCCGATTTTGATATATGTACCCGATTCTTAGATGGCATTCAGTACCATTTTAGCTATGATTCATTATAAACCGAAAAACACACTCGAAAAGAAATTGGCTCCTTTAAACTGGTTGAAAATCTCCAGCCAAGATTTCGTTTTAAGTTAAATAACAGCGCTAGCCTAACTCTTGTATTTTCTTCTATCCTTCCAGGCTAGAATCACCAACAAGACAACTAGAGATATCAGCAGCAAAAGATATATCTCTACAATCAAGAGCAGGGAGTATAGAACTGTCGGTACTGGATGATATCAAGCTAAATGCTCTAGATGGAAGTGTAAGGACATCGTAACATCACATCAAGCATAAATAACATTTTATATTTTTTCAAAAAATCCATTTAGATTCGCCTAGAATCATCAAAGGTATTCCTACCAAATCTAAAAACAGCATTCCCGCCAAGTCCGAGTACCTCACAAAGTCGCGATCATATGCATCGAGTATATCAACTGTGCGCATGCGCAAATGGTAAATTATTTCTAGCATCACCTCATGGGATATGTGCTGGCGATGATACAACAGTATGCAGATGATTCCCAAGCAGCGATAATCTAAATAATAAAGGACCTTAGTAATTCTGTGTAAACACCTTCCTTATATGTCACTTTACTGTAGTAATAACAAAAAGGAGCCAAAGGATATCACTCGTTGTACGCCTGCCTCAATATGAAAGGTACATATGAAAGAGTTGTTCTGAAAGCAATCTTCCAAGAAAAGAAAAATAGTTCTTATTTTTTTATTCAGTTTCAAATGTAAATAATACAAATACAAAAAAAGGATTAGATGAATTTATTTCTACATTAGAAAAAATTATTATAATTAGGGATACACTAAGCACGATTATGATTAAAAGTAAGTATCAGAGGCCTATTAGAATTTATACTAAGAATGCAACAAAATAAACGAAATGAAAAACATATAATAGTGAATATTAAAATTAATTTAAGGTGAGAAACTATATAGAAATATTAATATAAATGTTAAAACAAAAAATAGAAACTGTAATAAAAATGTGAAAAATATAAATAAATAAAAAAACAGTTTCATTCTAATCAATTAAATTATGAACGAAAAACAACAAAAATACTGATTTCTTAAATAAAAGGAAACAATGTATAAAAAATAAATAAATAGTATAAAACACACACACCCACACAAAAAAGAAAATTAGAATGAGCTTGTTCTGTGTTTTAGAAACAATATTTATTTTTTTAGCTCTAAGTGATCCTGTTTACTACTCACAGTTTTTTTTTAATTTTGAATAATTATATACACACACATACACAAAAGAAGCAGGACTTTTTTTTGCAATTGTATAAAAATATAAAATAAAAAAAAAATCAATTATATAAATAAATAAAAATTAAATCCCAACAGGAATATTTAACATAAATCAAAATTATTAAACATGAAACAAACAAAAAATGAAAAGAAAATGTAATTTAAAAAAAAATGTTAGTCCAAGATTGTTTTGTACTAAAAAATAAAAAAAAAAGAGTTAGAGATGAAAAAAATAAACAAAAAAAAATAAAAAATAACAAATTGTATATGAAAAGTATGATTGCGAGAAATAAAAGTAAAGAAAATATTTGAGATTGTGTTGAAGTTAGATTTTTTTTAAATGTAAACCCTGTGCGAGAATTTAAGGACTCTGTCGGATGGAGTCCCTTTGAAAGATGAAACAACTTAGGGCTAGGTGCTCAGCTTAGATGGTAAGCTGCTGTGTTTAAGTTGGATCGTTCAGGTTCAAAGAATGGATGACTCAAGGATACCTAAAAAGCTCTGTATATCCTACCAGATGGGAAAATATCAGTTGGAAAACCACAATCAAGGCGGGAAGACAGTGTTAAGGCTTATCCAGCAAAATTCTTCAACGCAAGAAACTGGACGCCAGGTACGGAGTAGAGGCACCTCCGAAGGAAGAAGCTGTTAGAGGCCTGGTAAGCTGTAGGTAGGTTTGAGCGGCAGTCTTATTCCGATGTGTGCCTGAGTATATGGGTTGGGTACTCCATGAAAAAAAGTAATTGTTAGCAATTGGGGCAAAATCGCTCCAAAGTAGTTTAAAGTATTCAGAGTGATTTTTGAGTGCTGACAAATTAAATGTTGTCAATTTTAGTGTTGCCCCTAGATCAGGTGGCAGCGGCGGGCGGAGGAGGATAAATCTCTCAAAATACCTTAAAAAAATTGTGAAGAGATTTGGGCCCGGAGTTCCAATTCGCAACCCGCAAATTACTATTGGAGCACTCAAAAATCACTTTGAAACATGAACATTTTTTGGAACGATTTTAGTTAGGAGCGATTTTGGTTCCATGAAAAGGAGTAGTAAGCTAGCGATTTAGATTCATCCCGTCATACTTACGTACGGAATCAAATATCCGATTTCGAGTTTCGAAACATCCCCTAAATACTTTATGAAGAGACTTCCAAATAACCAGTGTCTGATGATGCCAAATCCGGGCATCCGCAGAGAAAATGTTTGGCTGTCGCACTGGCCTGTTCCTGGTCGCAACTACGGCGATGGGCGTTATGCGGAGTTGTCATTCTGGCTGCCCGTGTACTGTTATTATCAACAATCCTGGCAATATCCTTGCGTTACTTAGCCGAGAGATCTTGCGATTTATGTTTGTTGTAACAAGGCCCTGTCTTCCTAGACTTGGCACATAATTATAGGGGCGTCCATCTGGAGCCATAGCTACTGAGGGAAAATACATGGAGATATCTCTCTTTAGCATGCACAAAGTGGTCTACACATTTTCCATTGGTGTGCCTAAGAGAGTTGTCACCAGTCTGGCTAATTCATTTGACTTCTCATTGGACTCGATGTTCCTGTAACCCAGGGAATAGAGCTGCTTCCGGAAGTTTTCGACCACCTAAGAATAGAACACGGGTCGACCCCAATACGTTGATGGATGCTTGACTATCCGATAATAGAATTACCCTGGCTCCCGGTCTTGGGTTTGACTGCAATGCTAAGCATGCGTGAAAAGCTGCCACAACCTATACTTGAAAAACGCTTGCGAAATTAGGCAGGCAGAGGCTTGTAGAGATCCGGATCCTGCCGAAATTTAAACTTACTACCATTTAGTCGGTGGGTGCCATACCATTTCCCGTGGCAAAGTATATTACTGTGCCCATAGGTCTTCTGGACCCAGCGACCGGCTTCGGTGAATGAATCAGGTGGCAGCAGATCGGGGAATTAGCACACCATAAAAAGCTATACTGGAATTCCTTGCTCTTTCTTCGATATTCTACCTTCACTTCAACCTTGGGCCAAGAAAAACACCGGCTGGCTGACTGCTATATGCTATTCGACTATTAAGTGAAGGTGGGCTAAAGGTAGGTATTTTAGTCCTGTTGATGAAAAGCATCATTACTGTCTCTTCTAGGTTGAGGATAGCCCGCAGCGGTTGGACCAAGTCCTAACCTTTCCAAGTAGCATCACCATGTCTCATCCGCATAGGCAACTGCCTTTATTCTCTAGCTCTTTAGGTTTTTTAGCATCTTGTCCATGGCCAAGACTCGAATTGAGTTATAGAGCCACTGAAGAAGAAGATTCGGGAGGAAGTGGGACGAACAGGAAGTCAACGAGTGTTTCCCTCTTAATGGTCTCTCTAAAAGCTGCAGCAATACACCTTGTGCGGGTTATCCATCTTAACAGAGCTAAGGGCCAATGTCCCGTGGTATTTGCCGTAATTGTAGCTTTAGAGCGATGGTTGTCTAGGTATGCTTTGAGTCTCAATGGGAAGGTGTTGTCTTTTGGGGTCCCTGCTCTACCCTGGAGAGTTCTTCAGCATACCAGTTAGGCCCGCAATGGCCTATGCCTCTTAGATGATAGAAACTTTTGTCTAAGCGGGACTGTCTTTGTCTGCTTCTTGGATTTCTGGGCTCCCGACCGCCACTTTGCCTTCCAAAGGAGTTTGCGGAAGTGGAGTCGGGTGTACTCTTAAATTCTAAATAAATCGACTCCGTAGCTCCGTCCAGCTTAATTGGAAGGAAGGAGAAGGTTAATTCAGAAGAGCCTCCATATCAAGATAAGGAAATATACAACTGGGAGCGCTTGGTTCCCAGAGTAGATCGTTAAACTGCAGTGCAACAACTGCCCACTGTCATGCAGCTCTAGACAAGATATTTTAGGGGTCTTTGTACTTAACAGCGCCTTTTGTTAATTTTTATAAATATTGTTTTCTTCTCCAAATTTTATTAATTCGCATATGTACATATCTCATACACTTTACATTTCTTTTTATATTACTGTTTAACACTTTATTATACAACGTTATATGTTTTTCGAAACATATCTCCTTAGCTAAGTAAGACCGGAAGTAGTAGGACGATGTCCCTACAATATCTTAACCTTTAGGCTTAATAGGCTCGATTATATTAGCCCACCCGCTTCAAGGCAGCTTCCAGTGACTACCACCAGGAGGTTATGATCATACTTCCATCAGTCCGAGAGACAGTTATGGCACCTGCGTCTTTAGATATACTATATGTTGCTCTCTACCCCTCCCCCTTCGCTGGTGACTGACCACCATAGTGGTGAACTGTCAGTCGTCTTTAGATAGGCACTTGCCCCGATTATAAGGGCTTTAGTACAGTCGACATTTCACTAAAACTCAGCAAGCTCTAGTCGGAAAGTAAGTAGATTGAAGAATAAAATAGCAAAAAAATCCCATGTCGATCTGTTCTGCTTCAATCAACACAACTCCAAAAACCTGGCACTATAGAAAAATCAACTGGCTGAGGCTGGCCGTTGACTGGGATTTGTGTTTTCGAAGCAAGAACGAAAAATCTAACACTAACTGGATGACCAAGATTATATGAGTTGGTTCATTCCTCTTTCTATTAAATCTTTTACAGCGTTGGAAGCAAGTTTAGCTCGAAGGATAGGAAAAGGATAGAATTGGCAGTAGCGCATCACAAATGTTAATTCGGTCTATCCTGTGTTTCGTGCTTAATTCATGCTGATCCAATTCATCGAGGTTCTTTTTGTATCCAGATTTTTGTAAATGATTTAAAATAGTTTTGGGTTTATTGCCTATCTCTGAGTCAACCATCTCTGTGTAGTAGATGTTGATAAAGTGCCTTCGCCGTACGTAGCCAAAATTTTGGCACAAGCCTACGCAGCGCCGAGTTCTTCGTTTATTTTACAGAAACTTTTCATTATTTTTCTCCATTTTCAAACGCAAACAAATTTCCAACCACTGTACCATGGACAAATATTAGATCCACTCGAAGTGACACTCGAATTGTCACCTGTCACCGAGCGTCACCGCTACGATTCCTGGTTCGTGAATTATTTACAACTTACACCATCTATCGGTGAAATGACACGACCTAAAAGATTCAAATCTAAAAATAATTAAATATTTCCGTCAATTAATTTCCGTCTCCAAAACATCCCCCAAGTGAGCAAAATCTTGGAAACTTTCCAGTCCCACTTTTAGTATTAACACTAGTGTCCCTATTCTAGAGCTCAAGATTCTTTCGTTGTGGCTACACAAGTCCATTGAACCTCCGCCGCCGTGATAAATGAAATGAATTATGATTTTGCGCAGAGAATATAAAGAAAATTCTTAGGGGTGTAACATCGCCAAAGAGGGCTGCTCACCACATCGACGTAGGGATCTAGGATACCTCCTACATAAATTCCTTAGAAAAGGCGGCTGAGATATTGAATCCCTCTTGTAGTGTGAGTCTTGCGGATGAGGCGGTGCCAGAATTTATAGTGTTCCTCAAGTGTTGGTCTCCACACTAAAAAGGACGAAAAAAAAGGAAAAAAGGGGAGAAAACAATCTCTCCACACACATCTGCAGGAATAAAAAACACCAAAGTGAATTCAATAAAACGCTGTCGTCATAAATGCTGAATTATTGGCAGTTTAGGGCGTCATTTTGTAACGCATTAAACCTGAAAATGGCGCAATTACACTCGGGAGGACAACCGCCGGTGCCAGAATTACGGCCTGCAGGCGGCTAGTCTTGCACTCCTGCAGCTTAAGTAATTGCTGGTAATTGGCAATTAACATGCAAAATAAGTGCACTTTTAGTCCTTGATGGATGACAATTTGGCATGTCAAGTCGTGCGGCTTCGAGTGTTGTAAGTGTGGCGAAGCTTTATGTAAAATCCGAATGCCTTTAATTAATTTTAATGGGAAATTGCCCGGCGAGGTTTAAAAAGAATTATGCACGTTTGTGGGACTAGGTTCAAGGAGAATTACATTTTTCCTTCCAATTAGGATCGGAAGTCCGAAGTAGGTACATGGCAGATTTAAAACACACACGGGCAGTGAGGTAGTGTGGCTCGGCGGCTGCAATTATTTAATAAATTTTTTTTAATGAGTTCTAGGAAGCACACATAGATTTTTGCGGGTTTACCGGAATGAGTGAATTGGCGACTATTAATCTCTTCCATATTCCCTCTGGTCAAAAATAGCTCTCCTTCAGTGTTGAATCTGAGTTTTCCTTAGAAGTTGAAGAATCCGAAATTAGCAGTTCTGTTTGATGTAGACAGCATACTTTCCACCTTCTACATTGGCCATAAGTACACGGGAAGCATGCTTCTGAGTAAAAAAGAAAAAGCAGAGCATAGCAGGAAAAATAACTACTTGTAAGTCCCTTTCACATCACAGAGATTGGTTATCGTCAGATTTCCTGGTCGGAATCGTAAGCTATAAAGATGGTTCAAACACAGAAGCAAGGTGCACAGAATTGTGGTGAAATCTCTCGGTTTAGTAGAGCGGTGAGATCGTAAATACGAACTAGAGAGACATTTCTCACATTTATTGTACCGGCTCAAAAGAAAAAAGAGGCACCTCTTACAAACTCATTTTATAATCGTATCCTACCCAACACTAGCAAACAGGGAAACCAAGAAAGACAACATCCTTGTTAGGACGAAATGAAAGACGTTGGGTCGAATCAAACCGCAGACCTAGCAGGTGGTAGTCGGAAGCCTTTACCATCAAGCTTCTTTTAATAGTCGCCAATTCGCCAAGACTAGACAGATTTGGACTGATTTCAATTAGTAACAAATCATGATGGTGCCCTGGAAGGACATTGCCGTTCATCAAGAACATCGTCTTGTCATCCATTAAGCTAGATTGGCGAGAAACCCACTAGCATACCTGTAGGGAGAAACAGGCCAGTGAAACAACCGAAAAGTTTCAATAGAACTTATCTTTGGAGTCGTCGAATTCGGCCTGTCTGATATGAGTTCACAATCATAAAGTCTGACCCGTGTTTTCGTATAATGTCTAAGTATAGTAAGAATAACGCAGGCTGTGAATTGCATTAGATTGAAGTCTTTTATAAATTTCAGGAAAAGTATGGGTGAAAGAGTTGATCCCTGCGGAACACTGCCAAAGATGGTGTAGAAAGGTTCGTCACTCACCAAAACTACTTTGAGTGAACGGCCGAGCTATCAATCCAGATTTCCAAAACTAGATCGATGCTAATAGGAAGGTCAGCCAACAGAGCAGCAAGTGCCATATTCTACCAAAAGCTAAAAAGGCTAAATTACTGAAACGATGACTGATTTGGTTATCCTAGTAAAAATGAAGAAGGGTCCTACAACGGGTGAACCCCGACCGTAATTGAAGAATAGTCCTTGGCCATGTGCCGGACTTCAGAAGGTGGTTTGGAGAACTGGACGGTCGTACACCACACACACACACACACTATTGAGAAAAATATTAAGAAATCCGGTGCTCCGGCTCATATCAGATCAAATGGGTTCAAATCGGATCAAATCGGTTCAATTGAAGAAAGTTGGATCAAATCGGTAAAATCAGATCAAATCGGTTCATATCGGATTAAATGGGATCAGATCGGATAAAATCGGAAAAATTTGGATCAAATCTGTAAAATCAAGATCAGATCAAATCGGATCAAATTAGTTAAAATCGTTAAGACGGATTAAATTAATCAAATCAGATTAAATCGGTTTAAATCGGATCAAATCGGATCATATCGGTTCAAATTGGTTCAAATCAGAGCATATCGGACCAAATCAGATCAACTCGGATCAAATCGGAACAAATCGGAAAAAGTTGAGTCAAATCTGTAAAACGCAGATCAAATCGGTTCAAGTCGGATCATATCAGATCAAATTGGTTCAAATCGGACTAAATCAGATCTAATCGGATCAAATAAGTTCAGATCGGAACAAATCGGAAAAAGTTGGATCAAATCTGTAAAACGCAGATCAAATCGGTTCAAATCGCATCGAATCGG
Organism: Thereva unica; assembly: GCA_949987705.1. NCBI lineage: Eukaryota > Metazoa > Arthropoda > Insecta > Diptera > Therevidae > Thereva > Thereva unica. The sequence continues at coordinate 107,743,061 of OX465284.1, forward strand.
ATCAAAGTGGTTCAAATCGGAGCAAATCGAATCAAATCGGATCAAATCGGATCAAATCGGTTCAAATTCCCTCGAATTACATGTTAAATTTTTTTCGATTGTTTTTTTTCTTTGAGTTAAATATCAAAATTTGCCACTAAAATATAAATCAGCACACACCACACACTTCCCATACAACAAACCGACGACTGGTGAGCGCGTTTCTCGTGTCCATCGATTATCTTTAAGTGTGATAAATCGAAAGGATCATAGCACATAATGAAAATGATCAAGTTCTGCAGATTTTTGATTCAAATTTGCCGTCGTATGCCCGCGTGTACAGCTCAGTACTTGGCCATTTAAATTTTTTGGTCAAGTTTGGCTGTCGTGAGGCCGTTAAAAACTCTGTGGCCATCATATGCCTCTTAAAAAGCCAAGTGGCCGGTGTTCGCCCGTTGTAAGGCCATTTTTTATTTTCACTCGGGTAAGCAATCTGATCTTTAACTATATAATTTTTCCTTTTTTTTTACTTAAAATCACTAAAAAATCTGACATAAATTAACTCTCCTCTGTCAACCATTAAATACTAATAAAAAAAATTTTTTTAATTGTATTAACTCGGGTGCGTGTACGTATAACATTCCCATAAAAACATAAACAGAATTGCTTTTATGTTGCATATTTCTCTGCCAACATTAAAAACATTTTTTCCACTAAAAATAAAAAAAGTCCTTCGCTTTATTCCTTTTAGAGAGTTTCCCAAAAAAATGTTGCATTCGGCGCGGCTCTCATTGCTGCTTTGCCCCATGTCACTGCTAATTGCCTGAGTAAAATAAATTTTAATGGAATTTAATTGGCTGGATAAATAGTGAGGCTACTAAAGCTAGACCCAGGCTCTGGGTTGACATCCTGAAAACATGCCACTATACACATACTACGTTTGCACCGCATGCCGCGTGCGAGAAAAAAATGTTGAATTGTAAAAATTTTAATTGAAAAAAAAATTGCTTAAAAAATAAACAATGAGAAAAAAAGGATATTTTTTGGAATTAAATTTTTCGTGCCACCCTGTTTGGTTTTTTTGTGTCTGATAGGCTGAAGTTCTTGGATAAGTGAATGAACCTTTACGGGGATACTATGATACGATTCTATTTAAATAAATTCAGTTAAAACACTCTAGTTCTCTGAACTGTACTGAAAGAAATGTAGCAGATTATTTATCGCCTATTATGTATAGAATCATTTAGTATCTATCAAGGGATATTTTCACCAAGTTGGTTCGTGCTGCAATAGCTTGCGTCAAAATTCTGTCCGGCTAGCAGCATTTTAATTCTTTCGCAAGAGAAATAATAATTAAACTGCCTCAGAATAAGAGTAAAAGATTTACAATTTTACACTTCTAACTTGGCCTGACTTCCAGTTGATGGGTGATAATTTTACTGCCCCAAAAGAACTAAAGAAAGAAGAAACCCATGTGTCTCCACTACATACGTATTTACAATCATACCTCCACTCATTTCCTCAAGTATGCATGTTACAAGTCGAAAATCAAGACCTAATGATTTACCTGGATACGCACTCATACAAAGAATAGTAGTGTATTCTTTTTGTACCGGGACATTTCATAAACTTGAGGTCTTAGTACAATATGCCATCGTGTAAGGGACAAATGTACTGCCTCGTGTATGTCCGGCTCAGCTTTACTCTTTATAGCAATTGGAGTTATCACGCGGCATTCACAGAGAAAATGAAGAGCAGACTCATCCTCCTCTAGCAAAGCCTGCAGGTGAGATCTTCCGCCCTTCTTATCTTCCATAAATCGCAATTTAAGGCGAATTGCCCGGTAATCAAGTCAACAAGTGTTCTGGCGTCTTTCCTAGTGTGCCAAACATTTTTTTAGCCGCTTTAAGAGACTGCGTAGGAAGGAGCCGTTTAGAGTTGGCTTGGACATGCAGCGTTCAATGCTTGGTAAGGTCCCTTTTCGCCATACTTGTGGTTGACCCAATAGTCTGTCCCGGACCGATGAATACAATGTCAATGCCCTGTCTACCCAAGGCTTCTGCCTTTTCATTGCCTTTGAAGCCCTGATGATCTGGAACCTAAACAAGAGTAACACAATTGAGAACACCCATCTGACCAAAGTCACATTGGCAGTACCACGCAAATTTTGTCCAAAGAGTCCTTATAACTCCGATTGCCGTTCCATTAGTTTTTCTAGGCCCCGCTTAAGTTCTTACCGCTTTACTCAACCTAGGGTTTATACTTCAGATTTCGTCGCCCTCACCTGTCTTGATTTTGGAACCATCCGTGTACCCAGGGGCATGCCTGGCCAGCGTTCATTGCGATTTTCAGGTATTCAGAGTGATTTTTGAGCGCCCCAATTGTAATTTAAAGGCAAGGAGACATATTTTTGTTTTTACAACGAGCACAGGCGGGGGTGGAGGCTGCGAATGGGGAATCCAGGACCCCTTCACACAATTTTTTAGACATTCTGCGCCCCAACATGGACGCAAACCCGAATTTAAAATTCAATTTATAAGCACTCAAAAATCACTCTGAATACCTGAAAACATTTTTGGAACCATTTTGGTCTGAAGCCCTGATTCTAAAAATTCATTTTCAACCTTAGCCCAAGGTTCATGACGGATTTCTTTACCTCAAGGTAGAATGATACCAATTTGAGGAAAGTCTTCGATGTTGGCGTCGACGAAGTGCTGATGGCCCTGGCAGTGGAAAGATAGACCTTTACGGCCTTCGGTGGTGGTATATAATCTAGCACATAGCTAGTTATAGCTGTAGATCCCATGTTTATCCTTAATATCTGCGGCATACCCACAGAGCGTGTCCTGATTGTCATAGTATTCAAGTGATGGTTCCAGTTCAGCTTGACATCTAGCGTCACTCCCAAGTATTTGGCTTGATGTGAGAAGCTTATAGTTCTACCTCCGAGGGTGGGTTCAGCAAAGTTGTGATAGTGTACGCATGCTGTTACGAGTTTAGCGGTTGGCACAGAAAACAGGTTTTCCGTAGTTCTTGGTAGACTGTTTTCTTTATTGTCTTCAAGGCAACAGACGTAATGCTCAGATGAACGACACAGAAATGGATTTACACACGATTGGTGTTACCAACTGCAAGAGTAAGACGCAAGACCGAGAGCGATGGAACAAGATTCTTGAGGAAGTTTAGGTTCACACAGGGCTGCTAGTGGTGATGACGATGAAGAGACCTGATATTATTAATAATAAAAGTGAAGAATGTAAGAAAACCTTTAAATCGTGCGCACCGTCACCAGGAGTGTTATCCGAGTCTACTAAAATATTTAAAACTATTCTACAAATTCCAAGTCTTAAGAAATTTGTACTCCAGAGAATAAAATTACTATAGTTTCTCCTACCCACGTTCATAATCTTCTCTCGAAATTTTCATGCATAGTAATTCCCAGCCATAATCAGGGTCTCCATATATCTAAAAATTCTCCCAAGATGCTCATACAAAGTAGCTAAAAGTGTTCACATATTTTATAAAAAATTCATAGGAAATCTGCTCGAATGTGTGTGGCCGTGCACTTTATCTAGTACGATATAAACAAGGAAGTTGCCAGACCGAAACGGGTGGCATCCAGAGAGACCCAACACGATAACAGCATTACTTTTAAATGACGCCCCGTAAATTAGTCTTAAATCAAGTAATTACTTAACTTCCTTCTGCAATAAAGTTTGCTCGACAGAATCATGTCCTCTAATTAAAACCACACTAACAGGACCCCCGTGCGGCTGCTGGCTGTGATACTTGCCACGGGAACACATGTATACATCATTTTACACTAAGGTAGCAACCCTTAATATATTACCGTTATTAATATTAATATAAATTTAAGAAGAGCCAGCACAAGCACACAATCTGTGCGCCCCGCAACTTGCCCCATAGAAATATCACAAAGGGAGAGACAGAGGGAGATAGAAAGAGAGAGCGAAAGTGACTTTGGGCGGCTGGGGGTAGAGATGGGATGAACATTCAAAAGACATAAGGACTCAAGGATTTCAAGGACCCCCGAATGGGATGCGCCATTTACCCTATCAGTCCTTCTATATGGCATCAGACTTACGAAACTGGCGGATGACTAAAAATTTCATGAATTTTATGTAAGGAACGCCACGAATATTAATTCGAAATTAATTTTTCAAGGAAATTGCTAATTTTGTTTATGGTCCGTCCTTTGAAAGTGTGTCACTTTGGCGAAAACACTGAGCTGGAGCGAATGCCGGGGCTAAGAGCCGGCGAAAGGGGGTGAGAGGTTCTGTAACGTTTAATGGATGTGTGTATGTTTTACTTTATGTGTGCCCGTTTATAGTCCCTAATTTAACGCACATACATAAATAAAATTGTGCAATCAAGAAGGATTGATGTAAAATTAGAACTATGGAGAAGGTTTCACAAGTGCGGTGAAGAGTTTTGGACTTTTTGACATATAGATTGTACTTTCGTTACATTGAGAACTGCACTTAGCTCGAAATACATACATGATTGAGGTCCCAGAGAGTGGCGTGGAAGCATATCAATTCATCAGCACGGCGATGACGAACAGTAGCCGGATCCGATAGGCATGGCCATGCAAAATGATACTGGAAATCTTGATGCTCCTTCCCAAAAACCAACAGTTCAGCAAACAACGACTCACTGGCTTCTAAAAACTAAACGATCGAGGCATCGAACAAATGAAAGCCGGACTTCCTATTGACTCTTCAGCGTTTCCAACCATCATCGCATTGATTTTGTAATCAATACAGAGTCAGAATACATCGCTTCCCTCAGGTTCCATTTTTATTACACACAAGCGGTGCTCGATCATGTCCTCCGATCTGCCAAGAGATCGGTGATCGTAACTTTCGGCACAAATCTGCTTATGAACTTCATCTCGTCTTTCACCGAAGAAGCATTTACAACTTCACCGTTACCGAAATTTCAAACAGCATTCTTGGAGACGAGCTATCAATGAAGATCAGGCTAACGATCGATTTTAAATGTCCAAAGCTAGCCCATTCTCAAACAAATCTTATAAAAATAGCTTATGTCCAATTCAATTCGGTTGCCCACTTGGCTTATTTCTTCCTAAATCTTCGGTAGTGCGGTAAATCTTGTAGCCATATATTTGCCAATATTCTGTAATGATCGACGTGATCGACAAGGGCACTGACGATATCCATGCACGACATCATCAAGAGATAGCGTGATCTCCCTAGCTTGGAGGGAGATAAGAGGCACTTTTCTTTTGGATGAATCGCTTTGTTTCTTTAAAAATATGTACCAGACGAGGAAGATCACCAAAAGGTCTCTTCACAATCCCATTATTGAACTTGACAGGGTGAGAGTATTAAAAAGCAAGTAGTACTAGCAGCCTTCATGTCTTGACATTATAGTAAGAGTTCTACGAAGAGCTCTCACCAACGTCCTTTTAGAGTTTATCGGATCTTGGACAGCCATCTGTACCTCGTCGATCAGCGGAAACAAATAAAACACGTCGATTTCATGCAATACCGACAATTGAACATAGAAGCTCGGCAGAAAATGAAATCGGAACGGGAAGCGTACTGAAATAACGTTGCGGCCGACTTGGAAGAAGCGGCGTATAGGCGTGCAGTCCTGGACGCTATACCCGTCAATCCAGCAGTTGGCAGCAAAACAACAACAACAGAGAATGGAGAGGACACAATTATTCGAGCTGTATCACGATATGCCACAAGATCCAGCCCCCGAACCGCGGATTATCAAACAGCCGACGAAACAGTTTCTCGATACCGAACCGACAATTATCGAGGTGAAAAGTAGTAGAAACGCTGGAAAATGGAAAAGCCCCGGATCAGGTATCCGTCGAGATAACAGCACGGTATCACAACAACTCCACGTCCTCATAACGCACATATGGCATTCAGACCATGTCCCGTCGGCGTGGAAGAAGCGATAGTTATGCCAATTCTGAAGAAAGGCGACAGTCGGGAATGCAAGAATTATCGCGGTATTTACCTCCTTTCGATTGTCGGAGAAATATTTACGAAAATCATGCATAGAGCAAACGAGACGGAAAGAACAAGCGGAATTTAAACCACATTGAGGAGGCATTGATCAAATATTCGCTCTCCGTCAGGTCTCCGAAGAAAGAATTCGTTGCGGCAAACGAACTGTCGTCGTTTTCATCGATTTCAAAACCGCTTTCGATTGCACCGATTGGGACAGCTTGTGGAGAGCCTTGAAAACGAATACGTGCCATTGAAAATCATCCTACATACTTCTCCAAGCGTTGTACGATGGCTCAACCAACAGCGTTCGTACTCGAAACGACTTATCGGAGGAGTTCGTCGGAGAGAGACGTCGCTTCGCCCTTTATTTTCAACGTTGTGATCGACGCGATTATGCGTGTAGATTCGATGGACGACTCGGAGCTCGATACGACGACAACAACTTCGTAACTGACTTGATATTTGCCGACGATAACGACGTCTTCGCCGATACGGATGGCGAAGCAACGGAGATCATATACGACATTTCCCGACCGAAATGCTCACAATGGACAGATTGAAAGCTAACGGATCAAAGAAAGAAGATCGTGGGAGTTCGCAGGGAGAGAACTAAGGAGAACTAGAACTAAGCTAGCTCCGGGAGAACTAGAACTAAGCGAGCTCCGCAGAGATAAGGTACATATATCTTCACTTCTTTGATGCCTGTTGTGAACGAACTAGATCTATTCAGTGAGCCAAACTATTATGCCGAAGGCTACCCACAAAATTATGCTCACTGATGCATTAGCCCAGGATTAAAGAATAACAACGACAAACCGGTTTGTGCTTCAAAGGTGCTTCTCTCAATCCCTTTTAATACAATTCATAGTTAAAACCTGCAGCATTTGATCCCGCCTTCAATACATCGCTTTTACCTACACTGGCTTCTTAGTAAGAACCAGAACCTAGATCTATAGATCACCAGGGGGGCGTCCCAACAAAATATGGTGTTTAGGTAGGCTGGGAATATTTGCTTGCTTACTCGAACTGGGCTGTGGAATATTTAACTACCTAGTTATCACAATTTGAGTGGGCTACCGTCCCTGCCTACCTGGGACCTTATATTATCACCCTCACCACCTTCCATATAGATTGAGTGCTTCCATGCAATTTGGTGAGGTGTCTTCTTGACGATTACCAGTTCGTGCGGAGCTCTTGAAGGTTGCGGCCTTTGTCGGCGAGACGCATCATTGGTATTGAAAAACCAGGTGTTCCACCGAATGGAGCAAAAGTCGAAAAGAGATGTTCAAAAAGCCCAGGCTCAAGCGGTTACTGTGGAAGATTACTCAAGGGCTAGTTAGTCTGATGGAGACATTTTTCGCAACTAGCTCTAATCAATCCTAAAAAACTTAAGCAGAGGATCAATTCTTATAATAATGCAAATTATCTCCCCATCATGCACCATCTTTCACCACACTTTAAAACCGCCAAAAAGCTCGCGCTAAATAAACGCTATTATAACATCACTAAACACATCCTAAATGGTAGAACAGCTATACTTAAGTGGATACTACAAATAATAATCTGTGTGGCACTTGAGCACCTAAATCAGATAATTGTGGTATATTATGGTAATAATATGACACACCGTGCGCCGCATGAATAGCATAGCTGTGGCGTTGAATGGCAAAATGCCATAACTCACTTACCGCAGCCAAGCCACATATTAAGTCAACACAATAAACTTGCTCCCGACTTGAAGTTGTCTGACGTGGTACTTTCCATCATCACAACAAAATCTACCCCTTGGCTTGGGCGGCAGCAACGGCTGGAGGGGATAGGGGCGGTTGGATGATGAACACTGAATGGAAACATCCCCATTCACTCATGCAACTTTCTCCATTACATTTGAGGATGCTTGATTAAGTTAAGAGGCTGTACTCAAAAAGGAATGGGGAAGCCATATCCTTAAATGCACTTTATACAAATACAAAATGATTACTGTTTGTCGGAATGATATCCATGATGACTTTAATAATTGTTTAAACAAGCATTTTGCTGCATAGTAGTAAAGGTGTGTAAAAGCGGGGATTTATGAAACGATTACAAAAAGGATTTATTTTTTCCAAAGCAGGACTTGCTTATTCCTTACGGTAGGACTCTCATAATCTGCAGCTGAAACTTTGATAAGCTCTTAATTCTGAGGTAGTTGAGCATAGCTTAACATTTTCTAGTTAAATACCGGGCAAAATAGCAGGGAAGTGACTCGGAGCCTGACTTGTGGTTAAAAGTGTAACTAGATCCACATAGCTGTGAAGGATTTATTAGTGTATGACTGTAGTTATAATCTTTGGCCCTGGAACAAACGCTATAGCATGAAATGTTTGTTTACAGCTAGAACGTGCATGTAGACTATGGGATTTAGTGTGATGTGTACATTCTGTGAGTTAAAAACAAAAAAAAGAAGAATTTTGTTGAAATTGTGAAAAGTTATGTTATTGAGAGTAAATATATTGCTGGGTCTCTAGTATTTACAAAGTTAGACCTTAAAAAATTATACCAAAAGGAAACTCAGAAAAAATTGACAAAGATTTGTACATGGTACTTGATTTATGAACATGTTTTCAAAAATATCCCACCGCTGCCACCAGATAGAGAAAAATGCATTGTAAACGTCTATCTTCGGCCATCAAAAAGGGTATAGCAGTTTCTTTTCCATTACCCTAGACAGAATGTGGCAAGAAAATCAGCACAAAAACCCCAAAGTTGGGTTACGAAATTTTACCGCTGCCACCAAAATTTTTCTGGTATTGCTCTATCGGACTGCAATCTTTTGTGGTCGCTGCAAACCTTCCTTGATGGAATGCGTAGACAAATATTGTAGCTTTCCTTCCAATTTGCAGTCAGAGTAAGGCTATATTGCTTTTAAAAGGTCTTGAGGTAAACCTGGTTGTCCGGATAGCTATACAGTGAGCTGCGTATGTATAAGTTAGGCAAAAACGAACAAGGATCTCAACTAAAGGTTGCAATATAACAATTGATCGGAGCGTTTCGCGAAAGGTCTTCGCTTGGCAGATAAGATCTGTTAGCGTATCTTTAGTAATTGATCAATTTATCGATCAAAGTTAAGTATTGGGCATGTCCTCCAATCATACTTGCACCAGGGGCAGGTAGACCATCTAGTCAGTTGATTTATCACTATTGGCAGCAATCACTATCCCTTGAATTTCTACTGCTGATCTGGCGCCGTTATACGCTGAAACTGATGCGGTTTTCTCTAACTGGTGGCAGCGGTGGGATATATGTTTATTTGAATGGAACGGCCCTGATTACATAGGGCATATTCAACAATCTGGATGGTATAATTCTAGTATAGACAGGCTTGTAAGAAAACGATACTATTGAAGAAAAAATCTTGAAAGAAACCTGTAGCTGCAACATTAGATCACCGCAGAATAGAAGATTCAAATAACTAATCAGACTCTCAGGACTTAGTTCAACCCTTCACTCCTCTTAAGAGAAATATAAAACTCCTTTTATTCTATTTTTTTTTATTCAAACACGTCATTTGTTTTGCATCTCAATGAAATTCGCGTAACCAACAAAAATTTTGATTGCTCACATTCTGTCAAGATTCTTCTGCTTTATTTCCTTAAAAACAATGACTCTCTCTGTAACAAAAACACAAAAAAAAAATAAAGCAATCCCTTTGGTCTATTCACCCCTTGGTCCTTTTGGCCATGTACACTTCAGTTGCATTTCCATACCCAGTCGAATGCGATTAAGGTTTTCGTCCTCTTTTTTTTTATTTTCAAAAGGACTAATGTTTTCGTCCTTTTGTTTCAAGTCCCCGATTTCTGGTTTAGACTATGACTTGGAAATTGCTTTTTAAATCCTTTCTTTTTTGTTTCTCTCTTGTCCTTTGGAGACCCAGAATGATTACATTTCTTTCACCCCTCACAGTTGTCTGAGCATTCGGCAAGGGGGGTTTGGGGGAAGTTTAGCAAATTACTCATTCTCGTTCTGTATCTACATTTTTATCCAGAAAGTTCACGTACAATAACAAACAGAGTAACACACAACAACAGCACGAAAAAAAAAGAATTATTGAAATGCATGCGGATCCTATATACATATACCATCGTATTCGCTGCAAAAGGACCTCACTCTCTGTAGAAAAGAAGGGGGAGCCAATCTCTGGTTTAATACACTTAGCCAACTCGTAACGAAGGGCTAAGTCCTAAATACGATAATTCCGTGCCATTTAGATAAGCCTGAAGTAGATTTCTTTTTAATTCAATTAACAACTTTATCCTAGAACCCCCGATTCCATTACACTTTGATAACACAGTTAACGGGAATTTTCGGTTAGAATCAGAGAAATCTCAGGGTAGACAGCTAGCTAGCCAGATTTATTAATGGGTGTGTTAATGGGTGGGACTGCCGAGGAAATTAATTTTTTATGAGCCCTTTTTGATGTGAAAGTTTAAGGGAATTCTCAATCCCTTTCGTCCATATACCCCCCCCCCCCCCGATACAAATTCGGATCAGCATTGAATCACATGAATAAAATATGATTGGGTTAAAAAAATATTGGGCTCATATATTCATTGCTTATGGTGGTTCTATGCGGAGGCTTTAGGGTTGTTTAGATTACTCTCTAGTGGTGAAAAAAGAAAGCTTGTCAGATAAATATCCATAGTTTGATTTCTGAAAGACAAGGTCGATTGCCGATACTGTTAATGTGCTACCTAGCCTATCATGGACCCCAATAAATGTGACGAAATATTGCGCAATAGTAACTTTTGATGCAAAAAATCGCACCTTCGGAACCCCTGAAATATTGTATCTTCTGCTATCTGTGAAATTTAACTATTAGACATTCTGCATGACTTGAACGACATGGCGGGCTAGTGGTGATGTAAAGACTGAGTCGTAAGCTAAAAACTCCTACAAAGCCCTACAAATAACGGCATTACGAAGAAACAGAATGAAACAGCGAAAATTACTTCTGCTATTTAACAATAGAGTTAGTTTAGAAAATCAGATCTAGATGGCGTATTTGTCTTAAGCCCTTCTGCGCCATCTAGAAATGAGTTTGTTCAACATATTACTTACAATTTTGCAAGATAATTGGAATTACAATTTTGCCAGATAATTGGAAGGACTTTTTCAGCAAGAAATTTAAAACATTTTAAGGATATTTTGGGGTGCATTACAAAATTGGAGGGATTCAAAGAACTGACCTTAAAAAGATAATTATTTTTAGGAAGGCATGGAATCGTTTTGTTTGGTAGTGGGTGTAAATATAGGGTAGGTATACACTCTAATATCTAGCGAAATTATTTTAGGTAGTTTTTGTTGTTAATAGCCAAACAAAATAATTCTTTTTGACTAGGTGCCCTTTGGGGATCAAATTTATTTTTCATGTACGGTTCTCTCTCCATGTGACACTGGGGTAAGGTTTTGCGTCGAAGATCAGGACCTAATATCTACTCCTGGTTAGTAACATCTCGCTAGTTCATTCTACGCGTCTTATAAAAATTTAATCTTTTGGGGATGGCGTTATAGAGAATTAAAAGCACCGTAAAAGGGACACCAAAAGAGATACTAGGTTGGGCCCCCAGACAGACTATAAAATTGACTTAGGACTGCTTTTATTTGTGAGTTCACTGCAACACGGTTAAGAGCATTTGAAATACAGTCAAAGCCCATTTTTGTACGTCCGCTTCCCGAAGAGTCCGCCAAGGTCAAACCCACTCTCCCCAAACTGAATTCCAAGATGCGCTTGAGATAACTGTCCAAACTAAAACGTCGAATGTCATTGAACATTGATCACCGATACGGAAAGAGGCGATGCTGAAACATTCACTGTCAGTGAAAAAATCATCACGGAAGCCACTAACTAAAAGCATCGGCGCAGTGCCGGAAATGTGTGGATCGTAGCTGCCTTTTATTTTGGTCACCTGCGTACTGCACATGCGATGAACGCCGACCAGGCACGACAGGGCGGCATAAAGGGGGCAGCAGAACAGAGATTTGGTTGTGCCCCCAGGCACACTGGAATCCCCTGGTGTGATCAGGACTGTTGAAGAAAGAAACCAAACCCACTGAGAGTACATCCCAAGGCCCATAAGTGCGGCTTTAGAAGTCTTCAAGCTAAAAAGAAGATCTGCAGACTAGCTGTGAAGAAAGCAGATGAGATAATATTTAAACAGGAGGATTCTACACATAAAGAGGATCAGACTTCGATGAAGGGAAAGTTAGACAAAGGACCACGCAAAATCGAGGGTAAGTTTTCGTCTTTCAGCAAGTAAGTTTAGTTATTCAGTTGGCTAAATTTGTTTTCTAGGTTTCGGATTGAGGATCTCCTATCGTAGTCAGCGACTCTCCTTTTAAAAAATGTCCTGATTTTAGGGTCTGGAAGTCATTCCGGTCATTAGACCGGTCTTGAATTGAAGATTGCTTCCACCTGTGACATTACTGTACACAGCTATTCAAATGTCAAAGATGCGCCGCCTAAAAGATGTTTGAGATGATATTTCGTTCCTTTTACCGCCGCTCCTCATAGTCCTCCCATGTGAGGTGATCGAGCCGGTATTGGACGCCACTCGATCCCTCGCTGGGCACAATATACTTAGCCTTCCTTTTGATGCTAGGTGTTCGAAAGAAGATCGGTAGGAAAATTTAGTTTAGAAGTTTGCGAAACTGTCGCTGTAGATCTCAACAGGATTTTCCCGTCTTCCAATAAACCGCTTCTTCGGTCCGATTAAGGCTGGCGTTGTTGAGAACGAAACTACTTCGAAATGCCTTAGTGACGAAGCAGATGAATACTTCTACATACGCCTTGGTTGATACTACTACATACGCCTTGTTTCCTCGAGTCCTGTACTGGATGTGGATTGGGACAAAGAAGTCAATTCCTGTGGGCAGAAACGGTCTTGTTGGTTGTTTTCTCTCGGATGGGAGACTCCCCATTATTTGCCCCATATCTTTGAAGTTAAGCTCTAAAACATCGTATTGATGAAAGATTGTTTAAAGTAACTGCCTTCCTCTTAATGGCCAAAATTGTTACCTGGCGGAAGAACGAATGTTGCGAGAATTTGCTAGTCAGTTGGCCGTTGTTTTCTGGAATTGAGCCCAGTCTTCTTCCAGTATTGAGAACCTATGTTGCATTTGCTGTATGCCATTCTCCATATCTGGGAGAAAACATTGATAAACATCTTTTTTTCGACAGGGTTGGCGTGACTGTTTGCGAGCAGATTATGTTGCTGCTCGGGATCTTCCAGGTATATCCCACCGCTGCCACCGCTATTGTGACTCTCTAAAAATATTCGCTAAGTCTACCGCCGTCGTTTGTGCACAAGGAAGTTTCATTTGCAAATATAAATAAAACAAGCGAAAACGCCTTCACCAGTGCCAGATATTTATATCCCACCGCTGCCACCACATATTGTAACTTTCTAATTCTGTTCCCCTTTCTTCCTGCTAGAGAAGTCTTTTTTAAAGCTCTGGAACTGCTTCTCGATGCGTTTCGCGATTGCGGATTGAAGAGTTATAAGTTGGTCGAATGCCTCCATGGCTTAAACAAAGTCGGGGTCACCAAATGATTCTCGATGCGTCGGGGTCACCAAATTAAAAACAGGAACGTTGAAAATAAAAAAGAAGGCATGGAGTGAAGAGATGCTATCTAGGTTAGGCAAGGGAAAAGAAGAAGGACCTCCCTCATCGTAATCGTGCACCCTAACCCCAAGGCTATCAAGGCCGGCCGTATAAATCTATAAAGCCTTTTCCATGTACAGATTTTTTTTTTTTTTCAAAACGATTTCCATAACAATCGCCTCGTCGTAATAAAACAAATTAAAATACACAAAAAATTCCATTCCGTTCCTCACAAACACAAATTAAACACCGCAAAAAACTCCATTCATTTAGCGGGTAATACTGTAAAGTGAAACCTTCCAAGAATCCACAACCATGTTATTGTTAGCTAATTAGTGTGACGGATGCTCAACTTCCACAATTTCCTCAATTTGCAATGTGAAAGATAACGATACAAAGTGCTAATTATATCCATGGCTTTTCGTAAAGCTTAAAGAGCATACGGAGCACAGGTAGATGGGGCGAATCGGGCCACAGAGACAACGACAGTGTTTCGAAAATTTTCAATGGCCTGTCCCCATTATCCCTTACAGTAAGCGGGAAAGCCCACAGACTTTTGATGATGATGGCGGGGGTGCACAGAACAGAGGCGGGCAGCAAAAGTATAGAAGCCAAGGTTGCCGTCGAAGGATTGACTATACACATACATATATGCACATTTATATATACGGAGATAGTAGAGGAAAGGATTCGATAGATTTGTTGCTGTGCAGCGGTGTACCTGCAGTATCTGTACCTGTATGGATGCTTGAATTCATGTTTGGTTAGATAAGCAAATACAAACCGGAAATAATTAGCTTCAATTTATCCTGTTATCTGCCGGAATACCTGGTACCAAACGGAAGAGCATTATTGTCCTCTCAGCTGCCTGTGGCTGAGGGTTTCTTCTGTAGTAGTTCAGCATATTTCCTTCCCTTTACGGCGTTAATTGAAATCGTTTTATATTTTTAGATAAAAATCAGATTTGTGTGCCAGAATCAGGATGGAATCATTAAGAAATATTCGTCCTGGAAGATACATACAACGAACCGAACCTGCAACGAACGACACGACACACAAACAATGCCAGTATTAATTTCTACTCTAGTTACCTACCTATCGTTTCTAAACAGATGCACTTGCCATCAAAACCGCAGCACATTCTGGAACCTTTCTGACTAAGCATCCACTAAAGTAAAACTACCCCTTGCTCCTACCCATACACTCCACATCATCCACCCTCTATACGACTATACCGATGACGAAGTCGACCCCTAATGCAAAGAGGATCAGGAAGGGTATTGTTGCAGAAACACCACCACCAAAAACTACGGAAGTTTTGAGAAACATCCCCAATGTGTTTGCCCTTCTGTGGAAATCACAACTTTGTCATAAACTAAGTGTTGGGGTGGATATGATGGGTATATACAATATCGGATGGAGATGGCTGGGTGGACCACCAAGAAGATGGTGTGGGTGCCCCAAGGACATGTGTTCGCATGCATATAAGCTGCATTTATAGTAACGACTTTGGTGTAATGCCTCCGAACTACGACAGTCATTCCCAGTATAGGTACAACGGCTGCATGCTGCGATACAACCAACAGCAACAGACTGCGCGATAAATTAAGTTTTGATACTTTGCCAAACCCAATTTTAAGAGGGTTGTTTTCAATCTATTTCGGGGAGGGGGTGGAATTTTTAGTTTTTTTTCAGTCCTTTTGGGTGCTACGTGCAGCGGAATAAAGTATGCCCCTATATTAATTGGATTTGCTTCGGTGTAAAATAATACAAGGGCGGGAGTGTAGACTGAACGTTCTTTATGCGCAAAATAATACAATTTTATTCAGCAGCCAAAGGGGATGCTGTGAGACAAGTGATCGTGAATTCAGCAAATTAAGCTCCTTAGTTAGTTGTTTTGTTAAAGTAGCATGTATCATGGTGCAGGGAGTTGGCATTAGCTTGAATTTAACCTTCATTAAAATTTATTTGGGAAAAATATTCCGAGTTTCCTTCCCACACCTTGACCTAAGGTGATTTAAACTTTGGGCGACTTGTCCTTCGGACAAACTAGACTTCTAGCGATCTGGTCTTCTGATGAACATGAGGTAGGTAGAAGCAGGAGCGCAGCTCCATCGAAGCCGGAGGCTAGGGAACAAATTTCGCTGAGGTGCGCAGTTTGTAGCCGAACTCGTGAGCTCGTGAGTTTTGGCGGGAGAAGAGGCAATAAACTAGGAGAGGTTCTAGATCCAGTTCGTCGTATCTGGCACCCATTCCAAGTCGAGATTGGAAAACTTGGGTCCAATTCATCCATTTGCTTAACACCTTGCCGTACTTCAAACTCTTCTGTTACCCCGCATGCATCAGTCATACCAGCTTTAAGAGACTTCTAATTCCGACGAATAACATCATTCAGTTCATTCCTCAAACTGGACCTCAAACTGGTAAAATCTCGCTGGTGCATGGAATGGCTGCCATTTAATCTTGGATATTGGTTGTCAATCGTCTCTTTGGTGTATTAGACCAAGAATATGGGGAAAATATAAACACGATCATGAGAGATACCAACGAGGCACACTTACTAGAACTCCTCAAAAATCAAACATCATTAATAGAGTCCACCCGAATGCTCATTACGTTGGCGTTGGCAGGTCTTGCACTCTTCTCTCCCCTATTTTTTCGACTACAGCTTACTATTTGACATGCCAAAATCATATCACTCCTAAGACAGCGACTGTTCCATCGAAAAAACGCACTCTTCCCACGGCTATCTTATACCCGCAACATCATATTAGACCAAATCCATCCATAATGAGACAAATACCTTAAAATAATCTGGGAGAAAATATTGATATACATTTTTTTTTCGACTGGTTTGGCGTGACTGTTTGCGAGCTGATTACGTTGCTGCTCGGGATCTTCCAGGTATATCCTACCGCTGCCACCACTTTTGTGACTCTCTAAATATATTCGCTAAGTCTACCGCCGTCGTTAGTGCACAAGGAAGTTTCATTTGCAAATATAAATAAAACAAGCGAAAAACACCTTCACCAGTGCCAGATATTTATATCCCACCGCTGCCACCACATATTGTAACTTTCTAATTCTGTTCGTCGTCGCTATTGAATAAAAAAAATTGTATTCGTAAAAGTAAATAAAACAGCGGAAAGTGTCTTTATCAGTGCCAGGTATTGGTATATCCCACCGCTGCCACCGATTTGCGACTCTCTGATTATAGCGGATGTGTGTACCGATGTCGTTAGTGAACAAGGAGCTTTCTGTCATAAAACTAAATAAAAAACAAGCGAAAATCCGTTTTTAGAAGCTTGCTATTTCCCTGCTTTGCTATTCTCAATAGTTAATCCTACCTGCAAAATTGTATGAATCAAAAACTTAAACTCTTCTATCTGGGATTTGTCTCAGACATATTAAATCCGGTATAATCATAATCTACAATAGAAATAAGCGGAGAAAAATCCAAGAAAAAGATTCTTTTATTGATACTTAAGTCGCGAATGAGTGGCACTTAAGAAACCAATGAATAACACATATAACCTATAAGTCTGAACATCGCTCTCTCTATCTTTACTAATATCCTTGTTCTTCATCCTCCCCCCCATATACACACATGAAGTGATGCCACGAAAATAGCGCTCGTTCTCACTAGCGCCCATAATTCTTCAGAAAAATTTAATATCGAATTTAATGTGAAATATTTTATGAAGGCGCCGCCGCTTTCTTGGCACATTCTTCTTCTAAAACTGGCAGCCTTCTTCTTGCACTCTCAAAGAAGTAAAAAGAGAAAAAGACTAGAGCGCTTCACCAACAACAAATAAGTAGAAGAAGAAGAAGAAAAAAATAAGATATCCTTCATCACATGAGTTGGTGAACTTGTAAGGAGCTACCCCGGAATGTTTGCTTGCCATCTCGCCATCGGTGGTGCTTGCGTGAAGTCAACTCTGTCATATTGGTCTAAGGACTAAGGAGTCACCCGAATTTATGACGTCCTTTTAATCATGGTAAGTGATTCTGTCCTCCAGAGATTTATCGTTACGTTTAATTGTTTGCCTCGTAGTAGAGAGCTCTTTCTCTCTTGCCCAAGGACTCTTTTGTGCAGGATGCGATTGTGATTTTGAACATACCCTTAATAAAATTCGGGCTATCCACCTCGAATGCCTATTTGACATTTTGTATTTTGTTTCATTGTTCGACTGACAATTTATAACAAAAATGGAAGTCTTCTTCACTAAATTCCAGACGATTTTTACCACCGTTCGTCGTCATCGTCGTCGTCGTCTATTGAACATTGCTTCCACGGTAAATTTAAAGACGCTCGTCTTATCTCAATGCATCACCTTTAATTATTCTGGGATTAAGGACTCAAACTCCTTGTTGAGTAACTTGTTGATACAAGAAACCTGATTTACCTTTTCCTGTGTATTTGCCCACAATCTTCTTCTTTTTTATTTATTGTGTGTGCTCGGTTCTGTTTCTTTTTGTCTATTTGATCTCACACTCTGGACCAAACAACAGTCACAGACCTAAATAAACATTTATCCGAACCACATACATCCTTGAGGGGATAACAGTATCGGGCCGGGGGACAAGGGTATACCGGTAAGGGTATGTACGTATATAGTGAAAGGACTCTACCGTACACTCTCTGGGACAATAGGCAAAATGAGATGTGAAACGAAAACGCCAACTGAATACGAAATCAGGCTCTCAGAATTACCTTCATGTCGTTTAGGGTCCTTTCGTCCCCTTTATCTGTGATTTTTCCACTTTGCAATTCTAGGGTTAAGCTTTTGTTTGGCTATCCTTGGGTGATATCTAAACCGACATACAAACCCATCTACAATTGTGTAACAGGAGTGAAGGTGTAACACAACACCGGAGAAAAATGAAAGGAACATGAAAAAAAATGAACAAACGAAAAAAAAAAACAAAATATATATGTATATAACGAAAACCTCCAGGACGAAAAGAATCACTTACACAGTACAAGGATACGTTTAGTTTTTGGTTTAAGGATACTTAGCCTTGCGTTTACATTTGATCAATATAAAGGACTTCTTGATATTTCCTATTCACCACAACAGCAGTAATGATAATAGACCAGAAGTTGGAAAAGTGTTTTACATTTGGACTTGGGACTGTTTATTTGGACACCACACAGGGCAGGGGTGGTGGTGGGTGGGTGGCTGCTGTATTTTGTGTTTATGTAAATTTTGTGATTATTCCCTTGGCCAAATATTTACTGAACAAAAAAACGCCAAACAAGAGAAAAGTGAATAAAACTTTTATTGCCATCATTTCACAACCTGGGGAAAATTTAAGTTTTGGAACTTTACTTACGTTTACATTGTGAAAAGATGATTGAATTTCAGTTATTTTCTTATCAAAATGAGATTTTTGTAGTTTTGTTTGCATGTTATTTAAAAATGAAAGGGTAAAATAGAAACGGAAGGGATAATCGTGAGATATGAAATGGCTTCAAGGTTATTTCAACAAACTTCGCTCAAGAATCTGGTTTGCTATAACAAGATGCGGTCTCACCAATAATTTTTAACATTGCAATAGAGTCTTCACAAGAAATTCAGATACAATCCTTCTTTTTTATCTGTTCCTTCAATCTCTCGTGGCTGGTCATAGGGCGGAAACGGTTGCTCTCCAGCGGACTCTTTTTTGTGCGGCAGTTCTCAGCCCCGTACAAGATCTCCTAGTTGGTCGTACTAGCCTTTGCATAAGTCTTAAGTCGTATTTTAAGCCTCGAAATTTCTCCCAAGTGCGTCTTCCCAGATCTTCCAGGTGTATCCCACCGCTGCCACCAACTTTTTGTGACTTTCTGAATATCATCGTTGAGTGTACCGCCGTCGTTTGTGAGCAGGGAATTTCATTCGTAAAAATAAATAAAACAAGCGAAACGTGGTTTCATCAGTGCTAGGTATATCCCACCGCTGCCACCACTATTGTTACTCTTGTGGGACCATTGGGGAAAAAGTTGCCAACCAGTAAACTCTGTTTTGTGCGACAGCTCTTAGCTCCGTTCAGCGTCTCACAGCTGTTGATACTAGCTTTCGTGTAAGTTTGAAGTCTTATTTTAAGGTTCGAAACCCCTCGCAATTCCTGTTAGAAAAACTTTCTAAATGAACAGTGTGTTATGGTAGCCAGACACATGTTCCATTGTTTATTTGGCTTGATCCTATCCACATCTACGGCAGTGAGTGATATACGGCGTTGTAAATTTGGCCGCAATCGGCCAGTGTCTTGTTAAGATGGACACTATTCTGCTGATGTCCTTCGAAAGTATCATCAAGAAGTCGCGTGATCTCTGCTTGTTGTATAGTCAGATCCTTGTCTTTGACTGTAGTGTTAAGCTTCTGCACCTGGAGTTGGCGTTGAAGCAAGTATTTGGCGTTATCTTCAACAAACACAGCCGCTTTTGTCTACTTCAAGTATTGTCAATTGATCTGCTTTTATGTTGCCCTCGATGTTCCTCGAACCGGTGCACACTGAAGAGTGTCCTGTACCTCCTAACGAAAAAAGACAGATGCTTTAATTATATTGTGGCTAGCTTCAACATTAGATATGCGGCGCCCAGTGATCTTCAAATTTTCTCGTTCCTCTCTAGTGGGGATATGGATATCAAAAAAAGGCTTGAAGTTGTGATTCAATAGCATGTAGTTAGTTGGGTCTTCTACCATTACTAGTTGTGCGGAGTGTAGTATATTTCTGTTTCTATACGTCTTCTCCACCCAGCCAATGCCAACGCTCAGCCTGGAGTATGCCATTTGTATATCGTCTTTATCGTCTATCGTCGAGCTGCTGTGGAGGATTCTAGTTTTTGTGTTTGAGGACTCTCTTACCCAAACCTTTGAATATAACGAGCTCCGTCGGGGAAACATGTCCGGTACATGTCCACGAAAAGGTACACCATTTTTTTTTTAAATTTTTCATTCTTTAGAAATATAAATTAAAACCCCTAAAAGTATGCAATAAAATATATTTATTCCATTTTACCCGAAAGTATGCACACAAAAATAACCAGCCCACAAAGAGGCTACGTCGTTAAAAGCTTACATGGCTTCAACTTTCGTGCGTCTTAAACGTGATCTCTATAAAATATGAGCTTGCGTAGGAAACAATTGGCGGCAAAGAGGTATAGGAGCTAAAGAAATTGCTATATAGGTGCACTTAGACAAAAATATGAGGGAAATATGAAGGGAAATTGAGTCTTATACTTTTTTTCATTTTTGAGTTGCCTGAAGATCTTTCTGTAAGATTTGAAGATCTTATATTTCTTTAAATTTCACCGATTTATTACCTATATTTATTTTCCTCAAAACTAAATATAATTCCATAAAGAAACATATTCTCGAAATGGGGAAATGTTCACGTAGCAACTTTAATCTGTTTCTATTTCCGCCTTTTCGGATTAAATTATTATCATTCTAGTACTCTCCGCAGAGAATATTAAACCGAAATGGCCATATGTCCATGCTCCTTTCACAAGGATTTAAATTCCCTCCCCCGACTCCCTCGTCGTCCTCCTCAATTCCTACTTAAAACACGATGACGACGTCGCCGCTGCATGCAACCATTCCGAGCGTGTATATGCGGCAGTGCAACCAAACTGGCTGGAATAGGAGCGAACAGTTTCTTCCTTGTGTATTTATGCAGAGATTGAGGGTATTGCATATCCTTGCATACATCCTTGCATGTTGTAGGCGACATATTCAAGAGGATCAGTTATGAATAGGAATTTGTGTAAATCCTCAACAGATATTATTTAATTCCGTTCCGTTTATGGATTCAAATGGTTATTAAGTGTGTTACGTAATCAGATTTAGGTCCTTTATCACAGTGTAACCGCATTCACAGCACTTTAAAGCAAAGCACAGCACGATAAAGGGGATGTGCAATAGTCTCTTCAGATGTGCTCTATGTTATCTCACATACACACACCAATACACATTATAATTTTTAAGTAGATCCTTAAAGTAAATTCAAATTTCAACTTTAAAATATTTTACAGCTGTGTGTATTGTGCTCAATCACTAGCAGCGCCCAATTTTCACCATTCAATTTCTCTATGGAGAGTAAAGTTTGAAGCTTATTCAGGATAAATCCACCCCGGTGTCCTCCCATCGTATGAATTTCTGCTGACTACAATAGACCTGAAACTTAAGCACTTCATTATAAGTTAGTCTCATAGTTGTGTGTCAGGGACGGAGGGGCGGGGAGGGGCTGCTGAGATTTTGCCAGTGGAGATGAAAGGATGGCAAAAAACCTCGTTCGTGGTTGACTTCCTTTGTCTCCGTTGTATACGTAGCCCTCTTCTAGGGTGTCCAAATGCCATCTACAGGAGTTTTGTACTTAATTAACGATAGTTTATGTTTTTAATGTTATTTTTCTCTTTTTTATTTAATTTTTTTTTTTGTTTAAAAAAAACTCCTTCTTACTTTTTCGTTAATTTTTACTTTGTTCTACTTTTTTTGTTGCAAAGACTCTTGATAAAATGGGACTTTTTTAAAATACTTTTTGAGTTTCTTTTTAACAATATCATATTTGAAGTTTATTACTGTATTTTTAACGGTAGACCAACAGCAAAAAGAAGGGCGAAAAAAACAATGTCCGCCACCTTTGGCTAAACCTTTACGTAAGCTCAACCAAAAATGCTGGCGATCCTGGCCTGGCCTGCCTGACAACAAACTTGGAACTTACACAAGGATGTAATACTGGAATTTGGCTAGACAGCCAAGCACTGCATTCAGTAGTGATGCGTTCGAAGTTAGTGGAGCGATGTAGAGCCGAGCTAGAAAGGCTAGGCAGAAAACACAACGTGACTCGCGTCTGGGTTATCGGTCATAGGAACATAGAGTGGAACGTGAAAGCCGACTACCTAGTCAAGCACGGAGGGCCTCTCCGGGCTCGCAAACCGAGATAGTCGGCAGCTCAATAGGAGTAATCAAAAGTCCTATTTTTAACTATCACCTGCTGCTATCCAGCCCAAAGTGAAGAGCACTGGAGACTTGCACTATCTCTTGGGCGACTTGGCCGACTTATAGGAAAAAGAAAACAATTTGCCTCTTAAGCATACCTCGACGAGATATTGCAAGAATCAATGCAATCATCAAGTTACATTGGCCCATAGGAAACGACGCTGCCAATCCCCGCCCAATGTCTGTTGTCGTAGCTCCGGGGAGACAACGGAGGGAGAAACACTTGTTCACTTCCTATGTAGGTGCCCAGCTTTAGCTAAAATCTTTTGGAAGACTTAAAAGATATCTCCAGACTGGAGATCAGATCACTGACAAGCCTTCACAGGATGGCTTTAAGCATCTGTCACACCTGACCAAACGACCACTACACAATCAAGGTACACAAGTTGTGGCAACAAAACGGGGCACAAAGCGCTAATTGGAGCACTGGAGACAGCTATCTACCTACCTACCTAAATTGGATAATTTCATCCTTCACATTGTTAATTGGCAAATTTCAATGTTCTCAATGTAAATTTGGTAATTTCAACATTTCAACGTTCACAATATAAATTGGTTAATCTTAATTAAGGTTACAATTTAAATTGACTAATTTCAAAGTTC
Organism: Thereva unica; assembly: GCA_949987705.1. Classification (NCBI taxonomy): domain Eukaryota; kingdom Metazoa; phylum Arthropoda; class Insecta; order Diptera; family Therevidae; genus Thereva; species Thereva unica. The sequence continues at coordinate 107,766,282 of OX465284.1, forward strand.
ACAATGTAAATTACGTTGTTAATTATTGTTTTCGCAAAAATATTGAGCTGCTTGCAAGCAATTTGTAGGTCAAGGAGCCCAACGCTTTGATCTATTTCTTGCTTCAAATTCAACATGGCACTTTGTCGAAGTACACTCTGCTCTTCACAGATCGGTTTCCCATATCAACACTATTCCCAACCGCCTTGTACTATGGCAAAGCCAACTTGTTGGAGGGTATTCGCTACTTTTAAGCCACCGACTGGGACTTATGTTTCCGCAGTGCCAACTGAACTGGACTGAAATTGATGTTTATTTTCAGCAGGACAAACTCTCTTGCGCGAAAAATTTGAAAGGCACTTCAGTGTTGAAATATCCTCGATAAAGCTATTGCATGGTAAACATTTTGAAAGGTGTTCCATGCGGAAAGACTAACATAAATGAAATATTTTTCATGAAAATAAAATAAATTAATTTATTGAGATTAATGCGTTGCTCATTGTATTTGGAAGGGAATATCATAAACGCATTGGGGAGGATCTTCTTTCGGTTTAAGGTTTTGAGAACCCAAGCTTAAGATTCCAGATACTGCTTTGCCTGGATGAAAGCTACTTAAAGAAAATTCGAAATTGTTTTTTAAGTGATTACATAAATTACTTAAAATACTGGAAAAAATATAGTCGTAATTAAGAATATGTTAATCCCATACTGCTCGCTGTTTCAGCAGGGAAACTCTACCTCAAAAGCGCCTCATTACCCAACATTCTCTCTCTTGTAATTTATCACGACTAATTACAAATGCATTCCTCCAGCATCGACGAGCCTTTACCAAGCAAAAAAATCCTTTCATTTAATTCCATTCCCCCATTTTTTTTTAGTCCTGTATAAATTAATCCACCCCAAAAAAATCCCTTTTTACCTATACCAATTTGCCATTAACACACCTACGATCCTGTTTCGGTTATTCTGCTGGTATCTCCGATGGAATCTCTCTTAATTGCCATTAATTAAAGCTAAATTAGGATAATTGAATTATCGAAGAGCACGACTTATCCAATTGACTGTAATCAATATCCTCGGAGAATTTTTCCGAGGGAATCAAACAGGATAACGAGCATGCCACAGGCCCAGTCAAAGGACGTCGACGAGGACGACGAGGTCGGTGCGGCTAAATTTCGTACACTCTCGTATATTTCAGCTTATCTATGTCAGGATATAAATTGTTATTCTCCGTAATTATGGTGTTAAGCTCTTAATGGATATCCGAAAGCGCTCTTAAGTAATTAAGTGTAAACTTTCCGCCACCAGATGGAGCGCTTCAATTTCTTTTTACACTCTTTAAGGGTAGCAATTTTTTCAAGGGTTTTTTTTGTTGTTGTTTTGTATTTAAAATGAATATAAAAGGGGTAAAAGATTTTCATGTAATTACACAATTTTAAAAGGTCGATGCAACACTTTTGTAGGTTAATTATTATATTTGTATGTATGTATAGGTATACAGAGGGAGAGAGTATGACTTTCAAGAATCCTTTAATTATTCACAGAAATTTGCGCAAACACCTGAGATCTAATGACGCAATTACCCGTACCGTAATCGCTTTTTAATTACTACCCAGAAGGTGAAAACTTATGATTTATCATATCTGATGACATTTTCTGCTCATGAATGATTCGCAATTAAAATTTTGGTACTACTCCAAAAAGTTTTTGATTGATTTTAAATTTGTTGAAATTTTGTGCAAATAATTCATAAAGGATAATTTAAGTTGAGGTTAGTTATAGTTTGGAGACAAATAAATAGTTGTTAGTTATGGATTTTAGACGTTTCTAATAATTTAGAGCAAATTAACTAAAGCAGTACACTTTTCTCTAGGACGCCTTGTTATTTGGTTTCCTATAGTTTGTAATTTTAGTTCAAGATCGAAAATTATTACGTATAATGCACTCCTCACCCCAGGTACCAACACCTTGTTGCAGGTTGCCGGAGAAACGTATGCCGAACAGGCTATTGCAAACAGACCAGACAAAGCTAGGTACATACACCCTCCTTCACCTAGGTACATACACCTTGTCCTATGTTCTCTTTTCCCACGCCAAGATGATTCCCGTCCCGATGGCTGCGTGGCCAGTTAGTGGTTGAAGAGTGCTGGTGGTCAGGGGCGGCGCTTTCATAGGTGCAAATGGTGCACTTGCACCGGGCGCAATTTCAGAACTTCGAAAAAAATTGAGTGTTTCCGGGCCTTCATTGTCATATATTAACAGAACTGCACAGAGTGTCAGTGCCTTTTCCATTGTCATCTGCAAGGCCTACGCCTGATTACGTCGTCTATTCTTTCTTGGCTGGGAAGGTGCCATAGTTCTTGATTTGTAGTAATTCGTATTAGACGTACTATTATAGATTTCTAATTCGGCGAGAAACGCATGGATCGCCTCTGTTCTGAAGCTGTTGAAAGTTCCTGTAATACATGCCGAGTAGTGACCACCTATTATGCCTTGAAATATGAAGGAGAACGACATAAAGACCTCTATTATGGAGATTCGAGAGTATAGTATTATAAATTTATTTTTGGAACCCAAGATTGTGCTGGAAATAGTTATGGAAGTGCAGCTAACACGGAAATACATACTGGAGCATTAAACAGCATTATCGGGAGAGTTTTGTGAAGTTAAAGCGCAAGGAAACTCAGTACCAAAGCAAGATCGCCAAACGAATCCTGATTGGACACATACAGGGCGGCACTTTCATAGGTGCAATTAGTGCATTGGCACCGGGCGTAATTTCAGAAAAAAAAGTGAAAGCTGTTCCCCTGCCATCATTTTCGTGTATTAATGGAACTCCACAAAGTGTTCGTGTATTTTTTCATTTTCGCAAAATAACTTACTGCACCGGGCGCAAAACAGCAAAACGCCGGCCCTGCTGGTGGTAATAGGTTCCCTCCGATGCTTGTGCAAAGGCGGAAAAGATATCAGATTGCGAGGAATGAAAAGGCTGGCACTGTGCATGAGCGAGACTGGGAAGACAAAATAAGGTTCTAAACGATTTTTGAGAAGTACAGCAAACGGCTCTGGCACAAAATCAAGCTAACTCTCCTGAGCCACGGGAGATTCAGAAAAGACCGGCGTCCTCATCTAAAGAAAAGATCGAGTGAGAAGCCAAAATAGCCTCTCAGAGTTCTCCAAGAAAAAGTCTGCTGCGGCAAGTACAGCAGATTAAGGAGCCCAGAGCAAGGTTTGGTGGACGACTACCTGCTACGTTCTAGAACGCAATGCCCCGAGAAAACCCGAGTGATGGACTGATGGAGGCTGTCTAGCATCCCTTCGTCGTCTAGTACGATGCTTCTACTAAAGTCCTTGGCCTAGCCAGGTCCTAGGTGAAGTGGGTTATGAGTAGGCATGGAGACTTATAAGGCATGCCTTCCTCGTTTCGGATTGGATGATTCCCACTTCTGACCAGGCTGGGTTAGAGATCCGCTGAACCGATATGCAGCAGCTTCTCGAATTATGAAAGGCTCGCACCATTCCATCGTAAAAAGGGAGAGGTTGCAGGAATTCTGATGTTGGCATTAAGCATAGCTCCACTTTTATACGTACGAAATCACTGAGATAAGAGAAAAGAAAAAGTCTAAGCTGTATGCTCAAACAGAAGACTTCTGGTGTGCTGCATAAACGTTAGCAGCCAGAGGGCTCCACAGAGGAGCTGGGAGCTTAAAAAGAGAAAAAAGAGCTAGCTTCATCCACAATGTTTGGCTGTGGATCAAGGGTACATGGGTAGGCATGCATGCAAAAATCAAAATTTTGCATCAGGTTTCTGTGGAACAAGGGCCCATGCCCAGGAAGTAATTACTTATTCGTGGGAAATCTGTTTGCACCTATTTACATATTAGGAATAGCCTTCGCCTTAAATCATAGGTGACCTGGTTACGTCACTTTTACCAATGAACCTGTACCCTAGATCCAATTATGTAAGTCATCCTCATTCTTGAATGTAGTAGGTTGTAGTAGTAGGTCATGAACTAGTTCCCACACTCAACCGACCCCATACCCACTACCATTTCGTCGCAATAAGCTGCCTGGGATTGCCATAGCAATAATATTATCCAACTTTCCTAAGGACCAAATAACTGAGGAATAACCTCAACTGCAATAAGGTATGGGCTGAATAGTTCGAACTCTTTAGGGGGGTCTCGGTAAGCTATGGGCTCAGTCGCTCAAACTAAATGGCATACTAATCCGATAGGACGAAGATAGAAGGTTGTTATTTTTTTCAGCCAACCCGAAGGTATAGAATCCACTCCAACCTTATCTATTTTGCTCGATGACAAGATATTTTGTTCACTTCACAATGTCTCCCAAAACTTTTCCAACTACCGGCCCACTAATTCAGCACATGTTCGAAATAAATTTCATCTAAATCACAACTAAATATAAATTTTAGTTAATTACTGCAATGACTGCAGCAGACGTACAGAGCGAGATAGAGAGAGTGCAGTAAAGTTCGATGACAACATAATCAAACAATTGTTACAGTAAAAGACAAAAACTTTTGCCAGAAAAGTTCATTTTCAAATGATTTACTCGAAAATTGTACAAGTTTTTCTCTGGAGGTAAACTGCCACCCCCCACCCCCGTTGGTATAAAGTTTTCCCTGCGCTCTGGGGTGGGGGGCGCTACAATAATTACAAGTAAACTAGTGAATGAAAAACAGACAAACTGGAGTTGTCTAAGTACCGCCGCTGCAGTTATTATCGCAGTTATAGCAGTTTTCTGTTAATTAAAGTTTGACTTTCGTGCACATCTGTACGAGCATCCTGATTTACGTTTAAAAAAAATGGCGGAGTGCAGAGGGGTGGGGGGTAAGTAACATGGCTGAAAGAGGATTTATATTATTTGTATTTTTTTTTTGTTATTTTTTTTTTTTTTTCATCAGGCAGAAAAAGTTTCTCAGGGAATTTTTATAGTCTCGTTGCTGGCTGAGTCCTTGCATAAGCTTATTTCGGTAGCAACTATGTAAGTTACTGGCTGGCGGTAATATCAGGCTCCTGGCGATACCAGTCCGGGGAGATGTCTTCTCTCAGGCAAATGCAACAAGAGAGAGTCGACAAGAATGATATGGGGAATAAACTTTTTGGTTAGATCTCTATTTAAGTTGCTACTTATGGGGGCCACCCTATTTTCGTACTACTATCAGATGACATGGAAAAAGTTGGCCCATAAATAAGGTGACGTTGAGGGTATCCTGTTGTGGCTATTTCACTCCCTATACTCTGCGCCGTTTTCTTCAATCTTCGATATATAGCCACAAGCAGCTCATGTCCGGGGGTTGGGCGGCGGTTGTTTTGTGGCATCTTATCAGCTTGCTGCAGGCATTCAAGTTAAGTGTTCCCTTCTCCTGTTTTGGAAGGGCTTTAGTGTTCACCTACGAAGAAATGAGGATGTTTTTTTTTCTGTAGTGTTGTCCTAGTTGTAGATATACACAATTCCCTGCTTTATACCTATATACCTATAAAAATCCAAACGTATTTCATGTGATATATAACATCTCTTAACTTACCGCAGTATTACGAATAAAAAACCCCAAGTATCCATCAACAGTCCAACAGGCTCTATGTCCTTGCTGGCATCCAAAAACTCTAAATCCTGCATGTGCATCACCGAAATAAACACGGAATTTTTATTAGTATTAACTCAACATTTTCTACACTCTCAACCAAAAAAAATTTCCATCATCGTCGAGACACAAAACCGCTCTTGTGCACCCTTCCTCTCGAAGACTTGGGATATACATACAGTGGATGCAATATTTACAATACACAGAGCGCGGGGCTGGCTGCTGGCTGCATTGCAAACATGAAATCCTTTTATGATGCCATCCATGGCGGGGATATATCGCAATAAATCGCATCATAAACATATTTATCGGTGTTATAACATATAGAGACAGAATTTTTATTGATAAACGACTATCTATGCTCGGGGATATATCAAGTAAGTGGATATATCACAGCTTACTGTATCCTGGGGAGCGGCGGGGGAGTATTGGGAAAATTGATATTTCTCGAGTTTTATTTTGGGATTATCTGAGGAGGAGTTGTAGTTTTATGGGGAATATGGCAGGGGGATAAGAATGTGTGTGTGGTTATTGTTGTTTTTAATGCAGTTTTGCGTTTTGATAAATAATGAAGTTTTTAAATAGTATGACCACTTTTTGTGTAACAATCATAAATAAAGAATCTAACTAAAACTTCTATCTTTATTCGTAGAACTCTTTTACACTAGATCTTTTTACGAAGTAGCTGATTCTGTAAGGGGTGATTTATAGATATATCTGAGTGAAAGAATCTAGTTACAAGAAATGTATACCCGTATCCCAAAAGCAGTCACAAGTCACAAACGCAATCACAAGTGTGTCATGAGTCTAAGGTTGAGACAATGTCATATTCTATTTTTTGCAGTCACAATTTTGACAATCAGCAAACAATCACAACGGTTATCAAAATTGTGACTGTTGTGTATATACAGCTTGTCACAAAAGTATAAGTATCAGGTTTCTAGCTTATTTTTAATTCTATTCTTAGAGACTCGATAGGAGACAGCGTCGAGGAGAGGTACTCGGACGTTCAAATACACTCTTCCACACTGCAGCAATATTTTCTGGCTTATATTGATTACGATATCGCCTAGACTTTTTGCATGGTTACAAATTCACCATGAGAGGTGAATTTTTTTGTCTTTTTAATTCTTATGATGAGTGATGATGCTGCGAATACCAAAAGAGTTTATAGTCACAAGAATTGTCACAAACTATCACACAAAAACTTGGGACTTTTGACTGGTCATAATTTATAATAAGGTGAAACTGAAACTCCTCAAAATGTTTTCTTACTCAGAAAAATGCATTATTGTTACAGTGAAATCGGGTGATTTTTGAAGACCAAAGAGTTTCTCGATTTCTTTCTATTCATCAGGGTTGCTTAGCGTCATATACATCAACGAAGTTAATTCGTAATTTAAATTTTTATAAGAAAGTTCAACCAAGATTATTTCGGTGAAGTCTACGGTTCCGCCAATAGCCCCATGATACGTGAGTCAATGCATTGATTAATTCTAACTCACAATTTATTACTAGTTGATAGACTGATAGGATAGATGGGAGAGAATTTGTGTGAAGTTTGCGTGATTTAGTACCCTCCATTATGCTATTAACTGAAAAACTTGAAGTTTTATTTATTTTATCTCATGGAACAAACAGTATTTTTCACTTACACTATCAGTCCGTCTAGTAACTGGTACAAACTCCAGGACTAAACTTAGTTTGAAACATAAGAAAGAATATGGTAGGTAAAAGGGGTGCTAAAGCCGAATGTTGATACATCTTATGTTTGAACTGTAGTACGCTGTAGAAGCTCAAAAATACTGAGCGCGAAAGATTGTCCAACAGCTGAGCTTTTCTATTTATAAACATCTTTCTAGGCTGAATGCTCGAAACAGAAGACATTCTGGCGTGCTGCATAAACGTTAGCAGCCAGAGGGCTCCACAGAGGAGCTGGAAGCTTAAAAAGAGAAAAAAATAGCTAGCTTCATCCACAATGTTTGGCTATGGATCAAGGGTACATGGGTATGCATGCATGCAAAAATGAAAATTTTTGATCAGGTATCTGTGGAGCAAGGGCCCACGCTCAGGAAGTAATTACTTATTCGTGGAAACCTGTTTGCACCTATTTACATATTAGGATTAGCCTTCGCCTTCAATCAATCAATCATGGGTGACCTGGTTACGTCACTTTTACCAATGAACCTGGAGCCTAGATTCAATTATGTAAGTCATCCTCATCCATGAATGTAGTAGATAGTAGTAATAGGTCATGAACTAGTTCCCACACTCAACCGACCCCATACCCACTCCCATTTTGTCGCAATAAGCTGCCTGAGATTGCTACTGAGTATCTTCGGGGCCTGGTTTTTAACCTCGACTGTTAGCTTTTTCGTTCCGAACTATGTTTATATCTCCGGAAACTCGGAGAAGACCACGTTATGCTTTCTTCCGAGCATTTATGGCTTAGCTCGGATCTCTTTACTAGCTTGTAGCGCACCATCACCCAGCCTAAAGATTTTATGAACTCTTGTATATCTATAAAAAAATTTGTGCTACATGGTTCGAGGCTCAGTGCCTAGCAGCCATACCTTCCCTTGAGAAGTACTAGAGTGCGCCGAAAGGTGCTGGGTTAGTGAGATAAGGGTGATTTCTAGATAGACCACTACCCCGATACCCCCGTAAATGGAATTTCTTCAGGACCTCTTTCTTTATCGACTCTGTTTTTAAGGCAATTTCGATGGCAAAGTCCTTCCTGTGTGCCAATCTGCAGGGGAAATGTAGTCTGTGGTTGATTTATGGCATATTTAATCTAATCACCCATTCACACTTTACGACAATCCCTTTACCATAATCTCAATCACTTAATTTACAGCAACATATTGTTTGGTTAACAATTTCAAAAACCTCTTTACCGAAAATTAACCCAAGTGTAACCTGGTAGGCATGTGGTAGGTGGAGGATAGACAATGCCTGCCAAATAAGTGCTTGCAAATTTCTTTAAAAAACTTTCAACAAAGTTTTAAAAATGTTTTTGACTCCATGCCTAAACACGACAACATCAGCAGCATGACATAAATAAAAACTTTAGACCAATATTTCATCTTCCCCATTGCCCTAAGCGATTTTTGATTACCTTTCCGCCGGAAATTATCATATATCCTTGAGCTTGAATGACTTTTATGGATTTTGCGACGGGGAATAAATTCCTTTCCGATTGTCGTCGCTGTGAGCTGTCACCACGCATTAAAGACAGGTGTGGCACCGGGCACAGGCATAAATATCGACCGCCAAACAAACAATAAGCGGCGCCCACGGTAGTAAGTTTCGAATCAGACACCGACCGGCAGCCGGTAGTCTTCTGGAGCATACACGGTTAACTAAGCAGGGTGCAATAAGGATACGGATCCTTGGATACAGAGAAAGAGATATACATGCATGTATAATCCAATTCGGAAAAGGCACAGAGGACGACATCCCTCGAGTCAGTCGAGGAAGCACCAATGAACACTATATAGAACGTTTTCCGATTGTTACAGTGCCCTGAGAGAGAGAAAGTCCTGCAGGGGGTTAGTGGTGGTAGTAGTAGTAGTAGTAAGTGGAGGGCGTCCTGTCTGGGAAGCACGAAATACGATACAGGATATCCGATAAGGCAACGGATTTTTGCACTGGTCCAGCTGCCCCCGGTGCTGCGTCGAAACAATTAAGTGAGCGCTTTATGGTCCGGTCAGTGGCGATATCAATAAAATTTGTTCAAAGCCATTGGCTTCAAAGCAGGCGGCAGCGATTCGATGCCCGCTTTACGCTGCTCCCGTGTATCCTTTTTGGGGGACTTGGAGAGCGATTTCTCTTGTGTCGACGTCCCCTTTAAAGGAATCTGCATGAATCGGCTGCCCATTCCTCTGCAGATATCCTTCAATGTTACGATTCAATTAAAAAAAGTGCTGGGCTAAAGGAAATTCACTTAAGCACACATATAAAACAGATCTGATAAAAATTTATGGTTGTTCGTCCATCAATCAAACCCCGAAATCAACCCCACAAAGAATCTCACAGATAACACCCCCCCCCCCCCCCCACCACCACTTGTTCTTGTTCGTTTTACCTAATGAAGGATATGTTCGTCTCCTTTTGTAATTTACCCTCAATTTTGTTGTTATTTAAGGATAAAATTTATTTAAGCAATTTTCACATACCCCTCACCCCATAAAACTTGATTCCGACATCCCCCCCACCCCCTGAACACAGTAGAGCATCATTTGCTATGAGGAATTTTACGGCCATGGCTTCACCTGGTGGAGCTGTCTTCAGTATCAATTTGTGAGGTAATTAGTATCCAATTTTAGAGGAGCCCGTTCACGTTCTCCACCAGTTTTGTTTCATTTATCAAAGGATAACAAATAGGGGGCAGAATAATGGTGGAAATATTTTTTAAAGTCTTATTTAGGGGCAGAATAAACTGCGGAATAGCGCCCAGAAATAGGCAATTTTGTGAGATTTTATCTGAAAATGATTATTGTTGGCAAATTTCGGAATAAAGGTGAGACAGTTTAAGTAATTTTAAGAGAGTGGGGGAAATGGTTTTGTTTATTTTATATGTTTTTTTAAATTGAGGCCTATTTTTATAAAGACCCTAAACTGTTCAACACGCGTAAAGCAGGGGCTCCAGTAGTATAGTGGTTAAGGTAACCGACTACCATCTCCGCAGTCTATGGCTCGATTCCATACAGCGTCATGATCCTACGTCTTTCCAATTGCCTCGGTAGTCTAGGGGTAAGGTGCCTGACTACTATCCCCAGAGGTCCTGGGTTCGATTCCCGGCGGTGCCACGGTCCTAGCCTTTCCCAATTTCCCGCCTACATAACTTTCCTTCTTTCTTCTTCCCTCTTTGCATTCCTGATTCCTCCTGTCATAGCCTTCACTAGTTCTCTTCCCCGCTCCACCAAGCGCATGTCATCGGTTGGTTGATGAGATTCCACTCGTTTCAGGAGGCTTAACACTCCAGCGAGTTGTTCTCGATGCCCCGATGTCAGAGTCGCGAAATGGTTGGGAGTAGGTGAAATAAAAATACCGCGGCTAGGTTGTGACAGTTCTTTCCTTCACTTCTCTCTCTATCTTCCGACTAGAGCTGCTGTTCGACATTTCAAAAAAATAAAATACATGGTCGACAGTACAAAGGGGCCTTCCCTAAGTCTCTAGTGTGTCACATAAAAAAAAAAATCATTCTTTCTTTTCGTCGTTCTTTACAGCAATTTCCTACGCCCCATTATTGTGCAAAGTGCGATGGTAAATATCATAGAAGTGCGTACATTCAAATGCGACCTGACTAACCTAACGTACCAAACGAAAAAAGGAAAAACTTGATACACTTTTAACTTGTTCCCAATTGACCCATTTGACATACATAGTTCAAAATGCCCAAAATATATGACATAAAACAAACACATGCACTCATAACTTAGATTTTTTGGTTAGATGCGAAAGACGAGACGAAACGTAGGCACGCTTTTATCTGGCATTAAAAACTCGCCGCATACGGCAAAACCACCGCACGTATCGTACGCATGCATGTATCTCTTTCCAGCTTAAGCCCGCTTTTCCATCTTCGGGACTCTTCGTATGGGGGCCTCGGTAGTCTAGAGGTAAGGCGCATGACTACTATCCCAGAGGTCCCGGGTTCAAATCCCGGCCAGCCCCACGGTCCTTCGCCTTTTCCACTTTCTCGCCTATATAACTTTCCTTCTTTCTTCTTCCCTCTTTACATTCCTGATTCCTTCTATCATAGCCTTCCTTAGCCCTTCCCCGCTCCACCAAAAGCGCATGTCATCGGTTGGTTGATGAGATTCAACTCGTTTCAGGAGGCATAACACTCCAGCGAGTTGTTTCTCGATGCCCCGATGTCAAAGTCGCGACAGTAATGGTTTGGGAGTAGGGGGACTGAAAAATATCTCTGGTAGGTTGTGACAGCTCCTTCCTTCCCCGACTGGAGCTGCTGTTCGACATTTCACTCTATATGAAGAAAATAGATTGTCGACACAGTATAAAGGGGTTTTCCTGAGACTCTAGTCTTTCACATAAAAAAAAAAAAAAAAATATCACTTACGGCTGCGCGGGAGGCTCATATTGCTATGGCCGCTTCTTAAAGTAGAGAAATTCCCAATAAACAATTATATTGAGTTCCTTGCAGAGTACCTTCAGTAGTTGTATTTTACAATAATTGTCAGCGCTATGAAACAGATTCCAGAGTCGCTACTACTATTAGGTTACATGCCCGCGAGAATCTCAAAGTTTAAATCTTGTTCAGCAAGATTCAAGCTGATTTTTGTATGGCCTCCATTTTGGTTTGACTGAAATTTGTCAGTTCATATTTGACAGTTGTGGATAGTAGTCGATAACAATTTCTCATGGACGGGCGGCGGCGGAGCTTAATCATTGTGGGTGGGAAGTACGAAAAAGTTAATCCGTCAAACCCTTGTGAGGCTAGCCCCACTGCCTCATTTTATATTCCGTGTGGATTTCCTTATAAGGCCTACACAAGGCATCTATATCCTTGTGTCATTCGCCCTTTGTAAACAAGAATGGCTCATTGAGAAAAAATCATTGTTGTCCGATCCCGAGTGAAAATAAGGGGCCTAAATATTTGATAATTTCGGCGTTGATAATAAATGCGCCGCTATCGAAAGCTTTATATATTTAAACTCGGTCCCCCAACTGAGTACTAATAACATTCAATGCTGCTTGACTTCTGTAATTGAACCAGAACCTGCCAGCCCCATGGGTAAAGGCTGATATCGAAAGAACTTTAACTCCAATATTAGTCTGGAAAGTTAATACTAATGATATAAACCACAGATACTAGGTCTGATGGACTGGAGAGAAGTAGAAATTATCAAAATTTAAGCTTGTGAAATTTTCTATCGATAAGGTAGTAATATTTTTTTCGTAGTTCTAGCTTTGGCAATCAAATTAAAAATTAACCTCCTCTAAATCTATGCTATCACCAAAACTAATACGCGGACTCCATCAAAAATTATAACCCAGCCTCAATCAACCACCGAATCGCACATAAATAAAATCTTAACCTATTTCTTATTATTATTGAATCATCAAACTCGATATTTTCAACAACCAAGTTCTCAATGCCATCCAAGACGAAAAAGTTAAAGCTTATCCAAGCCACAAACGAAAACCTAAGCTTCACACACACATATATTGAAAACCGTCATTGCGATAAAATTGACATAGGTTTTTAGTGGCACCACCAACCAGGGGCGGCGCTTTCATTGGTGTAAATGGTGCACTTGCACCGGGCACAATTGGACAGGGGTACAATTTCAGAAAAAAGGATTTGTAAATAATTTAAACTTTGAAAAAAAAAATAAATAAATAAATAAATGAGTTTCACGTTTTTTAAGTATTACAAGAATTCATTTTTATCACCGCCAATTGTTTTTACATTATTTTTTCTCGATAAAATTCGGCGGGCGCATAAAGTTATACAAATATACCAAATTTGGTTCCTTTCCTTTCTCATGCAAGAAAAACCGTGCAAATTTTGCTTCTCCACGTGTAGGAACTTAACCGAGATTTTAACTTTGAGATTCTCATGAAATTTTACCCAAGAAATTTTACTCAAACTTCAAGTAAAAATTCTGGAGAAAACTCTCTCAATTGAGAGAAAAATCTCTAATTCATTAATGCTACGCTGGAGCACTTTCTTTTGTTGTCTTTTTCCATTGTCTTTCACTGCGATCAAAAAATGAACAGCAGATGGGGCGCAATATGGCATACTGCACCGGGCGCAAAAGACCCAAGCGCCGGCCCTGCCACCAACTTGGTATCGTAACTGATAAAAAGTAATGGGCCTATGAGTAGTATGACATTTGTTTTAATGTGGCAGACTAGGCTCAGATGTCACCTTTTGTGCAACCAGTTCATTATGTCATAATGCAATGTCTACTAGTAAGCTTAGCACGAAGGATAGAGCGAAAGATAGGATAGATTAAGGAGAGTCAGGGGGTGTTGTTGGAGTCGCCGATGAACCTTGCGTTTTAAACCTTTTGCGTTGTATGAGTTTGTGAATACTGAATCCTTCGTAATTCTTCCGAAATTAGAAATTTTCAAAAAATGAATACTAGTAAGAAGAAAACGAAAGGTTTGGATTGCTTTTCAACAAAATCTTTTGCCACGGCCACTGATTCCCAGGCCCAAGGGCCACAGTACCTACTAATACTATTTGAGCGTAAAGGAGCGTTTCCCGAGAATATCCACCGAAACAGGCCAGATTTCTGGCTGAAAAATTCGTGACTTTTACACCACAATGGATCCAACGTCATATTCGAGTCAATTGAGCCCACACCCCCAACCAACCTACGAGAAATCTATGGAGGATTAGGACATTACAATCTATTTTGCTCTTCAGCTCCTTTAATCACTCATGGACCATTGGGTGGACACAGTAGCCCTCCAGCGGACTCTCTTTGGTGCGATAGCTCTAAGCTTCTTCCAGGTTTTCCTAGTTGCTATGGATAATGCTATTAAGGTTCTGCTCCACGTTGGTCTAGGTCTTACAGATCGACGGGCTCCTTCCTGATTCCAGTCAAGGGCTTTTTTGGATAGATACCCAATTACTATCTACATATAGCGTAAGCATATTAGAATCCAGCAAAAACAAAACGATATCGTGATCCAGCACCGGTGTTTGTATAAGAAGTCCTTAGAGTAATTACGCGTCTTATTTAAAATTAAATTTCTTCAGCCATATTTTCTTCTGTTTAAATACAGGTCCTTAAAATCATTGACTCCCAAATATATTCATAAACCACTAAAAATAAAACACAACAAAAACATAACAGATATGAGTGTAAATTTTATTGATTGATGACTTAATAAATCATAAACAGCCACTCACCACTGACCAGCCGAGGATATTAATAGTCATAGTGGTTGAATAATGTGCTCCTTCCTTAGCCGAGGCAATATTTACCCAAAATTTACTGCGGCCATAATTCATTTTCTAAAAACCCAGCCTTCACTACACTTATACACTCTAAACACCGGGCACCAATTAGGATGATCCCGTCTCTACCCCTGCACTCTGCAGTATTTCAAAAACGGAGCTGCAAAAAACGATAGGATGTAAAGCGGTTAACAGGAATCAGGACTATGGTAACTAACTAACTTAAAGGACCTACACTGGTGTGTACTTCATAACCGGACGCCTCCAATAACACAAAAACCCAGGCAGTGTAGAGTATCCCAGTCCTAATTGCCCCTGGTCACGCAATTCGTCCTTCCGTATTGGTCGGCCAGAGGTCCTTTATGATAAACCGTCTGTTAACATGATTCCGACAGAGAAGAACACACTATTTCGCAGGATATACTTTAGGAATTTATTGACTTATTTTGCCTTTTCAATGCCTTCTTACGTGTTTGTACCAGGAGCAATTTATAGTCACGGATAACCGGTTTTGGCCTTTTTATTGCTTCACACCTGGACTTCACCTAGAGCTGGGCGCTAGCTGCACAGTTCAGGAGGATGCCTCCGACTTATATTTGCTGAGAAATCCTTGCGCCCAGACTGACTTTTTTTTTGTAGAGTTGCACTTTAAACGATTTATTACTCGGCAGAGAGATAAAAACACTGGCAATGCCCCGAACTTGTTTGAGGTAATATACATAGCTTCAGTTATGTGAAGAATGGGGTAGGGGAGCAGGGGCGACCATCCTTGGATCCTTTAGGGGAAGGCAGTTGTGTTTGTGATGTTTTTCCTGCCATTTGCACATGAAACTAGGGCTGAGAGGCCTTTTTGCTGTTGGTTGTCTCTTGCCAGTCAACTTAAGACGGCACTTTGTAAAGGAAGTCGAGCCCAACTACAGACAGGACGTGACAGTATCAAAATCAGCGCAAAAAGGACACCATGTGGAGACTAGAGACTAAATTTGGGGTTGTGTGTTGATGGGGACCTTTACCGAAGGGGTTCAGAAGGAATCGTCTTTTTTTTAAAGGACACTTTTGATCTGTTTATATTTGCATACAGGCTCAGTTTAGTAGAAAATGGTCTCTAATACGTTCGCTGGCGGTCTGTACGTACTTACAAAAGATTTCAATATGAACGCCTTTCGCCTCCTTAAATGTAATTTCAAAAGCAAAACTCTTGTGGTGCAGGTTAACTACCCTGATAATAAACTGGCAAATAAACTGGCAAAAAGTTTGTGGCGTTTTTCCGATAGATGGCGCCAAACCCTAATAAATTCTTGTTTGACAGATGACAGTTCGGGTGTCACATGGTGTGGTAAGCATTGGTTTTTGTGGTGCACTACTGGTTGGAAACAAGACTTACACAACGCTCGACACAAAAATAAGCTTGATGTATGGTTTCCCCATGATTTGAGCGTGCAAATCTGGATAGAACAAATTATTAGCTAAGATACGTTCCTCAAACGCATTGATATCCATCCATTCTCAAACATCCCAGGAGCGGTCAAAACAAATGGGAAACGTACGATAATCGGAATCATCAAAGAACGTGAACAAGGGATGATCCATCATAGGCGTTCACAAAACCAGGTGAGGGTTCTACTTCCAGGCGGTCAGACGATTGATTCTCAACTCTACTAGACAAATGACGTCAGGCAAGAGAACGAAAGCAGCCCGAATTAAATAATAGGAATGTGCTGGCTTCAGGCACGAAAACGTCCGACCGTACACTTTTTCGGTGACCCGTCAAATATTGAAAGTTTGGTTGAGAAGTTTCGATGCATCCACGGTATAGCCGAGTCACAGCCACCGTCTGAGAGGCACGATGGCAGAGACCTCCATTAGCGGCTGAGTAAAGCTTATACGAACAGCGAAAACCACGTCATACTCTTCCTCACGGGAAGAAAAGCAGAAAGGAGTCACATGATATAAGTACGGCAAGGAATCAAAGCACACTCGATGAAGTGCTGTTCAAAGAGATAACTTTGCTGGAGAACACTGACCAGACAGGCTACGCTTCGACGGGTGTCGAAGGGTTTGCCTAAGAGCAATAAAGCGCTGGCAGATGCAGCGATACGAAATTGCTTATAGTCTCCAACATAACCGTCATCAATATGCGAATAGCCCCGAAGATGAAAAACCTGGCTTAGATTGAGAACAGATAGACGCGTGCGTGCGATGCGTGCGGTGGCTGAGCAGTATGCGACAAGCTTTCACTAACAGATGTTAGCGTCCCTATGTTTCATTTCGTCTTTCACATATAACCAAAAAAAATTAAGTGACGAGTGTATGTCTTTGTAGAGTATGCTTTCTTTTGGACAGTTAAGGCTACGTCGAATACGGCAATGCGGACATAGTTTAAAGTAGACCAACTTCTGTGTTGGCTTTTCTTTTTATCTGAAAGACTTGAGAGGTCAGGGAAGGCCCCTTTGTACTGTCGACAATCTATTTTTTTTTCGTATAGAGTGCAATGTCGAAAAGCAGCTCTAGTCGGAAGAGAGTGAGAAGTGAAGGAAGGAAGTTGTGGCAGGCGCGATATTATATCCCACCTACTCCCAACAATTACTATCGCTACTCTGACATCGGGGCATCGAGAAAAAACTCTCTGGAGTGTTATGCCTCCTTAAGGCATGACATTCACTAAGGATCTGCGATGGGATGACCATATATTGCAAATACTAAACCTGCATCCTAGTACTCTGAATTTCTCTAAAGATGCAAACAACACCTACAACCAGCATCCCAGCCTGTGTTCTACAAGTCATACATTCGACCCTGACTTGAATACTCTCGTTTATTTGAGCCAGCTCCTCTTGGAACACAAGACCAAAGGAGGGAGCCTAATGCATCCTCTCTGAAGTTTGCTTAGAATTTATATGGCAGTACGAAAAAGAGGTTCCAATGGTACTTACGGGTCGAACGAAGCGGATACATTGTGATCCAGGTTTAGCTCTTTCGGGCCATTCACACAGGCTACGACCCAGCTTTACGTGCACATTGCAGACAAGACATTTGTTCATGAATAGCATAACTCGATTGTGCAACAAACTGATGTAGTAAGTATTTCCGAACTCGTTCAACTTCCTAGGGTTAAGTCTCATCGCCTTCTTCTCGGGGGTTCTCCAGACTCCTGTTAACCAAATTGTGTCATATATCAATCTCTCAAAATTAAGCTCACTACTAGACCTTGTAATATGACTTGGAAGGGATGACGGACTGGAAGCACAAAGAGTAAGCTTAGAACTGACACTTAAAAAAATCGTACCTATAACGTTTAGCCAAAACGATTGGGAGATTAGAATAAACGAAAAGCTAAGAGAAATGGTGAAATATATAAAAAAAGCCCATCTAAAACTGAGTAAACTGTAAATCTCCGATATTTTGTACGAAATTCTGAAAAAAGAATACCAGGAAGAGTTTTCAATGGTAGACCAAGAGGTGCAAGAAGCTTAGGGCGACCAAGAAATAGGCAAGATGGTTTGACGTTTTTAGAAGAAGAACTACGCAGACAATTGTAACAAGCGGCTGCAAGAGCCTCAAAAAGGAATAAAATTATAATTTTGCAGCTAAAATTTATTTTACATAAAATTTCCGAAGAAAAATTATAACTAATGCTCATTTAGAGTCTTCTAGGGTTGCCAGACCACATAAAGCTTTCTTTAAAAAAAGGTAAAGCTTTAAGGAGAGCTTTTATGACGTCACAGGATTGTGGTTGGAGCTTTCATTATTCATTTTTAATTAAAGCGATTTGCTGACTAAAATGAACTGCCTAGTAGATTTAAACCGGCAAAAATTTATCATGGGTGTTAAAACGATTTTTTCTGCATTTAGTTACGCATAAAAATGTAAATTTACGTGCAAAGTAAACATTTCCATTTAAATTCAGTACAAAGCGCTTTTTGTATTTAAATGCACTCCGCGCGCTTCATGGACAAAGCATGTAATGGAAATTAATTAACATTTAATTACCATTTTTTAAAATGTCATATTTGAAAAAATATGGCGAATATTTATAGCTACAGTTTTTATTATGAATTTTTACCGGCGGTGGGGTGGGGGGAAGCAATACAAACTTAAACACTTAATCATGACGACACGAATTGCCTCTATTCAAACAAAACTGCCACCCTGCTACTAAAATGTTCGCAGAGAGATTCAAACAGCCAAATGTCGTGTAGGGCTCACAAAATTATTGTGTCCAGCCAGGAACACAGTATCTGACAAATATTTGCCCCATCAGGGACGATAATGGGTTTATTTATTGGTCACAAATCCCCGATTCCTGGCTGCCCCCTGCATAATTTTTGTATCAACACACATAAATTTCGAAGCGTATGTTTAACAGGAATAAATTTGTATTTTGTAGCATATCGGTAGTAGGGTGTTCGGATGGCCGGTTCTGGACGGTCTCCCCTTTTCCATATCCTTGCAGGACATTTCGGAGGCAATGAATAAATTTCCTGATTTGCGTGCCTTGGCAGGTGAAGTCGTTTTGGGGGTGGTGTTGTGTAGTTGCTGTTCCTCTCTCTTGTATTTTCTTTTTTTTAGAGAGAGAGACGTGATTGCAGGTTAACAACATTTTGTCCGGCATGTTGTCCACTTTGGGTCAATGCTTGTCAACATCACGTTTCACATGGAATTGGTTGTGTGGCACATTTTCCGTTTGGCTGATTGATGATATTCTCTGCTGAAATGGAGTTAACACCACTTTGTTAAGCACCTTGAAGATAAAGGGGACTACGCTGCTGAGTGACTGACTTTATGTTGACGCTTTTGTCCGCAAACTACTTCCTTTCAATCCATTACGAGCGCGGATGTCGTATAGTGTTCCTGCGGCAGGAGTCGGGGGTGGTCTACAAAAGCGGTTTGTTAGAAGCTTCTATCTCAAGAAAGAAACCAACAAAAAAGCAAGCCGCAGGTAAGAAGCTTACTTTTAATGGAAATATTCCGGTTCAATGACGAATCATGCTGTCTGGGGACTTCTGGGTGACCTTCCTTCCCTGCACGGAGACTTTCTGTATGAATGCGAGGGGATTTGTCCGAATACTTTTGGTATTTATCATGGCTGGTATCGCTAGGCAGGACCCCGGTATTTTGATGGAAATTCACACCGGGGAAACGTCTTATTAAGGAAATAAAGTAATTATATACTCAGAAAATAGGTTTATGGTGAATTAAATAAGCTGGTGATTAGAGCTACAATGGAATTGAGTTATTTTCGGCGATGTTATACGTTTCAAGATGGAAATAAATTTGCGAAATATATATAGGGGTAATTGCAGGTTATTTATATTAAAAATCCGATGGTTAGCACGGTCCTGGGTGGATACTGTATAAGTAATGTTTTCGATTTGTTCTAGTGGGTCGACTACTGCATATGCTGTAGATTAGTTCAAACACATACCTGAAACATGGGAGAAGTACTTAAGAGCTTGTCTTCAAGGAAAATTGAATCCTAACATGGAAAGATAACCTAAGTATAGGTAGCCCCGATAACGATGCGCCAAAGCTTCCGATAAAGAAAAGCTGCAAATGCCATATCGAAAGCTCATAAATCATAAAGTTCCAGGTCCAGGCTGCTATTCGGTACCGATGATAGCTGATAAAGTGATAGCAACGACTTTTTGGGGCGACTAGAGGTCCTGGGACAGAACAAATTGTCCTGTACTCAGCTACTATCTCGACTGACTCGCAGTGCTGTCCTACTTCTAGGAATTTTTTCATATTCTGCTTATCCAGCTTTCGAAGATCTGCTGCTTTAAAAGGTTTGTTCAACTCAAGGATTTATCATTGTGCAACTCTTATTAACTTTACGGACCTTGCTAAAGCTAAGAAATTAAAAGGTTTTAAAACCTTAGAAACTTTTAAAATCTTAAAACTTTTATTTAAAAGGTTAAAAGTTTTTGAAAGCTCAAAAGCTTTTGAAAGCTTAAAAGGTTTTGAAAGCTTAAAAACTTTTGAAAGCTTAAAAACTTTTGAAAGCTCTTATAAGCTTTTGAAAGCTTTTGAAAGCTTTTACTTTAAAAAATTAAAAGCTTTTCATTATTATTTAATTATGTGCTTTAGGCCGGCACTATTGTACACTCCGAGCGGAAACAGACTCCTGGCCAGGTGATGTCTCTTCCAGGAGTGCTGGCTAATGGTAAGCAATCTAGCCGATAAAAAAATTCGTATATATCGTATAAGTCATAACGCAATGTCCAGTTTGCTTAGCACGAACGGTAGAGAGAAGAATAGGATTGGTTAGGGGGAGTCAGCGGGGTATTGGAGGAGATGGTGATAAGCCTTGCGTTTGAACTCTTGGGCGTTGTAAGAGTTCGGGGATACAGACTTTGTAACTGTAAACTGTGAGGGTGAGCCGATCAGAAAAGTCTTATACAAGGACTTCGCTTGACTAGGTGAACGTCAATAGCAGGACGTAGGTCAGTTGGTAGACGATTCGAAGTCGAAAATGGGAATCAAGTTTGGTTGCACCAACAAAGTAGAGCACGGCGTCATGGTGAAAGAAAGAACAAGGGGATATTTACAGAGAGAAAATTATTTTACTTGCTTCTGCTCCCCTCGTGTGACATAGGCCGTAAACAGTTACCCTCCAGGGGACTCTGTTTTGCACAACAGCTCTCAGATTCGTCCGTGTCCTTTGCTTTTAAGGTACACCGACGCGACGTACAAGCCTAAGTAGCACAATCCAATGGTATGCCCAAATTGAAGGCGGTGACGATAGACAAACAAGTTTTATATGCGATTGAATGAGGTGGTTCACTCTACTACAAGGTGCTATATAATTGTTTTGTTGGTTGACTTAAACCCTGACCTAAACACACAATTGGAAATCAAGGTCTAAGACAAGCTTCTAACAACAATCTGTTTATTTGACTTTTCTGCAGCTCCCACCAATTAATTGCAGATGAAACTTAATTTTGTCACAAGAAGCCTTGATATAGTTTGGGACCTTGTTTACTGTTTTTCAAGCCGAGGTTTAACACCTAATAATTGCGCAGAAAACAAGTAATAAGAGTCATTAAAAAATGTATTAATCACCGGGTTTGGTTCCCATGCCAAACCGACGCAGTACCCAGTAGCATGGAATTTATTTATTTTTTTTATTGATATGAGAGTGTGGAAGCAAACCACATGGTTCGAACTTATTTTTAGCGCAAGACGACACGCAAGGGTCAGCGGATGATAGAACTAAAAATCGGATAGATCTCGTGACCGTCTGTTGCAGACGGAGAATTATTGTGGATGGTATCAGGAGTTTTAAGGAAGTAGACACTGTAAGTGACCAACGTTTGTTGAGCTATTCGTCATAAAATCGCCACAATCAGAAATGTTGAACGTGATTCCATAAATCATAGACGGGACAGCATTAAAAAGAAGAAGAGAAATTGCTGAGTATCTGCAACAAACCTTAAAGTTGCCTAGGTTAGAAAAATGGAAAGACGAAGAACCTTGCTGCGCACAAGATTCGAACCACGAACCTTTGGAATGGTAGTCAGGTCATTTTTAATTTTTGTGCATTGTTGACTTACTAACATTCAAATTCTAGTTTTATGCAGAATATTTGCGATGAATGTGGTTACATTGAAGATCTTCTACGTGAATATTTTGCTTCCTGTAATACAACATAACCTCAAAACCCATCCCATCCTTCAAAACAGGTTCACACTGAACACAATTTGTGTACTTTGATTAAAAGTGTAATGAAAGTGTATTTATCAGTGTTTTATTTCAATGTCAACTATGACTTTGATGTATTCATGAAACACTGCATTCTCCCTCCTTTGAATCTGGCTAAAAATTATCGGAAATCTCTGGCAAAACAATAGCCACACTGCGTTAAGCATCGTCAAAAAAACCCAAAAAAACCACTCGTTCAACGTGTTCAGTTCATTAAGCAAAAAATATTGAGCTTTACCCCATTTACAAGGTAAAAAGGACGAAACAGGATCCATCGTGGCTGGGTGTAGTTGCATCAGTTCCATTTATCAAAAAACGAAAAATAAAAAAAAATTAAAAAAAAAATCCACAATGGCAACAGATTTCCGTGCAAAGGCAATTTTGCAGGTTTTACACACTGAAATGACACTGCTGCAGCCATGAAAGGCTCCATCAATGCCTACACCTTTTTTTGTTGTTGTATTATGTCCTTTTCTGCTTTTGGTGTTTTTTATTTGAAAAATCGATGTCAATAAAATATCACAGTTGAGGAATTTTCCTGGGGGCCAGATTTATGCATGTGTATGTGTGTGTAATGATGGAAAATGTTTGGGTTTTATTTCCCGGAATGTATAAATTATTTCTAGAGATGGATACCCAGAGTGTTTGTAGATTTCTGTTATCATTTTCTTGGATTGTGTTGAGTGGAAAGATCAAAAGGTTTGTCGAGATGAAGTTTTTAGGGCGTACTATAAGCAGATAATCTTTAACCAACGTAACTAAGTGGTCTGAAAAATACTTAAGGAACATCCTGAATAATTTACAATGCTGTAATGGATCTGAAAAAGCCTCTGCCAACACACACATAAGGATTAGACGAACGGAACCTTTTTCCGGGTTTTACTTAAAAGAGATTTTCTCCTTAAAGATTAGCCCCCAAAATGCGAGACTTGCATAATTGATAGCATGACCAAAAGAAAAAAGTCCCGAAATTTCTTTATACTCTACAGAGCAGGAAAAAACACAGCAAAATATCATCATAGAAGAAAAAATGTTCCAATTAAACTTATTCAAGTGTAAATGTACAAAAGAAGCTGGAATCTAGCAGTCTAATTGCCCGGAGAATCCCTTTTTACAATTGTTGCTGTCGTTGAAATTTACAAGGTCCTGGCCAATAACTAAAGGCTGGGGAAACAGTTGCAAAGGACAACCAGCAGCAGCAGCAGAAGAAGAAGAAGAGCGGTGCATTTTCTTTTGCTGCAGTTGCCATGCAGTTCTCACAATTTCCAGGACATTAACATTTCCTTCGCTGGTAGAGTTCTCTTCTGCAGAATCAGTGCACCAAGGATGAAGTGTAAAATACACTAGAAGAAGTAGCAGGGAACAAAACTAAACGCATGAGGAAGTATGCAAGAGTTTATTTCAAAATTTATGATTATTATCTTTTGTCTAGGTCGACCGACTTACTGGATGGGGGCAACTTAGGCTCTTTTATCTTGATATAAAGAAAAACTTTTCTTCCCTGTGGGTTTTAGTTTTGTTACAAACTCTTCGAATGAGGCTTATGAGAATTTTTCCGTGTTTAAAGGGATTTTTTCTGGTAGAGGTTTATGTAACATCTTGAGTCTTGTACATATTTAATGATAGATTTCCATAACACAGGAACGAACATTGTCGAAATATTATGATTCTTTGAAGTCCACCTATTAGACGAACGAAAATTAAAAGAATCAATTCGAAACCGCTTGATCTTGAAGTAGTGACTGAGGCTGAGTTCGAATAGCTACCCAGCGGAAAATGGAGTGCTCCAACAACCATCTTTGAGCACTCCAAAAGGAGCTTACAGTACTCCCGTGAAGATAATTGCCCGTTTTCTTTTTTATATAAAACTAGCATAAAACCCGCGTGTCTTGCAACGCCTTTAAATAAAAACTGTTTATTATGTATGTGCAATGTTTTCCTTCAAAAAAAAAAAAAAAAAAAAAAAACAAAAAAGTCAGCTGTTATTATCCCTAAAAGGGTTTATTATAGTGCATTTTTTTAATAAATATGGTAAACAAATTGCTGCGTATATCACCTCTGCTCAACAAATCTGCAAGTTTTGAAGCAGAGATTGGCATGTTTATGTCATCAAGAGAAGTGACATTTTAGGTTTTGACGAACGTTCGTTAAGTTTGTTCGCCTATTTACGTGGGTGCAAGAAATTATGAAGCAATCACAAATGAATATTAAATAAAGTGAATTTCGAGTCATTCATTTCTACGTGATTATAGGGATGCACTGTCAAAATTTCAGCCCTATAGCTCCAGTAGTTTGGTAACCCCATTTCACTGCGTTAGGGGATGAATTTCGAAAAATTGCTTCTTAGTGAATGTCCACGTCATTATAGAGATGCACTGTCAAAATTAAAGCCCTTCAGCTCCAGCGGTTTGGGCTAACCCCATTTAACCCCCTTAGGGGATAAATTTCAAAAAATCGCTCCTAAGTGGATGTCCACGTCATTAAAGGGATGCACTGTCAAAATTTCAGCCCTATAGCTCCAGTGGTTTGGGTAAACTCCATTTCACCCCCTTAGGGGATGAATTTCGTAAAATCGCTTCTTAGTGGATGTCCACGTCATTATAGGGATGCACTGTCAAAATTTCAGCCTTATAGCTCCAGCGGTTTTGAGTTGACCCTATTTCACCCCCTTAGGGGATGAATTTCGAAAAATCGCTAGGGATGCACTGTCAAAAATTTCAGCCCTTTAGCTCTAGCGGTTTAGGTTGTGCGTTGTCTGTCAGTCAGTTACTTTTTATACAATAGAAAAAAAGTAAAGAAAAAAAATCCCCTTACAACTTATTGAACCCCATTTCACCCCCTTCAACCCTTTTTTTCTCCAAAAAAAGTAGCCTATGTCCGTCTCCAAGGTCTAAACTATGTCTGTTGCAAATTTCATCAAAATCGGTCCAGCGGTTTAGTCGTGAAAGCGTAACATACAGACAGACAGACAGAGTTACTTTCGCATTTTTAATATTAGTAAGGATTTATGAAAACTCCAGGAAAGCTCCCTTGAGAGTGCTCCAAGTGCACTCCCCTGTGCAGCGCTCCCAATTTTTCCCACTGGGTACATAGACGATGGTGACGATTCCAGCATTATGGAAGAGATAATAGAAGCAGGAATCCTATCTAGAATGACGTCCTTTTTCGACCCTTCGAGCTAGGGCTACTACTAATCATTGCACCATGCTCCTATCCGACTCTACCCGAAGCCTGGTAAGCTCCACTAGGCAGCTATGTTATGGAAGACTTAAAAGGGATTTAAAAGAGATCTTAGAGAAGAAATCCGTGCACGAATAAACTTCCTAAGCTTTACAAGATTTCTTAAAGATCTACTACTGTCGGTCAAACAACCACCAAACCTTTGGTACAGTAGTTTGCGGCATCAACGTAGTGGACAAAAGCCCTGATTGGTCTGCTGTTGCACTAAAGGCAGTCCTGCATCTAACCTTAACATCTTATAGCTGGAAAATCAATGAGATAACATCTAACTCTTAACATATAAGACCTCCAAAACTGGTTTAGTATCGCAACGTAATTTCGTAATTCCATCGCAAAAAACTTAGTTAGATAAGATTGGCGCAAAACTCATTTCACTAAAACATAAGTGAAGCAAAATACGAGGCGAAAATCGCTTGACAACCCTCAAGCTCCACTACAGCAAAAAAATCGTTTAAAGCCAACTATGCAAGAAAACTTTAAATCACTTTCAACTTTTATTTTTCCTATATTCAAAACAAAAAAACACAAAAAAGGACTCCCTTCGTATATATTTTCGTTCGTATCCAAACAAACACACACATACACCCCCAATCCCCCGTAGTCGTCGTCATGCTATCACACAAAGCAGGAAGATAAGAGTCCGGTGTTCCACGTAAATGCGACATGTGGTTGTGCATTTAAATATTCACAAGAGGATTTGCACAATTGAGATCCGCACAGGATGATAAGGAAACCGAATCACTCCCATACCATCTATTGACAGCCTCGTCCTTCCGTATCCTGAATGGTAGTTACCAGTGGTTAAGGTGTATACACACCCAGGGACAACACGTAAGCCTTCCGCCGCAGAATAACGGGCTCTGGCTCACCCCCACCTGGACTTAACTGCTTTTCGAATTAAAAGTGCATGAGGCTAGAGAGAGCAGTACAGGTGGTAAGGTGTCGTTGTGCGATAGTCTAAGACTCCTTAATGTCGGGAACTTTAGTCTGTGTAAGCCCTTTTGTGCTGATCCCTTCCATCTCGTTTTTTAACCCACCATCATTCTAAACATTGCGGGGTCTAGCAGGTGGAAAAAATATGAAGGAGGCTTTTTCCCACGACAGACACTATATACCTACCAGGTAGAGGGTTGATGGCGCCGCATCTACCGATATGCAGAAGAAGCCAAAGTGGTGCAGGAATCTCAAAGGAGGGATGTAAATATTTACAGATGAAAGGTCAATGGCATTCTTCCAAGGAGCTTTTGTGGTCGGCTAAAGGGAAACGCGCTTCGGCAAAATTTCTCCCTTGACGGTGCAGGATTATTCCGTGGAGGAGTCTCTTTATGCGCTTTTTATTTCAATGACTTTTAAAAGGCGATAAAGTCCCTTTGTGATTGACATCCGTCAGGTGCATAATACACATAGCTTACCTGGGCAGAGTGTTGATTAAAGACAGCAACCGCAGGCGAGCATTCTAGCTATTGTGAGGAGTCTATCTTATCTTCATTAGTTTAGAGGTGTACGCAAGGCATTGACTTGTAAAGGAGTTTCTTAGTAAGATGTTATCGAACAGCTGAAGAACAAGTTGATTACTAAGAATGGGTGATACAAACAGAAACGGCATAGAATATTGGTCGCTTGTTTATGAGGAAGAACTCAACTCAAAAGAAGAGCATCTTTGAGCTGCCGGCAATGCAACGTAGAATGGTAAGCTGTAATAATGGAACACATATTTTTCACGGTGGACGCCTTCCAGTAATATTGGAAGCTAGTACGCATAGCGGAGATATAGGCATGCCACAAAAGTACGCACACTCCCGCCATAGGCACGGAAATGTAAAACTTTCAGGCATGAACATTTATAAATACTCCGCATCAGCATAATACTGTAAACATACTAACGGCGAAAATAGTTTCCACAGCGACTGGCAAAAACGAATAGAACACACAGCTTTTCTATGAGTATGAAGGGTGTAGCACAATATGCAGATCACTCGACGACGAGGTCGCCGAGAGTGGCGACTCAATCAATCCAAGTTCTATTTCGTAGCCGTCGCCTCTCAAAATTGCCTGGGCGGTGTGACATGGGATTGTGTTGCTATTCTCGTATGTTCCTGTGCGCGTGTGTAGCATTCGGATGTCGAAGATGATTATTCTTGTGTGTGCTTTTTAATTTGTGTGCACCGTCGCCGTCGCCCTTAGTATGTTTACAGCATAAACCATTCCAAACGCGAGTACGGTTTTACCATGTAGTCCCCCAGCTGAGCACTAACCACGTCCAATGCTGCTTGACTTTCGCAATTGAACGAGAGCCGTTCTACTGAGTATGCTATTGGCACCCTTTACGGTCACCAAGATAATTGCCCCCCTTTTTTTGTCCTACATAATTTTTTAAAGCCATTAAAACGATTTAGTGCATGCCTGTGTCGGGTGCGTGCGTGCCTGTGACGGTAGTTTGTATGCCTGTGGTGGGGAGTGTACATCATAGCTGCGGGCGTATTTCATTTTTACTCGCGCTATTGTGGACGGCCTAGCCTTATCACTGACTCTAGAGCTCTTAGAGAGGATGGGCGATCTATGAAAATTCCTGACACGTCTTCAGAGACGCCAATATCTCCGCTTCAAAGGTACTAACGTGCCCGAAAGGGCTAGGACAGTGGTGCTGGTGGTCTCTATATAGACCCTACTCCAACGTCTTCTGATATTTTGGATCCGTAGACTCCGTTTATCGAGTCTTTTTTTAAGGGTACTTCAATGGCAAAGAAGATCCATCTGGGGAAAGGTAGTATGTTTTTGTGGCAACCATACCCTCCAGTAGCAAAAGCAAGATGTTGCGGTGGATGTAGGGTTTTGAGGTTCAGGCTCCGGATTCCTTCAGTTTAAGAACAGGTCAGCTGGGGGAAGGTGCAATGGCTCTCGTGTGGCAATTTTGTGGCTCCTGTTGGCTCTATTACTACCGTCTTCTGGACCCATCCCGGATAACATGATATCGCCAAGAACCCAGTTAGTTAGGGTGCATTAAGATCCTCGATCACATCAAAGCGATCAAGGAGATCAAGGAGATCATGATTTATAAGGAAGGGATTTCGACTGACTTATAGTCCTATCATTCTTCGAACGGAGATCGGAAACTAATAATATTTCCACGGCAAGATCTATAACTGGCAGCGGAGCCGGCGCATCAGTTGATTAGAGAATTTAAATCTAGGCTGTGTGGTCCCAATCTGAGATACACACTTCACTTTAAAATTGGACAGTTCGAAGGAAACTGATGTGACGCTTGATGGGAGAAGAAACACATACATCACTAAATGCAAAAATCTTGTGGATTTAGTACTACTATACTTTCCTGAACTAGCTTCTCTCAGGGTTATTTTGACACCAGCTCTGGTACTAGTTAATGTCCCACTAGTGCTAAACGTGTTACTATTGTGGCAGAAGTCAGTATATTTCGTCTACGTTCATCATACAGAGAAGTTGATCGTGTGGACCGAAAGGGTCAAACCAACAGCCCAACTAGTTTTAGTCAGGGATCATATTCTAATATGGCAGAAGACTGGTAAAGAACCACATCGTGGAATGGGGGGCTGAAAAATACCAAAAACGGTGAGACTCTGTCACAACGTGCAGGCAAGTTAAAGTTTTGATAAGGCTTCAAAGTGTCCGACCAAAGGATAGATCCTGCACATGCTGCGATAATCTCTCCGATGGGTTTTGCAGGGGAGTTTTTTCAGGTATAGCCCACGCCATAAAAGAAGGGAATCTCTAAATCGCTGTTTCCATGCGCAGTGAGAGTCTCAAGCCGCCACAAGCGAGCAACGTCACTCTATTTGTTTAATAACCTATAACTTCCCTGCTCATTTATATTTTCCACATGTCCACTCATTTCCCTTCTTTTATGGTGCGGACTCTATTAGCTGAAATGAATATCAATTCTTGCGCTGGCGAATAGAGGGATGTTATATCATGCGACTTCATTGGATAGAGGACAATAGAGGCTCTCAGTTTTTCGGTATGAAGACTACGGTATCTATTTTAGCTGAAGTTGCTTTCGGGCTTGAGGATGATCTTAAACAACATGTTATGCAGTTAATAGGTCTGTTGGCATCAACAGCTTGTTTGATTAAAGCAGCTTCAGTGCATCTCTGGCCAATCCAGCACACAGTCAAAATTTAACGTCCCAGTTTAAAACCAATTAACCTTATCCACTACCATCTACCTAGCCCAGCCCATCACTAAGTCTCTCTCAGCATGAATAATTCTCGATAATTAAAACATCATAAAACCTGTCACTAATCTGCTCTGCTAGTGGGTAAATTATTATTACATTAACTAATAAATCTGGAAACTTAATTCAGGTTCAATTAATACCGCCCGAGCCCATTATTCATAAGCTAACAGATTAGATTGAAAAGCTGTTATTGTAAGGCATTGTGCAGGCGATTACAGTGCTTCCATTAGACACCATTAAAACATTCAATCTGTGTGCCTAGTGGAGCCACAATTTGATATTTTAAATGTTTGCGAACACTCCCGCTTCAGCCAGGTCTGCTCTAGAGCCGCTCAAGCTCCCCCGTACCTCCTCTGCCGCCGCACCCCGCCCACCGGCTGTCCAAAATTCGGAAAGGGGTTGCTGCATATCGAACGTTGCCGGGCTTTCAGGCCTAAAACCAAATGCGTACGGAATCACCAAATGTCCATAATTGCTGGATATATGTATCATTAGGGCTTCTCTAGGGCATTTCGGGCACTGGTTGAATGCCAGAAGTTTGCGTATTAGGTCCGACAATTCTGTGGGTTTTTAAGTATTTTTTTTTTGGTTTTCAGGTCAGTTGGTAAAATCCGGACTGTTCGGGGACTGTCCGGTTGGACGTGATGGACGTGCTCGGATATCATCACTAGTAGCAGTAACCACAACAGGGGCCCCCTTTGGCCCTGGCGAGCGCTAGCCAGCGACCCGTACCCACACCACTACCCCTACCTTCCTTCCACCCCGGCCGCCCCGCAACGACCGGGAGAGCAAAATAATTTTAATTTGGGATCCGGATTAATTGGACTTTTCGAAGTGGTTGAATGTAGAGGAAATCTGTGGCGCCTGGTGTTGGCCGAGAGCGTTCCTGGCTAATGTGTCAGAACACAAAAGAAACAAATTAATTCGATACAAATCCGATCTGATAACAGACAGCTCCCTAGCTGGCCAAACTGATTGGGCATATCCGGGGCTGTATACACCTATCCAGATCTCACTTTGGATGAGACTTCAGTATCAATCAGCCCGGGGATGGTCGATTGATTCAGAATTCAATTAAAATTTCGTTGTGGATTTCATTGAACTGGTTGGTGTAGTGCTCCTGCTGGGACTGCTGATGATACTGGAACTGTTTTGATGGATTTGCTCTTGGCATAAAAACCTAAAAAATCACATGATTTCCAATTAATTAGGCGGTTTTTGGGTTTTTGGGTTTGGGATATGCCAGGGGCTTTAGGGTCGTATTCATTTTCAATAATATAACAAAATTGATTTGTGCCCTTTCTGTGATATCATTATGCTATTTAAATTTGTGTGATTTTCAATTATAAAATCGTTTAGGACATTGTGATTTGGTCTGTTTCAACTTGCAGAGTCTTTAAAGTGTAAGTTTGGTCTGGTTGGTCTACATATTTCCAAGGCTTTCGACAGAGTAAGACATCCCATTCTGCTGTCAAAACTCCAAGCTATTGGTATCGACTCAATTTTAAGGAACTGGATTGAGAACTTCCTTTCTGGCCGTTCAATCTAGGTTGTATTGGATGGCGTTGAATCCAACCCTCATTCCATCTCCGCCGGAGCTCCCCAAGGGTCGATTCTCTCACCTACCTTCTTTCTTATATTCATTAATGATCTGCTCTCTGCTGCAAGACCAAGACAAGACTGCAAGACTTTTTGCAAGACTTTCTGCGAGACTTTTTGCAAGATTTTTTCCAAGACCGTTTGCTCATCACTGCAAGACGTGATGATGCAAGTTGTGATCTTGGTCTTGCAGTCTTGCCTTGTCCTGTCTTGTTTTGGTCTTCTTCGGCCTTGCTAAGTTTGCAAGCCCAGGCAAAACTGCAGGATCAGTCCTGCTTATCACTACCTCCAACCCACTTCATAGTTTTGCCAATGACGGTGCTCTGCGTTGCTCCTCCTTTTCGACAATATAAGACAAGTAAGTTCTAGGGCGAGTCGAGTCAGATTACCTGGTACTACAGGTATACGCCCAGATATTTCACCTGCCTAGCCACGTTTATCTTCGATCCAAAGACTGTTAGGAGCTCAAATTCTAGACTTCTTATCTTACTAGTAAATACACTCGCAGCTGCCTCGGTGACGTCTATGGTAACGGATTGTTCGGTGCTCCACTGTTATACCACTCAAGAGCCATTGCTTATAATGTACATATGCTAGTAAGTAGCAGTACTCATAACCCTTTCCTCGAACCATAATCGCAATACTGTTGGGATGCCATAGACTGTGTTCGTCCGGTTCCTTCATTATTTAGTTAAAACGTCTGCACCTTGGTGAATTTAAATTCATTACAGTCACTACTTTTATTTTTATGCACCATAGGTATCACACCAAAGAGGAAATAAAAAGCTGACGTATGTATATCCGACCGCTGCCACCAACATTTTCATAACATTAATGGATAAGGGGTTTTTCAGGACTGCTATGATACCTATGTGCAAACTCTTTGCCTTTCGTTGGGATATTGTTACAAGTAAAGTTCAAGCAATTCTAAAAGATGTGACACCAACAACCCATCGAACTTCTCTTTTTGCTTATTCGATGTGAAAGATTAGAGCTCAGAGGTAAAGGTTCTTTGTTCTGTCAACAGAGATGAAAGATATTGTATAAAATAACGAAAGAACTACCAACGCCATACGCGGTCAGTAAAATCACAATTTTTTCGAAACTTGGTGAACAAGGAACAATGGAAGCAGTAGAACAATCGTGGCTCCTGTTGTATGAGCTGTGCCGCCGTCCTGTGGAAACCAAAAATTGTCCATGACGTTGTTAGACAAAATTGGCCCACAAACACACACGAATTTTATTGGCCCACGGTGTGGTCTGAAGGCGCTTTCATTACTTGATATGTTAGGCCATACTGTTTCAAGGCACAAATTCGGTTGGAATAACGCTTCGAATGCCGGCTGTCATAAGCCGACCTGAAAGAATGTTAAAATTAGAGGGCTGCCAGATACCGAAGGTTTAAATGACGCATCTTGCATTGGGCGTCAAATGTGAAAACCAGACCATCTCTTCTGGT
Organism: Thereva unica; assembly: GCA_949987705.1. Classification (NCBI taxonomy): domain Eukaryota; kingdom Metazoa; phylum Arthropoda; class Insecta; order Diptera; family Therevidae; genus Thereva; species Thereva unica. The sequence goes on from OX465284.1 coordinate 107,799,022, forward strand.
TAAAATTCAGAGCAGGATTTATATCCAACCGCTGCCACCAAGTTTTTCAAAACTTTAAAGGATAAGGGTTTTTTTCGGGAGTGCTATTGAAATGCGCCATACCTTTGGATAAATCTCTGTGCAAACTCATTGCCTTTTAGTTGGAAACTTGTAAACATAGGTTCAGCCCATAACAAAAGACGTGAGACCGACAAACCGAATAACGTTCTTTACTTGTTTTAATGTGGAAGACTGGAGTTCAGAGGTAAACCTCTTTGTACTGTTGTGACTTCTATTTAGTGCAATAGAGTAGATATTGGATCAAATATCGAATGAACTGCCAACACCAATTCGCGGCTTACTATATAAAACGTTGTATTGTGATAGCACTGAATGGGAGGTTCTATCAAAACACAAGGTTGATTTCGGCTATCGAAATTTGGTGAGTCTAGTTTGTTCGCTCTATATATCTCCATGATTTTTGATACAGTATGGTATCCTGTTCTGTTAGCCAACCTCCAAGCTATTGGTATTGACACAGCTTTAAAGAACTGGATCGGTAGTTTTCCTTCTAGTCGTCATTAGTATTAATTAGCATAAAGTATTAGACGGCGTCAAATCTGAAGACCAGACCATCTCTGCCGGGGTCCCGCAGGGTTCATTTCTAACATCTGCTTTATTCTTTAAAATTAACTTTCTCTGAGCACGCTCAAACAGACTTCACAGTTCCTACCAATATTATTTAAATAAGCGATCAATCCATTCCAGTGGTAAAAGAGATCCTTTTACGTTCCATTTGCTGCCTAGTAGTACTACTGTGACAGTCTCCCAGAAAGTAAATTTCAACAGTATAGCGGCAAAAATGTGCCATACCAACAACAACAACAACGCTTACACCACCACTGGAAGTTTATATTGTTTTCGATTGAACTGATGGAAAGCAAATTAATTGAAATTAATTAAATCAACACATAATGGCAAATTATTAAATAAATTCTGTATAAACAGCAAAGTGGTCACAAGTTCAGATATTGGGCAAATTGCCATATCGTTGTGATCGTCCACTACCGATTATTCGCGACCATATACAACACACATACTATATGCCTCGCTATATTGTTGTTGTTGTGTCGTTGTTGCCAGCATCATTTCACCAACTTTGTGCCTTGTATATATGGCCTTGTCCCGCCCGATATACTACTGGGGCCCAGTATGTGATGACGTTTACGTGGTAACGTTGACGCTGCTGCTGGCGGAGGATATGAATTCCCTATAATGTGGAAATAAATGAAAAATTGCATTATGAGGCTTTTCAACCATTCAAAGTATTGCTTGGTAATCACAAAATGCCAATTAAGCTTTGTCAGGACATTCTCCGCAATAAGTGGCTTTAATTAAATACTGGAACCTTTTGTGCGTAACTCATGAATAATAATATTGATTGGATTGTGCAACAAAGTGAATTAAAAATAAACATCTTTAAAACATATCATATATCATAAATTAATATTAATTATTAAGCCTTCAGCACATGAAATGTGGATTGTGAAGAGAGAGGCTGTTTGGTTAAAAGTTAAAAAAATATCCTTAAAAATAAATATTGTCACAACGTTTTTTTGAGGAGCAGTTTTATACCAGTTTTAAGAAGTTAAAAGTTTGTGGAGAACTAGCAAGTCACCCGAAGGTAGGCCCATGTCGAACAGACTAATGCGAACAGACTAGACGAAACTAGGTACATCCCCTCTTTTGTTTCTCTTCCATTATTTTTTTTTCCAATTTTTTCAACAGTGCTGGTCGTAAGCGGTTCATGTCCGAGTAAAATTGGAGCATACAAATGCCTTATCCTGGTAAGCAGGACCCAGAAAGAACTTGCCTGCGTATGATTTATAACCTTCTTATATCAAACGCGAAGACGACACTGGGAGCATTCCACATCACTAGATAAAAACCTGAACTTTGTTCACTTAAGATTGATCCACACATATCCGTGACGTGACGACGACTTCAGTGCATTAGAGTACCATCAGTGGAAAAAAAAGATCGGTACAAAAAATTCCATGCAAACCTATTTTGAGAAAGACACATGTTCCCAGACATTTGATGCAGTGGAGCACCGACGATCTCAGTACCCTTCAGGCGTCCGTGAAAAATACAAAAAATACGGTCCTACCGATATTTTTTAATTTATCCCGGGACGTGAAACAAGAATTTTAGGTAAACTTTTTTTTGAAATATACTCAAACTTGTTTCTGGGTAACCACTTGCCTTGCCTTGTCCACCTAGGGCGAAACCACTCCCTACATGCTTAATTCTATGATGCTTCATCAGGAACACATCCCACGGGTTCGAAAAGTGGCAGCGTCAATACTGAAAGTCCGTGTTCAGGCGTGGAGAGTAGGAAGGAGCGAGATCGAAGCTGTAAACCCCCCTATCACTTGGATAAACCAACCGCAACCGAACAGAACAGTAGAACAGTAGTAATCCTGGCCATAATCACCTTGAGGAAACATTTGGGCGCCTGTAGGAACCAAGGTCATATAAAGGAACATTCTACATTCCTCGACATGACCAAAGGTTCAGACGTGTGAATATTACGCATCTGTCAAAACTAAGGAATCGAGTCCCAGATTTTCGGACGTTCTGGTTAGCATACCCTTTTATCTAGGGTACGTGTTATGAAAACTGAAAGGTCTTATTGTAAGAAATAAAACGTCGTGGTACCAGGGCGGGTTTTTCACAGATCCTAATTAAAGTTTAAAGCCAGTAGATTTGAAAGTTCTTCTTTACTTTGTGTTTTCTTAAATACCAAAGAAGTACTTCTGTAATGGTTTATTAATAATGCAGAGAAGAATGGGTATGGTGACCCGCAGTTTGATTTCACTGCCGTGTGGGAAGAGTAAAACCGCGAAAAGCGTGTTCAAAATTGATTGTTGTTGAAGCGTGTGACTTAAAGTGATTGTTGTTCCGCACCTCACTCTTTTATCTGGGATACACATCGTGAGCCCTGATAGGTGTAAGAAACGTCGTGGTACCAGGGCGGGTTTTTTCCAGACCGATTTTTTTTTTAATTAAAAGTTGTTTTCAATTATCATCCCACTCTCACTTGGCACACTTTAGCACTTCGTTCAGTTGATATACTTTGCATAACTATTTTGAATATTGCTGATTCTCTTTCAGATTGTATTTGGTTTGAGTACATCACATGGGTGTACCGTTGGTTGAAGTACATTTAAGTTATTTAATATTAGCTTGATTACCTGTAGCTGGAGTTTGTAACTGTTAAATGTTATGTTGTTAAAAGGTGTAATGATTTAAAATACCTGTTGGTTGGAATCTTGCCTTGTGGGAAACGTATGGGCCTGTGTGAGGGTTCTGCTGGTTTCACATTGGTAATAGGATGTGTAGATAAAGGAAGGCATACCGTCTGGTTCCCGGTCAGCTGAATTATCGTTTTTAGTTACCCTCATCGTTCTCTCGAAGGATTCTGAGTCCTCGTCCAGTATAGTGGCTTACGTTCAAGTGTAAGTGGAGAAGCACGAATTTAAATTAGGGCCTTCTAAGTGCACCCCCCCCCCCACCACCCATCCGGCGAGCCATGTTTGAATTTTGATTTTTTTGTGAAGGACAAATCCGAGGTTGGCCTTTTTGGGCACCCAAACTAGGGTTTGCAAACAAAATGCATCACGGAAGCCACTGACATGGAAAGCATAAACACCGTTCCGTTATAGATATGTATGAATTGACCTTTATTCGTACTTGACGAACTTTCCTTGGGGATTTAATAAAAGCGCAAACACCGTGTTCCAAATCTTTGTAGAGTGTCATCTTCTTAGTTAATCATGTCAGTCCTTCCTTATCTGCCATCGCCGTGTTGATGTAATCTCTATTTTGTACTGGATGGAAATACTTGACTGTTTCTGCCGAATGTCTTCTGGACGTACTTCCTCACGTTCTTTCACTCCTTTCTTTTACTTTCCTAGTTTTTGTCATTTTGGCATTACTTTAGGGCCTCGCCTCATTTGAAGTATGACATTGTACTGGCTCAAAAAAGAGGAACCTCTTAAGCCCATGACTTGGCTCATAGATTTACACGTACTGATGCCTACACAACACACAACACCTACGTGCTCTACTACTGGAGGAGGGTCGAAGTGACATTCATCCCGAAGGTACTGAGCCTATCCCAGTTAGTTAAGCTCTTAGATCTTCTTCTGGACCCAAAGCTAAATTGGAAACGCAATATCAACGAAATGGCATGGAAGGTCAATATAGCTTTTTATGCCTGTAAGCAGACCTTCTGCAAGAGATGGGGTTTCATCAGACCAATGGCTCCGGCGCTTGGAGGCCCGTAGGGTTTAAATCCAAAGAATAACTTCCCTCGGAATAACGGCCCCATTGGAGGGAATGGAGAGCTTCCAACCATACCCAAGCCAGTTAGCTATGCTAGTGCTGTTATCAGATAGCAAAGCTACCATCAAAGCTTTACGCTCGGCTCGTCGTAATACGTACGTCTATGGTTGTCGAAAACCATCAGAAGGACAAGAGGAACAGGCAAGGCAACTTTTTCTCTGTGAATGTCTGGCTCTGTCAGACACGGTTTATATAGAAACCTCTCCTAAAGCATTTGGGGGATGTTTCGAAGCTCAACACAGCAGATTTGATCCGGTACCCAAATATGACAAAATGGATCTAATTTTCTTCTTCTTCTAGTACGACAACAAAACGGCTTTCACGCTTAGTTGTCATTCATACAAACTCCTTTCCTTCTCCCTTCTGTTATCATCTTCCATCATCAAAATACAGCAGCATCCCTCGCAGCGGGTTGAAGACGGCGGGGTTACTCGAATCTCTAGTTCCTTAGACAATATTAAAATTACTGTCATTTGGGTTTCTTTACAACAAAAAATACAAAACCACAATTTTCATCCCTTATTCACTTAGATCCATCTTAAATCGCTGCTCTCTTGTTTTTTTCACACCAGCCCCTAAATTTTTCGCTGTGTTACTAATCGAAATGGCTTAACACCTGAAAATCGAGATTATCTAGGATTATCACTCTGCAATATCAACAAGGGAACACACCATCAAGGCTGACATTATAAGCCTACGATTGATGCGCTCCAATTGTACGAAGGCTCGACAACCGTCGTCGTCGCCATACCTGGGCTATATACACCTGGAAAACACTTTTCCAGTCCAATTACAATTTTCTTTCCGCACGTAACTTATGGCGTGGTATCGGGGCTGTTTATCTTTTGCCTAAAAATTAACACTCGGATGCTGATCTGATGGCATAGTCTGGGGCTCGGGTGTCGCACTCGTAAATTGTGTTCCCGCACGTTCATTTCCGTGTACAAACAATAAGTCAGGTTGGTAGCAGAACACCCCCGATCCCCTGCAATCCCCAGCCGTACCCTCCGCCTATCCGGCCCATTACCACCTGCAACAATCCTGAAGCAATTTGTGGATGAGAGGGTGGCTCCGGGGGGGTCGGGACTGTGTCGGGCGAATTGTCGACTGTCGGCCCGGTGCCTGAAAGGTAGCTGGCGGACGGGAAGACCATGTTATATGGCACATTATACGTTCATTTAAATTCTGCTGGATAAAGATAATGTTCACACGAAAATATGCTTTTCATTTAACACATATTTGCTCTAATAAAGCGGCCGGGGGGCGGGGGAGGGGGATTCATCCCGGCACTGGAGTCCGGAGTCATGTTACCCGGTGTTGCCAGCGCTGTTGTTACTTCCTGGTGCCGGTGTTCGTGTTTTTTGCCAGTGCACATACCCTGCTGACACCTGCAACCCGGCAGGGTGCCTTTGCTGGCAGATGTGTCAATGAGTGAAGGCGACGGTGGGGGGTAGGTTACCCTTTTTTGAAAAACGTAAACTTTTCACGCTTGTGTGGAGTTTGATTCAGGCGAAAAGGCTTGGATTTGGTGCCCTGAGACCAAGAGATGTTTAATATCAATTAATTTTAGATTAGCTCATGATATTTGGGGGGTGGTTTGCGCTTCTTCTTTGTTGCTTCAGGGTGGCGAATATAAATTGGTTTAAAAATAATTCTTAGTTGTTTGGACTACGTTTTGAAGTCTGATTTTTCGTTTTGATCCTGTTTATGAAGTAAAGATTCAAAAGGAAGAAAACTTAATATGATTCGGTTTATAAAACACATTTTTTGGTCACTTCAACTAAAAATGGTGTCAGACTCTCGAAAACAACACAACACAATATCAAAGGAAATTTTTTAATAACCTTTGATACTTTACTGTGCTGGCAACCTATCAAAATCCATTCAATATTTTTAATAAGAGTGTTTATGCATTTTTTTTTAAATAAGTAAGGATGTTCTCATTTTAGTCTAAAGAACAAACTCCGAGGTTAATAATGGAATACAATATCTGCCAAACGAACCCCCAAAGAAACAAGTCTAAAAGTGTCAGGTCGCTCAATATCGGCGGCCAATTAAAGTCTCTACTACTCTACTACAGGTAACGTTCCCTGGATTTGTCTCCCCTTTTACACTGTGGTGGATTTTTACATATTAAAGTTCGCGTTGGTTTCTGCAAGTTGTTGGCAGGATCTTCTTGTACTGTATGTGGTCCTGCTGGGGCTAAGCTCAACGATCCATTCAAGGGAAGGTTTCTTTTTTTTTTTCAAACTTTTGATTTTTAATCGTTCATACCCTTGAGCAGTTTAAAGATCAAATTCTTCGGATCAACTCATAAATTATTGCAGAACTCTGTACTGAATCGACTTCAATATCGGTTTTTAACTTGCAAGTTCGAGATGCTGAAAATTTTTTTGTTATTGCTTTTTGACGTCACTTCCGTAAACTCCTTCCAAACATTCCAGAACAACCCGAGAAGCTTGGATAGTGAAGTTCAAGCCACAAGCTTCTGAACTGGTTCCACCGGTCTGGCTCCCAGCTGTAGATGTGTAGTAAAATAGGCAAAGCCATTGGCCGCGGTACTCAATAACTCAAAAAAAACTTAGCTCGAAGGATTGAGAAATTGAGTTTGGGGGTGCATCAGAAGATTACAATTTACATTTATTTGATTGCTTGGCATTTTTTCTAGTCGAGACTGTCTAAATTAAAAATGAGACTAATCTATATTAATAAAAGAAAGTTACTGTATGCCGTGTAGGCGATAGCTGGCGCATCAGTCATTCCAAAGCTTCCAACTTTTGCCCGAAGATCCATGGAGATCTTCGAAATTCAAAATGGCCGCCGAAATATGATCGAAATTCAAAATGACCTCCCAAATATGAATGATTTCCATGGAAATCGGTATCTGGGATTTTTTTAAGGTAGCAAATAACGAATTTATGATCAGAACACTTATAAATTCAAAATGGCCGCGCCAACATGACAGACGAATTTTGTTACTTGTGTTCGGATTTCGATTAATCTCCCAAATTTCCAAAATGCTCAAGCTTCGAAATTTTGCTTAAAGGTCCATGGAAGCTCGATTATAAAAATCCAAAATGCCAGCCCCAATATGGTCGACGAATTAGCCAATTGTATTCCGATTCCCATGAAAATCGGTATATGGGGCTTTTAAGATAGTAAATAACGAATTTATGATCCAAACTTACATATAAATACAAAATGGTGGGGGCCAATATTTTGAAAATTGTGATACGAAACCGTCATATTCCCGGATGAACCTAAGTAACTTAGTGCAACCTAGAATGGAACAGGCCCTTGTGCTTATAGCTCTGGCGCTCAGTGGTAGTAAAAACACTACTTCAGGGCAACCCAAATGTCCTAATCTAATCTATGATACTTAATTGTGGATTTGCTAACGTCTTTTTATTGCGATTCCATTTGGTGTTGCAACTGATGAACGTGGTTTTCAGTACATTAAAAATTATCTAAGATCATAGAGTGACGGACATAGTTTTGCATGATATTATCTATAAAACATGAGCTGGCAAAAAACATAGCCTATGACGATGTCATGGACGACTTTGCGCTTGTGTCTTTTCGGGTTTCAAGGTAGTGTCGGAGCCCCTAAACGATGAGTACGCGGAGTTATGCGGTTTTCATTTTTTGGGTTTCAATCTATTCTTGTTTGGGTTTCAAACTAATTCGTCCCAGTTGCCCCTCCTTGTAAAAAGGATCGATCCCTAAATTTTAAGTATAAATCTAAGACGCTGCAATACGCAAATGGGTTGGCGTCTGAGTAAGCAAATAAAACCTGGGTGAGTGACATTGTATTTGAGATTCCAGAGCCAGTCCATTCTAAGACGTAATTTTTCTGTATTATACGTCTGATAGTAGACAATATCCGTCTGAAGTCATACTCCCTCACTACGTAACTCCAAGCGTATACGGTTCATTACCGTCAGAAGCCTATTTTAAAATATAAAGATAGTCCCCTTAACTTCTTATTGCCATATGTTACCAATAACCCAAACTGACGAAAAGAAAAACATGGTTCAACAAACCAAACTGATTATTCTATGGCCATCGCTGATTACTATCATATTAGCTGCGTTCCTTTTCTGCTAATTTTTACTATTTTTTACACTTGCGTACTAGCAACTACACTTGCTCTTATAAACGAGTAGATATCACTTGCAATTACGCAATTGAAATCCGCTAGGGGGAAAGCGGCCATTTCGAGTCTATTGTGAATTATTTTCACTTACGCCATTACCCGCTAGATGGCTTTTATTTGTGTCGAGCTGATTTACTCATATAAAAACGTCCATAAATAAAACTTCAGTCGTATAATTATCAAAAATTATAATCTTTCGTTTTACTTTAGAAATTATCGCATTAATTTCTCCATTGTGTCACAAATTCTTCTTTTAAGAATTTTTTATTTGTAAAGTTTAAAGTAACGTCAAAAATTTCAAGTGAGATTTTACTCAAATCAGAAAATTTTGCGTTCCTTTTCTGCTCTGCTCACAAGTACTAAATAGTAGAAAAGGAACGCAGCTACACTGACAACACACCAATCAGCCGACAAGCCAAACTTTAGATAATCCTGCTGCTCTTTGGTTAGTCTACAAATCACTTATTGGGCCTTAATTCTAACGTAAATCTTTATTTTTGTTTTATGTATTTCAGAATAATACTTATAATATTAACAATAATAATAGAAATGAAATAGACCATCTCGAGGAATACCGGACCCATTTTTGAGGCAATGCTTTTCGTCCTTCTAAATAGTGGTGCCGACGGCACGCGATATACGTAAATAGTCTTCATTTAAGTAACTGACCGTATCCAATGCTACTTGACTTCGGTCTATTCAAAATGCTATTTGGCACCAGGCAATTGGTTTATGAACTGAGCTTATATTTTCACTTTTCCTTACCAGTTGGATAATGAAATAAAACTCTTAAACTATAAAACTCGAAAAAGTAGTTAACATAATAAAACTAAAATTTATATCTATTGAAATACTTCACTAATAATAACAATAATAATAACAACAATACGCTTTATATTTCTTGAAGTGTTTATCACGACTTTTCACTGAAATTTTTCACTGAAATAAAAAGAGACCAGCGGTGAAATTTTTGGAACTTCATCGAACTGTTTGTATGATACATAAAAAAGGGTTGATTTTGTCAGATTTTGGGCCAGAAATTAAAACGTTGACGTAAACACAAAATGTTTACTTTAAGCCTTTTTGTTTTGAACAAAAATTTTTATTTGTAGAGAAGTGCGAATTTATAAAACAGCACGAAGCAAAACCAATTAAATTTTCTTCTGAAATATTCCAACAATTTATCTTAACCTAATTAAACCACTAAGCACACATTAATAAAACTAACTAAATTCAAAAAGTATCCCTTAATCAAAAAAATATTATAACTTTCCCAAAACCCAAAAAAACTGCACCTCTCCAATCCCCCCCAAAAGAAACGCATTCGATTCCCTTTGACAGTTTAAATACGACTGATTCAAAAACCCTTCGGATAAATACTTCGTATCCTTGCAATTTTCTCTCAAAGTCCTTGATACGAAAACTCAATTTTAAATTCAACACTCCTCTCGAGGACACCTCTTCTCAATATAATCACACAAAAATCCCTTCGGCAGCGCTTCCCCTAAATACTGTGCAGATTCTACACTCTCGAATCCGGCAACAAAAAACGAAGAAAGCGACTTTCTTCCGTTGGGCGCCCACCGACGCATGTCCATAGTTTATTAATTGGGGGTGTTCCTCTATGGGGGATAGATCCTGCTGCACACGCGAGTGTATCTGGCAACATGTTGCTGCAAGCACTTTATTATTGACATTCAGGGGACGACTTTTGTTTCGAATCATTTTGTAAGAAAATATTTCAAACATTTCCTAATTTTTTTTTTGTATTTTGTGGAGGGCGGGGGTGGAGTTACCTTTTGTTCTCCCCTGAAAATCTTTAATCTGGAATATGTGACGTTGAAGTATTTTTTATTGAAAAAGTTTTCTGCCAGACATGTGAAGTTGTTTTTTTTTTGGTACTTTTACGTTTTGTTATTGTAAACAGACGACGACGACGGATTTTCATTTGATATTTTGCAGCATTTGTTCTTTTTTTTTTGTGTTGCCTTTTTCACATATTTTCGAGGTATCGATTTCATCTAGGAATTTATTTTTATTAAAGAGTGGATTATCATCGTGTATTTTTGATAGAGATGCTGGCTTTATATCGGTGTACTGTTAGACTTGCTAGTTAGAATTGTAGTTCAAATCATCCATCTGCATGTAAGTGCCGATCCTTCATTATAGGGACTCAAACCTTTCAAAGTCTCTTCTTCAACTCTTCTCTACGTCTTGGAAGCTCTCTCTAGTTCGTTTCAGCTCTATTTATTTGGCCATACATTTTTTCAACCTATTCGCATCTCCTTGTGGCATACCTGATTGTTGAGGGAAGTTTATTGAAGTGCAACTTCGTATTCAGGAAAATGAAATCTTCATTTGATAATAGACTAAGAAGTAAACCAGGGGCAAGGTAATAGCAGATCTTGGGAGACACACGAGTGAGATAGGTAAAAAACAAATGCTTTGCTAAGTCATGGATATTAACAGACACCAAATCCATGGCAAAGTTGTTAACTGCTCGCCCAAAATTTTTCCTTCGCCGTTACTTTACTTACTTTTATATCAGCAAGTGGTCCTTACATTAAATGGGCAGGGTATTCTTACGGACATATAAGGTATCCAGCTGTCTTAAAAATTGTCATGTTACCAAATTGTCTTTTTCTTTTTTCACGGCTTTACAACTGGGATCCGGCGGCAACAAACAACCGCACTTCACTGATTATTATTTGTATTGTTTTGGCAATGCTTGTAAGCAATCGAGTTAGAGAAGGATGTACAAATGAACAGTTGAGCTCGAGAACTTAGGCAAAGTGATGAATAGTACTCCTCTTTAGAAGCAGGTAAAAAGTTCACCTTATAGTATGAATTGGTAAAAATTAGATTTCAGAATTTTAATTATAAGAATTAAGGATAAATTAAGTCTAATCCGGTACAATAAGGTCTAATTAGGTTTAGTTAGGTCTAATTAGGTTCAATTAGGTCTAATTTGATATAATTAGGTCTAATTTGGTATAATTAGGTCTAATTACGAGGTCTATCAAGGTGCACTTAGATCTAATTAGGTCCGTTTAGGTCTGTTTAGGTCTAATTATGTCTATGTAAGTCTAATTTGGGGTTTATCGAGGTGTAATTAGGTCTTATTAGGTTCAATTATGGCTAATTTGGTATAATTAGGTCTAATTACGAGGTCTATCAAGGTGCACATAGGCCAAATTAGGTCCGTTTAGGTCTATTTAGGACTGATTAGATCTAATTAGGTTTAATTGATAGTTTCAAAAACTCCGACATACATATATATTTAAAAATATTAACGTATATAAATTCGTCGGAGTGAGGGGATACTGTACCGATCAAAATATGTTTTCGCCAAATTTGACTCGAATGAAAACGTGCTCAAAGTAGAATGTAGATAGATTGGTGGTGATATCGTTACTATTTCCCAAGTTTTTGACTGATATAAGGATCCGTCCTCCTCTTTGGAGACCGTTGTAAATACTGTCTCTATCGCACCTATAGATTGACCAGCTGTTGTTTAAGATACCCTCATTTAAAAAGAACCGTTCAACCATGATCACAATTATATTGAATTACCCGATAACAAGTGTTTGTTATAATTTGTTTAAAAAGTTTTTATTATACAAAAACAGCATTTTATGAAATTTTCACGATGATTCAATTCTATAGTTACTAGTTTCACTACAGTATGCCTTAATGGTGATAGATGAACATTTTTGTTGCCCAGGAATATTCAAACTTGGTGCATCGTATTGTTTCTCATACAATATTCACGTCTGTCTACATATTCAAACCTTTAGACTTGTAGTGATAGCTAAATCAACATAAAGAAACTTAAAAGAGTTTTGTGTTGAGGTTATCTATAAAATCCCCAAGAAAATCCTTAAAATTATTTCAAAACTTCCGTAACCTCAATCCTTCGTCACTCAAACAACTTGTCATTCCGTTTTTCGTCAATATAAATTGGTTTTTAAGTCAAAATAATCTGATTAAGTTTCAAATAAATAATTCATTTATATTCTAGAAGGAATTGAAAACTTTTTGAGAGCTTTTTCTTGACTAATAGAAAACATTTATGATGGGGTAGAGCACTTTAGATTAAGCCTTTTCCACATACGATAAGGGAAGTTTTTCCCAAAAAGAACTTTCTGTGCACCACCACCACCCATTCAGCCCTTAACGGAAAAGACGAAAAGTTTTTAATTTATGTCAAAAGCTTTCAAGAATTTTAATATTAAAACATTTTCCAAAATGAAAACTTCCCAACCATATATGTATGGGAGATGGAAATTTGTGAAATTTTTTTATTCATGTAATTGTGTAATAAGAATGTTTCTTTGATATATGAAAGACACATGGAAAAAATATTGAACATTCCAAAAGACGAATTTTAATGGAAATATTTTATAAGGAAATATTTAAGGTTTTATTTTTGCTTTTTTTGTGAGATATCATGGACGCTGATCATTTATATCAAAACAACTTCGACTTAACCGTGAAGAGTGAAAAGTGAATTTTCAATGTACCCAAGATCTACACTCACCGCTTCTCAAAGGATGGATTAGTTCCATCCACAGATCGGCTTAAGGCTATCGGTGATCTCCAAACTCTGCCAAACATATACAAAGCCTCTGAGCGATGGTAAACTTCTATCATGGAAGTGTCCCTAATTGTTTGAAGTACTGCCACACACTGCTCATGTGCCACGATAGAAAAATCATATCCTTATGGCAGAAATTGTTTTTCTTGCACGTTAATACTTCGTTGGTAGACTGCACATTGTTGAAACATAACTTCGGGGGCACCAATTTTAATCTCACAATAAAGGAATCTATCAAGGAATTGAAGAAGCTTTGGCAAAATTTGCTAATCTTCAATAGGAAACATTCGTTGTGCACTCAGAGAACTTCGTAACGAATAGGAACCTAACATTATGCACTTATAGCGAACTTATCGTTATTACAAAGAAACATAACTTAACTCGGCAACTAATCACCTAAGTCCCTAAGATTGCGCAGAGTGGACTCATAAGGTATACGGCCCAATTAACATTTGGAGAGAGTGTTGATGAGCCCTTATGAGATTATCCCCGCTGTCTCCTACAAGCCCCACCCGAAAGTCATTTTGCCAAGCGGTCCCCCAACTGAGTACTAATCATGTCTAATGCTGCTTGACTTCCGTAATCCAACGGAAACAGGTCTATTGAGCATGCTAAATGACAACTTTTACGGTCACCAACATAAATACCTGAAATATAAAACTAGGCAATAACAAAAACTAAAGCTAACAAAAACTAAAGCAAAAGGTAAGATTTTCTCATTTCATTTCTAATCAGTTTGCCTCACAGGGCCCTTATGACCAATTATACACGATAGACCGTGATTCTGCAGTAGCACCTTTCTTGGGCGAGTGGAGGCAAAGATTTTCCTGCAGAATCATGGTCCCTAATGCATGAATGGCGTGAGAGGAACTGATAAGCTATACCTCACTTTCAGTATCGCTGATTTTTTTGTGTGGTTGGTTACACATAAGCACTCTAAAGGGAAATACCTCTTTCGGCATACCCCTCATTTGCCACATGTGGCCCGCCCGATGCATGAGGAATGCCCCCTTTAAAGGCTAGTCGGGCGGATGCCCGTTTGTACATCTCAGTACTTGGCCATTTAATTCTTTTGGTCTAGTTTGGTCGTCTTGAGGCTGTGTTGTGTTCCCATTAAAAACAGTTAAAAACTATATGGCCATCATATGCCAAGGCCAAAAAGGCAAGCGGGCAGTGTTCGCCCGTTGTAAGGTAATTTTTTATTTTTACTCTGGTGGCTCTAAGACAGAGATATGGGTGGGCTCTGACATCCACAATGAAAGTACCCAGGTTAGTAAAGAGGTTAAGTTAGGCATTTTAGCTACTGCCTTTTAATCAGAAATGTACGCTATACTGGCATGCAGCTACGAAAACTTAAGACCTATGCTAACAATCGTATTTTTATCATTTCTGGCAACCAAACGGCAATCCGAACGATAAAGTACCGTAGGACCCAATCTTAGCTTATCAAATTGCCGCATTTGATGACTACTCCATCGAATTTCCTTAGTTTGGGTTTTCTGGGTATCGGGGTTTCAAAGACAAGAGCAAGCCTAAAACCCTCAGCCAAACAGGAGTCTGACACTGAACTCACCGAAACTAACTCAACTATTGGCTACTCTTCAGCAGAAGAGGGCCATTGAAGATCAGACTCTGATGAGACATAACGAAAACTCGAGGTCTGGTTCAGTCAACCCAAGGGTTATTGCAAGCCAATAGCCAAAGAATTGTTGAAGGCCAGTCGAAAAGAGTCGAAGCGTTTTGAGTCTCCTTATACTTCCTTCATCAAGAGGCTACTTTAAATCGACCTGGACCCGACGAGGTTATGTCTCCTTAGCGCTATACCTGAGTCTATCATCAGCAGGACCTGGTTCTTTTGCTGTTTTGGCATTGGTCGAACCTTGAAAATGTTTTTGCTTCAAAAGCGACTCGCATATTTTCTTAAAAACTCTATAAGACGATGCAGATTTTAAGCATGGAAAAAAGTGTCTTCTGGTAGTCAGAGCAAAGCTTGTAACGCCTAAGCCATATTCACTCCTTGACCTTTACGGGAAAACTGCGGGATCCACAAGTCCTACAATTAACCTAAGTATGAAAGACAATTATTCCACTAGGCGGTCGTTAGTAATTCATAACGCAAATCAAAATCAACACATCAAAGTACCCCACTTCTCATTATCAGAATCGCTCAATTCTGAGTAAACTTCAATTAACACAAACAAAATAATCAGAAGCAACAACAACCCCTATTTCGATCCCCCTCCCAAAAAAAATACCTTAACAACTCACTTCCAATATCGAACAAACAAAGATTCAGGTGCAAAGAAATTTCAACCTGGAAGCGGAAAGCAAAAGTGAAAAAAATTAATAGGCGTTTGTGAAATAAAAAATATTGCAGTCATAATTTGTGTTTAGTGAAATTTTCCAATATAAAATGGAACTTTGTGATTTGCCCCTCCACTCCTGTTCGGACAAAAGCAAACGAGTGAAGTTCCTCAAGGTGCCCACGGCAATCATCAAGTCCAACAGTGCGGAGCAGAAAAAATACTGGGGAAAGGTGATTCGAGGTATTGAAAGAGAGGCCAAGAGGAGTCAGGACACGCAAACGAGGAGCCATGACTTGTCCATTTCATTGCCGAAATCGTTGTATAAAAGAGTTGCAAAAATCGTTCCAATGGTGCAAATCGAGGATGATGTGTTCGATGAGAATGCTCCGATAGATTATGAGAAGACGGAAGAGAAAACTGGAACTGCGGTGAGTATTTTGGTGGTTTGTACTAAGTGTAAAGTGATGGTATTGGATATATTCCCGAACAGCCCAGTTTCCATGAAAGTAACGTAACTGAAGTTGTGGAGGAGGAGAAGCTGTACAACAACATCGATTTGAATTTTGATCCGAAGTACGCCCGAGATAGGAAAACACAACCGAAGTACAATTGGTTTACGGAATTCGCTTGCAGCAAACGGAAGGATCGGATTAAGTGGAAGTCGAAGATTTACGATTTGGACAAAAACATTTGGGAGAAGCCGCTTTTTGAGCAAGCAGAAGCCCTAATGGACACGGTAACACTGATTTGAGCTTTCCGTTGAATAAAAATCGCTAAAAACAGCTTCTCGACAGGCAGCAGAAAGATTCTGCAATTGGGTGAACAGCCTGAGCGAAAACCAGGAGACCGACATATCCAAGGAGATGCTCAAGTCCTTGTTTTCTGTGGATATGGGCTCAGGACCACTCGCCGACATTCATCTGGAGCCAAAACCAATAAAAGCTGTTCCGAATGCCGTTGCTGAAGGCTGGGGCTTGCCTGAGGTAAAGAAAAAAAAGCTTCTAGACAAAAGCTTTTTAAAAGCTTAAATAACTCTCCTCATTCTCGCACCCACTTCCACCCAATTCATCCACCATATTTTCCTATACACTTACTATTAATACCACTTTCCAGATGTCAATCGAGCTGAAACTTACAAAGCTTATGGAAGAAGAAACTGTTCATAAGGGTAAGCAGATACGAACGGTGGCTTTTGGTCGCACCTTGCCGCATTACCTGAGGGATTGGATACCATCGGAGGTTGATAAGCCTATTGAGCCAATTTTCCCGGAGGAGCTGCTTACCAGGGAGACATTGTTCAAAGGAATTTCCCACTTACGCTCAACTAGGGCTTTAGTAGATCACTATAAGGAGAATAGCACCATTGAAAGGCCAAAATATTTGATTGATACGGGATGTTTCAGGCCATCGATAAAGAGGCAATCGAAGGCCGAAATACCGTTTTATGAACTTATAAACAAATAATTCTATTATTATTTCTAATCTGACTTTTGGCTATTTATATTTTTATTCATCCTAATATTTTGTTATTTTTGGGTCCTGCATATTTACCACTGTGTATTTTTAAGGAAGTGATGTAAAAATAAAACTTATGTGATTGTATGACGCCTTATACTATATAATGAGGAGTTTTTAATTGGAGTTTTGTAGTTATAGGGGGTGGGGGTAGGGCGCATCGCGGAAACGTTTAAGGCGAGTTTTGGTAGCTGGTTACTTTCGGGAAGTGGCTGGGTGAGTTCTGCGCCAATATTGAGGAGGAGGGGGATGCCAAACTTCTTAAGAAGGTTACATCCTAAGGATCCTCTTCAAGCCACAAAAACCCCGCAAAAAGGGTGAAGTTTCCAGCCATCCGGTTTTAAAAACCTTTTGAAAAATCCAAAAGAAGTTCAACGCACCCATAAAGAATGTTAGAACGTCTCCAAAGCCGACTTTCTGCCAAATGGAAGAACTTGTCAAAATGGGGGTGCTTGCGATGGACTATCCGAAGATTGCTGATCAAAGAATAATTAGTTGCCGTGCAAGGTAGTCTTCTGGCAGTTTAGTGGAAGCGTTTTCACAACTTAATGTGGTGTTAGCAAACATCGGCGGTCAAAACACCGTCGAAAAAGGTGGAAGAGGGTCTATAGTAGATAGACATCATCTTCAATAGTGGCTGGATGGCCAGATACCACCAAGTGGGCGAGGTGTATACGGCAAAAATGTAAATCAACACACTTTAAGACACACACGACAGGACCAGGGAGCCTTCTTCTCAATACTATGCACCAGCTTTTCGAAAAGGTGGTATACAACCGACTACAAGCGCCGAGATAAGGCGGTTTGTCGGAAAGGCAATTCGGTTTCAGAAAGGCTAGATCGACAAAGGATACTGTCGATATGATGACTAGAATTGCAAGGGCAGTAATGGAAGTTAATGAGAGTTGCGCATTGATAACCGTGGACGTTAAGAATGCTGTAAACCCCGCGAAGTGGGCGTCTAGGCGTTGATAAAAATTGATACCCCAAAGGCGTCCAAAACAGGACCCTAAAGCTGGAAACAGATACTTGCGTACGTGCAGTGCGTGCGGCCAATGCGAAGTATGCGGTAAAATTTTACTAACAGATGAATAATTTAATTTTTGCGTTCCCCATCTTGTCTTTCACACAAATTTTTAAAAATGTAAGCGTTCAGTGCATATAATCGTTTTGTGTTTACTTGGTTCTGTTTTATTTGAGGCAATGCAGAAAAACTTCAAAGTAGACCAACTATTGTGTTGAGTGTGTCTCGTTCACGCAACTATATATCAGGTGGCACCACCTCGCGAGCAGCTGTAATCATTTCGTTTATGACTAAGGAAAGAAGAACCCCGAGGGTACCAACTGAAGCCTCGCCATAGTCTGCTACGGGAATAGAAGAGCTAAGTTGCTTAAATGCCAGGATGGTGAGCACTTATATGGCTCTAATCCAAGAGCCATTGATGTACTGAGGAATCGGAACTAATACCAGAAGACTGATCTACTCCAGCGACCTTTGTAGTGATTGGCTCATTCATCAGTTCCAGAATAATTAACTGGCACCATCAACAGATATTTTATTTGACTTTAGAGCTTCTGAAATATCCTCTGAAGCATTTAGCACTCCTCATCGGACTAACTGGGATGCTTAACTCAGCAACATAGGTAATAACCCCTTCACTGAGGCCGATCTAGACCTTGTCTCTGCCAATCTCCAGGAAACGATCGTGACAGCTATTGAAAGCAGCTGCGTTGCAAAACCACGAAGTACTAACCGAATGGTTGCGTGGTATAACAATCATCTCTACAGGTAAAGGATAGCAGTTAGGAAACTATTTAAAGATAAAGGCAACGGAGATGACGAGGCTATTAATAAGAACTCACTTAACGGATTCCCAAGTAATTGACCCTGGCTGTAAAACCTAACACTAGACCGGAGTACTTCCTGTCCACCGGTCCTACAAAAGAAACAAAGGCTTGGAGTTGTGATGAGTTATGCTCCATCTATTAGAACCTGAACGAACTGTAATTTGTAACGATTCATTCAGTAAGGTGACGGCGTGCCATCTATTAGTTAACATTTGAACGAAAAGTAATTGAAAGCTTTAATCTTCAAAGCTTCGAAGCGTCCAAGAAATAGATGGCTTTCTAGGACGCAAAATTGATACGGACACATGTAGATACTGTCAGGTGGAAACAGACATAATAGATAACACCTTCTTTGCAAATGTGCTGCACTAGCGAGAGCCGGGTTTCGAGAGAGAAAAGTCTGGTCCTTTGTAGAATAAGTCCAGCTCTTAAATAAACGTTTGCAGTAAAAGATACACAAAAGATCGAAGTGTACGAAGAGACACTGAATGTCGAACCTCCCGCAGGAGGATAAAGAAGGAGGTTTTAGTTGCTACGGTATTTCATAACAATTGTTTATTGGATCCATAAACGGATAATCAGCATTTGCTAGCTTAACTTAACCGAACCGAAAATTCCCAAAACAATGAAACAATAACCAATAATATCCCTTATTCGTGCCAATATTGCCATGCATTGAGAGCAATTTTCACTGCTCCTCCGCAGCCCAGATACGCTTGAGAATATTGCAATTTGACTTAAGCAGTAAGACGACAGACAATTCTGTCCATGCACATGGCCCAGTGATAATCCGTAGGTCAGCAATAATCATAACCGTATAATAACTTCCATTCAAGTATCTCAGACACCACCATAGGGACTCGAGTCGGATAACCAGGCTTGACAATGTTCCCACTAATACCAAAAGACACATCAGATTCTCTCTCCTTGCTAAAGGATCACAAAAACCCGCCGACGTCCTCCACCCCCACACACACACCCATCTTTTGTGCACTGTCGAATGCATTTGTTCAGCTCGAATTGCAGGTCTTTGGCGAAGCTTTTGAAAAGGAAACAAAAATGAATTTATAGCGGCATAAATCAAAGGCAATATTGTCGCATCCTGTGCTTCCTTCCCCAATGTTCTCCCATACAGGATTCTCCAGATGGCATCGTGAAATCATACAAACACACACGCACACATGTGTGTTTGTGTGTGGATACGCCGTCGTTCGCCGCCTTTATATCGAGTTGCGATAAAATCGATCGCTAGAGCGTATCCTGTCATATCCTTTACCTCTCAGACGATCAATGTATTTGCACTACGACCGCAATGTATGATGTCACATCCCATGAATGTTGATATGGATGAGCCCGGAGAGCACCTATCGTTGCGAAGATTTATCCTTGAAAAATATGTCGTTAAAGATTTTCGTTATGAATTATTACGGCAAATGAGAAAAACTGCGATGGTTTCGATGGGGAATCGATTGTCGAGCGGGGTGAGGGGATGGTATCCTTTTTTTGCAGGATTATGCCGCATGGAGCTGGCAGCCTTGTACAAGCTTAAAATTATTCTTAAACTCCCAAAAATCCAGTTATTTTGGTTAATTGAACCATTTAGTGGGACGGATTCTGAGTGTTTGCAATTTAAGCAGAAAGAAACAAAAAACGAAACGCGCAACGACAATCTGCATCATTAAATATAACTGCTAAGTGGTTTAAATGTCACTTAACATATGTAAAGTGAAACCTTTATTTGCCGCAAATTAGTGTTTAATTGGGCTTAATTTTTTAGCACACACCGAGCTTCTGACAGTGCAGACCAAGAGGCGCGCATCTTTCAATTTTGTCTTTACCTCCCACCAAATGCAGTACTCTGTCGAAGTTAATTCGAGTCGCACCAACTTGGACCAGTGTTTAGTTAGAGCTAATTTTCCATTCTCATTCATTCTCTTTTCCACTCATTCTCTTTTCCACTCTCTAACAAATCCAGCTCTTACAAGAACTATCCAGCATTATGGATGCTTATTTGCTTTTTGCAAACCACTGACTGGGACTTGTGTTTCCTGAGTAGTGATGTTAACTTCACGCTCTCTGAATGTACATCAGTGGTCCGTGGTTCGAATCGATCGATCGGAGTGATCTTTCGGACTTTCCGTGTCTCCTTTCTAGAGAGCTTTTCTTCCATAGTCGCATTATTTGCATCTCCTTTCGCTTTAAATTCTTCCTTACTCGATACTACCAAGACAGCTCCCGCCGTCTTCGCAGGTTAGTTAGACTATTGGAAACTTGAACCTACGTAACCTATTTAGTAATCATCTCTTCTTCTTCTTTGTCTGCTTTACAACTGCTACTGCTCCCTCCACCGGTCCGACGTCATCCAGTTATATGTACGTCCCTAAGCTCCGGCCATCCTGGTCTACGCCATCCTTCCAGCGGAGGCTGTGTTTCCCTCGCTGTTGCACCCCATAGATCTTTATTCTCTCCAGACAACCAGTACCGCTTAAAGCTGAAAGCGAACTTCTTATTGCTTCCCGTATCACCAAAGAATGCCTCGCTGTGGTGAGTCTGGTCTGATTGGTATTGATAGCTTCAAGGTGATAGAGTAGGTGTGTGGCAGTAGGTAGTTTTTACATTGTGGTCTGTGGCTTGATTACCGGACTCTACACTCTGGATTACCACCTATATTAGGAAGGGCGGGGTTCCATCTGCAGGATTTACATTAGCAGGAGAGTTTGCCCATCATATTTAGCGAGGGTTTCGCACTAGCCCGGCTCGTTAAACAGCGAGACGCTACTCGAACAGTTAAGTCTAAGGGACAAGCCACTGCTGCTGCTGAGCTTTTCAAGCGGTCTGGTTTAGAAATATGAAGTGTAGGGGAATAGTACCATAGGGCAAGTAGTGGCCGCATTACTTCTGCACCCAAGAATCCACCAAAAGAAGAAGAAGATGAATATGGTTCTGAAGACAGGGATTTATTGCTGGAAGCTCAATAAAGGAAGTACTCCGAGTTAAAATAAAGCTTGGTGACATTGACATACTCATACTCAGTTTTCGTTCGATACTTGGAACAAGCAGCATTGGTCGTGGTTAGTGCTTAGAATGGGCTGTGCACAAACTCGGCCGATGTTCCGTTGGCCTCCATCCTATCATTTGCTGTGTTTTTAGTTTTTATAAATAAATTGCTTTGAATCCCCTCCAAAGCTACTTTCCAGCTTTGCTGACGACGGTACTCTCGCCGACAATGTTACTCCAATGGCTGCTATAATTCACGTATCACACCGTGACTTCATAATTGTGAGCTCTTGTCCAATTCAACCAATGGGGATATCGAACCAATTCTTGATTGAGGCCTCCACAACAAAGTACGACGATGTAGAGCTAACGGCCGATCATTTTCTTAATAGGCATAACATTAACCGATGATCTATATATTCCATATTGCTAAACAAGCATTCTAGTACCTCCTTCTGTCGTCGGCCAGAGCCATATTCTACAAATTCTGCAATCGACTTGAATTCAACTGGTATAATCTTGGCTGAGACCCTGCCGAACTGCCTTAGCGTGACTGGATAAGGTGAAAACCACGCTTCAATCCTAATCGTGTTGAGGCACTAGCTCTTGATTTGATTCATTGAACAGCCGTCGGAAATTACAAGCCCCGGTAAAATTTTACCACTTATACTACAGCTATTGTTCCATCGAAACTGTAACCGCCTGCAGCCCTTATTTTTGCACACACTTTGGTCTAGCAGTTCATTTGAAAGTAGAACAATCTGACTGTGGACCAATCTTCCACAGATAGTATTGCCGAACTCATACATTATTCAAAAATACAAACGCAGAGTTAATCGCTTCCTCTCTCATGCATCCCTCAGAGTACCCTTAACATATTGCATCCTTTATAATACATATGATTTGAAACGATGCATACTTTCGTTGAAATGTTTAGTTAGACATACCAGCAGTTCGTCAGTTGGTCTTTTCGATCTAAAGCCGTGCGGCTTTTGTCGTCTCATATTTGGTTGGATGCTTAACGCTCCACAAGCTTTTTGTAGCTTATGGCTTATGGCTTATGATTCGTAGGAGATAATAGAAGTGATTGGGTTAGTTAGTGAATGAAATGGTTAAAAGTAGGTAATTGACGAACAGATTAATGAACTTCAAAATGATTCTGGTTCATTCTCCATTCTGCCATTTATCACACCTAAAACTCTATACCTCTCCCCTTAGCTAAAACAACAAATTGACCCACTTCTAAACAGACTGTATGCCTAATTAAAATTCGTGTTTGACTCAATGTTCGACCATAACGTAGCTGATTAAAGAAATCTTATAAAAATCCACCAAAAGGAAGTCAATTGCTCAGAACATCCTCCAGCATCTAATAAAGGACAACCCGCTATGCCCGATAGCTCAAAGGAGCAAACGAGGCATCCTGCCTATTAGGGGGGCTGCTGTTGCCTTCCATTTCATTTGACACAAAAACCAGCAGGAGTTCACTCATTAGGTGGAAAATACGTCTACAACGATTCAAATCATTTCGGCTACGTTTGTATGGATTGATTTTAGTGGGAAAACTTGTCATCAAGTCAAATCATGGAGCACCACACAAACACATATACCAGTCCCTATATGGATACTAGGATGTTTCGAGGATCTTGATATGAAGATGGTAGTGAATCGTCCTTAAGAGCTAAAAACGATTTCGTTCAGTCAATCAATGCCTTTGGTTGGAAGAAGTTGGTCCTACCACTCGCAAGGTGCTCTCGAATGCAGGAGCATGACTAACACTGTGGGTTCGCACTGACGATACAGAACCGGTGGCGGGCCGACCGACGACGACGACCAAGGCTCGCAGAAATTCTATTATGCGCAAGCATCGACAGTGATAAGTTTGTATCCTTACGTAAGCTCTGCACACCTTTCCACATAAATTGGTCCTGGATCCAGTTCGTTTAGGCAAATCCTCTCGGAATTTTGGTATTTTTGTCTTTATTTCTTAAGGACTCTACCCGGAATTGGAGGGATTTGATGGCTGTTTTCATTTGCCCCCCGCCCCCTGCACCCCGCGGCCTCCTCGATTTACCACCACCCACAAGCCGTATTATAAAGGGTATCAAGGATATGATTAAAAGGATTTTCTTTAAGATTTTAAGTATTGCAAGGGTTATTTTATGTCTATATAGTACATAGCTTGTCCTCTCCGGAATTGTCCGACCGGATTTCTGTTATTCAGGTGTTGCCGCTTTGATCTTTGGTGAACAAGTTTAATTAGTTTAGAGATTATGGATTTAAATGAGCACGTGATGGATTCCCTTGGGATGCCGCAATCTTAAAGTAGACAACGGGAGCCAGAGAGAGAGAGAGAGCGGGGGCGGGGGGTATTTTGTATCAAAAACAAATTTGTTGGTTTTATATATAGTATATCCAGCGGCATGATTACTTTTGTTTTGTTTCTGGGTAATGAAACAGCTTCAACTGATAAAATTATCATAAAATATGGTTTTTGTAATTGGGCCTTCGTTTCATTAACCCAACCTCGGTTAAATAAGGACCTTTCTCGTGTAATCTGTTTTATACCAAAACCAGCTTGGGCGATTTTAATTTACTTAATTTGTGGGATTTGTGATTCTTCTTTTTGTGTGTTTTTGGTATTTTTGGAAGAGTTCAGAAGATAGTCACTTGATAGTGAAGGGTTTGTAGGTAGTATGGAATCGTAGCTCTGTGTTCGCGCAAATTTTTATAATTTCTTTATATGCAGAAATAATATTTAATACCTGGATGCTTTTTCGATGAGCATGGATGAGGAAAGGAACAAAATGGAGCCTGAACAGAGTTTTTGCACTAGCCGAACAAGAGTACTTGAACGATACAAACTCTATTATTGACAGAGGGTTTTGTTATACCAGGTAACATGGCATTACGGCCACACATATCTGGCAAGTCGTTCAGAATAACTTTCAAAAACCCTCAGGAACATCAGGACAAAATTGCCGAAGCAGGAAACGTGTTTCTCATGGCGCTGTATGGGAAAGTACATAAGACTATGTCTACACTAACCCGGTCGAAACTGCTGCACGACAACATTAACCGAGAATGTACTTGCAAGTGGGCAGCAGGGGTTATTCGGTCAAACAACACTTGACGAGCAACAAACAGATCCGAATCAAGGGGGATAGAAAAAAGCAAGGAATGGTCTCGTGCCAGTACCAAAAACTTTAAATCCTGAACCGGACTCGATAGTCATGACAATGTAAAAAAGGCTGCCAACACCATTGTTCCTCGATCTTCAAATCCTGCGAAGGGTTGTGTCATTGATGTAGGACGAGGAAGAGAGCGAAGAAAGAGACCGACTGATTGATCTCAGAATTTTATTAGAACATGTACATAAACATATCATATCAATTTACTACTAGGCTGGGCTTGATTTTATACTCAATAGCACCCTTGCGGTCTAGAGGCAGCACAATCATTTTCACGATTGATATTACTCTGGCCAGCTATGATTTAGCCCCAATGGTGCAGAATTAGAGAGTATGCGGGAACAGGACTGTGCCTGTCCAAAATTAAAGGGGGCTAAGATCCACACATATCCGGCACGTCGCCGATTCTTTTCGTGTCAGTGGCTTCCGTGATGTATTTTTCACTGAAATTCACACAGGTACCGCTTTTTCGATATCCGACATTCTAGTTTTGAATTATGGACAGTGATCTCAAGTACCTCATGGAATTTAGCGTGGACCCAGGTGGACTCTTCGGAAAGTGGTCGCACAGAAACAGGTTTGAGTATATTTCAAATAAACTTTACTTAAATTTCTGTTTAATTCTTATACAATTTTCCGTTGAATTTAAAAAGTATTTGTTTCACTTCCGGGATAATTTAAAAATACCGGCCGCATCGTATTTTTTGTGATTTTCACGGACGCTTGAAGGGTACTGAGATCGTCGGAACCCCACTAGTTCGGAAGTCTGGGAACATGTCTCGCCTTTCTTAATTTGTTTGCATACAATTATATCGTAACGATAATTCTTTTCACTGATGCTATCGGTGCTGCACTGAAGTAGCCGTCACATCACGGATATGTGCGGTTCGACGTTAAATGAACCATATTCTGGTTGATGATCAAAAATGGCCCTGCTCTTGCATTCTTGGTCTTGTTCTTGTTGGTCTTTCGCAAGACTAAGGCGACCTATTCGTCTGCAAGACCAAGCTTTACATAGGCCCCACTTACATTGCAAGGTTTTAAGCGTTCAATCATGTCCCACATTATAAGATACACATGCCATGAGTACTCTCCAATATTATCCTTGATCTCGACAGTCGCAAGCACTACAGATATCCTAAAACACAGACTGGTTTAAATTTCATTAAGACGCACGTTATCAGATGTAAATAACTGGCCTACCGATCTGGTAACCGTCAGTGCTTTGGAGAAAGTACCAGACAATTTTACTAAGCCCATGTATCAAAAATGGTTCCGCTGTGGTGTGACGACAACCTAACTAGACTAAGTAGAGTGACCAGAGATGGGTATATTGACTGCTACAGGAAAGGTTCATGACAGCTCTATAAAAACAGAATCCGTGAACATAAGAAAGCGATCCCAGCTACTAAACGCTGGAACTGGCAGAATATTGTCAGTCTATCGAATGAACCAGAGATTCTACCAGACTAAGCAAGATCTGAGGTAAGGTGGAGTGCACCCGACTTTCCTCAAGACACTGCAGTTTCTGCTAACTATGCATTTCTCCGAATGAATGGAAGATTCTCAAAAGGTCACCAATACAGGCTCCAGGGAAAACATTTCCTAGGCAGTCGACCACTGCTAATCCTATAAATCGGCCAAACCAGATGGTATTTTCGCTAAGATGGTACAGGAAACCAACGGACTAGCTTTCTCTTCGAAATTATATTCCACATGACCATAGTGAAGGTATTCTTTATTCTTCTGAAAGAAGGGAAAAATAACATGACACAGCTGAAGATTTCCAGGCCGATAAGTCTCTCTTCTCCTCTCAAGTGGTCCAATATACAATATACATTAGCGACCTTCCTAAACATAGAAGGAGCTTTCTTTAATATAACGATTAAACCTAACCTAGAATCGCTATGGAGTTGGGTTGGAGGCAACGCTCGGCCGATGGATAGCTAACATGCTGCAAACCAGAATCTTGGAAGGAGGGTTAGTAGGGGTAGGTACATCTCGGAGAGGAGTGCAAGGACTAAAGTTGTCGCATGTGACGCCCTATTAATTCTTGTTTCTGGTACGTAATGAACGAGATAATGGAGAGGAGTCTGACCAGCGTTAGCAGATGTGTCAAAGGCTGTGGTCTGTTTGCTGACCCTGTTAGCCAGAACTGATGCTGTTCACTAAAGAAACCAACTTTCATTTTTCCAAAATTGGACAGACCTACTAACCGTGTTTGACTATATTCTTGTATTCACATAGCAAGGTGTGTTCAATCCAATTCCAGTTCCTCCGCTTGATTTCGTCGCCTATCCTTTCCTGGGCAGCACTGCGCTATAGTTCTTCTTTTGTAATTCTATCTTGCCAATGGATTTTTAGGATACGATGTAAGCATCTGTTGATGAAAACTTGAAGGCCCCTTGTGAGGTATAACTTTTTCTGATTGTTGTTGGCTTTTACCTATCTTCCTCATCTTCCCAGCAACTAGGCAGTCACATTCGCTCCTCGGTCACTCCTTACATAAAACTATCTCAAGTCTAATACTATTAACTTGAACATGGAAATTTGATTATTGTGTCTGCCGCCTGGTAACGTCACCTTGTGTATGTTCTTATAACCAAACTATGTGCTGCTAGCCAAAATTATAAAGGATTCGGTAAATTGGGTGAACAAAACATAAAAATTAAACCAAAATCGGAACGCCAAGACATTATGTTTTAAAGATTGTGGTCAACTAAGCTCCAAATTGCAGAAAATAATTCAGCCAATTTGTCGACATTAAATCCTGTAAGCTTCGAACTGAACGTAAATAATAATTGAGCAAATAATATTGTTGGAAAGTTTCTCAGTTGAAGTCAGGAAGCAAATTAATTCAACTTCAAATGGTTCTTACTAATAAATACATAATATTTACCTGGAAGAAAATCGTTAGTTTGGTTGTGGTTGAAATAGTCTAGAAATTGGTCGGATGAAAATATTTTGGATAGATTTTGATGCAGGAGTACCTTTAGTATTCAACAAAACTCTTGTTTTGCAATTTCGAGTAAGATTTTTATGCAATTTCTACAATTCCAAGCCAATAAGTATTCAACAACATCTTGTTAGTATGGTTATGTAAAATATTTCCATTTTTACCTCAAAAACTATCCCTTCCCTACCACTGGATAATTTCTCCCAGGATAACGCCCCAAAAATTACCAGATCACTTTAATCCGCGCATAAATTACATTAAAATTTTGCATAATGCACCCCCGACCCCCCTAAAGTGCGCAACACTATCTGATAAAGAAAATAGGGAGTTGAGGGAGGAAGGGCGTGTGTGGCACAGTCACTATAAACAGGATGCAATCCTCACATAAAATAGGCAACTTATCATCCATTTTGCGTTCAGGTAGTGTGCTCGTGATGCGGAAGGAGGAAGCGCTTTTATTGACGTTTGAATAGGGTCACCTTAAGAGCTAAATGCATTCGGGAAATTCAATTTGAGCTTCCTTTGATTCTGAGCCCCTCGTAAGTAAGTTTGTCACAGAGAGCACAAGGGTGGTGTGCTGGTGCTACCTATCTGTAAAAAAAGTATGCAATCTTATTAAGGGTATTTTTTTTATTCATTGTTGTTCATTATGGAAGTTTTTAATTTTTTACTTTTTTAATAATATGAAAATTAATGTTGTTTGGTTGTTAATGGCCTAGGAGTAGTAGCTTATGTACCTATACGAGTAGACCTACGCAATTCTAATTCTGTCGATGGGAGCCGTAACTCGAAAATAGTTTTCTTTGATGGATTTAAATTTCGAAGGAGTAGAAAACTATGTAGAAAAGTTTGTTCCATTAAGCTCTCTTCATTACATTTTCCAAGAAGCTTAAACCATTCGAGATTTTAGACTCTTACTTATAATATCTAAATAAAAAATCACAATTTTTCAGGGTCTTACTTTACGAAATTTCTTCTAAATTCACATCTTTTAAATAAATAACAAATAACAATATTTTTCTATAAACTTTAATGTCCTTCTGGCTCATATGAATGCTTCCATATATCAACTAAACAAACAGACGAATGAAATCTGTAGAACATAATCAGTGGCAATGTAATGTGATACAAGATACTCCAAACTGTGTATCCATAGAATTCATATCTGGAAAAACAGAAATAATATTAAATAAATAAATAAATAATAAATTATGTTCAAAACTAACCTTAAATCACCAGAAGTTGGCGTTTTAACTGAGAATGTGTAGTAAACCCATAGAGAAACATTGGCAAAAATTAAGAAGGTGACAAATTCACGTCCAGGCTTCTTTTTCCTTAATGCTCTGGAGTTTGAGCATCGTCTCATTCCGTCTACTATAAAAGGAGTTTGTACAAGGACTTGGGCGACCTGGAAATAAATTATTCGGTTTTTAATATAGTTTCAATTTAAACATATTTTTTTATGTATGAAGTGGTTTTTTTAATGTGAAAAAATCACGCCTTCGATAAGGTATAATTTCTAGTAGAGCCCGTTCCATAAAACTAGAGTATCTCAAAATCGCGGTTTCCATACGCGGCAAGGTGTCCAATAGTCTCAAGTCCACATAAGCAAACAACGTTACCCTCTTTCTTTAAAAACCCGAATAACCGGCTCATTTATAATCTCAATCACAATTTCACATGCACACTTATTTCCCTTCTTTTATGGCGAGGGCTCTAGGAAGTTCCTTTTAAGGTGGGCAGTCACCTGTGGGATAAGGGGGCGAAACATGCCGTGTATGCAAATACGTTCGTGCCATAACTACTTGATCCGGTGGAAGAGCGGTCCTAATCTTCTCAACGTGGCCCTGGAAGCTGTCCGTTAAAAGGATTTACTCGGGCTGATCGAGTCTATTAAATCAATTTGTAATGTTATCGTCTTGAGGGCTGTAATGGCAGCTGGAAGCCAAGAAACAGACCCAGGCAGTCACCACTATTTCTAATTTTTTTGTAACCAGCAGAAACTTGACAGCACTAGCTCCATATCATCTAAGGAGAGCAGTCCTATCATCCAGAGTTACACGAATCCCAGAAGAAGAAAAGGGCGAACTCTAAGTTTCTGAACCCACCATAGAGCCAAGGTAAGAAAAGCCGAAGTGCAATTGTGGAGTCTCACGAAGCACACTCAAGCCCACCTTTCGTGAGCTCCTTCCCAATAGACCTAAAGCAGGAGAGCAGCCAGGAACCTGGGAAGCCCCAGTTGCCCGGGATCACCGTGGTACGTTTTTCAATGAATTCTGTTCGAAAGGTCAAGCCTAAGCGACAAGCCACTAGACATACTTCTACACTTGTTCAAGTGGTCTGTCCTACATATATGAGAAGGAAGAGTGACCAAGGTATTTCTAGACCCAATTACAAACCAAAGAAGAATAAGTTTGATTTGAAAGTGAGAAAGGAATAGGTTAGGAGACTAGCGATGCTTGAGACCCGAGTAAAAATAAAAGATGGCCTTGCAACTGGCGAACACCGGCCACTTGGCTTTTTAACGGGCATATATTGGCCGTAGAGATTTTAACAATTTTAATGGGTTGTGGTTATACGGGCTTACGATGGCTAAACTTCACCAAAAGATTGAAATGGCCGAGTACTGTATAGTACACGCGGGCATACGACGGCAAATTTGTGCGAATGCTCTTTATGGGAACTTGATCATTTTCGTACAATCATCCTATGGATTATCACAATTAAAGACTATTGATGCATTGAAATATTCGAATTCGAAGATATGAGTACCGGATTTCATGATATTATTTTCAATAAATACGCGGAAATTTGTTGGGGAGCGAAAATTACACTTTCCACCAAATTGATTTTTTTAGTAGTTACATTGCGCCAATATGTATACACTTAGAGTTTTGCTGGGTGTAGGAAGGCTCTTTTAAAAAATCGTTAGGTCGTCCTGTGTGTATAGTGTACGGCCATGCAGTCCCGCAAACAGACTTCTGATTCCCGGCAGATGACTTTCGATGAGCTCTCTATTTCAAACAAGGTCGGTGTTCGCCCGTTGTAAGGCGATCTTTTTTTTGCACTCCGGGAAAAAGGTGATGAATGTCGAATGTTAAACGAGTTCGGAAATACTCAAGATTGTTCCACAGCCGACCGTAGTGTGGGCGAAAAGAAAAACTACGGCGTGTCTGCGTGAGCCGAGTTGGCCAGTCTTGCGGTGATGCGGAAAAAATATTGCCATACAGGCATAACAGCATTAATTTCAATGGAGCATTCAGAGCTGATACATTCGGTCTACTACTGCTACATTCAATGAATTTATGAAACCAATAAGTTTGATGATGCGATGTTTTAGCTTGGCAAGCTACGCTAAAGAAGTTTTTGAACCGCCTGCCCAGATAAATGCGTTGTACCGCCAGACTTTCACATGAAGGTTCGTTGGTTGTTGGAAATGGCGAGCCGCACATACTTTGTGTTCACTTCCAATTAGCACATTAGCGCCTTTTTAATACCACTCACTCCCGTGACCACTAGGCTTATTATGGTTTTTAGATCCATTTTGTAATATTCAAGAACTGTGTCAAGTTCGTTAAAGTCCGGGTGTTACAATTGACCCCTGCGGAACACAGTCAGGTATATTGCGCGGCTTAGATTCAACGCCATACAATACTACATTGATTGAACGGCCTGAAAGAAAACTCGTAATCAAATTCCTTAGAAGTAAGTCGATACCAAATGCTCGGGTCAAGTTTACTAGAAGTCTCTTTTCGATCTATACCCGTACTACAAAAGTTTGTCCCTAATTTTTTTATTGGTTATTTTCTCCACTATTTTGGAATGAATAGAAGTAATTGTTGTTGGGCAGTAATTGTCTCTACGGTAAGATCTATGAGGTACGACAGCCCGAAAACTCAACCTTGAAAGACGCCCAGAGCGTATGGATGCCAAACTGGTTTACATAGGCTCAGAATCGCAACTGTTAGTGCAAACTGCTACAAGAGGTCAGAATCTGATCAAGTTTGTAGAGATGTTAAAGAAGAAGAAGATATGAACTGAAAAGTAGCTAGTTTCCAGGAGTCTGGAAAAACTTCGGATATGGTTGATAGACAACAAGTTTGCGCAGAGATTTAGCCAAAGCTAAGTCACATTTGTTAAGGAGCATGAGAAGTGGATTTATTGGCGTCAAGTTTTTTCCCTGCGTGGTGTGGTGTGACTATTACTCGTATTCGAAAAACAGTCACAAGCCCCAACGCTGTAACAGTTGAGTCACAGTTTTGCCAATGCGCAAACGATTAGAACAGATATGAAAATTGTGACTGTATGACTAGTCACAATTTATGACTAGTCACAATTTATGACTAGTCACAATTTAAAATAGGGGTTGTTTTATGTATTTAAAATGTATGTAATTACCTGTGTGATTATATTCAAAATATTAAGAACACTTCCATCCATTATAGCCGGGATCATGCTTAAAATCGCTTGGGCAAAAAAGGCTGGAATTGCAATAAATAACAGAGCATCATCTAATTTAGACATTGGCATCGTATTAACGTCTAGTGTTGATGTTCTTGTATATCCAACTATTACAGCGACAATCATTACCACTAAAACTACCAACTCAAAAATATAATCCAACATCAGACCGAAGCTGAAGTAGTCACTGTAAAAAATAAAATTTTTATTAAGGACATTGGATGTATGTGGGTGGATTAGACTTACTTTTCGGATGTGGCAATAAAGAAAAGTATAATAAAACAAATTGTTACAACAACAAGGATTAGTCCAGTGAAGAGTCCTTTATTCGATCCATGGCAATCAGCATGGACTTCTAGTGTAGTTTTCACGTATGTTTCATGATCGTAAGTGTAGTCATACAAGTCACTGAATTCACTAGGTGCTCTCGATATTTCTATTTGGTCATCTTCTGAGTCAGAAATGCCATCGAGTGAAGGATCTGTGCTTCCGACAGGACAATTTTGAGTCTTTGTTTCTTCCGCGGTCTTAACATCTTTTTTCGGGCACTTGTTTATGTGAGAGTAAATCATAAACCAAACTCCAGCTGAAATTTTGTTTATAGAAATTATAATTCCAAAAAGTAAACCTCAAAATTACCTGACAATATACAAAACTCAATTATGAAAGGATATAGAAATGGTGAAAAATTCTGATAGATGTTATTCAGGGCTTCTGGTCCAGTACACCCAGGCGCCATATAATACAGCCTAGGCGATACATTATTCTTCGAATCGGACAACAGCAGCGCCTCCTTAGTCTCGCAAACAATCTGGTACAACCAAAACGCTATGGACGTACCAATCAAGTGCATGAACATAAACTTGGCCAATTTCGGATTCGTGTTGATAATCAAGTTGATGTGTTTGAATATAAAGATCAGCGTAAAAACACAAAATATCGGAAACAGTATTTCAAAGGCCAAAGAGATTCCGGACCCACAATTTTGCAATTTCTCATCGTTCGAAGTCAGATAGAAAATCTCATAAGTTACCACTAGACTAGCGTGTATCAACAACCCAAAGCAGAACCAGGCTGCTCCTAGCTTAAGATACAGAAATTCACCATGACGCCCTCGCATGAAGCAATATCGATGCTGTAGTGGCTTTGATGATTCTGGTGTGTCTTCTGGTTGAGGATCTTTTTGCTGTAGGTCTTCTTCAACTGAATTCGTTTGAAGCTCAATTGGTCCATCTTGTCCTTGTGTTGCTATCCGTTCAATGTAGATCGACAAACGTCTTTCACAGTCTTTCTCACGCTGCTTTGCTAGTCCTTTCATTTTGGATATGTGTCGACGGACGTCTATTAGGAGATATATAAGGTATGCGAAGGATGTGGTGATTAGGAATATCATGTAGTATTCGGCATAGTGGACGTCTGTGCTGATTGCTGTTCCAACAAAGCTTATGAAGCCGAATACTATTAGGAATATTGTGTAGCTAATTGTTGTTGTTGCTGCTAGGAATTTTCTGGAAGATAAATAATAGTTTTTTAGATTTATTCAAAAAGCTTGTAAGAAATTGAAAGGAAAGCTAGGGCTTTGTTGTACAATCAACAGTTCGGTAATTGTGTGCAGAATTGGCAAACAGCAAAGTCTATTCAAAGACGTAGTAGAGAGGACAGTGTAAGAGTCAAACACGCGGTTTTCATTCAATTTTGCTGACCTCCGCTGATCGAAAAGTAGGATGGGTTCCTCGATTATTACGCTTACAGAAGGTGCTGGAGAGAGGCCAGGGAGTTTTGTTAAATAAGGAAGGCAAGAACGCAGAAAAGCTTTCTACGTGGAAGAAAAATATAAACTATTCTACGGAGTGAATTCGAACCACGAACCTCTGGGATGGTAGTCGGTCGCCTTAGCCCATAAACAAGGGCCGCCATGCAATGCAGTTAACACGAGAAAACATCCTGAATCAGATGAAGTATAGAAGTTGCACTGAAAGCCACCTACCAATAGCTTGAGGCTCAATAACACAGGAAAAAGTAAAGAAATGTTGGAAGAGATAGCTGAGGCGTACCGTAATGCCGTAAGGCGTTCAATCGGGAGATTAGAAGATAAAAACGAGGTGGATTTTAGTCCGAGTTAGTATTAGTGCTTCTCGGTAGTAAGTTGCCCACCTTCTGACGCACTCGCGGGCACTTATGTAGCTAATGTATGGGGTAGGAGCAATCAAGCCAACGACAATCAAACCCAAAAGTGGCTGGACATCAAGCTAACAAGTGCACCCAAAAAGTATCCTCACATCAAGCCAGCAAACGCCCTTATATCCTTTCTACCGCAACCCGATAGATACGGCCGCACTAAAATACGGTATCATAAAAGAACTGGAGTTTTATCCCAATAGCTGGTTCCGGAGCGATGAATGCAATGTATTTGGTTCAAAAAAATTCCATGAGAGTAGTATAGCTGGGGGGCAATTCTGGTTCGGTGCAGTGAAAACGTGAAAACACTTTACACGTTTACACCTTTGTATGCGATTCTTATACCGTGCAAACCACTGTCAAAAACTTTGCACGTATAAAATTTTTTTACACCGTGAAATTTAGAGTGAAGTCGTGAAAAGTTTACACTTTAGATATGTAGGTACTAGTCCGGTCAAATTAGACCAAAAAATAGGTATGAAGGTACATTAATTCGCACCTACCTGAAAATTGGTAGGATTGTTCAAAGCACCGTTATAAATGAAATCTAAAAAGTCCCCATCGATCCGGCACCTGGAACCTAGATTTACTCGGGGTCAAAGGTCACAAAAACGGGTTTTTTGCGATTTTCAGCAAAACGGTAACTTTTATCATAAAATAGTGTTTACAAAGTTTGTAGATTATGCCATTACCTACAAAAAAGGATCTTATACATTTTCCCGTACGAATTGTCATTCATGAGATATCGCCATTTTAAAGATTTACATAAAGCACTCATATCCCCTCACTTGCAACTTGTATGGCCAAATTGCCATTTACTTAAAATTTAATAACTTCTAGACCGATTATAGTAGAGCAACGTAATTAGGCTCATCTTTTAGGTAAATGTGTATTCTTTTATGTGAAAGAAATAACAGAAACCTGAGTGACTCCGTTTAGAAGATATGTAGGTTCAAAGTATGAGCAAACTGCTGAAAAACGACAGTTTTTGTGACCTTTGACCCCGAGTAAATCTAGGTTCCAGGTGCCGGATCGATGGGGACTTTTTAGATTTCATTTATAACGGTGCTTTGAACAATCCTACCAATTTTCAGCTAGGTGCGAATTAATGTACCCTCGGATGTCTAAATTGACTGGACTATACCTACTAGATTTGATAAACTGACACTTGCTAGTATAAAAATTCAATTCAGCCTTTATTCAGCATTAAGTTTACACGAATGCAACGAGAATCGCTTTTTCAGGTTGAGTGCAGTGATAAAGTGAAAAAAGGTGTGTAAAACGTCAAGTGTAAACTTTTTTTCACGTTTTCACTGCACCGAACCAGAATTGACTCCCTGGACCACTATCAGGAGCGCGTTCAAAAACCTTACTATGGTTAACTATAGTAAACTTTTGCCGTTCAAAAACTCCGTGGTTAACTACAACATAACCACGAGCATAACTTTTTGGCGTTCAAAAACTCCCGTGGTTAACCATGGTGTAGTTAAATTTTAACCATGCTCGGGAGCATGGTTAGCGATAGTTAAGAAGAAGAAGAATAAAAACAATTTTTTGACATTTATTTTAATGTTAATAATGAACAAATCAAAGTGGGATTTGTGCGATTATTTTAAATAAATAATTATTGGAAATAATTGAGGCAAATAGCCGACACTACTTTGTGGAAAAAAATTTTAATTTTTCTTTACCACGTAGTTAACCACGGTGCGTTCAAAAACCTCCATGGTTAAACATAAACTTTCGTGGTTAAGTGAAGTGATGTAGCATAACCACAGCTTACCTCGTGGTTTACTATAGTAAGGTTTTTGAACGCGCTCCAGGTAATAACGTCGGATGTTAGCTTTAGGCAAGAACCTGCGTGGTAAGATTTTTTGTGGTGAGCTTTGAGCATGAGCGCCATCTGTGTGAAACTAGTTGAACTTAGTTAGTTAGTGTATCTTAAGTGGGCTTTCAAGCTCGGAAGGGGACTAATGGAACAGCAAAGTGATATCGATAGCTCGAAACGAATTAGGCCTCAAGTTATACTGAAACTCGTCAAACATGATTGAAAAAGTCCAGTTAAAATATGCATCAATGTAAACAAAGTTAACCTTAAAATTTGCTGCTTCAGCATTTTTTTAGGCGCTCAGGTGCAACGCTATACAGACAACTACACAGATAGACAGTTAAATTGGATATCGAGTGAGATATTTATATATTTTGCATAAAACTATCAATGCTGAAAAAGGACGGCAGCTTTACAGATGGAAACCTTCACAGATATACAATTATACAGGTATATAGCTATAGAAGAGGCGAAGGAAGAGGTCTGATTGGTATTTGTGATTTGGTCTGCCTGGTCTGTATAATTGTCTATCTGTGCAGAGCTTTATCAATTTGGCTACGAAACATTATAACTATCCCGATAACCATGCGACAAAAACTACTACGACGGCAGTACCAGGCGTCCGGTAAAGAAGGAGTTGTAACATCCCCTAGGTGATTACCAGGCCTAATACACTTCACAAAGAACTTTATGTTTTATTCACAACCGAGTGATTCTGACAAAAAACAATCGCTGAATTTCTAGCATCTCTTCACTTCTAATTATTTTGATTTTTAATGTAAAACGTCTCCACCTCTAACCTTCTGATACAGCTTCTAGAATACCTCAACTTAAGCATCGCTTAAGTTAAACTAGTCTGAGTAATCTAGATAACTCCCATGGCTTTCAACAGTAGTTATTATTAGATATTAGTATCAAGTAAGTTTTAAAACAAATGGGTTCTTAAGCCAAGGGGTAATTAAAGGGTAATAAAAGAGTAATAAAACATAGTATTATAAAAATCGACTTGACAAGTACAAGTTAAGGGGTTTTGAGGATGTGCTTATTATCTAAAAAATAAAAAAAATAAATGAAAGTGGCATGAAAAGATTCGTTAAAAATAGTGCTTTTCGTAGGGTCATTTATATCCCAAGATGTGAGAACATAATTGGTCCCAACCGAGACTAGGGTAATTGATTTTTCGAAGGTGAAAGTGAGTAACAGACTAAGGGAAAGAACTTTTTTTTACTGTTAACAATATAAAGGAAGACTACGAGTGTTATCTTTTTGTTTAATGTAACCGAGATAGTAGGAGTATTACATCACATCGAATCAATTCCAACAATTCTACTATCTAATCTTTTTGCAATTGTTATTAACTACCGCTTGAAAGAAAGCCCCCTTTTATCCATTTCACAATTTTTACTGATGGCGTAATTTGTGTAAAACACGTTGTTTCACAGTCATCAGTCAGTCACAGTTACTAATTCTTGATAGGATTGCTAGAACCGCCTCGACTCCCCCTCATCTTCTTTTTTTGACGGCTCTATACCGGAATCCGGTCGACCAAAACTCGACTCATCTTTAATAACAAGATTACCTGAACGAAAACGAACGATCCATTTCCATTGACTGGATTCGACTGAATTCGATGTTTATACCCTAAAAGTGACATTCGAACTGTCAAGTTTAAGCGAGCGTTCAGTTTGCAAATGGCGACATCTATCGGGGAAAATTTGCTTTAGATATCTCCAAGGCTTTTGATAGAGTATGGCACTCAGCCTTGTTAGCTAAACTCAAAGCTATTGGAATTGACTCGCTTCTGTATAAGTGGGTTGAAAGTTTCCTTTCCGGTCGTTCAATTAAGGTAGTATTGGATGGCGTCAAATCTGAATCTCACCCCATTTCTGCGGGGGTCCCCCAAGGGTCAATTTTATCACCGGCCCTATTTCTCATCTTTATAAATGACCTACTTTCAATCCCCTCCAACCCACTTCTCAGCTTCGCTGACGACGGTACTTTACGTTACTCGTACAGCTACGATACAAGACAGACTCATGCCAGATCCTGTCTTGATGATCGGGAAATTATGTCCATCTCTGTTAATAACGACATTGAACTCATTCTAGAGTGGGGAAAGAACAATCGTGTTGATTTCAACCCTGACAAAACCAAGTACTGTCTTATTTCAAAGAAAAAGATCAACACCTCACCATCCCTGAAAGTGGATAACGTGGTACTAAAGGCCGACCCATCCCTACACATACTAGGTGTGACATTAGCCAAAGACTTGCGTTGGAATGACCACATATTCCAACTCGCAAAACAAGGATCCCAGTGCTTGGGATTTCTTAAGAGGTGCAAGTTCCTCCTCCAGCCATCGGCCCGCGCTGTTATTTATAAATCCTACATTCGGCCTCTTCTCGAATACAACTCCCTCGTTTGGGGCGGCGCTCCAATAACCACCTTAGCATGGTTAGATAAGGTCCAGAAAAGGGCCCTTAAGTTAATTAATGACGATACTGCTTGCTCCACCATCGACCCCCTGAGCCACCGTAGGAATGTAGCAGCACTGACAAAATTTTATCGCTACTATCATAGTGACTGTTCCTCCGAGCTAAACGCTCTCCTGCCTCCACGGCAATCCTATACCCGCAACACCAGATTAGCCCACTCATCTCATTCCCTCCACCTGCAACTCCCCCTTTCACGCACTCAACAAGATATGAATTCGTTTGTGAATAGAACAACTCGACTCTGGAATGATCTCCCGCAGTCAGTATTTCCGAGCTCATACAACATCCAAGAGTTCAAACGCAGGGTTCATCGCCACCTTCTTCAATACCCCCCCGTACCTTTATAACCCCCCCCCCTTCCCCGTACTAAGCTTACTGCTAGACATTGCACCATGACGTGACAAATGACATGACGGACTAGTAGTACAAAGGGTGACTCCTGAGCTTAGCACTGCCACATAAAAAAAAAAAAAAAAAAACTGTCTCCTAGACATAATAAGTCATCTGTAGCGTGCGGGAAAAGGGAGTATATACGCTGAGGTATAGAGCCGAGCAGCCTAATCTGAATCTACGGGTACAGGATTGCCGTTTAGGTAGTAGAAAGTATATTTCTGTGGATCGGTGGACTCAGATATAACTATTCCAAGACTGATACATTCATACAGTGGCTCGCGGGGCCGGTAGTGGAATCAAAGGTTTTGTCCAGCTGAGTTTTGAGAATATAAAAGCTGAAGTGAACAGAGGCTGATTGACCATATATGTATGTTGAAACATTTTTACTTTCTTTATTTGATCATACGCTCCATCCAGAAGCAATTGGATGAGCCCCATTCCGAAAATCCAATAACAAAATCAAACTTTCGCAAATTTTCACTGCAATACAATCACAAACAACACACAAACAACAAAATTACAAATACAATCATGTAAATTCTAATAAATGCAAATCAGCTCTCTCAATTTAAACAATTCTAACATTATTCCGGATCAAAAAAGGGTATTTAATTACCCTCTACTAAACGTCAATCCCAAGTCGATACAGCAGATTTTAATCATATTAAAACGTTGATTCCACCCCCTCCACACAGCAACGAGATGGACGTAATAAAATAAAATCAGCATCCAGGTAGGTCATGAAGGTATCAGCCTCTGAGCGCTGGCAAATGCTAGAACGAAGGATATTCCCCATAATACCGAATAAGGACCCTTTAATTACCCCCCTAATTATCGCAATAATATAATTATAACAACAACACGGGGCAAAATGCAATTTAGCGCGAACGCATTTGTGTAGCACAAATGGAGAGGGTATGTACTCTGTACAGCCAGTGATGGAAAAGGGGTGGGGGGAATGCAAGTTCTCTAAACTCTTGACATGGCAATATCCTTGCAATAAGCGCTAAATAGTTTCCATTCTACACAGCAACAATGTTCCAGGACAGAGCAGCATATAATTACATGAGTGCGTAATTAGTGTGCTCCAAACTTTGCGTTGCGGGGCTTGTGTGCCATCGGGGCATATACAGCCCTTAAGTATATTGTGGAGAAGGGTTAACCCCCCAGGTGACAAAAGCTGCCGAGGACGACCTGCTTCCTGAACTGCCGGCCGTCCATGTGGGGAAGAAAACGCACGCAGCATGCCACAACACGAGATGCATAATAACTGGCCTATTACAGAGAGAGAGTAGTAATAGGATTGTTGTAATATTAAATTGATTATTAATTAATAATCTAATACGGTTACGGTCTATACCAACACACAGTCAGACAACACCAGTCTGCATCCCCCGTTCCACAATCCTTGAACGCTATTGATCCGTCCAGGTGACCGATGATTAGGCCTTTATCCGATTTCGGGTAAGCAAGTTACAAGGTGAGAGGCAAGGATTCGGAACTATTCCTAGACCAACAGGTACTCTACAGAAAGGGGGGGGGGCGGTCGGGCTTGCATGCACTTACCTTGTCGTTTTAGCCTTTTCCTCAGGTGTTGAAGGCTGTTGCTGGTTACTTGAGCTATCTAATTGCGACTGACGTGACTGGCCCCCAACTGAGGCCGCATAGAATGTGGTCACATTGCTTGATCGTCTGCTGAAGTCGTTCGGACGTGGTATGGAGCCGTTCCCTGCAAAATAAATAAATGCATTTTAGTTAATATTGAACTAATTTGGGTCTTGTTTAATCAATATTTATGCCGCAATTAATTTATTAACACTGAGGATCACAGGAATGAGATTAGGGTAAGGGAATGTAATTGTCGTTTCTTGCTTATGCTGGGATGATTAAAGTAGACTAGCTACCAGTTCGTCATATCATGGTGCTGTCCCTAGAAATGTGGTTAGTTCGAAGGGGTAGATTGAGGATAAAATGCAATTGGTTGAATGGGGTACAAGAGATTGCAGTCTTTAGAATATTTCTTGTATGGTAAAATTCTAAAACAAAGTTTGCTTGAAAAGGTCAACAATAACTGGTGGAAATGAGCTGATCGATCTTAGCTTTAAATATGACCAATCAGGGACTAATAATGCTGCTCAATACCTGCCATTTCCTAGCCGTCAAAAGCGGAGCAAATATGAGTCTGAAGATTATCTAGGTGGAAGAAGTAGAAAGACCAAAAAACGATTCACAGCACTGCGTGAAATCGAACCACAAACCTCTGAGATGGTAGTCGGGCGTGGCTATGGTAGGGACATACTCCCATATTTTTTAACACTAAAAATATAAAGCATAGTTGAATTGAAGTCCGCTGGGTCGTCATTGAGCTCAAAGAGATATTGTCGTAGCGAAAACGTGAAGGATAAGCCTCCCTGAGCTCGCCACGAACGACAAGGTCCGATTAGTCGTCACAGGTGTAAGCCCTCCAAGCGTCGTTCTTAGTGTCATAGACCTTGTTATCCTTTCAACGCAAAGCACTCGTGCTAGGGCGTGGGCAGACCCAGACAAACCGAACGATCCAATTGAACCTCTCTCTGGTTAATATACCAAGCGCCTAACTGGTTTCAGGAGGCATAACACTCCGACGAGGCTGTCTCCCGCTAGCCCTGATAGTTGTGGCTCAGCTGCCTACTTAAAACATTGAGATCTCATGCAACAACTAAGGGCTCAAATGCAAAGCTCACGGTAGTTTCTTGAACATGTTTTAGGCTGATTTTTCACTCGGCTACTACTATCGTTTCAGACAGAAAACTAGATCCGAGAGTCGGAGGAAAGGGACCGACAAATTTTTTTATCATTCCAATTGCAATGATTAAAGCTCGGAAACTCCGAATCCGATTGTAGGACTTTCGCGGCATGATTCAGTATTTTGTTAGGCCTTAGGCCTACTTTTTCACTCTGATCCGACTATCGGATCAGACCGAAAACATGACTCGATAATCGAAAGAAGCCGAATGAAATTCCGTCACTTGCGAGATATTGTTCATTCAATTAGCGGAAATACTGAGATCATTGTGGTTTGCCATCTCCGCAAATAAATCGTTGGATCTGATGATAATGTAAACAGAGAATATATGGAACATAATGAACAATAGGGAAAAAATGTTAAGGTCGACATAGACTAAGTTCTACACAGAGTGCCAAAAGCTCCAATAATGCGTATGTCGTATGTCGTTGACTATTAAGTTAGCAAAGTACGATCTCGGTGCATCCTAGATCAATTGCGTAAGCGATCGTATCTCAACGGAATAGGTGAATGCTATCGTGTTTAATTCGGAACCGTGCTTGTCATATTTTGGTATCCTTGCCATGCGTCGAGCCACTGTAAAGATATACGTCGGGCTATCGATGAACAAAGACTGAAAAGAATGATCTCGTTCTTGCTTCGATTGGCAAAACGCGTTTATTTCTAGGCATACGAAGTTTAGATTTACGAAGCTTTTAATCCTTTGAAGAATAGATTGGACCATATTCATATAGACATATTGATATCGTTTACTTCATTTCCAGGATACTCGTACAAGCTCATGACCGACTCACGAAATGGCCAGAACCTTACCAATTTCGGATCGAATCAGTTACTATAACACTACTTGAACTTACGACAAGTCAAAATACTCAATTCGGATCTAAACTATTCAATGAAGTTTCCAAAACCCTCCCAAATTCGGAATGGTTGTACGCTTCCATCGGCTTGCCATTGCATTGGAGACAAAACTACTCATTAGACTACACTAGCCAAGACTAGACTAATCACTAACATTGGACTAGATTAACTTGTCGTACTAGCCATCAACGAGACAACCAAAAGCGATTAGCAATGCTCACCAGCACACGTTATCTACGGCTAAAATCTGAGATTTCCAAACTCAGCTTTTATCCCATAGATTGAATATGCAACTAGCGACTCAAGCCGACTTCAGACTCAGGCCGTGAACTTGCACAAACAACCGTGAATGCAAGCAAGGATGGTTTTCGCACCTTGTTTTCCGTTTTGAGCGATTACGAAGTGAGTTCTTGTCATGAACTCAAAGCGTGAATCCGGGAGCTACCTTCAGAATTTGACGATTGCCTTCGTTCTCATATGAAAAACTTTAAGTTAACATCCTCTCGACAATCAAGTCAAAAGAACGTTGACTTGCCAACAGGTTTGGAGGACTCTGCCTGCGTCTTTTGTGTGTACCGAACGCGTACGACAATTAAGACTTTTGAACCTCCATATGAAGACTGGTTGTCAATGTCACTAGCCGAAACAATTCAATATACAATGGCAGAACGAAGCCAGCCTTAACGAAAGGTTGGCCAGCCTTTCTATACCTGTTTCAACCTGTGTAGTCTCTCTAAAATCAAATCTCCATTCAACTAAGCTTTGGACTACAAGCTCACTCATGTTACTCAAGTTACTCATTTTGACAGCTCTCCAACCGAGATCCGGCCTCTTGCAACTATTCTCTCTATCAGTCCCGAATTTTTGCCCTAACTCTGGGCGCCCTGGTCTTCGCCAACCTTCCAGCGGAGATTGGGTCTCCCTAGCTGTCGCACTCCATAGATCTCACTATGCTTTCCGACCAGGTTCATCTTCACTCATACGAGCCTACCGAGCTTTATTTTCTTCACAACATCTATGTCGCAATAGCGCTATAGATCTCGTTATTGTAGAGTCTCCGAAATCGTCCTTCCTCACATAAGGGGCCAACAATTCTCCAAAGTATTTTCCTCTCGAAACTTTGTTGGCTTTTAGTAGTCGTACGCGTATCGCCAAGCAGTGTAGCGACTAGATCAACTAGCAACCTTCTCGAGCGTCTGACAGACCACCTCAGCAAAAGCATTCATCGATTTGCTCAGTCTAGTTTTGCTGGTCTTCAAGGTTTTTGACAGAGTACGACACCCTAAGCTCCAAGTTATTGGTAACGACTAAAATTTAAAGAAATGGAGTGAATGCTTTCTTTCTGGCCGTTCAATCAAGGTGGTATTGTGGATAGTAAGCAGTCGAATCTAAGCCTGACACCCTGCCGGTGTTCCAAAGGGTTCAATTCTATCACCTATTCTTTTCCCAATCTTAATAGATTATCTATTTTCAATTCCCACCAACCGACTTCACAGCTTTCGATGATGACGGTTCTCTACCTAGAGCAGGGTGGAAAGAATCATGTCGAATTCATTACCTCTACAACGAAGCACTGTTTCAGCGCTAGCAACGGCCATATCCTTCGAGGCTTTGTAAACGACGCCAC
Organism: Thereva unica; assembly: GCA_949987705.1. Lineage (NCBI taxonomy): Eukaryota > Metazoa > Arthropoda > Insecta > Diptera > Therevidae > Thereva > Thereva unica. The sequence goes on from OX465284.1 coordinate 107,843,605, forward strand.
AAAACAAGTACTTGAATGAAATCCATAAGGGCAGGGAATACTGGCGTGGAGACGATGCCTCAAAACAGGGCCAGATGCCGAACTGTTATTAAGACCTTTTGGCCGGAAGAACAATCTTATTGAACATCAATGCCAATACTATATCAACAAGGCTTGGTCCGAAATAAAATATATTCAATGTATGTAAAAGAGAATTGTAACAAATTTAACAGAAACTTACTTTGACTCCTTGGCTGCACTGCAATAGTGACGTTATTTGGCTTGCTCGTCCTTTTGAACCTAATTGAACTAATTGGGCTGTCATTATTGTCGATCAGACTAAACGCTGGATTGATAAACGAGATTTCTGTATTACTTTTTGAAGGGACCTGAAAGTATAGAAAAAGGAAAATGTTTAGTCTAAAAATAGTTTGGTCTAGAAATAATTTTAATTCGACAAATTTGCACAAGCGTTAAGACCATGACTTGAACAATCTATGTTCCTAAAATACCACAAACAAACCAATCTTCCACGCAACGAAACTGATTTAATTAAAAATCTTTAAATATCCTTTAATCCCCGAAAAAAAATAATAAAGCAATAATCCTTGAGCAGTACTAAACAAAGTGGATAAAATAAGAAAGGCCCAGAAGATATTGCTGCTAAACCGATCAGGAACAAACCCATCATGTGGAACAGAGCACATCTTCATAGGATAAACGAGCATAATGAACAACTTACAAGACCTAATAAAAGACTCCCAAGTGCCGAGAGGCCAGGATGAGGACAGATTTCCGTCTATTTATCGCCCTCCGATTTTCGTAAGGGCCTCCTTTTATCGTCTCCCATCTGTGCTCCACTTTGAGGTTTATTAGGTCCTAGATAACTCTCCAGGTGAACACATGTAGCTGCTGCTCGCCACCTCAGCGCGGTGGCAACTTTGTTTCTGTTCATTTCCGTGTTTTTGAGCAATCATCGACATCATCGCTCCAACAACCATTCTCTCCTCCCGGCTGGTATCTGTGCACAGTAGAGGGAAAATATAATCCTGTATGGGATGTTGGGGCGGGCATGGGGTCGGGGGAGCATGGGGAGATCTAAATCCTGGATTCCCTACAGAATAATATTACTTGTGTGTGGGACCGGGGCGGAGGTGGGGGAGTGACGACAAAATCGGGCGAATGGCTGGCTGATTGCCAAATGAATTGATTGATTGATTGTTTGTATGGGTGGTTGGGCACACTTCATTGCTCCACTGAGCACTGCCCTTAATAAACTCCGAAAAGGGTTCAAATTCCATATGTACGAGTAGAGTACTAGGGGAGCAGCCGAGCAGTCTCCCCTTAGTCCAGGACTCAGATTTACGTTTATTTTGTGGAATTTTCGGGGGCCAGTCGAAGGAGAGAATTCTGTTTGATTTTACGCTCGTTTTGGCATTGGCTTGTGTGTGAGAGCCACAATATCCCTCTGTTATGCGTTAAGTATTTACAGCTCATTACGGCGATGATAATTAATTGGCATTTCATAGACAGATTGTTTTCAATAAAAACGCTTATCGTACATTGATTATGGCCTCCAGTCTAAATATAATCTTCTAATGGCGGAGATGCGTGCCAATGTTATACTTTTCACTGATCCAAAAATTTGGGGGACACAAAGTTTTTGATGTTCGTTTGTTTTGTAATTCTCAAACGGAAGAGTTATTCTGTTCAGTGAGAGTGTTATAATTGATTTTGAACAAAAAAATTTACTGCCAACAGTATGGCGACCTGCTCAATTGAATCCAAACTGCAAATTGGTAATGACCTAGTTCGACAGAACCGGTTTGGGAGTTTTCTTTCCGGCCATTCGTTGAAGATATTATTGGATACCATCGAATCTAAATCTCACTTAAACTACTCTAAAGTAATCCGTTTTCTCCAGGGTTCAATTCTATCACAGACTCTTTTCCTAATCTCTTCGAATGATCTCATCCAAATTTCGTCCAACCCACCTCACTCCTATGCTTTCGACAATATAAGCCAAGAACGTGCCAGACCTTGTCTTCGTAGGCGAGAACTGATGGGCCGTGGAGCTCTGTTCACAGAGATATTGAACTCAGTGATTGAAACGGAAAGGATCGTGGTAAATTCAATTCCCCCAAAATGAAGCATTGTCTTATCTCTAGCCAAACCTGCAGCGACTTTCCTTTTCAGTGATCGGTGTGAAGCTAACAACTGACCAATTTCTTAGCATCTGAGAACTAGCTTAAACCGAAGATCTGCGATGAAACGATCACATATTTCAAATCGTCAAACATGACTGGATTAAAGATCGTGCGACAAGATCACTTTTAGTAAACGACAGAGCTCCTATGTGGCCAAATAGCCAAATTATTGATAGCCGATCTTACGTGGCAGCTGCAGAAGCGCTCCGGACCAACAGTGCTTTCCTCTGCTCTTGCCAGGCCATCGACAATTTCATTACCGATGTGGCCATCATGACCTGTGATCCACGTCAGCGTTACATTATTGCTCCTGCTGAGGAAGCGATAGAAGACAATCCAGGGCAGTCTTTGATGACAACCCGTGGGATCTGCATAGAGAGTTCTTTAGATTGACAGATTGGAGTAGTAGTACCAGGAGCCATGGACCTTGGGCCAATATGTCCAGCTCTACCTATTATCGGTTTTAGAACCGTCCGTATACCAAAAGGCCGTGTTTTCGTTAAAAAGCACGACAGGGCCGCTGGCATTATAACCGTACTTTGATATCGTTAGAAACAATTTGTCGAAGTCCAGAGTGGCAGGAGTAGCCTTGGCTTCAGGTTTAGTTCTTTGAGGCAATAGTTGATCTACAAGGTCTCCTGGCTTAAAGAAGAATAATCCCTGTACGTTTTCAATTCAACGAGGAGTGAAGATAGGTTCTGGATAGGGCTTCCGTAGCCACAGTCGGGAAGGTACTTTTAGCTCGCGTTATACGGAGATAGGCCGACATTGAACCTTGGTCAGCCTTTTGTTTTGTCTTACCCCACCATGCAATAGACGCATACATTATGATGGGTCTTATGAGCCATAATATTACCCCCAGTTTGAAGCCTCAGAGTTTGCCTACAAAGTTTCCTATTGTGCTCTATTCTTCAAACCAAGCTTGCTACTAGACGTCTCACCATGAACGTAACGGCATGACGCACTGGTAGTACAAAAGGTGACCCCTAAGTTTGTTTCTTTACGTAAAAAAAAAGTATGGAGAGAAGTAATTTCCGGGACAGTTACTTTCTCAATCTGGGGTTCCCCAAAGAGCGTTTGGTCCATGATTCTTCTTCTTCTTTAGCAGCTACACAACCGGAATCCGTTTCTTCTTCTTTTTATTCTCCTTTAATTCCTAATGGGAGATAGTTCTACCCTAATCTACGTGGGAGAAAAATACCGAGACGAAGGACCATGACGTGGAGTGACGAGTCAACTGTTTGGTGACTTTGCCGTGTACGGAAGTGGGAATCCACACACGGGCGGCAGAAGCGAGACCGATTTGAAACGAGTTTGCAACTGGTTGCGTTTGCGGCACAGAACGAATAATCCAAAATCGTGTGTGGACAAAGGTTAGATACCTTTTGGGTGCAAACTGGTTGTGCGTGTGATTATTGTGAAACTGGGCCTAAGTATGATGGTTTGGAATGTCGCACAAGAATTAAAAAAGTCACTTTTACAGATTCATGCCCTTCTATGGTTGCAAAACTGAAACAAGTCCTTTTTATAGTTTGCTTTTAAAGCCAGCTTGAGTGCAGTGATCGGAACAAATTACTTTCACTGGGTGTTCGATCAGGACTATACAGTGAATGCCTCAAAACTAACTTTCCAACCAAACTCTCTCAATTTTCACGGATTAGCAAATAAAAGTGCGTTGTTCAATTTCTCTAATTTTTCGCAGAAGTACATCATATTAGACAACTTTTGAATTAAATCTAATGAATTTCTTGCCATGCTGTCTTTATTGCAGTCCTCAGCTCTGCGGTGGTCCCAAAGTTTTCTCCAGAGTGATCGACTCTTTTGTTAGCCAGGCCCTTAGGTTCCCTATAATTTTGAGGCCTGAAGAGATCAACGGCTACTCCAGTACCACCTAAACCTTAAACCACTCCCTAACCAGCCTATCGATGTTAACTGTTGCAAAATCCATGGTTAACCTTCAAATATTTCTTCCACCACCGGCTTAATCTCTTCTAAAATGTCCCGGTAATTTTACTCCTATCTGGGGTCCTTCGATAAATTTGAGGTTCACTCGTCCTCTAACTGAAATAGCTACCTAAATCATTATTCCTCTTTCTCAGTGGTGTTATCGAGTCAAAAACCTCCCTTCCTTCCATAAATCAAAAAAATAATATGCGTATCCACCCGTTCCTGCAAGGCAGAACCGTTTTTCGTCCGAAAAGATAACTGGGTTCCACTTTTCATTCTAGACCATCTATGCGAGAAAATTTCCAGCGTGTTTCCTTATGTTTAGGTAATAATAGCGGTTTTTTCTTGAATCGGCGACATTGTATATAGAATTGGTGAGCGCTTTAAAATGCTCTGCACATTGCGCAAACTTCCATTTACTCCGAATTCAGCTCCAACTTCCCTGGCCGACACGTAATGAATGAATTTGACGCTATTCGCATGATTTTACTCCTTTCTGTCTCTCTGCTGGAGCCATTGGTCTCCCTAAACTAATTTTAGATGTCCTTAAGCAAGTAATTGATGACTCGGGGTTTATACCCAATCTTACAGCGATTTGCTTATTAGAGCAATCTTCTTCTCCCAACTTTTTGATTCACTCGATTTCTTCACCTGATGAGCGCTTGCCAATGCCCATATTTGTACCGATTCATTTAAAAAATGTAGTAAATAAGTAAAATTTACAATTTCACTAACAACCGATTACTCTTACTCTTAAGAGAAGTGTTTTAAAACTGGTGAGGTTAAACTTTTGACGTCTACCTCAACGCAACGTCACTCTGTTCGTTTAAAAACTCAAATCACACGCTCATTTATATTCTCGCATCAATCTCACTGCGACTCTTGCCGTGGTCAGATGCTATGGGAGAGAGTTGATGCCCGTAAACGAATTTTGAAGGGGAAATTACAATGCACGTCCAATTTTTTTTTTTTTATTCATTCACGAAATGTTAATGTGCATGCAATTGTTATTTCCCCACCTGCGCGCAAAATTCCCAATAGTTTTGGCGCTGGCCATACAAATAACCTATACCGAAAGGTCAATCATCCTGCTAAGCCTAATTCCTTGTGTCGCAGAGAGCACTTTACGCCGCCATCTATTGGGAAACTGCGACGAAATTTTTCCCAGACTTTAATATTAACTTCAAAATCAATTTTTATTTTATTTTATTCCAATTCAATTGAATAAGATTAGATGAAAAAATACATTTTGAAAGAAATTGGTATACTTTGACTTTGAACTTTATTATCGAACAAAAATTACAAATAATTTAAATTTATATTCTTTATTCCGAGAAGTGCCAAAAATTCAAGGTAATTGATTGGACAAAATGGAAAAATATAAAAAAAAATTTAAGAATTTGGAAATTTAATATAGCTTAAGAATTGTTACAAATTTGTATAAACACTTAAAAAATCACTAAAAATCTCACCTTACTACTAAAACTACTTCCATTTTCAATCCATATGAGATTATTATCAGCCGAATTTCTTCTGCTTTCTGCAATATTTCTTCTATAATTTTCTCCGGCCATATTTATTTATTTATTTATTTATTTTTTTTTTTTTTGGAAAAAAACTTATTTAAAAAAAAACACTTAAAATTCAAATTCAACAAAGAACAAAACTAAAATAAGATATTTGCACAGACTTTCTCTTATCTCAAAATATCACAAAATTAATGTAATAAATTAAAAAAATAAAACACCACGAAATAATCTACCCGCAATAAAAGCACATTGTCGCGGCCACTCCTTAAGACAAACTAAGCGTTATCGCGCAGGGAAAGTGAATTTAAAACGACTTCAGTCGAGGGAAAATTGAAATTTAAAATCTCGGACGCTTAATCGAAAAAAAGGAATTAACGATTTCATTTGATCAGGGAAAAGCCCCCAGGTGTTAGGCAATCAGCGGTGATAAGAAAAGGTGCATTTCATATCGCGAGCATTTCTCCTCGGCCAATTTATTGTCGTCATCACATTACAACACGGCGAGGGTGGAAAAATGCGGCACGCTTTTTAATTGATTCGTGCTACAATTTCGCAAGTGATGCAAGAAGGTTTGTTCCGTATCGACAGGTATAAAGAGTAATGATCGAGTTCGCAGAAACGTGTTTATCGCACGTGCAATTAAAAAAATTAATTCTAGATAAAACGACGAAAAAATATTTGTACTTGGTCACAAAAAATGGGGATTTTACTTAATAGTGCACAAACAGAAAAACGAAATAGTCAATATTTACCCAGACAATAAAATTCCAGGTGTACAATGATTGGCTGATTGACGGACATATTCCCGGCCACTTTACTGCAGGTGACCATAGCCCAGATTAGTTGAGATTAGTGAGTGTGGTGGCAAACTTTGTGTCTCATTGTAACACCCTTCAATTAACGTGTGTAAATAATCACATAATACGGCTAAGATTAGAAAATTATGCTCGATTGTTTTCGACGTTCTGTTTATCAAAGGCCAGCTTATAAATTTACCTGTGTTATCTGCCAAAATATACTTCCGAACGTAATAAAATGTCTTGAGTCAGTCACCTATTATTGAAACTTTAATCTTTTTCTCAACAATGGGATATTTTGCGTGCGAATACAAAAAATAGTGGGTGTTGTAAATTATGGAGAGTCTTCGTGAAATTTATTTTATGTAATTTAGAAGTTATTTCCTTTTTAACAAAAATCCATACTTCATATGTATTCGCTTAGTTGGTAATCTTGATTTCAACAATCTGTCAAACTTTATATTTACAACGTATTTGTAGTTTCCTGCTATCTCAGAAAAAGTGCAGAAACTTCAAAACAAAAATTTCATAGGAATCAGACTGATGACGTAAATTCTGCTTAACGTTTTATGTTTCATGAAAATTTTGATAAAAGATAAAAATTTTCTGCATAACTACCTACTATAAAAAAATTAAGACTAAACAAGGTAAGGTCAGCGAAGACCATGCACTGTCCTTCGTAACCCTCATTCTAATTTTAGCCACCTCGTTCTTAACGAGGCATTTTCTTCTGTTTTCTGTACAGGCATTCTAATATTAGTAATGAAGGCTCCTAACACTATCTCCAAATCCCTCAGACTCCCCTTAATCTATCCAATCTTTTTTCTATCCTTCAAGTTAAGCTTACTCTAGCCATTAAGGGCCGTAAACATCATCGAGGTATACCTTTAATCGAAAGCCAAGGATTACCTCCACCAACAATCTGTTTTCATTCTCGGCAAGATCGCCATGAGAACCGTATCCATTTTTGGCAAGATCGCTATGAATGAAAAGGCCGATACTGTGCAAAAGCAATACCAGTCGGATAAAATAGCCTGCTAGATAATTGGTTATTAATACTCGTACCTCAACGGGTGGAACAAAAGCAACCCAACCCTTCTGAGAAAGGGCAGAAAACACCTCAATCGTTTTCCAAAGAGAAGATCGAGCGAGAGTCCAAAATTGACAAAATTTACCAGAGCCCCCCCAAGAAAAAAGTCAGTACCCTAACGTAACAGGTACGGGAGCAGCAGGTGCATTCCAGTCAGGCCTACAAGGATTGCAGAGTGAAGTGGTCAGAGATCTCCTACATGTGTAGCCTTGATGGGCGAGAGGGGTTTGGGGACAAATTAGCCCCGAAATCTGTATTAAGAAGGAAGCCAAACTATCATAGATGGTTTTCGACCATATCCATCAGTAGAGGGAAATTAACACATTGCTATGACTCTGCCGAGGTAATTAGAGGCTTTCAGAAGCGAACATCAGGCCTCAAAGGACTAACTAAAATCAGTGACATATGCGAAGACAGGAGCCTCAACCTCCTTCCATGGGTGGATATCCCGAGGAGACCTACAGCCCGTTCTCTAGTTCGTCCAAAGTGAAAACCCTGCGGTTCCAACGTATGACTGGCAGGTCACCAAAACAGAGGAACTGTAGAGAAAGGCATTTTTCATTCTTTCTCCTTATCATCGAGGAGTTCATTGAGGTAGTGGAGAGGAATGACGGCCGTCTTAGGTTCGGCATCGGGCGTCAGAGAGGAGGAGTGGCCCTACCTGAACAAACTGGTAGAGGGATTCAAGTTGGTGGAGAGCGACAATGATTGCATCCAGGGAGCATCTAAAAATGCTTGAGATCTTACAGATTAATATCCAACACTTCACAACAGCCACAGATAACCTTCACATTTCCTCCTAGGTGTCGCCTTAATACAAGAGGCCCATGGACAGACAGTACAACAACTTTTACTTCCGATTTTGTTAAAATTCCTATCTCTTCTTTATTTCCAGTTCTACGGACTTAACTGTAGTTATATTGCAGCTAAAAGGGGGGACAAGTCTTTACTTAGCCTAACTCTGCATGGCTCATGATCTGTCTGCACCCCGCGGAGTTCACGTAGATGACAAGAGCCCTAAATTTGAATAGGGCCGATCTGGTCGATGAGTGCAACGCTAACGCCAGCTTTGTGAGAGCATCAAGAGTAAGAGGAAACGAGGAGGAGTCACTATTCGACTTTATCATCAAATAATCCAAACCTAGCTGTTGTAACTTGGACAACACTCTACCCTCGTATTCCCAAGCACTAATAATTTCTAGGGATGGAAGTGAAACATTCAAAAAAGAAAACTGGAGAGTATGAAATCAAGTGTCTTTCAAGTGGATCAGCCACCGATACGCGACCAAACATACCATCTCCTCTCCAGTATGCGAGTGTATAAGCGATGATCGTGATGAATTGATTCGGCGTCGTTTGTAAAAGCTTAGGATGTCGCATGGAACAATTTGGCGAATATTACGTAAGGATTTTGGTTTAACAGCATACAAAATTCAACTCGTACAGATATTGAAACCGGCCGCGACCTTCTCAATCGGCCACTAAACTCACGCTTGTTTCATTTGTACTTGAAGTACACTTCAAGTAACCTTCTTCGTGCACACAGTCAAGCTCGTGCAGCCACTGGTTCAAGATTGCCGTTAGAGTTTTTTTTTTTTGATGGAACAGTTACTGGGGTAGTAGTGATCAGCGCTATCACATTCCAATGGTGACCCGAAGATAAGAGAGAGTGGCCTCGTCAACGTCGGCCCTTTTTCTAAAATGTTTACTTTATGCATGCACCCGAGTGTATTTATGCTCAAAAATTCCGCCTGTTATATTCGTGCTTCTTCTTTTTCGAGTGAAAAAATCAAATTTTGTCACACTGGGTATGTGTTTTTTACTGGCTGGTGACCCCTTTTTTCATTTAAACAAAAAAAAGGCTCCACCGAATGCTATGAAATTTTTTTAGAGGCCGTTTTCGTTAATATTCTTAGATTGGCACCTCAAAGAAGGCGATATCTTTTTTGGTTTGTGCGATATCGAGCAGGAAAAAACGCACACACACCCAAACATGCTTCTTCTTAAAATGTTTTTCGGACCTTGAAAAATGAAAATACGTTGAAAATTAAGATCTCGATTTTCAGACCGATTACAATAACTTCCCTATAAACTGAGATATTAAAAAATTTATAATATTGAAATGAGGTAAGTCTTGTTAGTTTCTTATAAGGGCTTTAAGAGGCAAACCTCATTACAAATGAAATATGGGTCGATGCCAATATCTGCCTTACGTTCGCAAAGCTCTTTTAAGGGTCTTAGTTGTTGTTGTTGCATTGTTTCATATTTCAGCAATGATTCATACTCCATAGATTGGTTTCGGTTCAATTACAGAGGTCAAGCAGCATTGGACGTGACCAGTACTCAGTTGGGGAACCGCATTGGTAAAACGACACTCGCGTTTAAAAATATAAAGCTTTTGACACCGGCGTAGTTATTACTAATATATCTACACCGAAATTCTCAAATTGGAGCTAGGGTACAAATGAATTTGAACTCTTGGATATTAGAAATAATGACTGTTCAACAGCCGAATTGTTCTAGTGTAAGGTCTGTCTTTCTTTATGCATTTTTTTTTTGTAATCCTTTAATTTGTGCAGTATAAGCCTTGCGTGACCATGGATCAAATTCCAAGGTTAGCCTAGCATATTTTAATTTATTCCTTCAGATTTCGTAGGAAGCCATTTTTTATATACACGATGTCGTCCCATTGGAGTTCAATGACCTATAATTATTTGACGTGTTTCGTGAAACCAAAAAATCTGTCTGTTCAGTTAATCCTGTCAGAGTTCGATTCCTGATATATGGAATCAAAACAGCTTTGCTGAGATTGGAATTTGGTCCTATGAAAACGCACTAGATAGAGTCTTACTTACTAATCAATCTCATACGCATTTAGTTTTGTATAATCCAACCACTCAAAGCCCGAATCTCCTGTCAAATTTCTCGCGCCGATAATAAAGTTAAAGTAATCCCAAAGTGCTTTAACAAAAATATACTGTTACCCAAATTTCTTTGGAGCATGTTCTTGAAAGAGTTGTGTTACCCGTCATATACAAAAATATCCCGTCAATAATATTTTCTCGGGTGACATTCCCCCCTCCTTATTTATTTAATTTTTTTTTTAAATTTCCTTATGTCACGCCTTCTTCATTTTTATTTTCGCAAGATTTCCGCCTAGCACTTGACATGTGTCCGATCTGTTGCCAAAGTAAATAGTTATCCCCCCATTATCATCGATAAGAAATCCTCCAAATCCCCAAATTCTGCTTAGGCTAAGTACCCTTCAAAAGTCTCCGCCAAGATAAGCCGAGCACTAGCCGCGCACCACCAACCACCACCGAGGAGCAGCCCTGGTTGGTGGCATTCAGCCTCACAACAAGAGAAACGATTTTTTCTGTTCACAGCATTTGATAATGAAGGTAAGCCCTCGATTTACGCAGATAAAGACCGGCTTTGATATGACTTAATTCATTTAAGCCCATCGTTTCGTGCGATTCCAGTGGTTTTTTTCTGGCCTGTGTTTCGGAGCAAATCTTTTCATGGAGCTCCCGACGAGGACAAGCGCCGGGGAAAATCCTTTCAGACACATCAAAACTTCGGGCATCAGGAGACGAGAGAGATCTGCACCTTGGCTATTATAGGGGCACGCTGGACCGGCGCGGGGGTGTGGGTGTGTCAGCCCGCTTTCAGGTGTTAATTAAATTTCTGAAATTAAAATGTTTTGTTTGCATAAATTGGAAAATCCCATAAAATAAAAACCAGAGCCTCATCCCCAGATGCGAATCTCTCTCTGGGTAAAGAGCCCCGAGCCCCATCAAGGTGTGCTGCTGCTGGTATTGAATAGGCGCCTGAACACCGCCCGAATGGTATGAATGACTACTGACTGGACTAGTGGTCACCGGGCTGGACGAAGCGGTAATCCTCGATTAACCTGGAAGTTTAAACAGACGACAGCCATAATAGTTGGCATCCGGAGTCCGCTTGTCTGACGCTGGTGATATTCTTTTTTCGTTTTGTTAATGCAACTGAAATCGGTTTCGTCATTCTTTTTCAATTGTCCATTTATGTCCATCAATGAGCTCCTACAATGGCAGTTTTAATTGAATTCGCTGAGTTCTCATCGATTCATTGTTTGGCTTATTTCGATTCAATTGACTCTATCGGAACGGTCGACTGGCTGCTGCTAGGTGATGATGGGAAACTTTTTGTGAGTCTATTTTTAATATAATTTTATATAAAGGAGAATGGCACTTTTGCTGGGAATTGATATTCTCGAAATAATGGACGAGATATATGTTACATGCACGAATTTTAAACAAACGACAGGGCAGCATGTACAGAGTTCAGGAAGCTTAATAAACGACGACAATAAATCTGCTGGGGATCAGTTCATTCATTTTCTGTTGACACAATGTGATAAGTGACAGCATCTATTTATAGCGTTTATCTATGGGGCATTTTCTGAACCTAGTTTGAAACCCTTGAATCATGAACTCGTTTAAAACCCAAGTAATTCGCTGGATAAGAAATCACTGAGTCTGTGTGTTCAATAGAAGAACAAAAATATAACAGTTGACACAAACGTTTATTAATGTTGGCAGATCAGTTGCTATGATACTAGTTAAAATTGGTCCAAACATGATCCATTTCTAGGATAACTCAATAAGTCAATTAAAAACCAAATGGCACCATCACTTTAAGAGTGCTTTTGTTGTCCGCTGACCCTAAAACGGCTTGAAAGTGCTCGATCCAAATAATGGAGTTGAAATCATGGGTGTGGGCGGGCGGGTCATCACTCAAGTCGGATCGAATTGAATCAAATCGGATCAAACAGGATCAAACCGGATTAAACCTGATCAAACCGGACCAAATCGGACCGAATTGGTTCAAATCGTATCAAATGGGATCAAATCAGATCAAATCGGGTGGAATTGGTTCAAATTGGATCAAATCGGGTCGAATCGATCCAAATCGGATCAAATCGTTTCAAATCGGCTTAAATCATTGGTATCCCTAATAAGGCATCCCGCCGGCTTAACCGATTAATAATAGGGTACCAAATTTCCGCTTAGGTCGGGTCTTCACCTAGCGGTTGGGGTACCTCCTTTTTCTCCTGATAGTCGCGTACTGTTGGTGTCACAGCTTTTTTGGGCGGGTTAGCGGGATTCACTTGTTTCAGGAGGCACAACACTCCAACAAGACTGTCTCCCGCTAGTCCTGACGGTTGTGGCTCATCCAGCTGCTAAAAAAAAGAGCTACAACAGAGTGGAAATGCGAAGATCACTGCCTCGTCCTCATTCATCCACCAGACTACCTTTAACCTTTCGTATTATGTTTATATTTGCCTGTCAAGCTTACTACTAGACAGTGCACCATGCGCTGAACGACACGACAGACTAGAGGTACAAAGGGTGATTCCAGAGCTTGAGCATGAAATATAAAAACAAAAAAATCGGATAAAATCGGACCAAATCGGTTCAAATCGGATCAAATCAGACCAAATCGGTTCAATCAGCTAAAATCGGATCAAATCCGGCTAAATCGGATCAAATCGGACCAAATCGGTTCAAACCGGACCAAGTCGGTTCAAATCGGACCAAATCGGTTCAAATCGGATCAAATTGATACAAATAGAATTAAATCGCTTCAAATTCAAATCGAACCGGCCCCGAGTAGGGGCACACAGCAGTCTTCCTTTTCAGGCACACTATAGTCCAGTCATTTTCTTTTTTTTTTTTTTGGATAGACAACTCGACTGTTGAACTGGCTAGGTGAAGACCCGGCCTAAGCGGAACAATGATACCCTGCTATCAACCGATTGCTTATAAAACTTGATTTTACCACAGTGAAGTAGGTAATGGAGCCCTTGGGGGTGGGAACCAAACGAACTCCGTTTCTCATATTAGTTTTGTCAAGTTAGAGTAGCCGGCAGTCCTCGATTTCAATACTTTCTACCTCTTGGAAACACACACCAGTGGAGCATTGCATCTGCTACCATACGAGAAAAGACCAATCGGCAAACTACGGTCGAGGTGGGAAAAAAGTGTTAAGGCTGATGCAGCAAAGCTGCTGAACAAAGAACACAGGAGGAGCGGCGAAGTAATGATAAATCTGGAAAAAGAAGCTAAGGCCAAGGCTTGAACTGGGCCGAAAAGCCATTGAAGAAGAAATAGGAGAGAAGCGTTGAAACTTCTGTTAAACTTCGGTCCGCGAAAGGCACTTTATTTACAACTGGCCTTCTTATTGTAAGGGTGCGCCATCTAGACCTTCGGTATTTCAACATTGAATAACTCTGTAATTTTTCAGACGATTTAGACAAATGTACACGATTCTGAAACGTCATTTAGTACCATTTTAGCTATAATAAAACATACCAAAAGAATCCGCTAAAGTTGTATGGCTTTACATTGCGAACCGTCGTTCAATTGTGCAAACTGTGCGTGCTTATCGAAAAATCCATGTCAATCTTACCTTATCGCCCTCCTTATTCTATAGTTTTAACGAGGGCAGACTTTTTTCTGTGGGGTTATTTAAAAAGTAAAGTTTAAGACGAATAATATTGACGAACTCAAAGCTAACATACGAGTTGAAATAACTGCTATAGCCCCCGAAATGGTGTACAATGTTACGTAGTATGCCCGAAAAAGAGCTGCTTTTTGCGTATCGAATGAAGGTAGTGATCTAAGCGATATTGTATTTAAAGACTGATTTGAAATGAATGGTTAAGAATACCCTAAATAAATCCTGCTCTTTTGTCAAAATCCGCTGAAAAGTGTCTGAATTATTCAATATTGAAATACCGAAGGTCTAGATGGCGCACCCCATATAATAAGCAAAAACCTTCTATCGGCCAGCATGAGTTGTATTGGAGTTAGATGATCCACATCCCTCACCATGTCCCATTGAAACAAAATTCAAGTATTTCACCTAAAGCACAATTATCGAAAACAGCACACAATCATTGCACATTAAGTGCATCTATCTGTCGTCTGTGATTATAATCAATCCGTTTATCTGCCATCATTGAAACAATTTACGATAGAACAACACGATTCCAAAACATAATCTGCCACTGTTCAATGACATCAAACAAAATCATTTCGAGTTAAATTCGTCCTTTTATTTTTGACCCATAAAACCCGAACAGGATATCAAGCCCAATGCCGATATATACGCACCTGCATATGCCTCTCCTTTTATTCCCTCCACTCGTGCAGTGATGCAGTAGCAGCAGTAGCATAGTAGCAACATCACCAGCATATAGAATTAAAATAAGCTTTTACCATGGGCAATGCAATTTCTCTTAAAAGACAGCACCAATTTGCACTAAAACACATGCACACACCCTGCCCGATGCCCACCCAGTACCTTGGTGCAACATGCATGGACATCGCATTTGTTTACAACAATCCCCGATTTCGAAGGTACAACCTGATATTAGAGTGTTGCCTTTGTGTGTACCAGATAAAAAAAAAAACAACAACAAAAACAGCAACTGTTACCATATCGTTGGTCGGCCAAGTCTGTGTCGCGCGCTTATTCCAATGTATCACTTACAATTCGTGTGACGCTCAAGGGTATTTGATCGTACGTCGCACTTGACATGGGGCCGTGCTTCACCATGCGTTCTTTGGACAGAAACAGCTTTGTCTAGTCAACTATGTCCCAAGTGAAATGTGAAACAGTACAAGGTACAACAAGGGCTGGAAAAATGTATATCTATGCAAGTATGTGTGTGTGTGTAGCATGCAGTAGATAACATGCAGCCAAAGGAATCGCCAGGATCGTCAGGACTAGGATGCATGAGAACCTTTCAGAGTGATTTTTATGCCATAATTCAATACGCCCACGACAATGTTCCGGTTCTTTCACATAACTTTTATAGATAGTCACTTTGGGTTTGAAGGACAACGAAACATGGCTTGGCTACATGCACACACAAAGGTCCTTTATTAGTTTTCTGTAAAAGAAATTCCTGTGGCATAGTTGAGTGGTAAAGGAGGGCCCTTAAAAGTGGAAAAATGTAAGAGAGGATTTCTTTTATACATTTCACTTTACAATTTACGTTAGAAGAAAAGTTAAGTACCTTTATGCAGTTTAGTTGTGCCAATATTTTCACATACACATAGATAAGGTAGGGTACACTAAAGGCACAGGTAAGTCAATGCAATATTAAGGACTGCTGTTGTTTATTTTAAAAAAATTTACTAATAGATTAAAGAAGAGTGCATGTGGAGTAGAAGATTAACTTTTGGATGTTGTATGAGTTCGGGAATATTGACGGTGGAAGGTTGTACCACAGTCGGGTTGTTCTGTTTGCAAACGAGATCCTGGACCAGGTGCGAAAAGTTGAGTTGCATCCTCGCGAAGGAGCTGACAGTCACTAGCGCAGCCAGGTTAAGGCGATTTTCGCAAAGTTCATCGAAATCTACTTCGTACCCTCCTAACCCCTACACCATCCCCTCTCCTCTATTGAACAATATGACGGACTAGTGGTACAAAGGGGGATTCCTGAGCTTGACCATGCCTGTAAAAAAATATCAAAAGAGCTGGTGATAGAATTGAGCGATGAAGAACACTCGTAGAGATCGTATGCCGTGCTGGTACTCTTTGGTTTTGGCCACCAATCCCCTTAGCTAACGTTCCAGGCCACATATTCCAGTAGTTGAACTTCCCTGGAGTTACTTCGTGTGTATCTGGTGGGCTTTCATGCTGGGGATCACCTGAGGGAACTAATTCAACTTATGGCGTACCTTTCGTACGCAAATCGATACAGCTATTCACATAAACACATATACAGACCAGGCAGACTATACCAGATAGACCTGAAAGCCAGATAGGCCTGGCAGACTAAATAGATTGGGTTTCCTATACAGTTGTCTATCTGATTTATCTGCCTGTCTGGCCTATCTAGTATGATCTACCTGGCCTATATAATTGTCTATTTGCATAGCTGTATGAAGCTCTCAAGTGCACAGCTATGCAAACAGGCAGATACACAAGCAGGCAGCAACACAGCTAGACAGATGAGTTGATCTTCTTGGTTCGTCTGATTTGTCCGTTCTGTCTGATCTGTCTATCTGTCTCAATCGCCCCCAGCTGAAAGCCCACCAGAGACACACTATAAGTCATCCCATCGTAGTTTAACTAATCTAGGCTCACCACAAAAAGCTCACCAAACAGGTTCTTGTCCCGAATAAAGCTTACACCCGAGTCCAGAACCAATTACATCTGCTGCAGTACTCCTGTTGCTATACTACACACCATGTTTTGCCAAAAATGTTTTTCGTGGCGTAGAAAATGGCTTTCTTTCCCGTTTCGTAGATGTTCGACATCTAGTTGAGTTACCTTGGATCCTTAGAATATGCAGGAATACATCCCTCATTTCATATCATAGAATTATGGACTTCCATAAAAAAATTAGTTGGTTAGTATACGGCTTATACGCGCTCGCAATTAGCACGCATAGCGAACAAATTCTCCTGCCGCACTGGAATGCATTATCCCGGTGCAAGTACGGGGAAATTCTGCCCGCTAGAGGTGTATCCACGCTCCCGTTACAAGCATGAACGTCTATAAATGCACCCGCATCAAAATGAGCCTTTCCAAACTCGATTAAGTCGCTTTACCAAGCGGTCCCCCAACTTAGTACTAACCACGTCCAATGCTGCTTGACCTACGGAATCGAACGAGAACTGATCTAATGAGTATGTTCATAACAGGCTTTATGGTCAACAAAATAATTGCCCATTTTCGCCGACCTGTACAGTTTCTTAAAGCTCCAATTTTGCTCCGTTTACGCTAGAGAAAGTGTGAGGGTGCCGTGCCTCGTTTGAATTATTGCATTCATCTTCTATTGATACCTGGCTGTAGTGGGCTGCATTTGGAAAAGTAGAATTTCCTGTCAGTCATACTATGCCTGTTTTGGTGACCATATAGGCGTTTTGACGATGTGCAACGAATTTTCGTGACCTCTTCCCATTGGCGCCTACAGCGGTGGAGAGAATTTCTTCCACGAGCTGTACAACTACGATCCGCCACAAGGTTCAGCACCAGAACCGACGATTATCGAGCAGCCGACGAATCAGTTTCTCGATACTGAACCGACAATTATCGAGGTGAAGACGGCAATAAATCCGCTGAAAAATGGAAAAGCGCCAGGAAGAGATCAAGTAACTGCCTAAATGATCAAAGCCAAATGATCTTATCACAACAACTCCACGTCCTCATAACGAACATATTGCATTCTGATCGTGACCCATGGGCGTGAAAGAAAGCGATCGTTATACCAATTTTGAAGAAGAAAGGTGACAGTCGGGAATGCAAGAACTATCGCGGTATAAGCCGTTGCAAACTATCGAGGCTACAGAAACATCGAGCGCAAACGAGCCGGAAAGAACAAGTGCTATTTAAACCACATCGAGGATGTATTGATCAATTTCGCTCTCTATCAACTAATGGGAAAAAAGAATCCGTTGCTGCAAACGAACTGTCGTCGGAAGGAGGAAGGTTATACGCGCACAGGCACAACCAGCGAATGATACGACGAGACATTCAAAGTAGCTATTAAGGAGAATGGAATGGTCGATTCAGCACAGAGTTCTGCAATAATTTATGGGTTGACCGCAAGTTGATCTTGGGCAAAAAGACCTGAATATGGGTATGAACTAAACCTAACTAAATAACAATAAAAGAGAGACAGGGTCGAGATAGTCGTTGGTCCTTCATAACTTGTCCTATTAACAGTGATCAGAATAATTTTGAGCGCTCATCTCCTTAATGATAGTAATGGATATGGCTTGGAGTTATCGATTTCAATTAATCTTTTCGCCCTGAGTAGTCCTTGCAGGAGACTATTTCCCTCTATCAAGCTGTTGTCCCACAAATCGGTGCTGGTCTAATAAAGACTGAGTCCACACCTTTTCCAGGCTAAAAAGTCTGCTCCAGTCTACAGAAGATAAGTGCGATGCTTTAGCTATGATCCTGCCCTCAGCAGGTAATTGAAGAAGACCAAGACCTTAAAGTTGAAACTCATTAAAATTTATCCTTAATTATACAACAATCAAAAAAAATTCATAATTAATTTTTTTCTTCCTATATTAAATCCACTTTAAAATCCCAAAAAAAACTTCTTTCCGCGTTTCACAACAAGACCAACCTTTTAATAAACAACAACACCAACAACAACTCTGCGAAAATCTCCCTCTTAAATAACTTTTCCAAGGATCAAGGCATAAAATGAGATTTTCTCTCAGGTTGTAGTCGAGTGCGCGATTATCAGTATCTACGCCTATAAAATTGTGTCTGCAGGAACATCGATAATTGAATGCTCAAATTCATACTCACTGTCAAAATTTCCCCAAAACTGAATTACTAAATACCCCCAAAAACTCATTTTCAAGAAAACAATTTCATTACCACCTCCCGCCGCAGCCCCATTGTCGCCGGGGCGAGCTATAGGCTCCCCCGGCAGCAGCAGCGGCATAATGTGAATCACGGAGCCGCGCGCCACCCCCGCTAAGAAATCGTTTAACAGAAGTCACACTCAGAATACAAAATACCAAGCGAGCAGGAGAACCAGAGAAAGAGGTCCTTAGATATCGCGGCGCGGTGTGGAGAGCCCCGGCACTTGTGCGGAGCGCCAGCAACGACTCTCCCGAAAAAAAGGGGGGAATCCCCAGTTGATCCCATAAGAAAGCCCCCATGGCAGCGATATTTTCAATTACACATTCAGAAACTCCAAGGATGAAGCTGTCAAGCAGTCAGGACTTATTCCGGCGGATGCCTACCCTTCATTCATATTAGACGGAGGCTCCTTTAGATTCGGGATGGGACCCTGAATGCGCTGCCAAAGCTGTGCTGTTTCCTGTCTCTCCTCGTGCTGTATTTTGTGTGCCATCCCCGCACGAGGATCCTTGTGTTCCAGAGGACGAAATGTGCACATGTGTGCCATCTCTTGGAGGTTCTTATTCTTGCCTTTCGCCCCTCGAAACCGATGTGTAGTCGTTTTTGCTGCATGGGGGACGCTGCGCCACAAAACACCCCGCGCTATCATTGATATCACCCCGAGGTTTAACCTCTATCTATCTGACTTTTATCTCCGTTGCCAGTTGAGCTTCCATCCCTAGGTCCTGGAGGTCTTCGGGGCTGCCGAACTGCCGCCCTGGCGCGTCCTCTGCAAATAGATTCCCAAGTCCTGTTCTGTACGGCTTGCGCTCTCCCCTCCAGGTAAATATGTTTCTGGAAATTGAAAACTGTTTGATAATGGTCCAAACATCGAGGGTAGCTTAGGCGGCCGACTAAATTGCTTTCCTTAAAGTGGAAACAATTTTTTTAAAGGCTCCGTGCCCCATAATCTTTACAACCTCAATGTTTGTGTTATTTTCGGAAATTGGTTCATACCCCCGTTTTGTAACGAGACTCTCGTCCTCAGTGGCAACAAGTATCTCCTATCCCTCTGCTAGTGGGAGTCCTTTTTTCCGTTCGAGGGGGGAGATCAGTCCCCACTAAGTTGCGTTGTAATATTTGCAAATTTAGAAAACAACTAAGAAGCACACGAAGACATTACGTAAATATCGCAAGGCGAAGTAGAAGGAAACGAATTGGGCTACCCAGAAGCGGCATTTCTTATCTCATTCCCGATGGGTTCGTTAGCGTGTCAGATCAAAGACTTCATTTCAGACTTCTTCTGTTGTTATACAAAAATTTTGGGCTTTTTCTTTTCGCATTTTTTTGGGTGGACTTAGTTGCCTTCAGGTTATTGCTAATAATGAACTCGAGAAGTTTCTCACCTCGTCAATTGCTGATGGTGGTATTGTGTGGTCGACATTCATCAAAATTTTGATTTCAAGGATACTAGGACCAGTAGAGCGGAAAAATATCAAGGCTGCGTCGAATATGTTCTAAACACGTGCTAGAATGATTGTCTTTTGCTCGTCTATTGTATAACACCTAAAGGATTACCTAATGAGTATTACATCTTTAAAATATATAATGGCTGTGGGAAGTCACACGGCAATAATGCCCTATATGACAAGGCAGCCGTCAATGGGTTTGACAACTTCGTAATCACATTCCTTTAACGTCACATTTTCAGAGAGCCAAGTAACGACAACTACCTTGTGTGGCAATGCCCTGCTCCTACCTATAGAAAATATCTAGGTCAACAAGGCCAGCCTAGTCAATGATGGTAACTTTGGTTGAGGTGCTCTGTTTGACACACATATCAGAGGTCCGTGGTTCGATTCAAAACAAACCTTCTTATCTTATTCTTCTACCTCTCTCACATACTTTCTTTCCAGCTTACTTATCTTTCCTTATTACAGAAATTCCATATCCACTTTTCTGTTATTGGCTATAAGCATAAGGGAAAAAATAAGCATTCTATCTGCATTGGCAGGGTGCAAAATCACGTAACGTAATTGGTTCAAAATCACGTAATGGAGTTGCAGAAAACTCCCTCGTTCCATTCCAGAGATTGATGTTCGTTGTTTGGATTGGGTGTTAGAATCATCTACAGTCCAAAGTAGCTAATCACTTTAGCTCTAGTCTTTCACAAAGAAATATATCGCAAAGGTTCAGAAAGCAAAACACCAAAAGATCAGCAATAGAAAAAAAAAACAAATAAATTAGAGAAATAAATATACCATGAACCAAAAAGTAAAAAATAATTTTGAGTGTAAAATTTTAATTGCTGCAGCCAGTTACTTAAATGTAAAAAAGCGTGGGGCGACTCTTACCTATATTCTTATTGTATTAATACTGGAACTTTCTGTTAGCGCCCCACGCCTTTTTACATTTCGAAGGGTTGGTTGTTTCCATATACTAGCTGGAGCGATAAAAGCTTTAAATTCAAAATATTTTTTTACTTTTTGGTTAATTTTATTTTTTAAGATTTTTTTTTAAGCTATATTTTTTTTATTTTCTACTTTTTAGTCTATTATACGTATTCCACCATTTTGTAGTGACCGCCATATTCGATTTAAAATAATGTTACACAGCTTACTGTTCTTTACCCGTCATACTCTTTCATTTGTTACTCATACGGAATGGGTGGGTTGTAAAGATAAAGATAATCCGCCATTTTGGGTTAGCCGCCATTTTGAATTCGGAATGACGCCACAGAGATAATAGTATTCTACTTGTCCTATCCCTTCATTTAATACTCGTACCGGGATCGAGAAGCACATTTGCAAAATTAACCCGCCATCTTGTTTTATTTTTACAAAATGGTCGGATGGTATTGTCATGTGAACTATACATATGCTAGATTTGTTTACTTAGAACATACATACCCAGCGGGAAATTTATCAAGCGCGGCTAAAAGTAGCAAGAATACCGCGCTTCCAATTCAAATGTAATGGAAGCTATTTTGAAGCACGCAGTCTAAACTTTTGGTTTGTTATCCTCGAGTTCTCTTTTATTCCCTTAGTTGGTGAATTTGTGGTTTTTATAATAATCGCGTCAGACACAAAGCCAGAGCAACAGCAGCAACAAGGGAAAGGAAAAAAGAAAATGGAAAGAGAAGACCAAAAAAAAACGTAAAAGGTGAGGAAATATGAAAAAACTAAAGTAAGGCCAGCGCCAAAACTATTGGGAATCTCAAAATCGCTCTTTCCATGCGCCTCTCTAGGTGTGTTAGAGTCTCTAGGCAGTATGAGTCTCAAGTCCTCACCACGAAAGTAGATTTGAAAAGAAAAGCGCTCAACTCCGTTTTGTTTAAAAACCCAAATCACCCGCTCATTTTTATTCTCCATCAGTCTCACTGCCACTCTTGCCGTGGTCAGATGCTATGAGTCAGACGCTGGTGAGTGAACTTCAAAAGGGAAATTACAATGCAAGTGTGCTTGCATTTCATTCATACATGAAATGTTGGGAATTGTCATTTCCCTACCTGCGCGTAATATTCCCAATAGTTTGGGCGCAGGTCATAATACCCTAGAAACAGAGCAACGTCATTACGACGAACATTTCTCATTACCATGAATGCCATTTTTGGGGTGAAATACATCATTTCGTGGTTATATTTGGTATCACCATTCAATTACATTCAATATCACTCTCCAAGAGAAGGAGAAGCATGTATTTAACATCATGCCCCAATACTAGACCGAACTACAGCAAGCAGAGGTCATGCAACATCTTGATGATGCCATATTGAAAATCTCATGCAGCATCCACTGCTATGGCTGTGCGAAGGGACAACCCAAAAAGACAACCATGGGAGGTGCTTTCATAGGTGTAATTGGTGCACTCACCGGGCGCAATTGGACACGGGCGCAATTTCAGAAAGTAAGATTTAAAAGCGACCTGGGACAAGGAACCTGGTATATTTACTACACTAGTTAAGGGCCTTGACCACCTGTAAGCATATTTAATTGATATTGGTAAAGGTATCAAGCACCTTGGCCAAACCTGAGCATTTGGTGACTTCGACATGATTTGCCTCGTTTTTTGGAAGGCCCCACAGATTAATAGAGCAACCTAGCGAAATAAGAGGAAGCTTAAGGAACCAATTAAACGTCATGTCTGGTCTAACTATTCGATTATAACTCACCAAATACCTTCGACCATCTCCAGCTAATTTAGCTCGCTCATAATCATCTCCGACAATATTACAAGTCACTCTAACACCAAAAAAATACTTATTTTCTCCAATTTTTCTCCCTGGTATCAATGTGAGCCACCGCCACATCACTGCTGCACAAAACCTTTTAAGAATTCCAACAAGAAAATCCCAACCAGGAACCTTCAAATTTGCATAAAATTCATGAACGAATCTCGAAAGAATTTTGCTGTTTTTTTTTTATTTTTTTTTTTTTTTTTTGTATTATTTTATTCCTCAGTTCGTGCAGCGATTTTGTGTATCATTGAGTATTATCCACCCGTCTACAAGTTCATTCAGGACGATGGATTTTATGATGTTATGTATAGAGGGGGAGGAAGGAGATCGATTCCATCTATGTAGAGATATACCGAATGGAGAGTGGAGAGAGCACACGTTAAAAAGGTCCTTGCGATATCCGATGGTGTTAACACTATAGGGAAAATTATTCATGGGGAATTTTATGCGCCACTGTGCAGAACGAAGAAGCAGTTCCAGCCCAGACATATCCTCATATGAGCAGCAGCATCCCGTATAGAGTATACTAGTAGGAGAGATCCGAACTGCAATGGAATGGATAATCGACTTTAAGGAAGCACACACTACCCCCGGCCTGTCAACAGATTCAATAAGGACTTGAGGAATGAACAAGAATCTACTTATTGCATCGATTTTCTATGCTTTTTATTTATAGAAGAAGACCAGATCATGAAAACGAATTCAAAGTCCTTTTTTATGGGTCTAAAAGGCAAAACTCGGGAAAGTTCGTACGGGAGTGGTTTTGGAGGCCCCGGGGTGAATTTGATTTTGGGGGATTTTTTGTCACAATTCGAGGTCAAGTCCGAGTTGGATATTCACATTTTTAGTTCATGGAACTAAATCCTAGGGCGATTTATGGATATATCTGCTTGTCTTCAATTCTGCTTTGGTGGATACTGTTATACGACCCTAAGAAAAGATATCACGACCGATCATAAAATCACCAAAGATCATATAATACCAAACTATTCATTTTCGTCATATTTTATTGTTTAACTTCCGTGAAGTGAAGATCGAACTTTGAACACTCTACAAGATCGACTCGGAAAATATTGCGATCATGATTGTGATCTTAAATATAATCTTTCTTCAGAAAGGTTCAGTGAGAAAAAAAATCAGGTATTCAAAGTGATTTTTGAGTGTTCCAATAGTAATTTGCAGGATGCGAATTGGCACTCCAGGCCAAAATCGCTTCGCAAAATTGTTTAGATATTTTGAGTGATTTATCCTCCTCCTCACGACGCTGGCGGAACACTAATATTGATAACATTCAATTTGTCAGCACTCAAAAATCACTCCAAATACCTGCCTAGAGCCCCAATTCTTAGCATTTCCTTTTTCTGTATGTGAAGTTACCTTGGAGGCCGCCATATAGCCTGGCACGCAGGCAACCATATACTCAGGCACGGCCCTGCCGACATAAGAAGTGCAATGACACCAAGAATCTTCAACAAGGAGGGAGATTTTGGATTTGAAATTTTAATATTAGCGAAAACGATTCGAGGAAGAGCGGGAGAAGGAATATAGTTCAGCGCGGCATGCGTGTGGACTGTTTAGTCACCATATCGCAATGGTCCAGTGACTATCCCGAGTTCGCAATAGAAGGGTGTTTTAAAACCTACGATTAGTTCAACATTGACCACCGATGATTTTGTACCTGTTTTTGATATTTTTGGTTTAAGTTACGTGCATAGTGGAAATTGGAAGTTACAATATGCGTGCAGAAATTCTAGCCAACAGGCTCGACCATAAAAACCCCACTGCCAGACCTTAGCTGAAGATCAAAAACCCAAGAGAACGTTCAAGCGGGCAAGAAATTTCGCCTCAGTCCATGCGTAAGAAAGCAACAGATATGAAGCTTTACCCTTTTAAGACTTAATTGGTGCAGGCTCTTAAACTACAGAGTGCGTAATGAATTCTGTGAGTTGGTTAAGTGAAGTAAATGCATTTTTCAATGATAACTGCACCAAAAGGAGAAATGCCGCAACTAAGTAACAACAAGTCCTAAACAGCCCAAAAGTGACGGTTCGGGCAGATCAATCCACGAATGTAATAAATAGACTGTTTTACTTCGAAAATTATCGTGTCACTATTGATAGTGATTTTTGCCATCGCATGATAAGCGAATATTCCAATGTGGTTCCAGTAAGATGGCGCCACACTCACACAGCGAGAGCAGCACCCAGGGATTTTCTCACATCCAGGGACTTTTTTCGGTGGGGTATCTTAAGGTAAAAGTGTACGATAGAAACCCAGCCAGCAGAGCGGACTCGACTCCAAGCCAGAGACTTTTGTTGGCCTGCCCCGAGGTCGGGTTTGAATACTGAAAATTTAGCAGAACTAACGACACCTGACACAAATGACGACACCCTCACCAAACAGGGCTGCGACACTGCATTCATTGGTCAAAAACTCAAACCGCCTGTTAACCTGTTCGGTAATAGAAATTTCTTTCCGACATTGATGTACAATTTTATACTCTTTTTTCTAGTGCAATAAATTCAAAGTCGGTTTGGTTTTTATTTTGATTATCGATCGGGCTGGAAGCTAGGCTTCAATTTGTTTCCGTTGCTGCGTGATTGCTGCACGGATGCTGCGTGGCTGCTGCGTGGTTGCTGCGTGGTTGCTGCGTAGTTGCTGCGGAATAATTGCTGGAAATATATAAAATATAGTTATAGAGGTCTAGTGAGCTCTGCTTTAGGATATACTTTCTTAAAAAGTCAGTGGATGAGCGATATGATAAATTGAAAAGACCTCCCCACAGGCTTTTGGGATAATAACTCAACAAATTAGAATCTATAGAATATAAGAGTTTGTCCCTTCGCACAGCCATAGACGGAATATTAGTTTTTGAAGAAAACCTTTCGGGACAAAAGAGTGCGCCATTTCTAGCCACTCACGCAAAAAAAACAATTAGCCTTCGACGAATAAACGTGTCCCAAAGCATCAAATGTAACTTTGTCCAATTTCTACGACCTTATCAGGAGCACAAAGCATCATTGAAGCATTGATCGTACAAAAGCAACTGCGGCAATTGATAAAGGGTGCTGGTTTCTCTCTCAGAAAGTTGTATTCAACCACCACAATATCGCGTGACAAACTTACCTTTCGAAATATATTATGGTGACAATATCCTCGCGTAGGTACAGTCTAGCGGCCCGCTAGTGACTCCTTGGTTTATACGTATGCAAGGCAACCTGATCTACCCAAATGGACTTAAAGAACCATCTTGTCTGAAACAGCCAAATAGTTCGACTCACGGCTTATTAGGTCCCATTACAGTCCAAGCCAAACTTATGACAAAAACATTGTGGCTTCAAAGTCTGGGTTGGAATGAGGAGACCCCCATGAGATTGAGATGGATTGGCTAAAATACAAACAAAATTTCTCAGATATTAAAACCATCAAGAGGAATAAGCCCAGCCGAGCTCTGTGATCATGATCTATGGTGTTGTAGACCGGAATGATTACGGAAATTCGAAAAACGTAAACTGCGATAGCAAGGACCAAAGTATTGCTATCTACGAGGTTCTTGCTCAAGTAAACAAGTCTAAGAATTGGGTCCTTTGTCAGATGCTAATGCTGTTTAGGTAATTTGGGTACAAATTTGAGGTTAGGGACTGTTAAAAGATATTGTAATAAGTCCAGGTGGCTGTCGTACTGTCGGCTGGCAGTACATTTTGGTCTGAATACATAATTATAAAGAAAAAAGATTACTAAAGGCAAAATCAATCCTTGATTGCTGATCATCTTTCAGTGTTAACAATTATTATACGAAAAATTACCGCAATATCAAAATAATCTCAAGACATATCCTCTACATTAATTTTTCTGTGTTTTTTCTCTGTAAGATTTGTCAATATTTGAATATTTTTCCTCTTTCTCCACAAGTAAAAAAAAAAAAAAAAAAAAACAAAGATCAAAGTTTGTTGGTCCCTTTTAACCAAAGAGTGCCCAGGAACAAGACCGAAAAAAAAACACAAAAAAGGAAAAAATCAAGAAAAAGAAAACAAAAGGCTGTGTTCCCTCAAATCAATCAAAACCATCTAATCAAGCCATCATCCCTTAGTTAACACCTCCCCTCGTGGTAAAGCCGCAAGCGAATTGTTGAAATTTCAAACAAGACCAAACTTGGCCAACAAGTGGAACGGGGGGCTGTTGTGCCCGGGCTCTGGGCGGCGAGGCGAATTGGTTCGTCGTGTATAACTCTTTTTCCGACCTGTCCTCTGCATGCCCTCCGGACGCCCCCGCCCGTTGCCCTGCCCTGCCCCTTGGTTCGCCGCGCTGACGTTGTGTTGTATTAAGGAAAATCTCCGCAAGGAATGAGGTTGTAAAAGTCTCACCAGATAAGGGCGAGATTAGGAAAGAAGGGTAAACAATTCACTTAAAATGAAAAACAAGAAGGGAAGAGGAAAAAAAAATAAAATACGGGGTAGTAGTAAAAAAATAAATGAAAAAAAAGAAACGTCGAAAAGGATAAAAGAAGAAGACTATGAGGACAAGGAACGACACGAGAAGAAGCGACGACGACGTTGTGGCTGCAGGAAGAATGTTTCGTCCACTCGATTTCCGGCTCTCCTCTTTGGCTTATTACCGCCGCGTTCAAGCAGGGCTCCAAGAGTAAACACACAAGCAACAATATTGTGTGGAGAGGACGACACAGGGTAAGTGCCCATCCTGCTCTACATCAGGATATACTACACAATACACATAGGCTAGATAGAAACAATAAGGACCCTACTCGCCCCCCACTCTATTGTATAATCAGTCCCACGGTGATGGTTACTGCAACATGGGGTGACTCTCGAACGGAGGGGAAACGCCAAACTAAACACTAGGATATTTTTTTACTCGAACAACAGGTTGCCCCTACTTTGAGGGATCCGGAATGGGGAGTGGGGATGTTTGGGGTTATATTGTATGGTAGTAGCCGCCAAATCAACTGGTGGTGGGGACTAAGGGGTTGATTGGTCGCAGTAAAATCGGTGTTAGCATAAATTGGCGCTTCCCCCACTCTGTGTGTTTTTAGGCACGAAGTACGGCGTGCTGGGGATGATTTCAACAAGTGGGGGAGGGTGATGCATGCTCACAACTTTCAATGTATATATGTGTGAAGTAGATACAAGCATACCCGTAGCAGTGGCGTAGATTGCAAAGGATAAAACACCAATCGTATTTCTCGAGTACTGGTGGGCTATCAACTGTGGGGAAAAAGGATATTTTCTGGTGCACCAGAAAGTGCAAGGCGCATGCTCAAGGTCAGATTATGCGCAGCACGGTGCACACGGAAGAGCACCGCCAAGGAAAGCTCTAAATTATTAATGTATGCGTACCTGTTGCTAAAAACGTAAAAGTTTACTGTCATTCATTTCACAAAGCTATACACAAGGCCATGCAACTGTTTGCACAGAGAGACACCGTGGTACTGCAAAAATGCCACCTATTTGCCCCCCTTCCCCCACCCATCCTCGTCGTCGCCTGATGCTGATAGTATTGAAAGCATTCTCCTGTCCCAGCCTCCACTCCCGTTTCAGGTCGGAATGCAAATACCCACATTAAGAAGAAGACACATGATCCCCTCCATATAAAATCCTTGAACCGAATATACACGCTTGAACCAAAATAGTATAACGCACATATAAATGGGTGATGGTAGTGGTGACAGTTGGACGATATGGTGCCGATATTCCCGCCGCGGGTTTAGTTGTATAAGTATACGAAAAATAGGGTGAACTGGCAAAACTAACGAAGATGTGTCCTGCCAAAAGGATACAAGGCATTTGCAATGTTTTGGAGCAGAAAACAGAATAAGGTGAATGCCACAACATTTCGTCCTCAGTCTGTCGCCTAGCGTGTACTTGAACGGTTCGTGAGAGATTTTTAGTGTCCTTTATATATAAAAAAGGAAAATTATTATTTTTCCTGTTAGAGAGATAAAAAAACAAACAAAAAATCAAATCAAATTAAAATTCTCATCCTTTTTCCCAATGTGTGGAAAGGAGTAGGATTTTTTGTTTGTTTTTGGTGTTTTTAATAAAAACTTTTTACAACAAAATTAAAAAAATAAAATAAAAATATAATCAAAGTTTTGAAACTCTTTTTTTTTAATTAGTTTAAGTGTACTCAGTGAGAGAGATAGAACTGCACGTCAAATATGGCCCTGGTCTGACGTGATGATGGCATATACCCACAATATATAACAATCTGTTGTTGATTTGCTGTTGAAGTGTTGAAGCGATTGAACGATTGCCTCGAGAGAGAGGTATTCCATAAGGTAAAGCTAATTTATATAATTATTTATTTTTCTCTTAATTTCCTTCCAATTTCACAAAAATCATATATTTATGTAGTTTCCCTAAAAAAAATACACACAAATCCAACCCTCTTTTACCACACCATCAGACAACCTGTCACAGGGTTAACACAGCAGGTATTTCCTTCCTTCCAGGTGGAAGAAGAGAAAGCCAACGAGTCATTCGCAAGATTATATCCTTCGGGGGCTTCTTGATCCTTTTTCGGTTTTTCGCGCTTTAGCGCATGATATAGAGTCACAACAGCATCTAATTTAGTATGTACGACACGTTGTGATTAATTACCCAGCAAATTGGATTCGTGTACACTTTTCTACTTTAGTCAAATACAAAAAAAAAATACAAAAAAAAAATAAATAAAAAAATAAATAAGAAAAAGAAAAGGTATCCCACCGCTGCCACCAGAAAAATTGATATACGCGCGCGAGAAAATTGAAAATTTCCTTCTAATTTTATTTTTAATTTTTCTTTATTTGTTTTTCTTCACCATTTTTTTTTTTGTATAATCATGATTAATTGAGGGATAAATATATTTTTCATTCTGTGTGTTTGGGGCCGATTTTAAGTGCGTTTTTAATGGGGTACGAGAGAAAGCTTTCATACTTTATGATCCTGGGGAAACAACTGGACAACAATTTTCAACTAAGATCGTTCTAAGATGGTTTGGTGTGGTGCGATGCTGCTGGCTGGCTTCCTCCTGTTGTTGATGATTGGTGTTCTTGTTGTGTAGTTGTTGTTGAATGTTAATTAAAAAATTCAGAAAAAAAAGAGAACTGAAGGAAACTGAAGGAAGTGTGCTCAAGATTTTGAAAAATTGAAGATTATTGCATGAAAAATTGCGTTTTTTATGGAAATTGATTTTTGTTCTAGAGATTTTTTTAAGCTTTTCATTAAGAACGAATTGCTTTATTGCTCTCTTCTTGTGGAACTCATCTCTAATATAACTCTATAAAAAAAACTGTAAAATTTCATATAGTAAAACTGTGTATAATTTTTTAACTAAAAATAAATATAAATACCCTCTTTGGACGCTTATGATTAGTCAAGAAGTCTTTATCAGATCAAATTATCTATTCACCACTGCACATTTGATTTTAAGCTAAGTTCCACAATTTCTATCTAATAACCATAAGTCGTGAAATAATTCAATTGTTTATGGTTTTTAGAATACACTCTAATAGTATTGGCTTAAAACTGCCACCCTCAGTAGCGTAGGTGTTAACACGCCCGAATACCATCCCAGAGGTTCGTGGTCCGAAACAACTCCGTGGCATAATTCTTAGCTTTTATACTTTTCCGTCTTAGTTAACTTCCATTCTTTCTTGTGTTGGACTTGTTTCGCATGAAGTCTGTTCTTCCAGGTGTCTCGACGTCTTTCTAGTTGGATCCCAATTAGTTTTACGAAAAATTTGAATATTGTTCTAACAAGTCATCTATCCACCTATTTCTTGGTCATGTTAGGCCTCTATTTCCAATTGTCTATAATTCAAAGCTCTGTCTGGCATCCTTTCTTCCGAAGTTCTCACAGCATGTCTGAATCATCGTGTAGTCTGTTCAGTTTTATGTGTGTAACTATATGTATTTCTAAATTGTATAACATGGTTCATAAAAAACCAACGGAGGAAGAACTTTACAACCTTAATGCTGACCCTAGTTTAAGTATACAAGTGCTTCAAACAGCTCGAAGCAAACAAATCCACTAAACGAGATAACAACATACTTCATATCGACTGAAAAAATGCGCCCTACTAAAGTTTGGCACAATCATACTTCTCCAGAGTCACACTCTTAGAAACTTGCACTTGTTCAGCCCATACCGCAAAAAAAGTGACTTCAATATCCCCCTCTCTAACTACCAGCTAGCAATTACTTCTTTTCCATACAATAACTTGTTTCTTGAGTCCACCATCATTTTAAATGACAAACAGTACAGCGTACAAAACAAAGACTCACTGGGTCTTTTAGTGCATCTTACAGTAACAACAGAACCAAAGCATCCATCGCTTCAATGAGTCCGGTCTGGTCACTCTAGATGTCGGAACAGTGGGACACTCATATCTGTTAGCTAAACTCAAAGCTATTGGTATTAACTCATTTCCACCGAATTGGATTGAAAGTTTTTAGTAGGTTAGCGTCAAATTCAAACCTCATCTCAAGTCTACTGGGGTCTCGCTGGGGTCAATTCTGTCACCTGCTCTATTTCTAATTCTCATAAATGGCCTATTCTAAATCTTCACCAATCCACTTCACAAATTCGCTTTTGATGGTTTTCTGTCTGACTCAATCAACAGCGACACTAAACTTATTCTGGTTTGGAGCCACGGAATTGGGTCAAATTCAATGCACCCAAACGTAGAAATCATCTCTAACATAACTTACAACATCTCCTCAATCGACCCATCCCCTAACATCCTAGGCTTGATATTGACCAAGAACCTACGCTGGTGGTATCACCTTATATTCCAAACCACAAAACAAACACGCTTTTAGGAAATGAAAATCCCTCGTTCCAGGACCCGGGCTCCATATTCGGCCGGCTTCGAATAAATCCCTATTATTTGGGGTGGGTCTTTGCTAGCACGCAGAATTCAACGCCATTTCCTTCAACATCCTCGTTACTATTTATTCATTACCTCAAACCTATTCTATCGCTTAACCTAGGCTTACTACTAGACATTGCACTATGACGTGCCTATGAACATAAAGAACTAGGGACACAAAGGGTGATTCTTCAGCTTAGAGCACACGTATAGAAAAAGATCTCTTCAAAACGCGTCTAAGACCGATGTTACCCTATCTCTCATAAATTGGGTAATGTCATAAGAAAATCAAAAAAGAGTAGGCACACGTTCTAAAAAATCAAAATCAACGACTGCGACATCTCTCAGCTCCGTGCAGCAACGCCCAGTTGTTGCGGTCTCTGATAATAGAGTTCTCTTCCACGTTTTTCTCGGTCTTGCAGTTTGACGGGTTTCTTGTAGGTTGCAGTCAAGGGCCTGTTAGGCTAGATTTTCGTTTTCGCGTCGCAACGTGTGACCAATCGCAGATCTCCAGCTTGCACATCCTATACACTGCGTTTAGTTTTTATTATAGCCTCTTGGCTATCTGACAACAGTGCTACCCTGGCCCCAAGTCTTGGGTTTGTTTGTTTTTCTAAGCAATCAATCAATTACTAGTTTTAGTATATTTCTGTTTGAACACCGGGAATTTTAAGGGGGCCACTCCCACCGCTGCCACCATATATGCAGAAATATGTCATAAATCTTGTCAAGCTGCAAGTTTTCTCCTTTCCGTCTAGATTTGGATATGAGTTGAGGTTGAGTTTTTATGCCTTGTAATCAGATGGACCTTTCTTTGCGGTGTCCATAAGTCTTCTCCGTCCAAGAGCTTGGTTATTGTACTCCCAGAGCACAGTAGGCTGTTTACTACCTCATATGACGATCAGGTGGTAGTAGATCAAGCTGGTCGGTGCAGATTAACAATCCATTTCTAGTTTTAGTTTATTTCTGGTGAAGCGTCGGGCATTCGAAGAAGGCTGATCCCACCGCTGCCACCACTATCAAGCAACTTTAAACTGTAGCTCTCTATATAGAGAACAGTGTCTTAGATTGATTTGCATGCTCTTCGATATTTTATTGTTGGCTCTTTTACTGTCGCATTTACCAGGTACCATGCTTGCTGTTGCAGTCGCAATCTCTACACCCGCTGACTCATCTGTGTTTCTGGCTGTTGTTGCAATGGTTGTGGATGTGTGGACACCTCTACTAATTAGACCATTAAATTCTCCATTTATTATTTGCAGGATGATAAAATTTTAAATTGAATTTTTATTAACAATATCCGAATAAAAATTATCCTCAATTTAAGATCAATAATGGATCCGAATGCGTGTCGCATACCCCCTCCCCCAAAAAAGCCCCTGTGAACCCCCCATCACCATAACTGTATGCGTTCCCATTAAGTCTGCTGCTCAATTTCCGAGCATTTTGTTCAATTTTAAATGCCCAGTTAATGAATTCCTCTTTTGCATTTATACAATTTTGCGGAATGTCCATTGAAGGGATTTCCCGTCATCATATTCCAGGATAACCCCGGGGCGCACCATGGGACTTCACGGACCGAAAAAGGAGCAAAAATTAAAAATACAAAAAAAATGCGGAAACAATGAAATCCAGGTATGAGTCTTAATGGCGATGCTTTCTGTCTGCACCGAGGGCGGTAAATGGCTGAATATGGATCGCATGAGTCCCGGGTTGGTAGAGTGGCTCGGTTCGGTTCGGGGTTGGCCTGGGTGGGGTGTAGGTGATGCAAATCATAAAGCAGCAAAAAGAATCTCTGCGGAGTCACGTGTTGCAATTTAAGTGCGGACGTGCAAAATGAGCCATTTAGCTGGCGCTCCGGCTGGATCCCGCCCGGCTACTAGTGCAGCTATAACGACGAAAAATTACCATGCAATTGGTCCTGGCTATACTTATAGCAGCCAGGATATGCGCCAAAGGTCTCAATCCTGGATGCTGGGGGCCACAAGTCTTTTAAGACCTCAGCGTGTGTGTGTGAGTGCAAAAGTAACAACAAAAGATTTTCCTGGAAACGGCAGCATTTTTCATGAATTTCAATTCAAAAATAGATGATTGCATTTTTTCGTCCTTTTTGTGCCCTGGCAGAACATTTTCATGAAAATCGCCTCATAATCACCTTCCTTGTGGTTGAGGCGAAAAAAAGGTGCACACCTAAAAGGATCTCGCGAAATTGACCATAATTTTGAGTGGTTTTCGGGATAATTATTAAAATCTGTTAATTAATCTATTTTTAATGAAGTTGGCATTATTATTAAATTAAATCAAATTTCATTTTTTAATTTTGATTTGCATATGGGAAGGAGGATTTTTTCGGTGAAAATTAAACTCGGGTTTTGCATTTTTATTCAACACAATGAAAAATAATTTTTGCGAGCGCTCAACTTTAATTATATGAAATGCAAAAGAGTGCAGCAAGGTGGCTGTATGCATGCGGAATGCTGTGGAAGCAGTTTGTTATATGCAGGTGGGAAAAATGGAAATGGATTTTATTTATATTTTTTGTTCTTAATTACATTTATTTCGCCAGATGGTTTTTTACCGTCGTATATTTTTTAGTGATTTTAAATAGTCGTCCCTGGGTGTAGAAATCCGGGTGTCCGTAATTCCAATGTATTGAAATGGCATCACTATTACATGTTTCACAATTTTATAATGGATTGATAAACTCCATAAAAATATATGGGTATTATCCAAAAATATTATCAACACCTGCGCAAATCGCTCTTTAACAAAAATTGTGAGAGTCGGAGCAGTGGAGAGATGGGACATCAAAGAAGTGTGTGTTGATTCTGTCTATCAGCGATCAGCCGTAACCGTGAAGGTTAAGTCGCGTGATAAAGGTGGCAGCGGTGGGATCACCTTCGTAGAATGCCGGACGTCCTTGTCTGGCTCTGAACTGATCAACTTGATCTTCTATCACCTGATCTTCATATGAGTCACTAAATAGCCTACCTGTCCTGAAAGTAAAACAACCACACTCTTCGGTGGAGCAGACGTATGGGCACCGCAAAGAAAGGGCAATGTGGCTACATGGCTCAACCTTAATCCAGGTTTAAATGTCCAAATCAAGATAGGAAGGGCAAAAAAATCCAGCATAACAAGGACTATGACATAGGTCTGTATATATTGGTGGCAGCGGTGGGATCGGCCTCCCTGAAATTCCCGGCGTATCATCAGAAATAAACTAAAACTAGCAATTGATTTATAGATTACCTAGAAAAATAGTAAAAGCCAATACCTGGAGCTAGGGTGGCACTGTTATGCGATAGCCAAAAGGCTATACTAGAACTAGACGCAGTTTATCTGATGTCCAAGCTAGAGGTGAACGAAGATCTCATTTAACACCAAATTGCTTTTGTCCAACTCCTAAGTATGATTACGAACCATGGAAGCCATCCAATTCATCACAAGGCGCCTACATGTTTTCATCAACAGATGCCTACGTCGCGTTCTAAAAATCCGAAGAACTATGGCGCCGCGCCCCCAAGAAATGATAGACGACAAGATCAGACGAAGGAAATTGAATTGAATTTTCCACATCTTGGGTCGTGAAAACGAAAATCTATCCGAACAGGGCCTTGACTGGAACCCCCAAGGAACCCGTCAAGCTGGAAGACCGATAACAACGTCGAAGACAACTATGTTAGCAGAGGTCAGAGCAACTGGGAGATCCTGGGTGGCGTTGGGAGCTGTCGCACAAAACGGAGTCTGCTAGAAATATTTCTACTCTATGTCCCATGAGGTATTAAAGGCGAATAAGTCAAAGTAAGCCAAGCTGGTTTAAGACTGTCAAAAGAAATTTTTTTCTAGGGCTAGGAGGGTCAATATGACTCTTCAGTAGGTACCGCGTCTCTGAAACATCGATCAAGAACAAATCCGAAAGAAACATCAAGTAGGCACGTGGCGTAACTATCTCGGACTGATAGAAGTGCGATCATAACCTCCTCTTGGTTGCTACGCGAAGCTGTCTTGAAAGGGATGGGTTAATGTCGAGGGCTGAATGGCAATGGGTAGGCTTTGCACTGTCGTTTAACAATCTCCTCTGGGCACCGGGCGCACGCAGTTGTATAAAACCCTATTCTAATATGGAGACTCTGTCAATATGGACCTTACCCTTCCTACCATAGGCATGGTACTTCTGTATATAATCTGGAGAGGGCCTGGTTGGAATTGGGGAGCCCCAATGGAGCACACCTGAACCCCGCTTTCGTCAACTCTTTCTCAAAAGACTAAAGGCAGGATGACGACCTGGAACCCTAATAGCCAAGTTCGTGGACCCGCCAGAAAATTGGCAGTGCCAGCTCCCATATAATCTAGGGGGACATTCCCGTCATCCAGTGGAACCGAAACCCCTGAAAAAGGGAAACAAAATAAGAAAGAGGAAGATTTCACAATTACCCTCCGACTACCACAAATCTGCTATAAGTTTGTGGACTTACCAAAGGGTCAAGGAAAAGAGGGCCGGGGTGGAAACTGTGCATACCCGAGCCCACTTTTATGAACTCCTTCTGAACACACCGAAGACAGGACCGTGGCCCACAAATATCTCCGAAAAAATGCTTACCTCAGTAGTTACTCTTTGTACAACCAGTGCAACTTGCCTTTCACTTCATGGTACTCAAAGTATAAGCGGAAGATCGTATAAGTTAAGTGCAGTCTGTACTGCTAGAGGAGCTGTAGGAACAATGAACGAGAGTTGAACAACTCCATCTTGTCTTTCGGGGATAAATTTTGTTTGGCTATTTATCTCGACATATAAACAGCCTCTGGGATAATAGTGGGGAGAATCTAACGAATAGCTATGGAAAGTGACATCTGACAGGGCATCAAAAGTCAACCTAAATCCAGGTTTTGATGGCCAAATCAAGATAGAAAAGAGAAAATTTCCAGCATGACAAGAATTAAGACATATTTCTTTATATATGGAGGCAGCGGTGGGATCGATATCACTAAAATTCCCAGCGTCCCACCAGAACCAGTTTACGTAAACAGCACGAAGGATTATTCAGTTTTTATTTACTTTTCGGCTCAATAAGTTAAAGCATGATTCTTGCGACCCTTATAAAAATTAATATCAATATCGTAGAGTAGGTATTGCGACACTTGAGCCTGTAAACTAGGTCAGTACTTTGGCGGTGTAGGCATGGTTGATGAGTTGTGGACGAACTAATAGGTTATAATGCTGATTACTAAAAACGTGAACCTGGGCACATGCCTCCTTTTCATTGCATTCAATTACGACTGTCATTTGCTTATCTGAAGATTTATTATGAAGATGTTATATTTGCTCTATTAACTTCTGCTTTTCTTATTGTTGCTATTCCAAAAAAATACCCTAAAAATTTCAATGTTTGCCAGTTTACACCCTCAATCTTCCCACATCTTTATTTACTTTGACTTAATCTACATACAAAAAAAAACTGGGTTTCCTTACAGAAACATTCTGGACATACTTTGGGTCATATTTAATAATTTCCTACGAATACACTTGATAAAAAATCATAGCAGATTACGACCAGTACCAATTATGCAGAATATCACAAGAAATATGATTAAAAGCTCTCAAGCTCGAGATTTGTAGGTACACACTCAAGAAGAAGACGCTGTCTTCTTCGAAAAAAAAATTCTTTAATATTTATATTTTTCACAAGAAAATTTCCTTTTGATTCTGAATAATCCACTTAATTTTCATCCAAAATCTAAAAGGAGTTTTTGTACAGAAGCACACACACGCGCACTCGAGCACACACTCACACACAGTAAAATTTTATCCCATGGAAATATCTGTGGTCATAAATTTAATATTCATTTTTTTTTGCTTTGCTGCGATTAATGTCCTTAAAGTAAATGAAAAATTTAGAAAATCCCAATATTTATGCACTGACCCCCTCCCCCCTCTCACCTTTCTACGCTGGCTGAGAGAAGATTAGAGAAGAAAATATTTCGATAAAAAAAAATCGATTTCAATGAAAATTTCGATGATGGTGGTGGTGGGGGGAAAATGATTACCGGCATTCATCACTAGACTGAATTGACAGAATAAATCGAGTTCATCAGGTTCATAAATAACGGATCGCCTTACATAATTCCAACCAATTGGGCAGTCATGAGATGTCAGACACGGGCATACATCGAGACCACCAACAACGTTGCGAAAATCTAGCTGCGCTCTAGCCACTCGGCTGCTCGACCCACGACCCACCCAGCCCCTTTCCCATTTGACAAGGACGACGAGGACGTGAAATTGGTTATTCGATAGCATCCCTATCGCAGGATTCCAGGTTCACCGATTTTTTCCCCTTTTAACAATCGTCCTCCCTCTCGTTCGATGTATCCCGCCTGGACCTAAGGTTTATGAGGGGTTGAAGGAAGGGGAGGTTTTTTATGATGCACTCACACACCTGGTCCCCTGCCGACGATATCACGATTCACCTGTGACTTTTTCATTCTCAATTGACACGAATATTTCGAATCTGATCAATTGTCGTGCGATAACAAAGTCATTACGTTCATCCGATACTCTCTAAAAGGTGGAGCACCCCAGCGATTTTGGTGAAGGGCCAGGGGTGTACAGAAGGCGAAGTAGGACTACTTTAAATTTATATACGCGTACTGGCACAAAGTAGGGTGCTCGAGGAAAGGCGCCCTGATGAAGCTGGAGGGTGGTCTTTCCGTTTTCATTCTCCTCCAGCATCGACGAGTCCTCAGTCCATATTTCGTTTCTTTACTTCGGAATTTTTTTTTGTCGTGTCCTGGAAAAAATCGTTTTCTGCGGTTCTGAAGACGCTCAGGAATCAGAGACGGGGGGATTTTCAGGTGAGATGGTAGCAAATTTTATGTGTTATTCTCTCCACTCACAAATCCAGAAAAGATGTGGCAGTATGGATTGCGATGGGTTCTAGGATCCATGGGACCTCCTCACCTTACCTTTCGCTTTATATTGCACGAAGATCCTTACTGTCTGCAGCAGCGGCATCGCACAGGAGTGTCGTTAATGTAATTTATATGAGAAAAATTGGGTCGCCTGATATTAAATTGAGTTCTAAAGATGTT
Source organism: Thereva unica (assembly GCA_949987705.1). Taxonomy (NCBI): domain Eukaryota; kingdom Metazoa; phylum Arthropoda; class Insecta; order Diptera; family Therevidae; genus Thereva; species Thereva unica. The sequence goes on from OX465284.1 coordinate 107,882,722, forward strand.
TATGCAATTTATGAAAGTTTTTTTGCTTCTACCCCCTGCTCCCCCTTCTCCCAGGTACAGACAGGATGAAGGGGACCGTACCTAGAGCAATTCGGCTTGCTTTAATATAATGACTTTTCTCCACCCCCTGGTCTCCTTAAGGATTGCCTAGAGACCTAACGTCGAAAGTCAGATCTGAGAACTCCGCGCTACGATGAAGTTATGTGTACCTGCTTAATCAATTTGGTTTTTTTGTAGGTTGGTGTTGTTGCTGCTACATTGGTGTTGAAACAGTACACAACAGCTTTTATCCCTTTTTTCACCTTGATTTTTTATGATAATAAACAAAAAAAAATTTCCACCCCTTAATGAAGAGGTGTAATAAACAAAAAACTTTACTGAAAAGTTTTGCTGAGAAATTTTACTGTGGTGGTTATTAGCACGTCTGCACTTTTTTTACTTATTATTATCAAAGTTTTATTAATTTTTAAATAGACGGGGAAAGCCGAAGTAATTATAGCTTAGTTTTTTTTTTTAGATTAATGGTATTTTTTATAGGGTGCTTAGGACCTAGAAATAGAAATCCAACCCATAATCACTTTAGGCATATGGTGCACACTCACTACGGAAAAGACCGTCAACTCTCCGGACAAAGGCAAGAAATTCTTCAATTGAAATAGACCGAACCTGTTCTAAGCTAGATCATAGCAGAATATTTACACAGAACAAGTCGTCATTCTAACTCCTAAAGCAGTTCTAGTTCTAGTTCCCACTACCAGCCTAAGGTCCAGTTTGCTTAAAATGATAACGCAAACGGCAAACGGTTCCCTTAGTTCTTTAGCCTGTCTAAGATCTAACACCGATTTCCAATAGGTTAGGCTCAGCTCCTTAACCCAGTACATTATCAGGGTTTTAGCCATCAGATGCCAAGGAAACGTTCGAGGCGCTGGAGCAACTTCTCAGATCCTTCTCTCTTGTGTTTGACCGAAGCGTCATTGCCATTGATATCCTAGTGTTCGGAGACCCGGCAGTGCGAAACCCTATATTTTTGCCAGGCTCTGGAGTACAGCAAAAGGACCCTGCAACTATTTTGGAGGAGTGTGCCTTGATGGCAAATTGACTGCACGCAAAGATTCTATGGTTAGCACCCCTCAAACCTTGTCCAAGGTTGAGCCTATTGGAGGTATCTGGCTTGATGAAAGTGATGTCTACTATAGAGCGTCTTCCACCTTTTTCGAAAGCTTGTTTCCCAACGCAACATTTAGTCGTGTGAAAAGGCTTCCACTCCAGGGTTCCGCTCCTTTGCATTTGCAAGTCAGCTACCCAAGTACACAGCCCATGCTTTAAAGTCCCACCATATTATTTTGAAGCTATAGCGACTGGCGTGACATTGGTGGAAAAGTTGATTGCAGACCCTTCCACCAATGCGACGTACTCATTCATCGTGAAACTGGGCGCGGCGTACTAGCTGTAGACATATACACCGTCTATCCTTGCCGGCGCCAGCCCATCTTCCGGACTCCTCGTCGGCTACTCAATGGCTCGATTTCCACACGAGGCTTATCCGCTTTTGTCTACCTGCCAGATTCATTGTATTGTTCAATTTCAATTGCAGCGTCGATTTCCTTTTCGTCTTGGGCCTCCTGGCATGTTCAGTTGTATAAACCTTACTTCCTTCTCCGTTTGACTGCCTTCTGGAGTAGCGGGCACTTGCTACTGCTCGTGCCATGGCCACTGCTGCCTTTCCTCACATCCTTTCATAACAGGTAATTAGGGCTCCCGGCGCAGTCTTTGGCGATATGCTCTTTTTGTCCGCCGAATTTTAGGCATAGCTCCGTCCTGTCCTTAGTGCTTAGGCAGTTCTTTGGTACATGCCCGAGCTCTCAGCACTTGTAGCATCTACTTGGCGATATCCTTTCCCTTATTCGGCACACAGCCCATCTTATGCGTAATTCTTGCCGCCGTAATCATTGATGATTTCAATGTCTCAAAGTAGGTATTGCGACACTTGGACCTGTGAACTAGGTAATAACTTTGAGCTCGTTGATGAGTTGTAGGCACTTCTAGAGTTTTTAGGGTATTACCGCGGTGATTTCTTCCCCGTGAAGGAGGTGTCCGCTCTGAACTTCCTCAGGATCTCCGTGTATGATATCCCGTTTTTTATGTGAAAGGCTCAGGGAAAGCCCCTTTGTACTGTCGACGAATCTATTTTTTCATATAGAGTGCAATGTCTAGTCGGGGAGGAAGGAACTGTCACAATCTAGCAGCGATCTTTTTATTCCACCTATTTCCAGCCATTACTATCGACAACTTTGACATCGGGGCATCGAGAAACAACTCGCTGGAGTGTTATGCCTCCGGAAACGAGTTGAATCTTATCAACCAACCGATGACATGACCTCTGGGATGGAAGCCAGACGCCTTACTTCCTAGGCCGCCGAGGCCCCCAAAGCCTGAATTTCTTCCGTTTTAACTCTAGGTCGACCACAGTAAGGGGTCGTCCATAAATTACGTGAGGCGTTTAGGGGAGGGAGGGGGTCGAGCCGAATCTCACCAAATCTCACGTGGGGGAGAGGGGGGGTCTCGGCAAATATCACGTAATTTTTTTTGTTTTTAAGAAGCAGTGTAAAATGCCGAGAAAACTGGGTTAAATTAAGTCAAACATGTTTCTCCACTAAAGAACTCCATTCACTTACAGGCCGCCGGTAGGCAGTGGCCTGTTAGACGCGGTCGACCAGCACGACTAAAGGCCCTCATACACGGTCAAATTGGATGTACAACCATATTTTCATCAAACCCATAAGCCCAACGTATTTTGATCGGCCGACCGGCCCACAATCGATAGTTTTGGTTGTACATCCGCCTTTCGATGTACATCCAATTTGACCGTGTATGGGGGCCTTAAGCTTGACTCAGTCTAACTGAGGGATGATACTTCAGGTACCCGCCAGACAGGCCGTGGCATGCAGATGAAATCATGATTCTCTACAGACACACAGGGGAAAACGACTGCTTAACATAGCAGGTTATTAATTCAAGCGCAAAAATGTTCATGGTCTCAACGAAATCTTCAAGGCGGCTCCAGCCTCACGTCGCGTCGTGAACACCCGCAAACAAGCGCAAACGCGAGTGTGGATGGTTTTCACGCTTAGCTCGCGCCTTGCTGTCTGTTACGAGCGGATACAGCGTGAATTCTTCCCGTCAATTCACGGCTCGAGAGTGAATAGAAGCTCAGATCTTCAGGCCCGAACTGACGATAAATCCGATTTTTGTCAGCTTTCTTGAGCTGTAGGCATTCTTGAACTTCAGGCAATACAGTTGGCGGCCGGTGATTGTATGGTTATACTTGGCCTCAAGGCTAAAACTTTCATGCCACGGCCTGCCGGTGAACTGTGTGTAAATTGGGCCCTTAAGATGTGGGTAAGGTAGGACACACAAAAAAATTACTCGATTGTTTAGCCTCTAAAGGCTAGTCAAACGCGGGACTCGTCGAATGCTGCAGAGTACGAGCCAAGTAATACTGAACCGCGAAAAGGCCATTAGAATTTAGTGCTACAAGAAAGCACATGCCGAATTTTAGCGTAATGAAAGGTTGGGTGAGTGCTCACGTTTTGGTAGTTGTGTGTCCACAACAAGCAGAAAAGCGAGGAGGGCAAGCAGTTCGCATTATCAATTATCTCAAATAAAATCTTGTACCCAAACCCCCTCCCATTCACACAGATGAACTTTTTACACACCTAGATTTCACTACGGTTACGTACACGGATTTTATACGCGAGGGCCTTTCCTGCAGTTCTACATTCAAACTCTGTGGCTACGACCGTAATTTCGTATTTTTAATGTAAATACTATGGATTTTATAAAATTTGAAAAATCTCACGTGAGATTAAGGGGGGGGGAGGGGGTCGGGACAAATCTCACGATATCTCACCAAGGGGGGAGGGGGGGTCGAAAAATCGCAAAAATCACCTCACGTAATTTATGGACGACCCCTAAGGTCTCCGTCACTAAATTCAGTGAGAATAAAGGTTCTTATATTATTTTTGACCAGAATACCTGTTCTGGATTTTTCCTTTCGCTGGTATAGAAGAGATTAAATTTAGGTGTCCTTAAGCCACAGATCTTGTGACCACCGATCATCCATGATACTTGAACTAGGGCAACATCGACTTCGCCTGATGCCAGGTGGTGTAGGTTTATCTGTCACTTGCACCATTTCCCAGGTGTTTTGCTTCGACGACTCGTTCTCGCTGGAGGTGACTTCTTCGATGTCAGAGATGAGCAGCCGGTGCTCCGTCCACATGTTACCGATAGCTCTGACCAGCTCCGAGTCTGTCGATGCGTCAGCTTTGCTCTGAGCTGCGCTTTCACTAACGGTTTCCGTTTTATCGTCCCCATCGACAGGGTTCTTGGTGCGGGCCGCTCTGTTTACTAGGGCTTCCGTATCTGTTACCTTCAGTACGTTATTTTGAAAGCCGTAGCTCACCGCTTATTCTTCAGCCGTCATCTCGTACAAGCATTCTTCATTTAGGAGCAGAACAATGGTGGCCTTGTTTGTCTGGTCCGTTTTGATAACCTTCAATCCAGGATTGAAGGCTTTCAGCATAGTGAAGTTTTCCTCAGGCTCCGATGGAGCCACTGGAAACCATGCTCTGGCCCTTGTACGTGATGGTATCTCACTTGCGTTAACTCCTTTAAGCTAGGCGCCGGGTAAACTTTCCCGACTCTTGCTACCGCAGCTTTATATAGCTCTGCTAATCTGGTGTTGTCGTAGGCCGTAAGTTTGCTGCCTTGATACCATCCAGCTTCAAGGCATGACGGGGGATGTCTTGGGTTGTCCCTCAGGACCTCCATAGCCACCTTAGCGAACTCAACTTGCACCACCGCCATTGGTGTTTGGGGTTCTTCCCATTCTCACCATTCTCGTCCAATTCGCCGATTATTTTACGATCCTTCGCTACTTCTGTGGACTTTTTCGGAACTGGATTATGGGTGCTTGGTTCCCCCACAGATCTTTGGCGTATAGAGGTTGGTGCACCTCCAGACCGTTCTAGTGAAAAGTTTGGGAGGACTTGCTCTGCCCAAGCCATGTCATCTTTGATTTTACTGTAGTTCTCCTTCGATACTTGATCTTCCCTGATCGGGTTGGTGGCCAAGCGGCAATCGATTCTGCTGGCCGGAACCAAAAATCGGCAGCCACTGGAATACTAGTCATGTTCTTCCTAAATTAGAAAGAGAAACTAGATTTCAGTTAAGTTTTTCCCTGATACACAGAAACTTCACTCGGTTGTTTCTGCCGACTACAAGGTCACAAAAATCCCTTGTAATCGAATAAAAGCAAATTTCATCGCTTTCCCATCTCATCACTATGACAGCAATTAACTTTGCGATTTAGTATGACATAAAATAACAAAATCACTATTTCCTGCCATCTTTTCCACATTTATAGCCTTGTAGGCCGATGCAGATTAATAATCAGTGGAGCAACAATAATTTATGTACATGCCGATAACTCTGAAATAAATTAGGTCACCAACCACCACCACTACAACTACAATAAAAGAAAAATGTTTATTATCCTAAGGATTTTTATAACCTTAGTTTCTCTCTGTGCCATCAAAACAAAGTCAATCCAGCGAAGAATAGGTAGAGGCATATTTAATTGTGGGCGGCCTTGGAGCAGCTGAACAACATTCCCCAATCAGCTGGTTCCAGGATTTTGGTCCTTTATCAAAACCCAATTCGCTCGATCTTTATGTGGAATCGTAAAATCGATTAATCATAAATAAACACAAGTCCTCGAAAAAGGATGCCCCGATTCCCGAGCGCAAAGCCCCGAGAATAATTGTTACTGCCTCAGAGGTAGTCAGACAACGTAGGGACAATCTCAGGGAGCTCAGCCCTAAAAGCCCCAAGGCACCAGGGCACAGGAACATAAAACTCCAGAAAGAGGCGCTGGGGATCCTGGGCTCGATGGGACGGGGGTGGCTGTGTAGAGCTGTCGAGCTGAGGGTTGACGATGGTTGAAGGGGGTTGGAGGCTGATGGTGGTGGTAAAACGAAAGTGCCTACAAGCCACCCACTACATCAAAAGCTGATTTTCATAAAGAGCTTACGCAATGTTTTTACGACTTAATAATATTGACATAGAAGCGTTTTCTACCGCTCCACGCTGCGAACAGAGACATTAAAAAGCACGTTCCAATGTTAGTAGGGCCGCGACTGGAACTGGGACTCGTGGTAGATCCTGGAACCAGACGGACCCCTCGCCGTACAGCCCCCATGCACAGGGAGCACAGGGCCCCCGGGGGGATTAAGCTGAGCGCCTGTAATAAAATCACAAGGAGAGCGGATTTTACCACTGTTTACACGTGTTTTGACAGGCTCTTACGTAGATACTTGGCAGCGAATAATGCGATTCCGGTGGCGGTGTATTGAGCCCAGATCATCTGGAAAGATATGGCGAGAAAGGTGGACCTTAAATTGAATGGCCCGAAGGCGTTTGCTTTATCGATTCATTTGTTTAATGAGGAAATAAATGTTTGCTCTTCGGTCTTTTGGGGGGCGGCCCGAGAAGGTGTGTGCGCTCGGCGGCGGCGACATGGATTTCTTTTGCGGTGATTTATGGGTCATATAAGGATATACGAGACAGAGAGAGAGAAAGGCCTTAAGTGAAATTTACCTTGAATTAAGATGATGGAAATTGAACTTCGTATAAATGTAAAGGGAAAAGGGACGGGGTCTATGTATGTCTGCCCGCTAAACCTCTAAAAAGTACGCTTTTATGTATTGAAAGTGGCTGGCATAATGCTCGGGGAAGTGATGACATTACATTACGACTTTATTTACACTCCAGATGGAGTTTACCTAAAGGAAACATTCTTTTACGTATCTATTACACAAGCAAACAGCGCACATTACACCAGGATGAGACATTACGGTTGTAACGACTAGACAATGTCCGTAATAAACAGAACTTGGTCACCAGCTTTCTGCAGGTCCACAACCTTGTGGATAATCAACAGATTACAAAAACTCCATTTGTGCCGAACTGAAACACAATTTTTAATATTATAGTTACTAGCAATTTCATCCAATCATACTGCATCTACTTTTATCGAAATGTCAGCGAGTAGGCATCTCACCGAATTGACACGTTAATGGTAAGGCACCAAAGTTCCGCTTAGGTCGAGTCTTCCTTAACCAGGTGGCAAGGCTGTCTCCCAGTAACTGCAATGGTTGTTTCTCTGGTTCAGCCAGTAGAAAATTGGCAGCACCAGCTCTTATATAATCTAGGGGAAACGTTGCCATGCCGGAACCATCTAGTAAGCTACGTATGAACCCTCCGGGAAAGCAGGGAGCATAGAAGAAGAAAAGTGGTAATCCCAATGATCCTCCTACTGGGATAACAAGCACATCCAGACAGCCTCTTGTCTATGCTTAATTTCTGGATTCACTGGAGCGCTAAGGCAAAGAAGAACAGAGTGGAATTTTGGAATTGTACGGAGCACACCCTTGTCACTCTTTCGTAAACTCCTTCCCCTGAGTAAAAATAAAAAAATTACCTTACAACGGGCGAACATCGTCGGTGGTTGAAACATAGCCTTCGTTTGCTGGCTGTACGATTGTACATTACGAAAATGTTATACACTTGACCTTTTTTATGCCCTTCGTATGCCCGTGTGTACAGCTCAGTACTCGGCCATTTAAATCTTTAAATCTAAGTTTGACTGTCCAAGGGCGGTATATGCTTCGTAAGTGCTTCCGTTTAAAATGATTAAAAACTCTACGGTGTCATCATATGTTCCCCAAAAGACCAAGCGGCCGGTATTCGCCCGTTGTAAGGCCCTTTTTTTCACTCTGGTCAACAAACTGCGAGTAGGAGCCCGAGAAGCCACAGTTGGTCGGGACTACCAAGCACTGGTACGTTATTCCATAAGACTCTGCTCGAACAGTTAGGTCTAGCCGACACGTAGCTAGGCGGACTGATCAAGCAATAGTGTCTAGGTCTTCTAAATAATTGGCTTGAGAGCTTCCCCTCTGACCGTTCAATCAAAGTAGTATTGGACGGCGTCGAATCCATCCATCCCTGCAGGTGTTCCCCAGGGCCCAATTCTATCCCCAGCTCTCTTCCTAGTTTTGATAAATGACCTTCTCCCAATCCCATCCAACTCACTTCAAAGCTTTGCTGACGACAGTACTCTGCGTCTGTATAGCTTCGATGCAGCAAGACAAGCACGTGCAAGACCTTGTCTGAATGATCGTGAACTTATGTCCATTTTAACCAACAGGGATATAAATTCTAGATTGGGGCCTCAAAAATCGTGTCGAATTCAACGCACGAAAAACGAAATACTGTCTCTTTTCTAAGAAAACGCGCTCCTCAATTCCTCCCGCTTCAAGGGACAGTCTAGAACCGACGGCAGAACCATCTCTCAATGTCCTAGGCATAACATTAACCGAAGATCTGCGTTGGAGTAGTCACATATTCCAAATCGCTAAACAAGCATCACAATGCTTGGGATTTCCTAAAAGATGAAATTTCCTCCTTCAGCCGTCGGCCAGGACTATAATCAACAAATCCTCCTTTCGGCCCCGCCTCGACTTAAAATTCGAATCTCTAGGCAGGAGCCCCGAGTACCACCCTAGCGTGGCTGGACAAGGTGAAAAACCGGGCCCTCCAACTCATTGGCGACGGCGTCATTTGCACCACGATTGATTCATTAATCCACCGCAGGAATGTAGCGGCTCTAATGAGCAACGACTGTTCCACCAAAATATATAACCTCCTGCCTCCACGGCAATGTTTTCCCGCAACACAAGACTAGCCCTTTCAGCTTATCGTCGCTGTCTACAGCTCTTATTTTCACGCACACATCAGTATAGAAATTCGTTCTTTTCGAGAACAACTCGACTGTGGAGCAACCTACCAGTCAGTTTTCCTTCATCCCCATCTCGTAATGCACCCTCAGACCTCCTTAAATCTGTCTTATCCTTACTCCATCCTTCGAACTAAACCAGCCTCCAGAGGTTAGACTTCTATAAAATAAAAGACGCCTTCAAGTGTTTTCCCGAGAATATCAGGCTGAACAGTTTTGATTCTTCTTTCTTTCTTCTTTAAACTCCTTTAATCCCTCATGGGACATAGGGCGGAAACAGTTGCCCTCCAGCGGACCCTGTTTTGCGCGACAGCTCTTAGCTCCGACCAGGATCTCCCAGTTGTTGCGGCTTCTTCTAGTAGGGTTCTCTTCCACGTTGTTCTAGGTCTTCCTACTCGACGGGAACCTTGCGGATTCCAGTCAAGGGCCTGTTTGGCTAGATTTTCGTTTTCGCGTCGCAAGGTGTGGCCAACCCAATTCCATTTCCTTCGCCTGATTTGGTCGTCTATCCTTTCTTGGCCGGCACGGCGCCATAGTTCTTCGTTTTAAATTCTATCTTGCCAACGGATTTTTAGGATACGACGAAGATTTGATTCATTGATCCAGATTTGTGCGCATGGAAGATTCCTGGACTTTCTAAGACCTCACGAATTTCAGCGACCGAGCACCATATTCGCATGGTATGGTGTCGTACGAGTTTTCCCTAGTGCCGAAACTAAGGGCAATACTTCAAGCGTCCGAAAAGGTGTCCTGCGTCAAGGCCATCATACATCAAACAGCATTCGAAAAATTAATGGAAAATTTACTGTTAGTAGTTAATGGTCAGTTAGTCTTCTAGGAGTGACTTTAGAATCATTTCGTCATGTTCAGGTAGGAGATTATTATCTTTTATTTCACGCATCTATTCCTGTCTCCAGACTTGTAAGAAAAAATTTACAAGTCCATGGCCGTAAACCTAAGCTGGAAAAGAAGAGGCAGAGTTCGACAATCATAGAGGCAAACGTCGCATGAAGCCAAGTTCAATAATAGGCTGTGGAGCTTCTGATGATGACAATCAAGAGACAAAAACGGAGAACTTTAAAGAAAATCTTCCGTTCGTTCTCTGGGTTGTTCCTTTTCACAGCTATGGTTCTGGCAATCGACACTGTGATCGTTAATTCTGCGATCTACACTGTAATGATCGGTACTGTCGATCGACCTTGTGATGATGGCTTCTGGGGATCGCCACTGTGAAGATCGTTTCTGGCGATCGACATTGTGATCATGCATAAATTCTGGCGATCGACACTGGGATGAACCCATTCTGGTGATCGACACTGGGATGAACCCATTCTGGTGATCGACACTGGGATGAACCCATTCTGGCGATCGACACTGGGATGAACCCATTCTGGCGAGCAGCCCTGTGATGATTCGTTCTGGCCATCGACCCTGTGATGATCAATTCTGGCGATAGACACTGTAATGATCGGTTCTGATGATCGAAATTGTGATGATGGCTTCTAGCGATCGCCACTGTGATAATCAGTACGAGCTCTGTTATGTGTAGCTAGACCAAATCTTTCTACCTTAGGCCGATGATGTTAAGCTCTTCCATCTGATGCGCGGTATTGAAAGAAAATCCATGGCGAATATTGCAAATATTGTCAACAAGATATTATCCTTTGGCAGTTTTAAATTGTCCTCTTCTTTACCCTAAAATTAAACTGGCTTTCTATTTTTCGAATAAAAGCAACAAAGAACTCCATTTGTGATATCAACGTGTACATCTGCGACATATTTGTAATAAAACTAAACCCCCTCAATTAGATACCCTTACATAACACCAAAAGTACTGCCGCAACTTAGAAACAAAGTACGAATCTCACATAATCCTTGTTTTTGTGTTTATTCCTTGAAGAAGTTGTTTTTTTCCTTCTCTCTCTTAAATTTAGCAAATCTTAAGTGACTTCTGCACGCACAACAAAGTCAGTCCCTTAACCTTTAACCTGACAGTTTCTTAATTAAGTCAATCTTTTGTAGCAGCTAAATATTTCAACAAGTGCCCTCTGGAAGAGGGAAAGGGCCATCAGAGCAGCAAAACCGAAGGTGGCAGCGGCACGGGAGCTCTTGTGCAGGACGCCGAAGGAAAGATAGAGGAGAAAGGATCTCTCAATGGGGCGAATTAATTTCTTAACTACACCTCAAAGGAACGTCGAGACGAAACTCTCGCCTGGCCAGTTTTGCAGAGGTGAGAGGAGAACATCTCCCTTGAAATACCATGGGAAAAAATACTGAAAAAAATATCAGTAAAAAAAAGAAACATTTTCATCCCCAAAAGTGGAGCATCCAAGGTTGAAGAAATGGAGAATCGATGGAGTCCCTAATAGATCGATGGGCCTCGCATCTCCTGGCTCTTAGCCGAGTTAATTTTTCGCAAAACCACCCCCTCGCGCACTCCTCGTGGGGTTCGGTTCGAAGGAAGATTCCTTAACTCTTCGCCCAGACAGATGAAGCACCGAAGGATGCTAAGCGGTCCTCACAGGAGGGCGGCTACCTAGTCTTGAGGGGCTAATTTGAATTCCGCTGGGGATACCGGGGATATTAATTACAGAAGCCATTCATTAACTTTAATTGCGTTACATTAGGTCAACTACCTGCTCCGCGCCGGCAGGAGACGCTCGGTGCCCAATGGCGGAGATAAAGGGCGGAAGCCACCTCTCCATTCCCGGTGTATACTGTGATTTCGCTAGAGAGCGTCAAGGCGGCCATTGGTATTGGAGCGGGGTGCTTAGGAGCGCCGGATTCACGGAATTTTTCGAATTTCGTGGCTGCTTTAATGTTTTTCCTGTCAGTTTCAATGTTTATTCTCGCAGAAAGGGTGTGCTTTCGAACACCCTACACCCACCCCTGGTCCACTGCCCCATCATCGGCTAATGATGATAAAGGACGGAGGCTGGAGATAATGGTAAATTGATCCCGGCTTAATGGACTGGGCCCCGGCATCCGGTACGGATTCACGTTCGGCCTAATTTCGTTATAGTATTGCCGAATCGAGATTTTTGTCATTGGATAATTTTTTGTTCGTTCAGAACTCCTACGAAAATTATGGGGGGTTCCTCCTCCTTCATATTTTCAAACACAAATCCCCGTGCATGTTTTATATGTGCCCATAATTATGAAAGTGGTCTAAGTCAAAATTTAAAAAAAATGAGTTTATCAGTTATTTCATACCACATTAGTTTAAACTAAATGTATTCAATGTAATTTTTACGAAATTGTCAAAAATGAACCATTAGATAGTGGTTGTAATTTCAACATTATATGGAATTCATTCAGTGTGTCAAATGCAATTCATTAAATATCTTCAAACAAGAAATATATGACTTAGACCACTTTCATAATTATGGGCACATATGTGAAGAAGCATCGTGGTTGTTGCAAATTGGCAATTTCGACGGGAACAAAAAGTTCCCTTGTGCTCCCTTTTTTTACAGTTGCGAGGGTTACATAAACTCCTTTTTTGGTCCTTATTCCCTACCCTGAGCTCAGTACTCCTCTCCACATCTTAGATCTCCTCCTCGACTTCGGGTGGTGGTGGTGCTTCCATTGATGTACGAATAAATTTTTGAAGCACAATCGTTTTTGACGAAGGAAATTGGAAAACCCTTGCATTTATTTTAACAATTGATTTTCCTAAGGAGCAATGCCAAAAGGGACTTTTAACCATCGATGAACGTTTGACTCGCGTGTGTATGTGTATGTGTATATGTGGCCCTATTTCTTTCTTGTGTTTTTTTTTTTGTAGCCAGTCCGGAATGCTGCTGAACTTCTCTCTCTCTCGATGAATCAATGCTAAGCTGTTTGCTTGTATAGTTTATTGATTGATGAATAGCGACATTTTAAAGTCCTTTGTGCGGCGAAATATAGTAAATAATTGGTTGGAATTTATTTGTTTATTTTTTTTGTTTTTTTTGTAGATGTATTGAGAGAGGAGATTGGCATTTGCTCACATGGGGGATTTCTTTTGAATTCTGTAAATTGGAATCGAAATGTGTTTTTTTTTTTTTTTGTTAAATGGCAATTAGTAAGGCTTCAGTTTGAATATTTCCATTTTATAAGGCTGAAGTAATATTAAAGTAAATATTGATGTTGCAGCTTTAAAGTTCGTCTACTCTATAACGGTTGCATGGTAAAGTCCTTGGTTCAAAAATTTCCACATATTTTTTATATGAGAAGCAGTATGGCTTTAGACCGAACAAATTTAGTGGCGACATTCTTGTACGTCAAAAGACACACGCTAATCAAAATATCCGTCAATTCGGTCAGTTTGGTCTAGTTGCTTCAGATAAGTCCAAGTCTTTTAACATCCAGTTTGTCACCACCCTCTGTTGACTGAATTTCAAGCTATTGGCCTGGATGATCTAAAAGAACCATTGAAAGCTTTCCTTCTGGCTGTATTGGAAGGCGTTGAGTTCTCCTACAACTAGTAGTCCAAGCTTAAACCTAGAAGCTCTGTTTACGGCTCCACATTGAATCTAACTCGTTTATCCGGGCTAGTCCCTGGAATACCGCTTTAGGGTTGCTGAACAAGAAGAAAAACTGCGCCTAAATCTCATTGGTTAAGAATTCTTTTATTCATCCATAGAGCCGCCTTGAGCATTGAGCTACCGCTGGGTCAGATAAGAAGAAATACACCGGACCAAAGCCTTCTTTAGCTACTTCTGGCCACCGACCGATCTATAAAGACTGCAATGAGTGTTCTCAATCGTAGCTTATTTACCAAGAGTTCGAAGTTTCAAAGGACATATAGCATCCATTTGTAATGTTCAACCTTTCTAGCAATAGCCATTATATTCATGAACAGTCTAGAACTTTCTAGAGAACTGAAACTTTCTAGAGAACTAGAATTTTCTAAAGAACTAGAACTTTCTGGAGGGTTAGAACTTTCTAGAGAACTAGAGCTTTCCAGAGAACTAGAACTTTTTAGAGAAGCAGAAGTTTCTAGAGAACTAGAACTTTCTAGGGCACAAGAACTTTCTAGAGAACTAGGACTTCATAAAGATCTTGAAATTTCTAGAGAACTAGAACTCTCCAGGGAACTGAAAATTTCTAGAGAACTATAACTCTGTAGAGAACTTGAAGTTTCTTGAAAATTAGAACTTTCTAGAGAACTAGAACTTTCTAGAGAACAAGAATTTTCTAGAGAACTAGGACTTAAAGATCTAGAACTTTCCAGTGAACTAGAACTTTCCAGGGACTGAAACTTTCTAGAGAACTATAACTTCCTAGAGAGCTAAAATTTTCTAGAGAACTAGAACTTTCTACAAAACTGCAACAGTCTAGAGAACTAGAACTTTCTATTGAACTACAACTGTTTAAAGAACTAGAGAACTAGAACTTTTTAAAGAACTAGACAATTCTTAAAAAACTAGAACTTTCTAAAGAGCTACAACTATCTAGAGAACTACGTGGCCTATGCCCATGATACTGTGCTGATGTTGACCGGTAAGTGCATCTTAACAATATGGGATATAATGCACAGATCATCGGACACTCTTGTTCATTGGGTTACAACAAAGGGTCTAAGCGTTAACCCAGTTAATACTGAAGTAGTGCTCTTTACAAAGAAGCATAGGCTTCCCGATTTTCTTTCTCTAAGACTCGGCAATGAAAGGCAGCAAGCATACGAAATTTCTCGGTTTCATACTAATAAAAAACTAACGTGAAGCATAAAAGACGATCGGAGTTGATTGAGGCCTCAAAGACCGCATCATCCACTGGTATACAGCCGTTAAAATGTTACCGACAGCAGCGTATCCGTTGCGTGGACGCCCCACTCGCCAGATTACGGATCAAAGAAGAAGAAGACAGCCGTAATCAGACCAACATCGGTGTGGTGGACTGCATTACAGAAGATTACGTATCGTAAGATACTGACAATGGTGCAAAGAACAGCTGAGCTGTGTATTAGTGGTGCAGTAAGAAGCACCCCAACTGCTGCGCTGGTTGTTTTATTGCATCTTATTTCTTTGGACATACATGCCAAAACAAATGACAACCTTAAAGACTTCTCTTTGATGGACTCCAAATTCACAAATGGTCCCTCATCCATACGTAGGCGGTTCCCCACCGCTGCAGACAACCTATATTACACTACACCTACGTGAACCTTGAAGAAAAATTTCAATACTATCATTCCGGTCAGAGATGACTGGACAGATGATGTTTTCTCCGAGACATTGAATATACATAGAAACCTCTCTTCGTTTACTAAATCATTGCAGCGTCTTCCAGGCAGAAATCACTGCGATCTGGGAAGCTCTCGAATGGCTGAAGATAAATAAGAAGAATATATGTATGCGATCGTATATCCAGGGGGTCTTCAAGGCTCTTAATTCTGTCGTTACAACATCCACGACTGCTCTGAGCTGCCACCGGCCTATGTGTGATATAACTCTGTGTTGGGTTCCAGGACGCAGAACAATTATGGGAAACTGCAGAGCAGATGAGCTTGACAAAAAACTGAAGTGGAAAGGACACCCCACTTAACCCAGATGGGAATGCCCCTAGCCACCTAGAAACTGAGTACGAAAAAAATCAGCCGAGCCGCGCTGAGATGGAACACAGCTTCAGCTGAACAAAAAAGAGATAAGCTATGTAGTGAACGTATCCTTTTGGTCTGCATACCGAAATATTGGCACTTCCTCACAATGACTTGTGCAGAAGTCGTAGTAATAAAGATGAGGAAGAAACTGTCTGAGATCTTCTCTGCACATGTCCGGCCCTTCACGACCTTCCTTGACTCACTTTTCCTTGAGTTCCTGACCTCTATAACTATACTAACAGCTTCAAATAGTTTGAAATGTCCTGAATTTTGTCCCAACACTAGAATGGCAACACAATGGTGTGCCTAAGTACCCTCCCTAGTAGTGGAGCAGCCATTTCAAACTAACCTTACCCAAGCTAGAGAAGTAGAACGTTCTAGATAACTAGAAAGAACTAAAAAGTATGTAGATCTAGAACATCCAGACTAAACCCACCTAAGCTAGGAATGTTTTGGGGTGCTCTATCAGGAACACAAGAGGGCCGCTCCCTTGAAGGTAAATGGAAGGTTGTGGATTAAGTAGAAATGTTCTTGACCAGACATTGACGAAGTTGCTCATTCGGAGAACGTCTGAATGTTATTTAGGCGGCCTTTGTTAGAATTCATACTTCGATTCGGCTTAGTCTTTATAGACTTTGTAAAATGAGAAATGTAGTACCCTCTGCTTTACTCCAGTCAGAATTGGCGTTGCCACTGAGAAAACACAAATCCCAGTCAGTGGCTTGAAAGAAGCGAATACTTCCTACTTCCTACTTGTTCGCTCTTCCATAGTTCTATATAGTTATTTTAGGAGCTGCGTGGGCTTGGGGAGGAAATTTATATAGAAAATTAACGCTGACTAGCCAGTGCTCCGTGTTCCCAAAAGGGTGATTTTAGCTTAAACGGAATAACTATTCTTAAAGATGACACCTCCCCACTACGGCTGGAGGAATACGAAATAATGACGCCTACTGTGTGTGTCACTGTATGACGTGGACGAGGAGAGAGATACTATGCCGACTTCCATTGATTAGAGTGAATGACTCTCTTAAACTAGCTCCTCCGAGTGACCTAACCTAATATGTGGTGTAACTGCTAACTCTGATAGTTGCGTCTCTACCACAGCAGGCTGCTATTGAGGATATGAACTTTGCACAATCGAAACCCATTTAATTTTTTTGTTTTGATCTATTTTGCATCCGTTGACTTCGTGGAAATTTCTTTTCTTTAGTGTGAGCTCCTAAATCATCCAGGTGCTAAAACACAAGGTCCTTTGTCTCCTCTTCCTGCACCATCAGGTGTCTGCTTTGACCTATACTTGTTACTCTGTTATTAACTGGTTAATCCGGCGAAATGCCTTGTTAGGGCTACTCTAAATGGTAGCGGGGGTCAAATTCTACCAGCCAGATGGAAAAGCATTGTGGAAAATAACACTTTGAAATTTCTTAAGGAATGACTCAATATTTTCTTTACTTTCCCAAGATAAAAACCATAATTTCCTCCCATCTCAACAGAATAATGCTACTTATAAACTCCAGAAGAATACACAATAGTTTACTCATAATATAATCCATTCATAAAAAAAATATAAAACCAATTTCCTCTCTTTCATTTTCTTAAGTAAACACTCTTTTACCCTCCCACCCTTTCTTTCATCCCATCAGCTTAAGGCCCTCCTACACAAGAAATTTGTTTTGATTTCATTATAATCAGCTGCGCCTCTTAATTCGTTAAACAAACTCATATACACCAACGCGCGGCTAGATAGAGACAAAAGTTTTGAATTTAAGTTTGCACACTAAAAAAAATCCCCTCCGCTTGTGTCCTTTCAACATTTTTAGTTGCACCTGCACCAAACTTGTTGGTGGCAGCGGTATAAGAGGCATGGGATTGCCTGGATGGTTGATGATGGGGAACATACCCCAAAAAAAGTGGTTGAATTCTCTCCGACACTACAACGGCAGCAGGGAGTGTGATAAATGTAATACTACACAAAACTTGCTACATTTTACAAAAACAGAAAACAAACATCCAGGATACGCCTTCCTTATCAGTTTAAACAAAGTTGCACGAAAAGGATTTGTGGCAAAAGCATGAAATTTTGTCTCAGAACTTTTAATTAGTTTTTGCTCACCTCTAGTGCAATCCTGGAAAAAGGGAAAGAGATTTTTTTTATTTGATCCCATTCCCCCTTTACCGCTGCCACCAACCAAATGATTCAGCGTCAGCTAGCTAGCCCAGTCTACAGCGGCCGTAAAGCAGTGTACGCCTGAACACCCTGTCATCGTTTGGTAGTGTGGTATCACCCGGTGGTGGGGGTGTTGGTGGAGGAAATAAATGAAAGAGCATTCGCAAAATAGAATTATGGAAGGCAACAAAAAATACGCGCTATATCTGATAAAAAAAAAATTTGTTGATATAAGGGGCTTAGATAGAGAGTTGTGGGGTGTGGGAGAGTAAGAATGGGTGATTGGTGTGGAGGGCCGAGGTGGTTAAACAGGGGCGAATTTACTTGTTACTCAGAAACTGAATTAAATGACGAAGCTACGGACTCTACGCTGTGTTGTATCCTTTTTTGCCAAGCGAATCCTTCGAAAGGCGCTACTATCAGAAATTCTGGGAAACTCTAAGACTGCCTTCACTCTCTATCAGTAAATCGCCCCGCCGATGCCTGGTGGTGCTGGTTATGCTGCCGATGGTGTGGTGATGGTGTAGGCAGAGATGGAAATGGTTAAGGGTCTTTTAATTGAGTTTTAATAAGGTTCTGCTAGGTAAAGGTATTTTGGTTTGTTTTTCACTTTAGAGAGATTCTACCACCCAACCATCATCACGTTCCGCTTTGCGCGCTCTGTCTTTCTCTCTCCAGCTCTGATCCGTGATACTTGACACGAGCTTCCTAGCAAAAGACGAAAGGACTGGGTGATTCCAGAAATTGAAGAAAGTACTTAAAATCTTGATTTATATCTATGTATGTATGTGTATATACAAACAATACACTCTCCTTCACTCCAACAGGGCGATTCGAGGAGTGTAATACAGACAAATTTTTGGTGGCAGCGGTGGGATGAGAAGATGAAAAACTGACACTTCAGCGAAAGTTTCACCTGGTTCCTATACCGTTTTTCTCCTTATTCTCACAAAACCCATCGGATTGTCGCGCCCCGGCTTTAGCCTAATTTACAATTTTGCTTTTGAGAGCGTTTATTATATGGCAGCGGTTAAGGGAAGATGATTTTTTTTGGTGGTGGTTTTTAAAAGATAATTTGTATTTTTTAATGAGTGTTTCGTGAATAATTTTTTTCGATGCCAAAGGGAGAATTCTATGTAAATAAATATGTTTATAAGGGCACAAGCTTTCATATCAGAAGACATCCACACACAAAAAAAGCGTGATCCTAATTACCTATACATTGGCAGGGAAGCATGACGATCATGAATTTTTATCCTCTGTGAGGCATCATTTGCATATTCATTATACGTAGAAAGTCTCGTGCGATTTTTCTTCCTTTTTTTTGTGGTTGTTCTAATTTTCTACACATTATTAAAACGCGTTTTTTTATCATTTTTAGTAGAAAATTAAAATTCTTAAAATTAAAACGGAAAAAATTTCCACCTGAAAATAAGTTTTTAACGCTTAGCCAAAAAATTCCAAAAACGACGACAAAGTCACTCCCCACTCTCGAGAATACCACCCACTCAATGGACGGAGTTCGCTTCAGGACTCGCGAGGTATTTAGGTGTCTCAAAGAACTCGACGTCAATAAATCCACTGGCCTCGACAAAATCCCCCCTATGGTACTTAAAAAATGTGCCTCACCTTTGGCCAAACCCCTTCGCAAACTTTTTGCCCTGTCTTACTTCTCCGGAGTGTGTCCCGACTCTTGGAAACCTGCTCATGTTCAGCCAATCCCAAAAATAGGTGAAGCCAGCGACCCCTTAAACTACCGCCCAATAGCAATTACTTCTGTTCTCTCCAAAATCATGTAGAAAATAATCAATAAAAAGCTGATGAAATATCTAGAATCCAACCAAATTATACACGACAGGCAATACGGCTTCAGACCTAAACGGTGTACTGGCGATCTGCTTGTGTGTTTAACTGAACGTATCAACCAAAGCATTCACAGCTTTGGCGAGTCTGGTTGCTCTAGATCAGTGATTCCCAAAGTGGGTTCCACGAAAAAATTTAAGGTTTCCGTGTCACCAGCGCCGAAGCGCAAATACATTCACAGACTCACTGGCGCTGCGCCGGCTGTTTAACGCGTTCTTGCTAATCAGAAAGTGCGAGTGGCCCTTCTTCTTTGAAATTTGGTCTACGTCGTCACGCCGCGTAACATTTTGGCCGCCATTCCATATTCCCATGTCGAAGGGGTTGTGAACAAAACGGTAATCCGTTATCTTGAGATGGCCGCCATGGGCCAAACGATATATTGAGTATACTATATTGCTTATGGTGTTCTACTTATCATACCCTTTCATTTGATACCCATGTCGAAGGGGTTGTGAAGAATATTTCAATCCGCCCTCCTGAGACTGCCGCCATGGATCTAAAGGTATATTCAGTATACCATATTGCATTGTCATCGGAGCTAAAGCTGTATGCAGAGTTTCAGCATGATAGGATATCCGGAAGTATTTGAAAAAATGATTGCAAAATTTGTTCCGTGAAGAAAACAGTAATCGTCCTCTTGAGACGGCCGACATGGATCTAACGGTATAATGAGTATACCATATTGCATTGTAATCGGAGCTGAAGCAAAATTCGGAGCAAAATTTCAGGGTGATCGTGTAACCGGAAGTATTCAAAAAATCGATTGCAAGATATGTACCGGACAAACAGAGCGAGCTAATAAAAACGTCGTTGGGTTCCGCCAAATTTTATACATTGTAGAAAGATTCCGTACGAAATTAAGTTTGGGAACCACTGCTCTAGATATATCAAAGGCTTTTGACAGAGTATGGCACCCAGCTCTGTTGAATAAACTCCAAGCTATTGGTATACACTTAGTTCTAAGGAACTGGATTGAGAACTTTCTTTCAGGCCGTTCAATCAAGGTAGAATTGGACGGCGTCGAATCCAACTCACATGTCATTTCGGCCGGAGTTCCTCAGGGGTCAATTCTCTCACCCGTACTTTTTCTAATCTTCATTAATGATCTGCTCTCAATCCCCTCCAACCCACTTCACTGCTTCGCTAATGACAGTACTCTGAATTTCTCTTACTCCTTCGACAATATAAGACAAGCACGTGACACAGACCATGTCTTTACCACCGTCAACTGATGTATACTTCGATCAATCGGGATATCGAATCGATTCTTCTTCATTGGGGCGAAATGAACCTCGTCGAATTCAATGCCACAAAAACGAAGTACTGTCTGATCTCCAACAAAAATTATACCGACCTTCCTCGTATCTGAGTGGATAAAGAGAATCTAACGGCTGCCTCAACTCTCAACATCCTAGGGGTAACTTTAACAGAGCATCTGCGATGTAATAATCACAAATTCCAAATCGCCAAACAAGCCTCCCAATGCCTTGGATTTCTCAAGAGATGCAAGTTCCTCCTCCAGCCAGCCGCATTGGCTACAATATACAAATCCTACATTCGGCCGCGCCTCGAATACAACTCGTCATACTCAACAGGCGCCCCAAAAACCACCTTGGCTTGTCTCGACAAGGTGCAAAATCGTGCCCTCAAACTCATTGGTGATGGCCTCTTTCGCGCCTCCATAGACACCCTAAGCCACCGTAGGAATGTAGCAGCCCTCTCCATACTTTATCGCTATTACCATGGCGACTGTTCCACTGAAATTGAGGACCTCCTGCCTACGCGGCAATACTTTTCCCGCAGCACAAGACTAGCCCGCTCGGCTCACCCCCATACCCTACAGCCCCCCATTCAGGCACAATACGGTTTAAAAGTTCGTTTATGAATAGAACAACTCGACTGTGGAATATTCTCCCGCAGTCAGTATTTCCGAGCTCGTACAACACCTTAGAGTTCAAACGTGAGGTTCATCGTCATTTTCTTCTACACCCTCCAGATCCCCTCTAACCTTTCCTATTCTCCTCTATTCTTCAAACCAAGCTTACTACTAGACATTGCACCATGAACTGAACGACATGACGGACTGGTAGTATAAAGGGTTACTCCTAAGCTTGGTTTTTTCATATGAAAAAAAAATCAATAAACGAATTTCACACACAGGATAATACGATTCACGCAATAAAATTGAAATATTTGCGTTATCCTTAAAGGGAAATCCTCTTTTTTTGGGATTTCGTCCTGCATATACACATATTATGCATGCCAATCTCCTCCAATATTTTTGTTTTTGTTTTTATGTAATTGTATATGTGTTTTTACATTGATTTATAGTATACATTTACATACATACCCACACACATACACATATTTACCAAATCAGTATCCTATATAAACAAGAACCCTTGCTCTCAATCAATTTGGTCAAATCCTTCCCTTTTCGATTAGTAAATTCCCACATATTCTCTCCCCCCTCCGATGCCGTTTCTTCCTTGTAGTTCCACTAATTTTGTTTATTTTCCCCCGTAAGTGTTGACATAAGTCGACCCAAATAAACAACTTAATGTGGCTATTTTCAAGAAACCATGTCGGATTTAATAATGGAACTTTTTTTTTCTTTTTTTTCTTTTTTAAAGTGAAACTTTCTTATTTCAGATTTTTCTTCTTCCTGCCGGCATTTTTCTTTTGGATTTTCAACGATGGGTGATAGTGGTGAGTACTAAGGTCTATGTATGTATATTTTGTAGTGCAGGCTTATGGTGATTTTATTTTTTTAGGATAAGTTTTTTGGGGAGATTACACATAAAATCTCAAATTTTTTTCAAATTTTTCAAATTTTTTAAAAATATACTTTTTTACTGAATGAGCCGAACAATTACTTTGAAATTTTGTACAGCGTCATCAGTGAAAAGCTTGTATGGTTTCTGGTTCAACTGATTTCAGTTACTTCCACAGCCTCCTCTTAAATTTAAATTTGGCTTAATTTCATTGAGGGAATTCTGTAAAGATTAGAACAGATACTATGTCACAGTGGATTTATTAAAATTCCCCAACCGAATTTTCCAAATTTTTTACGGATTTTAAACAAGCCTGTGGGCTGGCATTGACGTGATGGAATATCTCATCTTTTCTCTCATTCAATTCGGCCCGCTTTCGTTCAATTAGACGACAGAATATCTCTAGTCGCCCACAGTAGAGTTGAGATTCAGATGTCTGACCAACTGGAAGTACCTCATAGTGAACAATTTTCAACCAGCCCCACCAGAACACACCATCAGCTTTTTCGACGCTATTTCTGGTTTCGCAAACGCTTATGACAGTCACCATCTTTTGTCTGCTATCTAGGGTCCTTCCGAATGTCGTACTAGTGCGGCGGATCTTGTTAATTGGGTACAAAAACACCCCCCGCACCATGAAACTTTTTTTTTTGGTAACAGCATTTCCTAAAAAGGAAAAAAGGCATATCAACTCATTATGAAGCGGAAGATGAGACAACGTTGTACAGAGCAACATGTGAAGTTCCGCAAGGATCCGTCCTGGGCCTTCTTCTCTTCATCACAATGTTCGCAGATGACGTCGGAATAGTAGTTGCAGGATGACGCCTTGATGAGGTCGAATTGTGGGCGAATGAAGCTATCGGAGATAGTAAAAAAAGGCCTGAAAGCGCTGGCTTGACCCTGGCTGAGCCGATTATAAAACTGAGAAAGCAAGAGTCCGTAAAACTCACAGTATGGAGATAGATCATTCATTCACAGCACGTCTTGGTATCTGGGAATGATGATCAACGGGAGGCTTAATTTTAAAGCAAACTTAGGGACATGACGGAAAAATTGCCGAAGGTATGTATCTCCACAATCCGGAATATGTTGGAGCGGAGACAAATATGGTGCGGTATCAGATGATGAATGATGCAAAGTGGGGAAATGAGCTACGACCTCAGGCAGTAGACATGCAAGATATGGGAAATACTTCCATCAGACCAGACCCACGGACATAACGATTTTTGTGAGTTTTCCTGAACTGCGGGCCCCACTCAGTTAGCGGTCGATGAATGTGTGATTATACTTGGACTCAAGGCGAATAACCTTCAGGCCACGGCCTGCCGACGTCATCTATGTGAATGGCCTTAACATATTGATAATTTTAATTTAATGCACATTTCCGAATTGTCTTCGTGCAACCAGAGATCTTCTCACGAGGCACCTAGTGGCGTGCGTGCCATAGGTTTTCGACTGCTGGCCTAGACCCTTAGTAGTATCTACTTTCCAATGCTCCCGGTCCCCACCAGCACAATATCATCAGCATAGGTCACCGTGGGGCACCCAGAGGGTTATCAACACTTCGTTCACTGGTATATTCCACAGAAGCGGTGTTAGGCCTCAACCTACGCTGTGCCTCTTCCAACGTATTTAACTTCTACCAAAGGCCCCAGACCAGACTTTATGACTCTGCACTTCAAAAGCTGATCAATAAACAGAGTGCCCCCGTGACCGCAAAAGATTCAACATTGTTGAAAGCACCCTCAATATCTAAGAAAGCAGCCAAAGTTAACTTGAATTCAAGGGATTTTTCAATGGCCGCTACCAGGGAATTTAGAGCAGTCTACCAATTTACCTATAGGCATGCTGCGAGGGGAAAGCAATCTTCTATCAATGATTTGCTTAATATGAATTTCCACAAGCCTTTCGAGGATCTTGAGGAGAAAGGAAGTGAGACATATAGGTCTCAAGCATTTTGGGCGGTGGTGGTAGATTTTACCCGCTTTCGGAATAGAACCCACTTTCGCTAACCTCCAGGATGTTGAAAAGTAGCTTAGGCGAAGAGAAATTCTATGGATGTTTGCGAGTCAGTCCAGAATTAGGTCACTGATTTCCAGAATTTCAATATTATAAATTCCAGATGCTCTATAAAGTTTAAAGCCTTCTATGAACCATAGGAGCAAAGCCCTGTTTATCAGTTTGTCAATAGTGCCTAAATGTTATTCTCTAGTTGGGCTCCCAAAACCAGTTTCTGCGGATGCAGCAAGAAATGTCGAGCCAGGAAAGTGGGGACCCAGCAGGAGTTTCAATGAATCCTGACTGCTTGTGGTCCATGTACCATCTGCTTGTTGCAGAATTTCTTGGCAGACAGGGCCTTTAGAGAGACCTTTTCAAGTCTTGCGATGCCCGAAAAAACTTCTATTGTCTCACAAAAGGTCTTCCACGATTCCCTCTTTGACTTGCGCAGGTCGTATTTGAGCTCCCTGAGACGCCCTTTATAGTTGTCCCAATCCGAATCAAAGCTAGACCGTTTGGCCTTATTGAAGGTCTGTCTACGTTCAGACCTTAGTTTGAGAAGCTTACTGTTCTACCAAGGAGGTTTGGTTTAACGCCTGTACTGCCTAATGGGACAGGCTGCTTCCACTTCATTATTCAGTAGGCTGCTGAGATTACCCACCGAATGTTCAAGATCTTCAGAGTTCCTAAAATTGGTGGGAGCATGGTCGGGAAGTAATCTTTCCAGCACTTGCCTATATACGGCCCAATGTGTCTTTCGGACATTCCTGTAGCCAAGGGCCTTCTTCACAGTTGAGCACATATTGACATTAAAAAGGATGATTCTGCGGTCAGAAAAGGAGTGATCACTGGTTACTCTCCAGTTTTCTACACAATTGAGCAAGTTCGGCGAAACAGGAGTAATGTCTAAGACTTCTTGTCTTACCCTTGCAACGAAATTAGGCTCGTTTCCTCTGTTGCGCAGCAAGATACAGGCACATTGGGTTCAGCTGCTTGCGTAACTGTGTCAACTGCTCACTATCTGCAGCCGCAGGTAGAGCAGTTGAAGCCACTCCACTCTGCTTGAGGGGCAAGATATCTTTGTCTGAGTTATGGAGGAGAAACCGTAACGTATGATTCCACCATATCGCGCCAAAGGTCCTAGCAACTCTTTGCTAATTTGCCCGTCACCTTTCGGATCCCCCAGTTTCGTAATCTTCCACGATGACGCCATAAGTAAATACTAGAATATTTTTGGTTCCCATGCCCAACCGTCCCATTACCCACTCCCATAAAACACATGTAAAACTTTATAACGCCTCCTCATCAGGAAGTAATCAACAAACCCATAAAAAAACAACCCAAAAATTCTATGCAATTTCTAAATAAAAACAGTTTAATGAACTTTCGCTTACAATTTACATACCGCACAAATCCCTTACGAAAAAAAAAACCCAAAATTTATTGTACCTCTCAATTCCTGAATACCTTAAATAATTCATTCGCAACGAAGTTCACCTCTTCTCAACTGTTTCACGAATTTCACCAACTCCGCCTTTCTTCTGTATATTTCCTTCAAACCATTCCATTTTGCATATCCTGTTTCCTGATTTCAGTAGTCCGGGACCTTTCCACCGAATTTTCTCTCTCTTAAAGTTTATAAACCATACATCAGCAAGTATGAAAAAAAAAATACATAAATAAAAAAATAAAAATAAAAATAAGATAAATTCAATGCAAAGTTACCGGAGAGTCCTTCCTTATCCCTCTCTCTATCACTCACTTGATTATCTCTTTCATTTACCGATTTGCCCTGTTACCAAAAATTTTACAACCCTTAAAATTGTTTCCGAAATTCGTTCCCTTTTAACTTCCGTCAACAAAATTTTGTTTGGTTGGGTATATGTGTAGGACTTATGTCGATGACTTACACATGCATATTCAGATATATCCTTGTATACCTTGTGTAGTACCTTACCAAATCAGCATCTCCGCCCGCTCAATAAAATTGACTTTAAAAGTCATCCATCAAAATTTTCGTTCCCAGTTTTTCACATTTTCATATATCCATCTCTCTACACACATGTCCCGATTTTTACTACTTACCTACAGATGGTGGCTTATAGTGTAGTGGATTGGAAGGACCAAAAGGACGAGCGAGAGAGAGCAGTGGGTGGAAAATAATAAAAAAAAACTAAATTAAATCGGAAATAACTCATAAATAAATCGAAAGGAAATTGGGATCCTCAATGTACACATAAATTTTTTTTATATGTATCTGTGTGTAGGTGAGGTACGCTTTCTCAATCTGAAGTCCTTTGACGCTTCCTTAGAGTTTTTAAGGTATAATTTCCAACCTATCAAGAGAGAAGCACCACCAACAACAACAAGAAAATGTTTGGACGAATGTTGGGGGCCCCCGCCCCCCGTTCACAGAAAAGGACTTGAAAATAATGACATAAGGATGAACCTCGATAAGAGGCCAAAATGGTATAGGAAGGATGAAGGTTTCCTGGAATCATTTTGTCATTGACTTCTTTTCTCTTCTATATATATTTTTTTTTTTGATTCCTTACATTCTCCTTTTGTCCTGACAACACTTTTCTGATGGAATGTGATAACGTCTGTCACCTACGCACACTGTCATACATATATACTATACAATAAAAAAATATATATACATACATATATATCCTTACAGATTATAAACCATGAGACAACTGTACAAGACCATAAAAGTAAACCTGAATCGCCCCCAGGTGAAGATTTTATCGGATGATCCTGGGAAGTCTTCAAGGAGCAAGGAACTTCTTGCAATCATATCCCACTCACTCAAGAATGACAACCCCGGTATGACATATACATAGAAATATATCACACGCAGTTTATGAGGCTTCTCCTGTGACTACTACTGTCACCTAGAGAAGAGAAGCCTTCCTTATACCTATATATAAATCCTTTCAACCATCATATCCTTAACAAAAGTGTACGAGTAGAAAAATAAAAAAAAAATGAAGAAGAAAAATATTGTGAGGACACAGAACCCGAAGGATGCCGTCTTCCAAAAAATTTGAAAAAGGGATGCCCCCAACACTCCTTGACTGATGCCGTTTTTTATTACTACCGTGATGGATATTTGGATACCCGCCGGGTTCAGGTTGACAGTGAATTTTTTTCGGGATTTTCTCTCCCAATACTCCCCCCGCTTCGCCACCCTGAACTTCGTCCTTAGTCAGGATCTCTTCCATCCATACACAAAAAATTATGGATAAAAAGATGATGTGATTTCATGTTTGATCTCTTCTACACCTGTACAGGGGATAAAGTGGGTGATGACTATCTACTTGAATCGAACGAACAGTGATTATGCATAGGAAATCATTTTTCCCCCGCCCGCATTATTATGGGGAAGGAAGTGATATTAGATAAGGCGGGATTTATTGAGATTTTAATAAATGGTGTTTTTTTTTAGTTTAGTTTAAGAGGTTTGTGGTTTTGGGTAATAATGTGTAAGGAGATTTATGACAGGTTATACTAGTTGTAGGGCCGTGGCCTGACCAGCGTTCATTATCCAAAATTAACGCCAAGGAAAGTGCAACGAATACGGATAAAAGTCGATCCGCACATATCCGTAACGCCACGGTTCCGATACGTTCCGTGTCAGTGGCTTCCGTGATTAATTTTTCACTGACATTCATACAGCCGTATCTGTGATCGATATTGAATGGCATCTTACATTTCAATTTTGAAATTTGGACAGTAATCTGAAGTGCAGCATGGAGCTAAGCCTGGAGAGAGTAGACTCGTCTTAGGTGGACTCTTCGGGAAGTGGTCGCATAGAAACAAGTTTGAGCGTCAAATAAACTTTACTTAAATTTCTGTTGAATTCTTATGAAATGTTCCGTTATTCCGTATATTTGTTTCACGTCCGGGATAAATTAAAAATATCGGTTGCAGTGTATTTTTTCACGGATGCCTGAGGGATACTGAGATCGTCGGTGCCCCACTGCATCGGATGTTTGGGAACATGTCACGCCTTTCTCAATTTTTTTGCTGGTATTATATCGGAACGACAATTTTTTTCACTGATGCACCCGGTACTGCACTGACGTCGCCTTTTTTTTTTCTTTATATGATGTTACCTAAGAGGCAGCTATATTAACTGGAACGCAGGCGGCCTTATACTCGGGCACACCCCTGGTTACATTTTAAGAAGATCGCGATAGGATGATCCAATTTTGATCCAGTTTTGAACCAGTTCTTCTGCAAAAATTGGAAAGGAGTATGACGAGCACAATACCTCATACCCAGATCTAAGTTGAAAATTCAAATAAGTTTTACCAATCATAACGACGAGCTCTATAGCCTACTGTTACCTTGGCTTACTCCAGAGTTCACCCATATAATTGTCGATCTCTGGCTTGTCTTTTCCAGTTTCTTATTCCTAATTGTCTTATGTCTTCCTCGACGCCGTCCATGCATCTTTTTTTCCTTATAGCGTCCTGCTCTCCACTTTTCTGTCAGTACTTTTCTCAGCACTATCTTTGCCGCACCTCGTTCGACATGATCAATCCATCCTCAGATTTTCCCTTCGAAATTTCCAACCAATGTTTCGTCTGCGTTCTTCAATGTCCACACTTCTGAACGATAGGACAAACATAGTAAGATAGAACTTAGTAGTGTTGTGTACAGTTTCATTTTTGCTTTCCTTGATATATTTCTCGACGTTAGATATTAAAATAGAGTCCGCGCCATAAAAGACGGAAAAAGGGGATGCATGTTGACAATATAAATGAGTCGATAACGTGCATTTTTAAACAATCCCAGGGACGTTGTTCGCTTGTGGGAACCTCTCACTGCTCATGGAAACAGCGATTATGAAATTCCCTTCTTTTATGGTGCTTACTATAGCACTTATTACCCAGTGTTATTGAACTTCTGAATTTTTGCACGTTATTTTCGGATGCCGGCTTAGAAGAATCCTTGCGCAATCGCAATCCAAAGCGAATCGATAACGTTACATCGTCGTTGTCATCATTGTCGACGTCCGGGTACTCAATGTACATTACGGCCGTACCACATATGCATCTCGGGCACACTTTCCAGGCCAACGTAAGATTTCGTAGGTCCAGCATCATCACAAAAGATATGGTCGTCTGGAACATCTTCCGTGTAGGTCAACTTGTCCACAGTATTGGGCGGTAAAATGACAATACCAATGCCTAATGCGCCCGGAAAATCTCTGTTTCTTCATCGTCAGACCACTCATTCTCATACTAGGAGATCCTGGTCGGAGCTGAGAGTTGTCGCGCAAAACAGAGTCCGCTTTAGGGCAACTGTTTCCGCCCTATGTCCCATGAGGGACTAAAGGAACGTAAAGAATAAGAAGATTCACGAATGGAAAAGACTTTTCTTTTCGAAATTACACTAGAATATGTCATAACATTTTTATCCGATTTCGTCCAATTTACACGATTCTGAAACGCCTTTTTAGCTACGAGCTAATACACACCGAAAGAACGCACTGAACTTGTAGGGCTTTAGATTCATCGTATGATTTTTGGAACTGCTGCGTGTATCGAAATTTAATCGACATTGTATTCAAAAACTGTTTTCGAATAAATGGTAGAGTATAACCTAAATAAATCTTGCTCTTTTGTCAAAATTGGCTGAAAACTGTCGGAGTTATTGAATGTTGAAATTCTGAAGGTCGAGATGGCGCCCTCCATATGACTGATAACAGCGAAGATGTCAACAAAGTATTGTCATTAGCAATCCAATTATAAGGATTGCCTTGAAGTGACAGATGGAAATGGAACTGAATTCTTTAAAATGAAAAAGGAGACAAAAGTGGAACCGAGAGGAGCCAAAAGGAAGATCGTTACTTCAAAAGCCTGTTGAGACGTTCGGTTATTGAAAAAATCATCAGTATCCTATTATAGGCAAAATTAATTAGTTATTACTTACACTTCCGTCAGCTGAGCGGTGCTTTTCAATGTTACGACGGGTTTGATACTTGGCTAAGGACCTGTATGGTTGAAGACAGGTTTACCTTTCTAGTCCTTAAAAGAATTAAGCTTTTATTTATATTTGTCGAACCTCACACCCTTCACCAACAGCTTTAATATGCGCCGCTGGATGGGGCTGCCGCCACTGCCCAAGCAGTTTCCCATGCTCAACCTCCACAATACCCAGTTCCACTTTTTAATGTTCCCAAAGCTAAACGTTTCGAGGAAGGTGTTTCAAGTCAATTGAGACCATACAAGAAAATTCATTAAAATACCTGAAGTTAGGTGAATTCGGGATATCTTAACTTGTAACATCTTACACCAAAACTAGAAAGGCTTAGGTTCATCACAGCAAGGAGAAATAAGATGATTTTCTGACGTTGCCGTGGAAGGATATCACCAGAATCGTAATGGTTATCACAGGACTTTTTTTTATTTGAAAGACTAGAGTCTCAGGAAAGGCTCTTTATACTGTGTCGACTATCTATTTTCTTCGTATAGAGTGCAATGTCGAACAGCAGCTTTAGTCTGGAAGAAAGGAATTGCCACAACCTACCCCCGATATTTTTAGTCCACCTACTCCCAACCATTACTATCGCGACTCTGACATCGGGCATCAAGAAACAACTCGCTGGAGTGTTATGCCTCACGAAACGAGTTGAACCTCATCAACCAACCGATGACATGCGCTTTTAGTGGAGCGGGGAAGGGCTAAAGAAGGCAATGACAGAAGAAATCAGGAATGTACAAGAGGAAAGAAGAAAGAAGGAAAGTTATGTAGCTGGGAAAGTGTAAAAAGCCGAGGGACCGTGAGGCTGGCTGGGATTCGAGCCCGGGACCTCTGAGATGGTAGCCAGACGCCTTACTCCCTAGCCTACCGAGGCGCCCTACCCCTAGACGTGGTCCCAAATAGGGAATCCCTACAACACAAACTGCACATTATATGTATGTAGCTGTGGCGAGAAATACGCCAGAGAGACCCCCGAAGATTTTCTTTGCAGTTACGCTAGGCTCCAACTAGGTTCAGACATCTTGAGTTTGTAAGTCTTTCCTTGCAGAGCTTGGGAGAGGTTTGGGATACAATGGCGAGCCTACTAGTGGCATAACAAATAGAGACGTTATTGAATGCATTGACCACTAAAAGCACAAAAACTTAGAAGAACCACGCTTCGTCCTTCCAGGTGATATTAATTTCCTTTATGTAGCTGCAATTACCATCAAGTTACACGAAAACCGCCAGCGAGACATAAAAGACAATAAATTCCCTGTAACCTGAAATCTCTCAATCTGACTTTCCCAGGACTAAAAGCTTAAAAGTAAATATTTAATGCTACAATAACATGTGTGTGCGGTGTGGAAAATTCTTCAAGCTCCGCAGCTTCCGACAGAGCCTCGGCAGCATAGCAAAAAAGGAGATCTCACGTGGAGCGCACACAGCCCCTTCATACTTCATCCTTTTGTAGGCTCTCTCTCTCATCTTATCACTCCTCTCCTCCCTCGTCCTCCCAATGCCTCACCATCACCCCCTATCCGACGTCGTCTTCGTCCTCATCCTGGATCTCGTTTGTTTTTGCTTCAACTTCCTGCGAGTCCTTTTGAGATGAATACATAAGTCAATTGCTGAAGACGAAAGCAAGGCAACAAAAAAAAATCCGAGGGAGCAACACCACTGAAGAAGGACGAAATAAAAAAAAAAACTGTATCGAAGAAGAGAAACTTGAATGCGAAATTGTGTGAAGCGTTTGTATCGTGTATCGACTGTTGAGTGTTTCGGGGGCGCTCTCCACTACACTGACACACTCGTCGCTCGCATTTAAATTTTCGAAGCGACAAAGTTTAAACAAGAAAAGTTTTTAACCCAATTCAGAAAACGATTTTTTCGCCCTTAGGTGCAGGTAAATAAGAAGGGTTGATATTCAGATTTCTTATTTTTTCATCAAAATATTTCGAAGAAAAGGCTCTTCAGCAGGGCTACTGCTGCCAGGATTTTTGCTAAGTTTGAGCACATTATATACGTGTATACATATATACTTTTTCTGTAAGTACTTTTTTTATACAAATGTATACATAGGCTTAAGTGAGGAGAGGAGAATGTTGGATTATTTAAGTGCGATGATGTTGGTGAAGCGTTTAAAATTTTGCTCCTAGATTATTTGAGGGCGGAAGTTTTTTTTTGCAAATCAATTTATTTTTCTTAGATAAACGTTTCACACATTTTGCAACAACGTTTTACACTTACACATAAACGGTTTTAACTGGTTGGTAGCTTACAAAAACGAGTACTGATGAAAGGAATCAATTAATCGAAAAATCACATTCATGTACAAAGCATGTGGCATACGCTTATCTTGCATTGTCAAAGGCATAGACAAATGCAGAGTAACGTCTTCAGCAGAGCTGTGAATTGTCTAGAGGAGATTAGGTCATTTATAAAAACTATAAGTAGAACAGGTTACAATACTGACTCTTGAGGTACACCGGCAGAACGGCCAAAACGGAAATTCTCAATCCAGTTCTATATAATTAAGTCAATGCCAAATGCTTGGAGTTTAGGTGACAAAAATGAGCGACGATTGGGTCGATGACATCCATAACGTTTACAGCCAAAAAGATGGCTTTGTGTGATAGTGCATATGTGTATCATAACATCTTTCCCGAGTAAAAATACAAAAATACTTTACAACGGGCAAGCACCGGCCGCTTGGGGCATATGATGGCCAAAAGGTTTGAACCAATTCCAATGGAAGCACATACCGTGCCAGGATGGCCAAACTTGACCAAGAGATTCAAATAGCCGAGTGCTGAGCTGTACACAAGGGCATATGACGGCCAACGGCCGGGAGCGAAAGTTACATTTTCCACCAACTTGAGTTTTTTTGTTGAGTCGATTAATTTCATCAATATGTATACACGTTTAGGTTTGCCGGGTGTCCACAAAGAATGAAGAGATTGCCATTTTCCTTTTTTGTATGCGCTGATTTATTATAGTAGAACTCAATTGCGTTAGGGTGTATGAAAGAACTATGTTTCAATCACGGCCTGTGTTTGCCCGTTGCAAGGCCATTTTCTACGTTTTCCATTAGTGTCTCTACAATATTTTCTAGTAGCTTAGTCAATTTATCAGAGTTTTCGTTGACCACGTTGTTCTGCTGACCTGTGACCTAAAGTGGACTCCTTTTTAGCAGTTTTCGACGACCTCAGACTTCATATAGACCGTACCAAGTACCCAGAGGATCGCTAGATTATCCAAACAGTTTTATCTTGGCTTTTACATCATCTGTATTGCTAAAAATGCTTTGATGATTGCCATAAATTTCGTCTGGAAAACTCTTGTAGAACTACGGTTAGGTTAAGTAAGACAAGGCTGAGCTGTTGGTTTAAGCTCATACACTTAGGTCAAAAGGATAGGCCCATTGTGATGAGATAGTGATCCCACTTTAAACCTGATGTGAACGTGTCATTTCTTCGCTAAACCATCTCGAGGAAGTACTGAATCTTTTAAGTTGCGAGACCCCAATTATCAAGATTTCCGCAAGTGCTTGTAAAGGGTTCACCAGATGTGGTTAGTCTCCTTCTGCTTAGGGCTGGGCTGAACTGTTGAGCCATCTCGTTAAGAGATCTGTGACATTCAGAGGTAATTCTAGAGCTGTTTGTGCAATAGCGCAGGGCTTTCAGAGCCGCCTGACTATCTGAGAAAATGTACAGTCCGATTCCTGTCGCCTTGCTGGTTGATTTGCAGAACAGCCACTTGTATGGCTAGAACCTCCGCTTGGTATACACTGCAGTGCGCCTTTTAAACATAAGTCGGAAGGAGTCTTCAATCCCAAGCTCTGGCTTGTTGTAGGTTTAACGAGGGCAAAAAACTCCAGCGGCTTTGCTTCAGCCAGGCTTTGATTTGGAACCATCTGTGTGTAAAAGAAACGACGGTGGGTAAGTCCGCTAGTATGAGGGTTGCTCAGACAGTGGCGTAGCGTGGGGGGTGCCGAGGGGGCCATTGCCCCGGGCGGCGTAGATGTTGGGGGCGGCGGAAAAACTGGACCGAGCTAGAGATCCTGCCGGCAACATCAGGCCCTAACCATTGCCACATCCAGCACGATGTCCTCGCTGATGGTGTCTACAGGCCAAACCTAAATGGGAAGGGAAGTGAGGTGAGGTGAAGTTAGGTACCATTCCAT
Organism: Thereva unica; assembly: GCA_949987705.1. NCBI lineage: Eukaryota > Metazoa > Arthropoda > Insecta > Diptera > Therevidae > Thereva > Thereva unica. Next base: position 107,917,129 of record OX465284.1, read on the forward strand.
ATAAATGTATGAGAGGAAGGCTGGCGCTTTCATAGGTGAAAATGGTACACTTGCACCGGGCGAAATTTCAGAAATTAAGATTTACAAAAAAAATTGAAAAAATTGAAAAATGATCCCATTGTCATATATTACTTTAAATGCACCTTCTGTGCGTTTTACCATTGTCTTCTGCTAGGTGTGGCCAATGCAATTTCATTTAGTTCGTCTGATTTTGTCGTCTATCCTTTCTTGGCTGGCACGGTGCCATAGGTCTTGATTTGTAATTCAAATTAGTCGTACTAATATAGATCACTACTTCGGCGAGAAACACCTGGATCGCCTGTGTTCTGAAGTTTTTGAAAGCGGCTTCTATGTCCAGGAAGGCTGTTAAGTGGACTGCTTTGTTATGCAAGACTCCACCGTAGAAACCAATACATGCAGTACAGTTACCACCTATTATCCTTCGAAATATAAAGGATTGGAGAACGACATAGAGACCTCCGTTATGGAGATTCGAGTTTATAGCATTATTAGGGCTGGAAATAGTTAAGGAAGTGCAGCTTACAATGAAAATCATCGAAGAGCATTAATCAGCATTAGCGGGAGAGTTTTGAATTTAAAGCGCAAGTAAACTCAGCACAAAAGCAAGATCGCAAAGTAAATCCTGATTGGACAAAGTCAGGGGGGCGCTTTCATAGGTGCAACCGGTGTATTTGCACTGGGCGCAATTGGACAGGGCGCAATTTAAAAAAAAGTGAAAGAAAAATTCCGTACCTTCATTTTCAATGAGTGTTTGTGTCTTCTTTCATTTTCCTTTACTGCCATCAAAAAATGAACAAAAATGAAGAGGGCGCAATATGTATATGGCATGCTGCACCGGGCGCAAAAAAGCCAAACGCCGGCCCTGAATGAGAGTGACCAATAGTAAGTGGATGTTACTACTTTTCATTTAGGTTTGGCCTTTTTTCTGGACTATAAAGTTGATGAATCAAAATTATCCAACCAAACTCTCCTATTTGACGGGTTATCAATAAAGCGTACGCCTGTGATGGAAGACAAGAATAACTCATGCATGGACCTTCTTTTTGTATCCATGTTTGTGTAAATGGTTCAAAACACTTGTGTGGATAATACCTAGCAAACATATATTCCTTATGATTGGACTCCGTGCCATAAAAGAAGGGAAATGATCGCGCATATGCAACACGATAGGTGTCCATTGGCAGCTGATAGCGGATTGCCAAATTGTGAATAAATCGGTCGTTTAGATTGTGGTGAAAAATTTATTCAGTTGTTTATTTTCAGTTCAATTGTAGTTTTGTTGTAAGTTCGTTCGTTCGTTTTTATACAAACAGAGTGACATTGCTCTCTTGTTGTATGAGACTCTCAATGCGCATGGAAACAGCGCCATTTATTTTGGTGCGCACTATACCGAACATTCATTGCGTTTACATTATGCCTTGAATTCTTGGATTGAAAATTACTTGAAATTCAAGTTGGGTTTTCGATTCATTGATTAAAAATTATTGAAAATCTAGAATGTCCACGTTGCTCTACAGATCTAATCTAGCTATCTTACCAATAGAACAAGTGGTATAAATTAACATTGGCCATTGCCTCAAACAGTTCGCTTTGCAATTCGAAATTAGGGGGCAGCAAATTTATGGTTCGCCCCGGGTGGCAGAAATCCGCGCTACGCCACTGTGCTCAGAGTACCTGCTGCCTAGTTTTTATTATCTGGTAGCAGCAGAATGAGAAATTCGGGCTGTACGCAAAACCACCAAACCTCCGAGATGCCCAATTCAACTGGTAACGAAGCACTCTTTTCTACCTTCTAATGTGGCACCCTTAATTTTGCTTTCTCGGAAGACATGCCCAATTTTCAGGAAGGGAATTCTTCACTATTTAATTTTAAAGTTTTCATTTTGTTGTTTTCCTGTTTTTATTCAAAAAAAACCTTTTAGGTCTTCACAAATCACATTCGCACATTCAACCGGTGACACTCCCCCGCCTCCTCCCCCGCTTGATCCATAGCCACACGCTTTTAAACATAATTCGCTTTTTCAACAACATAAAGTTTTCACCTTTTCTCAGTTCATAAATAAAATGGCACACTTCAGCTCTCCTCCATTCATAGACATTTCTTCTTCTTTTTTTAATGCTTTCTTCTTTCACTGTTTTCAGCGCTTCGCTCTCAATACACATGTTCCACACACATTCATATATGACACTTTGTTAAAAAAGGATAAATCTCCCGTCTTGATGTGGAGCATAACGTAATAATTTTCAATGGACCGAAACAGTGCGACAACCTTCAACCCTCGTCCTCCCATATTCAACCCCATATTCATTCCCAGATCCTTTAACAGGTCTCTCTCGAATCTCCATATATGTGCAGAGTGCGGAGCTGTAAAGCTTAACATTAGTAAAAAATTTATGCTATTCATATTCATCTGCACATGGAGGACGGCGAAAAAAACGAAGGCAGCAGCAGCATAAAGGACTGTCTGACATTTTGTACATTTCTCGCATTTTAAGAGGCGACGTGTATCCTTTTTATTTAGTTATGTACGAGTAGAGTAGAGTATATTCAGAAGTGCCAGAGTTATACCAGAGAAGATCCAATCTGCTGCTGCGGAAGCGATTCTGCAGCTCGTTGCAGAATTGGTCTGAATGTTGACGATGTCGCTCCAAATTGTGATGAGTTTATTAAATCAAAAAAGACAGTTACTGCACATTTCACATTTGATTACTAGGAGGAATAAGATTAGCGTGCAATCTGTCCAATCTTAAAGAATCTGAGACCATTCAGTGTATGGTGCTATCTGGTATATGCAGGGTAGAGGGTGTACTATCTGATGAATTTTGCACTTGATTGATTCGGGCAGACTTTATATTGGGAGTCATAATCAAAAACTTAGTCGACATCATCTTAGTCGACGAAAACTGAACAGACTATGTAGGTTGGTCATAATCACTGTGACAAGCCAAGTAAGTAAGAAGAACGAGTAAAAATTAAAAATGGGCTTACAACGGGCGAACACGGGCCACTGGCATTTTAAGGGGCATATGATGGCCGCAGATCTTTCAAACATTTTTAATGGGAGCACACACGGCCTCACGACGACCAAACTAGCTTCAAGCTTTTAGTGAAATGGCCAAGAATTGAGCTACTCAAACGGGCATACGGCGGCAAATTTGAGCCAAAAATATAATCTGCACCCAATGTATTGTTGAATTTGTTTTATGGGATCATTGATCATTTTTGTTATGTACAATGGTCCTTTCGTTTTATCATACTAAAGATAATCAATGCTCAAGAGAAACGAGCTCGCCGAGGACTATGTTTCAATCACGGTCGGTGTTCGCCCGTTTTAATGCCACCTTTTATTTTTACTCTGGTTAACAAATCTGATCATGACGTATATTACAGCATCAAGTTTCAAACAAGAGACCATGTGCGAGGAATCTCTTATAGTAAATAAAGTGATGAAAAGGTAGGTACTTATTGTGACCCGTAAACTCTTGATAACCTGGCGTAGTTCCTCATATGGAGGATCAAAGGTTTGTCGAGGTAAATCGGAAAGTACGAAAATACAATTAGCTTCTTCCAATACTATATGCATGTAGACATATTCCTGAGCTTGAAAACGAATACGAGCTTGGAAATTCTGAGTGCTTCATATGGTTTTCGTGCCATGGGACGGAGATCGAGTTTATTCCTAATCTTAATATCTTAGTAGTAGACGAGTTCTGATTAAGAGAATTTTAAGTCATTTTTAATTTTCATACGAACGCTTGGAATGACGAAGGTCAAGCTTTCACTCCAGTGAATAGTGCTGTCTCTTCCCATAAAGGGGGCTTTGCAGATAGAACCGGTGGATTTGTTTCAGTCATGGTAAATGGTTATTCGTATTCAGTACCTTGCAAGAAGTTCGACGACTTCATTGAGCAGTTCAGATCTAAAATTGCGTAGTGAGGTCAAATGTCATGCTTGGGCTAATTTGGTGAGCTCGTTGGGCGTATTTGGTGAACACAAAATTCGTTGAGTTAAAATATTCCGAATTCGATCTCCTTTAATGATTTTTTTGTATAGTCTCCCAATTAGTGTTGGCTAGGACACTATTATAAAGTGTGTTTGTAAGAGGCGTCTCTTTCTGCTTTTGCGCCAGAAAAATGCGGCGAGATGCTATTGTAATGCCAAAATGCGAAATTAAAGAAATAAGAAATGTCTCTCCAGTTTGTATTTTCAATCTCACCTCGCCTCAGCTCAAATTGGATATTTTACTGCCCCAAAAGAAGTAACAGAAACCGAAACCAATCACTGCGTATTGACAATGAAAATTGTGATTACACCGTTGCTCAACTTATTGGAAGCCCTGCTCTACAATACGGAAACAAGCTTGGATATTCTGAGTGCTTCGTTGGGTTCTCAGTCGATGGAAAGGAAATCAAGTTGTTCAGCCTAAGCCGTGGTTACACAGTGCGAGTTACTATGCGAGCTGTCCTAGTCTGTTAGTGTAGTGCAGCTACTCGCATCGCGTGACCGCATCATACGAGTTACTGTCATGTGCGTGTTTCGGTCAGTACATAACATTCGAGTTACACAATTTTTGCCTTTACTCGCCTCTCGCCTTCTACTTGATCCCATAAGCAGCATTTCGCATACGACTCGGACGTCAAGCTGCATGGTATTGGGAAATGACTGTAGCTCGTAAAGTACATATAAGTAAATACTGAAGCTAGTGACATGTGACTACACAAGTGCAGTAGCTGCCCACAGTCAGGCCAGCAGCTCGCACTTGTATGACTAGGCGAGGTGAATCAAGCTACTGTCATGCGAGTACACAGGTGCAGTAGTTGTCCGCTGTCAGATTCTTCTTCTTTAAACTCCTTTAATCCCTCATGGGACATAGGGGGGAAACAGTTGCCCTCCAGCGGACTCTGTTTTGCGCGACAGCTCTTAGCTCCGACCAGGATCTCCCAGTTGTTGCGGCTTCTTCTAGTAGGACTCTCCTCCACGTTGTTCTAGGTCTTCCTACTCTACGGGAATCTTGCGGATTCCAGTCAAGCGCCTGTTTGGCTAGATGTTCGAAAAGCAAAGGTCGTCGTCGTGTTGTCCATCCGGTTCCGAGGCATTGTTTGCCGATTCGTAGCAATGGTGTTTTTTTATGGGAGCGTGCTGCTAACCCTCAGCCCAACCGACTTAAAACTCTGTTTTGTGGCGCAGAGAGCTCGCCATTCGCCCGTCTCCCGTTAGCTCCTTCCGAAGAAGTACCCCAGGGGGCACCGCGGGGAGGTGGGATTAGGACTTGCTAACAGGTCTGCTAGGTGCTCGTCTGCAGTGACTTTACTCGGGTTTTGACCGAAGTGACAAATTGGGTGCCACCACTTTCCGAGGTCTTTTTTAGCCGTTTGCCCCCCCTCCCCCCGTTCGCTGTCAGGATAGCAACTCGTCTTGTGTATTCATGCCTTAACATTCTGGTAGTAAACTAGCTCTGATAATGAGAATTGTAAATCGGTTTTAAACTTCGTACGACCTCTTAGAACGACAAAAATCAAGTTTTCTCTCCAGTAAACAGTATACCATTAAAGCCACTTTGGTTTGCCAATAAAAGCGTTCGACCACCTCTTTTGCTTCAGTAATGGTAAGCAATCATTCGTACTTTGTGCTTATCAACTAGTACGACAACTTCATTGATCAATTTAGATCGATCCAAATTGCGTACCTTTATTTTCAACATTGTAGAAGCTAAGATATTGCGAATTCGATTAACTGCATCTCCTTTAATGAATTGAACCACCTTCCTTATAATGGTAAGTTTAGTTTCGGGGAACAGTAAAAACTCAAACTGGGTATTGTGGCAGTTGAGCCTGACTATTGGTACATCCTTCGAGTTTTATCGTGGTTCAAAATACACCAAACTAGTTAAAGTAACAACTGTCAGAATGACCATGATTTTTCTCTGAAATTGTTCAGCGATTATTGATACTCAATTAGGGAAAACCTTCATGATGATCTCGTTATTTAGGAGTTTTGCGCTTTTGCATGGAGGCTGATTGATATCTGTGTACCATTTTAATCAACCTTCTATTTCGTTATATGAAAACCCCTTCATCAAGCCTGAATAGTTTTTAATTTAAAACGATTTAATATCCGCAGCAACAGCTCACAACGCTCTTCAACAACGCCGCACACCAAACAAAGCAAAAATAAAAATCCTAGGCAATTACCGCGTTTAAGAGTCGGCGACCGACGGCGTTTCATAACGTATAAATAACGCGATGCCCAGCTGCTATAACGTGTATTTTTTTAATCTCCATCATTCGGTGAGTGCAATTTTTCAGGAATCCTCCCCAAGATTGCAGCGCCATAAGCTCCCATAGCCAGTTATAATTTACCAATTTCCCAGCTTAATTACGAAACACATTTCATCCGCGTGGAAGAGGCGAGCGCATTCATTTAACGACCACCACACACCAACACCCATACACTATAAACGCTATAAAATAACCAAGTAAACAACATGGCTGCTATATATATTTATATCCTTGTAATTCATGGTGTAAGAACCGCAGTAACCGCCGCCGAGGACGACGACGACAACACTATAAGGGAGCATTCTTTTTAAAGGTAACGATTCACCAGGTAGCACAGGCAGGCAGGTATCTCCTCTACTAGACCTGTGTCTGAATCTCCGGACTGGGTGTTCAGTGAAAATATAAATGGTGTGAAACTTTCAAGAAAAATATTAAATGAGACTCGACTGCTGAAATGGGATAAAATGAGGCAAAAAAAAATTAATTACACTTCGTTGGGAATAAAAAAATGAAATCTCCGTAATTGTCCTGAAATTGAGTTTCTCTGTGATTGCGTTTTGCCACCTTTTTGCCTGTGGTCAACCACAAGTGCTTGGGCTGGGGCTAATGAAAGGATATCTGGGCCTGAACTCGGCTGGAAGAGAAAGTAATTGTAATATCCTTTAGGATAGGTGGGAAATTACTTTTTCAGAAACTGTGCGCTTCCTCGTTTTGTTTGTTGGCTTTTGAATTAAGCAGGTGAGCCTATATCGACATGAAAATATAATACTAATAAAAAGAGAACGTTTCGTAGGATACCAAATCAGATCACTTTTTACGGGTCCTTTTTCGTTGCTCTTAGTAGGAGCTGCTAACAGCTTGCGTTGTTCCTAAGTGGTGCCCCATCTAAGTACTAACCACCCCTAATGCTGCTTGACTTCAGTGATCGAAGTAATTAGAACCTATAACGAAAGTGAAGGCTAGGTCCCAAGAGCCGATGTTATCCAGTTTGGGATCCCTAAGCTCTGCGGATCATGTCCTACGCCATTTATCTCCATCGTTGTTGTATCCCATTAATCTTGCCACATCAACTGAAAGTAATACCGGTCTATTCAGCTTTTCCAATGTCGATCGCGCGAAAGTCCACAAATTTTCTTACGCTATCAAATTTGTACCAGTTGGTTCATACCGTGGTCTTCCACCACATCTTGTACTTGTTGACTTCGATAAAGAATTAGGTTAGAGCCTTTAGCTTCTAAAAACTTAAGCTGATAGATCAAATGAAATTTCATTCGCACCAGCCTCCAATAATTTGGAATAACATAATCAATCACAAAAAATATAGCAACAAACTTCAATTTCAGGTGGTTTAACAATCACGCACGGTGTTCCACAAAGTTCCATACTAGGACCGTGGCTTTTCAGTAGGTATATCCAGTGATTGTCGTGAAAACTAAATGCTGCATTACACTCTTTAATATTATTGGCTAAAAAATCGTTTTATAGTCGGATATACACCTCGACATGGTCCAAAAATATTGCCAGGAATATGGTCGTGTTGCAATCGAACCGACAATTATCGAGGTAAGGACGGCAATAAAATCGCTAAAAATGGAAAAGCGAGGTGAATAGACCAAGTTACCGGCGAGACGACCAAAGCCGGATGTGATGTCACAACCACTCCATGTCCTCATAACACACATATGGCATTCGGATCGTGTTCCGTTGGCGTGGAAGAAAGCGATCGTTGTCCCAATATATAAAAAAGGCGACAGTCAAGAATGCCAGAATTTTCGCGATATTAGCTTCGTTTTGATCGCTGGCAAAGGATTTACAAAGATCATACAATCGAGGCTACAAAAACATCGATATCAAACAAGCCGGAAATTACAAGCATGATTTAGACCACATCGAGGATGCATTGATCAAATATTCGCTCTCCGACAGCTTATGGAAGAAAGAATTCGTTGCGGCAAACGCATTGTCGTCGTTTTCATCAATTTCAAACTCACTTTCGATTGCATCGATTGGAACAGCTTGTGGACAACCTTGGAAACCGAACACGTGTGATTAAAAATCATCCAACTTCTCCAAGCGTCGTACGATGGCTCAACCAGCAGTGTTCGTATTCGAAGCGACTTCTCCGAGGAGTTCCCGATTCAAACGGGTGTGCGACAGGGAGAGGTCCGCTTCACTACTTCTCTTCAACGTTGTGATCGACGCGATTCTGCGTGAAGCATTCGATGGACGACTCGGATACTCAGAAATACTGCCGGGTCTTACACCTCAGCACGGTAAGGAATATTGTCGGATCATACACCTCGACACGGTCAGAGAGATTGCTGTTGAAGATGACTCCTCTTCAATGAGTCTGGGAAAAAACTGAACTTAGATTGGTGGATCGGCTTATTTTATATCTGTCCAGGGAAGCTCTAGGAAGCTTTAAGCTTCGTATTTTCGGCGTAAAGCTTTCAAAAAGAGAAAACTTTCTCTCTTGGGTCTGAAGCTTTATATTTGCTGCCTAAAGTTCTTTAAGAACAGTTCTAGTAACGAATTGCAGTTCGTTACATAATTACAAAATAAAAAAGCGATGTTGTGGAATGGATTCGAACCATGGACTTCTGGGATGGTAGTTCGGGTGCTTTAACACCTTGATTATGGAGGTGGGTTATATGAGAATATGCAGAAACGCTTATTTTGTTTACAATGTCTGTCCCTATTACCAATCTTCTTCTTTCAAACACATTCACACTTAAATGAAATAGTACTAAAACCAGGCTCTAAAACATAAGCGACACTTGTAGCTACAAATGTTTACTTAATTCCCAAGGATGATAACCAACTTAATATTCACCCAAAAACCAGCGAGAAACAACCCCGCATCAACAACAACAACAACAAAGTTAAAATCTAATTCCAGCGCTTCAACATGAACGGATAAAGCAAGTCTTAATCTTGTTTCCCAACTTTAATCCTGAAAATAGTTTGGCGACAATTTATAGAGCACACACATATGCCACCGAGCCAACCAAGCGCGCTTCTCCACCACTCATACAGCAACTGCCATAAGAGCATACCCCCCACCCCCTAGTTTTTTGGAAAAGGAGCCAACGAAGCGCTTCCAAAGTACACACCTACGCGATGCTGTTCCACTATCGCTACTCTATACCCGGCTCGACCACCCCCAACACCCATTACACTCGACTAACATATTTTAGGGCTTGTGATAGCATTTCGGTGATAGTCTCGTAACACGATAAGTGCAAAAAGCTCCATGGACCCCCCTCCACCTGCCAATGCAGCATCCGGGGAGTAGGCATGTGTGTATCCTGACCGGGACAGCAGTGCTGCTGCTGCTGTTGCTGAATCCTTGAGCGGTGGAATGTGAAATTTTCTAGTCTGGACCAGAGGTTGCATATTTTTAGGCAGTAGGACGAGGCTCTACACACAGGACCATTTTAGGCGTAGAGTAACCCGGTCTAACCCGGCCCCTCGTATGGAAACGGGATAAAGGATGCAACGAACGCATGGAGGCTGCTATTCGTTTCTGTACTGGCGGTGGTTTTTGCGTGTTGGTATCCGTGTACCTTTCGTGCTGGGATTAAAAAAGCGATTAATAGGATTCGGAGAAAATCTGTATTAAAAGGATTGGCGAAAGGTAGTTTACTCTCGTGCGGTGCATATTCCGAGGAAATTAGTTTTTTTCCAGTTTTTTTGTTTCGACATTTTTGGTCAAATCTAAATTTTTGTTTATTAGAGGCGACATCGCATTCGAGGTTTTTATTAAATTTTACTAGAACAATGAAATCACCTGTAACGAACTTGTGAAACTAAGCAAAATATACTCAATTGCTATAAGCCCACTCTTCACCATTGATGACTTTTGATATGTACAGCAAATTTACATTTTACTCCCTAACCAAGTTACTGAAGGTTTAAACAGATCTACGCATTGCAACAAGATAGGTCGAAACTAGTTCAAAGTTTCAAGTCAATTAGATGTGGATGGGTTCAAATGGGTCAAAAGCAACTTAGGCGATTTCTCTACAGTAATCTTATCAACCACCACTTAGACAGAAATAACCTCGGTGGGGGTTGTTAGAGATGAGACAGTACCTAGTTTCGGAAGCGTTCAAATCGACTTGATTCTTGTGGCCCTAATCAAGTGTGAGTTCGCATTGGGAAAAGTACAGGTGAAAGAATTGATCCCTGGGGTACACCAGCCTAGTGGGGTTTAGCTTCGGCACCCTTCAATTTACCAGAAAAAAGTCTCAATTCATTTGAAGTTTAAAGCGCTAAGTACAAGGTGGCGAAATAGTCATCACCATCAGTCATCGAACGGTGCTATAAGTTTTCCAAATTGTGGTAAATGTCAGTTCTGCTTTGACATTTTTGAGGTAATCAGATACATCGTTGGTGGTGTTGACGCAGGGTGAATTTAGCCGCAGATTTCCCGATCGTCGTCCGAGCAAACACTACGGCATTCAGCCGCTCGGCTAGAAGAGTATGGGACAACACGAGATGCTACCAAGTCTGATCGGGCCCAGAGCAGCCGTTCTGCTGAGAGAATATCACTGGGCCGTGCCCGAAGAGGTCAGAGGACCAGACAAGGTACCACGCAATTGGGCATCAATCGGTCGAGAATTTGGTGAAAGACTTGAAGATGTTCGCTTTCAAAATGAAGTCAGTGCATCAGCTGTTAGCCGTTGACCTACGCACAGGCCATCCTGAATCACAACCACGAGGAAGACAACTTATTATCAAAAATCATCATGAGCGACGAGGAACATTTCCCTCTCTGCGGATATATGAATAAGCAGAATTCTCGCTTCCAGTACACCCGCTCAAAGTTACTGCATGGTGTGCTGTTTACGCTGGAGGAGTCATCGAGGCTAATTTTTCGAAAACGCCGCGAGCCAAACGACTACTGTAGACGTCGAGCGCTACAAACCTTTGCTCAACGAATATCTTCTTCCTCAATCGGATGAATTGGGACTGGAAAACATGTGGTTCCAAACGGATGGAGCAACGGCGCATACTGTACGAGCTACAACCAAAATTCTAAGGGCTTTATTTCCAGGTCGCCTAATCTCTCGTTTTGGTGATTTGCACTTGTCCAATTGAACCGTTTCAGGCTTCTTTTCGTACGGCTTCTTGAAGTCACGAGCCTATGTCAACAAGCCTTAGACTCTTGAAGCCCTCAAAGAAAATATCCGTGAAGAATGCGAGAACCTATCGTCGGAAGTTCTGGCAAGAATAATGGAAAATATCATAAATCGTATGTTCAAGCTTACTCGAAGGAAAAAGGCAGATTGGCATTTGGAACCCCTTGTGTATAGAACTAATATCACAGTTCTTATTTGACAAGCTCGGACAAGTTTTTCCATTCCTTTCTGATATCAATCCTCACATGGAAACCTGGATTGAAATTGGTTTACGATATTATTAAGCCAAATGGCCCTTCTACAATTCCCAGTAGTGAAGATCGCAGTATATTTCTGTGCAAATGTGTCTTTTCCTAGCACCTGATTCTAGCCACCTCACTTTCATGGAGACAATCTAATACCCGATCAGTCAGTTCAGGAATTACGCTCTCGCCCGCTCCTACCCTGCAACAGGCACGCATGACGCCCGAAACAAGCACGATATGACTCGCCTATATGACACCCAAAACAGGCATGGTATACTTAAGTAAAAAATCTACTTTTCCAAACGCAGCCCGCTACAGCCACGTATCAATAAAAGACCAACAGAATAGTTCAAATGAAGCAGCTTTGAAGCTTTTTACAGACTAAAAGGAGCAAAATTGGAGATTTAAGAAATTGTTTAAGAAGAAGAAAACGGACAATGAACTGGGTGACCACGAAGGCTGCCATTAGCATACTCCGTACACCGGTTCTGGTTCGATTGCTTAGGTCAAGCAGCATCGGACATACTTAGTACTTTGTTGGGGGACCGGGATGAAACGATCGATACTCGTGTTTGGAATGATCACTTTTAAGAAAATTATCCAACTAAATTATTTTTACTCGGGCCTAGCCTGGATTTGTTATATTTTTTGCAAGAGTGGGCCACCAAACTTCAGAATCGTATGGGAGCACTGGTATGTATGATCATTGCTGTGTAGCCACCGCATTATTTGTAGCTTCAAATTCCACGTCTTGCCGAAGATCTGTGCTTACTGGAATAGAAAGCTAAGCTGGTATTCATGCATGACATTCTCCCCGCTTTGCAAAAGAAGACAACCATCTCTCTAGATTATCAGAATATGGATCAGTATTGATCCCAAAAGCTGGGTGAGAAAGAACGATCACCTAAACTAAGTTAAACCAAAGTCCGGAGTCCATCGGTGATAGTACATTCAGGCAGTACCATTCATCTTTTCAGCACGACTGTTTACACCTTGGGATTGCGCTCGATCCACCGTATTCAGTCTGTTCCATATCCAGTGAAAGGCAGCTTGATGCCCTTCAATCGTCAACCCAGCAGTGCAAGGGCAATTCGAGCAAGATTTGGCCGAAATACGGTCTGTCTTGCAAAGAAGGCTCCCTGATTGTGCTGTGTTCGAGTCACATTCGGACACAGCGAAACCAAGCCCTCAGGCTCCTGCAAGACTGATCTTCCATTAGATATCCTGTATTCTGACTGCATATCCTGTATGAGCCAAATACAGTACCACTGGAGTAGAGTTTCAATCCATTTTCTTTGGCACAATGCATGATGGGACGCACACATAAGGCCTAGAGTCTTTAGGACATAGAAGTCGTTAAGGTGTCTTGCTCGTGGCTACTACTTGCTACCTTTGAATTGAATATCACTGCGACCGTCATTCGGAAGTCGGACATGTAGCTGCAGTCTAGGCTAGATATGGACCAATATTTTCGTACGTTTGCTGAAACATAGTTGTCAGTAGAATAGATTTAACACTTCCATCATCGGTTAATCATATTAAAACACCCGCATAAATAAAACTGCAAGAAAAAACGAAATGAAAGAAAGTCATACCGATTTGAATACGGAAAACCCCGCCGATCCTTTGTGCAGGACTACCTTTAAAAATCGCTCCTTAATATCTTCAATTTTTATTATATAACTGAAAAAGGAAATTGTAAATTTTTTTTATTATTTCATACAATTTTATCTTTTAGCCAACCTAATCCTCACTCGGTATTGACACATCCGCCATTGAAAGGGCAGGGTCTATTCCCTTTCTCAGCCATTTTTTGTAGTATATATGTGCCTATATACACAGACCTGTACATATATACATGAGTCACTTTAAGGAAGCGAAATCTTCAAACTTAATCCCACAATTTTCTTTCATGGTGTATAAAAAGAGTAGAAATCAAGATCCCAATAATCTCTCCGTTCTCATATGATGATGCGATTACCCCAAAGAATGCTATCCTCGATTTAATAAAAAGCAACTTTTATAGGGCTGCCGGTGGTGTGTGCTGGGTCCACCATCTCGAGCCGCTCTTTCGTCCTTTCGATGAGGAGTATTATAGCACACACAGGCACACACACACACAGCAGCGCACAGACTGAATTCATCCGTAAATCCGTCGTACTCAGCTGTCTCTTTTCAAATGCTCAACGGGTGTTGGCTAGGGGGAAGTTTTAGGGGTGGAAGGTGCGTCGAGACGGTGTCTGTGTATGGGATGGAGAGCAGCAGATCGGTGGGACGTGGCAAGGACTCGTTTCACATTTTCTCGATTTCCTCTAATAAGAGGCCTCAATATTCTCTATCCTTGCTGCCGCACCGCACACCCCTTACACCGAAGCGCTTATGGCACCCGTCTTAAGGGTAGGTCGACCAAGTATTTTCTTTTTTCGCTGAAATTTTTTTTCACTGAGTTTTCCTTTCAAATCAGCAGCAGCAAGGAGCAGAGGAGCTGACATGAAAGCCTTATTATGATTTTTTTTTAAATACTTTAATTAAACACGAAGTCCTGATTGCGGATACTGCAAGATTACCTTCGTACACCTACACTTGCGCGTTTCAACACCGGCAATTAGAGTGTGCGACTGGGAATAGTTACAATAACAGAACTTTTTTCATAACAAATAAGATATGTTTGGGGACATGTGGCATATCGCGGGAACCACCTACATAGATCATCGAATTTTATTTTAAATCCTTAGAGATTATTTACAGGAAAATATCCTGATGTATCCTGAAATTTGGATTTAACATTTCTAAGAAACGTGTGTTGGAACTTTTTTCTGCTACGAAGTTTAGGAATGACGAATGTGGGGGTCTATACCACAATCATGTTGTTGTTTGTTTCATTGACGAATTCGCTGGTGCAGGTGGTTATTACCTCACGTAGCTCCCCATTGAGCATGGAGCTTGCAGGGCATATCTTCGCCGCTTCAGGTTGGATTCAGCTCCCACTGACGCAATAGAAAAAAGGACATTGGAGACCCACAGAACCAAAAGGCAGGAGCTTATCCAAAGAATGCTGTTTACTTTGGGTAGCGAGCTTCGTCGAAGGCAACCATTCCCGTAAGCAAGCTTCATTGTTCCGGTTCTGGTAAGCACTCCTTCGAAGAACCTGTTTAAGAGTCACGTTGATGACCCCAGGCCGGAGAAATACCTTTATTGCTTATACCCGTCTGCACTCAAACATTATGTAAAAGAGTCTGTGAGTTCCAAGCCTTTCGCTCTACTAAACCAGAAACTATCACTTACTCCATACTCCGAGACTTACACCTACCTCTGTTTTAGAGTTATCCGTGTTCCAGACGAGTCTACCAAACTTCTACAGACTGCGCCATCTAGACCTTCGGTATTTCAACATTAAATAACTTTGACATTTTTTAATCGATTTCGACAAATGTACACGATTCTGAAGTGCCATTCAATACCATATTAGCTATGAATCAATGCATACCGAAAGAACGCACTGAAATTGTAGCGCTTTACATTGAATACAATCGTTCAATTGGGAAACTGTGCAGGATACCCGAAAAAAGTTGCCTTTTGAGTATTGAATGGAAGTGTTCATTTAATTGAGATGGTATTCAAAAACTGATTTGAAATAAATGGTAGAGAATATCCTAAATAAATCTTGCTCATTTGTCAAAATCGGCTTAAAAATGTCAGGGTTATCCAAAATTGAATGGCCGAAGGTCTAGATGACGAATCCGAATATGTTCAACGAAATGGCTTCAAGTTTAAGATTTTCACGAATTTCACAAACGGACTTCAAGCTCGATGGAATGCATTTTTTCTTAATCTCACCCTTAGTAATGACAATTGTAGATAGTCCCCGCTGAATATCAACAACAGAGTGGCCATTCGTTCTCAACCTAAGTGAAAGGCTTATGGCAAATTTTTCTGTTTTAAGATGGAGACGAGCGAAACTGAACATACATATGTTCTAGCGATACTGTCAACTAGGCGCAAATCACCCCAGCATAGGAAAGATCGGCCATTTTGTTTATTTGATTACGGCAACTTAGGACGCGATTTGCCGATAGGCGTGCCCATCCTTTCTATATACTGGCACGGTTCCAGTACAGTTTGGCATTTAGCAGCACCCCTATGCATTTGGATTGTTGTGAGAAATGCAAAACGCCGGATTTTTACAATGTTAGTTTGCCAAATGGTTTTGCGGCAAATGACATTCAATTCGAATCTATCTTTTCACAAAGGTAGACCAAACCAGTCGGGCAGAAAGTCGTATACCCGAATGACTAGAACAGATCGGAATTTGGTCTGGGGCAAAGATAATTGAAGAGGTCTGGCATGGATTTCTTCAAAGGCGTCTAATGGTTGGGATTCATCGGCCGTATTGCACAAGTTGAAGCAAATTTGTGATCTCCCTTCAGTTTAGACCTCATTTCCAATATATATTTCAACATATTGAAGTGAGGATAAATCAGACCTCAGTTGGCCCAACTGAAGATCGAACTGAAGTTATTCCCGGCTTCACCAGCCGAATTGCGTAAGTTCGAGCAAATTGGTGAACTAAGTTTTAAAATAAACTCAGTTCGCACACAATTTCCACTTATTGAAAGTAAGATAAAACAGACCTTAGTTCGCCAACTGGACATCGAACTGAAGTTAAACGTAAAAACTCGTTCAAAAGAGAGTAACAAAAGGAATAATGGAATGCCATAACAGTGAGCTTTTGCATATCCAACTATTAGGGAAAAATCAACAACAATATCAATTTTGGAAATAGTTTAATGATCGTTTACCTGGTAATAGTTTACAATCGTCTGAAAGCATTGGGCGCATCCAGCGCACTCAGCAGCTGAGCAGCGGCTAAGCGCTGAGCTCGTTGGATGACTAGCTGAGCTAAGTAGCTGAGCTCAGCGGCTGACAAATTTCTCAGCGTAAAATTTTATGCTAAGCAACTCAGCGGTAGTGAATTGAATTTATTTAAAGTAGAAAAAAAAATTTAGTTGTCAAAATAAATTCTAACTTAGCTATTCAATCCAGTCGACACACATCGCTGAGTTAGTTTTTACGCTGTGCTGTTCAGCTAAGCGGCTTTTCCGCTGAGTGCGCTGGATGCGCCCATTGGCACGAAAAAAAGATTCTTTTGCTGAATGCGGAACTCCGCCTTCTGCAGTATTGGGATGGGAGTTGGTCGAGCATAAATCGCTTGTGGGTACTTCGAGACATTGAACTGTAGAATAATAACCGACTTGAAGCGCTTTCGAACAAAATTTCATTTATTATTTTTAACAATTTTTAAGCATTCTTCCAGGTTTTCCTACTACATTAACCAAGTTTATTTAAAAGAAATTCTTTTTTATATTTACAGATTCTTCACAGAGCGCATCGAATGGATAACCCATCTTTATCGTACACAGTTGATCATTCCACGAACTGCAAAAGACATGAACAAAACAACCAACAGTATTTTTTATCCTAGAATGACTTCTATAGTAAACTTTATTTTATTTTGTTTGCTGTAATTTATTGGGCAGATAATATCAGCAATATTAATTTTTATAAAGTATTTCGGTATAAACTGCAGAGGATCACAAAATTATTTAAAAAAAATGAAGTTTGAAATGAAAGGCAATGCAAATCACGCTAAATGAAGGACAGGTTGCAAAGGAGGATGCTGAAGTTACTATAGGTATGTGTATTCATATTTCTTTAAAAAAAATCGAAATATAGTTCAATATCACATCCTTTTTGGCGAACTACCTGAAAACTCAAACTTAATTCACTTTTAAAGGACAAATACCTTAAGGATTGTGTTGAACTTTCTCCACCTGCCATAAATTTCGGAAAATAATCATTAAATTTCAACCATTACCAAAAAACAAAAAAAAACCGTATGACATCCTCCCCACTTGAGAACCATAAGAACAATACAACACATGACGTTCCGCATTCATGGATATGGAAATTATGCTAATTGATGCAACGTGCCACCCCTAGCAAATCGGTTATTCCTGTCATAATCACTGAATATCATTATGCATTAATATCACCTGTTCAAGTGCTCATCACTGGGTTTCCGGTGTGTGCTTAATTCAGATTATAAAAATCCCCAGGTAATAAAAATTAAAACAGAATAATCCTTTTATAAACCCAGGTGTGATAGGTTTTCAGGTGTGGGGGGTTGGTGGATTGGTGCTGGGCCCATCATTCCAGGATACCCACAATAATTATTACATTAACGACTTCCCATCGCCCCTACCAGTGTCCTCGTGACACTCCCTCCGGAGCACCGATCCATCCGTCCGTCGGTCCTGTCTGAAAGCCAGAAGGAAGGCAAAACACAAATGATTTATCCTTTATCAAAGAAGACGTGCTCGGAAGGAGGGGGTGGACGGGGAAGGGTGTACGAAAGGAATTCCATGAGTCGTCGACGTCGTCGTCGGTCTAGCTCTTCACCTGCTTTGCATACCTGGGAAAGTTCTCTGTGGTGCAGGTGTGTGAGAGAGATATGTGTGCCCTCCTCCGGTGTGTGCTATGTTTACTCGTGAGCACCCCCCCACCCCCGACAACAGACAAGGCACAGGGGTTTTTTGCCACCGGCTTTCAAAGTGTTAACTTCAGCCAAAATTATTGCAAATTTAATACAGGAGCCATGAGCTATAGGCAATGGCGTTAACCAGGACCACCTTGAAGGCTCTCCCGCTACACCTCGGCTAAGGCAGGTGAGCCCAGCGCCACCGGGGAGGGTGTAGTGTGGTGATAATTCGGTTAATTTATGGCATGTTTCCTTCGGTTAAGGCATATTAAGTTACATTTTATAGCTGACACGGATGTGCCAGTTAACTTTTTGGGCGGGCATCGAACGAATCACAAAATAGGTTTTGCATTAGTCCTTAATAACTACTTTAAAATGCCGCCATTACGAGCCGCACCATTTCGGATTTCTTCCCTGCACGGATGTCCTTCTTTCTTTTGCTCCACTTATACAGCAGGACGAAGCGAAAAAGGATTCCGGGATTGTTGTACAATACTATGTCTCTCTACTAGGGGAGGCACATGGTTGTAATTACTTTGTGGCGAGAAAATGTGGGACAGTTTATAGGCAGGCGGTCGGCTGTACCGCTCTGCCGAAGCGGATTCGCATAATCGAATAAGTTCTTTTACGACTTTATACAAGCAATTCGTTGGCCGAATTTAGGCCCTTACCTAAAAGCTATAAATGTGAACTGGAATCGTTTTTCTAATTAGAATTCACTGTGGACTTAATGACTTTTAGTAAAGGTTGGTTTCTTCATTCTGGGAGTGGGGGTTAAGTACGATATCGGAGCGGCTGGGGATCGGGACTTTATTTATTTGGAAGTATTTAAGGGGAATTCATTAACAGTTTTCATTTTTTATGGCTTCTAAACATCTTGAATTCAGCTTTTATTGGAACTAGACTTTTAAAATAAAGCAGTCGACCACTTTTCGTTGCTTTGAAACATTCAAATTTGTAACCCTACACTCCATATTTGAGAAGTTTTATTTTATGTATGCTTTAGGATCACCCTTTATAATGCTTAGTCCGTCATGTCGATCAGGTCATAGTATCTAGTAATAAGCTTAATTTGTAGAATGAAAAAGCATGGAAAAGGTCAGCAAACTCGTTGTCAAGCAGAAGTCGGTGAACCTTATGTTTTAACTCAAGGATATTATACCACCCAGTGAGGGCCCTACTCTCTCCTACCCGTTGTATAACAGCCAGCAGAAATAGTTATAACTGTTCTTGACCTCACAAAAGAGTACAATCCTACGTTATGTGCCTTCTATAATATGCCTGCGGTAATTTTGCACTTAGATCGATTTCAGATGAAAAGGTATAACTTAGTACAAATCCTTCCGACCTTAGAGGATTAGCCATTTATGATAGGAACTAGCAAAAGCCAGCGGGCGTGTGCAGTCCGTGATAGGAAAAATATTGTATTACGTACACAACAGACACCAAGGCAGTTTCATGTCTCGTGCCCGTAGATTTTGACAGGCTCCATGGTCAGAACTTGCACTAAGGCGACCTCAACATTTTTGCCCCATTGGACAATGTGCTCTATATATTGTCTGTTTAAACTATCATTAGATCCGATTATTTGGGGAGATAGCAAACCATAATGATCCACAGTATTTCCGCCAATTTAAAGACCAATTTCTCCCAGTAACAGCATTTCAATCACGTTTCGACTATCGAGTCATGTTTTCGGTCTGAACCGATAGTCGGACACCTGTGAAAAAGTAGCCTAAAACATTGCTAAGAAAATACTGAATCATACCGTGAAAATCCTAAAATGGGATTAGCTGTTTCCAAGCAATTGGAATGATAAACAGGTTGCCATTCCCTTTCCTCCGACTATCGGTTTGAATCTTCTGTCTGAATAGAATAGTCGGATCCGAGTGAAAAAGCAGCCTAAAATATTCCCAAGAAAATACCAAATTTTCCCGTGAAAGTCCTATCGCAATCGGATGAGACGGTAATGCAAAGCTGATTTCTACGCTTAGCTTCACATGCAAAAAAATTTTCTTTTCGTCACATCCACCCAGTTGCAATGATTCTATTATTGTTCTTCATCTCTTTTAGGAACATAGCACTTCAGTTATTAGCACATAGTTATTTTTTTATTTCGAGCTCCAAGTTTTATCATGATTTTCGATTTCCTTCATTGCCGTCCTTCACCAGGTGTTTGAAGGTCTGCTAACACCAGGAGTCCATTCGATTGATCATTCTTTTACTACACTATTCAAGCCTTGGCTTGAAGTCTCAATTTTTTTATATAGTCTGCGCCAAAACTATTGGGAATTTCAAAATCGCTTTTTCCACGCGCAGTGACAGATTTAAATCGCCCAAATCATCCACTCATTTATATTCTTAACCCGTGTATCTCCACGAATATTCTTGTTACATGTGGTAGGTAAAACCAGTTTCCACATTACTGAGGGTCTACACGACATGGAGTTCACCATTCGTGACTTTCTTGTCTTTAGAACGAGATATGGAAAGGTATGTAATGCTTCTTCTTCCCTTTTATAAAATGTTATTCTGCTTGAGTTCATGTGTGTTAGTTTTCACGCCAAAAATTTTTGTTGAAAAGTAACCTCTTGCCGTTTTGCCCGTCTCTTCTAAAAAATCGGTTTTAGCACAGGTAACGAATCGAACATCGTGGAGATATAGCCAATCAGTCTCGCTGCGAGTCTTGTTGTAGTCACATGCTATGGGAAAGTGTCGTTGCCCGTAAACGTATTTTGAAGAGGAAATTACAATGCACGTGCCCTTTTATTTTATCTATACTCGAAATGTTAATCCACGCACAATTGTCATTTTCCCGCCTGCGCGTAAAATTCCCAATAGTTTTGGCGTAGGCCATATCTGGGGTTCGTAGATCTTTTTTTGAAGTAAAACTTCTTTAGGGACGTTTGCTTAAAAAAATTTACATGAGAGTGAATCAATTTCATTCATGTAACGCTCTCACACATGAAAAATCGTCAGAACTTTCGTATAACGATGGGAAAAGGGGCGGACGGGGTACAAGAGACGATTACACTCGGGGCTGTGTGTGCAACAGTTAAAATACGCTCTGCCTTGGTGCATAGATTTTCTGGCATGTTTGCTACGTTGTCGCCCGGACTTTGCTTTATCTCATTATAGGAATACAAATTCACCATTCTGTAGAGGTGAATTATTTCAGATTTTTCTTGTGGTTTGGTCACTGGCCGGGCTTATGCCGCGGACACTTTGGAGTTGACTGACATGTTGGAAGCGGCATATACGAGAAGAATTTTCGGCGGTGGTTTGGGTGCTTAGACTACCAAAAGGGAGTGGTGAATTAAATGTGTGAGGTGCTGTTGTTTAAAATTGGCACCCACTTCCCCTTTGGTGAGATGTGCTGGACCTTTCCCCTTTTTAAATTACAATTTTTTTAACTTGCACAAATCGACGAATCGTTTATGTCAAAACATTACACTGTTGTGAAAACCGTTCCTGATATGTTTTTTGGGTCGCTGATTACGAAAATCAGGGTCCCACAGTCTTAAAATATGGATGTCACCTTTAAATATGCTTAAAAATTCCCCTTTTTAAGTGTTTTCGCGATAATTTTAATTATCTAATAAAATACATTTTTTGCAACATTTATATTCAAAAGTGGTTGATTTATAACAAAGCAAATTTTATGATAAGGGATAATAGTAAAGGGCTGAAACTATCCCTACATCGACTGAAAATATAAAGGTTTGTAAAAAATGTTTTTTCAACTTTATGCTTCGAATTCGGTTTAATCAGCTAAAATAAATTATTTTCAACTACGCATAGAAAGAAGAATTTGAAAAAAGGTTGATTGCATATCTTTCTGCTCCCTTTAAAAATAATTGGCTCCCTAAAAGATTGTATGGGACGAAGTAATCAGGTAATTGGCTAGGTGGCCATAAAGGGTGCCAATACCATACTCAAGTAGACTGGCTCCCGTTCGTGAAGGTAAAGCGGCTCGCGTAGGTAAAGCTTCATTGTATGTGGTTGGCGGACTGCTTGGTAAAACAATACCTGGGTTTGGAATAGTCTATGCTGATGCGGATGCAATTATTAATGATCATGAATGTAGCGGGAGCGGAGCATGCATACAGCTGGTGACATATCCAAGCGTACATGCGTTCAATTCGTTGATAAATAATATAGAAGTGTGTGTATTCAAATGCGGCCTGACGGAATGTTCCATGAATGGAATGCATGCCACGCAAAGGTCGGACTACTTTTAACTTTTTCGGTAATGCCGCATTCGAAATAGCACACACAAGTATGCACAACAAACACATGCACCTTGCATGCACTCGTTACTTAGATTTTCGGGCTATGTGTGAAAGCCGGGACGGAAAAAAACATGCAATTTTATGAACCTCTGAATGCAATGCATGTACGCTTGCATATGTCACCAGCTTACTTCCATGAGGCGAATGTTGTAGTATCCATGCGGTAGTATCCATGCCTGTGGCGGAAGCGTGCATACCCGTGTAGGATGCGCACTTATATGCTATACGTACTAGGTGCACCGCGTGTATGCTTTTAAGAAAATTAGCCAATAAAAATGATTTTTACTTGGTTACTTTTAGGTTTTAATGTAAATAGGAATTCATAAATATTGATATTTTCAAATAGAATTTGTATCAAGTCCGTCAGTAGATTCGTCACTATTCTTCCTGCATCTGTCGTTGGCCTGAATTTTCTCAAACCTACTATAGATCCGACAGACTTTCCACTATATCTATTGCATATTACTAGCCGTTGGGCACAAAAGTTTTACTTCTAAAGTGTGGTCTTAAGCACACTCATATTTTTTTTCTACGTTTTGGTTATATTATTTTTTCCTCGTCGGTTGTCGCTAGGTCCGTCTGGCCTTTTGTTCATAATCACTTTTGCCATGATGTTATCACTACTACAGTGCTACCTCACACTGCTATCGAATTCTCTTGATTTTCATAGTTTTTCTGATGTTTGGATGTCGACTCTTGTCGCTTTTTCAATAACGAGCACCTTCTTGTCGGTTTGCCAGTGCTTTTCTTTGCTTTACGCACCCTTTGCTCTGACCTTCATTTTTCTTAGTATATCGTCACCCTTATGCCATAGACGCGAAAGTGTAAATCTGCAGTTTTGAGTTATTGCTAGATAAATGTTAAAACTGTCTCTAAAAATAAAATATTATTTGCTTTCGTGTTGTAGGCTTTACACTTTTTCGTTATATCACCGGATAAATCACTTTCGTACTTCTGGCACGGCATCTTTGTACCATTTTGTATTACAAAACCCTATTAGCGCGAAATTGAAAAATTTGCACTTTCGCGTCTCTGGCATAAGGGTGACGATATCTACATCGAGTTTCTAATTCTATGTGTCTGTCATTTCTTGATATGCTACATTCTTTTCCTGTGCTACTCGGGCACAATCATTATTGATGTCGTCGAAATGTCATCGTAATGACAGTTGTAATCTGGCAGTTCAAAAATGGCGCGAAATTTAAAATGGCACCTCTTGTTGAAAGACCAGAATTTCCGCCATATTTTTATCTGATATTGCGTAGTTGTCAGTAATCATTCTTAACAGTCCAGAAAGAGTTTGCTATTACGTGTGATACTCCACCATTATTTGACTTCTGTTGCTTCACGTCCATATAATCCTTTAAAGAAAATAAATCACGTACTCCTTTTTTAATATACTGACTTTGTGCTGGACAAAGGAAACGTCCCTCGACATGAATTAGACGATCTTTATCGCTTAGTATTACTATTCAAAAATATAGTTTCATCACCAGATGAGTGCCTCTTCAACAAAATAAATTACTTCATTTCATAACATTTCAGAACCACTTTTAATTAAATTCAAATTGCTCTAAAAAAATATTCCAATCTACTTCCATCTGTTTTTGTTGAAACACACACTCGTTTGCATTCAGTGGCGTAAATGATGCTTGAAATTATACTTTGTGACTAAATAAACAATCAGAATCCGTCTCATAAAAATAAATAAAATAATCCATTTGCGTATAGATCACAGCTAAAATCAAGGGGAGAGAACATACGAGTATATTTTGAGGAGACTTTAAAATCGCCACTTCTTTAAAATGCGTCTGGTTTAAAGTATTCTTCTGAAACTTTCACCATCACTATTTTTCCATTGCAATATTTTGTTAAGGGCTTTAAATTCACCCAACAAAACTATTAAAATCCACCAATAAATTTTATCAGGGGCCAACTGATCGTTATCGGCACAGGGAGCTCATAAAATTCAAATTCGCTCTCATAATTTTGCGAGCCCAATAAGAGTGGATATATTGGGCAGCAGGGCAGTCCATCTCTTCCTCCATCCAGCCGTGTGTGTACAGGGTGTGCAAGGAAGGTCCTATTTGTATCTCGTTGCTGACATACAGCCGTTGAGTGAAACTGAGTGTGCCTGGGTGTCTTCTCTCTTCCTCTACACATACACAGACACCGATCCCCTTTTTAGAGGTGTGCTTCCTCATAAATACTGATGGCCAGACCATTAGATGACCATTGGGGACCCCCTCGTCTCTCTCTGTCAGAGTCATCTATGGAATTCCTCTGAACAATACACAGCACACGTACAGGTCCTTAGGGCTGCTGGAAGGCGCCCATGCTCGACTTGGCCTCTCTCTGGGCACTGGGCATTAAGCACAAATCATTGATAACCGATGGTTAAACCCAAATAGTCACTGAACTGTAATGAAACGAATTAAACGGATCTATGCACACGGCAAATACGGCACAAAGGCGCGGATAGGTGGGGCCCGTTACGAGTCGGTTGCTTCTTATGCCCCACGTTAGAGAGAGCTCTTCTGCCATCATCATCATCATCGGCAGCTCTACCTATATTCACCCACAGAATCTACCAGGGGATCCCGACTGGAAATATAGAGGGACCCGGCTTTAGCTGAGCTGCACACCCCCGAGGGTAGCGCGCGGTGGCCGACGGGGTTGACGGTAGCAGAGAGTCGCTTCGAAGAAAGATTAAAGCCTGAAGCTGAAAAATTTTCGATACACATGCACAGGGGACATAATGAAAAATGGATCCACGTGACTGGGTAAAGGGAATTCCATGTAGACAGCATCCGGTCGTTGAGTTACGGGGAGGGACACTTCCGGCAGCCACTGGACACATCACACGCTCGTACTTCCTCTCTCTCATACTTCCATGTATCTCTCTCTCGGCGCAAAGGTGTCGTCATGTTGTGTTGACTTTCTTTCAAGTCCGTCCCCGTCCATTGGGCACTAAATAATTGACGGCGCCACTTACCACGACGATAGAAGCTTATTCATGTGCACCCTGTGCCCCAGCAATTATTGCACCCCCCTCAACTCTATGACAATTATTCCAGAGGGGGCGCAATCCTGGGCAGTTCACAGTTTTCTGGATGAATTGACGTCTGTTGTCATGCTCGACGACGACAACGACAACAACGACGACGACGGTCAAAATTGCGCGCATTCACAATATTCCCAGGTGGGGGCGGTTATGCTGCTGCTGCTGCTGTTAGCTGCTAGCCAGCGAGGCAATTTCCGGAAGCAAATCCGATGGTTCAGTGGATCTCGAACGTTGCCGCCATCCGAGTCATTTCTGGGTAACAGAAAGTGATTTCAGTTCATTCTCAAACTCTGATTACATCATTACCGAAATTGTCTGGCAGCTGACGGGCCTGGATCCGGACTCACTCAGTATTCCTGATAAGGCTGTATCCGATTACGTACCCGAAGCCATAGGGAAATTCTGGAGTTGTGCTGTGCAGAAAGAGAGTCGAGTAGTGCGGGTATCTGGTGCTGTTTATTACTAAATTTTACCTGAGAGAGAAAAGTGATTAAATTGCGATGAAAAGTTTTCAAATTGAAGCTGGCGCGGGGGAACAAGAAAATGTTTTGTTTATTGATATTTAAGATTAAAAAAAATATTTGTGAAATTCATATTTTTTTGGGGGGTGGGGGGGGTTCGTTCTGGTCCAGTTAATTGTTTATGGGATACATTTTAAAGGTTAGTACTTTGGTTTTTGTAAGAATCTAATTAACTAGCATTCTAACTTCACGTAAATCTAAGATTCATAGACTAGAAAATCATCAAGATAGGACCACTTTCTAAACTAACATAAAACCTCAAAAACTGGTTCTTGTATTTATCACTTGTGGAGCTGCGAGATCCTAGAAGCGAGAATATTTTATTCTACTCCACCTACATCACATGAAATTTGATTCTTATCTAACTAGTTCTTTTCAGTTTGTTATAAGAAGTTTACAGGGCGATGTAAACATTATAAACACTTCCAACTAATTTTATAACAGATATCTACAGCGGCCAGAAGCCTTAAATTACGATAAAGTGATATTTTAGCTTTTAACCCATGTAAACAGCCCAAATCGAACCGTGTAAACATTCTATGGGATATGTTCGCATATAACGTTTCTACCAATGCACTTAGATAGTGATATTATCTTTTTGTATTCATAGCAAAGAAAGATTTCCTAATCAAATCTCAGCAGTTTTAATGTTTACATCACACCCATATACACCAAATCCACAACTATATACATAGAACTAAGCAACAGAACTCATAATAACAAAACTATGTAAAATTTTCTATTCAGAATCGTTTGATTCACCAATCGCTTTAGCATTCAAGCCATGTAAACATTTATACAATGGCGCTACAGTCCATATCGAGTCATGTAAACATACTATGGGATATACTTGCATTAAACATCTAAACAAACACACTTAGGTAATAATATGATATCTTTTCGCGTACATATCAGACTAATATATCCTAATCAAATGTCAACAGTTTTAGCGTTAACATCATACCTTATACACCAAATCCACAACTATACATTTAAACAACAAAACTTGGGAAATTTTCTAATTCAGAATCGTTTACGTAAAAAAAGTCTTCTTAAACAAGACTAGTCGCTGTTAAAACCCACAAGTTAAAAACTTGTCGATTAGCCCGTTTACATGTTTACATGCTTTCTTGAAGCAGCTTTTAGCTAGTAAGCATGTAAACTAATCTTCGCTACAAACAGGCTTGAATCAAATCAGGACTAGAAAACTGTCGTGTAAACATATCTTTATTTCGTTTACATGGATAATTGAAAGGATTTCTTCCACCACAACCACTTCAAACCCTTAACAGAAATTGACTTTATTTTGTTCTTGTTTAAAGCCTTTTAAGTTAAGTACAGAAGTAGCCCAAATTAGGGCTTACTCTGCATTGGTCCGAGCTATCGAATGGTGAGTCGACTACTCATAGGTGGAGTGCCGTATTGGATGGTAAAGAAATAGGTTAAGGAACGGAATCTAATCGTGAATGAAATTCGAAACCGAGCGGCACCGACAGCAGCGTATCTGTTGTGGGGACGTCCCACATGGACTGCCAGCTAACGGATCAAAAAAGAAGAAGAAAACAAAATACCGAATTACATCCTGGCTTGAGTCTAAATGCACGTTGTATTGTATTGAGTACCATGACTCACTTTGGAAAATGATGGGTCTTTGCAGTCACAGAATGGTGGCTGGGAGAAGATAATCTTACTGTTACTACTTCCTATTTATATCCATTTCCAGATGTTTTGTGTGTGAGAAGTAAATAGTTAGTATTTTTGCTGTAAACAGAGC
The DNA here is from genome assembly GCA_949987705.1 of Thereva unica. NCBI lineage: Eukaryota > Metazoa > Arthropoda > Insecta > Diptera > Therevidae > Thereva > Thereva unica. The sequence continues at coordinate 107,945,007 of OX465284.1, forward strand.
AGGTTCGAGGATATCTACTTACAGCCAGAAAAAACGTAATATTTCTAAAGCACCGATTCTTAACCATGGCTCTTGTATAAGTTTCACGTCGATGTAGTTTGTGTGACTAGCATCCTGTTTACATGGATATCGAAAAAATTTCTTCATAAAAGCACAGTAAAAAAAATATTTTTGCAATATTACTCAAGAAGTAGCCCGTTTACATGATACTTAATTGAAACAGCTGTTAAGTAAACTCAAGTAAACTCATCTTAACTTTAAATTGGCGTTAGTTCAGTCTTTGAAAAATGTCATGTAAACATATCTTCATTATGTTTCCATGGATATGGAAAGGATTTCTTCATAAAACCACACGTTATCAATTTATTTTCTTCTTGTTTACAGCAAAAAATAAATATTTTTCAAGTCTAAGTACTGGAAGTAGCCTGTTTACATGCGCTTACTTCAAGTAGCTTTAAGTCATGTTAGGCACAAAATTATAAAATTATATAATTAAATCATGTCAGGCACAAAAATATGTTTGTGCTTGACTTGAAAAAATGCCATGTAAACAAATCTTTATTATGTTTACATGGATTCTTCCTAAGATCGCAACGTATAAATTCCTGTTTGTCATTTTAAATTCTTTTTAAAAATATTGTACCATCAATCTAAAGCTTAACACAGACTGCATTTACTTACTTGAAGTAGCTTTTAACTACATAAGTAATCATGTAAACTTAAGTCAAATCAGCTATAAACATGTAAAAATGTAAACTTATCTTGACTTTAAGTAGGTTTGAATCAAGTCAGGCACGAATATGTTTGTGCTTGAATTGTAAAATGCCATGTAAACATCTTTGTTATGTTTACGCGGGTAATTGAAAGAGTTTTTCATAAGAGCGTACATTTCTTCTTCTCATTTTAAATGATTCTTAAAACTATTTTTCTAGTTAAGTTGTCAAGATGTATTTACATGATTTTTTTTTTCGTGTAAACAAACTGAGGGCTTTGTGGTTAATGTTGGGTCCTACACCATTACTGTAGGCGTCTCTTCTTTCTTCAAGTTTAAGCTTGTCTATGCCTTGGTTGAGTGGTTTCGTTCTGATCGGTATGTGGACTCTAAATTTCACCATGATCCGAATCACAGCACTCTCCTCTCATTGTTCCTACATCCGAATGGTCGCGGCCCTTTTCTCTCAGTTAGGACGTGGCCAACTTGATTACTTGTTACACCGTAGGATTCGATAGAATTCGGGGAAGCATGGCTGTATCGGTACTACCAAAGACTCAATAAGGCCAAAACTACCATTTGACCCCCACACTAATGAAATCGTCTTTTAATTCGTTTTCTAAATTGATTAAAATTCCTAAAAGCTACTTCGGAAAGTTCTATTCAATATTCTACTTCAAAAAACCCATAAAAATCTGACTAAACAAAAACTAAAAAAAAAATTTGTTTTTAGCGAATACATCAACTCCATCATCCTTTGTGACAAAAACTAATTGGCCAGAAAATTGTTACTAAATTGTTGTTACACAAAAATAAACAACTCCAACTTTGTGCATCTACCTCCAGATTGATGCATGGCTCTGCTCGGTTCTCTCGTTGCGGAGATACCCGATGAATGTCATACACGAAAATAGGTATCAAAGTGCTATCAGAGGTTATTAAATTGAGGAGCACAGCCCCCACACACGTTCTCGCCAAACCTCCCCGGATCCTTTAACCAATTTACCCCCAAACCAGATTCGTTCAAGTACTTTGTGCACACAGAACCAACTCTCAGCAAGCCATCGCTGCTGCTCCACTTGGCATAAGGAACGGGGGTTGCCATATGGAGGGGCATAACTCACTTCACTGACACACTATAATTCATTTAAAGTCTAAATTTAATTTACCAACCCTAAAACAACTCACAATGTTGATATCGGTTCAACCATAATTTACAGCTATATATATACATTCATGAAGGTAGTTCATCTTCGCCCAGGAGAGGGTGTGTCATCACACACAGGATTTCAGGTGGTGGTGATGGTGCAGGTGCCTGTTACTGCTATATACTCTTTCAGCACAAACGTTTTTAAGGTATGAAATGATACCTTGAGGGGGGTTGGTTGGGTGTAGAGAACATCGCGTGGCATGGTTGATATGATGCCATACGGATATTTTCCTGCTGTCGAGCGAGAACATCCATTCTTTGGCAAGCTGAAAGTTTCTGGGGAAACAATAATAGCTTAGGTATAACACTTCCGAAAAGTGTCCCAACCGACATCGACAGTGACGACAACTTTTGGCAGCTTCCGATTCTAGATAGCGCGCTAGAGGACGTCAGACTGGTATTGTCTAAGCCTTGAAAATCAAATCCCTTCTTTGAATTTGCGGCCCTTTTAGGGCTGACTGCAGCCGGAACATTCACGTGGCAAAAGTGTCAGTGTGATTGAATATATTATAGTGAAGAGTGATCCTTTCATGGCAAGAAGGAGTCTTTGTTTGAACCGATGTTATTGTAGTTTGGATTTTGTTCTATTTTGATAATAGTTTCATCATGGCGAGTCTTGACCTCCTTTAATGCGTAATCCTCGCTTATTTCCTTCGACTTTCTTACGCCGGGCATGAACCGTGATTGGACAACCAATATCACATTTTTGAAACTAACTGAAGATGATAACATGAAAATCTAAAACTGTGCTCGTCCGAAGTATGCACGCTCAAGCTACAGACACGAACATATATAAATGCACCTGCATCGGTTTATGTAGACCATTCCACCCGTGAGTGTCGTTTTGCGAGGCGGTCCCCCAACAAGGTAATAAACAGGTCCAATGCTGCTTGACCTACGAAATCGAACGAGAACTGGTCTACTGAATATGCTAATGGCACTTCCAATGGCCGCCAAAATGTTTGAAAATTCCAGCGGAATAGATTCCAGCAGAGTTTAGAATAGGCCTGACTTTCTGTCTCGGATGGGGTACGAGTAGCAATTCTTATTGGCTATGCATTGTTGTCGTTTTCTTCAGGTTCCTGTGCAAATGAACCATTCAGGGCGGTGAAGAAGTAATCACACCATCTTCGGAGTTGCTCCTCGTCACTACACAGCAGCCTTCCATCCGCCCTCTTTACGGCATGCTTTTAGGTAGAGTGCTTTCCCGAGGGCTGTTAAGTAATCTGACACAGCACCTTACTGTTGCCTCTGTTTGCCGTGTTTTCCGATTTTTCTGCGAGCTTGTGTATCTGCCGCCGAGAACTTCTCTTTACCTAACGCTGTAATTGGGAATATTTCCGTTAAAGCTGATGATGTTTGTCCGGGCCGCTTGTAGAGCTCCTGGGCCCTCCAGTGTTCTATTTTTTGCCTATCCTATCCGGGAGCCAGTTTTGCTGGTTTCTTTGGACCTAACCGATGCCTGTTTTTACGCTGCTGTTAGTATAGCGCCCTTTGTAGTACTCCACAGCTCTTCAATACTATTTTCATCAGTAACGCTTTGCTGGTTTAAAATTTGTTGTGTTTCCCAGAAAATGTTCGCCTTTTAATGATATCCCGCAGAAGGTCCACGTTAAACCGTCTACTTCGCGTTGGAAGTTTCTGATTGCGGCGATTTTTTGGCGGATAACTGCTACTACCACTGTTCACTTCCAGTGTCTGCTCCCCCAAAGATCCTGATATCCTCCAGAATAGTTCTCCATCTACAGCTGACGGCTTTCTGATCTATCTGGTTCCTCATACTACCATCGGGCGATACCCAAGTCTCCTTGTGCATCTTCGGCCGATCCGTACGTTCAAGTCTCCCATCAAAACAATGCCGTCTTCCCTTGAACAGAGCGAAAATCCTCATTCAATCGCATACAGAACTCGTCCTTGATGTCGTCGACTGCGTCTTCAGTTTGAGCATAACCTTGGACTAGCGTAGTACTTCTTAATCTGATACGCAGGCGCACAGTGATAACCCTCTCAGAAACTGGTGACCAGCTATTGCGGCTGGACCTGGCTTCTTTTGTGAGTATTACGCCAACTCCAACCCTACGGCTTTTAGTTTCATTTCTGCCAGAATATAAGGACTCACCGTTTGGGCAGAAATGTTCCCCCGCGTCGTGCCATCTGGTCTCGTTAAGTCCCATGATTTTAATTTTACATCGATTCATCCCGTTGAAGACTTCATCCAGCCATCAGTAAGCAGTGTTCTCACATTCCATGTTGCGATACGTATCCTTAATCGAAAACAAAGGTCGTCGTCATATTTTCCATCCGGCTCCGAGCCATTGGGCGCATCCAGCGCACTCAGCAGAAAAGTCACTTAGCTGAACAGCACAGCGTAAAAAGTAACTCAGCGATATGTATCGGCTAGATGGGATAGCTGAGTTAAAATTTATTTTGACAGCTAAATTTTTTTTTCTATTTAAAATAACATCAATTCACTACCGCTGAGCTACTTAGCATAAATTTTTTACGCTGAGAAATTTGCCAGCCGCTGAGCTAAGCTGCTTAGTTCAGCTAGCCATCCAACGAGCTCAGCACTTAGCCGCTACTCAGCTGCTGAGTGCGCTAGATGCGCCCATTGTTTCCTGATTCGTAGCAATGGTGTTTTTATCGGACGGGTTACTAACCCTCAGCTCAACCAATTCTGTTTTATGCCGCTGAAAGCGGTGTTCTGTTAGTTCCTTCCGAAGATGTACCCAGCGCAGAGCGGGGAGGTAGGATTAGGACTTGTTACAGGGCCGCAAGGTCTTCGTCTGCAGTGACTCTTCTCGGGCAGCCATTCATCCTCAACCTCAAACAAAACAAGCGTCACTTCAACCCAATTACAACTCAACCCTCGTATATGAGACGAAATATCAACTCGACCCAAGTAGGAGAGCTGGTTTGGGTTGGGTGGACCCATCTTAACTCGACCCCCAATTATAACTGGGTTGAACCTAAGCTGAACCTAGGTTGAACCTAGTCATAAACAGGGTAATTTAGTAGGTTACTTCCTTGTACCTAATAATACTAAAGCAACCGATTCAATAATCTCCTGAATCCATTTCGTAGTGAGCGGGGGTACAGGTGGGATGTTCGTCTTTTTTGACTAATATGCCAAAGTTCAATATGGTTTCAATTAAGTTTCAATACAGAATGAGCTCCAAACTTTACACTTTTCACAATCACAAACCCACCATTATTTTCTATCACTTCAAATTCATTAAACCAACTTCTTTCTCCTTCCCTCCAACCGAATAAATGCACCCAAAGACCGATTCTCGAGCATATCTAAAGAAATCTACGAATTAAGGATCGCAGCAGCAAGGATGCAATTTATCCATAACCACAAAATGGAGGAAATCAGGAAATTTATTTGCAAATTAATGAAAAAGGCCAGGTGCGACGCCGGGCAGGTAAGGGCCCACCCAGTTGTGTAGTAAAAAAAGGTAGAGCAAATACAAATAATTGGTTTAATTATTTATTTTATTTTTTCCTGCTACCGCCGGAGGCCACCGGTATAAATAGGCGACTTTGGTGGTGCCTTCGAGCCAAAGGAGGAAATAGAGAGAGAGACAGAGAGAATCGGACAAATTAATCCTCCTCCTGACAAACGGCTGGCAGGCAGCCGGTTAGGTTTCGTAATCAGGATTTCTTAGTCCTTAATTCAGGATTCGGTTTTTTTGGTCCTTTAACATTTAAAGCGTCTTAAATCGAAATTTTCCTATCGCGTGATTTGGATAAAAGTTCGGATATCTTAATTATTTTCTCGTTTCGGACTCGATTTTAATTAACTTTGATTGATTGAAATTATTTTTTTTTAATTATCTTAAAGTACTTTTTGACCCCCACCCCCGGAGTCTGTGGTGGATGCTCACAAACAAGAGGATGTCGAAATACTCGAGTTGTCCCGTTCCCAATTTCGATTTGTTACACCCAGTAAGCATGGCACAATTTGAAACAATTTTTATCTAAGTAAACTCTTGATTTTCATATCACGTCTGGATTACCATAGAAGAAGCTCAGAGGTCAACCAAGCGAGATCAGAGACCAAACCGAACCGTTTCGTAGCACACCTATGTATAGGTATGCGATGTGCATGCAGACGTATGTGCGCCTGATATGCTCTATCAACCCGGGCCTGGAACTGTAGTCGGAACAATGGACGAAGCTCAGCCATGGCCATAGTTGCCTACTCTACTGGAACGAATATAGGTATCAAATAAAACGCCGAAGGCACTTCAGATTGGACAGTGCTATTCCATATAGAGTGAAACTGAGAGCCAGACTCAGCTCCAGCTCTACACTCACCCCCACCGACCGAGTTCGATCCCAGGAATACCTTTTCGGGATATAAAATGTTTGTGTAGATGTTGTATCCTTGGCTCGGTTTGTGCATATACAGAGGACACAGGAGCAGCAGCACACCATGGGTACACAGGGATGAATGGCAATTGCTGCACCATGGGTGGTGTGTGCTCCTAGGGTTCTGGGATATTGCACTTAGAGATTTTGTTGTTTAAACTGAACCCAATCAAACGGATCTTTAAGCTATTTGCATTCGTGTGGAGAGATTTGTGGATTTTGACCACGAAAAAGTCCCTTGGGGGAGAGAAAGGAGAAAGGGTTTTTTTTATTCTTCAACTATGTTGTTGGTGTGTTTTTTTTGTACTGTTTTGTAGTTGGTCAAGGATTTATCTGGACTGAAGGATAGATGAGATTTATAATGGGAAAACGATTGAGATTTATTGGTTTTGATTTTCGTTTTTTCCATGCTACTTTCAAATTCAAGAAAAGTTAACCTGTGGTAGAGGTAGAGACTTTAGAAATGTACAAGTTACCTGGATTTGTTTTTGCTTGGAGTAAGATTTGACACCAAAGGTAAAACTGCACTAAAGCATCACAGTTTTTCCTACCAAAGTGCTGTAGATTGAGACAAAATCATACATACTTTCATTTTTGTATAAACATATGTAGTACTAGATAAACACGCTTTACATTCTGTCAAAAAAGTACAATTATATTAGGTTTGAGAAAAAGTTCTTGACGTTTTTCCGATAGATGGCGTTAATAAGTCACGAACAGCTGATCGCTTTGCTCATTTGAAAGATTACAGTTCAAGTGTTACTTTGAATGTATATATGACTAGGTTAGATTAGACTACTTTATGACTAGGTTGAGAACTAAACTCAAGGTTGAGTTGAGATTTCGATCACCGTATATGATGTCGAGTTGAGTTCACTTTGTGGTTGAAATAGAGTTGAACTGACATCAAACCATAACCTCAAATTTTTGTATAAAATTCTCATTTTTAGATAACGTAAAAAAAATTTTAAAAACATGGAAGATAATCAGGTCGAAATAATTTTATATTCCTGTGCAAGCTACGCCGAAGGCAGATTTCAGGGATGGTAAACAAAAGAAACAAATCTCACTTAAACCCAAATACAACTCAACCCGCGTATATGAGGCGAAATATCAACTCCACACAGATAGAAGAACTAAGTTGAATTGAGTGCACCCAGTTTCAACTCAACCTGCGTTTATAACTGGGTTGAACCTGGGTTATACCTGGGTTGAAACTAGTAAAAAACGGGGTAACAGTGGTTGGCAAGCTGTGTTCGTTTAAAAATGAACCAAAATAATAGCTGCGTTCCTTTTCTACTATTTAGTACTTGTGAGCAGAGCAGAAAAGGAACGCAAAATTTTCTGATTTGAGTAAAATCTCACTTGAAATTTTTGACGTTACTTTAAACTTTGCAAATAAAAAATTTTTAAAAGAAGAATTTGTGACACAATGGAGAAATTAATGCGATAATTTCTAAAGTAAAACGAAAGATAATAATTTTTGATAATTATACGACTGAAGTTTTATTTATGGACGTTTTTATATGAATAAATCAGCTCGACACAAATAAAAGCCATCTAGCGGGTAATGGCGTAAGTGAAAATAATTCGCAATAGACTCGAAATGGCCGCTTTCCCCCTAGCGGATTTCAATTGCGTAATTGCAAGTGCTATCTACTCGTTTATAAGAGCAAGTGTCGTTGCTAGTACGCAAGTGTAAAAAATAGTAAAAATTAGCAGAAAAGGAACGCAGCTAATGAAAAGTTACGAAATATTTTGCAATATGATTACGACTAAAGGAAGAACGTTGGACTTGAACATACAAGAAAGTTAATCCTCAGTTTTCCTTAGATTATAACAGGGTGGACTAGTGGTACACAGCTGCCTCCCAGACAGACGTTGGTATGGGTGTAGTATAGCATTTTTGGCGAAAGGTTCTGTTTTAATAGAAAGTTCAGCTTGGTCTACTGTGTGTTTCGTGACAAGTCGTTTGAGTTGACGAAAGTAATGTTTCAGTCGAATCACTTAGCATTTCTACTCTAGGCCCCTATGCTGAAAGTCGTAATTCGTAAAGTGACAATTAGAGTAATAAAATTCCCTAGGACCATGTCCAAATTCTTTTGCGAGTGCCAACTTGTCCTTGGTGACCCAGGCGTTCTCAGGCTATGGGTCCCAATCAGTCAGGGCTTCTAGAGGAATGAAAAGTCGTTCGCCTGGGACAGGCAAGAATCTGACATTGTTTTCTTGGTCGAGAACCGAGCACCGACACACCGATTGGTGAAAGGGTTCTATACGATCTTATGCTGCCGAAATATACCGAACATGGGTTTGGCCTGGTCCAGATCTCCAAGTAGTTTATTCCTGAGACAACTCACAATACTGGCAGAGAATTTTTCGCCAGCAGAATCGAGGGTGTCAAGAAACTAGTTAGGTTGATAATCAGACACAACGCTATAAACCTCCACCGATTGAGATTCGGAAGGGCAGAGGACCCAATGCCGCATTTCGGGTATATTGTACATATGTTAAAAATTCAACCTCTTTCAGACACCTGCACACCTCGGCAGTAGTAAAGAAAGATTTTTCCATTAAGAAAGTGTTAAAGTCGGCAAAACTAGTTCGTCGAATACGGATAAAGGTTGATCCACACATATCCGTAACGTCACGGCGACAATAGCCTAACAATCACTGTAGTAGTTTCACACCAGACCATATGAGGGTACTGGGGTACTCAAATATATGTAACTCGGTATTACCTTGTTCAGCCTGAGTTAGTGTATGCAGATCGAAAGTGACAGAGTCAACGCGGTAACGTTTTGCTTTTATGGAAAATGTCCGTTGTCTGTGTGGAGAATGTGAAATTAGTCTCAAAAGTCTGGTCTGTCTAGGTGATCATTCAGTCATGGTGTGAAGGGTACGATCCAGTAGTTTGTGATCAGTATAAACCACGATATTACGGTCTTCAACGAAGAAGAGTAAATGACGAGGTGATCGTGATCAAATGCAGAATACCCTTGTTGGTGGCAGCTTTTGCAATAAAAATCTAGAGCTTGCCACTGGTGACTTTTGAATTGTTCCAAAATGCTTCCGGTTGCATAATTGGAGACATCAGCTGTTAGACTATAGCTGTTAGACTATCCTCGATTGTATAGTTCAGCAGACTTGCTTCTGCCACTGAGGTTCTCACCTTGTGATATGTAACCTGATATACCGCTGGTCAGGTAAAGGCTATCGCGGTACGCAAATGGTTGAGAAGGTATCTCAAATGTTCTTTTATGGTGTTGAAAGGTTAGGAAAAATTTGGAGATAAGAACGTCTGAACCGAATTGATCGGAGTAGAAAGTTCAAGATCAACTCTAGCCGACCCGATCAGGGCATGTAAGTATGCCATTCTTTGGATTGTGACGTCATCGATTGTGGATTCAGTTGTGGTTGTGGTCTTAGGTGTAAGTCAGCGCCTCCAGTGTGAAATTAGCTGAACCTCTCTGTGTCTTGGATGAGCTTTCACCACGAAGAAATTGGTTCAACTTCGCTGTGTATCGGTTAAGTTTTCATATACAAGTGGTCTCAAATGGGGTGTGGTCTCGATTTTGGTAATTGGGTATTTGGTCTTATTCTTAATGGAGGCTGTTAATTACTTTAAGTTTGGGTTAACTGTACGATCTGATCTGTGTGAAAACTCAGCGCAGAATTACATGTTCGGACCACAATCACCAATTTCCCCAGAGTGAAAGCTCATCCAATACACAAGTGACCCAAGACCACGTCCACACCCGAGTCCACAACCGATTACGGCACTGTGCTGGTAGTGACATAGCTATACTACTCTACCAAAAATGAGGTTCTCTAGCTCTAGTACTGGATGTGCGGGGATCGGATATGTATTCGACACAGTGATTGCATTAACATATTGTTTCCAATCATGAAACTGACATTGGAGGGCGGTCAATCCCGACTATACTTGTGTTATACGTTTTTATCTTTTCTTCAATGCTAAGAAACTTATTATAATCTGTCTCTTTTTTGTTTCAGATTCTGACGAAGATTTTCTGCAAATGAAGTCTAAATGGTGAGTAGCCTAACTGGCTAACTATTCTACTAGTCAAACTTTTATTTATCCAAGCTTAAACCAAACTAATTAGCCCCCATCAACACACCAGGCACACATAAAACCAAACCCGATAAGTTATAGTTCATTAAGGCACTTAAACACCCAAAAACACATCCACCCGAAAAATATTACAGCAAGCATCGGCCGAGGACATTTATTTCGCCAATTTAAAGTCATACAGTAATCCTCGCTACAGGATACCTTTCTCGCCCAGTCTGACAGAAAAAGGGGAATACCCTAAAGTAGCATGGCCATGAATAGCGCACGAGGACATATGGTGTCTATAACACTCTGCTGCTGCTGGGTGGGAGTCTCTCTTTCGACCTACCCCCTCCACCCCACACTCTGGAACCAATAAAAACGTGCCGTCGTGTACCGAAGTCTGTCGGTATTTAAACAAAAATGCCGGAATGTTGGTGTTAAGCAAACGCATTGCTGGCAAAAATATGCTCACACCGCGCTAGGAATGTGAAAAATCTCGCAGGACATCCACCCCCCGGGACCATTGGCTGCCGGGAGCATGGTCAACTGCATCTCGAGCCTAGGCGTATCCTAGTTTATCAATGCAAATGTGCATTTTGGTGGGGGTTAGTGGTAAAAGTAGTGGAAAATTTTTCGGAGAAAGGGGGTGGGGGGGGCAGTGCAGGTTAATCGAGTTCCTGTTTTATTGTGGATGCCATTGTTGCTGTTATTTTAATCACCGCACAAAATTGCTGAAATTTAGCAATCGATTTTGGCTAAGTGAGCAAAATACATTTTAATACCGCGCTGCCGTAACAATTGTGCAACGATTTTCGTGGCTTTTTGGGCGGGGTGGGGGGTGGCTTGATGCGGTTCTACGGAAAGTACGATGCCCAATTAGAGGAGATTCGAAATTAGAGATAGTTAACGAGTTTTAATGAAAAAGCAATTATTCAACTCGAATTTACATGGCTCAAAGTAATTAGAGTTGATGGCGTCGTCCTTATCGTCGTACTTGTAGTTGTTGTTGTTCCTGTCGTTATGGTTGTTAAGTATTTCGTGGTAAAAGAATTTATATGAAGTAAAGCAATTTTTAAGCTCTCTCGCTCTCTACATAAAATTTCCACTCTCTCTCTCTCGCTCATATTCCATCTATCTATCTAGGTATACACTACCCCGAACATGGGCCTATAAGGCAACCGCAATCCTGTCTACGACAAGCAACATTTCAATTTCGAGCTCTGACCGAAATTAGATTTTGGTGGAGAAAATTAAATAAAAGCCCTCAACGGCTTCAACCACAAAACACCATTACTGGGTACCAGAGATTGAAACATGAAAACTTGAAACACGAAACCATATTTGCAAAACATTCGTGCCAACCGAGAAGAGAGGGCAGCAGCCAGGCAAAAACCGTTGGCCACCACCAATCCACCGAAAGACAACGCCTAACAGCCCAAAGTTTTGGTAGCTGAATTGGTGGTGATGGTAGAGAGATGGTTTGGGGGCAAAAGCGGACCCAGGGCTTCCGAAATTATCCGAGGAGTATACCCTCGCTCTCCCATCTCCTTTTTAACCCAGCGACAGGGGAGAGAGAGTGTGGGACCTCTATATAGGACGACCCTTCATCCATTAAAGCAGCAAAGACTTTGGAATCAATTGAATTAAATCGTCTAGTTCGGGGTCTTGCCCGAGATTCATGCTACGACGACCCCCCGGGACGCCCTACTCCCAAAACATCTACTGCCAAATGCAAGACTATCTCTCCATTCAATGTATAGCCGTTCACCTGGCTAGGGGGTGGTACTCCATATTTACAGGGCAGAAACAGAACCCGAGTAGAAGAAGTCTCCATCTATACGTCACTTTTTGTTACATTCCTTATAAAACCCTCTGCTGGGAGAAATGGAGTTTTTCTGGTTACTTTCAACATATTCACCATAGTACAGGGCAACATTTTTGGAACGAGTGGGGCAGGGGGATGATGGTTCATTGTTTAAAGGATATGCAGCATAAATTTTACGTAAGACCAGCGTGAATGAGGTGGATGTCGCTTTCAAAAAGTTCCCACATAGCTTTACGTAACGACTTTGTGGTTAGTCAGAAAGCCTTCTTACGTTTCATGAATGAAGGCCAGACGTGCCTCTCTGCGGGCAGGATGCGCCATGTAGGGAAGCTGAATGAATGTACAAAAAAAAGAAACGACAATAACAACACAGATTGCTTGTGTATGTGTAGAAGCTTTGAGTGAAAATATTATTAATGCTTCCTGAATATGTTGGCAGTGTATTGATTGGGAAATATTTGGATGATATCGTTTCGTATCTTTAGATATTGTTTACAGTGTAAGCTGTTGTTGTGACTACGGGGACGTGTTAGCATAAGAAGATTCTAACACAATCAAAAACATCTTGTGCATGTATTTGAAAGAGGACTATCCTTGTAAGATTGCCGACGTAGCGTCTCGATGTTCTGGTTATTTTCTTTTTCTTCAAGTGCTAGTCATCAACAATTGCCTACTTTTAGGAGTATTTTTTCATGGCTGGCTCAATGGCTGACTCAACTCTTAACATCCTAGGTATAACTTTGAGGCGTCAATTACACTTTCATGCAAGCGTCAATCAATTCCGTCAGTCGTGTTTGATGGAAATCTAAATATTCAGATAATTACATCAATCATCACCTTAGATGGTACATATGTTTTTCGTCAGTCATAGCAGTAACTGTGGTAAATTGTCAGCAAAACCTATCGTTTAATGGACATCTAACGGCGGATCTGCAATGGAGTGATCACAAATTCCAAATCGCCCAACAAGCCTCCCAATGTCCCTTAGATTTCTTAAGAGATAAAAGCCGCCCTGGCTACCATCCACAAATCTGACCATCAGCCTCGTCTTGAATACAATTCGTGAATCTAGACAGGCGCCCCAAAAACCACACCCTGTATCAATTGAATTGACTGCCTCGAGTCATCCTGACCACTCTCTTTCACTGTAGCAATATTTCTGCAGATCTCACGTTACGACGTCGTACGGGTGTTCTTTGCTTATTTACTGAACCGATTGGATTAGAATTTCCCACCAGTCGACTCAGCAGGACGATCATATGCCGAAACCCTTGTAGCTTAGAGACTTATCAACACAGTATCTATTCTGGAATGATTGTCTTATTAACGATCGCTTTGTGTCAGCAATGTCGATCAAGAGTTCAACTCGATTGTTTTACCACGATGGCAATCCTACCTCAGGATGGAATACTGGAAGATCACTTTTGTGTTCAAAATGGTATAAAGCAAAGCTGCCTAGTATGATCTTACGTTTCTTGATTGTTGGATTGTCCAAGAGGACCTACTGAGCGATAATGAGTAAATGGGGATGCTAATACTCATGGCGTTTCTTTGCCTTTCTCTAATTCTTTCGGCTTGTTTCAGCCACAACTTCCTCCATATATCCCCGGACCTCATCAGGTGTCTTAGGATGTTTTCCGGCGTTAGTGGCGCCCCAGCCATTTCATCCTATTCCACCCCATGTTCGGCGAATCTCGAGCAGTTAAAAAAGACTCGCTTTACGCCCTCTTGGATCCATGGGCATGCCAGGAACAGCGGCGAGTCATCGTGCACGATGGAGGTATTTCCTATCTACGGTCCATTTCAACTCGTTATCCATCTCTCGATAAGGTTTGGAATAAGTCTGTGGATCCACCGACCCTTAATATCGTTGGTTTACAAGCAGAATTCACTAAGTACAATTTTTCAAGTTTTCAGTTTTTTATACTAAAGTAAGTCTTATAATGCCAACTTTATACTGGCAATACCTTATAGCCCGCACACTAATATTGTTAAGGTTTTTAGGGGGTTAGTTTCGGATTTACCTTGTCCATAATGACACAAAACTACCAAATCATTTCTGCCAAAACCCACTAATTCGTTGCGTTTTTTTATTTTAATCTAAAAATCCAGTATTAGAATTAAATAATTATTTCAATTCTTTTGTAAACTAAACTAAGAAATCTAAAAAACAATGTATACTGAGCCGATTACTATTATATGCCATTACAAAATTTTCAGAGACACAAACATCTTAAATATCGATTTACTAAAAACTATGGTTTTTGACTTAGTGAGTTCTGCTTTTAAACCCACGATATAGACTCGTCCTACTTCCCTAACAAACTCAAATTCGCGATCTGCTGCCGTACAGTTTTGGGCTCCCAACTAAAATATTCTGGTTCATAGAGACGCATGCCTTGTCTTGCCAGGACGTCTATGAGGATCATGCACCCGATCACGCACGGGGCATCTTCGAACGTCGTCCTGTATATATGCTCAGAATGCGCGAATTGCCCTTAATCTGAAAACAGATACATTTGCTGGCGTGCGGTGCGTGCAGCCGATCCGCAGTACGCGAAAATTTTACTTTGACAGATAGTTGCGTGCTTGCGTTCCGTCTCGTCTTACACAGTTAACCAAAAAAACCAAGCAACGAGCTCATGTGTTTGTTGGATATGGTGGCGTTTGAGCCTTCTGAAAATAAATTGAATGTAGCAATGCGGAAGTTGAAATTAAATCGACTTTTGCGTTGAGAATCCTCTGTTCATGCAACTGTAAGTCAGGTCACATTTGAAGGCATGCACTTCTATAATATCATCTATCGTCGTACGCACTGCACGCATGACTCTATCACGACCTTTATTTTGTAGACGACAAACCTTAAATTTCGGCTATTAGCCGCCATGCTCGACGCTGCTGTCCAAAATAGCGCTGCGGAAAGAAGGTCTGAACTAACACCCGATCCATCAGGAGGCGAAGACTCTGTCTAGGTCGTCCAGTGTTGGACAACATTCCTGAAAGTGCTGCATAAGTAGAGGACTCTTTATCCGCCATGCCCTCCAAGAGTGGTTTAGAATTTAGCCTTCGGTCGATAATCACTCCCAATACCTAAGAGCGGGCTGTGAGTAGATGATCGATTCCCCTACCTTGATCCTTGTGAACACTGGCTTTCTTCGTTTGCTGACCAGCATAGCTTCAGTTTTGTGCTCAGGAAGCTTCGGACTAGGACTTTCTAGCTGTACGTTTTTATCTTCCAGATCACTTCGTTGGCGCACAATTCGATCTCATCGAGGCGTCTACTCAGGACATGACGGACAAACTGTCATTGTCTCTGCTTCTCTCACAAAAAAGTTGACACCAAATCTCGTGCGTTCTATGTATATCCATGTCTCAATCAGATTCTTTTGCTATACCTTAGAGATTCTATAGCAGCTTATGGGATATCTCGCATCCAACCAAAATGTTTTAATAGAAGAACGGTTGCACGAAAAGCAATATTTACTCCGCAAGCATGAAAATTATTTTAAAGTTTAAGGAAGACGTGTGTGTGTACTTCCCTCCCCCAGATATAATCTTGTACAATTACCTTGGTGTAAACAAACGTCGTTAAACAAAGATAAAAGCCTCCTCTTATAATCCGAAATAAGTCAAAAGGTTTATCAACGTCCTTATATATTCCTCTAACGAAGTAATCACTGACTGCAGACTGAATAAAATTTAAGCCGCCACTGATCCTGTAGCACAAAAACCGAAAATTTGCATGGTGCTCCCCCGGAGGATAACACGTTATCACTTTATAAAATTGCTCATTAGCACGTGTTAATATGAATTTCCCCGTCCACACTTACCTAGTACAATGGCAGAATGGCTGACGTGTGTGCTCCGCTCCTACGGCGTCAATCCCGGAGCCCCTTTGGCGCCGCTGAGCCACCCCCTCCACCCTCGCCAACCAAAAGACCCCTTGTTGGGGTATAGCAGTTCCGAAAAGCATTAATCCGACGAAGCTTACACCTCCGAGACGGAGGGCTGTTCTGCTGTGATTTCACGGTAAAATGATCCCCAGAGGGTGGCATTACGTCAACTGGCTCCAGTTAAGCTCGCTCGCCCCACCAGAGTTGTTCCTCGTCGCCGAGTTAAGGATCGTTCCGAGTACACTCTAGTATGAGACACAGACCATGGCGCCGGGGGGAGCGGGGATAGGTACGTGTACCGCACAGTTGATGTAGGTGTGTGAAACAACAGATACGACGGGCGACAGCTCCTTGGGGGTACACAGAGTGGTGGTGCTGTAGCATCGCATAGTGGATATGTAAAAAGAGTAACAGTGACGTTGCGATGAAAAATGAAAACCATAGAAAAAGGAGCAGCGGCAGCAGCACAAGGGCAAACTAAACGGGACAGAGGTGGCGGAAAGAATCCTGGAACTGACGCGCTACAGATACAGAGTGGTAGAGCAGGGTGTGCTTTTGATGAAAAGAAACTTGCTCCGGGATAATTTTTAATTTGATTGTGAACAATTCAGTCTACCTCCACGGGACGTGGCCTTAAGATGGTTGATCACTTTGTGATAATGTACCGCTTTAGCGTTGTTTTTTGCCTTTCCTTTACGGCGCTCCAGAGGAGCATTTGCCTCGGGCGGAGTTAAGTTCAATTTTTGTAAGCTGTGAAATGTTTTAGGGATTATCACAGACGGTGCAAGGATTTTATATCGAACTCATGAAGAGATTTGATGTACATATATTTGCAATAACGGGACAATCGGAGGAGATTCAGAATAGTTTTTAGTAAGAATAGCAAGAGTCTCCAAGGGATACCGACCGATTGGGAACACTGCCCCCAATTAAAGTACTAACAGCGTCCAATACTGCTTGACTTTGGTGATCAAACGAGAACGGGTTTATGCTAGTTGGCTAAAGGCACCTCACGACAATAACATAAATCTAGAATAACTAATAACTAACCCGACATGCATAACCACTTCTCATTAGCATATGGTTCCCACACTCAAGCGTCACCCTACCTACTATACCTACTAGCTGTATCATCAACAAATTTGTTCTCAGGGCGAAAAGGAGAAATCTCTTTTGAACGGATTCGATCCTCCTGCTGCTTACTTGGAATATAAAATCCCAGATAGAACACGCATATTCCAGGATAGGTCGAACAAAAGAACAGAAGAGTGTTTTTTTGACCCATACATTGCGGCAAAAGAACTGTCGTCGTTTTCAAGTTTTCGATTTCAAATGGAGAGCCTTGGAAACCGAACACTTGCCATTAAAAATCATCCAACTTAGTCGTCAAATGGATCAACCAGCAGCGTTCGTATTCGAAGCGACTTATCCGAGGAATTATCGATTCAAACAGGTGTCCGACAAGGAGGCGTCGCTTCGCCACTTCTTTTCAACGTTGCGATCGACGCGATTATGCATGAGGCATTCGATGGACCACGCGGAGTTTGATACGACGACAACAACTTCGTTACCGACTTGATGTTCGCCAACGATAGCGCTGCCTTTGCCGACATGGATGTCGAAGCAACGGACATCTTAGACGGCATTTCTCGCATCGCCCGGTAAAACGTGTTAAAAATCATGGGGAAAAGACCAAATTTCTCACAACGGACAGATTGAAAACTAGTGCTCACCTTGATGGAACCCAAATTGAACGGATTCCAATGTTCAAATTTTTTGGATCATTGGTTGAAGAAAAGAAAGTGACGTCGACGGCCAGGCAACAGAAACATTTGCCCCCTCAAGTGGTGCGATAGAATGCCTTTGCCGAACGTTGATACTTCCGATTCTTCTTTATGGATCGGAAACGTGTACACTGCTCAAGCCAAACGTCAACAAGCTCGAGGTCTTCCAAATACGATGCTTGAACAAGATTCTCGGTGTCTCACTCCGCGATCGCCTTCGAAACGAGACAGTTATACAAAGATGCGATCGAAGAAAAAAGTCGACTACGATGGTTTCGATGACACGTCCGACAGACTGACTAAAGATATGTTATTTTTAAATGTCTCAAAGATCTTGACGTCAATAAATCCACTGGCCCCGATAATATTCCCCCTATGGTACTCAAAAAGTGTGCCTCACCCTTGACTAAACCTCTGCGCAAACTTTTCGCCACGTCATATTGCTCCGGAGTTTATCCCAACTCTTGGAAACTAGCTCATGTTCAGCCCATTCCCAAAAAAGGTGAAGCCAGCGACCCTTTAAACTACCGCCCAATAGCAATAACTTCTGTTCTCTCCAAAGTTATGGAGACAATAATCAATAGAAGGTTGATGAAATATCTCGAATCTAACCAAATTATTCACGACAGGCAGTACGGCTTTAGACCAAAAAGGTCTACTGGCGACCTTCTTGTGTGCCTGACTGAACACATCAACCAAAGCATCCATGGATTCGGTGAGTCTGGTCTGGTTGCTTTGGATATCTCCAAGGCCTTTGACAGAGTATGGCATCCCGCTCTGCTGTCGAAACTCCAAGCTATTGGTATTGATTCAGTTCTAAGGAACTGGATTGAGAGCTTTCTTTCTGGCCGTTCAATCAAGGTAGTATTGGATGGCGTTGAATCCAACCCTCATTCCATTTCGGCCGGCGTTCCCCAAGGGGCGATTCTCTCCCCTACTCTCTTTCTTATATTCATTAATGATCTGCTCTCAATCCCCTCCAATCCACTTCATAGTTTTGCCGATGACAGTACTTTGCGTTACTCATACTCCTCCGACAACACAGGACAAGCAAGTGCCAGACCTTGTCTCTCTGAACGCGAACTCATGTCCAACTCTCTTAACGCGGATATTCAACTCATTCTTGATTGGAGCCGCAAAAATCGTGTCGAGTTCAATGAAACCAAAACTAAGTAGGTACTGTCTATTCTCCACTAAAACCTGCACCAACCTTCCCTCCATTTCAGTGGGCGAGGATAATATAACAGCTGATCCATATCTGAACATCCTCGGCGTGACTCTATCCAACGATCTGCGATGGAATAATCACATACTGCAAGTCACCAAACAAGCGTATCAATGCCTCGGCTTCCTTAAGAGATGTAAGTTTCTCCTTCATCCAGCTGCCTTGGCTACAATATACAAGTCCTACATTCGGCCACGCCTTGAATACAACTCGTATATCTGGGCAGGCGCCCCTAAAACCACCTTGGCTTGCCTAGACAAGGTGCAAAACCGCGCCATCAAACTCATTGGCGATAACACCCTTTGCATCGATTCTTTAAGCCACCGTAGGCTCAGCAAGTTTTACCGCTATTATCATAGCGACCGCTCCACTGAAATCAAAAACCTCCTGCCTACACGGCAATTTTTTCCCGCAACACAAGACTAGCCAACTCGGCTCACCCCTTCACCCTACAACCCTCCCCTTCACGCACATTACGTTTTAGTAGTTCGTTTATAAATAGAACAACTCGATTGTGGAATTCTCTTCCGCAGTCGGTGTTTCCGAGCTCATATAACATCTCAGAGTTCAAACGTAAGGTTCATCGACATCTACTCATGCACCCTCCAGACCCCTAACCTATCGTATTTCATCTTTCCTTCAGATCAAGCTTACTACTATACACTGCACCATGACTTGTAAGACATGACGGACTAGTAGTACAAAGGGTGACTCCTAAGCTTCATCTTACCACAAAAAAAAATTACTAGATCTCATGGCTATACCAAAAACCCTTGCTAATTTTGTGACTTCCTCTTTCTGACTTCCCGTTTACAATCGTGAAGTTCCATCAAATACCTGATTCCTGATCACATCTCCCTCATTGGTAGTTGGTAGTGGTATCATTATAGAAGCTCGTAGTTCGATTTCACGTTTCACCATAGTCCTTTTTCTCTCACAATCTTTCCCTGGAAGATTGGAGGGAAGAAACTGGAGACAAGCTGCAGAGCAGAAAGACGACTGGAGGAAGAAGCTGATGGAGGCCACGGCTCGAATTGGCCATCGAATAAGAAGAAACCTAACGTCAACATATTTTTACTTTTCCTTCTCAATAATCAACTACATGAGCTACCGCATCTCATTATCATATTCGATTCCCAGACTCAAGCGTCGCGCTACCTACTAGCTATCTAGTAAAACGTCATCAACAAATTGGTTCGAAGATGGGATACTGACTCATATAAAGCTGTAACCACGGGAGTAACTTTATTATATATGACTTGGCGAAACTAAAGATGCTTTGTGGTTCGTGGTAGATACTGGTACATCTGGCCTGTTCGGCCGTGTGCCATATCCTGTTGCAGGGCCGGATTTATATATTGCGGGGCCCCAAGCACAACCTCGTGATGGGGCCCCCCAACAATGACTACCGTAGTTACGTTTAGTTTTAAATTTATTGTTTTGGTCGCAAAACTATGACGGTTGTATATTTGATTCCAAAAGAATATTATGAAAAACATTATGGCCAAACAATTTGTTTACTTCCCTTTTATCTAAAGACTAACCAAACAAAATATAAGAGGCGCGGGGCCCCCTGAGCGTAGGGGCCTCAAGCAATTGCTTGTTTTGCTTGTTGGTAAATCCGGCACTGTCCTGTTGTGTTCTTCGCCTTATACAGACCTGCCTTTTCGCGTATGTATGTTTCCGGACGTCTCCAAACAGCTAGATTCCACTGGATCCTATATAACGAAAAAATTTCGCCCAGCTCAACCATCAATTAAATTCCATTTCAAACAATCACAAACTAATCAAAAAATGTCTTATTAATACAAATGCAACACATATTCACAAATTGTTACACAAACACCGGAAAATACAATTCTAATTTCACAAATTGTTAATTCACTAGATTAGAGTAATGAGTATGAACATTTACTACAAAGTGTCTTGCAGTATGATTTGGTATGCTTTGGATAACCACAACAATGCATTCATGTTAACATTGGCTGACGCATCAAATGTAATAAGGACATCTGATTAATATATGTATCAGGCAGTAGGTGTGTGTATGCTGCCATAATTAACAATTAAGTGGTTCAATGAAGGATACATTCTAAAGGACAAGGAAGGAGGACTTGTTAGGAATTTATTAAGACATATTAAATTCGATTTAGCTTTGTGTATTAAGAATGGTGTTGATAATAGTGTTATGATATATAAGTGGGTAGTGGGACACTTTGGTGTGGGAAACAATGGGTTTGACTAGTTTTAGATCAAGGTCGTTAAGTTTATATAAGTTTAAGGATTTGAAAATAAAAACGAAGTTTGGTTATGTATTAAACTTTCAAAAAGGACTTCCATAACACAAGCCTTAAATTCTAATACCGACTTCTTTTAAAACCCAACAAATTTCAATTAAAATGAAATGCAAAATATCATGATTTCCTATCAAATCATCGCACAAGCCCAAAAGCTCTTCCCAATTTTCAATTGATATAAGTTAAGAGCCAGTAATCAAGGTGTGCCAAAGCAATCCTCTTTTTCTATTAAACAGGTGTACAATTAAAAGTGCGAACCAATAAATCAACAACAAATATCCATGAGAATGTTTTCATTAAACTTGCTCGTGTATGTGTGTGTGCTAGGGCATAATGGTATTTGTATTTTAATAGCTGTTGAATTTCACCTAAAGAAAAACTTTATTCTTCATTTCCCTTCAAGTGCTGTCGTTGCCAACATCTTCAGAGGTAAGCCCCATGATTGGTTTCCACCCTAAATCATTCCCTTCTCCTTGTTAGTCAGCTGAGTCCTGAGTATTTGCCATCGACAACGAACGAAAGCAGCAGCATCTTTCTGCCATACCCCCCGGTCCTTCCTCCCTCATCCCCTAAGCCCATTTTCCAAACATCTCAATGTGACTTCTACACTTCTCTTCGTCCCTTCCAATCCTCCTCATCCTATCACCGTGTGATGTATGATTATTGAGATTTATATCCACAGATTCTCCAGGCGTGTCACATCCTTCCTTCTGTACCGTCTCTCTCCACCATAGACAACAACAGCAACAACAAAAACATCTACTACTACGAAAAAAAGGACCAGAGAAAAAAAATTTCACCAAAGACGCAAAGCTTTAAAAGGACGAAATGCTGAAAACGGGAACGAAGGGCTGAAGGTAGCAGCAGCGGTGTGAGAGTCTGAAAACTACCACGCAGAGAGAGAGAAACAGAAAAAAACTTTACCAGGTGGCAAACTGTGCAGAGGTGCAAGGACCAAAGAAACTGTTTGGCGAGCTCTGAAAGGACGACGACGGGGGAAAAAAACTTTGAATTCTGAAAAAGTCGAGGAAATTAAGGAAAGAAATCAAAGAAGAAAGAAAAAAATCTTTTTAAGAAAAGAATACAGAAAAAAATTGTAACGGGAAGAAAAACGATCCAAACGAAGGGATAAAAAGGAACAGAGCTCGAGTGGAGCCCTCAACCTGCCTGCCTCCAGTCGTCGTCGTTCGTCCTTAACAGCGGAGACACACACAGGGCGCTGTTTCTGTGTCTTTACCTTCCTACCTACCTACACACGGTTGACGACGATGGCAGCGCGGGATGGAGTCAATTCTCGAGCAGCACAGCACACCTGCAACAGTTGGCGAGTCTCGGAACTCTTGTCATCGTCGTCGTCGTCGTCGGAGAGTTTATTTAATGGCAACAACAGCATGGGCAGAGGAAATAGTTAGGAAGATTGCAGATGCTGCAAGAGGGATGCCAGCAAATTGGGATTAAATTGGGGGGGGCGGTTGACTTTGGCGTTATTTGGCTCATCGTTCAACTTTCAAGCACCTCTAGTCATCATTGTAACGTTTCATGCTGGTTAACTTCAATTCAAGGGGAAGGACAGTATTTTTCTGAAAAAGAGAAAAATGAAAAAAAAATTTAAAAAATTAAAATTGTTACGATCCTATCGAGGAAAAACATTGACGAAATTGATAAAGTTCCAAGTAGGGCTTTCACAAAAAAAATACAATTATGCAATGACTTTTGATAGTATCCTGATGATATTTGAAATTTGTTTTATCCAACATTCATATAGAGTAAATATCGCTTGAAAAACACAAAAGTCATAATACTAAAGCTGACTATGTTCATTGTAATACATATATCCCACCGCTGCCACCAATTTTATGTAACGCCCTCATAACTCTGGAAGTTCGTAGCATAAAGCCATCACTTTTACAATTTTAGATAGGTGAGAGTATTCTGCATACACTGCTATCATACCCATGAAAATGGATGATACGGTTACAAAAATACAGGGTGATACATAAGTAATACTCTATCTTATTTCGGCGGCCCTACAGTCTAAACCGTTACGATTTACAAACTGGAATTTCATTGTTGACATTGTAGATAAAATAGGGGCTGACATGGTCTTTGCAAAAACCTAGAAATCTAGTCCTTCAGAGCTTAGCTACAGAACGATGGTCAACGACTTCTCTGGCTACCGTAAGTTAGTGAATAGGGTTTAAAGAACATAAGGGTTCATCAAAATCACGAAAGAATGCTGTAAAACGAGCCGTCCTTCTGAAAATAAACGTCGTCTACATCAATACCATCAATTTCAGGCCAAAAACGAGGCCAACATTGTTCGTAAACGAAATCCGTTCACTTTAATCAGCAGGTTTTAGTTTCTTTTGCTTTAATGTATAGCTCTAATCCAATAGCTTGGAGTTTAGCTAAGAGAGTTGAGGGGCATACGCGATCGAACGCCTTTGAGATATCTAGAGCAACCACAGCTAATTCGCCAAATCGATGCAATTTTTGGTTGAAGTGTTCTGTCAGGAACAATAAAAGGTTCATAGTGGACTTTTTGATCTAAAGCCGTATACAGTTTATGATTGAGGATTTGGTTAAAGTCTTGGCACCTCATAAGATTTATGTTGCGTCTAAATGGTTTTGGAGAGGATAGACATAACTGGCATTTGACGGTAGTTGGAGGGGTTGTTTTCTGTATGAGCTGAATTGGAGTCACTTCTCCGGAAAAGTATGACAGAACAAAGTTGCAGAGGTGAAGTGAACAAGTTGCCAAGAGTGAAGAGTATTTACTTTAGACGATATTAGCTATATTGTCAGGTCCAGTTAATTGGCTGGTTTCAAGCTTTGATTCTTGAAGCGGACTATGTCCATAAGTATCCGAAACGCTTGGGTAGTGTAGCTTGCATAAAAGTATCCCGCAAAAAAGATTTTAAGGCCAACAGAGATGCGAGTAAGTCAACCAGGTCCCCCAACTAAGTACTAACCACGTCCAAAGCTGCTTGACTTACTCAATCGAGTCAGAAATTTCGGGAAAAGAACAGATTCAGCTGAGGGAAAAAAACGCAACAAATTGCCATATTTTAAGAAGAAGAAATCACTGTTTTATCAAGACAACGCATCTGTTCATACTTCGGCAGTCGTCATAGCCAAAATTCGTTCACCCTACTCACCAGATCTGACCACAAGCGACTTCTTCCCCTTCCCTAAGCTTAAAGTTTGGTTTGAAAGACAGGTGTTTTCATCGAGCGAGGAGATTATCACCTACGTAAACGACTATATTGAAGCCCAAGACACCAACTTTTTTTGGGAAGTTCTGTATAACACAATTATCGAGGGGAAGGAAAGAGATGGAAATACAGGGTTAGCGGGCTACCACCGCGTCAACTCTCCGTGGCTTGTAATCGTATTAGTCAGTCGGCGCCACTGGATCAACTCTCCGTGGCTTGTCTATTTTGTCTGTCCGTAAACCATACGAACAACTTTCCTATGGCCCCGCACAGTGGGGCCAAACTGGACAAAATGCGCGCATACAGTAAAAAAATCACTTTCGATTTTTTCGGGTTCTAATGTCGAATTCTTTAAGACCAGTTATTATGAAGATCAGAAATTGTCACATAAAGGTCATTTGACTATGGTGTGATGTGTAAAATTAACGTCAATTCTTCAGTTTTTAATTTTTTTCGTTTTTTCTTATTTTTGACAATTCGAAAACATACTGTATCTCTTGTATGCAATGATGTGCGGTAATGATTTTTTGAGGAAAATAAAGGTCTATCTTTGCTTTATAACCCCACAAAGTTTCATGAGCCAATATTTGCATGGATATAATTGGCTGCATTAAACTGATTATTGTAAAGAAAAATGTTTTTTTACAATTAAAAAGATCAGAACTTTTTTGTGCAGTAGAGTGCAACGATGACATTTGTACGAAAAAAAAGTTCAAACATTCAAAAACATGTCATCAAATTTCCAGCTGCAAAAACTTGCAAGTTTGGCCTTGGTGGAGGTCCAAACATTTTCCTTTTTATAAAATAACGAAAATCAAATATTCATACTTTTTGTTTCTGGTAAAATAAAATATTCCAACGTGGTAACCCTGTATACGCTGCGAACGAAATAAATGGGGGAATCCCAGAATAAAAATGCTGCTAGCGAGATAAATGGGGGAATCCCCGAATAAATCATAATTAACGATTTCGTCAGACTTTTAGGGCATTGCAATTCAATCTCTACAGTGGTGAAGACGTTGCGTTGTTTCATTTTTCATTTAAATTAATTTTATTTATTAATTATTATAATATCCATTGACACTAAACATCTTAAAAATGGAGAAAACAGGTAGCATTATGGTTTTCTTATTTTATATTGTTGTTAATTGATGTTGGTTTTCAGATTTAAGGAGGTTGTTTTTCTATAAAAAATTTTTCAACAAGTCGAAAAGTGATAAAACTATGATTGATGAGATTGAAACTTGGGTCGTCGAAAATGGGTTTTGTGTGAAAGAGAATGTAGTAAAATGGTTCATCAAAAATCTAAAATCCTTCTGGAACAAGTGTCACCGAATAAATAAAGTCTTCGAATCAAAGTACGAATATTGGTTGAATCAAGATTTGTACGAAAGAAAACCAGCTGCCAATAAGCGTCCCCTTTTTTTAAATCCTGGGGTACGGAAAGATTTCGATTCGCTAAGTGACTCGCAAAAAAGACGAAGGACAGAAGGTGACTTATGATTATATTTGATTGTAATATTTAAAAACAAATTTCCAAAAAACGTAGTTTTCTAGCTCTTAAGTTATGAGTTCAGCCAAAAAAAAATTACATCAAACAATTGTTTAGATTATACAATAATGGAAAATTGTTTATAATAAATTCAAATTCATATTTAATTATAGATTTGCGTCAAAAACGTTCGAAAGAGCTGATATTTGCAGCAAGTTCATCTTTGCGATCGGAGGGAAATCCGAAAGCAGCTCGAATTTTATCTGAGGTAGTCCAAAATCCTGATCATGTCCAAAATTGTTTAAAAGCTCATGAGAAGCGCAAAAACATCCCCGCGGAAATGAACAAGGATAAAGCTAGCTCAATTTACCTCGATTGTGAACTTACGAAAGAAAAATACAAGAGATTGAGAATGAACACCTCAGATGTAGGCAAGTCACTCGTTTACTTGTTAGTAACTTGCTTTTAGATGAATAACTAAAAAAATCAATTTTTAATTTTAAAGATAGTTGGGAGTTTGATAATGAAATTTGATGTCGGATTAATATTTTAAAGAAAATTTTAAAAATATATTATACGATTTTCAGACATGCAGGGTTATCCAAACTATAAAAAATTGGCTCGCGCAAAGAGAGATTGCTATCCGGAAAATGTTGTTGTAAATGAAACTGAAGCAACAGTAGATCTGCAGAGTTTACTTGATCATACTGCAAAAAGAATTTTTCTGAGTTTGCCTCAAAATCAGAACAGAGATTTCATCATTTATTACAAATGGGGTTTTGATGGCAGTTCAGGTCAATCCGAGTACAAGCAATTGTTTTCAGAACAGTCGGCATCAGATGCATCAGTTGTAATTACAGCTCTTGTTCCGATTCGAATTATTGATACCGCTGATTATTCAATTGTTTGGAAAAATGACACCCCTTCATCAACTCGGTATAGTGTTTAATTTTTACATTTGAATACTTCCAATAACATTATGAACACGAATATTATGACATGAAATGTCTTTTTTGAAGATACTGCAGGCCGATCCGCATTTCCCTCGAGACAGAAACTTCAGAGTCTGCTAAAGAAGAGTACGAACGAGTTCAGAGTCAAATCGGGCGACTGATTCCAACTAAGATCTTGGAACCATTTGAAGTAACTATAGAGCACAAATTATTTATTACAATGGTTGATGGAAAATCCATTAATGTACTGCAGGGGAATGTAGCATCATCGGTATGATAAACAATGTGTTATCCTAAAATTAAATCTACACATCTATTTATAATGATATTTGAGGCCTTTCGAAAGGTTATTTAATTCATAATTTCTCTTAATCTTTTCCTTTTAGAGATGTTATATTTGCAAAGCAGGGCCAACAAATCTTAACAATCTTGAGTTTGCGAAATCCGCCTTGCAAGATATAAACGATGAATCTTGTTTCCAATATGGTGTTTCACCCCTTCATGCACGCATTAAGTTATTTGAATTTGCTCTACATGTTGCTTATCGGTAAATCAAGTTTTATTATTATTTGTAATCGATATTATCAGAATAATGATCATCATTATTATTTATTCATTTATGTATTCATCATATACCTAATTTTTTTGTACGTTTTTATAAAGATTGGACTTACCCAAAAGTGCACGTGCAAAGGGAACAAAATTAACAGATAAGCAAAAATCGGTAATGAAACGAACAAAACAGCGCATTCAAAAAGAATTCATGCGTGAATTACACCTGGCAGTTGATATGCCTAAAGCAGGTACTTTCTCAGTTTCATCTCTCATATGAATATGTTTTAAAGTATTCGTTTCTTAATAAAAATTTGATTTTTCAGGGTTCGGTTCAAGCAATGATGGAAATACTTCTAGAATTTTTTTTGCAAATATCAAAAAGTCAGCCAAAATTTTGAAATTTGATGAAAAAATTCTCGAACGAATGGGTGTGATTTTGACGGCTATCAACATTTTCCAAGACTTGGACGCAGAAAAGTTTGGTATTTATGCTGAAGAAACGGCTCGACTGATTATCAAAAAGTATTCCT
This sequence comes from Thereva unica, assembly GCA_949987705.1. Taxonomy (NCBI): domain Eukaryota; kingdom Metazoa; phylum Arthropoda; class Insecta; order Diptera; family Therevidae; genus Thereva; species Thereva unica. The sequence goes on from OX465284.1 coordinate 107,973,150, forward strand.
TTTGGGCAATGAGTCCAACCGTCCACAAAATTCTTCTGCATGGCAAAGAAATCATATCTTACAATATTTTGCCAATAGGTAAAAAATAAATACATTGAAAATGGAATGGTTTTTAAAAGAAACTGCAATGAAGATAATGTTTGTTCATTTCAGGCACATTATCAGAAGAGTCCCTTGAACATCGCAATAAAGAGTACAAATCTTATCGGAGCAGGTTTTCGCGTAAAATGTCAAGAAAGGACACTCTAACAGATGTTTTTAATCGATTTTTAATGACATCAGATCCATGGATAACTCATTTGAGAGCATCAACAAAAATGAAGAAACAGAAGCAGGAACTGCCTCTTGCTGTCAGGAGTCTCCTGAAAAATTCGGCTGAGATTGAGAATAGTGATAGTGAGGAGGAAATATAAAGCAAGTCTTGTATTAGATACTTGTACTGGATATAAAATAAAAAAAATATTTTTACTATATTGTTGTTTTTCTTTAAAATTTAGAATCAATATAGCTTGAAAAACCTGTATTATCATACTAAATGGCTTCGAGTAATGAAATTCAACAGAACTCGACAGTGGCGCCACCTATAACTGTTCAAAATTTGTTTATGACCTCAATTTTAAACTCAGCGACCTCAAAACCCCATATAATCACATCAAATAGCATATTCTACTTCAATTAATATAAAAATCGACGGTGGCGCCACCTATAATTGTTCAAAACAAGTTTTTGACCTCAAATTCGAAATCAGCGACCTCAAAAACATAAAGAAGTGTTTGTATAGCGATTTTAATATGATTTGTGCGTCCGTAAATGCGTATGCGCGCGTTTTTCCGAGTTTGGCCCCACTGTGCCCCGTCCAGTTATCAAGTAGAGGAATCATCCCTTCCAGTGCCTGTTCAAGACTGACTTTCGCAGGCATGCACCAGCCTTCTATATTGGTGCCTAGCTGCACGTCGCTGTTCTGTTTCGTAATGTTTTGTACAGCGGTTTTGTCTTTGTGTTAACAGCGGTGGTGTTGTGGTGTTTGTTTGCAGCGGCCTCGTTACAAAGGTTAAAGAGGTAAGCGTCGCTTGGAAAAGTATTTTAACTAGGAAGGAGTAACGTTTAAAAAGAAAAACTACATTTGACCGATAAATACTTGTGGCTATGTTAGGTTCAAGCATTACAGTTTAGAGTGTCATGTATGCCTTGTAGATCTTGATCTTATGGAAATAAAAGCGCGACTCCAGTAGATACTGTCGCAACAGATCTGGTTGGTAGCAAACGTCAGAAGTGGTCTGGGCAGCCAGAAGCTCTTCAAAAGATCCCGAGAACCCATGATCTCAACAGAATACCTTAACCCCTATAGACTGCAACTACATAAGTGCATGTTTTACAACAAAATCCCCGTGCAAATCAAAATTTCTCTATAGTTTTATCTAAATTCTTTATCCGCCTTCTAAAAGCGCTCAACTCAGTTTCTTAAGCAACTTATCCTCTCTCTCTCTCTACTTGCATTAAAAATTCAATTTGACTTCACATCTCCTTACAGCTTCGCGTACTAAAATCCAGTGCACAAAAACCACCCTGAGACTACACTATCCAACCCCCGCCCGGTAAGAGAAAAATGTCGACAAGGATTCATGGATTTGAGAAAGTTGAGAAAGGACAAAAAAGGACAGCAGCGCAAAACGCAACGAGAAGCAGAAGGGGGACAGTTTTGATTGCAGTTCGTTTGCATAAACATAATTGAAACATAAAGAACGAAGTCACCAGCTGGCAAGAGACATGCAGGGGAGACAGATAGCAGGCGAAAGATCAACCGATGGTAATGCCCAGCCACAAACTGCATCCAGCTACAGCGGAGTTTTTACAGAGAGCCTCGGACCACCACTGGTGGTAAGTAAATTTATCCTTTTTTTGCTCTAGGATGTGTTTCCTTTTGTTATCTTTTCTGGTTCATTTTATCTTCCTCTCGTGCTGCTCAATAAGCTCCTGGAGGATAAAACAAAACTTTCTCTGCTTAAATCTAGGATGAGGTGTGAGAGAAAGCGCTGTGATCACTGTGTCCTATGGTAGAGAGTGGCGGACGTATTTCGTATTTTTTTTTCTATGAGCACCAGAAGGAATATCTCGCGCCCAGGACTAAGTGAAAATGCGAAAAAGTTTCACTAATGAAATTGGGTGGTTTGACGCCAGTACTTTCAAAAAGAATACTGCAATCGTTACAGAAATTTTCGCGGGCGTTCGGGGGTGGGAGCGCAAAAGTTTTACACCAATGCAGAATTTTTGCCCAGTTAGCAACTTTTGGCGAAAGGTGTGAAAGCCCTGAAGATGTGTAAGGAGAGAGCAAATTAACCGTCGTCGGGCGAAAAAGTTTTCCCTTTTCCTTTTCAGATTTTAATAATTAACTTTAATAAAACGAGGAGGCGAGAAAAAGAATGTAAGCAAGTATATACACAGATCAGCGATTGTTGATTTCGTTTTTGGTAAGTACATAATTTCTCATGTGAATCCTTGCTGTGTGTGTGTATTTGTTGCTTCCATCCACCACTTCCATGTATTTCCTCCCCCACCACATTTTATCTGTGCGTTTGAGAAACTTTTTATATATATTTCCGCAAGAATCCTTTTTTTTATTGGTATGCATGTAGTTTTGTCACAACTTTTGCACTTCACTTGATTTATGATTTAAGTGGAAAAAGTTTTTCATTGTGCGCGCATTTTGTGGAGTATTGTTGAGCTTCAAATGGATCCGTTTTGTGTGTTTCTTTACAATGAAGGACTTTTTTTTTTATTATTTATGACAAATTTGTACTTTACAAATTTTTTTTTTTTAAAATATAAATATAAATTTTTATAGAATAAAAGAAATGGTTACTAAAGGGCCACGTATAAGTCGGGTTTCGCGATCAGCGTGCTGGGATTGAATTTTTACAAGTTCGTTGTCGACGAAACCTGCATCTTGCGTGGGCCATTCTTAAGTACCAAAAGGACTTTTTTTTAAACAAATATATTTTTTATATTAGAAGTTGTTGTTGACATGCATCAAAAATCGGTAAGAAAATTTTAAATTTTTAATATAACTAATCAAGTTCAAATTTTAGCATAACCCTAGAAAGCTATAGCCTCAACAACACTAGCTTTAATACCTCAGCAAAGCTGTTACGTTTTTACGAAGTCGTAGGATAAACCTACTCACAGCCGGCCGTTTTGATAGTTTCAGCAATACACCCTGTATTTTCCGGTATCAATGGCTTTTTAGCGAGTCTTCGACTGAATAATGCAACTTCTACGGTTCTTCGTCAGGGTGTTTCTATTTTAGAGTCCTCCCTATAGACGTTTTTCGGTCTTCCGAAGGAATGAAAAGGTGAAACCCGGTCCATTGCCTCGTTACTTTTTTATCATTCGCGATAACACTGACCCTTAATCCTTTAGAGCAGAGTTTTTCAACCGGGGTGCCGTGGCAACAGTCACAGTCCTGCGAAATTTTCTTTCAGTCGTTTGTTAAGGCCAGTTTCACCAAGGCCGATAACCAACCAACAAAAATCTGCTAAAAACTGTTATTTGTGGAGAAGAGGTTGAAAAAGGACGATGGGATAAGCAGATTTTAGAGCCTAAAGTTTAGCCAGCGGCGATGGCAAATATTCCATTGAATTGAAGGAAATGACTCTCCAGGAACTTTGGAAAACTGAATGTCTTCAATTACCATTCTTTCAAGATCTGACTAAAAGAAGGCATCATTCAATCTCAATCATCACCTACGTTCTGTAACCATCCCGATGCGAGAATTCTAGTGAATGGTCCACTATTCGCATCCTTCAGAGCTTCTAGGCTTCTGTTTACATATTCTAGCGCAATAATAGATAAAAGAATCGGTAATCCATCCCCTTGATCCAAACCTTGGTTGTTTTTTTGTTAGTAACGCCGCTGTAATGTCATCATAGACCTCATAGAGTTGACGTTATAAGAGTAAACAGCCTGTTACGCTAGATCCGTAGATATAGCCCATCATTTTAATACATAACATAAGGAGTTGAAGAACATAGATGATCGAAAAGCTACGACTTTATTATCCTGGGCACTTTTGTCTCATTTAGTACCATCAATTCCAATTAGATTCTTCACAACCAAAGGATGCTTGCTTTACCTTCATAGAAATTTATGAATCAGACTTTCCATTTTTCCAACCGCGCTCAAATATTAATAAATAAAACTGTAACAGCTTCTTGTTTTTTTATAAACAATAACTACAGTCTGAATCCTCATGATCAATTTACTACATATATGTATGTTTTTAAGCAATCTTTTAATAAAATAAATTCCACTTACCTTAACTATCAACTAAAAGACTTCCATGTTGGCTTGAACATCCCCAACAAGTTTATTTTGAAAAATTTATTGTAATCATAACTTTACAATTTCACTACTTTCACCAGAAATATTTAAACACAAATTAATTAATTAAAATATTTAAAAATTATTATTCCTCGACTCCGAAACCACGAATTGTTGTCAAACAACAAAACCCAGCCATGCGCAGTTTGAAAAAAAAAACGATCAAACATGGCCAAAAATTAATTTCTTTTTATTCACTGCAGTTAAATAACATTTAAACTATTTCAATTAAATAAATATTAAAATTTAAGCAAAATATTTACTTTTCTACTCTTTAAATTAATAAAAATAACATTTAAAAAAGAAAAATTCAAGCAAAACTACACTTCGGTAATTAAATGTTTTTTTAATTCATAAATCGAACGAATCTTTCGCTTCGTATCGTTAAACTAAACAGACTTAACGACAAAACTGTGACAGTTGGATTTATATGATCAAGCCGTTGTTGGGAAGTGGTTAATTGTGTTAACTTGTAGTTTTTAGTGTTTTTTATTGATTTATTTAAGTAAATATATTAAACATGAAGTGTTAAAGAATGTATTTTATTATTTTAAGTAAGTATTTCCTGAATTTTTATCGATCACAATTAATAAAGAAACAAAAATGTTATAATGATCAAAAGATTGTTACAAAAAAATTCTTGAATAATTTACGGGGCATTGTTTTTGTGTAAATTTAGTTTTAAAATATTAGAACAACATTATAAGTTAAATAGCATAACCTTTTTAAAATAGTAAAGCAGTTGAATCTTAAATTTCATAACAATTGGAGAAATAACGAAAATCTTCTTCAGAGACATTGCATCACGTTTGATTTGTTTGGAAAAAGCTCATCTAAGGTAAGTGAAATAATATATTATATAATTTAATTATTGGTCATCAAAATACATTTGTGATACAATGCTGCCAATTTCTAATGTATATCTTGCGAGAGGCTTTGTTAAAGATGCGCAAGCTGGTTTATTTTTGAAATAGTTATTAAAACAAATCCGTTGCATGTAGTTTTCTTGATAGACTGCACATTTATATTATTTATGGAGTTCAAATGGCTGCCGCCACAGGCATGGTAGTAGCCCATCTGCTTGTCAATTGCTTGGGGCGTATTTCGCGAATAACTCAACGGATGTATTCCAAGGGTGTCAATGGTTTGTGTATTGTTAGAGTAACAGCGGTCCTTAACATGTTCCCATGAAAAAATTCCATTCCATTTCAATTTTAAGCTTAGGTGTTACTCTTATACTATTAGTCCAAATCGAAATAACACGCTCAAAACCGAAACCAACAGATGGCCAACTCAGTAACTACAATTTAAACGCGACGTGGGAATCTATTGATGAAAACTTGATGGCACATTGAGATGAATTTGATGACTATGCATTTTTCAGAACCATACAAAAACAAAAACTTATCCTACGTTGATCTTCATTATGCCTAAGCTTAAGAATGATTCTTTGTACTACTAGTTAGTGATGTCATACTCATACAAAGGATATACTCGCAGATGTTGCAGGATACTAAAGAAGAAGGCAATGAAGATGGCGTTTAAACTGTTGGATGTTGCAAATACTGATTTCGGAAATTGTTCCACAGTCATCATCGTCATCATCACTGGTGCTACAGCCCTCACTTGATTCCTGGCCTTCTCACGAATCTTCTTCTAACATCCTCAGTCTTGCATCGGAAATCCCAATTTTGTTCCACAGTTGAATGTCAGAGTAAAAATAAAACAGTTTTAGGGGTCTCAAACCAGATAAACGAGTTGTATTTTTGAAGATCAAGCGCAAATTTATTCTAAAGTTCACAACTTTATCCCAGAAACGCTGGATAGCACTTTCCTACTTCATATAATCTTAGCGCTGTTTAAAAACGCCATAGCGATGGTCTTTGAAATCTGTGGGACAAAACGTTTGCAAAATACGAGGAAGTAAATTGCTAGCTGCTCGATAAGTAGGTACACTCTGTCGGAGACGAAGAGCATCAGGCACTTGCCTTCGATCCAGGAGCCTGGCGATGCTTTGCAATGCTATTTTTCCGCTGCAACACCAACTCTGCATTTACGTTTGTCATAATGAGAAGATTGTAAACTTCCAAAATATATGCAGTACCAAGCGCAAGGAAAGATAATATGGATAATTTCAACCAAGGGAAACCCACGTTTCTTTCAAACTACAAAATCCTTCACTCCTCTAGATCCTGCATAAAAACCGCATAAACTGAAAAAGAATGCACCAAATCCCTCCCGGTCATAATCACCGAATCAGATTATGTCACCCAAACAAGAAATGATCCGCGTTCCATCAGCAACATAAAATTACTCGAGCAAAGTCCTTCGAACGTGGAATCGAGTTAGAAGCCAACAAGTAAACTAATAATTACATCAAAACATCAGTAAATGGTCAAAAAGCCATAATTCACTTAGGAACGCTGCCATAAAATGCCAGTTCCTAGACTGTCAGCTGCTCATTCCTGTCAGCAGGATCCTATCTGTCCACAAGGACTGCATCATGCCATCGTCATCATCATCGTCATAGTCATCGAGGTGGCTACTACTGTTCATGGCAGGATGTCGCATCGTTGTTGCCTGTGGCTGGTGTGAGATTTCAAATTAGGTCTGTTCCTGGGATGTCCTGTCTGAGCTGATAGTATGGCAGCTGCTGTTCTCCGGGAACGTTGCTGCAGCAGCCTGGATGCGGGACGGTCTATTCAGCCGAAATTCTACTGTATAACGGAATTATGGTCCCCCAGCAGAATCCATTTCGCTGGGGTTTCCTAGTAATGCAATCAATTGCAATCTATGTTGTCAGGTGAAAGCTGCATCAATTAGGGAGATTTCATTTACGCAATGAAGTATCCCACCCCCGACGTCCTCCTGCTAAAAAATAGTTATCTAACACAAAAATTTTGGATTTCACGTTCGAGTATTTCAGTATTTCGTTATCACTGTCCTAAGCTGCATAATCCCTTCCAGGTGGAGGAAAAAAATGCAAATTGCAAGCCATCACAGCCCTGGCTACCGTCAATCTCTCTGCGGAAATTAAAGTCAGGACTCAATCTCATACTTGCATACAACCAGTTCATTTTTTGTATCCCCATCAAGCAAAAAGTGCCTCAACCCCTCCTGCAGCACCCCCACCAGAGCCCCCCCATCAACATGCTGTTTTCCTGTTGGCTTTTAAGGTGGAATCCACCCAGGGTGGCTGCTCCTGCAGAGCTATGAGTCTTCGTCGTCGTCGTAAACTGACTGCCGTCAAGGAAAATGCAGTGCCACAGTTTTACCTGTAATTATATTGGAGACATCTGACTGCTGCTGGTGGTGTAGTGGCATCGTGTCTTTTTCACCTAAGGTAGTCAAGTAAATGGCAATCGACTAGGTAAATTTCGGCTTCAATGCATCATGCTCTAGGAGGGCATGAAACCAATAAGGCCCAAGGGTGTTCTTCTAATTTCAGGGCCGGATATGAGCATCCGTAATGAACAATTTCGAATGCTCGTCGGCTCCTTGCTGCTCGTTTGCCAGTTTTGTTATTGGCTTTAAACATTTTCACCTTCCAGTCATTTTGTGGGATTTTCTTAACGATATGCTGTCGGACATTTTGGCAGCAGCAGGGACAGTTATGGGGCGAACGTTGAAAAGATGAACGAAGGCGCAATGAGTTCAATAATTAATTTGATTTTATATTAATTTAGGGAATTTTGGTGTGTATTAAATGGATGCAGGACCGTAAGGAAGGAGTTTCTTTGATGGAATTTTAGTTTTTGAGTTAGAGGTTGGGGTATCTGGACAAATGTTATGGATTCTCAGTTTTAATTAGATTTGCTTTAACCAAATTTAACTGATATTTTTAAAGCTATCTACATAGAAGTTTTAAGGAAATATATAATACCAGGATTGGCTGATCTGTTCCTTGCGGGCAAACTTTAGCCTTCTCTACAAAGCCAGGATCTGAGTTAAAAGCCGAAGGTTTAGTTGAATGTTTAGATTCAACACTCTAGCTACGTTCCACCCACTAAAAAGGTGTGGTGAGAATCTAGCACCAATCCATTAGCAAGGAAATGCGTGCTTGACCTCCTTGGCGCGGGCCTATAGAACGCCGTACTTGCCTCTGCTGCTGGTTCTGCCCTAGCCTCAACTTGAGTGCCTTCAGCTATTACGACTGTATCGCCAGGCACCAAAAGCACCCCTCATAGCACGGACACAAACCCTACTTTATACTTCCAGATACCAAAAGCTCACCGCACCACGGACATAACCCCGACCAGTTACTCTCTAGCTATACTACTTGATTTTCTGGGCAAAACTGTGAATCGTCCAACCTAAAGCACTCAATAATTGATTGAGGTATTAACTCAGTTCGCTTTGTTCCCTCATCCGTTTGGTATGAGTTTCGAGCTCTAGCTCGAAGGGCACTTTGCCGATAGGCAGAGATTATTTTCCTCTAATTCACCGTTCTGTTCAAAGCCGCTGCCCATATTGGCACTGCATTCAATAGGGCCAAATACTCTCGTAATAAGGGGACGTCAGCTTGGCCTTCTTATTCTTCTTCGATGGCTCTACAGCTTAAATCGAGCCATGGCCTCCATCAGCTTCTTCCTTCAGGCGTCTTTCTCTTCCTCCAGCTTCTTATGTTGAAGAATTCTGCTGCAACAGTCTAAATACGAGTCTTCCCACCTTGAGCGTTGTTTGCGTTTATACTCTTTGTTAAAGTCGTATTTTCCATATATTGATTGGGCCGCTTATCCATCGATGGATCTTGCTCTCAAATATATCTATATTGTCTACGGATTTCTGGGAGAGGTATAGGTATAGGGCACTCTATATTAGGCATGTTCCTTGCGAATGCTACGCTGGTGGCGCAAGCTGTTTCCTCCATGCTCACCCATCGCACTCCGAAACTGAGCCTTCGGCCAATCATCACTCCCAAATATCTATGCGCGAGCTATTCGACAAGCCGCCTTTCGTCTCTTTTATATGTAATCCATTCTAAAAGCTTACTCGGTGTTTAGGAGGCATATCGGCCGACGGGTTCAATGACCTTTTGACGCTCCATTGCTTAGGGAACACTCCTTCTCACAGGCGCCCTGTGAATAGTTAGGCGAAACAACCTGATACCACACTGCCTATCAGCTACATCGCTCTGTAAGCTATACCGTCCACTGCAAGGGATTTTCCATCGGCAATCCTACTTGCGGCTTCCACAATATCTTTCAAGCTGACTCTGGAAAGTCTGCGTCTTTCACATTTACTGCAGTCAGGCTGTATGGGCTCCCGTTTGCACGATACCTTGCAGCATTACAGAGCAGGTAGTCGTTTGGGGCTCTAGAATCAAGTCCAAATTAGTTTGGAACTGCTAGAACGCCATAACAAGCTATATACTCTATCTTTGCCAAACAGGTCGCCAGCTCCACCCGATCTCATTAAATACAACCGCCAGAGAACGCTGACTTCGATGAACCGAAAATGGCTTCCTCTCTGATTATGCTCTTTTTTAAAAAAATTGAAAAAAAAACGGTCTCGGGGGGAGAAATGAAAAGCCAAAGGCATGCTGATTTTTATCGAAACTGATTCGAACCACGGACCTCTAGAATGGTGGTCGAACATTTTGACTCGAAGGCTAACAGACCGACTAGAATATCAGTCTGCAGTAATTGCCTCTATAGATTTCAAAAGTGGGGCTGAACTACACTACTATGAACACACAATAAAACCTTTAGAAGCTGTTTTCCGATTAGAGCCCACGCCATAAAAGAAGGGAATTTAAAAATCGCTGCTGTCATGCACAGTGAGAGTATCGAACGAGCAACTTCACTCTCTCTGTTTAAAAATGCTAATTACCGGCTCATTTATATTTTCAATTACAATTCCACACGCCAATTCCAATTTCCCTTCTTTTATGGCGCGGGCTCTACTTGTAGTTGATGCCTCGGTGCCATTTGGCTCCTGGAACGAGCCAACAAATAGCTCGATAGCATAGTGTCATGATTTTTGGCTCGATTGAAGATCCAGCGCGGTGGGTCGAGGCCACACGTTCATCCTTGTTTTGACTTGGGGCCTTAAGAGCGATTTTGGACTGCTTTAGTACAACATCTTATTTTGGTCTGGTACAAAATATAAGTTTTTCGCCATGCTGTCTTCTAACGATAAAATCTCAAGTGACTACACTTACCCAAAATAATTACCTCAAACGTCTACGTTATCCCCCAAAAAAACCCCCCTTAAGCACTTTACGCATACCAAAGCCCATTATCTAAGAGCTTTCTGCCAGAATCCCTTCTTTAAGTCAATTCCACCATTGGGAGATGACATTCTCTATCCTGAAAGATTCATGTATTCCCAAGGAAATCCTTTCTCCCGGGGACACCTTGTACATATTTATGGAATACATTTCTCCGTAGCTAAGCGTAGCCCCGTACATCATCCGTCGCTTGATTGCATAACGTCATCTTATGCAACGGTGGCGTGGCGGTACTCACTGCACTGTGTGTGGCACTACTGTTGAAAAAGGAAAACTTGAGAGGAGCTTTTTTCTTGATATTGGGTCCTGCTGCTGCCTTAAGCTGTACACAATCTGAAGCCCTTGCCTTGGATCCTTTCACCTTCCTTTGTGTCCACGGTCCTGGGTTCTGGGTTATAGTAAAAGTGTAGAAGACAACTACAGAGCAGCGCTGGGCTGACTTATATGAATCTCTTCCGTCTTGGGTAATGCAAACATAGTCGAGACATAACCCAGCAAACATTATGATTTGAGATCGAATCGAAAGCTAATCGTTAAAATGAACTACAATTGCGATCTCGAAGCCGTTTTCGAATTGAAATCGAAGTAAAAAAGAACGAAAAGGACCGCTAGGTCGAATCGCAAAAGCGATTCGAGTTTCTTTCGTTTTTTTCGCCAAAACGAAAAATTCTCGAAACCTTTTAAAGGCGAATTTTACTTTTAGTATTGTACGCGGTTCTCTTCTTTTAAAATTTCGAATTTTTTTCGTAAAAACGAAATATTACCGTAATTTTATTTCAAAGTATTTCTTTCTCGCTCTCTTCCTGTTCGAGAATTTTTCGAAGCACTCTAAACTTCGAGATGATGTTTGCTGGGAATGGCGTCGTCTTTTTTGGAATAAACACACAATCGTACGTCTGCACACACATGTCTGCACCTGAGTCAGAGGGCAAGCACAGTCTACTCATAAAAGGACACATCCCAGGATGTGAATTTATTTTTGCCAATTTCTTTCCTCGTAATAAAAGGAGCTGGAAAAATTCAATTTTCGGGCTCTTAGAGGAGTGATAATGTTCGCCCGTGCTGCATATGAGTGGAGTATGCAGATTTCTGGGTTCTGGGGGATAAGGAGCAGGACTTTAATAACAAGAAAGGATGAGAAATGATGCGGTGAGGTTCGGGCTGCTCTGCTGGTGTGTTAGAGCGCGCCGTGCATGAACATCAATTACAGCGATGAATGAGCTTCGGTTAGGCAGAAGCAGGTTTTAGCCCAAAATTAGATAAAAATCCGAAAATCGATTTGGAGGGGGACCACTGAGCTCATTTTATCCCCACTCTATTTTGCCGCCGCAGTATCCGTTAAATAAACAGTTCCGTTCGTTGAGCCTTTGTCAAAGCCCAGCTTATTGGAAAAAAACGCTTACTCTCCTGAAAGCACTTCAAACGAATTTTGTTCTACAGTATTTTTTTTTGTGCCTGTTCTCAGGGTCTTGGTACCGCTTGTGTCGTTGTTATAGTGGCAGCCCTGGGGGAGGGTTCAGGGCGAGGGAGGGGCAGGGAATTAGGGGCGGGGGACCAGGAATTTGAACCCTTAACATAGCTGTGGGCTAAGTATGTTCTGCTGCAGCAGGACCAGAAACTGAAAAAGAAAGATGGGAAAAAGGACGAAAAAAAGCTCTGAAAATAAACTTCCTCTGATCTCGTGCATCAATTTGGGTGCAAATTAGATTTTTTCTCTACAAAAAAAAAATATAAACGGAAAAAATATAGGGTGGCTCCAGCTGGGGGGAAGACTACGAAGAGCTGGATAGAAAAGTCCTCAAGGTAAACTCTTTCTGCTCCACCACTTACCTGTACACTGATGAACCGACTTCACCGGTAGCTTTGACTTTCCTTTATCGTGTCCCGTTATCCTAGGTTGGACATGCTTTTGTTTCGTAGATCGCCCGAAGAGTTGTGGTAGCAATCTTTTCGCCTTTTTTCCTGCCAGGTTTTCCTGTGTGTGTGTGTGTGTATAAAATGTCCTTCTTTTGCATCTGTCAATTTGTCGAAGTTTTTTCGCAATGATTTTTTTTCCTCACCGGCAATCGAAGGTATGGAAGCTATCGTCTTTTTGATACTCTCTGTTTTTCCGAATAATATTTTTTTCTACCTAAACGTTTTTTATTTTTTTTTTTCATCCTCCAAAAGAATTCGTTCTAAAGTCTTCTGTAGAATGCGATGAGTTGACAGGAGCAGAAAGGTGCTGGTGGTGGGAGTAGAGACGGGGGTGTGGTACAAACCCATCATGGTTTTTATAAGCGGAAAATTCGATTATTTCTGCAGTTTTAGTTTTTGCCCGGTTGTTGGTCTCCTTTTTGCTCGGCTGACTGGCTCCTGTTCTTTTGTTGTCGTATAACATACATGTTAAAGAGTTGAGTAGTGGCTTCAGTGAGTCCGCTTTGTGAAATTTTCGTTGCTTAATTAAGTTTATTTAAAAGAGCTTGTGAAGTACCCTATTTTATGTGGTTTTACTTGTACCTCATCTCTCCCCCATTTTCTGCGCTACACACTCCTCCGACTATATGTTTTTAGGAGGGACACCACCAGCTCAAGGATGCTACTCTATGCTAGTTACTTTGATAATATTTAACTATATATAAAGTTCCTTGTTACCGAGAGCATTTTCATAATATGAAAGCAGTAGATTCACTTAAAAATAAAGATGGCAGATGCCAAGCAAACCTTCAACAAAAAATTTCCTTCAAACATTTTAAGAGAAGATGAAAATAGTTGACATTTACGGTTTTGTGACGACGTTGAAAGGAAAACATGAAACACGAAATTTAGTTAATATTTTTATGTGGGATGAACTTTGTATGAATGAAGTTGATTCAGTTCAGTATTTTTGGTGTGTGTTTTATTGTTAGTTTGGACATAAGTACAGATAGTTGTTTGGACAGATTTTCTTCATAGATTGACAATACCCCTGGCAGTGTCCTGTTTGTACAGTTTTCGGTAGTCTTTGAAAAACTTTTAAAGGTCTTGTTTGAAGCAACTATTAAAGATCTCTCTATTGTTACCTTCCTGAGTTTCGAGAGTTCTTCATTCCACCACGGCAGACCATTTTTTACTCCATCTTACTGGGCAGAATGTCTTATTCACCGTGTGGATAACGTTAGCATAAGATGTATCCTTTTGCTATAGGCAATTTGTAGAGAGTCTTGCTTTCAGGACCAGACCGAACTTCTTTCAGCCCGTCTTGGGTTAATGTCATGTGTTGAGGAGCTTCAACCTGCAGGTTTACCCTGAAGCATATCCACGTGTGATACGAGTAAGACACTTAATGTTATCAAACAGTCTTCTTCTCTGAAGCTTCCGTGTTCGCGGACAACGTGATGACCAGCACTTCTTCTCAACCTCTGCTTGGAATACGCAGTCTTGTCAACACATAGCTAGGATTGAATTAATAATAGAATCGAATTCTACTACGACTCAATAATGAATTGGTAGTGGTTACAAATCCATCTACACTGCATATAAGTAGATAGTAGAGCGGTTTTTGTTCCCATACCAAACCGTCCCAATACCTACTCACATAAAACACAAGTGAAGCACTCACATCGGCTCACTCAAATGACTGTCAAATAACAACTGCGCGTCCAAAATGGCTGAAACTTTTGGTGAGTAACTGTCAAAAGATGCACAATTTCATTCACTAGCTTTTATAGACAAGTGCTGCCACCTTCATGTTGAGGTCAGAATCTTTTCAGACCACCCTCGTATATCCAGTACATGGGTTTTGGTTGTAAACTCCATGTGGATCCGCAAAATCTGCGGCAAGATCACAGGAATCTGCAGGTCCTGCATGTATTGCTGGTTCCAGTTGAGCTTGGTATGTAACGCCACTCCTAAAACTTGATGGGGAAAAAGTGCATAAAGTTAATTTTGAAAGTACTTCACGGCTGCAAATGCACCTAGTAATTTACGATCGCAAGCGCTATATTTTACTTGCCCTGATGTTAGCTTTTGGGAAAAGAAATCAAGGGGTTGCCTTGAACGGGCCGTGGTACAACTATGCCTACGGTTACTTCTGATTTATCTACCATCTATGCCAATGGAGTATTTGCCTTCGAACGAGCGAGGAGGACTGCGTCAGGTTATGCCTGTTTGCACCACTCGAAAGCACCGATTAGTTCTAGTGTCCACTTAAAAGTAGTTTTGTCCTTTCCGCATGACGCATTGAAGTTTTGCTGCGTCCCACAGTGGGACCAAATCCAAAAAAGCTGGCCAAAAGTCAAAAAGTGCATTAAATGATCTCAAATTTTACACTCGGGGGTTTTCGGGGTCGCTGATGACGAATCCGGTGTCGAAATTTCGATTTTCAAAATGGCGGACTCAATATGGTTAACATAACCTCTTAAAAAATCAAAAAAATTGTTTAAATATAATGTTTAATACTTTTGATTAATTTTTTTTATAAGCAAGTTATTTTATTAGGAAGTTATTGTTTATTAGAAAAACAAAATAAGAATTTTTAAGAATGCAATTACAGAAGAAAATCATTGTGAATACAAGTAAAAGTTGTATCTTTATCTTCTGATGTCGAACATTCAGAGCTATAGCCATTAAAAGAAAATACTGTGACTAATTTTGGTGTTCTAAGGCTTACAACTTCTTAATTATTAAATTTACCCAAAAATATCTTGCTAATATATTGTAGATAATTTAATTATAAACAAAAAGTGCCCTTGCAAATTTTCTGTAAGATGTACTGGGGAGTGGGTTAGAATCCCGAAAACTCAGATTTAAGCTCACACTGACCCCCCCTACACATCCCAAAAATAAAACCTTGTCCCGCATTTTTGCAATATTGAAGTACCATTTCCATGGGCTAGTGCTGGACGTATGTGACCCCTTAAAACACGGAGGGGCAATTTTGGGCAGCGGATTTTTTTGGAGGTGAAGGAATATACCTTTACCAACAACGCCCAGCAAGTTTTCCAGTGGAGCAGAGTGGAGCAATATTACTTTTTGTCCAATATATATCGCATTCCTACAATCCTAATTCATAAAAAGCACGTGTAATAGATGCTTACTATGTATTATATACTTGCTTAATGGGTATAGTGCAATTTTTTTTATACTCTACATACCTTCCAAAGAAAATTCCACTTTACACGACCACGATTGCTTGGTTATTTAATTTTTTATAGCGTTTTGAAAACGTTAACCTTTTTTCACAATATTAACGTTTAAAAATAAGCAAAAAGAGTAAAGTAGCAACTACAATTTCTCAGTCCGTAGAAAAAAATCTAACCTTCCGTGACTGATTGCTCACTATTGGAAGTGTCCTCGAATCATCCCCCCCAAAAAAAACCGCAATCTATAAACTTTTTTTTTAGACTTTTGGCCAGCTTTTTTGGATTTGGTCCCACTGTGCGTCCTCCACTGATACCTTCACTCCAGCGCCGATGAGAAATCTTTTGGTTGAAGATTTGAAAGTTAAGTATAAGCAACTGGTAGCTTTTACAAGCTGGCTATACGCCTTTGGAAGTTTTAACTTAGTTTTTTTCTAGATATTAAACTAATACAGTTGTTAGCACCGATAAGCTTTTTCTCCAAATCTCGAGTGGTACCAGTAGAGTTTTACTTTTTCTGATGTCGCCTGGAGTCTGTACCGA
Source organism: Thereva unica (assembly GCA_949987705.1). NCBI lineage: Eukaryota > Metazoa > Arthropoda > Insecta > Diptera > Therevidae > Thereva > Thereva unica. The sequence goes on from OX465284.1 coordinate 107,989,401, forward strand.
CCCCGGCTGAAGCTTCGTTGCCGTGAGGAGCTTCGTGCCGATAATACGAATTCTGCCTTTAGAACAGCGGATAGTCGTGTAATGATTTTATTAAACTGAAACCTTAACTATGATTTAATTGGGGTCTTCTTCTTTCTTCTTCTTATTTGATCCTTTAGCTGGCGGTCCGAGCGGGACGTCCCGCAACAGTTACGCTGCAGTCGTGACGCTTTAAAAAATGCGGTTTCTAGCCTAGTTTCTTCAGTTTCCCAATTTTGGTCAATTCGGCAGTTCGACTACCCTCCTCCTTTCACACCCTGCGCTTGGTCGGGGTCAGATGTACAGTTCATAGTTTTCTTAACACTGTAAGAACAAACAAGATGATAGCATTATTCTCCACCATTCAAATGTTTTTACCACTGCAGGCTTATTTTCAATTTCAAGCAAAGTGTCCTATACTAATATTAAAATTCGCGTTTTTGTCATAAATGACGAATTTTCGTCATCATTTGATTGCCTATAAAAAAGCCACAACAGTATGAAAAATCAAACCACCAAAAAGTTTAGAAAAAAAAATATTTCTAACAAATAACACAAATCTGCAAACTCGATGTCCTTATAGCAAAACACATGTCCCTTCAACTTTATAACAATTCCTAAACACCGTACATTTACACACCGATGAGCTTGTCAAAAATTTACCTTCATCAATATAATTCACATGGATTTTGTGAGAAGATCCTTTAAGTAGCTTTTGCTTGATCACTTACGATCACTCTGGCTTCTCTTCAGTTGTCGAATAAATCTTTCGCCTTTTACTAAAGATTTCCGTGGAGGGGAGCACTCGAATGAGTCTAAAATAAATTTTTGTAGAGCTTAGTGGAAACACTAAGCCAATAATGTTTTGTTAAGAAATAAAAGGGGTTTATTAAAACGTGTGCAAAGGGACAAGAGAAGGGTATTTCAGTTGATGCAGGCTAAACGATCTTCGATTTGATAGTATCCCAGGGGAATAATAGTTTTAATGAAATATGTTTGACTCCAAAAATTATGCAATTTTAGTTTACATATACAAATTTTAATTGACGTCACAAAAGCTTTTAAATGTACGGAAGCTTCTGAGAGCTTTAGTAACAACAAGGAAACTTTAATCCAAAACTTTAAGGAAAGCACTCATGAGAAATTTGTGAGTGTTTGATTGAAATCTAGGGTGTTTATTTATATCAAAATGAAGAATAAGTTAGGTTAAGAGAAGTTTGGAGAGTGTAGCAGGGTATTAATGGTGGTGAGTTCGGGTATTCATAGTGGTGATTAATATTCATGATATTTCAATCCTTGGATGCTGAAGAATTGTGTTGACTCCTCTACAATCGAGTTTTTTTTCTATTTTCAAGGGTACGATGTTTTGAAGCTGGTGCACGAAAATTGTACATGGTGATTTTGCACTAATAAAACATACCCCTGTGCAAATGCTGCTTTAAGTTCATTGTACTCAAATCCACAATCCAAGCACATCGTAAACCCCCATCTTCAACAGTATTTAAGAAGTGTTAAAGCTATACTTTCTCTACAGTAATTAAAACGTAACATTCCTCATTCTAACTAAAACTCTATTAAAGACTATATTCCCCACATAATATCATCATCCCCCCTCTTGTCTTTTTCATCTTTTAAAACTTTAACTGAAATAAATCCCCATTAACAAAACGACTACTAAAGTCCTAGTTTCACACACAAAATTCCTCCTCAAATTGTCTGGTCGACCATGAAGCCAGGGGTGCGCTTCGCCCTATTTCGTTTTATCTATATACACACACCCTTGCTGGTCCTCTGCCTCTCGGCTCGACTACCCCCAGCTATCAACCGTATGCACACTGTATATGTAAATTTTGTAGCATATGAAGCGTGAGGCTATGCGAACGCTAAATATATTTGACGGTCCAGTGGATTTTACTAGAAAGAGGATGTGATTATCCTTCGTTTCATAAAATATTCAGGAAAGGTAACATGAATCGTTTTTCTGATGACTGGGCAAAGGATTGATACTCGCCCGTCGTCGTTCATATTCAGAATATTATTTTGTATTACAATTTTTCGTCTAATTGAATTTAGTTATTATATGTGGTGGGAATGGGCTGGACGAAATATGTGGTGGGGGGATAAAGTGATTTAATAATTAACCTTTAAATCGTGTTTTTGTATTGGATGGTTATCGATAGAAGTCTAGTACTAATCGGGCGGATAATGTGCGATGTAAGTGTTTATGAGAAATGTTATGGGCGATGTACAAGTTAAAGGTGGTCAGCTATCAGTGAAAGAGGGAGAGTAACATGTAGTATATGAAAATATTGAAATGTACAGAGTTACAGAGCAGTCAACCGATAAGTGGTATGAAACTCTGCAATAACAGTCATCCGAAGGTAGCGATGGACGAGGCATAGTGTTTTTTTAACAAAGCTTGGACGAAGCTGATCAAAAACAATAACGCCACTGGTGTGAACGCCATATCTACACAGCTGGCTGTAAATGGAAACCCATGAAGTAATCGTGCCAAAATGGGAGTACGAAGCACTGCCAAAAGGTTAAGAGGTATCCTGTATCCTGATGCCAACCAGTAGCAATAATCGTGGTATAACGTTGTCGAATATATTGTACAAGATATACTCCCTTATCCTGCAGAATAGGACAGCCCCATACTATAAAAGCTTTTTCACTTTGACGCCAACCAACCAAGACACAGTACAGCAAAGTTCAACTAGTTTCACACAGGTGGCGCCAAATCTCACCGCAAAAAGCTTACTACATAGGTTCTTGTTCCGAATAAAGTTCACACCTTAGCCCAGAACCGATGGCGTCACTGGTCCAGTAAGCCCATAGTTATACCCCTGTAGTAAAAGTGTTCTTGTGCGAGTGGGTGACTTAAAACGTTGTTTTATGTTGCAGAGGATTCACCATTTAACCGTCTCCCGTTAGCTCCTTCCAAAGAAGTACCCCAAAGGGCATCGACTCCTATAAAAACACCATACGACGACAACCTTTGCTTTTCGAACCAAGACACGACGGAATGTGAGAACATTGCTTGCTAATGGATGACTGGATGAAGTCTTCAACGACAGGAATCGATATGTAGAATCAAGATCATGGGACTTAGCGTGAGTGGATGGCACGATTGCGGGGAAACATATCTCTCAAACGGTGAGTCATACTTATATTTTGGCGAAAAGCGTAGGAATTGCGTTGGCATAATACTCGCCAAGGCAGATAGATCCAGTCTCATTAGCTAGTCAACAGTTTCTGAGAGGGCTATTACCGTGTGCCGGCGTACCAGGTTAAGAATCACTATGGTCAGGGGCTGCGGAGCGTCAATCAGTAATCAATCACTGTGGGTGGGAAGCACGTGAATGGATAACCGTTAAAACATCTGTGGAGTTATATGGTGTGGTTATTGGACTAGATTTTTTGGGTGGGGGGCGTACAGATAGGGCTCCAATGAATTTCCCTTTAAGGACCTCGCCGAGCATCTAACGTCTTGCCTCATTTACTCCTCGTTATAAGAAACGCCGCATTTGACCTCCTTGTTGAAGAAAGATCGTTGCTACCCGATTCCGAGGGGGAAATATTTGAGAATCTCACCGTGGATATGTGAGCAATAACTGTGTCGGTTTCGATAGCTTTATATTTTTAAACGCAAGTGTCGTTTTACCAACCAGGGTCCCCAATAGAGTAGTAATCATGTCCAATGCTACTTGACCTCTGTACACGAACCAAAACCCTGCAATCGAGTATGCTAAATGACACCCTGCACGGTCAGCAGCATAATTGCATGAAGTATGAAGCAATGCAACAATAGAAAAACCCTTCGGCATGGCCCTCATTTGCCACATGTGGTCCTTTCGGCCCTTCAACGTTTTTGTCTATTAGGGGTGCATTAGATCCTTTCGGTGTGGATTTCCCCATTTTGACTAATTAACTGCATATGCATTTTTCGTTCTATCCCCAAACCCTCAGCCGCCTCTGACTATGACAGTCCAATGCTACGTACCAACTGAAAATCACCGGATGGTAGCACGAGAAATGAAATAGATCACGTGGCCGTCAACCGTAGATGGAGAACAGACACTATGGAAGTATCCACCATCTAGTACTAGCAACTATTCGTCTCAAAATTTCTGCACTCAGAAACGCCTAACCTAGTGCCAAAAATACTGAAAAGCTGTGGAGTACAATAGCGGAAACGATCATATATAATGCCCAAAGAAACCAGCAACACTGGATTTCGGACACAACCTGACAAAACAGAGCGCAGGAACCCTAAAAATATCGTTAACTCTACAAACATCAATTTGAAGAAGTGTTGAGTGGAGAAAAGAGTCCGACAGGTCTGAAAATGCAGAGTGCAGATTGAAGGCTGTGCCAAAGAAAGAAAGATTTTTTCTTCGCCGTCCTGAACGGCTAATTTTTGCAGGAGCCTGAATCACCACTCGTGTATATTAAGGTTTCGAGATGAGCTGAGGAGTACGGCAAGAAAACTTACCTCTGCCTCTACTTTTTCTTGTAGTAATAAACGAGATACTGGTCAGCGCTCTATCCAATCATTTAGAACCCCGACAATATCCTACCCACTCCCCTGATTCCCACACAAAACACCATAACCGAACGCGAAGTTCAACTACATTATACAGATGGCGTTCATACCCAAAGCTTAGCACAAAAAAGCTCACAACAAAAGTTCTTGTCTCGGATAAAGCTCACATTTAAGTCCACAACCGATTACGTCCCTGGTTTCGGAGCACTGTTGCTATACTATATTTGTTTAACAATCTGCTTCTATATATTAAACGAATTTTAACAAATTTTTTTAATGAGAAAATTTTTAATAATAAAAACTTAAAAATATTTACATTAAAAAATAGAAATCTATTAAAACTACAATAAATATTTAACCTACCTAAAGCATACAATTGTTCGTCCTTAAAGCTAAAACTACACAAAAATCACTGTTTTGCCTTGTAAGCTGACTTCCAAATTTCAAACAAACAAATTGTGGAATGGAACCTATAGAATATCGCCAGCGGCATGGAAACGTGCGTAATAATAGTCCATGCCCAAATACCAAAGAAATCTAAATGGCTATTCCTAAACGCGGCTCTGCCCTTAATCAAGGTGTTTATGAACCACATCGACACGTTAGCAATTAACAAGAAAGTGATCAATTCTCGTCCAGGTTTGGTTCTTTGTTGCTGAGCTCCTTTGCATCGTCGCCAGCATGCATTTAATATAAACAAGGTTTGAATGGATGTTTGAAATAGTCCAATAACTTCCGCCACCAGTCCTTCCTTTCCTCCTATAACACCATCAGCGATGGAGAAGTAACTTCCCATTATGCTGAACATTCCATAAACATAAACCCCAGTCTGGGCCAGGACTAGGAGTGTGCAGTCCAAACTCATTGACGTAACTTGTCGGTCTTGATGGGACAAAAATTTCAAGTCACGCATTCTTATCATAGCTGCAACTACTGCAATACAGGTTAGGCTGTACATTACTGTTTCACAGATGGTGACTTCCTGCATGGCAAGGAGCTCGTATCCTGGCTCCTCGTGCAGCACAAAGTACATGATCATGCAGATGATGGTCAAGACTGTGATTAAAATCCCAGCGAACAGGCCACGATGTGCCCGAGAGCAGTCAACAGAGAAGTGATGCGAGCTGCGCTGGACCAACTTCTGGGAGTCATTGCGGGATTTTGCAATATCTGGAATTGACTTGACTTTCTTCCACATTTCGTACAGGATGACGGCGCAGATTAGCGAATATTCAATAGTGCATGGGAACAGAAATGGCGATGCATCCTGGACCAATGATCCCATTATGTTCGTTCTTTGACAATTTATGAACTCCTCTACTTCTCGAACAATACTTTGTGTTGCTGTCATGTTTGCAATATTCGTCACATTCAACTCTTCTGCATCAAAATACCCAGCTGCAGTCGCTTGATCACTACCACCCATCATCACATCAGTATTTATCACAACCGACGGCGGCGTTGTATGACTCCTAAACGACACATCTGGAACTTCATGATTCGATTTCATAAAATGATAAATTTCATGCTTAGTCTCCTCCACAAGAACGTACAACCACTCGCATAAGTTCGTCGCAACCATATGCATTAGACCAAATCTTGCAATGACCTTATGTTTGGCCATGTCCAACTCGGACGTATTAAGAAATATAAACTGCATTTGAACAATAGAAAGTGCCATTCTCGCGGCTGGCGTCAATGCTATAAATATATTCTTACACCCTGGTCGACCATTTAGCTCAAAATACTGTCCAAACTCTAAGCCGGAATAGACCATTGTTCCAATACCGAATGCAATAGCACCAACTCTTAAGTAGAAACTTCCAAAACGAATTGCTTTGCGTTTAATGTGAAGATTGTGGGTTTTTTCATCTGTAATAAAAACAAATTTAGTTAGTCTGATTTAACATAAAAAATAGCGTTTGTTACTTACGATATGTTTTCAAAATATTAAATAACGCTCGTGTCTTAAGTGTTGCCGCATAAACGAAAATTACAAACGCGATGCTTCCTAAGTACAAGTAGACGTAAAATGCTTGATATAGATCCATTGGGATTTTTGATGATATGATTTCGGTTACTGGCATTGCGACTCCTAGAATTACTAATAGCTTGCAGTATAGTGCTGATAATGCAGTGCTTAGGGCATCACTGAAAAATAATTAAGATAATTGGTAATTAATTTTTTTGTTTTTAGTTTTTTGAGTGTTTTATCAAATCTACTTTATGAGAAGAGAAATTTTAGTAGGAAAATGATTTGATAATTGCCAATTATCACCGCTTTTAACCTAAAATTAGAGCTATCTTCCCGAAAATATATAACATCGCTTATGTTAAGGTTTCATTATAGAGAGAAGACAAGGTTGAAGAACAAATGATAACTTTGAAGAAAATCCGAAAGGAGAAATAATGTGTAATATGGTATAGTTAGGACGCCTTACCGCTAAACTTAGTAATACAGTGATAAAGATAAAGAAGCTCAAATCCGTCATCCTCCTCAGGTTGTATGGATATATTCTCGTGCTGTATCCTCCTCGTGGTGCCTCAAGCCAAAGATGGTTCGATAGATGTACACAACCATGGTACTTTCAATCCCCAAGTATGGCTTGTATGGACATTACACTAAACCAGGAATGAGCAGAGCCTATGATGTCATAAAATTAGAAATTTTCTAGAGAACGGCAACAATACGGGCAACAGAAGCTATAAGAATCATGAACCCTAGGCCTGAAAGGGGCCTCGTTTTCTCTCTTTGAAACTGAAACATAAGAGAGTTTATTTTCCTGGCACTTTCAAGCAAAGGGTAGTGCTTCTTCAAGATCTTGAAGGCCTGGGAGTCTATGTACCTCGAACCTAAAAAAGGTTATAGCATTGTAATTTTCATAGATAGTCAAGCCTCGGTAAGGGCTCTAGATTCAGTGTTGATGCACTCCAAGCTAGTGAACCGATGTAGAGTTGGGCTGATAGTCGGATGCCTTAACAACTAGGCTACCGAAGCCGGCCACTTGCAACAATGGGCCTCCTAAATAGACCTCTTCCTCTTTACAATCGGGATCCGGTCCTGTCCTCTCGCAACAATTCTCTCAACCGATCCCGATTTTGAAGCGATGTCATTTTGGCATCCCTAAGCTCTGAACGTTCTGGTCTACGCAATCATTCGAGCGAAGGTTGGGTCTCCGTCGCTGTTTCACCCTTTAAGTCTTACCGCATAGACACAGTAGCGATATTTCCGGATATTTAGCAATCATCACAGGACATTAAGCTATTAGAGACCACGCTATCACGGCTGGATATCACACACAACGTGTGTTGTCGTTGCTGCGGGAAACGAGCGAGAGTGAAACCGTGGTTCACTTTCTTTCTAACTGTCCGACCCCAGCGATTGCCAGGCAGTTGCGTTCTGAAAGACTTAAAAGACTAATTGGGGCTCCGGTCGCTGCCCTACACCTAGCCTAACCTGGAGCCCGAAGTTTAATTGGAAGCTTTAGTACTCTGGTATCCTATAGAGAAATGAGAGAGTGAAAACCTGTGTGCTGGTGTAACACGGCATGCGAGTGGTTGAACTATCGCACTTCTATACTCTAGAACTCAACCGTATGCAGTGGAGCTTTTGTGATCGCTTCAGCCACTCTACAGTATGATAGGCCTCGATTGCCTAGCAGCTAGAAGATAGTCATCCCAGAGGACGGTGGTTCTAGCCAAAGCCCAGCAATCCACACTAGCAAACAGCTACGTTCTGACAGTTTTGAAAGAGAATTCCAGATTAATGATACTGTCATTTTCAACAATCTCCTCTGGGCACCGCACGCACTTTGTTGTTTAATGCCTTAGCCTGATATGGGGGCTTTGTTAGGATGGACTTTCTCTTTCCTACAACACTCATGGGACTTTTAATGGAGTAGTTCATGCAAACATCAAGTACAACCCATTTCAAACGCTAGTACCGTTTTACCAAGTGGTCCCCCAACTAAGTGCAAATGACGTCCAAAGCTGCTTGACCTTCATAATCGAACGAGAACCGGTTTATTGAGTGTGCCAATAGCATTGTTAATGGCCATCAAGTTAATTACCCATTTTCTTCGTCCTATACAATTTCTTAATACTCAAATTTTGCTGCTTTTAGTCCAGAAAAACTGTGGGCTTCAGTTGAACTATTCCGCACCTCTTTTATTGAAACGTGCTTGTACCGGGCTGCATTTGGAAAAGTAAATTATTTACTAAGGCGTACCAAGCTTCATTTGGGTACGATGCAGGGGGTTTGACGCTGTGAGTTTTTGTTTCAAACCAATAACGGGTGATTCCTTTATTCGGGTTGCATTGTATCAATCCAGAGCTGGCTATTGAGGCACACACCAGTTTTTTGAAGAGAGCCCTTGCCGATCGAGCTTGGCTGAAAGACACCGAAAATTGGAGGACCGCGCCTGGTTAGGCCAATTCCAAGCGGTTTTTTCGTGTGCCGTCTCTTTACACGGCTAAGGAATTGTTGTGGCGTGGTAGAAAGGACCTCAAGACAGTTATTACCTACACTTTTGCTGACTTAATGTCGGGACACTTTTTGGATTGATGTTGGGACACTTGGCGGCTTGATTGCTGAGCACTGCACCCTGAATTACCAATTATGGAATATAGGAAAGACAAAGAACTCCATCTGCAGGCTTTGACTTGACGAGGATGAGTCTAACCTTCATGTTCTCTGTTCATGCCCCGCGATTCCTCGAACAGCCAAGTCTAAGCGACAATCCAGTAGGTAGTCGGCTGAACCTGTTCAAGCGATCTGGCCTACAAATATCAGTTATAGGGGTGTAAAGTTAAGTGCCCGCAGTGCTTCCAGATTCAAGACGTTACCAAAGAAGAAGTAGATCACCTGATTTTACCTAGCCGAAAGTTGAGCGCACTGAAGATCTGTTTTAACTTTGGGACGGCTTGGCTCACTTAGAAGAAAATAAGAACAATGGGCCTCTAAATAAATCCCCTAGAAATACAACAACCATCAAGGGGCACTAACCTATAGAGGATCACGCTGTCATGATCGGTATCTCAAATAACGGCTGTCGCTGCGTGGAAACGATCTAGATTCTGTTGCAGCTTTTCTGATTCTCTCTTAAGATTTTTGCAATGATTATAGTCCAAAGGGTAAATTTTGTTAAAAAATCACCGAAAACATCAAGATCATCCAAGATCATAACTACGTGAATATCACACCTCAGCGACAGTTTATACCGAATGAAAAGTAATTGGTCGGTCTTCAATCTTACTTGAAAATTTATCTGTTAAAAAAATTCGCTTAAAAACAGATTCTTCAAAAAGTCCAAAACAAAAAGATGGACACTTTGCTCAAGTATTCAAGTGGCTCAGAATCAAGTATGACTGAAGAAAACAAACAACCAACTGATAACTGATCACCATAGCGCCATCAAGAAAGAAAGATAGTATAAAAAAGTGCAGACTGCATGATATGAACGTGTGCTGATGATATGTATATATCTCAAAAACAATTACTTGAAGATCAAAAATTGAATTGAACTTGAATTGAAATCCCAAATTACCAAGATACAAATTCTAATTTTGAGTTTTACCTACCCTAACCCAAATACTGTAGTGAAGAAAATTGATCCTTTTCTATGGTCCTTCCTGTGATCATTTATTTTGTTTATTTATTTATTTAATTTTTTCTCAATTACAATTTGACTTAAAATTTTTAATCAACAATGCAATTTATGATTGTCCACAAATTGAAAAGAAGATATCAATCAATCAAATAGAAAATAAAAACTGGATCAATGAATGTTATCAGTTTTAAAGAAGACTCTTGAGATAATGTTTATAAAAAATCACAATATTATAAAAGAATACATAAATTAATTAATTAATGGCGGCCAGAGCGCGTCCATTAAATCAAACAATGCGCGAGATAATTTTCGTTAATCTTGATAATGGCGGCAGCGGCGTATCTTATGCGATAACATTCACACTTTTACACGCAGTTTTAAGATATTTTAACAAAAAAATAAGAAAATTGCATAAAAATAAGTGTAAATTAAAGTATAAAAATAATTTTCGTGTTACTCACTCTCCAATTCGTCGATTCTTCCGCTTCGACTTAACTGCCATTTCGCAATTCGGACCGCCTGGATTTTGACTATTTATAGAACGACAGCTTCCGACATTTGGATTTTCATAAAGTGATCTGGAAAATTTAATTTGTTAATAATAATTAAAAATTATTAATAATATAATTTATTCCTTACCCCATTATCCTCGGCCTCTGAACCTGTGTCCTTACGGTAGCCATAACAGCTGACGGACGTCTTGTTGATAGGATCTCCTGTAGCAGCACTGATGGACGTCGTGATATTTGTAGCTCATCAACTGGCAGTGCTACCGAACAGCTAGAAGAATTTCGTGGCATATGTGTTGATGATATTAGCGGCTGATTTGAGCTCATTCCATCGTTGAAGAACGTTGTCGACTGATTACCGGGCGTCGTAGCCAATGGTGATATCGGTAAAGACGTTGCTGGCATTATGCTAAGGCTACCGTTTCGACACCGATTACACGTCAGGCCTGTGTTATCATCAATTACACATCGATCGCTTAATTGTCTGGCCGATGGTGATTTTGGAATTGTGTTCATTCCAATTTTGTTATTATTACTGCAAAAATAAAAAAAATAAACACAAAAATTAAAAAAAAAATAAGAAAAATTTAAAATCACGTGAAAAAAATCTCGAAACGTAAAACAACCACGTGCTGTGATTTTAGTTTACTTAAACAAAACTTTAAACTTATTTTATTACAAATCGAAAAATTTGTTTATAATTTTCTAAAATCCGTAGAATTTATTAATAGTATAAACAAACAATTACATTCTTTCCTTCGAAAATAGTTGACTCATGACGTCGTTATCGCTGCCACCTGTATTCTAAAATATGCAACTAAAACCGTGCGATAAACAATTATTAACAAATCTGCGTCAATCTTGCTGCGAAACTTAGATGACTTAGAATTTTCGTTTTTTTTCTTCGATTTCTTTGCTTACTTATTATTTAACTCTCATTGTATTGCAAAAGCTGATTAACGTCTGCGATCGATCGAACAGACTTTAAGGAAAAAAACGAAAACCAAAAAAAAATATTTAAGAATCTTATCTCAATTCGTTTTTCTATTGTCTTTCAAAATGAAAATCATATAGTCATAGAGGTATTTGTGTGTGTTTTGAAATATTTATAATTATAGATTGCAAATAAGAAAAGAAATCAGAGTTTTATTTGTTATCTGAGATTTTCAAGTGAAAATTAAAACGAGTTATGGAAAAATATAGACCAATAGAGTGGTCGCAGGGCGAATTGGAGCAGTTGTTTGAATTAGACCAATTCATATTGACAGTTATGCAAGATTTTGACGTTTCGCACGATCAAGGCCTACTGCCCTGTTGTATTGACCAATGAAAATAAACTCGTTCCATGAATAATTCGAATATAACGAAAAGATCAACAACGAAATGAGCAAGAAATACAGTCATTTACATGACGCGATCAAATATACCAACCAAATTTGGTCAAACAGCAAGAAAAGTCTACTTAAAAGTACGTACAATGAAAAAAAAATGAAGGAAATGCCGAATGCCGCTCGAGGCGATTTCAACTATCAAGCGAACATGCTGTTTGGTCTATGTCATTCGTCAGAGGAAACTTCACATCAAATAGGGCCTTTGACATTAAAAGCATGGTCAACAATAGGGTGTAGTAAACTGGCTGCTCAGCTACATTCTTTTTAAAACGTGATCTAGATCAGATCTTGAACTTTCAAGTAAACCAAGAACAACAACTTGATCCCATTTTGATCAAAATCTGTGATCCGAAAATAGCTTGTGTTCGCGAGCCATATCGAACACGTATCTTATTGGAAAACTCAGTGCTTCTATAATGTTATGAGTTGGTATTTTTGTTTTGCTTCTACGATCCAACTTCCTTCTTTTATGTTCGACGTCTGTTCAAAATTTCTACTAATGAAAATTCAATTCGACGCTTGGAATCTACGAACAGGACATCATGTCAGTCAACAGTAAATCATAGCAACGCAATTGTCTTAATGCAAAATATCAGTCGCTGCGCTATCGGAACTACGACTTACCGGATCCGGGACCTAGACGATCGTCCCGACAACAATCGACTAAACGATGACGCTTTACTATTCCGGTGGTAAGAAACAAGAGGCCTGCGTCGGATTTATGATTGATCGAAAGGCTGCCAGTGGCGTTATGGCATTCCAACCAATATCCGAGCGTTTGGCGGTTATAACCATCGGTGAAACGATCAAGATCCATATCGTATCCGTTTATGTTTCAACCGATATCAGCCCGGAAGCGAACAAGGAAGAGCTTCAACAGACGCTGGATATAATACTTGGAACCAAATTGATCATACTAGCGGGGGACTTCAACGCACATTCAGGAGCAGATCGAATCGGCTGGGAACGATGAGCAAATTCCGACACGGAGTAATTAACGGCAACGACTTACATTCGCAGCTTCAAACAATTTGATCGTTGGCAACAGCATCTTCCGGATCAACTCAAACACCAACTCACCTAGGGAAATCCATCCGGCAACGATTTGGCGATGTTAGACAACGTCTTGATCAATGCAAGATTCCGGTCGACGCCCAAACACGTACATACGAGCAATGTGTGGGTCCTATTGCGGATCGGACCATTATCTTGTTCGAAACCAGGCCATCGGACGAGAATTTCAAATGGTATTATCCAACAGATTCGGGGCGCTCGCAATACCGGACAATATCGATGTAGAAGAAAAGCAATTTTCGGAGTCTATTATGGGTTGTGCAATGGAGCTGTATCCACCTATCCGTAAACGGACGCAGCCATGGATCTCGGACAGCTGCTTGGACCTCTTCAATCAGCAGAAACGAATTAAACACGTCGATTTCGAGCAATACCGATGATTGAACAAGAATTTCGACAGAAAATGAACACGGAACGAGAAGCGTGCTGGAATAACGTTGCGGCCGATATGGAAGAAGCGGCGTGCGAGTGCTGGACGCTGTATCAGATAATCCAGCGGTTAGCCGGCAAAACAACATCAACAAACGAAAACCTCAAAAATTCGGATGGAACTTTCGTGACCTGCAGCGGTGGAGTGAATTCTTCCACCAGCTGTACAACCACGATCCGCCCCAAGGTTCAGCACCCGAACCGCCGATTATCGAACAGCCGACGAATCAGGTTTTCGATACCGAACCGACAATGAAGACTACAATAAAATCGGATCGTGTCCCGCCAGCTTGGAAAAACACGATCGTTATACCAATTCAGTCGGAAATGCAAAAATAATCGCGGTATTAGTCTCCTTTCGATCATCGGCAAAGTATTTACGAAAATCATACAATCGAGGCTACAAAAACATCGAGAGCAAACGAGCCAGAAAGAACAAGCGGGATTTAGACCACATTCAGGATACATTGATCAAATATTCGCTCTCCGTCAGCAAATGGAAGAAATAATTCGTTGAGGCAAACGAACTGCGGTGGTTTTCATCGATTGGAACAGTTTGTAGAGAGCCATGGAAACCAAACACGTGCCATTCTTACTTCGCCAAGCGTCGTTAGATTAATCAACCAGCAGCGTTCGTATTATACGCGTTCGACTTATCCAAGACGTCGCTTCGCCACTTCTTTTCAAACGTTGCGATCGGCGCAATTATGCGTGAACCATTCGTTAGACCACGCGGAGTTCGATACGACGACAACAACTTGGTGACCGACTTGATATTCGCCCACAATAGCGCTGTCTTCGCTGACACTGACATGGATACCGAAGCAACGGACATCTTATACGACATTTCTCACATCGTCCGATCATACAAGTTAAAAATCAATGCGAGAAAGACCAAAGTGCTCACAACGTACGGATCGAACCTCGATGGAACCCAAATCAAACCGGTTCCGAGGTTCAAATAATTGAATCATAGTGCTTGACTTCAAAGCCGGATGGGAGCTCTTCATAGATATAAACTGCACACGACGTCTGAGAGAGATACAGATCTAATACAGAGTCAAATCGATAACTTTTGCGATGACACCTTACTCCTTGAGTGCTGTGGTCTATATGCACCATGCCATACCATATGTCCATAACATTGGTATTTAGATACCTCATTGACTACAAGTTGAAGTTCTGTGTGCACTATTCTATGTTTTTTCACACTAGCATTGACAGATAGCGCCTTTTTGTACTGGGAATGAAATGTCGAACAGAAGCTCTAGTTGGAAAGATATTAAAGAGAAGATGGAAAGAACTGTCAACACCAAGGGCTTCCTCGCTTATTATACTTATAGACTGTGGCAGATGTAAGGGCAGTGAAAGATGGAAAATTTTTTAAGTGGGACAAAATGAAAATTCAATGAACCATGCCGCGGAGTGGATTCGAGCTATAGACCTCTGGAACGGTAATAGAACGTGACGTAGGACCTTGATGACGAAGATCAGCCCAGAGTTGAGATTTTCGTTTTTCATTAGTATCAGTTTAAGGAAATATAAAAGCTAGTTGAATAACAAAAAGAAGATCTTTTAAAAGTTCCATAGACTTGAGGCAGATTGATGTTCGATGCACGAGATCTTTGCGTTCGATCGATCATATGAAGTGAACACTTCTTTTATATGATAGAAGTTTTTAATTCCACGCTGAATGTGGACAACAAACCCTGTCCAGTTTGTCAAAAGAAACAAAGAATCCAAAAACGTTACTTACTCCAAGGAAGATCCACCCCGAGATCAACGAAATGAACACCTTGAAAACTGAACCGAAACTGTTCAAAAAAATAGAGCTTGTCTCAAATTTAAAACAAGCTTTAAAACTTTCAATTAAGATTCCAACTAACTACTTCAAGCAATTTCCGTAGTTTATAAAATTTCAATATTGATTAAAATTTGAAAAACCACTAAAAAGCCATCAAAAATTATAAGGAGCACTTCTCTATGGCGTCAATTCTGTTTGGAAATGTACTTTAATAATGGAGTGTTGCGTTATATAATCCTTGAACCTTTTCAGGTATAAAAATAAATATTACAAAAATAATAAGAAAATTTTACCAAAGATGCGCACTTCAATTTGGATAGGTATGGCAAAATCTTCAGTTTTGGTACATACAAAATAAAATTTAGTCCAATTGCACATGCGCACAATCACTGAAACGTTTTTTCTTTGTGAAAATTCCGATTACCATTAGCAAAAACCACTTTATATATTTTATGAAACCTCTTACATAACGTAAATATAAATTCTATAAAAGAACCTCAAGCACTTATTTATAAATACAAAAAAATGATGTGAAACCACAATTTACAATTTTTGGTTTTTTAGAAAGAAATATTAATAAAAAAACTCACACAAAAAAAACCTCCCAGAAAGAATTACATCTACTACAAACTGTGTTCCCGCCGAGTTCAATCTCACTGACGAAGCTACGTGTGAAGTTGTATTAAGTAGAATTCTATTCTTCGACGTTTTTTTTTGTATAAATATGAAAAACCCCTTATGACTTTAATTACGAAGATCCGATCACTTTTAACAATTACTTAACAAGCCAACGGTAGATTAACACTGAAACTAAAACGTTTACTGTCGTCTGATTTGAGTCAACTTTTTCAATTAGCACGGATTTATTAACAAACGGCAGAAAAAAAAATTCAAATATAATTCACCAAAAGTTCGTCACTACTAAGGTTCTAGTTAAATCCGAAAATTCTTAGATGGTTTCGTTAAGTTTTATTTAAATTTACCAATCAATTGTTAATCCATCGTCATGATAATTGACGATTCTATCCACCTGGATAACTCCGCACTCCTCCAACGGCATCTTTCGAATGATCATTAAAAAAACGTTTCGCAACTTTCAACTCAAAATACGAAATTTATGCTTCATACACCTTAAAGGTATCGACTGCACTTCGTTAAAATTGCAGCAATTCCAATTTTTTTTCGTTAAATAATTATTTCCTTCGTCAAACCGTTTTTTTTTTATTAATAACAAGAAAACACCAACTTAAAAAAAACCAACATAAATCTACCGCCCCCGCATTGATGGGAGTTCGACAACGATTGAAGCATTGAAATGCAAACACACCTGAATCTCATCTGCTTTTATTCTAACGACACCGGTGCTTAGTGCGGAAGTGCAGGTGAAGTGCGGTCCATAGATAAAAAAACAAACGTTCTCCTATCGGTGAAGAGCAAGAAGTACTATGTGCTTTGTATTTGAAATTTTTTAACAATAGATGGCGGCGATCGTTAACTGAATTACGCGAAGGAAAATTGGACATACATATATTCAGGTACTCTCCATTGAGGATAGATTGTCACAGGACGTTATCTATGAGAGAGAGGAGGAACTGATAAGGCGCTGTGGCACTTCTGTCGCAATCAGCGCAGGTAAGCTCGTCCCACTTGAGATTATTGAATTTTTATTGAAAATCTTTTAATAGCTCAATATATAAGTTGTTGATTGTTCGATTAAGAAAGCTTTGATTGCCACCGTTAAGCACGTGATTGAAGCGAAGCGGACAGAGGTGAGGAATTTGAATGATGAACATGTAATTCCCCTGGGTCGTGTTCTGAAGGAGGTAATAAATCGTGCTTGGTCTAAAAATTTCAGTTTAATATCGAAACTTTTTAGAAAAATTACGTAATATTGCATAATAGTATATCAATTTAGAGTGAAGGGTGAAGGTTCCAGCTGTACGAGTTGAAAAACCTGCTGAAAAGCCTTCAGAAGTCCGACGCACTCGTAATGAAGCCTTGGAACGATTCCAAAGCCGACCTTCTGTAAAATTGTAGAAAACGGCGGGTGGGGTTGCCCGGAATTGCCTATTTTTGATCCACCTACAAAAAAAAATATTATGGACAAACGGATCCACACAACCTAAACCTCGGCAGTACCCCGAGCCTCAAGAGTAGGGTTGGCTCGCCGGGCGTCGTGGATGGTAAAGCACTGGAGGTTCCGCCTTAGACTTGTGCATCACCGCTTACCTGCAGGTCAGCGCCCCCATCCGCAATTTCAATATCCTTAAAGGGGCCCCAATCAGGCCCTGCAAAATTATGTGGCGAGCCTGCTTAGGAGGGTATATTACATCCTTATCCGATTTCTGAAGGAAACATTTGCAGCTCTTAAAAAATGCAATGTCCTGTTCTCCTCTGTCCTTCAAAGAAAGTTAGTAGTAAACATTGCACCATGACTTGAACGACATCACAGACTGCTGGAACAAAGTTTAATTGCAAAACTTGGGTTTTCCCAAAAAAAAAAAAAACAATCCAAAGCGTTGCGATAATTGCTTGGCGATTAGAATTTTGGGAAATTTTATCTCCCAAGTAGAGCACAATGAGCACTGATCATACTGATACGCACAGTTGGCCCATCAGTTTTTGTAAGGAGTAATCTCTCTCTGGTTGCCGATATAATGACCGGTTTAAATCGTTTTCACAATTAAAAGGATCGTGAGTCTGACAGTCCGCCGCCTAGATTTTTCGCAGTGCTGCTCGTTATGTTTGTTGGATCTGGGGATCCGAAAACCTAAGATAAATAGTCGAACAACCTCCCAATCAAATCTAATGAGAATTTTGTGCTGTCCTTGGGCTGGTGGTGTAATCGAGACATCCTGGTTCGACCGATACAGTGAATGGATTGCGCTACCGAATGAAGTTGACTGACTTTCTTTGGTCTGAAATTGATGCATCAGAGTTTATAAATGCTAACTCCCTCTCAACCTCGATGTTTGTTAGTTCATCCAAGCGCTCACTGAGCTCTTCATCGGAGTCAGCCTCTTCGTTAAATGAAGCCAGTTTGAAAACTTTGATCCATGCGTTCCTTAGTCTAAAATGGAATTTATAGTAAACTGTTTCGAGCCCCTCTAGGCACTCGTCGTTAATTAGCAGTACCATGGTTCTACTATTTCGCTGGGGTTCCATTACCTTGAATACATTCCAGCTGTCCATAGGGATGTTCCTGTTGTGGCACCGAAAATACTGGATCAATTTACCCCATCACGAACTCCATGACCAACCCCAGATATTTTGGCCTCGATGTCGACCCAGAGAAGGTCCAGGAGTCTGCCGGTACTAAAATTGGCATAGGTTAGTACCACTAGAAGGCGGTGGTTCACTATTTCTGCATTTGGCCTGTTATCCGTTTAGACTAATTGTTGGGTTCCTGAAGTAGAAACTTCCCCGACTATGGTTGGTCTTGAGATTTTTTTTCTTTTTTGGTCATTATTTGTAAGAGCTGAACTATCTTCCCAGGGTCTCTCCCCTTTAGTGCGGGAGGTTATCGCTTCAATTCTCCTTGCGTTCAGGAGCGCTTTCCACTCCTCGACGACTGCTTGAAATTTTACTTTGTTGGTTTTGTCCTTCTCCGATATTTTTTTTTTATGTGGCAGTGCTAAGCTTAGGAGTCACCCTTTGTACTACTAGTCCGTCATGTCATTTGTCACGTCATGGTGCAATGTCTAGCAGTAAGCTTAGTACGGGGGAGGGATGAGGGGGGGGGGTATAGGTTAAGGATTAAAAGGTACGGGGGGGTATTGAAGAAGGTGGTGATGAACCCTGCGTTTGAACTCTTGGATGTTGTAGGAGTTCGGAAATACTGACTGCGAGAGGTTATTCCACAGTCGAGTTGTTCTATTAACAAACGAATTCATGTCTTGTTGAGTGCGTGAAAGGGGTAGTTTCAGGTGAAGGGAATGAGACGAGTGGGCCAATCTGGTGTTGCGGGTATAAGATTGCCGTGGAGGCAGGAGAGCGTTTAACTCGGAGGAACAGTCACTATGATAGTAGCGATAAAATTTTGTCAGTGCTGCTACATTCCTACGGTGGCTCAAGGGGTCGATGGTGGAGCAGGCGGTGTCGTCATCAATTAACTTGAGCGCCCTTTTTTGCACCTTATCTAACCATGCCAAGGTGGTTATTGGGGCGCCGCCCCAAACGAGGGAGTTATATTCGAGAAGAGGCCGAATGTAGGATTTATAAATAACAGCACGGGCCGATGGCTGGAGGAGGAACTTGCACCTCTTAAGAAATCCCAAGCACTGGGATGCTTGTTTGGCGATTTGAAATATGTGGTCATTCCATCGCAAGTCTTTGGCTAATGTCACGCCTAAGATGTGTAGGGATGGGTCGGCCATTAGTTGAACTCCATCCACTCTCAAGCGTGGAGAGGTGTTGAGCTTCTTTTTGGAGATAAGACAGTACTTGGTTTTGTCGGAGTTGAATTCAACACGATTCTTCTTTCCCCACTCTAGAATGAGTTCAATGTCGTTATTAATAGAGTTGAACATTAGTTCGCGATCATCAAGACAGGATCTGGCATGAGTCTGCCTTGTATCGAAGCTGTACGAGTATCGTAAAGTACCGTCTTCAGCGAAGCTGAGAAGTGGGTTGGAGGGGGTTGAAAGAAGGTCATTTATAAATATGAAAAATAGGGCCGGTGATAAAATTGACCCCTGGGGTACCCCCGCAGTGATCGGGTGGGATGCGGATTTGACGCCATCCAATACCACTTTGATTGAACGGCCAGAAAGGAAACTCTCAATCCACTTTTGTAGAAGTGAGTCAACTCCAATAGCTTTGAGTTTAGCTAACAGGGCTGAGCGCCAAACTCTATCGAAAGCCTTGGAGATATCCAGAGCAACCAGACTAGACTCACCAGATCCATGCAGACTACGGCAGCCGCATTCTCCGCTATTCTGCCGAGAATGAAGAGGACGCGATTGTACCTTCTCTTGCGAATGGACGCTCGTGATCTCTGTTTCTCAGATCTGTTATTGTCACTGTGGCTGGTGACTCCTAGCACGCCTGTGGTTATGTTGCCTGACTTTGAAGTAGGTACTGTGGTTGGTACTCACTTGGACCAAACCGAGACTTCATTCCACTTCCACTTCATCATTGTTATTTTTGTTCATATTGCCCCCACTAGTAAAGCCGGAAATGAAGTCCGCCTTTCGCGACCAGCCTGTTTATACCCACTGGTTGGCCATTCAACCTTCGGCAAGGTACCTTGACACCTTTAAGTTTCAGAACTTTCGTGCAACAGAGAAAAAATCATACAATTTTCTGTGTGATAAAAGAGCTTCAAAGTACACTTTCGCGTTGACTTTGGGATGTAAACGCGTCTTAAAAGTTGCGACACATAGTACGGATACTCGCTGCCAACCGCACCGCTTTACCTGCTTTCAAAATGAAGCGTTGTGTATTGAACGAAGCTGTAGCTTCGGGAATTGAGAAAGGTATGTTGAGATTGTGTGGACATAAACAGAGGATGAACGAAAAGAGATAGACAAAACAAGTATACAAAACGAGTCCGAATGGGACATTGGGAAGAGGTCGTCCTCCGAGTGAACATACCTCAATTAGTTTCCAATGGTTTTCCATTTCTACTGATATCTCTCCGTTACTATTCGATCCCATTTCTCTTTTCATTGCATTCTATTTTTGAACGAATCTCCAGATTCATATATTCACAATTTGGAGTGTGAAATCATTGTTGCTGATGATTTCACCGTTCACAATGTAAATTGGCTGAAGTATTCAAATGGATTTAAGTTCAAAAGAGTTACGAAAGTCACACAACAATTTCTAACGATCATGAAATTTACTTTTGCCCATAAAGCTTCCGCGTTTCAAAATTCATAACAACACCTGCTTAAATATTGAAACAAAAATTCCATTATTTCACTCTCATATTTGTTTAACTAAAACGTTCTTTTCAGAGATTATCCAGAAAAGAAATTGTCATTCTATTAATCATCTTGGGAATTTGTTTTAAATAGACCATTTAAATTATTCGTTCCAAAAGAAGCGCTTCTTGTATCATTCGCATAAAATTACTGGTGACGTCTAAGTCCACTTAATATACATATGTAGTTTTAAGAGCCTTGATTTTCTTGTTGATTATATCTACTTCCTTCGTGCGTACTATTCTTGTATCTATTTCCGTTTTATTTATTTTTAATCGACATAATGTTCTATTTTTGATAATTATTAGCGCTTCTAGTGCAGTCGTCTAGTACTAGTATGGTATCTGATAATATTTTAAGATGCTTAACTTAAATTTGCAGAGGATATGCCATTCTAATAATAGATAAAAATTCTAGTAGTACAAGTAGGCATACTCCAACATGTGTTATTGTTATCTACTCTCGTAGTACTACATTTGTATATCCGTTGAAACAAGAAATTACCCTGTATATGGTTGTAGAGGATGGTAATAAGATATCGGCGATGTTCTTGCTGTTAACAAAAACCTACGAATTTTTATATACACATAAGATAAGATTATTTAAAAACACCGGGAATCTTAACAATGCGTAATCAATCATCCTTTTTTAGAAGTCTGACTGATGTGACTTTGACATGTTTCCGCCAGACACTTGTTCGCAAAATAAAGCGAAAGTGGCAACCCAAAAATAGTAGATATACTACAATAAATAAGCATCTAGTTCCTTTCAGATTACACAAAGTGAGACTTTTTTTTTTATCTGCTACAACAAAAGAAAAAGAATAAAGTAAAGGTTTTTTTTTGTCATATTTCTTGTCACACAATTGTGAAGTGCCTACTTGTTGTACTAGTGTCAATCTAGAAACAGATCTGGTCACGATTGTTGGAAACATCTGAAATTATATCAATTTGTTGAAAGAAAACAATAACAGCAACCGATTTTCATTTTTTACTTTTTTTGGTTCAGATTAAATCTCAATTTGTTGCCATCAATTTCCAGATCTGTTAATTAGGACTAATTCCGAGCGCCTTTTAAGATCCAATTTAAGTGCGATGCTGGTTCTATTGAGAGCACGCAAACTGCATTCCACAGCACTTTGACACTTCGACACTCTCCAAAGAAGTGCGTTCGATCAATTATGCTGGTCATTGTTTTTCTCCACAGAAAGTCTCAATCTTTTGGAGTACCATGCGTGAAATTTTTTTTTTAAAGATTTTTATTTATTTATTTTCATATTGCCACACAGAGTGATTCCCGGGGGTTTTCACGTAATTCAGTTGTTGTTTTTTTTCTGTTAACGAGGGTAATAACATATTCTATACTTGATTATACACGGTGGATAATACCTACTGATAAATGACGGGAAGGTAATATCAAGTACTTTTACAGACAAGATTTAAAAGATACAAAAAATACAATAGAAAGTCACATTTTGCGGGAATGGGGCTTCTACAAGTGCAGTCACAATGTTTCCTATTTACTTGTCTAGTCAGTTTTTAAGGAGCGGCAGCCAGGATCTTAACTTATCATCAAACTTTCATCACACCCAGATTGAAAATGTACATTGTTTTTCGAAAGTAGTCTTCTATCACTTTCACTTCATTGCCATTTTTTGGGGTTTTTTTTTAATATTCACAGAGAAATTGGATTAATCTGAAAAACAATTCTCACGAGGAATTGGGCACATTTTTTACCACATCAATCATTATTCTTTGACTTCTATAAGTGATTTATTATTGCGATTAGTGCCGTATCAAGCAATTTTTTAGCACAAGATATTTAACAAAAATTGCCTATTAAAGGAATTTTGAGTTACTAGCTTACTTCAGAAGACAAGGATCTGGATTATTTCTAATAAATCATGCAATTATAATCAATCATAACGCACCTTCCATATATGTATAACAAACCCAATCTTTATCAAAACCACGTTCTTGTTGTATGTAGCCGATCGTTGTCTTGATGAAAGAGCACGTTTCGTCTTGAAACCAAAGATGATCCATTTTTGTCCAGCCCTGATTTAAGCCACACACTTGGATATAGGTTTCGGTTAGGGTTTAAAAACTCATAGTAGATTAAATCCTTCATACCCAACCAAATGCCTAGGATCACCTTACGTTGGCAATGATGTACTTATTCTGGCGTTCACGGGTATTTTTTTTTTGTTTAGTCACCGTCTTCTGCGCTTAGCATTTTTGTACAGGATACAAGAAAAAGATGTATTCCTAAGGCGTGGAATCAGCGCACATTAACTCTGCGTACGATTAGACTCCGAAAGTTGGTAAGGGTGCCATTGACTCAGCCTGCTAGCTTACTTACCGAAGACGGTGTCGATGAACGGTTGAATGACCAAATCTCCAGCTTCTTCTATAGTTCGTCCAGTACCACACTTCTTCGAAAAGGAGGTTCACCTTTTAAACTGAATTTTCCGACTAGAAATTTCTTTAACCATCATTGGCACAAGCTAACGCTTATTTTTTCTTCTCCATACATTTATAAACGTTTCTTGCACTTTCGGTTCGGTTCGGCATTGTTGTCTTTATTGAACTCGTAAAGTAAACCTTGCCGAATATGCTCTTGTCAATTCCATTACTTCGTTAAAAAAATCTACCGTCATCAAGTTCATTTAAAAAATATCAGTGAAGATGCTTCAAGAACGCAATTCACTCACTGTAACGGTCGAACCAATGGCACGAAATTTAAAATTGCAGCTCTTGTTGAAAATCCTAACTATTGGTTGCAGGAGAAACTTGCGTCTGTTCAGAAATACCAGGCATTAGGATGTTTGTTAGCGATTTGGAATATGTGATCACTGGTGCAGGTGCTCAGTTAAACTTATACCTAGAATGTGTCAATGACCCACCCCATTAGATTTTCACAGGCAGATAGTACTTTACTTTGGAGGTGTTAGATTCGACACGATTCTTGTCACCTCAAGCAAAAACTAGTTCGATTTCTTCGTATATATATTTGGGCATGAGTGTACTAATGATCTAAAAACAATAAGGTCCGACAAATGCCTATCTTATATTGCCGAAGGCATAGAAATATCGTCGGGTGTAAAGCTTCGAAATCGGTTGAAGGGATTATTAGCACAAATGCGGGTGATAGAATTGATCATAGCAGAACAACAGCGTATATTATATGAAGCTTAGATTCGGCACTTATTCAATACTATCTTCATTGAACGACCAGAAAGAAATATCGATATTAACTGCTTGAATTTTAGTCTCAATAGAGCAAAGTCCCATACCAGAGATAACATAATACTCCGTATACGGAGTATTATGTTATCTCTGCCCATACTCTTTCAAAGACCTTATAGATATCTAGAGTAAACCAGACCAAACTGGTCACAAACGAATCGATGCGATAAGTTCATGCGAGCCACCCCAAACAAAATACCCAAAAACGTCGGCAAGATCAGCGAGCGCGGATCTTGTTGTCCGGCGTCTCCAATCTAAAAAGCTTGAACAAGTTGTCGAACAAGCTCTAGGTTTCCTTAACTCCGGCATAATAAAAAGCAGGCCGCTGCTTAAAATACCGCAATAAAAAATTCATGTCGATTCTATAAAAGTGATCACTAAAATATAAGTTTACGGCACAGAACATTGGCCCCTCGATATGGGCTTTGTTGTAAATGCAAACGTATGCTTTGAAATGAAGTAACAAGTCGTAAAAGTAGATGATCCGTCATTCGTTATGGAATATTTAAAAGAGATACCCAGACTGGAGATCACATCACTGAATAGCTTAGTAAACTACACAGGATTACTTGAGGCGTCCGTCACAGCCGACCAAACATTCACTGAACCAGGGAGACTATACAAGGAGATATAACTCCGTGTTGTCACTTTTCGTTTGATTAATGAGGGCGCCACAGTCACATGTACCCCAAAAAACATGGCGGATTATATTCATCCGGTTCATGGCCAAGCTCGTTAACTATTAAAATATTTTATGTTTACGCCTAACTTGAAAAATCAGCTTCTGATTTTTCATGTTTAACCATTTTATGGATTTTCCAATGAATTTTTATTAATTCACAATGATTTTTTTTTGCATTTCGGCTGACAATTTTGAAGAAATCGTCGAAATGGGTAAAATTCAGCTAACTTCATGTGGGGCACGTCAGCTTTAGGCGACATCTGTGGCCAAAAATGAACTAGAAGTTTAGTTTCTGCTACGCATCAATTTCCGGTTATTTTCCCCATAAGAGTTATATCTCCTTGTATAGCCTCCATGCACTGAACTTTAGGTTAACGAGCGTTGAAGCGTCATGCTGTACTGCAGGCAGCCCTGCACCCAACTAAATCTAAAAATATCCCTTATCATGCAAAACGCAATTTCGTGGTTTATTTGGATCACAAACTGGTAGCACACACCTTTCATAAAAAGGCCGAGCGATCCCTTCGTCAGACCAGACATCTTTATCTTTGTTTGCCTCCGACATTCGTCATGTTTTCGATAAACAAAACCTGGTGGCAGACCAGAGTATACAGAAACAAGGTAAATTCATTACGTAATTGGGTGTCCGTTTTCCATATAAAATCGAAGCTGTTGTTGTTTCTACATTAATGCTAACGTCACTTGGTGACCGTTCGAAGCTGTCAGTCTCTTTTACACTACCTTGTTTCTGTATACCGCGGTGGTAGACTATTTGTCATGCTTACTAGCGACCGACAACGTCGAATACATCACCTTAGCTCAGGCTGAAAAAGGTGACAAAGCCGTACAAAACCTCCTAAATCACCATTGCAGATGCTCTCAAGTAAAACTAGTACCTACTCACGCTACTCGCTTTGTCATCCAATTCATCTCACGATTCGGTCCACACCCGGGTACATGTGACTGAGTGAGGCGCCCTCATTAATGAAATGAAAATTAACAACACGGAGTATATACTCCTTGTATAGTCTCCATGCTTTCAAGTTTCAGATTTCTGAAACTTAAGGCCCTTTTACATCCTAAACGCAAAGTAGAGAGGTGAATTGGAACTCTTCTATCGCACAGAATTTTGTATGTTTTTCTCTCTCTGTCTGAAATCCACGCTTGTGCAATAGAGAGAAGAGGACACAAATTACTGTACAATAAAAGAGCTCCAATTTGCGTTCCCACCTTTCGTTTGGGATGTCAAAGGGCCAGAAGAGCGTGCATCCACTTAATTGCATTCCTTTGCGTCATGTATGTATAATCAGTTATATATAATTTTGTGTTAATAGAACTCATTTGACACTTAAATCCGGCCCGTTGCGTCTTGTATAATGGCGGCTTTAATGGCAAGGTACAACGCTACTCATTAGAGTGAAGACTTGCCTTGATCTTCAAACTAACTTGCAATCCTCGGTACCAGAGGTCGTTTATAGCCAGAAACTGACATTATATCTCCAACAAGGGCTTCAACAATGCCCACAATAGCCATAAAACGATTTTCAAAACATTATTTGTTTGCAAAGAGCTGCTCTATAAGCCGAATATCATAAAATTATGTACGCGATGATTTAATACCTCAAAAACGTGTTTAAAAACCGGCTTTTTCTTGATTCATAAAAAAAACGGCCGGACCTCAAGCGCTAGAAAACTTTCGCGCATCTTCAAATTCCCTCGGCACCTAATGCAAAAAGTAAAGATTATGTCTTCCATCTATAATATACAAAATCAAATCCGGAAGCATTCCATTAACATCAATAATCACCCAATATCAAGTGCGTAATACTATCTTCAATCGAGCTAGAACAATATGTCTAAAATCACAAAAAAACTGTATTAAAATCAGCGCTTCGATTGTAAATTTCAATTCACTCAACAAATCTCTTAAGAAAAGTTCAAAGAAACGTGAACATATGTTTTCTAACAAGCTGGGAAAGATACTGGCTGGTCTGACAAACTGGGAAAACATTTTGAAACAAAACAAAGAAAAAATCACAAGGCAACTGTTTACACATCCATCATCGAAAATATAAAATATTATTAAGAGTTAAAAATAAATAAAAAACATGAATGAAGAAATATAAAAATAATATTCTTTTAATATTTGTTAATTTCATTATGAAGTCTCCACAGCAGGACCTTGTAACTTATTGATTTATTGCAAAAGCAATTAAACTGGCGTTGACTATCGACACTGTCCATGTTTAAGTTTAAATTAAGCGTAATTTGATTATGGAAATTAATTACAAATTTCTACATGAACTGTACTTGTAAATTACCTTTCAATATCACAATTTATACATACTTTTTCACTTTATTATTTTATTCATATTTATTTATTATTTAACTTAAAATTAATCTTTGAAACACAACTTATTAACTAACACCGAATTCCGAGAACGAGAACAAATTGAAACGACTAAGAATTCGCTTGATTTATGAATGACGTAAGTTTTTACAAATTTTTTTATATTTATTTGTGTTTGCCGAACAAATTAATGACAATTAATTAAACAAAACTCGACTTTAACTGCCAAGTTGTAATCTAATGTTTAACTAGACACAAATTCCCGACACTCGAGTAGAAAATACCAAAAACAAAAAAAAACGTTCTCAGTCGGTACCAATAAAAAAAAAATCGGAGAGAGAGAACAGACGAAACAATTCAAGGCGCGAACTTGTATTTCAACATTTTTCAAGACAAAATCACCTGTAAATTGAAGGTAAGTTGATAGTCTCGCCTCTAATCACCAGAATAATCGTACACGTGAGTTTGAGAAGTTATTTCGATATTTATCGCACATTTGAAAGGGTATTTGGGAAACATATACACTTGCAAAGCAGATTGAATTTTGTCAATTTCGAGTTCAGTTTACATTCATAAATATTAAAAACTAAAAATCACAAAACCCCGACCGACGACGTGCTATATTAGCCGGATTATGATATGGCATATTCTCTACCACCCGCACTGTCCAATATTGGTACAAGATATCTGCGCTATCCCCTCCACAACACAAACTTTTTTATAATTATTTTTCACTCACCTGAGATTAAATGTAACCGTTGACGGTTTGCTCCTTCTTCTCTCGCGTGCCCCAGGCATTGTGATTGTAACCGAACGGAGAATTTCACACTAAATTCATAAATTTCTTATCCACAAATCAAGCGCGCGGAGACTTGGGCGCATTAATGGCACACGAAAAAAAAATAAAACAATTAGCACCTTTCAATCAGGTGGAGATCGCGAATTGAGATGTGTACATCGGATGCTGGGGAATCGATCACGATTGAATGACAGCCGTCGCCGCCGCGTCGCGCAGAGAACAATGCACGCCCGTGGAGTGGACTGGGCTACAGGCAAAACGACGAATCGGAACTATTCGATGTTGCAAGCGATGTTTACAGCGATGTTATTCCTCGCGCGATGTGGCTACAACCTAATGTTGGATACTCTCAAAACTCCCATGGGACTTGAGTCTTGTGTGCCTTGTGACTTGGGGCTTGGGGGCTACTACATCCACTGCGCGCATGCTTAGGACACTGCTTTTGGACACAGATGTAAACATATTATAATTCGTTGTAAACATTGAAATATCTTGCATTCTCTCCACACTAACTCAAAGCCAAATCAATCACGTGTAAACTTGTCCAGCACTTATATGACGACGGACGACAAAAACAACTCCACACTTTTCACGGACTCTCGACAAAAGTGCGAACTTGATGGAGAGTGTGACGCAGCAATCTATAGAGTGTGTGCGAATCTATTAATAAATGTAAACAAAAGATAAAGTGAAGTTTTTTTTTTGGTTCGCATGAAAAATGTTTGTTTCACCTGAAAACCAGCCCCAAAAATTATTATTATGACGGCGGGAAATGTAATAACATCGTTCTCGCGGCAATTTATGACTGAAGTACACGTAATAATATATAATTTTAGAATATTATCGCAAGGTGGAATATTTACCTGGTTGCAATAAAAAAAATGATAATTTGCATGCATGTAAATCATAATCATTTCGGGTTTTTATGTGATTTTTGTGGTGGAAACTTTTAATTTCGATTTTTTTTTCTTTCATAATTATAGAAAATAGCTTCTACTATTAGAAGAAATTCATTATTGAAAACGATACTTAAAACTAGAGAGGCGTTCTGATAGGATAATTGATCAGAAGTAGAATTAGTGCAATTAAAGATGAGTACAGTAGCTCAAAGCTCAGAGTAGCCCTAATTACTGTGTTTCCATTCAGAGTTTACCCTGGGTTTACTCGGAGCAGGCGCCCATCGAACCGGGGTTGAGTAAAGTTTCGTTAAATCTAAGTAAACTCAACGAAACCAGTCCGGTTAAGCTGGGTTTTGCATATGTGGATGTATGAATATCCTTTATTGTCCATATACCAACGGCGACTCAATCTAAATTTACTTTAACGCAGAGCCGTCATGTACCGAGTTTTCATGGGAGTCAAGTTGGCTTGTGGTATAGTTGAAACGACACTTCAACTCAACGACTTAACTCTATGCGTTTCCATTTCTGACTTCCGTCATCCTCCATCAATTATTTTGATTTTTTTGTTTCTTTGTGAGAGAGGCAGGCAGACCGATTGCTTAGAGAGTTTCAGGGCACACTATGTTCAATGTTCTTCCATTTGAAGCTAATATGTTAAGATTTTCAGATTTCCCAACAGCTGACCTCTACATGCAGCGAAATGGCGAAATTCGTCCGCCATATTGTCCCCGCCATTTTGAATTTATAAGTTTTGATCGTAAATTCATTATTTCCGGTCTTAAAAATCCCTGGATACTGATTTTCATTAGAATCGGAACACAATTAGCGAACTCGTGCACCATATTGACGCGGCCATTTTGAATTTATAAATTTTGATCATAAATTTTCAACGAAGCCCTCCATGACAGCGCCATCTAGGAGTGGCCTTAGAAAGTTATAGAATAGCCTATGTTCTTTTTTTCTTTAAATGTAAATTTAGCACATGGTTAAAATTTCATTAAGATTGGTTGCACCATTTAGGAGCCTATTGCGAACATCCATACACAAATTCATTTTTATATATTTAGATAAAGTCTCTTCTGGCGTCGAAATTTTTACTTTTTGTACCTTTATCATTGTTCCGTTTAAAGTTGTGTGCGTGAACTCATTTCAACCTACCCATTTTCGTTGATTTGAGCAGAGTTGATAATCTTTAACAAAAACTCTTAACTGGGTCTGTTTCCATAATGTATAACTCGATCCTCACCATTCCTACAGGTCTCGTTCATTACTTTCTAGATTCTGAAGTTTCATGATCTCCCCTCATCGAGTGCAATGCAATATGTCAGCGACAAGTGACCCAATCCTCCATACCTTTTTCAAAGGCTGATCGAGGTATGGCTTTCATCTCCTTCAGAAATTGACTCGATTCGACCTGGAGTAGTAATTTTACCATTGGGACCCACTATACATATATTACTTGATCGACGACATTCATCGAGTTTTTAACCAACAATGTTTTGTGCAAGGGTGGATTATCACAGTTCAAAATCCATGAATTTTCCTTCCACAAATCTAGCCTAAGAGGAGGATTTCACAATAACTACAATAAACTAAACTAGACTTAAACTAAAAACCATAACAGAATCAAACCACCAAAAAATTTTAGAACAAAAATAAATATTTCCTTCCAACAAGCTACATAAATCTGCAAAATCGGCTTCCTTACAAAAACAACACATGTACATGAACGTCGCTTTCACTGTATTACAATTCTGAACACCAAACATTTTCATCCTGGTGGTCGTGCCAACAGTTGATCTTCACCCAATATGATTCACAGGAATTTTTTGACAAGATCCTTTAAGTAATTTTGGCTTGATCCTTTACGATCACTCTGGCTTCTCTTCAGTTGTCGAATAAATCTTTCGCCTTTTACTAAAGATTTCCGTGGAGGGGAGCACTCGAATGAGTCTAAAATAAATTTTTGTAGAGCTTAGTGGAAACACTAAGCCAATAATGTTTTGTTAAAAAAATAAAAGGGGGTTATTAAATATGTGTGTAGTTTTTAGTATGTAGGGATTCTAGAAGGATCATGACAAAATCACAATAATTCGAACGAATCGATTTGTGTATGATCGTGTATTAGTGTTTGGGGACTGGGATTAATTGAGAAAATCGATTGAAGTATAATGGTAGCGATTTGTAACAATCTGGGCCGAAGGGCCAAATTTTGTTTGATGCCGAATATTTCGATTATAACAACTTAAAGGAATGTTTTTACATTGAAAGGAGTGAGTGTGCAGACCTGTTAATGGTTGTAGTACAATACACCTACTAAACGATTAAAAATAATAACGTACAAAAAGACATAGCAGAAATGTATACAAGCTCCCGCCACAGGCACGAAAATTTAAAAAATTATTCGCTAGAGGCATACACTCGCCCGCCTCAGGCATACACTTTTTCTACACTAACGGGATCAACATTCGGGTGATACCAAATTGTGTAGGACGGAAAAAACGGGCAATTATCTTGATTCTATCGTGCATGCTAGCTGGGGGTGTCGTTCGGGCTAGTGCGTGCTTGCGGCATGCTCGGCGCGGGCGAGTTTTAATTTTTACTCGGGATCTTCTTCAGGCTGGACAAATCATCTGCCTTCTCGTTTGCCTCCAGGTTCTTGGTGACCCGACACCCACTGCAGAGTGACCATTTACCTCCCAGTCAGGAAAGAGAGTTCGTTGTGGCAGTTTTCGACCAGCTTGTATGTTATATGGGACGAGCCTAAAGGCTGAAACAGAATCAGTCCGTTCTGTCCGTTTTTAAAAGTTGGAAATTTGGCATTTCCATAAACTTTTCATGAGACGAACGGAACGGTAGCCACAATCAAGCGGACGTCTAAGAAAAAAACGAACGGAGCGGACTGAGAGGATTGGTTCCTAATATCTTGATGTCTGCTTGGCTATCTGCTAACAAGTTACTCTGGCTGTCGGCCTTAAGTATGACGGTATAACTAGCATGCATGCAAGGTTGCCAGAAGTTCTGCTTGGAGTATAAACATAACCGAAGTTAGGCCGGCGGTAGCATTTTTCGAAAATAAGCGAGGGGACAAACTTCAACTCCTACATGCGACTGTGATTTGGATCCTTCTGTATACTTGTCGGTTGAAAATCTAGGGGGGATCTGGAAATTGAAGTCACCATTGAGGTCTACGATTTCCTGTGGTAGAAAGCGCAGTATATTGATGTGATCGTAGATTTTATTGACCTAATTTTGCAAATTCAGAACCGTGCATTGTGCCTGCTCCTAAATCAGCCGGCAGTAGGTTGTGAATTCCGTTAAGCGCTGCCGTAGCTATTATTTATAATATCATGCAAACCATTACTTTGATAACTTAAAACTAATTTTCTAGTTGAGTTCTAGTAGCTTCGCAATTCCGGTCTAACTTAGATATTTGTTTCAGGGAAGTTGTTTGCATTCTTCACTAACTGAATCTTGATCTTCATGGAAACATTAAGAACTTGAGTAGTTGAAGCTGCAAATAAGGAAAATTTTAATAAATTATAAGGTTTTGTTATGCAATTCTTTACCTTTACACGATTTTTCATACATCCTAGAAAGCTACATGGGGAGGAATGTTTTCTATATGATTACTACATTGGTCCTACTATCGTAATATTTTTGAAGTTTTATTTGATATATACTAAAATGAAATTACTTTTCAATAGAAAACTTAAATATATTAACAAAAAACTATTTAACAAAAATTACAATTAAACCTATAACTTACAAAAAATATACATATGGCAGCATAACTTACGCCTTAAACATTAACCATCAATTCTTCACCTTATATGTAGTCTTCCAAATTTCAAACAAGCAAATCGTGGAATGAAGTCTATAGAAGATGGCCAAAGGCATTGAAATGTGCGTGATAACAGTCCATGCCCAATGGCCAAAGAACTGCACATGCGTTGGTCTGAAGTCCGCTCGGCTCTTAATCAACGTATTTATCGCCCACAAAGCGATATTCGAAACCAGCAAGAAAGTAACAATCTCACGTCCTGGCTTATTTCTCCTCTCATGACTGCTTCGGCATCTCCTCCACCAAGCGTTCAAAATGAAAATAGTTTGGACTGATGTTTGAAACAGACACAAAAATTCATTTGCCAGGCCAAAGTACCCGTCCGTGGCGGCGTCTAATGAAAAATAGAATCCGACAATGCTGAACATCGTATAGATATAAACTCCACTTTGTGCAACGACCAACAAGTTACAGTCCAGTGATTGCGTGGTGTAGTAGTCCTTCGAGTATCTCAAGTCACGCATTTGATACATGGCCAGAAAAGTTCCAAATATTGTCGAGCTGAAGAGAATTACTTCAGATATTGTTATACCAAGAATTCCGACATGTTTATACAGCGGATCTCGTGACATTGTAAAGTAAATAATCAACGAAATAATGCACAGCACAACCACCAATATTCCACCAAACATCCCACGATGTGCCCGCGAACAATCCACAGAAAAATGATGTGCTCCTTTATCCATCGTCGACAACTTTCTTGGTCGATGATCCTTTTCACCAACACGCCGAATTCTTTTCCACATTTCAAACAAAGTCACGGCGCAAATCAACGAATATTCAATGGTGCATGGGAACAGAAATGGTGAAGCATCTTGAACTAAGCTGCCCATTATGTTGGTTCGACGACAGTCGACAACGATTTCCCAGGCAGTTGCACGTTTTGCCACATGGTGTATAATGGTGCTATTTTCGTTCAATGGACTAAATGTGTTGTTGTTGTTGTTGTTGTGGTGGTTGTTGATCATTGGTATAGTGTGGATCATTTCGTGTTTAGTTTCTTCTACTAGAACGTAAAGCCATTCACAAAGATTTGTTGCGACCATATGCATCAGTCCGAATCTTGCTAAAACTTTGTGATCTGTTAGGCCGATATCTTTTGTGTTGAGAAATATGAATTGCATTTGGACGACTGTGAGAATCATTCTAGCGGCTGGATTGAGGACGATTAGAGCGTTTTGACAGCTTTGGTCTTCTGGAAATGGAAAAAATACATATAGTACAGTCAAATTAAGCCGAAAAAAGCGAAATAGCGGAAATGGTCGGGTACAGGCTGAAATTTGGCACAGAGCTTCCTTTTAGGGTTCTTAATAAGGGGTTATAAAGTCTACCGATTTTCTACCCCGGGAACCTTTTTTTCTAGGGGGTTTTAGGGTCAAAAAATCTGTTTTTTGCAAATGCATCTGAGACCGTAAGTCCTATCATAAAAAAATGTTCACAAAGTTTGTAGCTCATACGATTTTCTACAAAAAATGTTATTATACATTTTCCCGTACGTATTGCCATTCATGAGATATCACCGTTTTAAAGATTTAAAATATTCATATGAACTCATTCACGACTTGTATAGGTTTTCCGACGTTCAAGTTGGACTACTTTTCTAATTTTTTCAGGGGTCATTCCTGGATGTATTTGGAGGAAAAATGTGTTCTAGATAGGGGGCTAACCACTAAGATACAGGGTGTTCGCGAAAAAACAATGTCTTTTTTTGTCATTTATTTAGAGTTGAATAACTCCTAGACCAATTATCGTAAACCAATATACTTAGACTCATCTTTTAGGTCAAAGTGTATTCTTTTATTTGATATAAAGATCAGGAACTTGAGTTGCTCCGTTTAGAAGATATGTAGGTTCAAAGCATGAGCGAAATGTTTAAAAGCCTAATGATATTTTTTATTCAATTTAAAGTATATTTTCTGTTTTTTTTACCAAATGGTCCAAATTGGAACAATTATACTACTATCTGACATAATTTAGATGTAATTTTGTATTATTGTTCCAATTTGGACCATTTGGTAAAAAAAAACAGAAAATATACTTTAAATTGAATAAAAAATATCATTAGGCTTTTAAACATTTCGCTCATGCTTTGAACCTACATATCTTCTAAACGGAGCAACTCAAGTTCCTGATCTTTATATCAAATAAAAGAATACACTTTGACCTAAAAGATGAGTCTAAGTATATTGGTTTACGATAATTGGTCTAGGAGTTATTCAACTCTAAATAAATGACAAAAAAAGACATTGTTTTTTCGCGAACACCCTGTATCTTAGTGGTTAGCCCCCTATCTAGAACACATTTTTCCTCCAAATACATCCAGGAATGACCCCTGAAAAAATTAGAAAAGTAGTCCAACTTGAACGTCGGAAAACCTATACAAGTCGTGAATGAGTTCATATGAATATTTTAAATCTTTAAAACGGTGATATCTCATGAATGGCAATACGTACGGGAAAATGTATAATAACATTTTTTGTAGAAAATCGTATGAGCTACAAACTTTGTGAACATTTTTTTATGATAGGACTTACGGTCTCAGATGCATTTGCAAAAAACAGATTTTTTGACCCTAAAACCCCCTAGAAAGAAAGGTTCCCGGGGTAGAAAATCGGTAGACTTTATAACCCCTTATTAAGAACCCTAAAAGGAAGCTCCGTGCCAATTTTCAGCCTGTACCCAATCATTTCCGCTATTTTTACTATTTTTCCTGTACTAATACTTTAGTACATGATGTTCTGCTAGATGATATATAAAAAGTAGCTTAAGTAAAATCAGGCTAGTAAAGACACACCCACACTCCAACGAAAAAGAAATAGCTCTTAGAAAGGTCAGAGCGTGATCCAATCGTTTTTGGTTATCTGAGAATTAACTCGAAAAAGACAGAACTGATACTTTTCACCAATAGAAGAAAACTTCTTGGTTTCAATCTTCCTACAAGTAATACGCGATCACTGAGTCCATCTCACCTTGGAGCTTGACATCATAAAGAACGCCAACTTAACGCCGCTGGGTTTCGAACTGTATTCACGATTCGTTTCCATTCTTAACGATTTTTGGCGTCGTCTCGATGAATTCTCCATCTGCGCACGGTCTCGCCAGAGAAGTTTAAATGGTAAGCGGTTATCATCCATTCGGCGAACTTGTCCAAACCACCGTAGTCGACGTTTATGTATTTCGTCTTCGATCAGTCTCTGTTGTCTAATTGTCTCGTTTCGAAGGCAATCGCGTAGTGAGACATCGAAATCTACCTCAAGCATCGCATTTGAAAGACCTCGAGTTTGTGGACGTTAGTTCGGCTAGAGAAGTGTGCACGTTTCTGATCCATATAGAAGAATCGTAAGGACCACTTTCGGTAAAGGCGTACTTTCGTTTTGATGGAAATATTTCTTTGTGAGCGAGGCGAATGTTACCTGGTCGATGCGATTGTGAGCGTCGGTCGTCGATGCCACTTTCTTTTCCTCAACCAACGATCCCAAATATTTGAACAACGGGACCTGTTCGATTTGGGTTACATTGAGGTGAACACTAGCTTTCGATCCGTCTATTGTGAGCACTTGTTCTTTTCTTGCACTTGTTGATTTTTAACCCGAATGGTCCATTGGTTCGGCATCCGTGTCGGTGAAGTCGGCGAACATTAAGTCGGTTACGAAGTTGTCACCGTATCGAATGCTTTACGTATAATCGCTTCGATCACAACGTTGAAAAGAAATGGCGAAGCGACGTCTCCTTGTCGGACACCTGTTTGAAACGGAAATTTCTCTGATAAGTCGCTTCGAATAAGAACGCTGCTGCTTGAGCCATCGTACTACGCTTGGAGAAGTTGGATGATTTTCAATGGCACGTGTTCGGTTTCCAAAGCTCTCCACAAGCTGTTCCAATCGATGCAATCGAAAGCGGCTTGGAAATCGATCAAAACGACGACAGTTCACCATATGATGAGAATTCTTTCTTCCTTTAGCTGACGTAAAACGATCAATGCAACCTCGATGGGGTCGAAATCCCGCTTGTTCTTTCCAATGAACACCTATAATGGACCCTTGTCGAAGTCCATTACGGACTGCTCTGCTTTGTTTTCAATCAGGTGCTGGAAAAACTGATCCGAGATTTGGACGTGACTGACCTGACCATCCTACACAAGCCAGCTCAATTACAGGGTTATGTGGACAACATTGACATCATTGGTACAAGATCAAGAGCTGCACAAAATGCTTTCACCAAGATTGAGCGTGCGGCACAAAAGCTGGGACTGCACATCAATGAACGTAATATCCTCTACATATGATCGTCGTTACGACGCAAAGTATGACGAAAGCTGAAATAAATAGAAGGCATCTGTCGGTATAAAATATGCTTATTTCCAGACTAGCCGATTGACAGACCGACGGGTAGATAACAGCGTAACAAGGAAATCAATTTAATTTTCGTTCACTAACATTCTTCATTCATTACAACTGTCAAAACATAACGGAGAGCAATATCGAGAGAGGTCTAGCCACCGCCTCCGCTAGAAGGATAGCGTAGACCAGGACGTCCAGATCTAAGAGATGCCAAACTGGATGATCGGCTGAGAGTTGATAGAACTGAACTGAACTTGAGCTGTTAAAGTAAGTAAGTGTTGGAATTTTAAACCAGTCCTAATGTATATTTATTTCATTTTTAGGTTTGCGTCGAGAGTTTTAAACGTAAAGGGCAACAAGGCGTCGAATTGATGAATATGTCCCTAT
Organism: Thereva unica; assembly: GCA_949987705.1. Lineage (NCBI taxonomy): Eukaryota > Metazoa > Arthropoda > Insecta > Diptera > Therevidae > Thereva > Thereva unica. Next base: position 108,027,260 of record OX465284.1, read on the forward strand.
TAGATAACAAAAGTAGCAATCTGTGCTCTCTACGATGTTTTAAGACAACGAGAATTGCTTATACACACAGTGGCCGATGAATATGAATTTATTGAGACATCGATGAAGCTAGTTGCTCCCAGAAATTGTTTCCGTCCTAATATGCTACAAAGGACAGCAAATTTTTTTGAAATACTTTATTTTTGTATCCTACAGCCTGTGAATACTTAACATATAACTAAGATTTATACTTGTCATGAATCTAGAAAGTAAGTTAGGAAATATGGAATTAAACAGCATCCTCCCATCCGCCTCTTGTTAAACTCTCACCCACCAATTATAAAATTCATTCTACAAACAAAAACAAAAACCAATACATACTTACTTTTAAGCTCAAAATACTGTCCAAATTCCAATCCAGAATAAACCATAGTTCCAATTCCGAAGGCGACCGCCACAATTCTTAAATAGAAGCTTCCATAACGTACGATTGGCTTCTCTAGAAGATTCGGAGCCTTGTCCTCCTCGCCCCTAAGCCCTGCAACATGGTTTTAGAGTGTAATCTGTTCAATCTAGGTACAAAGCGCCCACCGGCAACAACAACAACAAAAACAACAACACAACTACACAAACTACAGACAAAAAAAGGAAGCACAAACAGTCACGATTGTATCCCTTTCAAGAGGATTAAATAAGGTGACTTGCAAGTAAACATGTGAACTTACGATAAGAATGCAGCAAGGCAGCAAATTTCATCCTTGTCCTCAGATGTGATAGAAACATGAAAACAACAAAAGTGACGCTTACTAAGTACAAATACAAATAAAATCCTTGATAGAAGGATCTCGGCGCCTTTGAGGATAATATATCGGTGACTGGGAATGCTATACCCAAGACGACAACAAATTTGGCATAAAATGCTGACAAAACGATGCTTAGATTGTCACTGTTAAAATTACAACAAAAATAGATGAAAAAAAATATATATGGTGTACAGATTAAAGTTACAAGGATGAAAGGATCTATCATATGTTTTCATATGTGGGTGTGTAGGTGAGGATATTTATATATTGTATACTTACTCAGCAGCTTTTCGATTCCGTTCACCGATGGTATTGTCGCGTGCTGCGGCGGACTTTTTGGATCTTTCGGATGCATTCAAGGACGCTCCGCTTCCTAAGCTTCCTATCATCTCGAACAGCAGCTGCCTTTGACAGTATACGTTTTGTGGGGGTGAAGGACATGGTTCTCGCTCGGCTAGAACTAATGATTCCGACCTGCTTGGCGGGCTGCTGTTAATGACCTGCTCGTGGCGTAATCTGCAAGGTACGACGTTTCGTGAAGTAATTACACATAATTGTGATCCGGAGCATGTTCGTGGAATTCTAGAAATTAAAATAAAGGCATTTACGTTTTTTTTATATTTTAATAATATTGTTAATTTGCCTGAAGGTGTTGGATAAAGTGGTAAAAATAGCATGGAAGGCGAAACATTGGTTTATTTAAATATACAAGAAAGAAAGGAAGAGCTTCAACTCATGGTATTTTATATGGCAGTACTAAATTCAAAAATAGCACTTTGTACTGCCACCGCGTTATGTCGTTGTCTGATCATGATGGAATGTCTAGTAGCGAGCTTATCTCGAAGGACGGAATAGGTTTCAAGTTAAAAGAGGAGACTGTCTGGACTGGCTTGAAGTTCGGAAATGCTGACTGGGCAAGTTTGTTCCACAGTCGATTAGTTCGATTTGTGAACGAATCCCTTGCCTCTATCGTGTGTTGTTTCGGTCGTATAAGTGCAATGATAGCGATAAAGCTTTGTTAGGGCCTAGGGTCCTACGAAGTCTCAAAATATCGATGTCGAAGCAAATGAAGTCGTCACCAATTAGTTTGACGGGCCTAAGTGAGATTCCCTTGTTTCAAGACACATAACACTCCGACGAGATTGTCGCAGCCGGCTGCTATCGACTTTGCGAAATCGAAGCCCGTTACAAAACTTTGCTGTTCTGATTTTTTTATACGTCCATGGGCTTCATTAAAATTTCTTCATTTTTGTGTGGACTCCTACAACATCCAGGAGTTCAAACGCAAGGTCGATCGCCTACTCCTTCAGTACCCCTCAGGACTCTTATTGACCTATTCTGTCCTCTATTCTTTCCCTCGAGCCAAGCTTACTACTACACATTGCATATGACGAGAATGTCGTGACGAACTTATATTGAAGGAATTGTATTCAAAGAAAGGTGGAATGTAAGTGAGGAATTTGCGTATTATCCCAAGGTAATTAAAGACAGCTCAGTCACTTCAGTGCTGTTCATTGTAACGTGCGAGAACGTTTTATGGATTTTGTTGGAGATAGGGCAGCTAACTGTTTTGAAAGCATTGACTTCAACACGATTCTTCAGACCTCCATTGAAAATCAGTTTAATGTCTCTGTTAATTTGTTCAAACATATCTTCGCCATCAAAATGACAAGATGTGGTACTATAATCGATTACCTCTGGGGTAGGTCGCTCCATTGTAATTCGGACATCCTACGGAGTTCCACAGGGATCTATTCTGAGCCCTGTTTTGTTTTTGTGTGTTAACGCCTTGCAAAAAAATAGTAGCGATCGGGTTTGCGGATATAATCAGGTTTGCTGCCATAGAATGATGCCTCGATCAGATAGAAATGATCGCGAACTGATAGAAATGATCTGGGAGATGAAACCGTGGCTGTAAACTGGAGCTGTGCAAAACGAAAAAAGTCGGCGATGATAAAGGTGAAGGTAGTACAATAAATCATCCAATCACACCCTGTTTTTAGATACTAGCTATTGTTGATGATCACATGCTTGAATGGCACAGCGAATACCCACAATTTTTGAAGCCATCGCAACTTGGGCTCTTCAAACCGGATCGTCGCCTCCCAATAGCGTGCATATTTAGCTTGGTCCTACACGCCAGTATGGCTGCACTGGGTACGACGTCAAGCTGAAGGAAGTTGAGGGCCATACAGATAGATTCAATGTCCTCCGTGCACGTTGCACCTACAGAACCTGTTCGCAGGTGACCCCATAGAGACCCAGAATATGTTACAGGGGAGCCAAAACCTGTGCAGCGGTATATAAAATGCTGTGATTCCATAGTGAAAAGGCAAAGGGGTGGGATATGTCTTCTATGAGTCGATTGACTCACAGACTTTTTCAAAATATGGATAAAAGGGTTGGGAAGGAGCTTCATGCAGTTACATCCAATAGCGCTACAGCCCAAATCGAACCTTGGCCTCCTTTAGCGCATTTCTCCAAGTTTGACGGTCTCTTGCAGCATGTCTGCTGTTCCGGATCGGATCAATATCATTAGGAAAAGGGCGATACAATTGACCCTTGAGGGACACCGGCCGAGATGCGTGTGGTTTGGATTCGTCTCCATCCAATACCTTAATTGAACGGCCAGAAAGAAAACTCTCATCTAGGTGGAGTTTATTCAACCGAACCGGGTGCAAAACTCTATCAAGAAGCGTGGCCAAATATTCGCGACGGCTAACAACAGGCAAAATCCTAGGCAACGTATTGAGATCTACGAATAGTATATGAAAAAGAGTGAGCCTGAAGTTCGCTGGAAGCTAGAAGAAACCAAAAGAAAGAGAGAAAAGCATAGAAGCAAAACTATTTAGCAGCTAGGCGGAAGTTGATCCAGCCCAAAGTCTAGATCCAATATTGCGTCGTATTGCTTGAAAGACCGTTTCGCGAGAAACTGGTAGACCAAGAGGTATTTAAAATGAGCTCGAGTCCAACACAACTGACAAGAAAGAGCCTGACACTAATTGAGGTAGCCTGCGGTAGCTTTCCTTATAACGCACGGCAAAATTGATTTGTGGTAATGTTTTAATCAAACAAAATTGTTTTTGTGAAATTGTTGTTTCATTTTTGCGAAAAAACTGAATGAAATTTTGCACCAGTCCCAATACTACAACACTTTTTTTTTTTTTTCAATTTTCTAATGTACACTCAGCCCCCAACAATTCCATTTCAAAACAGATAAAATAAATACATTCGAAATAGGCGTGAGTTTAAAAACAAAGCAAAAAAACACACCATCGACATTCTTGAAGAAAAGTTTGTCTTCGAACTAACACTAACCAGAAGTTACTGGAATTCGCGATTATCCACGTTTCAATTCAATCATTTAAAGTGGCCAGTTTTGAAAATAAACGTTGTTTCTCAATGCTATCATCAAATATTAAAAATCAAAATACCTGTGTGTATCACAAACGTGTTCACCGGTGCCACCGCCCGCACTACCCATTTACATGAGCGATTAACCAAAGACGACGTCGATGTAAGACTAAGAATCACGTTCAACAAAAACCCCAGCAAACAAAATGGGGTTATCAGTGAGTCAAGATTAGTATCCACTTATCCAAAATAAAAAGAAAATTTAATATAAAAAAATATCTTTAAGACAACGGACGCCTGGAGGAGCTTCGTCGTCGCTGTCGTATCTCTTTTCGCGGTCTAAATAGAACTAATGGGACGGCGAAGAGTGAACTGGATACGCTCGATTATCGACGCCGAATGAGTTATAGCCGCCCGGCAAATATTTGCAGGTGTTGCTAATTAAGTTAATTGTTAGTATCACTCAGGTTCTAGACTGAGAGCACCCTGTTAATACGAGACATTTGCATTAAAGTCAATATTCGATTAAGCGAAATAGGAAAACTTTCAAAATTGTCACGTTTTTTAAAGATATTTTCGGGAGAACTGATTAGTGTCGAAATGCTCGATTATGGCGATTATGGTGAAGTGAAGTTTGTTTACAGTAGCAACATGTGTAAAGAGTTGTTTGGCGTTTGGAGATTGGGATGACGTGAATAGTAAATATAAGAGCTAGGAAATTTGGCCAAGGTCAATGGATGTTTATTAGAGAGAGATTCGTGCGGCATTTGTTGCTGTAGGGGCAAAGAACTTTCTAGTACATATGAAAGATATTTAATATGGGGAGAAAGTTTGAAACTGTTGGTAGTAAATGCAAACGAACTACGATATACTGTTGAGATTTGATGAGATTCTAGATGGTATTTCCACAGAAATCTTACCTCAGTGCCTCACAAAGGAAAATAGACGGACAGGACGAAAGCTTATCTTACCCCTTTCCCGCTGTTCGAGCTTGGATGCGCCGGCCTCACAGCCCTCGTTGGTCATTCGATGGAAATCGTCTTGTTTAAGTAAGTACGACACTGCAAGAAGGCCTACCCGTTAGCTCCGATGATTATGTCACAGACGCAGCCGGCTTTAACTGAAATCATGTACTTTGCGAAAGAGAACTCCCGATACAAATATTTTTATTTTTGTTAGATAAAGGACGACTATAAGTGCTCCGCTTCTTCATAAAACACTGGTGGAGCTGTAGTCTCATCTTAGATTGTCCAGCTGGAATCTAATATCTCCTCTTTTAACCAAGTTTCGGTGATCACAAGCACATTGAAAAGAAATGACTTTTCGTCGATAAAAGGATTCATTACTTTACCTCTCGTACCATTGCAATTGTGATAAAAAAGCCTAATGGTCTCACGTTCGTTTGGTTTGGGTGATGAGACAAAATGGGGTTAATCATTGGGGTGGATAATATCGATTCATTTCAAAGCTGCATTACATGTAGTGATCTTACATGAGGAGCGCATGTGGAAACCTCCTTGCCTGCTTGTTGATTTATCTGAGCCTTTTGATGTTGGTGTGATCGCCTATCTTTCTCTAATTCCCCTTCCTCTGACTCGCTCAGTCCCGATGGATTTCACTTCCGGTGTGTTGATCCTTTAGAAGTTCTTGAATCTGTACTCTCTATCACTTCAAACAGTGTCGACGTTGATGGAACTACCCCACGTTATCTCAAAATTCTGTCTCCCTTAATTGCTGAACCTATCACTCACGTTTTTAACTATTGTATCACCGCACCTGAAATCCCTTTTCTCTGAAAAAAAAGCCTTTGTAATTCCATTACCCAAGAAACTGCCTCCATCAGACATAGCGGACTTTCGTCCTATTAGCATCCTGCCCTTTCTCGCCAAAGGTTTTGAAAAAATTATTTTTATCCAATCATTTTATTCATCTCGCGTAATAATTTTCTCTCTATCAATTTTTCGTAAATGGCACAGTTGTGAATCTGCTATGTTAGGGGTTACAACTGATCATAGGGCCGCGATTGATCAGGGTAATCTTGCATTATTGGTTCTATTCGACTTCTCTAAGACTAGACTTTTGACTCCAAGGTCCATTCGCTCCTGTTTACCAAACTTAATCAAAGTTATCATTTCTCTTCCACTGCTACGCGTCTTTTCTCCTCTCTTTTCTGATAGATTTCAATGTGTTCGTCACAATGGCATGGCGTCCTCTCTTCTACCTGAGCTTTGGATGTTCCTCAAGGCTCGATTCTAGGTACTCTTCTTTTTTCACTGTACATCAATGTCTTCCCTCTGACATTGACAGCTGTTCTTTTCATATGTATGCTAATGATCTTCAGCTGTAGAATTCTTTTCCTCCTAGTTATGTTGTATCCGGTACTGTTGATATAAATAATTATCTGAAATCAGTGAAATCGCAAGTACTGCTTACCAAGCGGCGTCTGTTATCCTTTGAATATAGTCCATATCTATTCATAGGTAATGCGGCTATTCCAGTCGTTGATCGTGTCAAGAGCCTTGGGATATTTATGAACTCTAAGTTTTTCTGTTGCAATCATGACTGCTTCATGCCGTTTAAGATTTACGGTACCTTGTGTAAACTGTGGCTGTTTGCTAATCTACTATTACCTTCTATCCGTGCGAATGTCCTGGCACTAGCTCTCCTACATAAAATATGTTACTCTAACATGATGATTTTTATTTAATCTTTAAAAGAAAGAACTCTTTACCTTTACCACCGAACCGGAAACTTACCACATTCAAAAGTAGTTGTCGCTTTTAATCACAATATGCACCAAATTCATTTGAATAAATGCTTTAGCTCACTCCTTATTTAGTTTAACTATTTAAACAAGAACTTCATTTATATTTCTCATAAATAACATAATTCTTTAAAACACAAACATTTTAAAACTCGTTAACGTTTCCAATCTCTGACAGGAAACATATGACTTCTCGCTGCTGATTTTCATTTATACCAAAAAATAATGTATAATTGTAGCCAACTTCACTCCTCTTTCAAAGAAGTCAATCATCGGCATAAAAACTTTTTTGACTGCTTTGTCAAATAAAATTCAATTGTAGGTAAAAATTCACGTCTCGATCATAATAATTATAATAAAAAAAGTGTCCTTTTAAACAGATAAAAAATAATGGAAGTCGATGAAGAAGAATTTGAAGTGCCGTCGTCCAGCAGCAAGGGGGAAAAGAAACGCTTTGAAGTCAAGAAGGTAAGAAACAACAAAATACAATTTTTCTTATCCCCAATTATTATTTCAATTAATTATTTTCTAGTGGAACGCAGTAGCTCTTTGGGCCTGGGGTAAGTTGGACAAAATGTTCTTTATTTAAACAATGTCGCAATTGACCTCGTATTTGCGACTTTTTGTTGGGGACTTAACCTCGAAAATAGTTGAAAAAGAGAAACAGAAAAAAAACAAAAATGAACTACATACATATATTCAATTTCATTTATTTCCAGATATTGTGGTAGACAATTGCGCTATCTGCCGCAATCACATTATGGATCTCTGCATTGAATGCCAAGCAAATCAGGCATCGGCTACTAGTGAAGAATGCACCGTGGCTTGGGGTGTCTGCAATCATGCATTCCACTTTCATTGTATTTCAAGATGGTTAAAAACTAGGCAAGTGTGTCCTTTAGATAACAGAGAATGGGAATTCCAGAAATATGGCCACTAATACTTCAAATTACATAAAAAACTATTAATAAAAGTTTTCTTTAATGTATTTTACTGATTACGAATAAAATTTCTTTGTAACAAGACTTTCTTAAGCTTAGCGGACTATATGAGTGGTTTTTAGGTTTTTGTAGTTTTTTAGTAGAGAACTGGTGACATGGAGGAAGGATTGGAGTGTTTATATTCATCTATAACGACTGGGTACCTTGAAAATTGTGTTAGTTGGAAAACAGTCTCCAAGGAGTCGAGCCACCACAAGAAAGTTGAAGAAATTTCATCGAATGTTACGCTCCAGCCTACACGGCGCAAATGAGCAACGAATAACTCACCTGCGAATGTAGCCCTAATAACATGTTCTGCCGACTTGACCGGTTAATAATAGGGTACTAAAGTTCCGCTGAGTTCGGACTGCACCTACTAGCAGACTGTAGTTTTGTACTGCCGGCATCTCAGCGTTTGTCAGCTGATTAGCAGGATTCCCTGGTTGTTGGAGGCATAGCAAACCGGCGGGGCTGGGTCCCACTAACTCCGACGGTTACATCTCACTTCGATGAAACGACGACTTTGGCGATCGAACTGAATGAAAATAGCTTCTTGGTCAAAAACATCGGGTAACACGGCTTTACTACCAGCACGTCTGAACAATTTGCTAAGTTTCTTAATTCAAGCTCTGCTATGTAGGATATCTGTTTAAAGCATGAGTCATGCATTTTTGCCCAGGCCCTATTACACCAATTGAGGACCGTTTTTTCAAAACTCATCATTTGAAAAAACTTAATTTTTCAGGAGAACCATTTTTTGTTATACAAATTGAAAGAAAACTGAGTGTTTTGCAAAAACTGACAATTTTTAAATACTTATAGTATCTAAAATAATAAGTTTATTGAAAATATGATTACACCAAATGAAAGAGAACATTTAAAATAAGGCGATGACATGTAAAACTCATTTTCGTCAAAATTGGAGTTATGCAGTTTTGAAAAAACGGTCCTCAATTATTATCTTACCGAATTCAAGGCAAGTACGGTATTCAGTGGAGACGGGCTGTGGTATATTCGTCAAAAGCTCACCCCGAGGATTTTAGCTTTAAGGGGAAAAACACACGGTTACCTGCACGCTTCCTTATGACAGCAATGCCGGTGCTCTAACCCGGCTAGTTGGCTAAGCCCTACCTTAAAACTATCTATCTTATAACTAAACTTATTGCAATGATAATTCTATACCTAATTTTCCTATTGGAGTCCTACCCCTACTCAAACTAACGCCTGCATTCACACCCTGCATACACTCATTCGCAACACACTTTATTCATTTGATTCCTCCAGTCACCAGTCCCTATCACAAAGCACAGACAGTGTCGAAATGACTGCTCTTTGTTGCAACTCGTTTCTAATTCCCAAGGTAAGGTTCCCACTTGTAACGAGAAACGTTTTCCCCGTTTAGCATGTCGTAGATAATGCGAAGCAAGGGATCGTTCATCCTATACCTGGTAAGCTTTAGTAGTAGTCCTTCGATCCGTAGAGAGCCAAAGGTCTTCTCTAACTCAACCAGGCGTACTCCCGTACACTGTCTCTTGGCAAAGTGCCAGCGTATATCGGACACCAACTTTGCGCAAGCTTGGGTAGAGACATGCTCCACTCGAAATCCGAACTGGTTGTCCGGATTTATTTTATTTTCCTCAACCTAAGTTGCCAGCGAACGAATACTTTGCTGATGTTTGGAAGTAAGTTTATTGACCGAAGATTATCGGGGTTTGACCTGTCTTTGAGTTGTGTAAATGTCGATTGCAAACGGAGGTAGGTGCTTCCGAACCACATTAGGGATGCCGTCGTTCCCTGACGATTTCTTATTGAATTCAACTAAATGTCGATTTTTAGATCTCCATACTCTGAATGTGCCCTAAGATACTCTCCGATGTAAGTAGCGCCAGCTCCGCCTCCGGTTGCCTAGGATACTAGAGCGCGATGCTGTAACGCAACAACAAATAAATTAACTTCATTATTATTTTTCGTGAATTTTCATGTTTTTAATTTAAAGATTTATCTGTACAGTTTTTGAATAGTTTTTTTTTACTCATTTTTCCTATGTTTAAGATTTTTTTCTTTTTTTATATCTATATATTTTTTATATATAATTTTTTGTTTTTTTTTTTAATTATATAAAAAATCTTTGTAGAATTCGCATAATAATAATTCGAACACAAATAACAAGAAATTGCTTAACAATAAAAACAGAATGACGTCAGTTTAATAGGACATCAGTCGTAGCAGCAGCAGCAGTTGTTGTAGCAGCAGCTTTTGTAGGTGCCGTCATAAGTCCAGAACTATTTACAGTAGTTGCTGTTACATAAGGAGCTGCAAAAGCACATGTTCCAAATGTATGATTACTGAGGGCGCTAGGATGTAGGGAATTGATTTGTGGTGTTGCTGTTGTTGTTGTTGTTGTTGCTGCTGCTGGCGCCGCGGGCTGTATACCTTGCTGCTGTGTTGAAGATATTACCGGTGATGCTGCAGACATTGATGATGTTGATGACGGAGATGTCATAGATAAATTGTTGGCAGTATGTGGTGGAATGTCAATAGTATGTGTCTCATTACCAAATATAAGCCGGAGACGTTTCTTTTGCGGTGTCACCGACAGCATTGGGCTGTACAGTGACGATGATAAAGGTGAGGCTGAAAATTTCTTATGCTCCCGACGGCGATGGTCCTTTGATTTGTGGCGTTTTTTTCGTTTCTGTGGCGTATCAAGTTCATAATCTGTACCGCTTTCTGTAATACCTTCCATTCGAAGGATTTCATACTCAACCGGCTCAGTCGGACCGACACTGTTACTTTCTTCGCTTAAGCTTGTTCCAGATTCAATAACTTCATCCAGAATTGGACTTCGTTTCATTCGCAGCGTAAGCTTAAGTCGACGTTCGGGCGTTTTTAATGTTGGCTCACTAGTTGTGTGTGTAACATTATTACTACAATTATTCTCCAAACTCGGTGCCTTATTCTCCCAAGAAGATGTGCTTTCGGATTCACTGGCACTTTTCGACAGTTTCCTCTTACGAACTATACCGGAATTTTCTACCGTGCTACCGGAGCACGTTGTTGTTGCTGTTGCTGTTGTTGTATCTTTATTATTTTCAACTGTTTCGGTATTGGTAAAAATAACGCTATGCTTTAGGCTTACACCATTTCTACCAAATCTACCGTTACGCCGCAATCGCCTTATGACATTAGGGGCATTTTCTTCTTGCTTAATTGGAGTGTTATCAGCGGGAATTTCAATATTGTTAGTATTATTTTTACTAGAATCATCGATTTGTGCCTGTGTTAGGCCATCAAATGATGCGGTGAGATTTTTTCTAAAGCCATAGGCTGTAGTATTGTTACTTAGATTACTGCTACTGCAATTACTTAATGTACTAATATTACTTAAATTGCTACAACTACTGCTACCGCTGCAATTTGTTGCACTTAAATAACTATTACTCGGCTTTGATGGTGGCGTCAGTGGGGGGGCTGCTGCTGATGATGCAGATACTGATGCTGGAGCAGCTGTTACTTCCACAGCGGTGATGGTAGAAGACATTTGCTCGCACTTATTTCTATTTTTAAGATCATTACTAATATTGCTATTTTGTTGTTGTTGTTTATCTACGGCAGTTACTGTTGTCTCAGAATTCGTTTCTGATTTTACGTTTCGATGATTACGAAGTACTCGAGTCCTTAATCCATTTCTTCGTGTTGTTTCACTGGTTGCTTTATTATTTTCATTATTTTTCCGATCATTCTCACTTAAAGTTGCTGCCCCTTCTTGATTCTCATTAAATTCTGGGCCTTGTCCGATAGCATCACTAGCAATATGATCATCATCGTGCAGGGAAACAATATGATTATGCGGATGGAGGTGATTGGAATTGCTGCGACCACTTTTAACAGTAATCTTCTCTGGAATATTTGTAATATCACCATTTTGTCGTTCCTTCTCCTTGCGATATTGTCGTCTTGTTCGCATTGATCTATTATTAAAATTTTCATTATTTAATGTATCAAGTGTGCTGCATTCAGTGCTGCCTTTATCATCGCCCACCTTCGATGGTTCAGTGTTTGCACCATCAACTGATAGCGAGCTTGTGCTACTACAAGTACTGCTAACACGTGCCGATTTCCGAATGGACTCTTTACCAGTTCCAAATCCATCTTTTAAAACAGTCTTGCTACCGTTCGAGAATTTGTTGTACTTCTGTTCACTGCCGAAAGAACTAGCCATTATCATTTCGGCATCATATTTTGTGACGCCTTTTTGCCGTAATTCTTTCATTGTTAGAGGTGTTACTATTTTTTCTGTACTAATTTTATTACTATCTACAACTATACCAGTATTAGTATCAATGTTAGTCGAATTTGCTCTACTTTTAATTCTGTTTATACGATTGTCAGTCTCTCGCAAGCGATATCCAGCTGTATCCTGTTGATTTTCCTCCTCCTGCTTATTTTTAGCGTACGCACCGGTACCGCGTCGTTCACATGTCTCACACTCACAATAGCAATTACCATCACCAAAGAAATCTTCACCATAAAAGCATGTGATCTCTTCACCAATTTCAATGTCTCTTAATACCTTAACACAAGCCGTATCCCGGCCAGTTGCAACAAATTTACAATTTGCACGACAATCGTGATTTATATACGCAGCTGGCCCTAGCCATAGCTGGGCACAATTTTTACGGCAGCTATACATTACGGAAAAATCATTTTTACCAGGATGTAACAGTAGCTTCTCTTCAGCTTCTGTTAATTCTGCTATGCAACCAACCAAACATTCAATTTTGTCATTTTTAAACCATCTACGGGTCGATGATATCTTTGCACCTTTTCGCCCTTCTAATGAGTATCGATAACAAGGTTCTATAACGAATCCGCTCTCTTTATCAAATACTCGTAAATATCTTATTATCTGCAAATAAAAAAGGAAATTGATAATAATTAATTATTTTCATTAATTAATTAAATAATAGTTCATGCTCACGTGATCTTGTAGACGCTTAACAGCCATCTTATTCTTGTTGTTAACATGCCTTGGCATCCAGTCACCCTTATAAATTTTCTTAACCGCTTTCTCATAATCTTGGGTTTTTATAAATTCCGCTACAATGGCCTTCAGTTCATCCCTGTCGGCCTTAAGAGGACGGTATCTTATATTCATCTTGTGCGTTTGAAATCCCAAATATGGATCCAATACAAGCGATGTTGCCAAATCATCATTTTCAGATAGTTCCTTTGGTGTCATCCCAGTTGGCTGATGTAATCGTCCACTGTATCCACTGCTGCTATTGCCGCCACTACCATGATGGCTATTGTGAATACTTCCCGTACCTGACATCGAGAAGTATGAAATATTTCCTGTGGATGTAAGACTTCTATTGATGCCAGTTTCGCCACGACGATGATGACTTGAATCAACAACCATTGCTAATGTAAATTACTGAAATTTTAAACACATGTGGTTAATGCTTTTATTTAGAGGAAGTGTTAGCATGGAAGTTTTAATATATCATTGTTACGTTTTGTAAAGAAACTATAAACTCAAAGAATTCAAACTCATAAGAAAGTTGGAAGGAAAGAATCAACTGCGATAGGGTCTACTCTTATACTCTTCAGTCAGAACGAATTTGATATGTCCAACACTTCTCTATTTGTTTTGAGAAAGCTTCAAATGTTTCAAAGACAAAACCTAAGGGCGTTCTTGGACAGACAGATTGGAATCTATAACATTCGACATGAGAAATCAGTTAACGATGAGATTGGCAACAGCACATTAAACTGATGTAAAATCGCATGAGGGCGTGATTAAGAGGGCGTGGTAATCCTCTTTTTAGAGTTGCTCCGAATGATTTATAATGAGATCGAAAACAGCTGTGGTTGCACAGTGCAAGTTGGCATGCAAGCGGGCCTACTCAGTTAGTGCAGCTATTCGCACCGTGTGAGCGCATCGTGAGTGTCGGTCAGTGCCTCGCATCCGAGTTACTGCGATAAATTATAGAAAGAGCTGCTACATTCCTACGGTGGCTTAAAGCCTCTATGGAGGCGCGGAAGGAGCCATCACCAATGAGTTTGATGGCACGGTTTTGAACCTTATCGAGGCAAACCAAGGTGGTTTTTGAGCCGCCTGCTCAGATATATGAATTATATTCAAGGCGGGACCGAATGTATGATTTAGGAACTTGCATCTCTTAAGAAACCCAAAGCATTCGGAGGCTCGTTTGGCGATTTGGAATATGTGATCATGCCATCGCAAATCCGCCGTTAAGGTTATCACTAGGATATTAAGAGTTAAATCAGATCGTCGTTAGATTCTCTTCTCCCATTGGACGAAGATCGGTGCTATCTTTTGTGGAGATGATGGAGTACTTCGTTTTAGTGGCGTTATGGTTAATACGGCCCCAATCAAGAATCGATATGATATCCTGGTTGATCGAAGTGGGCATCAGTTCACGATAGAGAACACAAGGTCTGATACGCGCTGGTCTTATATTGTCGAAGGCGTAAAAGTAACACAGAGTACCGTCATCAGCGAAGCAGTGGAGTGGGTTTGAGGGGGTTAAGAGCAGATCATTAATGAAGATTAGGAAAAGCGCGGATGATAGGATTGACCCCTGTGAAACAAAGGCATAAATGGCGAAGGAGCTCGATTCGACGCCGTCCAATGCTACCTTAAAAGAAGGAAGATCTTAATCCAGTTCCTTAGAACTAAGTTTTTGCCAATAGCTCGCTATCCGATTGTAAGAGAAGAGAACATTGAGTCTTCCTGCCTCTGCAGTTAATAAGAAAATAAAAGCCACAGAACATGCAATATGGGAATACATATAAAAGGGGGCAGTTACCCAAGAATACCCATAAACGGCTAAACTATGTAGTACTGTAAAGTGTATACTTGTTTTCTGTTGTGTTATTTTCCATGATGTTGTCGGTTTTTTTTGTTAATTGCAAAATCAAAAATTGTTTGTAGTTATACTTACTATACATACTATAATACATACATGAATTATTGAGCGTTTATTGTCGTGTTATTATACTTACTATCAAATGAAATAATGAAGTTCTCATTGTCGCTTTAATTTGATTTAAAAAAATTAAAAATATACAGTGTATATAACGGCTTTTGTTGCATACTGTACGTGTTGATACATGTTAATTTATATAGTGCCTACGGACGACCAGGAAGTTAGGTAAGAATATAAGATAAAAAGTTAGCTTAAAACATTTTTAGCTATATAAATACTTACAACAAAAGCATAATTAAAAAACGTTGTGAAAATTAAATTCATTTGAAAAATTAATCAGTCATATCAATAATTGTGACTGCTGACAATTTTCACTTTCAAAAATTGCCCCCCTTCAATAATTTTTATAACTGCATGAACCGCTACTGAAATAAGGTAATATTTTAGCATTAATGAAATTAAAGCTAAATATTTTGAATGAAAATTTTGTAATCCCCTGTGAAAAACATTTTCGTCCGATTTTACCCAAAAAAAAAATTAAAAAATTCCAATATGGCAGCCCTCCATCGAAATTTCAATGAATGAAATTTTACCACAAAGAGAAAAAAATCCTCGTCTGGGAAGAACGGTTTTTATTTGAAAATTTTATATAGTTAAAGAGAAACTTCTCGATTTGTGTGTTAAGTTGCTCAGTAAAGGTGGTCCTCTGGGTACTTTGGAGTTTGGACCATTTGAAAAAAGTGGGCTTTACTTAAGCTGTTTCAGCTGGAAGCAAATACAGTCAAGCAGATATGTACGTCATTTCTACGAAATAATTAATAATTAAAAAATACCACCTTAAGATCAAGTATTTTTTTACGAAATGGCAGCCCTAATCCCTCTTTCCATAAACAAAATATGCTCCATTCATCATATAAGAGTAGAAATTTCTTATTCAAGAGAACAGAAAGAATATCACGAAAAAGAAAGAAACATTGCAGTTCTAACCAACACATTGATACAACGATAGGGCAATCCCTTAAAATATTCTCAAGGACACTCCCGAAAAATTTCTCGATACTGAATTTCGGTGTTGCAAATGATCAATATAGGCATGGAATTTAACATAACCCTTTTATTTAACTAAAAATAAACAAAAAACCAAGTAATATTTATGTATAAACAAGCAATAAAAAACATTTTTTTGAAGGCAATCTTCATTTATAAAATGCACTGAACGAAATATTATAGATACTTTCTCTGTTTTACGAAAACAACATTAGAGCGAGATAACAGATTTTCCAGATTTTTTGACACAAAGCAACGAAATCAATGGCTGTCTGGCTGGACTTTTTTTCTGCATGTCAAATTAATTTTTATTTACTAAAAAAAGAAACGTATATACACATATTCTTATTGATTTTTTATGTACTAAACGATTTGATTCGATATAGAACTATTTAAATTGCCACAACTGGTTTTATTTAACCGATAAACATAAAAACTAAATTTGCATTGAACACCACAAAATCCTATCCAGACCTTCATTTTCTTTCTCAATCCGTTTTTGTGTAGCTGTACGGAAAAATTCACTATTTCGATGAATTTTCAACATTTTCATTACGCATCATGAATTTTAAACAAATATTCATTGAAATTACCTTTAAATTAAAAACCTTGCACAATGATTTGTACATTATTTTAACTAGTTAAACGCGATAAAAAGAACGTTTTTCAAGCTTTTTCTATGCCGACGGAACTCGATTCTGTGTGAAGCAAAAAAAACTCGCGACGAAAATCGAACTTGATTCCAACAAAAAAAAATTAAACGTTGCATATATATATTCCTCTCCTTCTATCTTTCTCGTGTCAAATTAACGAAAGATTCGACAAAATGACGCGCTTACACAAACATGGCGGGCCATCCATCAATTTGTCCTACTAGAACCACTTGCGATTTGACCACTTTTATCAGCAAATTTTGCTGCTTTTATTTATGGAGCCATCTCAAATTATATTAAAAAATAATTCTAAAACATATTCTAATCACATTTTAGTTATTTTCATGCAGATATTATACAAAATTAACCATCAAAATGCACGAAACTAACATCTGAAGTGAACCGATTGAAATGAGATTTTTTTATGGTAGCTAGGCTGTGAGAATTTACTCTCCTGAAGCATAATTTTATTTACATGGGTTCGTATAAAATATACGATTGTGTTAATAGGGCGAAGTATTTTTTCTATATATGTGAATATGGAATGAAACAAAAATACTAAACGAACCAAAAAAAACTGTACTTACTATTAAAAGAGACCTCTGTGAAAAATAATAATAAACAAACCAATTATATATTTGAAATGTTGTTGGTGTTAAAATTTTTGACAAAATAAAATATCTAAACATAAATTTCTCTAAAGCTATTTGTTTTTTAAAATATTTATTTTATACATAATAATTAATAATCAGTTAATATTTAATTATGAGCGTAAATATAGTGAGAAAAATAGATAATCCTGAAGCATCATCATATTCCTTTCAGGCAACAGAAAATTTATATAATCGACTTTTAGAACGTGTTAACGAAATTAAATGCAATTGTGCTCATGCTACTGAAGTGGGAGAATATGAAAGGTATACCACATATTTTGTGATTAAATAACCCAATTATTTTTCGATTGTAATTTTATCTAGTTATTAGATCAATTGCTAGATGGAATGCTATTTTGTACTGTCTTAGAATACTACTTATTTGTGTAATACTGTTTGCTTTTCTATTTGGGTTCTCGTGCGGAATAAGCTACTTACGATTGAGTACAAGCAGTGGATGTAATTTTGATAGTATTATTTGGAATAAGCCATGTGATGTAGCATATTAAAATTGTATAAAAAAAATCAAATTAAAGTATTAAAATTCTTTGAGCTTTATTTATTTTTAAATACTTTGACAGTTTTTTTTATTTAATTTGTTATCAAATGGCAATTCTACAGAGTGTCCAATAAGTGTAAGTAATGCCAGAGCTAATTTTTCAAAAGCGTCATCTGTTCGAAAATAAAGTAATGCTATACCCTGGTTTCATACCAAATGCGCGATGCTACACGAAGACTCAAAAGAAGTACGCAAAAATTGATTTTATAGGAAAGGGAGGAGGTGGAAAGAAGAGCGTAAATCTTAGAATATAGAACTACGGGAGAGGCCTCGTAGAAGCACGAATCTGTCAAGTTGGGTTAGTT
Source organism: Thereva unica (assembly GCA_949987705.1). NCBI lineage: Eukaryota > Metazoa > Arthropoda > Insecta > Diptera > Therevidae > Thereva > Thereva unica. The sequence continues at coordinate 108,045,313 of OX465284.1, forward strand.
GAATGCTTGTTTTCCCGCGTTCGGCAGAATACTTTCTTTGAAACGAGCTTTTTATAAGGTTTACTCAAACAAGGTCTGTTCCCATACTTTCTGCATTCTGTCACTTACTGCAAGTTGCTTATTGAGAGGTAGGGATGAAATAAAGAAAGTACAGGAACATGTTTCTGCAGATTCTGCAGTTTTTCTGAAATCGAAAAGAAGAACGATTATTCTTTTGTTTTTAATCTGTTTTAGAGCACTTTACAAACATCTAACGTTTACAACGAACACGGCAATCCCAGTTTTGACATTTCCATATTTCAAAAAATTGCTGCAGCAGGTTACAGCAGCTTGTAGCTTCTGCAAGTTTCTGCTTCTTACTGCAGGGTGGGGAAATGAGTATGGCGGCTGCAGTATAAGCTCTGAATAGAGAAGACGAGGAAGAGCAATTTATTAAGCACGGGGAAGCATTTTGGCAACACTAATAAATAGCATTCTTTACGTATTTGTGTCGATCCCGGTCAGTGGCTGTGTTATATTCATTCAAAAACCGGGAGGGATATCGTTTCTCAGCAACCATCTCGGTGAAAACGCTTCACTTGGCTAAATGTTTGAAGCAGACCCTTCGCAAAACCTGAACAAATTTCACTACGCCTATGTCCGGGATCGACAATGTATTTTGTTGTTGTGGGGTAAAGTGAATGTATTTTGTTGTTGTGGTTAAAGTGGAGGGAGAGAATTGGAGAGAAAATTTCTTGATCCCAAGTGCTTCCCTCAAATCCGTGTACATGTACGCTATTTTCGGTTCCTTATCTTCTCTATTCAAAGAGTATAAGTACGGGAACAGAATTCTGTTAAGTAATTCGAAGCAACTTGCAGATTCTGCACTTTCTGCAGGTACGGGAACAGACCTACAGTTTTCCTCAAAACAAATTCAAAAAAGAGAAATAAGGTTTAAAGTATTGTTTTTAGTGTAATTAAAGTTCTTAGAATTAAGTTTCCGGAAGAAATAACAATGATGTGTGCAGTTTGTGAGTGAAGCAATCGTTCGAAATTTCTGCCAGGAAAAAACTTCTCCAGGTAAATGTGTTAATTAAAATACTTCCTAAACACATTTAGAACATATTTACATTAATAAATATGTTAATCACTGCGTTAAATACTCCAAATATTATAAATTTTGTTTGCTTGGATTAGTTTGGAATCCGCATGGGCGCAAATCTCTCGTTTTCTTACTTTCTCGGGAACAGAAAAGGCGGGAAAATTTTCGCTTCCCCTCTTACAAATAAGCTACCGAGGTTTTGATTCCCGGCGACTATGGCTTTCTGTCAACGCGATTCTGTAGTCATAATTTGAATTGTCAAAAGCAACTGTCACTTCTCATGTCAAACCAAAACGATTACAACGTGATGAAAATAAGTTCTTCATTTGGTGCTTTACTACAAGATTTTGACTATATTGATAAATAATTTATTATTTTAAAGGCATAAGTGATTTTTAGGTTATGGTCTTCTTGATTTGTACGAAACATCCCAGAAAGCTTTTTCTTACCTTGATGTTATTATCCCCACTATTCAATTTTACGGTCAAAATTCTCGGGATCCTGTGGGATCCTATTTTGTCTCGTGAGTGAATATTGTTTTTATACTACATTACCTAGTTTATAGCTACTCCAAAAATAATTCGAATTATGGATCATCCCAAATTTTTTTACCCTATAAACGAGGTAATTCGAATTATGGCTTAAACCGAAATATTTCGGCTTAAGCCATAGTTATAAGAATTTTGGAATTTGGATGTAACTTTGAGTTAAATCGATTTAATTTTTCTGCTATAAACTAGGTACATGATATACGAACCCGTGACACAAACCTTTTTGCTATATAAGTTTGACAACTCTCCCTAACTGCTATTTAGATATTAAATAAAAAAACAAATTGCTTGTGCTCTTTTAAATAATTTACCATTCAAAATCAAAATGCTATAAAAAATTATGGTTACTCCAATAAATGAACTCAGATATAAAACTGTCAAATTACAGTGTTTGGTTTTTCCGCTTCTATTAAATGGCGCTGCCACAAGTAGGAAGACATAACGTAACTTAAAAACTGAACGAATTTGAGTTTCTTGAATCATTTTGCTTACGTAAAGGCTACTGCAGTTTACAACGTTGCAGAATAATAAAAAAAATACTTTAATTGTAACTTTAACGTTTTGTAAGCTTCTCATAGTACCTTAGGTAAATCCTTGTACGCTTTTTATAGCACAGTAGGTGTGCTTCTTATAGCACTTTAGGTATTTCGGAATCTAACGATCATTCTTTAAGTTTATTACATGAAGTACTGTATTTCCATGAATTGAGTTTACAGAAAGCTTTTTTCCTCACGTTAACTCCGACATCTTGTACATGGCATTTTTGGGTTGAAGTGACATAAATAATTTTACTTTGTATCGATGCACATATGCATAACGCTCAAACAGAACGAATCCGTTTTTAGAAGTTCGAAAATTGACATTTCCATAAACTTTACATGAGACAAACGGATCAGTAGCCTCAATCAAGCCACTTCGCAAAGTTTACTTGGATGTAACGAAGCTTTACTCAACCCAGGGTAAAGTATTCTTTCAGTATACCAAAATCCTTTTACCTCACGTTAACTAGATGGCGTTTACATGAAGGTTATGAGTTGAAATGACATAAATAATTGAGTTTGAGCCGAATTAGATGGTGCGATCCAACGCATGTCCTTGCAAATGCTTGTAGATGAAGGGAGAAATGGGGATTATGTGAGGTAGCACCCCACGCTACGTTACGTCTTATTTAGGTTAAAGCTTAAAGGTCGCATCACATAAAAATCTATACAGCGTTCCGCTGCAGTACCAGAGTAGCATGCTGCAGTTTGAAACTAATTTAATTTGCAGGAGCTGTGTAGCACACATTAATAATAATTGACATTTTCCATTCCTGTATTTTTATCGAGCACAACGGGGAATATTTACTTCCCCTTGTGCATGACATTGCACGAAGTTTTTTTCTTCGGGCGAATTCATGGCGTCAATTTAAATGCCAAAAACAGCTGTCAAATCAAAACATGTACGATGCAATAAAATTAATTTCTTCATTTGGTGTTATTCTAAAAATATGAATAATAATAATTAGGCAGTATGTTTAAAATTTTCTTGGAGCTAAACAATGGACCGATATAAACGCGGCCATTGAAAACTAGATGAGTGGTGCTGTGTATCAGTCCTTACATTTCATTCCCAAAAATTCCGCTTCCCCAGATCGGCGAATTCACTCAGCGAAAACGAATTTGGAAAACAAAAGGCAAACTACTTTGCCTAAAATTTCTAAGTACGCGGAGACGTATTTGTCAAAAATTTTCATTTGTAAAATTATTTTTCTGTGTTTGAATTGTGGAAAATTTGGCTAAGTAACATTTGTATTAAGATAATCCAAGGTTAGTAAAAAACTACTTTTTTTTGATATGAAAATGACATTTCCTTTTTTGTAATTTCTCCCTTTTTTGTTTCCTGCTAAAAAAAAGATGCCGAATATAAAATTACAGTCATCTGATGGAGAAATTTTCGATACAGACGTTCAAATTGCAAAATGTTCTGGAACAATTAAAACAATGCTCGAGGATTGCGGCATGGACGAGGGCGAGGATGCAGTTGTTCCACTACCAAATGTCAATTCGGCAATTTTAAGGAAAGTCCTGCACTGGGCAAATTATCACAAGGATGATCCACAGCCAACGGAGGACGATGAGAACAAGGAGAAGCGGACAGATGATATCTCGTCATGGGACGCCGATTTTCTGAAAGTTGACCAGGGAACATTATTTGAGCTAATTTTGGCAGCCAATTACCTCGATATCAAGGGGCTTCTAGATGTCACTTGCAAGACAGTAGCCAATATGATAAAAGGCAAAACACCGGAGGAGATTCGCAAAACCTTCAATATCAAGAACGACTTTACCGCGGCCGAGGAGGAGCAAGTACGAAAGGAGAATGAATGGTGCGAGGAAAAGTAAAACGAGGCAAATATCACTGCCTTAAATTAGATTCTTTTCGCTCCTTATATAAATATAAACAAAAACCACATATATAAAGAAATATTCACTTCAATTAAATAGTTTAAGTTACTCCTGACATTTTTCTTAAGTCTTATATGCTTTTATAATTTATTATGAATGATTTTCTTTGGAAATTTTCAAATTCAAAAAAAAAATCAAAATCCATTTTTAGACCGTCCTTGATTATAATTTATAAGAATCCAAAAAGACCGCTTCAATAGTCACGATATTCTTAATCACTTTCCTTTTCTCTATAAGTGGATATTTTACGCTTTTTTTGTGCTTTATATTTACTCAAATACAGATTCAAAATTTTGGTATAATTGCTATAAAAAAACGGAATTGATTTATTTTACATTTTTTAGGTTCGTTAGAGAATTTTGTAAATATTTTCGAAATGCCAAATTTCCTCTATCAACATACAAGCGATAATTATTAAAAAATCTTATTTAAATTCAACGGCATCTTGTGAAAAAATTGATTTTCTTAATGGTTACTGTGTAATTCCAAATTTTATGTGAGCATAATAAATTATTTTTTTTAATATGTATTATTATATACAAGTTGAATTTAAATTTGATGGAATTTTTTAATTGTTTATCATGTTGATGCCGGTTTTGTTTTGCTCTGCAAGGATTAGTCGGGATTCCGGGTGTTTTTGTTGGTCTGTGGTATTTTTAGTGAAATTTATAGGTCGTATGTGCAGCTGCAAAGTGATAGGAGTTCCAAAAAAAGCTGGACAAGAGTATTAAGTCGTCGGTGTAAGTTGATGCTATAGAATAACCGACAAAGAATCACTGCGTAGCTGGACAGAGCGCTGGATCACGTGTCTACACCACTTGTCGAAATTATGCCATGCCTCACTAGCCTTATGCCACCTGTGGCTGCGTTCGATAACGTCATTTGCAGTAGACACAACTCATTCGTTCGGTATTGCAGTCAGATGTTCGGAATCGTCAAATTTGCAGGGCTTGCTTGTAAAACTAGTTCCAAGCTAGAACAGGAACCTTCAATGCTAGTAAAACAAACAGGATATCTTGCCTTAGGGCATCCTCCTGTTGATCGTCATGTACGACAAAGTACTGTCGCTACGCTTCGCACAAGAAGCGGTCACTATTGTGTTCACAATAGTGAGAAGGCGACTCGACGAAATAGGGATACTTGCGAACGAATATGAGAGATAACGAAGTGGGTCAAGAGCACTGGTGTAATGCTGCCTAGCCAGTGAATAGTGCTAATTAGCAAGTGGAGAGAAATGGAGAGTTCGACCGCTGGGACATGTTCAGCAGCCTGCCTAGTTGCTTGTCGCTTACACTTGACTGTTCAAGCTTTGCGGGTTCCCGACTACAGTCCTGCCTTCGGTCTGTTCGAAAGGAGTTCACGAAAGCGGGCTCGAGTTTGCTCCGTGAGCTCCCCAATTCCATCCCGGCCCTCCTTTCTTTGCTCCTTTAGCGAGTCCAAAACCTTAGGGAGGGCAGAACGGCGGCGACCTGAGTCTGCTTGTTGCCCAATAGAAGAGGGTAATTGCGATACCAACATTTTTTAATTGTTCCCCTTGCTTCTGGAGTATGGCAGCTAGTGCTGCCAATTTTCTGGCGGGTCCAGAAACTTTAGGCCGAGCGTATCTAGCTCTGCTTCTTGGCTATCCGTGCCCTGAGGAAATCGTCAAAAGAGTACAAAACCTACCCACTTCCATGCAGCCCCTGACACTATAATTTTACATCTTGGCTTGGTAGGCCAGATCATATTAGCCCATCCCTTTCAGGAGAGCTTGCAGTGACCACCACGAGGAGGTAATGATCGATCGCACTCAAACCAGCCCGAGATGCTAATGTGGGTTCTGTGCTATAAATGCTCCTTTCTTCTATATATATCTCCAAGTTTGTGATAGTTCAACGTCCCTGAAAAACTAAATAAAATTTTCCTAAAATAATTATAACTGTATTTAAAAAAAAATGTAATAAAAATATTTTCTTAAACAATTTAATAAAAAAAATATTGAGTAAAATTAAATTCCATGTTAAATAGATGGCAGCACTAATATACCACGAGATGATTTATGCATACTCTGCTTGGAATTCTCATGTCTCATCTCTTTGAAAACTCCCATTGCAAATTTCTTAACACTCCCATAATTATAATACTCAAAATGCATTAATACTCTTCTTTCCTACATCTTCCAATTGAGCACCCTCCTTCTCTCTCTGGCATTCTCTTAATTTGGATTTTCCTCTCTGTTTTTGTTCATCTTACTTTGAGAATTCTTATATGGAAAATGCATCGCTGTTCTCTTTCGGAAAAATTTAGGTGCATTTCTATATAATTTGCTCTGATTTGTTACAAGGCCTGCCAGATCTAAAATTTTGTTTTTTTTGTTTATTTTATAGAGAAATTAGATTTTCTTTTATTATATTTATTTTATAGAACAAATCAAGCTTTTCAGGCCACTTGTATTGATAGTACTATGGAATACGTGAAAAACTCGAATGTTTAAAAATTCGTGGTTAGTTTTATATATTTTTATTAATATTGGCAGCTTTAAATGTTCTGGGTGAATTCAAAAACTCAGCACTGCAGAATTTAGCTCCAGACCTTTAATTGCTGAATTCTGCAGTCTTAAGTTTTTGAACAGCTTGTACAGCTATTGTTGTTAATCCAATGATGGCTCTTCAATTAGGAGTGTGCTCCTTGATGTCACGCCCGAATCTCGGATCACTTTCTCCAATGCCAGGGTGAAGAGGAAGCAGGCCAGATCATCCCGTCTAAGACGTACATCCATGATTGAAAGCCGGTCGCCAGGGTGCCTAGGCTTATCGCTCTACTGAATCTAGGGCTTTCATTCTCCGTTTTGGAGTCGCCCTTGAAACATAGGTGAGTTCCAAAATGCATCACTGCGGTTTCACTGTAGAATTCAGCTACAGACTTCCAATTGCTGAATTTTGCAGTGATGCAGTTTGGAACTCACCCATACTAGTACACTCTGTGGCATTTTTGGGGAGAATCCAGTGTAGCTTATCTTGTATGTATTGTATGGCCTCAAATTTTGAGATTTTAACAAGCATTAGCATTCCCGCTTCCGGAACCTTTTCAATAACGTTTCTGCCCATGCAGCTAATCGTTTTCAGCCTCAGCGCAGCGCTGATGGCGGATTTCTCCGCCTGAATGTGGAGTGGTACCAAATTGAGAAGTCTCAATCCTGCCGTCGTCGAAGGTCGGATGGCTCCTGTGATGGAAAGGCAAGTCATTCTTTGAATTTTGTTTAGTTTAGCTATGAAACTTTTAAGCCCCGTTCTCTGCCATCTTATGAAGGTGGTATATATCCAGTGTACATGGCTTTCTGTTGGAGACCCCGTGTGGACCCCATAAAGATCTGCGTGTTCTGTTCATTAGAGTATCCATGTGATTTAGCATCTGCTGGTACTCCTAAGTAGTTGGCGTGTTGTAAAAAGCTGGTAGGTCTGCCTGCGAGGATCGATTCAGTCACTCACTAGTGGAATCAGAATCGTTTTATTGCGATTAATATTTAGCCTTATGCTGACTCACTAGCTGAAAATCAAGTACCTGCTGCATTCATCTTAAAATGGTACCTTCTGTTTCACCTGTTATCACGATGACAACATCGTCTGCGTAGCCTTGACCGAAAAATTTTGATCATTGAGTAGTTCTAGGAGGCACCACAAATTCCTCTCCAGATTAAGACTAGATTCCTCCCTCAATTTATTTATGCATATGTTCATAACACTCATCATCTATAAAAATAAATATAAAATAAAAACTAAAATAAACAATACACAAAAAACACTCAAAACAAAATAAACATTAAATGGCCTCGATCACCGCAAATGTGTAATTATGGCAGCACTGTTCAAGGCGAAGGTGCATTCAAGTAAAAATAAAAGGTAAAAAAAAAAAAACAAGTGAGACAGCTTAATTATTACTTCTTATTATAAGAGACAAAAAGATGTGTGTGCATAAAGGAAAATCATTTACGGTGGCGGGTTGCCATTCCATATATATATATATATAATATAAAACACTAAAAAACAAAAAACTTACCACTGTCTCGACTCTGGCATTATTGTTTTTGTACTAATTCTCTCTTCGCATGATTTTTATACTTTTATTACACCACGCTTGTTTTGTTTATGTAGGTATTAGAGGGGGATTCTTTTTTGTTACAATCAGATGTTTCTCCTTTCCTACTCCTGGCTGGCCCTGGCTTCTCGGCGACTTATATCTCTACACTACTATCGGCAAAAGCAATCTATACCTACTTAACGGAAACGTGAGAAGTCCCGGCTCTCGATGCGTTGTTATTTTTCACTGTGTGTAGAGTGAGTTGATGTCCCGTAAAAACACACGCTAAAAAGACCTTCGATCTTCAAGTCGTTTAGGAAAAAAAACATTTATTATCCGATCAATAAACGTGGGTTAAGCAGTGATTTGTGGTATTTAATTAAATAGTGTAAATAAAACACAATTTAACTTTTATTGTAGAACGCGTAGATAAAACTATTATTGAATTTTCAATCAAGTGTAAACACAAGCATTTTTCGGCGTTGCACATTTCAATTTTTCCCCAAAAATGAAACTTTGTAAATGGAATTTAGTGTATTGGTGCCGCCATATTTGAAATTTTAATTCATGATTTTTCGTTTCGATATTTCGTTGAATAATCTCTTAACGTAAAAGATAAGAGAGAGGGAGAGAGTGCGAGTTATCTTAAAATAGTAGGACCAGAATTTGCAACAAACACATGTGCATGCGGAGAAAAGAATATACTCGTGAATTAAATTTGTGCAAAAATAAACAAAAAAAAATTAAATATTAGAAAAAACAAATAATTCAAATTTTCCCCCAAACAAACATAAAAAACTCGTGTGCTTACCAAATTGTTTTCAAAATTAATTTCCCAAATTTAATTTTTGTGTTTTTTTTTTCGGTTCATTCCCAAGTTTTTCTTTTTCACACATGATTTGCTCGTGAGATAAAACGACGGAAAAAGAGATAAACTGGGGAAAATATTTTGACAATCGTTGCCAGCACTTTTATGAGACTCTTCTGCGGTGAGGTGTGTAGAATTCTATCAAATTTAACAACCCATCGTGCATGTGTAGTTGTGAAGTAAAAGTTGACGGCCAGAAATTGCCGATGAGAGAGTTGAAAAAAGTTTTTAAAGTGTTTACAACCTTAAATAATAATAAAAAATAAATAAATATTAAACCGAATAATAATAACGAATTATATTATTGTTATTGGCAAAACATTTGTTAAACAAGTTTAGTTAATTAATTTGATAAGGATTAATTTAATTTTAATACAAAAAAAAAGAATTGTGATTATAAGTTTAAAAAGAAAAATGGCTCCAAAATTTTGATCAATTGTTGTGGACAAACGTAAAAATGGTGAGTTAATTCTTTTCTTGTTAGTAAATTGATTTTTTTTTGTGAATTGTTATGCGGGATTTTATAATCTTAATAATGGATTTTTATTAGTATACTATTGCATACTTCTTAATCGTTTGTTTTAAGATTATGATTAAGATTAACTTAAGATTAAGATGACGTTTGTCTTTTTAATGACAAGATGCCTGAAGAATAGTAGAAGAAGAAGTTCTAGTTATGTACGTCTCGAGTATTCCTTGTTATCTGTTTGAACAATTAAGACTTAAAATACTTAAATTGCATTCATTTGCCATTGAAGAAAAGCTGGGGATAAAAAACAAAAGGAATTTCTGTCGTGCAAGAATGTTCACTTTGATTTGTTTAATGATGGAAATCGTGATTTTCCTTTAGATCCTTAAAATTTTCTTTAAGATTCCTTTAAATAACTTAAGCATATCTTCCTTGTTTTCATAATTTACTTAAAGAATTGCATACAAGTGCTTAACAGTATTAAGTAAGTTATTTCAAGATTGATGTCGGTTCACTCAGCAGTAACCATTTATTTCCATTTTACTTAAAGCTCCTTACACAAATTGACAGGTATTATCTCCTTAAATGCGTCTTCATAACATCTCAAAAGATTAACATCTAAAACTCAAGACAACTGCGTAATATTCCACAAAAATATTTTCATTTCCCCCATCGATGATTCTGCATATGGCTGCCTGCCTGCCACTAACTACGAAAAAAAACCTTTTGATTACTTCCTTCTCTAGCAATCTTGCTGCGCTGTGACACTCTTCTAGTGTGGTAGAAATTGTTGTATATGACGACATTAAACCCCTCGCCCTAAGAAACTTGTCATCATCCTGTTTTTGTGTCCTGTTCAGTTCCTTTACACGGATTTGAACCTTTTTGTTTTGGTAATTTTATCGATTTATATATATAACGAGAGTTTTCCTCCGCTGACTTTTCTCAACCAGCAAATGTGATAATTGCTAATGAAATTCCGTGGTTATACAGTGGGTTACAATTAGAGTTTATAAGTATTTTTTTGGTGACAATTTATTTCATTTAACGGTTACAAAGGTTTAGGTGTCGTTTATGTATTATTCTTATATTTTGAAGTTATATTTAGTTGTATTATAGTTGGCGAGTGACGTGACTTCGAGGGGCGCCGTGGATTGAAACTGGCGATACCTACAAAAGTATCGAAGAAAATGTCACTTTACACGCCACCTTGGGACAATTAGAATATGACGTTTGCCGAACTAGTCGCCAGGGATCTCTTAGATTGAAAATAAGAATATCAATTTAAGGTCGAAGTGACTTATGTCACGTCACTCGACAACGAGAATAAAGATGATTGTTTTTTTTTTGTGTAAAATACCAAGCTAAGGAATCACCTTTGTACTAGCAGTCTGTCGTGTCGTCATGGTCATGGTGCAATGTGTAATAGTAAGATTAGTTTGAGGGATAAAACGAAAAGGTCGGAGGGATCTAGGGGTATTGGGGCATATGGCGATGAACCTTATGTTTGAACTTTTGGATGTTGTACTAGTTTGGAAATACTGACTGTTGGAGATTATTCCACAACTGGACAAACTTCTAGATCGCAGTATGCCAGAAAAAGAGGACTGCAAGCGTGTGAGGGTGAGGGTGTAATTGGTCATTATCAAGACAAGGTCTGGGTGATCAGTCATCAGGGGAATAGGGGAATGACATGTAGTACATTATATGAAAACATGTACTTGCCCCATCTATTCTGGGCTGATGGAAATGCGATCATAATCTCCTAGTGATGACCGCTGATAACTACCATATGAAAGAGGGAAAGCTAATATCGGACTAGTCCCTTCCAGCCTCGGCAAGCAAGAATCGTGTCGAATTCAACCCGACCAAAACTAAGTACTGTCTCATTTCCAATAAAAAAAGCAACTCCTATTCATCCGTGGAAGGAGGTGAAGTTGAACTAATGGCCGACCCAACCCTTCACATCTTAGGCTTTACATTAGCCAAAGACCTCCGATAGAATGACCACATATTCCAAATCGCTAAACAAGCATCCTTAAGAGGTGCAAGTTCCTCCTTCAATATGAATTAAGGGTGATTCCTGAGCTTAGCATTGCCACATAAAAAGGGGAGGTTGGCGTGAGACTTCACCTGGAAACCCTCTATTCGCTCAAAGTAGGTTTTATAGTTAGCAAAAGGATGAAGCCTACCATTACAGCCTTTAAAGCAATAAATGAACGCATATGCACCCTTCTTATGCGAGGCATATCTAATAACTTAAGCCTCCATGTTCCATGATCTTGGCCATGTAAGGAAGTGGTTCGGCAGAAACGAGACCGATTTGAAACTAGTTTTGATCTGCTCGCGTGCGACTGGGAAGCGGTTTCAGTTGCGTGGCTGCACTTCCTCTGAACTACTTGACGATCTATGGGAACAACAAAAGATTAAAGGGTTATCTCAATTTCTGATATATTTGACTAAAAAGTTGCAATTCTATATATTTGACTAAAAAGTTGAAATAAAACTTGTATATTATTCGAATATGCTTAGATAAGAATCGATTCACGTTAATCAATCTGTCGTCAATTACGTTCGTAGGTTATTATCGTTGCATTTTTTAAGCACACGTTTTAATTTTTGAAAACTAGCTTCCCCTGGTTTGTGTGCAGTTTAGATAGATAGTATGTATTCATTTAGTTTTTATTATTATATCTGAAGGCAAGCCCTTTTGAATGAAACTAAAAGAAATAACGTATAAATTCATAAAAAAAAATCACATTTCCTTATTGTTGGTAATTTCCACCACCAAAAAATCTATTTTAATCCGCCCCCAATGCTTACGTTAAAATGTTCACATTCGCATTACGATTACGTCACACTTCAATTTAGAGAAAGCCTAAAATTTCCTCACGTTAGGCATTTGTTTGAAAACGCCCCTCGCCTCTCGATGAAATGTGACGTCTTAAAGCTTGAAATATTTGACAGGAAAAAAAATTTATAATAGCAGAATTATTTTGCATTTGACAGCTCAGAAATTAGATTTATTCTAAAAATAATTTGTGAAGCTCATTGTGGAATTATTGAGCGTATATTTTAGAGTATTTTATTAATTTCGTTTAATGTGTTGTTTTGCGGGGGAAGGGAAGGGTGAAAGAAGGTTAGGCTTTCATATTTCCGCGCAGACAGTCGGATGTGTTTGACAATTAGATGTTGGTGCTGCCAATGTAAAGGATATGATTTTTGAGGAATTTTATGCAAAAGGAATGTTTTGATTAAGCTTTTATTTTTATAAGCAATCACTATACATAATTATTATTGTGAAGCGAAATTAGCTCCCGCCGTAATATATTTTTAACACCACAAAAACCATCGTTACGAACTTCTAGACCATTTTGTAATATTAGGCCTTGTGCCAAGTTACAATTTAATCGTCAATTTGTATGGAAAACGCATTTAATTTTCGAAGGTTTGTGTCTTTGGAATTGTAAGGAAATTTTTTGACTTGTGGGGAAATATTTTTCCAAACATTCGTTTGACAGTTGGTTGGATTTGCCTTGTGCAATAACTGATATAGATAGCTCCAGTCCCTTCGATGCGACAAAGGAAACGTCTAATTACGGGGCGAGCCTCATTATTGGATGTGATGCAAATGCTAACAACTCCGTTTGGGGCATCTTAGACACTAATATAAGGGGTGAGTTGTTTTTTGATCTTTAACTCCAACATAATCTCCTGCTGTGCAACAATCTACGTTGGTTACAAGGATAAGGCAAGAAGTCCTGGACATTATACTTGTTTCCCCAAGCCTGATAAATTGTGTAGAAAACTGGAGCATATCCAGTGAATACTCCTTTTCTGACAACAGAGTCATTGGAACGCCCTAGACCTCGAATATCAGGAGAGGATGCTCAGCAACCTCCTAATTAATGCATTGGAAGCAGGCTGTCCCATTAAGAAATACAGGGATAAAACTAAACCTCCTCAAACTAAGGTCTGAAAGTAGAAAGGTTTAGGTCCTGAGGTCTAACTTGGATTTGGACTAGAACAACTATAAAAGACGTCTCACGTAAGTAAAAGAGGAAATCCTGGAAGACATCTTGTGAGACAATACAAGGCTTTTCAGATACCGCAAGACTTAGAAAGGATCTCTCTAAAAGCCCAATGTACCAAGAATTGCTGCAACAACCAGATTGTACATGGACCACAAGCAGTCAGGGGCCTTATTCTCTATTACAATACTCAAATTCTTTTTACTCGAAACTGTGATTCGAAACTAAAATGCTTCCGCATTCCCTAGAAGTTGGGATAATGAAGATGAGGAAGAAACTGTCTCCCATCTTCTCTGTATATGCCCGGCCCTCGCGAGGAAAAGAGGGACCTTCCTTAGCTCACTTTTCCTTGATGCAGTGAGTGAGCTTCAAAACACTGGTGTTCTTGATCTCTGTCGCTTTATTAAAAGCTCCAAAAAGCTTTAAATGGCCTGAATTTTGTCCCAACACTTGAATGACACAACGGGCCCAATATCGTGCCTAAGTGGGGGAGCAGCCATTTCATCCTAAGCTAACCTAACTTGGGGTGTCCTTAATGCCAGTACAAGCAATCAAATGCGTGACATACAGCTCCCTGGTGAAGGTAAGGATCCAAAATGAAATAACAGAAGAGTTCAAAGTACGACAAAGGCCCTTGTGCTGAAAGTCGAATCGGGATTGGTGGCAAGTCGTTTAAGTTGAATAACGTGTGAGTGAATGGGAGTGTGACAAGAAAAACGCCAGTCTAAAGAAGTGCATCAATAGCAACTAAGTCTGTACAATTCCTGAGATATGCAAACGACGTGAACATGGTAGAAAGGTTCTTTTGGGAAGCAGAAGAAGTTTATGTTGAGTTAAAAGAGGCGGCAAATGACATATTCCTGAACATCAACGAAGAGAAAATAAAGGTGATGCAACAGTCCAGCGGTGGCAGCACAGAAGTTGGTTCAACTCTTTTGTTACGAGTTTTAAATGGAAAAATTCAATGGAAAACTGGAAACGACTTCTGTGCTTCCATCCCAGAGCTCTCTATTATAAAACTGTGACAAGTCACAAGTCACAAGGTTTGGTGTCTCGCACTTACTTCTTCTTATGAACTTTTTATTTTGGTTTGGCTGACAGAAGCTACGTCTACTTCATTTCTACTTCGCTTCTACGTTACTTTTCACTTAATATAGGCCTTCAAGTTAAAACGAGAGTCACCACACACTTGTGATTATGTTGTGACTTGTGACGGGTGTCAGAATGGAAAGAAATACAACTGTGGACGAACATAACTTAGAAATAGTCGATAATACAGACTTGTATATCTACAATTACAAAAAAAAAACGATGGAAAGTTTTTGGGTTGTTTCCGCGTTCTGATAGTATACGATAGTATCATTCTAATCGATACAGCATATCTATCGTACCAAACAAAATGCAACGCCCAAAGCAGTTTGCCAGACGACAATATAGTCGTGCTTTTCATCTTATCAAAAAGAACAAAACATTTCTCAAGCTCCTTTCCAAGATAGTTTCATGGAAATGGAGAAAATAACTTCACACCAACGCCTCTTGTCTCTCTTTCTAGTAAATAGTAAAGACGATGCTTGCTTATAACAAAGAGATCCATTAAATTTTTAGCTGTAAAGTTAGGACGTAATTGAAGGACTTATTTGGCTCAAATACACGACAACATACTAGCTTAATTGCAGGGCAGGACCCCCTTAGATCAAATATAGCCCCAAAAAAAAAAACTGGGTAAACACTATGAACCTCAACAATTAGAAACAACCACGAAATTGCGTTCACCTTAATTAATTAAAATCATCAATCCATTTGCAATGGCTTTGAAGTGCGAACATCTCAGAAGGCACACAAACAAAAACGCAAAACCAGTTAGGACAACGCCCTTTTTTGCAATCATTTCACATGGAAACCTCCCAGGCAAAAGGAATAAAAAAACAGAACGGAACAAATAAAACATCTCCAAGGAGAGAATTTCTTTCGGGCATGCTTCAACTCAATCCATCATAAATTAAAGCAAAAAAAAATCCTTTCTTATGCGCTCCTCGAGTGTATATCCTCTTAACCCAAAACTATACTATGCTAGACATCGCGCTCTACATTTGTATATACGTGAGTATATATGTGTGTTGTGTATACCTTAGCGAGCGCCTCTGCACACCTCGTTCACCTTTTGGATATTTCTCCCATTATAACGGTAAATCGAACGCTTAAAAATTTTCTCCCAGGGAACTGATTCTTTTTATACTGCTGTCACCGACAATATTCGGTGGAAATTGAATTTTCCTCTTCAACATAAATGGCAAGCATGCCCCCCTCGCCGCGCCGCCCTTACAGTGCCCTCAACACCGACCGCCCCCGCCCCCAGCCATAATACAGCTCCTCATGCCCTCTCGACGATGAATAAATTTGTTGAAGCTTTTCTTTGAGTTTGTCCTAGAGAATGACGTTTACAGTCCTTGTGTTCGAGAATTCGGAAAATCGATAACCAGGAAAAATCAACAAACGGCTGGAGTCCTTCCCCGAAACCACCACCCCACCCCAATCTCCAATTTTACATGGCGTAGGGTGGCGGGGAACGGGGGTGGGGGGCATTTGTTGTATGTGGTATGAGCATGGAAGACGATGATGACGAGACGAGAAGGACTCGACTGCTTTTGCTTCCACACTGACACGACGACGGTGATGCTGGTGCTCTTGGGTGAATGTTAAAGAACGTCTCGTTTGTCACCCTGCTATCCGTCGCCCTTTTTCGATCACCCTGTGCGCATAATATTTATGTATAGTCTTGTGGCTGCGAGAGCAGAAGGAATAAAATTTCAAGGATTTTCACGTAAGGATCTAACAACGGCTTGTTTTCTCCTCTTTTTTTGTGTGCTCCTCCAGTATCCTCTTCGAGCGCGCTGCTCCGCACCTGTTTTTCGTTAAATTCGACCTTGAGCAGAAATATTTGCGGACGGGGGTGCGGCGGCTGCGGCGGGGTTCGATTCTCGCCCTAGGGATATATTTAGGAAACTTGATACCGCCCTACTTTCTGGTTTAAGTAGGATTTTAATAGCATAATAAGTGAAGCTTTTATTAATATTTAAGATTATTTAAGGGGAAAATATCAAAAAAGCTTATCTACGGAAAATGTACGGAATATAAATAATGGCTTAATACGGGCAACTTTTCACAGGACGGGTCTTAATACGGAAATCAGTTGATTATGATTTACTTTGTATAAATACTTTAAATGATAAGAAATGGGCCCAACTAACTTGGAAAATAACTTTAGAAGCAACATGTAACCAATTCAGGATTATAGCTTCAGCAAAACAAAGGCATAAACTTGTGTTAATACGATTATTGTTAGCACGAGGGAGACTCGTGATCGGTTTTTTTGGCCTTTAAGTTTTGTTCGAGCTATAATTCGTGTGCCTGTGTTTGAATCATAACATAAAACATAGTCTTACACGTTGCTGTAGCTCCAGAGGTTACACAAGAAATCTTATAGCACAGAGACTTGCAGAGAGAGGCCTTTGTGACCAATTAAAGTCTTTATTTCAAGAAATCACATGTCAGGGAAATTTTTCAGGCAATAGAGCCATTGTTTCACGAGTGTTGTGGCAAATGGTGCAGTCCTGATGAAAATGAACGTCGTTTACATCGATAGGTCAGACGTTGGGTAACGCAAGAAACACGCAGAGTTGATCCGGTGATAAACCGACAAGCCACGGAGAGTTGATCCGACACCGACAAAAAAAAACAAAACTACGAAGAGTTGACCCGTCGGTAAACCAAAAACCAACAACCCAAAGAGAGTTGATCCGCTGGTACTCCGACAAAGCAACAGAACCGTGAAGAGTTGATCCGATGGTAAACTGACAAACCGAAAACCAACAAGCTAAGAGGAGTTGATCCGCTGGTACAACGACAAACCAACAGAACCACGTAGAGCTGGTCCGGTGGTTAACAGACAAGACTATCGCTAACTACATCGGTTACCACGGCAGCGTTGATCTAGGAGTCCTTTCGCTCCCCTCGATATTATGTTCTGGTGTAGCCGGGGCAGCCGATGCGCCAGAGCTGTGGACTAGGGATTCTGGTGAGAAGTGGGTTACTAGCCGAAGACCCAATTTAGTCACACCGAAAATGGAAATTCAATTCGACGCGTGAAATGTACGAACAGGACATCACGTCGGGCAAAAGCAAATAGTAGCAATGGAATTATCTAAATGCAAAATATCAATTGCTGCGCTGTCGGAACTTACCGGATTGGGCACATTGGCGATCGTCTCACCAATAATCGACGAAACGATGACGCTTTACTATTTTGATAGTGCGAAACGAGAGGCCGGCGTCGGGTTTATAGTCGGCCCGCGGGCTGCCAGCAGCGTTATCGCATTCCAACCGATATCCGAGCGTTTGGGGGCTATAACCATCGGTGGAACGACCAAGACCCATATCATATTCGTTTATGCGCCAACCGAGACCATCCCAGATACGAATGAGAACGAATTTTACGATCAGCTTCAACAGACGATGGATACGATTCCTGGAACCAAATTAATT
The DNA here is from genome assembly GCA_949987705.1 of Thereva unica. Lineage (NCBI taxonomy): Eukaryota > Metazoa > Arthropoda > Insecta > Diptera > Therevidae > Thereva > Thereva unica. Next base: position 108,063,358 of record OX465284.1, read on the forward strand.
ATACTCGCGGATGACTTAATGCACCTTGAGGTGCAGATCATTGAGGTTCGCCAAGCATTGTACGATGACTCAACCAGCAGCGTACGTATTCGGAGCGACTTATTCGAGGAATTCCCGATTCAAACAGGTGTCCGATAAGAAGACGTCGCTTCACCACTTCTCTTTTACGCTATGATCGCCGCGATCGATAGACGACGAAGAGTTCGATACGACGACAACTTCGTAACCGACTTAATGTTCGCCAACGATAGCGCTGCTTTCGTCGCCATGGATGCCGAAGCAACGGACATCTTATACGATATTTCCGGCATCGTCCGGTCATACAAGTTAAAAATCAATGCGGAAAAGACCAAAGGGTTCACAACGGACGGGTCGAAAGCCAGTTTTCACCTCGTCCGAACCCAAATCGAACAAGTTCCGATGTTCAAATATTTGGGATCATTGTTGGAGTAAAAGAAAGTGGCATCGATGGCCGACGTTCACAGCCGCATCGTCCAAGCAATAACAGCGTTCGCCTCGCTCAAATGGTGCCCAACTATTACCATCAAAACGAAGTACGCCTTTACCGGACGTTGATCCTTCCGATTCTTCTTTATGGATCGGAAACATGGACTCTGCTCAAAACGGACGTCAATAAGCACGAGGTCTTCCAAATCCGATGCTTGAGGCAGATTTTCGATGTCCCCCATGATTATCTTCGAATCGAGACAGTAAGACAAAGATGCTATCGACTGTTTGGACATGTTTGTCGAATGGATGATAATCGCTTTCCGCGTAAACTGAACCTGGCTGAAAAATATCGAGGACGATTTAAAGAATAAACGTCAGTTAACGAGGCTCGAGACGTCGCCAAAAATCGTGAAGAATGGAAACGAATCGTGAATGGAGCTCGAGATCAAGCGGCACCGACGGCACCGTACCCGTTACGGGGACCACCCGCTCGGACCGCCAGCTAACGGATCAAAAAAGAAGTATTCATCTAGTTATCTTTTCCTTTTCTTCGTTTCTTTTGATGGTCAATCCCGCAAACTTCACTTCGATCCTCTCCCTTGGTCTATTAACTGATAATTGACAGTTTGAGTTGATCAATGCATTGACTCGCATAACACCACCCTAAGCTTGGTTTTTCCATATGAAAAAAGATCAAACGTTAAACGTCAAACTGAAATCTCAAACGTCAAATTGAAACGTCAAACAATGTAATGCAGAAACTGGCTTTCCTTTTCTCAAGATCAATTGCTATGACGTTTGGTTTGGATACGTATGTATGAAGGTAACAAAAACCTTCGAAAACTGGAACTAATGCTGATTCGGTGGAATCGCGATGCCAAAGTATATATTTTTTAAGTATTTTAGACATTTCCATGCAAGTTTTTATGTCGATTCAACATTAACTTATCTGCCAGACAAATTTCACTTAATATAATACAAAAATTGACAAAACATTCCTAGGAAATTGAACAAAGAAATTGCGGAATATTAAATTCGTTTTTGACCAAAAATAGACACAAAACAGTGCAGAAGGATCCGGACCAGGACTGCGGCGGGTGTCCGTGGGAGGCGGGCGGACGGTTTATGCTCAATCTAAGTTTTGCACGTAATGCACTCCATTAATAGAATCAATACCACAAAAGTAGTTCCATTTTCATTAGTGTGGCGTGTATACATGATATTAAATTCCTGCTCCTATGTAATATATGCTGTTATGTACAGCTGTGTGTGTGGGTGGAAATAGATGGCCGCCCTTTTAGCCATTGTTCCGTGTACCGACTTTAATCCGAAAGAAACTTTTATTTAAGGGGCCTTTCTGGGTCGGTGTATCTTCTTTTCCATTCTTGGCCAGAATTTTAGAAGAGCATCATTCTTCCCAGCAGCAGCAGCGGCGGCAGCACCCTAAAAGTCGCTCTTTTAGTTATTTCGACTTGATTATTCCTTTTTGTCTACGCCATATTCTCGCTCGCTGGTGTGTAGCTCCCGCAGTTCTGCTCCCCATCCCTCTCCGTGCTCCGTTCTGTCCCACGGTTGTTTGCACTTTATACGTTTTGTTCTTGTCTTATTTGTTACTGTTACTTTTTTTTGTTTCCTCCTTACTTTACGTGTTTTCCTTCTTGCAAATAAACCCTTCCCGCCTCTGTTCTTATCGATTTTTCCCCGTGAGGCAGCAGAGTTCGCATGGGATTTTTTCCAGTTTTGCTGCTTAGTCGTGAAATTCGCAGTTTTCTCGTTTCGGGTGGATTGACCTAAAGATTAATTTTTATCAAGTTTCATTGTTCTTGGAAAAACATAATTTACTAATTTCCTTCTTCTCCTTCAAGGACCGAATGGAGCTGCATCTGATATTGAGGGATGACTGATTGTCGACGATTATCTGGAGGAGGTTTGTAACAGAAAATGACATATTGAATATGGTTTAAGTTTCGTTACGTATTCAGGTGCTGCGGTTAAAATGGAACACTTCCAGGCCGCACTGGACCCCCGCAAGCAGGAATTGTTAGAGGCACGCTTTATCGGAGCTAGGGTAAGTTTTGGTGATCTACATAAACGTGAAATTTAATATGACACCTCTTGTTAAAATACTCGTTAATTAGTAGGATATGATCCTAAGCAGTTACGCTCTGCTCTAGTCTAAAGAAAGTGAACAGTGAAGAATGAAAAAATAGCCAAACACTGGCATGTAGTTTTCGTAAGTAAGCGGTCCATCATCTAAATTCTGAGTTCGACAAACATCGCCTGATATTTTCGTACGATAAGGGATCGTCCCACTCGTTCAACTATTCAATAGCCGGAAAAAAGTTCTGGCCAATGAAGGGTTCTTGGGACAGTTAACTGGGGTGTGAGACCAACCCACGGTTCGCCCCTATGGTGGCCAGCGCTGGTCCACTACCTGTAATGTCATAAGTTTTAGAGATAAGGGTTTAGAGAACGATGACAATAACAGGAGCAACAGGGTTTATGACAACCCGCCACACAAACGCCCTTGACGTCCCTGCCGCTCTTTATCTTTTATCAAATCCTAGTCTCATGCGGTACCCTTAGAACGAGGGAATCTGGCGCTTGGGCCTCAAAACCCTACGATCATAGCAAGATCGGTCCAGCACAGGGGAATGTGTGCGATCGCCTGTCTAAGGTCATGCGTACGACAGGAGATACCGCCAGAGAGGCGGACCCGGGCGGTAGTGTAAGATTCCTACTGACTAAAACCACCAACCCTTTTTGCATGACGTTCCAGTGAGACCGGTAAAGGCGCATTACTTCAGCCTGGTGTCATCATCATCAACCTTAAAAAGGGATCCCTCAAGGGTACCTACTCATCAGAGCCGGAACAGTCTAGCCGTCTACCTACCTAGCTGCTACTTCTCCTTGCATTTCTTTGCATTTCTCTGTTTCTTTGAGCTTTGAAATGCTTAAGCTTCTGGTGGATGGCCTTTAGCACCACTTCCATGTTTTTCATAAGGGCTCCCAATGCGTAACTCTTAATTTCCAATCATAATTTTGGTGGCAGCGGTCAGATACAAAATGTACAACCAATATCCAGCTTATGTTCGTAATGGGGTAATTCTAAAAAATAGGCACCTCAGAGTATGAAAGAATGGGACCGAACTAGCATATGTTATAGGCGAACCGAAACCGTGCTGCGTCACGTTGTGCGAGGTCGTGCAGGACATCTTCCTCATCGTATTGGTGTTCCCTCACTGAACGTAGTAGGGGATACTATTCTCGCTCTTAGCCTCGCATTTGGTCCGAGTCTGGTTCAATTGTTGCACCTTGCCACTGCAGCGCTCCATTTAAAAAATGTTTCCGTATATGACCCCAACGCTGCTCCTTCCCGCAGCTCCCTGTTGCACATCGACCTTATCCGGGCAATCGTTGGGAACCGTTTGCGGTCAGCTTCTTTCACCACCTTGGCGCCTTGACACCTTAGCTTAAAAGTGGCTCCCATGAATGGAAATGTGAATTGGAATAGGGATAGGGTGGCACGGAAGGTATTCAGAAGTGGAGAGCAAGATTAGGAGATGGGGGGCAGAGTTTCTTTGTTCGATGAATCCCTAAGCGACGAGCCACTAGGTAGACTGCTGAATTTGCTCCAGCAGGGTCTGGCCTACAAATATGAGGGGTGTAGTACAAGAGGCCAAACGAATGGCCGCAGTACCTTTGGACCCAGTATATTACTCAAGAAAAAACAGGAGGACGAGGTTCTAGAACGCATTGTTCAAGATGAATCCACTTTATGGACTCGTCGAGTATACTTGGAGGTCGTCATATTTCACCTAATCTAGAAGGCCCCTCAAACAATTAACCTCGAACCTACACAAAGATGTAGCATTGGAAATTTCATTCAGTAATTACGCGCTAGGTGAAGAATGCCGAGCTGAGCTAGAATGGCTCGATTTAAAGCACCTTGGTGATTCTCGTCTGAACTCCCGGACATAGTAACATAGATGAGAACGAGAAAGCCGACTACTAGCCTAGCAGGGTGCTTCTTTTCGGCGTTCGAAGAGTGAGGTTGGTGGCAATTTAATAGGCGAGGTCAAAAACGCCTTGGCTGCCGTAGCCGCGAGGACCCGTACGTGAAGGGAAACCTTGCTCACTTGTGTAAATTCCTGGCTTTAGCTAAAGCCAGACAGCATACACTGGACAGTTATGTTCTGGAAGAATTAAAATAAGTCTCCAGGCTAGACGGGGCGTAACGTCACACTGATAAGCTTTCTATACTCTCCAGGAGGCCTATAGAAATCTGCCATGGTTCAACAAACAACCACCTAACCTTCGGTACACGATTTTGTGGCATCAAAAGGGCGCGCCTAAACACTAATGGGGCCTCTGGTCGTACTAGAGGCAGCCTTGTACTAATACTTAAGGTTTTAGTTTTTGAATAGCTTTCGGACGTTCGAACTTTGGTCCATTCTCAATTTGCTATAGTTTAACATTGACATTTTTTAATGGTATCAATTCCTTCGGCCCGACGAACCATTGGTAATTGAAGATAATCACGCCTTGGGCATTCTAAGAAATACTGATCGATTACGTTCCTTAGTAGTGGTTGTACTAGGTTTAAGCAGCCCGGCTATAATAGATCGACCACAATTTTCTGGTCTCGCCAAAAAAACGAAGGATTACCTGCGAACAGTGGAGATATTCGGCGTTTTTGACGTTGTCGTTTGACTAGCTTACGCCATGATTCTTGTTAATGTTTTTGAGGTTCTTTCTTTTTGACAGATAGTGTTTCGATTCTTGGCCGCTAGAGTACCCGATGAATTATTGATTTTGCATTTGAATGACATTCGGAATTTTGCTGCTTATATTTGCCGTTGTTATAGCAGCTCACCCAGTTTTCTTGCTCCCGGACCGCTCCCTAAATTTTTCCTAAGGAAAAAAGCAAAGTGCCACGTTGCGTCTGTTCATCATTTTTGCAGATTCACTCCTTCATCAACGAAAAAATAACTTTTCTTCTAGACTGTACCTAAGTTTAAAAAAACACACACACACTCACACAAAATGGATCCTCAAGAAAAAGTAAATCTATTAAAAAGAAATGCATTCTCCTTGCTTGTTTTCTAGCAAGGAACAAAGAAAAACCTCCCCCACCCCTGCTTTTAAATGTATCGCTCCACACCCGCCCGAGCGCCGCACTTCACAGGTTCGACCTCTTTTTTTTGCTCCTGAAGCAATAGAATTAACGGCTTTACTTACATTTGTGCTAGTGCTGATGCCACCACCACCCCAGAGCCTTTTCGCTCGATACCGAATGAGACATTATTCCAGGAAATTATACTTTTCTTTGTTATGCCCCGGGATTAAAGAGGTTTAAAGCAGCCACGGGCCTGGGCTAAACTCCTTCCATCAAGGATCCTATGATAGTGTTGGTGGATGTCCTTTTGTCCTTTTTTTTTGGTAAAACTGCGGAGACTTATATTTTTTTTGTGCTTTCCTTAGGCAAAAATCTCTTATGTAACTTTCGGAATTGAAATGAAAAAAAAATATTCGCAATTACTCACCCCCAAAAGGGCGCTGAGACCTGGCTGAGCATGGCTGGAATTTGTATTTCCGGGGAAACGTTTGATTTCGAGCCCCGAATTACAGTTACGAATAGCAGCAGCAGCAGAGCCTATGTGTGGGCCAGAAATTTTGAAAAGCATCCTAAGCCAGCCGAGCCCAGAGCCGGGAAGATACGTGAAAATCAGCCATACACAAAGAATAATTTCGTTTCATCTCCAGAAGCAACTGGCATGTGTGCGTGCCGCTGGGAATGAGTGATGGGGTTGGAGGGAGGCATCCAGAAAGCCCGGGTTTGGGGTGTTTTGTGGGGAGGGAAAGTTTGGGATTTAAGAGGAACCTTTTCTCCCTAAGTGGTTGAAATTATTGGTGGTGCCGCCATGTCACTACGGCATGCTTCCTTTTTGTGCTAGCTGGCTGGGCTGGGGCGGCCATGGGCGGAGGGGGTTGCGCTCATCCCTACCGGGTGGCCCGGCTGCCTTCCCACTCCGCTTTCGGCCCCATGTTCTCCCTTCCCTCAGCTGCTCAATGATTTTGGTTAGCATGGCAACAGCTGAATGTGTTGCAAGGCAACTAAAGAAAAAAATCAACTGGCGAACAACACTAACACCTTCTCATTCCCGAATACATAGTTTCCGATGGTGGTTGGGGGCCAATTCCTGGCGCAAGGCTTGGGAGTCTGGTGTAGTTTTGCAATGCGAAAAGTACACACAGCGTGGAAGTACCGTCCTCCTTTCATAGATTCAATGATACTACACTCAAATGTATAGTAGAGTTGAGCTGCTGGGGAGCTTGAGGAGCAGCAGGCGAGTGCTACTCAGAGTACACCCCCGGTCCCCCCCGTTCACCCTTTCTCCCATCTCACCCACACCATCCATGCTTTATGCCCCATGCCCACCACCAGTCAGCCACCATCCTCATCGTCGTCATCATCTATCCTGCATACCATCTCCTTTTGCTCCAGTTGTCGAGTGCATTGCAAAATTTCCCTACACAACACGCGTATAACGCTACCGCTTCCACATACACCCCCTTCCAGCTACGTTCTAGCCGCTTTTCTGGCATCCTCATTCCTGTAGATTCCATAGACACAGGTCGACAGCTATGTACCCACCTCAGTTTAATTATATTCTCCTCATGCTTGGTTCTCAAAAGTTCTCTACTGTATTCCTCATATGGGCTGGTTTCCGTTGTTGTACATACAATCAACGACGTTGCCAAACGAATTTCGAGCCTATTCCATCATATACCGCAAAATATTTTCTCTTGATTATCGATTTTTGTCCCCTCTAATCTGAAAAGGAAAAAAAGGACACGATTTTTTCCTTCTTCCTGGTTTTATTCTTTTCCGGAAATTTCCTTAAGGATTTTTTTGCTGTAAAGAAAAGAAACGCTTTTGTGTAATTTTTTGTGCTACTGTTTGCAGTATTTTTTTGTTGTTGTTAAGTTTACGTTAATTAAGTTGTAAATGTCAGGGTAGGCAAACATTTTTCTATTTGAGTTCTAACAGTTTTAAGATGGAAATTAATTTTGAGTTGGGAAAAGCTGGTATTAAGTGTTTTGTTCGTATTCTCTATCTCAAATAACATAGCGCTTACTAGTGAACATATTTTCCACAAAAATACTATCTCTAAGAAAGTTGTGATAACAAAACCACATTTTTTTGCCAATTTATATCACCAAGTAATTGTAAACCTCGCAAAAACAGTTATTCTTGTCAGTATACAAGTTAGTAGCTTGTGTAAACGCCTCTAAAAAAAAGAAACACTGTCGATGTACAATTTAGACGACGCTAGCTTCCCTAAAACGACTAGGTAAAGCTCGTTTTTCGAATTTTACAGAAGCGAATTGTTCAAGCTGGGCTGGGGCAGCATTTGGCTTTCATCGATTTTTGTATCAAACACCATATGCATCAACAAAGCTAATCTTTAATTGTAATTTTATCAGAAATATCAACCAAGATTATCTCAGACAAAATCTAGGTTTGAATCTAAGATAAGCCATGTATAAAATATCATAAACTGCCTCGGAGTAAGAGTAAAAAGGACGAAACCTTTGCCTCCACGATTCAATTCAAGTTGGAAATTTCACTGTTTCAAAAGAAGTAAGAATGGCCCCTGTGCTGAAAGTCGAGTCGTGTGTCGTGACAAGTCGAATTATGATTTTCAGCACAGGGCCCTATAGTAGAAGCTCTAAGTTCAGTTTAGGTCTCTGTGTTGAAAGACCTAATCCGACTGAAAAGCCACTTTCTTCAACTCAAACGACTTGTCCCGAGAAACGGCTCGATTTTCAGCTCAGGGGTCAATGCCTCTCCAGTACGAATTTACAATCCACCTCACCCGATTATTAGTTGAAGTTTACTGCCCCAAAAGAAGTAAGAAAGAAGAACCGTGTATCTCTCCACTAAGAAATTACAATCATTTATCTCGGTACATGCTCATATACTAGACATTATTTTTGAACCAGGATATTTCAAAATATTGAGGCCCAGTGCAATTTACCATCGTGCAAGGGACAAATGTACTGCCTCATGTAAGTGCGGCTCAACTCTACTACGAAGGATCAAGGGGTCGATCTCGGAGGGAACGGGTTCGTCTCCGATAAGTTCGACGGCGCTTTCTTGCATTTTATCTGGAATTAATTTGCATCTCTTAAAAAATCTCACGGACCTGGTAAGCGTTTATCTTGCGTTATCAAATGCGTATGAGCAACACAGAATACCGTCATCCAGGAAGATGTGAAGTTTGTTGGAAAGGACAGAGAGTAGATTATTTATGAAGATAAGAAAGAGAGCAAGTGATACAATTGACTCCTGAGGCACACTGGCAGAAATGCTAGGCAGCTGAGATTTGACGCCATCCAATACAACTTTAATTGAATTGGTGAAAATCCAGCTTCTCAGAAGGCAATACGAATACGCTTGGAGTTGAGCTAATAGGGCAGGGTGTCAAACTCTACCGGACTCGCCACATCGGCCAATACTTTGGTTAAGGTTGGTAGGATCTCGTTAGACTGCGTATACCTTATGGACTTTGTCTTTTGTTGATTATTAGTTTTAGAGACTGTAGAAGTAAGTGCTATTGGTTAAAAGTTAAAATAAAACTTGCTTGCTCAACACCTTTATTAAAACTGGAACGGTTCTACTTTTCTAAAAATATCAATAAAAGACGCACATGAATCACGGTAACCTTACACTTTTTTAAGACTAAAGGTTGGACCCTTTTGGGGCCTTAAAAATTGTATCGGACTACGGCAATTATCTGAGAGTTCCATTAGCATATTCATTACACCGGTTCTCGTTCGATTGCGTAGGTCAAGCAGCATTGGACGTAGTAAGTACTTAGTTGGGGGACCGCATAGTAACACGACATTCGCGTTTGGAATGATCGATGCCGATGCGGGTGCATTTTTAGATTGTCATGCCTGTAGCGGGGGCGTGTATATCTCTGATGGGTGGAGTTAGGATACTTTCTAAATATGATTTACTGTGCGCAGAGACAATCTATACATTCCTATATACAACTACTTTCTACACCGATATGGAATACTAAAGCAGCTGTACAAAAGGAATCAACCTTTATAATATAAGTTGATCTAAAACTTTTTACACAAATTGACGTAATCACCAGCATTAATCTAGTCTCTTGAGGCCAAGGCTCGAATTGGGCCGTAGAGCCATCGAAGAAGAAGAATCTAGTCTCTTCCGTTCGAAATTTGTGCGGCCCCTTAAAAAAGATAAGGAAAAACTAACGAAAGAAAATCAACTCCACATCAACTCCGCCACTGAATATTTTTTTCTTTCTTAATTTATTACAATTTTTTTTCTTTTTTTTTTTATATAAAGCAAGCGTACTTTCGTAACCGAACACAATCAAACTGTAGTAGGCATTGTTTGCGAAAGCTAAAAATAAATCACCAACCAAGGCACACAATGACATGCCCTCGAGCTTTAAATTTGCACAAGAAACCCATCCTCTATCAGCTTCGAGTTATGTGATGAAGCTAGCCTCTACCCGAATGACAAAACCAACATTAAATGAAAAAAAAAAAAATTACCGCCATTACAACGTACAGAACCTCGTCCGTTGTGCTGCCCTCCGCCTTTGCTTTAAATTTAATTTTTATCTTTTTTTTTTGTTGTTGTTGTTTTGTTTTGTATCTGGAGGAATATTGTCGCAGTTTGATTAAACTTGAGAATTCCGAGTTGACATTATATGGCCGCTTCCTCCCCGCTCGCAGCGCCGCAGTTACATTAACTTTTTAAGCTTTTCTCTACTTTTCTTCTTCTTCCTTTACTTACACGGCAACTGGCTTCAATTATGGCGAATTTTATCTTCAATCTTTATGCTCATTCCAGTGACAGCAGCAATGCCAAAAAAGGAATTATTTATTGTGAATTGTTATTTGTTTTTGAATTAATATTCATTAAGCTGTGTGTGTGAGCGCGGCTTTTGCGAATTGTCCTTACAATTGTCAACAATTGATTTCTTTTGCATGAGCGTAGGTGCTGCAGCCATGTTTGGATGGAAACTGGTTTCATAGCAGGAGAACAGAAAAAGGTGGATTTTAATTAAGTTTTTCAATTTAGATTCACTTTTGTTGCTTCTGTAAGTTCTGTTTGGATAAAGTAATAACTTTTCAGTTTTATGAGGGAGCAGTACGAGCACAGTCTTCAGTGGTAGCCGAGCTTCATTCATAGCTGCTAATTGGAATTCTATTGAGCGACTTATTATTCAGACAGCTGCAACACCTACTACATCTTCACTGTAGCAATCGTCTTGTTGGTAACCACATAAAACTACTCCGTTTTAGATTTCCCTATTGACGATTCCAGCATAAAACTGATCAGTATTCACTTCAAATGGTCTTAACCGTTTTATTACAAGACCTAAAAGGATAACATTCTTTTCATAATGTATTCTGTATTTGATTTGGCGAACGTGCTATCCCAAACTTTTTAATGAACACGGCAACAAAAAGATCTACTGAACCTCTTCTGTCTCACCAAAACTGTACATAGTTTGGGGAGTGTGGTCTAGTTGCTTTTGACATTTCCAAGGAATTTGTATACTAAACTCCAAGGTTAAGGTATTGACTCTGCTCTAACGAACTAGATTAAGAATTTTCTTTCTGGCCGTTCAATAAAGGTAGTATTGGATGGTGTCGAGTCCAAACTCCACATCTTCCTTTGTAGATGTCCCTCAAGGCTCAATTCTACCACCAGCTCTTTTTTAGTTTTTATAAATTACCTGATCGCAATCTCCTCCAACTCATATCACAGTTCTGGTGACGACGGTAAGACAAGCACATGCCAGTCCTACTTGACTTCCATTCAAATAAGTAACCTTCTGCCTCCGCGGCAACGTTTTTCTAGCAACACAAGATAAGTCGACTCGGCTCACTTGCACCGTCTACAATCCAGGTACTGACAGTCTAGTCGTGTGACGTGACAAGTCATTTGAGCTTAAGAAAGAGACTTTTTAGTTCGAATTACATACGTCTTTCGGCACATGGGTCAGAGAATGGAAGTGCTAACTTGAGTTCATGGCCCGTGTGCTTGGACGTATCGACTCGACTTTCAGTATATGGCTTGTAGACTGTGCAAGTGAAAAGCGCCAACTGTGCTTATCTGTCGTACTCAGCGATACCACAGCTATATGGGGAGAATGGTTTTGCTTGCATTCTACCAAGCTTAACAAGCCCCGTTCAAGCTACGCGTCGCCGCTAACAAATCAGTGAACGTACGTAAGTACTGGTCTCGATTCTACGTAAGATCTATGCGGGGCAGCAACGAGGGAGGCCTAACCTCCGCTAGAAGCAAGCCCAGGTTTTGGATTTGCAGGTATGCAAGGATCCCCACTATGGAAAATCTTTTTATTTGGAGTTGCCAATATTATCCAAGTAGCCATATTTGAATCCCCGGTTGTTCAGGGCAGTATGCAGTTCGTCGATTACGAGTGACCATAAAAGAGTCGATCGGACGTCCCTTTTAAGGCAGCTGTTTGTAGCCATTATCGTAACATATTCACCATTCGTATCAGACAGAAACAATGTACTCCTGAGAAACGACGTGATCCATCTCGCAGTGACTGGTTCAAGGTCTATTTATATCTACAGACATCGAGCGTGCCAGACACCCGCCACGACAGACACCGACAGACGCGCATTTAGCGAGCCAGACCACAGGTACTAGTCATATTTTTGTTGGAAATGTTCAAACATTTCTCAATGAAGGTATCCAAGAAAAAATGTCTGTACGGTTCCCAATGCTCTATTCATACTTCACGGGAAACACCCACAGACACGTACAGACATGAACCGCGCAGGCAAAATTTTTTTTTCGTGAATACTGGTCGGGTACGGTCAAGAAAACTCGGCTTTTCCAATACTACCTTTCAACTACCAAAAATCGGTTAAGTGACGACGTAGAAAAATCCCTTATAAAATTTTTTTAGTCCCCTTCAGCTTCAAACTAAACCAAAACTCAATTTTAATCCCGAAAATAATAAATTACAAAATGGCAACACTGGCAACACTAAATTTAAAGTAGTAACAAAAAAAATATTCCGTTTTTTTTCTTGGGTCATTTCTACCCAAAAGAGAATGCGACCTAGTGTAGCCTTCAGCATTGAGCAAGAAACAGACAGAATCCCACGATATGCGTGTTACATCGGTGTGTATATCCTTGTTATAGCCCCGAATGAGCCTGCAAAAAGGGAGTACGTAGTTGCTGGTGGGGCGCTCTATTCACCCGTAGACTTACAGCAGCATAAAGTTATGAAGGAACACAGGATATGGAAACTGGAACACATAAACGACAATACGAAGAAAGGTGGGTGCAAAATTTACACCTCTCATTCCTGTGCGCCCGGCCCCCACCCTTCCTTGCCCCCTTCGGTATAGTGTGGTGCCTTATCCCCTTATGGGAGACCATCTACCGCCTCATCCTTTCCATCCACATCCATCCATCCACCACGGGCTCCCACTTTTCTGCTGGTGCTGCTGCTGCTGCCACCATTGCGACTCATCTCGCTAGGCTAGAGAAGAGCCACCCCAAAAATTTCATCCTTCTCGAAATTGGAGGGCAAAGGAATAGGAAAATCACATCTGCGAAATCGATCTGGTTCCTCTGGATGCTATTTCCCTGTTTTATCTGCACCCCGGCCAGGATGAGAAAATGGAAAAACTTTTTGTATGTATATCTATATATAAATATGTACCTACATAATATACACTCGCCTAGTTGCCTAGGAATGATGATGGTGGTTAGCGAAGTTTGTTTGAACGAAACAAATATATGACAACGGCTGAGAAGCAGGAAGTATATGGACGCAAAAGAATAAAAACGAATAAAAAAAAATGTATACGAATTCACTTATATACTTTCAGTACACTCACTTACGGCCTTATGTACGCCCGCGTAACGCACACACATGTCAACTATATTATGCACATAAAACAGACCTCACCCAACTCTTTGCCGAGGCCTTCGTAACCAAATTGTTCGACATATGTAAGGGATGACTTTGTTTTATTAAAATTCTTCACCGAAATTTTGCGGAACGCAAAATCGATATGGAAATTAACACACAGCAACAAGCCCGTTAAAACCAGTTTCTTATTACATCAACGCTCGCGTTTTGTTTTATTAACGAGAATGAAAATATTAACAACAACAAAAAAATCGCAATGCAGATGGTGGTTTTTTTCGCTGTGCGGAGGTATGTACACCGAAAATTGTGCTGGGGTTCCTCTAGGTTCAGGGTTGCTACCCAGTTTAGTTTTACGGAATGATGAACGAATTTTCAGTTGCATTGTTTCACGAACGAGTAGATTTTGGTTGTACAAAACCGAAGCGATATACACATACAGTTTGTAGAAATGAAGTGCTGATTCATCCTCCTTAAAGGGAAGTCTGCAGGTAGGGCCCTCGGCCCTTTCTTACAAAGTGATAATTCAGGGCGAAGGGTACGGTAATGAAGCCTACAAGTGTCCTGACATCCTTTCTACCGCGTCCCAACTATCCCTTAGCCTTAGTCGATTTGATCCTTTCCAAAAGGATATGCATGCGTTCTACTCCTTCTCTCTCAGGGTTGCCCATCATCCATTCAGAGTTAAAGCTGGCTCTATACAATACGGTGAACGTTGGATCGAATGTTGCCTTCCAACGATTGAGTTAGCACCGACAACAGCTCGAACGAACATGGGACGCATCACATTGTACACTCGTAGTTCGACCATCGACCAAACGATTCGTGCACCTATCAAGCGTCCAACGTTGAAGGGCGTTCTTAGCATCGTGTAGAGCCGGCTCAACGGCGTCACTTAGGACTTGAAGGTCGTAGTAGGAGATTGGGAAAGAAATGGGAGGCGTTATATTCGAAATTCCTCGATCAGGTTTCACACCAATCCCCTTAAGATGCACATCACTCCTCTTAAGTTACTTCAAGCATACTACTATATACTTTCGTAAAGGTTTTCACAAACGGTATTACAAAACGGTTACGCTTCAGCTTCAATTACGAGGGCAGTTTGATGTCAGTGACTTCCAAATAATACGTTTTCTCGAGGCACTCGAAATAGGCGTGCATTTCAGTGATGACCTCTTCATGCCAACCTAACTCTTCCCGCCCAGTTATTTCTTCAGGTTTGGAAACAGGGTATAGTCGCGCGGAGGGAGGGGAAATCTAGAGTATATGCTGGATAGGGTAGCAGTTCCGTATCCCAATTTATGGATTTTTGCCGTAGTGACTACTCACGTATGTACCTGTCCATTGTCCTGATCGAACGGCACTTTTTTCTTCGCCAAATGCAGTCGTTTCTGCTTCGCACAGTGCTTGCTAAGTGGCCCACAAACTTTCAGTTTTAACTGCGCAGTTCAACTGTGTAAAAAAACTGTACGATAAACTGAACTGAAAGTGTGTGGGTTCCTCAGTTCATTGTACGGTTTTTTGCTCAGCCTCGTCAGTTGACTTGAGTATATCTTTTTAAATAATACCAATTGGACGGAACTGAGAGAACTGAACGATAAACTGTCCGACCTGCACAGTTTACCGTAGCAAAAGAAAATAGTTCAACATTGCACAGTTCACACAGTTTACCGGTCAGACCTGACGTCACACGTGATAAACAGCGCAGGTAAAACTGAAAGTGTGTGGGCCGCTTAAAGAATGATGCGATGAAATGTGGGCCCAGTGGTGTAAAATGACTTCAAATAAAGAACGTCCAATATCATTCCATATAATGTTTAAAATTAGCTCTCGAAATTCACTTCTTCCCATTTTCGTTGAAATTCACGAGATTGTCTGCTTTAAATTGCTGTCAAACACAAACTAAAGCCGGATCCCAATGAATCCGCATCGTTCTGATCCGTCTTTTTTCCCACATCGTTCCGTTGGGAATTCTGGTTCCAATGCTTCCAAGCTTTGAAAATAATATAAGTGGGATGCTATTCGGCCCAACGTATTGAAAATGTTGAAATTGTGCCCATTCCATCGTCCTCCCTCGTACGCAGCCTCAATAAAATTTTCCGTTCCGTTCCGAACCGGAAGTACCATTGGAACTACCTTTTGCATACTTCGATTTCTTTTAACTTTGACAGCTTATCGGATCGGGAAGGTGTGAATGGATTGGGATCTCGGCTTAAATGTTGTAGCTTGCTCAAAATTTGACAGTAGTCTATTAATAGATGGCACATGATGGGGAGCAGTGTTGCATTTTAAATTACTGCACGGGATATTCAAAAGGTCACTGACTTATCAAACTGTCTCTGTATATTCCCGTTTTCGGTCTTTGGGGTTAACTACCGTCTTTTAAAAATCAGGACATGATCGATCTGATTTGTTCTTTCGTTTCCCAAATTTCCCCTATTCATCTTTAAATCCTAGCTAGTCCTTGCTAGAAACAGACATGAATTGCAATCAGCCAATGTCTGTTGTTGAAGATCTGTTTGTTTACTTTTCTTTGTTAATCTTACATGATAAATGGTTTGTCGAATTCATCATTAGCTTAACTACTAGCCCTGAATCGTAACCCCTGCGAAAAGACAACCCGTTTATATAATGCCCTCGGTTTCTAGGACAACAAAATCTCGTTTGTATCAACAAGGACCACCAGATGCATTCGAAATTGTCATTTGGCTGGGCTCTAGACTACATTACATACTTATCTTCAGTTGCATCTAAAAATAACCATCCAATAAATCCAATCCCCAATTATGAAATAAATTTACAATCAAAAGAACCATCACCTCGACACAAAATGGCCACACCAAAACATCCATTTTACAAAATACCCCAGTGTATGCCAACTTGACAAATCAAAACATATCAGACATGTCAGTGTGAATGGCCCTTTTACTATGCAACTGAAAAGCGGAAATAATTTGGCAATCAGCCATAAAAACACAAAACAAAAAGTTCGTATTGACCACGACGACGAACAACAAGAACGTTACAATATTGGCAACAAGAGACTGAAGGAAAAAAAATCGAGTCGTTGTTGTGTCATGATTTTTGGCGAAAATTGCTTTAGAAAAATTAAAAATAAAAATTACATTTTCGCCTTATTTCTCCTTTCCCCTTCTCTTGTGTTTCTTCGGTACTTACATTATATTCGTTTGGTTGCCATCTTTCTTCTTTCCTGTCTCTAGTGTACAGCACACAGTTCACACGTATATAACTCGATAATAAATGCGTCGTTTTTCCTCCTTTCCATCGGCGAGAGTTAATATTGAATAATAACATGGCGTCTAAAAATAGCGCAAAAATTTTATTTAGAGGAACTTGTCAATGTGGCAAAGATAAACTTGTGGGATGATCATCGCATGTCTACGAACATTCGAAATTACCCAACGAGAAACATATATTCAAACTGAGCAACTCTACATATTATCAACAGCCGCCATTAGTATTTGCTCTGTGCACACTCTTCAAGAACACGACGACGAAAAAAAAATCAATTTCCGCCGAATGGAATTTTCCATTGCAGGGTTCACCTTAAAAGTGACCTCAGATCTTATGAAACTAATTTCCCAGAACACATTGGCGGGGGCGGGGGCTGGAGCGAAACAAATGGAAGGAAACATTTATCGAACATTTTTCGTACAATTTTGTTGGTCTGGGGGACGACGCAGCGCAGTGGTGGCACGAAGGTTTCTCGCTTTTGCAAAATTCCTCTTCCTCAATCTCATAAATCTAGTGCGAAAACGAAATGTGGTGGCGTTGTTGATTGTTGGTAGAATAAACTAAACAAGAACAGAAAAAAAAATTAATAAATACAGAAAAACGCGAGAAAGTACCCCGCCCCGTTTCTAATTTGTGTACGTCGACATTTTCTTATGCGGACACAATTTACTAATTACACACAATTTCTCTTTTGCGAAAGCATGCAAAAACGTCCCCGAGGAATTTATCTTCTTCTTCTTCTGCAATTGTAAACAAATTGTAATTAAAAGACAAACCTTGCTAAATCATCGTTAAGTCGCCATATTGGAAAATCCATTTTAATTTGATCTTTTTTGCTGTTGTTTGCCGTGTAAATTGAGTTTTTTTTATGTTTTTATATTATTTACTCGGAAGAAATGAAACAAAAAATGTGTTTCTAGCTTAATTATTTATTTTTCTCAAGAATTATATTTTCACTTTATGTATATATTTATCTCATTTCCATGACGTTAGGAACATTCTAAAAATAACAACTGTGTACATATTTTCTCAATTAGTAAAATGTCGGGTGCGTTTCTAGGATATTCTTAGAATAATTAAATGATCAGTTCTTGATTTCTTCTTTAAATTCTAGTGGTCGCTTTGTGTTCTTAAGGCGTTTTTACAGAGAAACGGAAGACGTCTGAAATTTAAAGAATTGTAGCAGTTTTTTTTAAATGTTTTAAAGTGCTTTCAAGTGCGTGGATACATGAGTGGTGTGATGACTCAGATTGGTATCTTCTTTTTAGCATGATTCATTCGTCCACTGTAATAAAATTCTTATAGGAAGATTCACTTCTAATTTGAAGTCGTTATTTTTATTATCGTGAAATATTTTCTAAAAAAAACTTACAAGTATTTAATACCTAGACTACCCGACTACCAACCCAGAGGTCCGTGGTTCTAATCTACTTCATTGTATGACCCTTCGTCTTTTCATTTCATTCTCTCCTAAACTTTCCTTTTTACTTGTCTTCCCTCTTTACAAAAATTTCATAGCTTTTATCCTATTATCGCTTGTGAAGCATAAGATCTGTTCGGCTACCCGCTTCAGCTGAAACTGGAGCACAAGGGTGATGATACACGGCTCAATGTATTGAATCAATTTTTACGTCTTTCATAGGCCAAAAGAGGTATTCGAGTGAAGTTTGCAGAGCCCTTGCGCGAAGGACTATTGGCTGATTACCCTGACATCCTTCGTGCTTAAGACACTAGAAAGGGCCTTCGACTCCCACATCCGCCAATCGGTATATGTGACTACTGTCACCAGCTCAACATGCCTATCTCAGTTGTAGATCTACCTAGACAGCTCTGCACGAGATGGTGGAAACTATTGAGAGACCTTATATTGCAAACAATATACTTTACCAGCCTTCTGTGATATAGAAGGCGCCTTTAACAACGTACTTACTGAATCGATTCGAGGTCGTTGTGATAAAACAACACCTCCGGCTTTGATCAACTCGTCTTCACTCGATAATTGTCGGTTCGTTATCGAGAAACTGACCCGTCGGCTGTGCGATAATTGGCGGATCTGGTTCCGGTTGGACCTTATGGCGCATCGTGGTGGTTGTAGCAGGTTGTGGCTGGCGGAAGACGTATGCAGACGCAGGGGAGAGGTCGCGAAAGTTCCAACCGATTTTTTGATATTGTCGTTTGTGGATATTGTTTTGCCGCTTACCCCCGGATTGTCTGGTACAGCGTCCGGGTACTCTTACCAGTTCTTCTCGCTTCTCGTTCCGATTTCATTTTATGTCGAAATTCTTTGTTCAATCGTTGGTATTGCTCGGAATCAACGAGTTTCCTTCGTTTCCGCCGATCGTGGGGTCCAGACAGCTGTCCGAGGTCCATGGCTGCGTCCGTTTACAAATAGGTGGACGCAACTCCATTGCACACCCCACAATGGACTCCGATAATTTCCTTACTTCTACGTCGATATCGTCCGATATTACAACTGCCGCAAATTTGTTGGATAACGTCATTTGAAACTCACGCTCGATGGTCGGGTCGCTTAGACGCACACAATTCTTCTTGCCTGGTAGCTTCTTCGTTCTTTGTAATCGCATCTGTAATTTCGCTCCAACAAGATAATTGTCTGATCCGCAATCGGGTCCACGCATCGCACGTACGTCTTTGAGCGTCGATCGGTAACTCGCGTTGATCAAAACTTAGCCTAACATCGTTGTGTCATTGCCGGATGGATTTCGCCAGGTGGATGCCAACGATCAAATTGCTTGACGCTGCGAATGAAAGGAGACGTAAGTCGTTGTCGGTAAATATTCCGTGTCCGAATTTGCCCATCGTTCCTTCCCAGCCGGTTTGATCTGTATTAAAGTCCCCCCTGAGTATGATTAATTCGATTCGAGGTATCGTATCTCTAGCGTCTGTTGAAGATGATCGTAAAATTCGTCCTTGTTCACGTTCGGGCTAGACTTGATAGGCGCATAAACGGATGCGATGTGGGTTTTGATCGTTCCACCGATGGTTATACATGCCAAACACTCAGATATCGGTTGGAATACGATAACGCTGCTGGCAGCCCTTCGATCGACCATACGCCCGACGCCGACTTCTCGTTTCTAACCACCGGAATAGTAAAGCGCCACTGTCTCATACTTACTACTAGACAATGCACCATGGACCAACGACATGATAGACTGGTAGTACAAAGTGTGATTCCTGCGCTTAGATTTACCACCACCGAAAAGCTCATCAGCATTATGTTCGGGGAAACTATCAACACTTCAAAATGATTCCTCATCACTTAAATGACGCAACTTCCATCAGGAAACTTTACAATCTAATTAAAACCCTCCCCAATTAACTTTTATATCAAGAATGTTATTCATCTGTCATTAAAACTCTTCGAATCCTATAATAACAACAATTTTATTGGCCATTAGCCTCCAATGGACTTTCCGGTATTTTGCATCGGCTTTAAGCACGCATTTTATACCGCACTGCACAAGTTAATCTGCACCTGCACATTCGATTCGTGGTAATCTTTAATTAGTGCAATTAGCTTTAGTCTTGGGTGAAAATTTTACGGTTAGTTTATTGATATTTTCTTAATATTTATTCACTCTCTTGATCAATCGAAATAATCCACTACCGGCTTAAGTAGTTATAAGAGTTTTATTAGATTTAATGTAAAGCATGCCGCACACGATAGTAGTTTGTGAAGGTAGTTCTTCCCACTGGGTTGTTGAGTACCTTTTGCTTTCGCGATGTTGGTTGCACACTATGAATCCTTCCTGTCCTGAATCTGGGTTGTCTCTGCTGATTATGCGATATCGGCTACTAACAGCTTTGGCTAACATAAAATTTGTCATTCTCATTTGTTCTAAGTCAAGAAAAAGCACGAAGATTATCTATATGGTCATATTACTGAGATCTACTATACGAGGTGGCGCCATTTGCAATCTTGTTAGCCAACAAACTAGTGTCGACTGTCCTATCTAGGTTGCAATGTCCAAAAGAAGCAACTATTCGGTAAGATGCAGAAGAATTTCTGTAAAGAAGTAAAGATAAAAGAGAAAGGACGTTGGATGTAACGACTACTTCTAGGTTGTGTTCTTCGACAGTTATATTTCTTCCAATTCTAAGTTTCCTATAGAGCGGTATTACTTTTTCAGTAGTAATAAAAGCGAACGCAGAAGAGCATTCATCCTGTTGAACATTCTGACGCTCCAAGTTCCAAAATCAAATTCACGTTTCGTTGCCGTTGAGTCCGTCCTGTCCGAGGCCTGAATTGAGGATTCATGACGGGTGAGTTTTACCGTAGTAGGTTATCAGCTTGCCGTCCAACCCCCAACCTGGAGTCCAGTTTGTTTCCTTTTGAGGCGCGAAACACTTGCCTTTCACCCTCCTCCGTCTGTTACTCTTGTATAGACAAGGAGTCTCCAGGGGTCACCCGATGCAAAGACAACATCTTCGTGGAGGTGGAAGTAGGATTCGGTAGTATAGCAGAAGATCTTAGACCGTTGAGGGCGTTTCTCAGGACTTGTATCTTTGATGTATCGGCATCACCAAAGGTCTCTTAGGGCGTTATTACCATTTGACCCCCCTTGGATTTTTATAAAAGTAACAAATCAGGTGCCATCACCCAGGCGCGGATCCAGGGGGGGTCACGGGGGTCATGACCCCCCCCCCCCAAAACAGCCCGCATTTCAAAAAATAGAGCTGAAACAATATTTTGCAAACCGAAAAACAAAAAAAAACCAAACGAACAAAACCTAGTTTTTGCAAATATAAAAACCTGAAACTAACCAAACGACTTTTCTTTTGTTTACTTGTTTTTTATTCATTGAAAAAATTCGGCTAGCTTTGTTTATTTGGTTATTTTTGTTATTTTTTCTATCCTGTGACCCCCCCCCGGAAAAAAATTCTAGATCCGCGCCTGCCATCACCTTCCGTGGTCTTTGTTAGCCGTTCACCCCCCTTCGTTAGACGTAGCTTCCGTATATCTTCTAGCATGTCATTTAAACATATTCTTCTTTGTCTTCCGACGTTTCTTTTCTCTATTGACTATTGAATATCCTGGTTAGCATTTTCTATCCTCAGAGGTTCGTACGACATATCCGGATCATCTCAGTCTGTTCAGTTGTCCAGGTTGCCTAGCTGTCTTTCCAAATTTGGAAGGATAAATTTATTCCATCCCGTCCATTGATTGATGATCGTGATTCCTTCCGGATACAATACACTTATGACAACGTTTTTTCCAGTTTTCGAAACAGTTGTAATCGACGTCCGAAATGCCCTTCAAAACCTTCTTCGATTAAGTTTGTATTTCTTCAATTGAATCAAATCCATGTCTTTTGAGTACAAGGGAGGGATTTTGTACAAAAGTCAGACGGAGCTAAATCAGGCAGGATATGAGCCGAAGTTTCCACGAAATAGTTTCGAATAATCCACATTTACACGAAACTCTTTTTCAAAAACTTTAGTTTTTTTTATCCAAACGAGAGCGACGCGTCCGAGTTCAAAATGGTCTCCCAAAATCCATTGTATTTGGGCAAAGTCAACAATATCTATCGAGGATTTTTAAGCACCAAATATCCTTGAATTCCTTGATGTTTATCATCTTTAAAGCGTTCTCAGTCTTCTTTGAACAATTTATACCAATCAAAAAAACTTTTCGGAAAGTCCATTGTCACTAAAACAACATTTCGAAAGCCGAAATTCCATATCTCAAGCATTCTTTTTGCTGAATTTATCACTCATTTAAAAAATCAAAAAATGCACTTTTATTAGATGAAAGTAAACAAGCGCGCATCTCATTAACTACCAACGATTTTGCTATGGAATTTGACACATCAATGACAGTTAGAGTGCTACCAACTTTAAGATAAAAAAATTAATGATTTAAATCTCTCATTCAGTGAATTTTATATCGCAGCACTAAAAAATTTATTAGTTACCGCTTTTTTTTCCTTGAAAATTACTTGAGATGTGATTTTCTTCTTCTCTTCTTCTTTTTCCTTCTTTGCTTATGTGCACTTCGGGATCTGCTCACAGCTAAATTGATTGAGAGAAGTAATCAAATTTCATCAATAAATCTTTTATGTTTTAGTTTTTTGGTCTTATCTCGTAAAATAATTATATTTTAAAGTTGTTATATCTAACTGTTATCAAATCTACCTGAATAGTTCTAGAAATTTTTTATTAAAAAGGGTTTTTATACAGGACACTGTTTTATGGTTCGTAGCTTTTGGTTAATTCTTTTTATGTATGTGTATGTAAAACAATTCCTGCAACCTCTTCTCCTTCGCAAATTTTAAATCCAGCGGTTTAGCTTTTACCTGTCTCGTCTCATACCAGAGAACAAAGAACGACATTTTGTGTCGTTTACGATTTCTCATCTCGATTTCTACCTTCTTTTGAAACATTCGTAAGTAATAATAATAATACCCTAGCAACAATGAAGCGATTTATTAAATTTCCCATTTTAATCACGCCATTTTTTCTCGTCTTATCACAGCTTATATCTCTTGTTATTGACTAAAGGTTAAGGTTTCATTTACATAAATAACAGGTAGAAACAAACCGTTAAAAAAAATGATTTTCAGAATTTACCTGCTCCAGTTTTTGGTTTATTTTTGGATGGATGATGTGTACATACTTGGCTGTAGTACATACATATGTGAGAGGAAATTTCCATTTGCCATTTTATAACAAAAAATACATAACCCAAAAATCGCCAGGTATAAAAGTTTTTTTCCATGGGTTTATTTTTTGAAATTGTGATTTTTTTTGTCATATTTGAAAATTGTGAAATTAAAAAGACAGAAAGTGGTGTAAGTCTTTTTAAAGAAAAATAGATAGAATTGACATAATTAATTTATACGGCGTGCTGATCAGGAATCAATCCATCCAATAAAAGCTCCAGTCCAAATAGAGCCTTGCCATTTTCTAGGGTGTTTTTCCCAAATTTGACGGTCCCTGTCAGTCGTCATAAAGGCCTCTGCGCTGATAGTCGAGTTGTCTCGAGAAAAAAAAAGAAAATAAAGCGACGTTTCAGTCGAATTATGACTTTCAGCACAGGGGCCTAGAGCGGAAATGCTAAGCTAAGTTGAGGCCCCTGTACTGCAAGCGACTTGTCATGTCTCAGCATAGTGGCCATAGTCTATCCATCGCCTCCTGGATTTGCCTTACGTCTTTTACCCGAACAGTTTTTCAATCATGAACCGTTTTGAGAAACTGGCTACTCTTAGCCCAGTATTCTAAAAGCAGTCACAAGTCACAACGCAATCACAAGTGTGAGTCTCAACTTGAAGGTCTTTACTAAATGAAAAGTAATGTAGAAGCGAACTAGAAGTGAAGTAGACATAGCATCTATCAACATTGGCACCAAAATAAGAAGTTCATAAGAAGTAAGCGCGAGACGCCAAACCTTGTGAGTTATGACTGGTCACAATTTTGTAGTAGGTGGGTTATTGTTCATCGTTACGTCACGCATATGTGTGGATCGACTTAAAGGTGAACCACATTTTAGTTTTTACTTAGTGATAATCAAAAATGCTCTTGCTCTTGCATTCTTGGTCTAGTTCTTGCGCAAGACCAAGGCGACCTATTCGTCTGCAAGATCAAGCCTTATATAGGTCACGCTTACATTGCAAGGTGGTTGGTAGGTAGGTGGTGCCCCTGCTCTCTGGAAAGTCAAACACAAGGATCGCTATGGTTTAGGTAGCACGCTAGATTGGCTCAGCATGGGACTGTTCTCTCTCCCTAGAAGATATGGGTGCTTGTGTTGCCAATTTTTTGGTGGGTCTAGAAACTTTGGGTAGAGGATTCTGGTAGAGGCGGGATTTTGGGTCTGTTTCTTGACTTGTCGTATTCCTGACCGCCGTCCTGCCTTTGCCCTGTTAGAAAGGAGTTTACGAAATCGGAACTCGGGTATGCTCCGTTGAGCTCCCCAATTCGACTCCGGATCGATCCAACTTCATTGGTACAAAAAAGTCCTGAGGATGGTAGGAAGGGCAAGGTCCGTCGTGACAGACCCTCCATATGAGGATCAGACATTATACAACTGGGTACGCCCGCTCGTTAACGACAGTGCAAAACCTACCCACTGCAATGTAACTCTTGACACGATCACTTTACATCCTGACGTGATAGACCCGATTCCATTGGCCGCCTCGGTTATAATCGCACTTTCGCCAGTCCCAAAGAGCTAGGGAACGCGCTTATTTACATACACTACATGTTGCTGCCCTATCTCGCTTGTGAGTGACATTTCTATTTTCTCGCTCAACCCCAGAAAACTTCACGCTGATCCCTCCCTTGGTCTATCAACTGACAAGTGACAGTTCGAATTGATCAATGCATTGACTCATATACTATCACCCCAATATGCCAAACTTTAATTTTCCCGTACCAACTCACTTTCAAAATAAACGATCCACATAAAATAAGCTACTGAACGCGGAAATGAAGTCCTTTTAGTGGCAACCCTGGCTTTAGTGGATTTTAATTGTATTCTTCCTTTTGTAAAGCAAAAAAACTTCTAGGTTACCTTTTTAACATGGAGGCCACACTAAACCTCCTGTTAATCCCGTGGAAGCGCTCCTCCACACAATCCCCATACTCCTCCTCTCGTTTATATTCCTTGCTTCATGTAAGTGCGGTGAAGTATTATACATGATCCTGGAGACTTTACTAACCACTAAAAAGATTTGGGAACACATTTTCGGGCTGCACTGAGCGCATGTCGCCATCTATATCAAGTTTAGAGAGTACACACAGTAGTGTAGAGGCGATATTATATTTTTTGTTGTTGGCTGCTACTGCTGTTTTTTTTTGCTTTATTTTATTCGCTTTTGTTGGTGTGTTGTTGTTGGTTGTTGCTGTTGCCTTTCCCATTTGATTAAATTCATTTCTTTACGGGGAAAAGATATTTTCTTTTTTTTTCTTCTGTAGCCCGAGACCCTCTCTTCACTATCTGTACACGCTGTTGAAGCTGCTTAAAGATTTTCATGTATTTATACATATCTCTCCTTGGTGGCGGCACTTCCACCCTGTCCTCGTCTCTTCCACAGAAAACCCCAACCCCTTCTTTTTCTTATTTTGCTTCTTATCCACAAGGAGTCTGTTCTCAGTGCTCAGTGTGCGCATTCAAAAGTTTTGTACTTTAATAATAAAAAGAAGAAAAAAAATTTATTATCATTTTTCTCGTTCTATATACATTCAGGCGAGCTCCGCTGTACTTGGTGCCTGTGCATATCTCTTTAACATTTTGTAATACATTATGTACTTGAGGCAGAAATGGTTGATTTTTTTTGTTCGTTGCTTTTCATTTCATTTCTCTACCTTCAAACTATTTTCTATATAAAATATACATATGCATATGTGTGTATTTTTGTGTGGCATGCTGACATTGTATTTGTTTTCATCAGCACTTTCAGAATCCGGGTTGTTGGTCGGTTGTTTTGTGTGAAGAAGTGTGACAAACGCTATAGATGATATACGCGACAGATGACAACTGTCATAGGGCGGGGCGGCGGAGAGGGATGTGCAATGCACACAAAGTGAAAGAAGAAGTTATCAATAATTTTAAATAAGAAGAAGAAGACACACTATCAAATTGACAGATATTTTAATTTAAGAACTCTCTTACTTAAAAACTCATCTACCTGATTTTCTTGTTTTTGTCGTCCTTCGCCTCCTTCCAGTCGACATCTTTCAAGCATAAATAACGCATTAATTTATTTTATGGTGCCGTAAGTTTGATTTTTTCCGTTTTGTATTAAATTCGATTCTTTCTCTACAAGAAAAAAAGAAATTGTTTTTTTCCTGCTTAGTAGTGTGCGTCTTAGAAAGCTTTCATTTTGTTTTTTTTTTACATTTTTTTTTCGTTTACTAGATTTTCTTTAATGTAGATCACGTAAAACTGTCAGAGCAGTACAGAAACATTTTCCTTGAGGAGTGACAGGACAAGTTGTTGATGTATATTTTTTCTTTTCGTTAAGTCGCGAGATTCCTTCTTTTCTTAATTCTTCTTTATCTTAACATATTAAGAACAAGTTCCGATGTAGTTGTGCCTTCTTAATTGATATAACCGGCTTAATAATAATACAAGCGACTTTTATGATGGATCAAATAAATTCCGCTGTAAATATCGCAAAAAATTAAGTCAGATTATATCTTACGAATATTATTGAATTGCTCTGCCATCTATCGGATTAAGTAACAAAAACTAATTTAGAGAGATTATTCGTTGTTTTTTTTACGTTTTCCCCTCCCCGGTTAATTTCACAATAAAACAGTGATGTGCAGTGAATTGCAAAATTATGCAAATGGGTCAGAACAGCAGCAACAACACCAACAACAACAGCACCACCATCAGCAATATTACTACTACTATTATGTGAGTACTTTTGATAATTAAACATTTTTTTTTTCTTCTGTCGTTTTCCTTTTGGCCATATTCTTTTCTATTTTTCGTTTCGCAATATGCGAGAAGGGAACGAAAGAAATCATTTTGTGGATTGCATTTACTCTAGTGGCTGCCATTCTGTTTTTTTTTTGTTTGTGAGATATACACAACTTCTTTTTTGGGCTACGATTTTTAAACACAAAATGAAAGACCGGAAGTTTCATGTTTTTGCGCATTTGAAGGTGTATGTGTACAGCTGTTAAGTATATTGCGAGGCTTTTTTTTAATTTTATATACTAAGTATATAGTATAAAAAAATTCGTTATCTTCTAACCTTGTTTGTTTTATCTCGCGATTTGATAG
The DNA here is from genome assembly GCA_949987705.1 of Thereva unica. NCBI lineage: Eukaryota > Metazoa > Arthropoda > Insecta > Diptera > Therevidae > Thereva > Thereva unica. The sequence goes on from OX465284.1 coordinate 108,090,793, forward strand.
AACATTTGTATTTTTACGATTGACAACTTCTTTCTGTCATATACTATAATCTTCTTAGCTGCATTATTTACTTCAATGTCATTTGACGTTTTAAAGTACATTGTCATTACAAATGTCAAAACGATGTTATTAACGTTTTAATTGATCCTAATCAACAACTTTCCAATCAATATGAGAATTTGAAATGTTTTATTGAAATCGTTACTCAATGTTTCTTTTTACAAATTCCATTTAAAGATTGGCAAGAGTTCTTAAAATTTAGTTTACACCAGTCATGAAGGTATTGAATTTTCATCCATATTTTATATAACGAATATTTTCCTAGTAACATTGATGTACACTGCCGACCAAAAGTTTGAGACTACTATTTTTCCTCTGATGAATATAATGTTAAATACTCAGTTGGTTAAATACCCCCAGTTGTTTTTAAGCTGAGGCAAGACTTTTGACTTGGACCAGGGTCTGGGCAGTTATTGTAACAGTCAAGGAATTTGCCTTACTTACATGCTTAACAAGTCAAATTAGAGAGGATCTAGGAATAAAATTTGGCGCATGAAAATATTTGTTTTGTCGTCTTTCCTTGTCGTATTGTCTGAATGTCCTGCTTTGATTTGGCTTAGAAGAAAAACATTTACCAGAGAGCTTATGAGCCCCGCTCAAACGAATTCTTGAACTAAATATCTTCTTGTCTTTGTCTGACTGACGATCTTTCCTTAGTTAGGTACGTGTGCAAAAGGGGCTGCCGCGTATTCACTTACGAAAACAACGGTATATAAACGACTGAGATTTTTTTAATAGAAAGACTAGCAGTCTCAAACTTTCGGCCGTTCGTATTTTGTCGCAAGGTTCCATTTCATCTAGGAGAAATTGCTTTGAGGTTTTGTAGTTTTTATACCAGAAATTTTGGATTATTACATTATTCGGAGGTCGTTGTCATTTTTTCTTAAAATAACAAATATTAACTTTTCATATTTTCTAATATTTTCTTCTTTTCTTTGCAGGTAAGTGCGATTTCCGATGTATTATAAATAACTTCACGGTAAGAATTCTTAGTGCATGTAAAGTCAGCAACTTTCTATGGATCCGTGCCATTTTAAAAATTTATTTTCAATGTGAAATATAATAGTGCAATTTCTGATGGACGTGTCCAATGGCATGACGGACTGGTAGTACAAAAGGTGATTCCTGAGCTTAAAATGTCACATAATACAATATATAGAAAGCCAAAAAAATAACAAGACCATCTAAATATTGTCTTACATAGACGATATAGCCCAGCTGGCACAAATTAGTAGCAATGGAGTTAATCTAACAAGTAAAAGAGTCGCAAGATAAGATATGTAATGCAACTGTACCTAGAATTTTTAATATGAGCGTGGAAATCTGAAAACTATAGCTAAATACATTTTTTTAAGTTCCTAGTGTTATAGGATATAGAAATTACAGTACAAAGCGGCTTTCCTTGAGCCTCTAGTCTTTCACATAAAAAAAAATCGCGTTCGATTTGTGCTAGGAAAAACGTAGAACGAGGTTTATCGACCTCAACTTCGAAGCAGACTTCAAAGGCCAGGAGAAACTTTGCAGCCACTGTGGGCAGATATCGAGACGCTAGCGCGTTTGACATATCCTAATTTTGGTCAAGACTACATTAACGAGATAGTAAGGCAGCCAGATTGGCCAGAAAGAAGTACACAGCCGAAGTTTTAATAGATGCCCTGACATACAAGGCAGCAAAGGAAGGATCAAGGACTACAGTCTATCTTAGGGGAATCAACTCGACTGAGAACATTTGCGGCCAAATCAACAGCTTGGAAGAACGAGGTCCCAGAGTGAGTTGTTTCAGGGAAGTCGGAACCCCTGGTATCATCATAAATATCACCCAACTGTATCGTATCGACAAGTCTTGTCAACAAGCGAAAAGTTAGTGATGAACAATGTACAATTACTGTGGATACTGGTGCGTCAAGATCGGTCATCCGGGCTGACTTGGTCGGTAGAAAATGGCTAAAAACTAGTGATGAAACGATTATCACTTAGCGATTACGATAACGATTACGATTATCAGCCACAATAATCGACGATTACGATTACGATTACGATTATTGCAACATTTTGTATATTTTAAATAAAGCATATTTTAAAGTTAAGGAAATGTGTTACAATATTACAAAATTTGGTATTCAAAATTTAAATACTACAAACACAATATTTCTAAATTGTCAGTCTGTTTTTTGTCGGTCTGAATCAAGCCGGCAATCGAAAGCGACCTCTTAGATGCGACACTGGAAGGTTTTAAACACAAACATTTTTGCGATTTCTGGCAAAAACAGGGGTGGTAGCACATAAGTTGTTTCAATCGACCTCTTCATACAAAAATTCAAGTTTTACAAATATTTTTGCATGAGGAGGTCGTTTGAAACAACTTACGTGCTACCACCCCTGGGTATTGTGTGGCCATTTCCCAAAACTGAAAAATGTCGGCATCTTGCAGTAGGTTGGAGGATTTGATACACGAGTCTACTTCTTCTATGGCTGGAATACCTACATATAAAAAGCATAAATAGTCGCGTTGTCTTTGAAACTTTTTAAAAAAAGAGGCTTTGTGATGACACAGAAATCATCAATTTTATCCTTGCAGATACCCCAGATACTGTTTTACTGGTGCTGAGAGCTGAGCAACAGAAGCTTCACTGTTTAAATTTGCCAGTACTAATCCGAGGAAAAAATGTAAAAAACCAACCAAAACTGTTTGCCAACTATGCGAACGGGACTGGGAGCTCCCTAAGCTGTCGAAGGAGAGTTCCTAATGCGTTCGGATACATCATGTAAAGGTGTAATCTATAAGACGCATTTATAAAGGTCCTTAACGACAATTTAAACAAAATTTATTTTAAAATACTTTCCATAGATAATCGACAAATAATCGCAATGATAATCGACGATTACGATTAATCGTTAAATACTAATAATCGTCGATTACGATTAATCGTAATCGAAATCGTTTCATCACTACTAAAAACGCAAACCAGTACATGCTGAAAACTGTAACAGGAGACTCAGTGCAATTATATGAGGAGCTGACATAGCAAACGAGTGGATTCTAGGTTTGGGCTTTATGTCAATACACTGAATCCTATTGGACATTGGATAAGGAATTATGAAATAACGCAACAGGAAAATTCCAATGGATTCTTCAATGTCCCGACGACCATGCAAACCAGGTTTTAAATATCTTTGGCGTAACGAGGAAAGGTGTCAAGAGGGCGACCAAGGATAGGATTTGAGGACAAGGGACTTGAGATGCCCACGCGACCACCCGGATATTTCTCCCATTTTGTCATGGAGAGAATACGAGCAGAAGCCCAAGTGGAAGGGCGTCGCAAAGAAAAGCAAAACCCTGGAGAGCTATTGAGCTCAAAGAGATTCAACTGCCAATTGCGTCGGCCGGGTATTTTCTTTATCCCAGGGTGCTCGTCACATTAAAAGATTCATTCAAATCGACAAACCTGAAGGGAGCAACTAGAATAAGGATCACAATTGTAGCTGTGCTGTGTGGATATGAGTACGGGAGGAGGCGATTGAGTATCCTCTTTCGCGATTTTGGGAGAGTCCTAGAATAATTTAAGGCTATATAAAAAGCATTAACCTCAAGGGTATTTAATGATGGGGTTGGAACAATAGACAAACTAGGTCGTAGTATCTACAAAAATGCGCCCTTGAAGAAAATAATTCACGATTTGTACAGAATGCTCACTTAGATTGAGCGAGACAAGAAACTTGAGCTGTATATTAATAAAAGCAAAATAATGCACTCTGACACTTTCACAAGATGTTCTAACTGAAGTCTCACAATCAAGCTAAATAAGACTTGTCTATTCTTAGCCTGAAACAGACACCCACAACATCAGAACTCCAGTTTGGAACCTAAATGAGGCAAAATATGCCCGAGTAAAAATTTGGCGTACATATCTATGCCGGAAGCATTTTTAGATTTTTGTGCCTGCAGGGGGAGTGTGGATGCCCTTGTGGCAGGCGTATGTTTCAGTTTTTGTACCTGGAGCAAGATTGTGTCATAATAGCACTAGGCGCATTTGTTCATATAAACGTCTGCACTTGGATTTCGTGTGAATAACCGAATTATATTTAAACGGGTGTTACCGAATGACCTTGTGGAATTTCAAATCTATCTAGATGCTTCTTTAATGACTCATAGCTACAATATACAATCCCAAGGACACAACTGTTCATCGATTAAAGTCTTTGGATCTCAAGACTACGACAATCAATGAATCCCAACTTCAATGCTCGCTACTGAATCCTCCAAAATATTTTCATTATCATTTCTGTTTTGTAACTAAAACTTGTTTTCCTAACTACAAATGTGAATCCACGCGTCTCCATTGTCTTCAATCACACAAAAAATTCAAAGTCAACGGCTCTTCAATGGTTTCAAAAACGAAAAAAAAAACAAAAAACTTTGCTTTTACTCAATTCACAATCTTGATCTACAACAGAAGTGTGTGTTTCTTAATTTTTTTGCTAACACGCGCGCATGTCGAACAAAAATTAGCATATTTAAATTTCTGAAAAAAAAAATTCTTCAACATACATCATCGTCATTCTTCTACTATTATTATTATTTGTTTGTTAGTCACAACGTCTTTGTTCTCAGATAGAATACAATTTGTGGAACTCGTTTTTTTGTGTGTGTAGTTTGGGAACGGAAAAATTTACGATTTATTCTCATTAATTTTGTCGTGATAAAAACACCGATTTGTGGATTAGCTTTAAATTTTAATAATCCATTTCTTTGTTGGGGTAATTCCTAGAAATATTCATCGATATTTCAACGTGAGTCCTTTTTTGTGTGTGAAGCTTGCCCAAGGTTACGCACAAAAAAATTCATTTCCATTTCATTCCATTGCAAATCCCCGCATTCATTATCACCTTTTTTGATTATTTAAACACCGTTCCATTCCGCCTCGAAAATATGCATTTATTCCCATATGTACAATTTTTTTTGTGTGTGAATATTTAAACTGTGTTGATGATATTCCAAAACAGAAAATCCATAAATTTCCCTTATTTCATTTTCACTTTATTATTATTCCTCTATTTTTTTAATATTTAACACACCCACGGTAGATTTCTATTCATTTTGTGTCACAATTCCGTTTTTGGCTTAATGTTCATTATAACCTCGTTATTCTGGTTCTAGTTATTGCGGCATTATACAGCTGTCTCCTTCAGGAAATATTTTGCTTCCACTCCGACTTCTTTTATCGGCCTGTTTCCGTTTTAGCTTTCATATTTTATTCACCTTACGACGATTCTCTTCCACAATATCGAACAAAACAGCCCCCACAGAGCCGAGCACAGCAAACGGAACAGCGAACATATAAATGGAAAGAAACTGTTTAAGGGGGCGGGGAGGGGAGATGCAAGGAGTCCAGCAGCAGGAAAAGCCAACAAACAAAATGAAGATGAGAAGAAGATAACAAGAATTCCTTCCGTTTTACGATTCTCCTCTGCTACAACAATCCACCACACAATCTCCAGCAGCGCGCTCGGTTGATAAAATTCACAAATATACACTCGATATCAATTTTGCCCCGTAAGTAGGTACTGTGAATCGACCTTAATGCTTAATCCATGGATACACTGCCTGTGTTCACAACAACGGCGAACAGCTCTCGGCTCCGTTTATTGCTGAATCTGCTGAACTTGAAGCAAGGCGACAGCAACGACGGCGGCGATATCTTGGTCCTCTTTATCATCGCGTGTGCTGCGTCAGCGCCCCGTTTTCTATTCACTTTGTCCGAGATCTATTACGTTGCTGACAAATTCAATATAATACGTAACGTTCAACGTACCGTCATCGTGAAGTGCTTGTGCCTACATATATAACTCGTTTTTACCCGATAACGAAAACACAGACTCCCGTCAGGGGCCATGAATGCGTAAAGATTTTGCGAATCATTCCAGCTACGACAGTCCGTTCCGGTCGGTCGTCGTCATCTTAATCTCGACGACCAGAATGTGAACCAAACCCGACTACGTCAAGTCACTGACTGAATTCAAATTCAATGCGATTCTGGTTGATGCCTCAACAACTGAAAGTTCCCGCCATAACAGCTGGTGTTCGGATTCGGTTGTCGGTATCTCCTCCTATGTACGTAATCGGTCGCACTTTATTCCGCTCGCTCTGCGCCTGCTCAGCTTTAGTTCGAGAAAAGCTCCCTCGGGTTGCACGAGATTGTTTACCCAACACACCATGATGTAGCGTGTGTACCAGACCAGTGAAGCACGTTTTGCCTGTTCGTAACTGTCAGATAGTATGAAAATGTGTACTTAAGCATATAGCAATGCTGTCAAATATAGCGATTTTGAGCTATTTTAAGCTCAATCTGTTTATGTAGTAGTTTAGCCGACAGAACAGCGGTAATCGGCCGGCATTCAGTGGGAATTGACGGCACTTAAAGCACCAGCCAGCAACATTAGCCATAGTCACCACATCCAGTCAGCCAGGCAGGCTGCCAGCTATGAGCTAAGCCTCAGTCGGTTATGAAAAAGCGGGGAGCAAGGTGGGCGCCCCACGGTGTGCTGCATTCATGGCATTCCTGAAATTCCCAAGCTGGTCGGTCGGTGTTGTTTTTCTTTTTACGATGTGAACTGTTCCACTCGATTTATTGTGATATTTTTGTTGCTCTTGAGCTCTGTAGATATACATATATACACGATGTGAACTGCGGCTGAGCCGGTTGAGCCAGTGGTGCCACATTGCCCCCGAGTGGAGATGCTGGTTAAATATTTTCACAACGCCTCAAATCTACTACTTTTCCGACATTAGTGGCGGATTTAGCTCGGTTTTTGATAACAACCCGTTCCTCTGGGGCAGTTTGGCTGTTGTTTTTTGCCAACTTGGTGTGAATGACTGGGCTGGTCTCTTCGGTATCTCTCATGGTATAAGCGCGATTGCACACACTGTGTATATACTATACCGGGTCGACCCGAAGTGTTCCGCTGTCTAGTGTAGTTTTGTAGGCTTGGCTGGCATTAGGCGCGGCGCATGATGTGACGACGATCGGCGGAACGAACTTGGTGGCTGGTGGTTGATAGCTTTGGCTGACTACTTTGCCAGTTTAGTGTGGCTTCAGCCTTGTTTTTCTTCCTCTTGATGATTCTTCGTATATTCTGCTCTCGCGTATATTCTTCTTGTGCTCTCTTCTATTCCGTTGCTGTTTGTATGCCATGCCATCGGCCAGACGTCTGGTTTTCATGTTATATACTCTCTCGACACCAGAATATTGTAATTGAGGCGATTACTGTTTCAGCTAATTTACCAACAGAATTGATTTTTAGTGTAGAAAGTTTTGTGGAAATATGTGAGCGATACTATCTTTAAGCATTTTCGAGACGTGGGAAAAGAGAGAGAAGAGGAACAGGGGAGAAACAGAGATATAGAGTTGATAGCCGTGTAATGGAGGAATATAAAAAATTTTATGTAGGCGCTTTCTCATATTTTTGTTTTTCGAGTTTCGAAATTAAATAAAACTTTGTTTTCAATTAAATCCGCCATGTTTTTTTTTATTATAATTATCTTGATTGAAAGCCATTAAATGGTTTCAGCGTTCTGAAATTGGTTTTATTTAGGCGTTGTTCAAGTGGAAGTGCTTTCTTTTGTATTTATAGAATAAAATTCTGTTTAAAGTGAGGGTGGGGGTTTTTTTGACGATTTTTCAATTATGTAAGTTACAAGATTTGGAGTTTATCGAAAAAATCGAAAAATATGTTCTTCATACTATTGTTATATTTTTATGAATTGTCGATAGTTGTTAGTGTAAATATTAGTCTAATAGAATTAGATTGAGTAACAGCTGGCGCAAATCGAATCCGCCATATTTTCCAATTTTGGTTAGTTAAAAACGAGACGTTCAACTCCATAATTGAATCCTTCTGGAATATGTCAAACTTCTCGGTGAACAGCTGTCAAATTGTCATTTTGTGTCGTGTCAAGTGTTAATTGAAAAGCTTTCAAAATTTTGAATATCTTCCTTGGAATGGATAAAATCATATCATCATATCACGTTGTTAGATTTCAAGGATTTTTATCAAAGGAACTTGAGGTAGCTTCTGGTGCCCCCGACGGCAGTCATATTGGTCCGCTTGGACATCGAGGAAGGACTAAAAACTTAGAAGTCGCTTCCAAAGTCTTCAAGTTTCACGAGATACCAAATCTCCGTTTGAAACATTCCAACTTCGAAATAATAGATTTGACCATATCCATATAGATATAGTGGGACCCCTACCGCTATCTTGTGGCTACTCATATCTTAACGATAGTCGATAGATTTACGAGATGGCCTGAAGCATACCCCCAATTCATTGAACTCGTCGTACCTCTTGAGATCACAACTAGGGATACGGAATCGGTGGAGAGTACTCGATTAAATACTCATGAGTAGAATCGTAAGAAAAATACTCAATGAGTGCTTTTTACTAGTTCAAAAGTACTCGATTCCTTGAAAATCGATAATTTTTTTTTAAACATTTCTGTGAACTACCTTAACGTATGCATTAAGGTGCGATTTCGAAGGCGGCAGATTGCATACCAATGTTGAAACCAGCGACAAAAGCCAGAGGTATGCACGCCTCTGTTACAGGTATGAACGTAGTCGTAATCGACCATTCGACACGAAAGTGTCGTTTTACTAAGCGGTCCCCAACTAAGTACTGACCAAGTCCAAGGCTTATTGACCTGTGCAGTCGAACGAGAGCCGGTCTACTGAGTATGCTTAATGGCACTCTTTTTCTTGCTTTAATATAAAAAAAATGTGACCCTACCGTGCTTCGTTTGGACTATTCCTATGCAGGCATTTTGACGTTGTGAGCTCCTGTTTCAGGTTAAGAATGGGCGACTCTGAAACGGGATGGTTTCATGGCTTTCTCATGTTAGGCGTACGGACGACAATCAAGACCGACTCACAATGCTCACCAGCCGTGCTCGTATACAGCCTTGGGTCTCCCTCTTTTCGATCCGTCTTAGAGCGGTAACGAACAACTCAAGGCTCGCGCAGCCTAACAGCTGTGTTCTTCTCTTTGCCTTTTCATGACATCCACATCACTTTCGCTGTAAAAAGATAGACTTTTATGGGTAAACGCTTGTATTTGTGCCTTGCATAGATAGATATATTATTTAGTATGTAGTTCAGTTTTAGTTTAGAGTGTGAGTATTTAGTACATAAAATATGAGGTAATGACGTTGAGCTTTTTTTTCATTATAATTAGTTTTACAATGACAATATACTTTGCCTTCGTCCAAAAAATCTACGTCATTACCTCGAGAAACTCATAAACTAACCAAATATATTCGGATTTTTGATTTTAGATGATCCATGATGATGATGTCCACTGCAATGCACCTCTTTTTGTGAAGAGTACGCGATGATTTGCTCTCAGAAGATTATTTTACTGGATATTCTTGAAATGATACTTATGTTATACACCACTATGACATATACACCACTTTGTTTAATAATGCATTAAAAACGCCCATTTCCCAGATCACTGGAATAGGCAGTAGTGAATCCAATATCCAAAAAAGGTAAAGGTAAAGGCAAAAGTAATCCTGCCAATCTCCGGTCAATAAGTTTGCTGCCGAATATCATCGAGGTTTTTTAAACAGTTATTAATAGATCATGATCTAAATTAATTGAAGGAAAGAAGATGATTCCCGATAACCAGTGGGGTTTCAGGGAGGTACATGGCACCATTCATGTCGCGTCCAAACTGGGATATCAGAAATACACTGGAATTTCATGAAGGCATTCGATGCAGTATGGATCGAAGGTCTACTCTACAAACTGGTCAGACTCGGTATGATCGAACCTCAGCTATACATGATTTACAATATGATTTCAGAGAAGAAGTTCATCATCGTCGCAATCTCACATCAATTAGGGTCTTTGACATTAAAAATGGTCTGCAACAGGATGAGGTAAACTCACCGCTCTTATTTAATATCTTTACGAATGACCTAGTATGGTCACAGCGATTCGCACTAGCTTATGTGGATGACTTGATTGTGTACAGAACGGGGCAGAAGATAAGATTAGACCAGACGCTCCTGCAACGTGATTTCGAGACAATCGAACGCTATAGTGATGATTGGAAGTTGAAAATCAATTAAAGCAAATGCAAATCGATCCTTTTCTGGATTTCTCTAGACAGAGCTTCTCGCGATATGTGGAGTAACTGGAAAACCCTCAAAATTTTAAATAGTGCTGGAATATTGGAAAAAAAACCTTTGGCTGAACCAATACCTATATTTCAATAAAAATTTAAGGGCTGCTCTTGCTAAGGCAAACAAAGCCTTTTATATGATCTGATGATATGATCTGGATCGGGTCAAAGTGATCTGCTTTCAAACCTTGGTCAGACCGATTTTAACTTAGCCCAGTAAGGTGCAACATATCTTATTACATGGAAACGCTTCGTTCATTTTGAGCCACAGATGTCACTACTAGTTAAGTTTTGGCCACAGATGTTACTACTAGTTCATATCTGTAGCCAAAAGATGTCACCTTTGTCCGATATGCCCCACATGAAGTTAGCTGTTCGACAATTTGGCCCACTTCGACGACTCGTTCAAAATTAAGTTAATCGAAATTGTCGACTGTCATTGTGGCCCTTTTTCGCAAATTGATCGACAAATGTTGTCCTTCAGTACGTCAATGTTTGTGGATCGGTGGAGAAACGGTGGTCTTGAGCATATCCCGATGAAAAAAGTTTTTCGGTGCTGACAACTGTCAAAATAACATGCACTTCGAAAAGAAACCAACAGATAGCACACCCGTTAGATAGAGCCGTAGACATCACAAAGGCGCTTCTAGTTTCGCATTAAAAACAGCAAAGCAGTTTTTAATTGATACGTCTTGTGTGCTAAAAATAAATTCTAATTCTTAATAGGCATTCTGATTCTTAATAGGCATGTTTAACTTATTAGTGTAGAGAGGCGGTAGAATTCTGGACCTGTCCTACTTTATGACACCATCTGAAATATTTTCAATGAGTCATCAAATAGCTCGAATGGTTACTCCTAACCCACACGATCATTGGTATTTCTGAATATAAGTTTTTACTTTATTTTTATCTGTTTTTTAACCCGTTTTCCATTTTGCCAAATTTATTTTATTATTTCTTAAAAATCCCCGCCTAATTTCACTTACTATAAGCAATAAAAAATCAATATCGCAAATAGAAAAAGCTTCGCGATAAAAATAATTCGCAAAGTTTCACAATATAAAAATATATAACCTAAAAATAATTCCCAAATGTTGCAAAATCGTTCATTGCAAACTACGCCATTGACGACGACGACGCCGCCATCGACTAGATTTCTCATACACACAAGTTTCACTTTCAAATGCATGATCGCACCCGAAAATAGCCTCTCACCTGATCAAAATAGCAGACCTCAAAAGCAGCTTGGCATTTAGTACTTTTAGTAATTTTGTTTTTTTTTTGTGAAAAATTAAGCAATACCTAAAATAATTTTATAAAAGTTTTTCGCCATTTTTAAGCAGTGATTTTCACTATAATAAAATTTTTACTCGGAGCACACCACACAAAAAAACGAACGACGAGAAAATAAATTTTTTAGTAAAAATGTAAGGTTATTGACCTGTCTCTCTCTCGCTCTCGCTCTTCTCAAGTCTCAAGTCGCAGAAAGTCGACCTGACCTAAAACTGCACACGCAAGACGAAGCGTCAACATAATTTAGTAACCCACTGTTGCCAGTGTCGATGAAATCATTGAATTTTTACCATTTTGTGTGCAGCAGCAGGCAGGCAGGCAGCAGCAGCAACACCCCAATAAGTACAAAAAGTTAACCTACAGCACATACAACACAGTGGATCGGTCGACTGACAGTGCGGGGTTTGAGTCCCCTCTTGCCCGCTGTATGAAATGTCCCCCGCCTTTGGAGTGAACGGGTAATGTTGAATTCCGTTCAGAGTCGCCGCCGTAAACAGCAGTCTGCTTTGGTGGCGGCTATCAATTCCGAACGAATAAGTTGAGAGCACACACATTCGCATAAACACGCACACAAGCTCTGTAGTGGGGCCGCCTTAATGTGCTTTTGACGTAGAGAAGAAATTATAAACAGAGCCAAAGAATATATCCCCCATAGGTTATGTCATACCGAAAAAAGCTCTGTGCAGAAAGCTGGCTCAGTGAGAGTATTATGTCTATCGTGCTCTCTTCTTGTTCTCTTGTTCTGTCTAGTCGCTGCTATCACTTCACTTTCTGATAAAAAGCATTAAAATTGAGGAATGGGTGCATGTGAACTCAAACTTGAAGTTACTCACCATGCCGGCGGTCAACCCAGCTTTAAGTGCTTTAAAAGCTATCGCGAGCAGCTGGCACAAGGCAACCGGAGAGCTTTGACATTTCTTCGTTACGTCACCGGACATAAGATGCCTATTCTTTGTCAAGTCACTGTGGGGTGTGTTAAGTAGTATAAGGTGAGAACTGAGAAGTATTTATTTTGCCTTGAGCCGATCCTCTCGCCCCTCAGATGGTTTGTCCGCCTGCTTGCTCGTTCGATGGCTCACCGGAGAATTCCGCTGCTCTGTGTGTTGGATATTCAGGCTGTTTTTTTTTCTGTTGTTAGTATGTATGGGTGTTTGTGTGTTGTTAGATAAAATCAACCTCGGCTGGCAGCTTGCTCCTTGTGCGGGGTACGTCAAACCGATTCAACCCTGCATCTGAAAAGCTCGCCACTTAGGCGGTGCAACAGATTCGCTCCTTCGGAGTATTATACCCATGGTACTTCTGGTTGTTCTTCGTGTATATATAGGTATAGATATTTGTGTATATGGTATTTATCGAGCATATTCTGCTTGCTGCGTATACGGTATGCCAGTGGTATGCCAGTGGCAGAGTGGTGTATCCGCCATCGTTTATGCCAATTCCATTTCCCAGCCAGCAGAGCCCTGAGCAAGTCGTCGTCGTTGCCAGTGTCAGACGGCCGGAATTCGGGTTGCGGGAGATTAGAAAAGACCATCCTCATCACCGAGTGTAGACTTGTTATTTTTTTTTGCTCTCTCTCTCTGAAAAAAGAACTTCGATTATTGTATAACTGTGTGTTGAGTGGTGTTGGCTCTTTTTATTACGTGCATGTTTATAGTATTTTATGGTGTTTGTGGGCGCAAGTGCGCGAATTTCTCCTGCTGGCCTGCCTGTCAGCCTGCTGCTTGCTGCCTCTTGTGTGACCGACCGCCGCCTGGCTCTATAGAAGAGCTTGCCAATTTTTTTTTGTCGTTTGGGTTGGTTGCTATTTGATTGCGCTCCTTGCCCCGCTTTATACATACATATATATACTATATATAAATATGTATAGGTGTATATGCATCAGAAGAGTAGTATACAAATAAGCTGATTATGTACTATTGTTTAATAACCGAATTTAATGCTCGTGAGAATAACGGAGAACGGTACGGAGCAAGAGGGGTATCGACATGTTTTATATATTGCTCATTCAGTGCCACTTTAGAACTGGCAACCTTGCATGCGGACAGCTGATTACTTGAAACGACGACGTCTCTCGTTCACCAGTTCAGTTCAGTACTAGTTATGAAATTTTTCGTTGATTGATTGTGTGGTGTAGAGAAGAGCTCTCTGGCCCCCAAGTGTGTGGTGTTTTGAAGTATAACAGAAAGAAAAAATATATTGTATATTTTCCACATTTTGATGAGATAGTGTTGTTGTTTTTTTTTACTTTGGATCTTTTTTATACTTATATTTATATATGATTAAAAAAAACCCATGTGTTAACATGCTCGGAATTAGATATTCGGCACCGATTTATTAAAATAAAAAAAAATTAATAATTTTTTTTTTAATTCTATGGTGCAACGGTGAATGTGTAAATTTTTTTTTTACAGTATAACTTGAAATGAAAAAAAAAATATTAGAAATGATATGAAAAGAAAAAATCTGTACTAGATAATATTTCGTGAAAAATATAATGTAGTTGTGCCAATTCTATTTAATTAATAATAGTACATATATATTTTATATATTAAACAAGAAAATATATAATAAAAAAATAATGTACCGTTCGTTCGTTCGTTAATATAAATGATATATCCTAAAAGATAATTAGGAAAATTATATGTAAAACAGATAAAACGGGGCAAGTTTTAATAATAAGAAAGAATTTCGCGAATTAAAAAAAAAGAAAAAAAATTAGAAATTTAGAAGACACTCACTCTCGCGGAGGAAATTCGTACTTATCTCTTCTTCATTACTATTTTTTTTTTGCTGTTCTTTATGGTTAACAGCACAGAGGGTGTTTAGGAAGTGAAAAGTTTTTGACATTAATCGATGTGGAAGATCGATACGTGTTTGCTCTTCTCTTATTCTTCTTCTTTGCCGTCGTCGTCATCGTCGTCGTATTCTCTTGTTCGTTCGTCGCCTGGGTCGCCATCCACACACCAAAAAAAAATTCAAAGTGATTTTTTTTTCTTCCTTTTCGGTGGTTGATTACGGGCAGATGGTGATAAAAAATTGAATTTTTCAAGATAGTAGTATATAATATTGTATCTGTGGTTTTCCTTTTAATGGTTATTTTTAGATTAATTGAGAGCTTTATTTAAAATAAAATAAATAAAAATACATGCCTATATATTTTTCAAAAAAATAAATAAAAAGTCAATGAGAAATTAATTGTGATTAAAAATTTGAGTTCAGACAGAAACTTTTACTTATACAATAACAGAAAAATATAGAGAAGATATTCGTTGTTTTTTTTTTATTATTATAAATAAATAAAAAATACTACTGTGTATATAAAGTGAAAAAATATAATAATTTGAAGTTGTTTACAAAATTTTGTTATAATAATAATAATGATAAAAAAAAAGTTGTTACTTGCAATATTATAATTAAAAAAAGTGTCCCATAAAATTCCGTTTTTTTTTTTCTGTTAAAATCTTAACGAAAACAAAGAAATATTTTATATTACCCCCGTTCACACCAAGCAAGTTCTCTTAAAAATATTTCAAAATAAAAAAAAATTAATTAATTAAAGTAGCAATTTACACGACGCCCATTTAATTTAACTTAATAATAATAAAAGAAAAAAAGAAAGTTTTTTTTGTGTGTTAATTCTCCATTAGATGAACTCAATTCACACATTCAACTTTAATTTGTGATATAATTTTACAAGTGTTTTATGTACATCTGAAAATATATATACAGTATTATATATATATATTTATCTTATTTACGTGCTTCTTCCTATGCCTACAGCAACGCTTAATGAGAATATGAGAAACCAGTCCGCACAATTTTCATCGGAATTTCACTTGGACGTTTTCTAAAAAAGCACAGCAACACACAAAAGCCAACCAACCACAGCAGCAGGAAACAAAGCAAGCAAGCAAAAAAAACAAAACTAATTTTATTTTTAATTAAAGGATGAACACTTACTACTATCCCAATTACTATGTCTGCGAGCAAGTTCCTGTTCCGAGTTATAAGGTAGGGTTTTTGTGTTAAAACAAAAAAAAACGAAACTAGATTCCTTTATTTTTATTAATTTTTTTAAAATGTTTCTGCTGCTGTTTCTCGTTTTTATCTCTTTTTTGTTTATTTATGGTTATCTGTCAAAGAAATTAAATTAAACAAAAAAGTCCCTTTCCCCCACTGTTATAAAATCAATATATATTTCTGCTATAATAAAAACAAAAAAAATATATTATGGATTATTGCCAAGAAATTATCTTTACTTTAAAAAATACTTTTCTTTTGATTTTGTTTTTTTTTACATATAAATTTATGAAAGCTCATATTTTGTATTCCTCTCATATAATCAAAAAAAAGGAAAAAATAACCAAAAAAAAATAAAAATATTTTGTGTATATACACATAATATAAAATAATACGTTGAAGTAAAAAAAATAAAGGCATGATTATTGAAAAAAATAAACCTTGACATCGATGTAACATGCGCGCCAGCCGCAACAGCAGCAGCAGAGGCAGCAGCAGCCCCCTGGTGTATGAAAAATACTCTTACGAACAGGTTATTCTCGAAAAGCCATAGCATTTAAAGAAAACATCTGTCAATAAAATGGAACAGATGTAGTGGTAAAAGTCGCTGGGTATAAAACTTGAAACTTCCTTGAAGGGAGGAAGGGAGACGCGCTACAGTTTTCTTACTTCTTCTTTTATATACATATCTAGATATATTTATCTACATATATTTATCCATATAAATATAAATGTGTATATACATATGTTTATATATATGTATATAAATTTAGATATATATATAAAAGGATTTTTGCAAGATTGCTGCCACTGCAGCATTTTCTCTACTACTGTTGTAAAAGAAAGATTCTTTACCCATAGTTGTTAAGAGGAGAATATCTCCCTATACACATTTTCTTTCTTTCCTTTTTCCCTAGTGTATAGAATGTACACCAAAAAAAAAACCCTTCATCGATTAATTAGGTCATTTTTGTTTTTAGGGGGTATATGTATATGAACACAGGGAAAAGGGGAAGTTTTGTGTAAGGGAATGTACTTAAAAAGTATTGAATTATGAAATTAAAATTGTTCTCGAATTTTTTATAAATTTAATCTTTTTCCTCTTTGAAGGACTTTTAATGATGCTGGTACACCTAAGAGATAAGACCTAAGAAACGTCAAAATTATTATTACAATTCAAGATCTACAACCATGGTACGGAACTCTACTTCTACCTCCTTGAAGGTGTTGACTTTACATTTGGTGAACCCTTTATGCTTAAACATTTAGGTCTACCATTGGTATCACCGGTACACCGAAGAGATAAGTCCTGAGAAACTCCAAATGCTAATACGATCTAAGATTTATGGCCATACTACCTTCAGCTTCTTGAAGATGTTGACTTTACATACCGTGATCCCCAGATGCTCAAACATTTTGCTCTACCATTGAAAATCCCACCGGTACACCTAAGAGATAAGTCCTAAGAAATGCCAACCGTTAATATGATGTAAGATCTGCTGCTGACTGCTAATACTTACAATCTAAGATTTACAGCCATGCTACCGGACTCCACCCTGACTTCCTTGAAGATGTTGACTCTACAACGAGCGACCCTTGGATGTTCAACCATATAGGTCTACCCATGATCCCACCTTTGTTACCAAACATAGAGAAGAAATGCTGCATATCACTCTTGTCTCAGACTGCCACTCTGTCCTAAAATTGGCCTGGGAAATCTTGAAGGGACACTCCTCAGACTACAGGTTTTATAGAGTTCCAACTGCAAGACTCTTCTAGCTCAATCCACCCCTTCTAAAATAAAAAATTTCAAGAAGACAAAGTGAGGTCACTATACTAGGCTAATCGCAAAGAACCTTACTCCTAAAATTCACCCGGTATTCTCAAAAACCGGGATTGTGGACACTTACATACAGAACAATGCACTTACGCCATAAATAAAGTTTGTCCGAACCGACAGAGGAGTCTTCCAAACTCTCATGGTGGTGGTCATAGCGAACTTGAAACACTCCGAAAAGAGTGCAGAATGGAATTTAATTCAGCTAGACGAAGCAACAGCGAGGGAGACCCAACCTCCGCTGGAAGGATGGCGTAAACCAGAACTTTCAGAGCTTAGCGATGCCAAACTGGGTGACATCGGCTCAGAATCGGGACCGGTGAAGAGAAGAGCTGTAAGAGGCCAAAACCGGATCGAGGTTGTAGAGTCGTTCAAGAAGAAGAAGACGCCGCAACAGTGCAACCTCCTGGGGATGCTATAAGTGGAAGTTGAATAGATCCAAGATGGCAATAAAGAAAGCTAAAAGTATTTCCAGGGCTATCTTTTGCAGCAACAGTCCACTTCGGAAGCCTCAAGGCTACGTAACATACTAACTAAGGCGCCAACAACGCCTTACACAAAGAAAGCGGCGATTGGACAAACTCAAGCAGAGAATCTCTGGCACTACTTATGGGACAACCACTTCCCCAGTAGCACTCACGATAAAACTTTCAGCCTCACCCCAGCTGGTCAAATCTATCACAAGTGAAGCAAGAATTGAATGGGCTGTGACCACCTTCCAGCTGTATAAATCACCAGGCCTTGACAGCATAGTGTCCCGTCACAACTGCAGCGTACTCTTAGTTACATCATGCCCTGGTTGCAGGCTATGTTTAGAGGATGCCTTCATAATAATTGCAATCCCTTTAGTTGGAAAGAGGTAAATGTAGTTTTTATATCTAAGGCTGGAAAAGCCTCCCATGCAACACCCAAAGACTCCAGACCAAATAGCCTATCATCATTTCTGTTAAGGACTCGGCTCATCGAAATATATTTGAGGCAACCATCTGTGATAGAGGTGTCGCTGGTGTCTATCATCCATCAAATGCTTACTGGTTGGAATGGTCAGTTCGATCCTAGCCGACAGCTGTGTCCGAAGGGCCGTCAACAGAGGTACCCCGAAAGGAGGAGTACTTTTTCCGCTCCTATGAACCGTGACTGGGAACTAGCTGCTGCGACGAATGGAGGGGCATCACGTTCTGGCGTACGGGGATGACGTTGTTATCATCACAAAGAAAAAACTCATTTAAGTCCTCGGAGATCTGATGGAGGCGGCGTTACAAACCCTTTCAAGCTGATTTGTCACTCGGGGACTTGGTGTTAACCCAGTAAAAACGGAATTAGTCCTCCAAGTCTACAGATAGTCCCACGCCCGTCCTATGTTTCATAACAGTCGCAGTATTTGCTAACCAAGCCAACAAGTATCTTGACATCCGTTCTACTATTCCCGCGTTAAAGGAAGACACTTGAGCGGCTTAAAGCTGGCAACTCCAGCGTTCGGTATGTTTAATCAAAGTCCGATTGGCAACTGTGCCCTCTTTAGAAAACTGGAGGATAGCCGATTCCGGACCGGAGAATGTATTGTCAGAGCCCTGCCTAGTCAGACAAGCGCCTTTTTCTTGCCCTTAAAGCCTCGATCAGCCCGGCCCTTCTTCAGAGTAGAGCGAGATTGGCTTTCGGTACACTTTGGTCGACGCTTTCACATTAAATAACTTGTATTTCTGTTTAATTTTCGCTCGAAATTGTTTTTCGCATTCATTTTGGCGCCCCCTTGCGACCTGACGTCTAAAGCGATCACTCCACTCGCTTTACCCTAGGGCCGGCGATAGCAGTATCCGATAGTCCTACTTAGAGCTCGAATATCAAAGGCTGTTTTGTTGAAAACTTCCTCGATATCGAGAGACTTTTAGCTCAAGTCGTTTGTTTGGTCCTGCACATTCTAGCCTGAGCACTAGATTTCGTAGATTGTAAAGGTTCTGTTCAACCCGACTGGTTGGTACGCGTGCTTGTAGACCCTTAGCGGTTGCCGTTAATGCTAATGTTCTCCTATCACCGTTATCACGACAATTTTCATCATAGTTTTGAAAGTTTGGCGTAAATCCCAACTGTTCTGAGAGTGACTTTTTGATTCCATTTTTGATTTATTATACAAAATAAATTAAAGCTATCAAAATAATTAACAAGCCCAACTTTCATTTTAACCTAAAAACCACTGAAACACAACAACAAGCTCTAACTTCTGAACAGCGCCAATTCCAAATCTGTCATCGTTTGTTTAGATAGACGAAAACGAGACGATATCGTGTTGCCAGGTAGCATTTTGAGAAAAAGGCTTCGTTTTTGTTTCGTTTCGTTTTCGGGAGTGCAGGCTCAGGAGGATCGTTCCCTGAAAAATTATATGCTCTCTTCGGTCGTCTTAGTTATACTACATTTAAAATTTTACCAAGGATTGGTAATCATTACTTAACTCTAAACCTAAACCTTCCTCCTTTTTCCATGCTTGATACCCGCATCTTATTCTGGCGGAGAAATTTAATACCCTCCTCCATTTTCATCTCTTCACCATTAACAAAAAAAAAATCGATGAGAACATTTTTTTCAAAGAATCGCCAAAATAAAGGATTTTTTTTTTTCGTTTATCACTTCTCAGAATTATCGAGTCAACGAAGAAATTTCTTTCGTTAAATAAATTTTGACAGTTGCTAACCGAGATCCCACAAGTCTGAAATTACAAAGAAAATCACTAACAAGGACAAATTTACCTGGAAAAGATATCTATGTATATTCATCTTTATTTAGTTTTATTGTTTTTATTTAAGTGAATGTTCAAGAATTCAATTTATATTTTTTTTATCCTCTCGGCATTATTTCATGTACGGGAATTCTTAGAACAACGGCAACACAAAATTTTCAGTAAAGAATTTTTAAATCAATTTTCATTTTAGGGGAAAAAATACATCTGAAAATTCTATTTCATATAGAATATTACATATTCTCAGTATTTTATGGATTTTGTTCTTGCTCGTTTCAACAAATTCGCAATTTTTAAAAGTCGCTGGTACATAGTATATTTCATACATATATGTTTCCCAATCACATAAATTTTTATTATTTTTGCTTCATTCCTTTAGAAAATCCCTTCTGAGAAGAAGATTAACGATTCTTAAGTCGAGATGTTTGTGTTTGTTTCGTGTTCTAAGAAATGGAATAATCCTTGAAAGAACAGTCAAAGACAGTGAAGGTATTTGACGAACGTTTTCAGTTGTTAACAATATCGTAGAATTAATATCGAATATTTGTATTTAGAACAAGTAGAATATTATTATAGAGATGATGATGTTGAATTTTGTTAATGCCTGAGACATGTAGACTAGAAGAGGAGGAATACAAGTGGAGAACCCCATTTTTCAATAGATGTAGCAGTATAAAGGCCCCCATACACGGTCCAATTGGTTGTACAGCGAAGTGCGGTTGTACAACCAAAACTATCGATTGTGGGCCGGTCGGCCGATCAAAATACATTGCGCTTATAGGTTTGATGAAAATCTGGTTGTACAGCCAATTTGACCGTGTATGGGGGCCTTAATACTGGGCAAAATTGTAGAAACCTCAAATGTAACTAGGCATCTGTCAATTGTTACATTTGTGAATTTTTAACGCCGTCAAAATTTTTGTGTGTGTGTGAAAATGTCAAATTTGTGCCAAGTAAGTGTCATTTGCGGAAACCTGTTCGTTATTTTGCCTTCAATTCAAAAAAAAACGTGGCTGAGACGCGTCGGTTGTGCAAACTTATTGTGAAACCTCTATTGATGGAAGAACGTGTTGTGAATGAATTTCAACTCTACAAAAGTGGTGATTTTGACGTGGAAAGGATAAGGATCATTTCACCGGTCTGGCGAAAAGTTTGAAGATGCAGAATTGGAAGCATTACTGGATAAAGATGTATCGAAACAAGAACTTGCAGATTCATTGGTCGTGGGTCAGCAAGTCATTTCCCATTGAAAGCCTTGGGAGTGATCCAATAGCCACGAGGGAGTGATCTACACGTCGCACGTCCTTTTCACGTGCGAACATCTGCTCTGACGGCAAAAAG
Source organism: Thereva unica (assembly GCA_949987705.1). Taxonomy (NCBI): domain Eukaryota; kingdom Metazoa; phylum Arthropoda; class Insecta; order Diptera; family Therevidae; genus Thereva; species Thereva unica. The sequence goes on from OX465284.1 coordinate 108,112,257, forward strand.
GAAGGTTTTTTTTGCATCGTAGAGGTGACGGCGATAAAAGAGGATCCGTTATGAAAATTCAAATCGTGGTGCACAGTGGTTCAGACACCCGAAAACCTGGTCTTAGCATCTACAAGTAGTTTTTTTCCTTACTGGGGTTCTCCAAAAAACAAAATGTCGGATCCAAAATGGCGGACAAATTTGCTTAATAATCAGTCTAATTTCATGAAACTCATTATATGGTTTTTTTTGGGGGGCGCTGGTTGGGAATCCGGTATTAATTTCCAAAAAAACAAAATGGCGGACGAACAATCAGCCAAGTTTCATGAAAATCATAATATTGGGGTTTTTGAGGGTGCTGATTAAGAATCCGCTTTCAATTTTCCAGAAAACAAAATGGCGGATCCAAAATGGCGGACGATTTTGCTTAATATTCAGCCAAATTTCATGAAACTCATAATATGGGGGTTTTCAAGGGCGCTGATTCATAATCCGCAATCAATTTTGTAAAAAAAAAAATGGCGGATCCAAAATGGCGGACGATTTTGCTTAGTAATCAGCCAAATTTCATGAAACTTTTGATATGGAGGTTTCCGAGAGCGCTGATTATGAATCAGCTATCAATTCGCCAAAAAGCAAAATGGCGGACACTTTTGTTAATAATCAGTGAAATTTCATGAAGCTCATAATATGGGGGTTTTTGAGGGCGCTGATCAAGAATCCGCTGTCAATCTTCCAAAAACAAAATAGCGCATCCAAAATGGCGGATGATTTCGCTTAAAAATCAGTAAAAATTCATGAAACTCATTATATGGATGTTTTTGAGGGGGCGCTGATCCTCAATAATACTAAATTTGTTGGCTCGCCGTGGTATATTTTGAGCTGCTGCAAGAAGGTGAAACCAGGTGAAGGAAAGCGGCCACAATTCGAGCAAAGAATATGACAAAGTGATTTTGATGCCCGATAACGCTCGTCTGTGTGTTGCTAATGTCGTTCAAACCTATCAGAAAACAATGATTAGGATTCCTACCACATCAGCAGCGAAAACCATAAAAACTCTTAATTTCTACACTAATAATCGCATCCTAATCCGTATCTCAACAATATTTCAAGGTCCTACATTATATTTCATATTTCCTGCATATCTCCCAACTAAATTAAAAAATAATAATAAAAAATCATTTTGTATCTCATACTCTCGACCAGGAAAAGTTGATAAAGCTGTTCGAAATTAAGTTTTTTTTTCATATCTCCATTTTATATTATTTTTAACCCGATCTTCTCTTATATACACCATCGTTTATATACCGATATGCACATTAGAATGCACAGTCAAGATTATATAGATATTTCTGTGTACATATGGCAGAGGTATATAGAAGCCTTTATGATTGCATTAGAGTGGGTGAAAAAGACTGAAACCCGATCCGTGACCACATAAAAAAACTTCTATATTTGAAGAAAAGCGCAATAAAATGGAGAAGAATACTTGTAGTAACTCTCGAGGTCGATAGTGAAAACTAAACCTGTGTGTGCTGCTGGCTGGCTGGCTCTGCTCTGCAGAAAAGTAGAAAAAGATGTTTGGTTGCATCGGTGGTGCATAAAGGCTATGGCTGAACATAAAAACTCTTTTTAAAAAAAAAAAAAAAAAAACAGAAGAAGAAAATGCTATTTATTTTTTTTTCGGTTGATTTTCTTTTAACCAAAAAAACACCATGAGCAGCGCCATGATTATACATAGTTCTAAAAAAGAGAAGGGAATGTATATCGTATCTTTGAAAATAGGCAGAAAATCCGCACATATATAATTATTGTGTGTGCTTTCGTAACCACCATGTACGACGTACCCCGCGCCGCTGTACATTTCTCGACTATGTACATATATACATACCGAAATCTTTTGATATAAATATTTTTGCTATGCGGATTGTGCTTGTTGGCTTTTTTCCTATGAGAGAGTGTGTGGTGAAGTGTATGTGCCGGGGTAAAATAGAAACTATTGATTTCAAGAGCTTAGAAAAATCCATTCCATACAAAAACAAACAAAAAAAAGAATTTTTCTTTCTTATAAGTACACGCGATTTTTTATGATTTTTTTCTTTTTTTTTTGTTGAAACTAAGAAACAATTTTCAGCGAGGTCATAGTAGAGTAGAACGGATTGCACTTCTGCTATGTCAGTTTTTCACCCACTCGAGGACTTTGGCTTCACGAGCCGTAGCCGCGGCTGCAGCATTGTACAGAGATATGTAGCGCAGCATGTAGCTATATGTAAACACTGGCATATACAGTACGTGTGCAATTCATATGCCCTGTGATCAGCGCACAAGAGATTGTGATGAATATTGGTGAAGAACTGAAAAAACAAGGAAAATAGCACATAGTAAGAGTAATAAGAAGAAGAAAACGATGAAGAAAAATAAAACAACAACGCGAACCAACAGCAGCCAGCAACAACAACAACAAAATCATGCAAATCGATTCTGTATTTAAAAGAAATCAAAAATGGCCGAACGCGAAAGACAGAAAAAACGAACATCAGAAAATACGAAAAATATATGTCTTATATATAATATATAGAGGTATATAAAATATTCGTAGCTTGTTGAGTTGACAGAAAATGGCAGGTATGAGGTATGAGGCAGTCACAATCATCAGAACGATAGATATATAGACTCGGTCGCCCCCCAAAGGAGGTGCACGAACGGGTCGAGGAGAGCGAGAGGTGGCGCTGCTAGTCAGCTAAAGCGAACTAGCTATAACCATCATTAAAAACAAACACACATTCCTACCTACTTGAATAAATAAATATAATTCTTTGATATTCATTTTTAGACAAAGTGACACGCTACGCGCACTGTCGCGCGCGCGGGGTTATACAAGCGAGAACAGCCCAAGAGCCGGGAGAGCGAACCCCTTGATCACCTGCGACCTGGGCATCCTACTTCCTTGTGCTTTGTTGTTGTTGTTCTTGTTGTTGTCGGTCGTATTTTTTCCCTGCCTCTGAATCTTTATCAATGTCTCTTCTTCTTCTTCTTGGAAGTTTTCTTCTTCTTTTTAAGCTATTTGATGCCTTGATATTGTGCAAAAATCTCTAAAACTTTATGCTTACGCCTAACCAACATGAGAGAGTACTCCGTACTGTACCTTCTTCAATATATACAATTTTTTTTTCTTCGTTTTTGTTTGCTTCACTTCTTCTAAAAATAAAACTACAAGAAAATGGGAGACTTTAAAATTTAGCCTTGGAACAAAAAAAATTTTTTGTTTTTTTTTCATCGTTTTTTTCTCCCTTGTGCTTCTTGTGTTGTGTTGTTGTGTGTACCTCAAACGAAATCACCATTTTGCTGACTTTTGAAGCCATTTTGAGAAATGAACGTAAATACAAAACAGCAACAACAACAATAAGAAATTTCGAAAACGTGTCTCCTATCCGTACGGGGAATTTCATATTTCGAAAGTTTCAATTGAATTCTCTCCAAACAAAACCCCAGCAGCAGGCAGCACCACAGTGAAATTGAAAAAAAAAAATACAATATCTCCCACAAAAGTTCGATGCTGACGCGTCACTCTTTGCGTTAACGAAGCATTTCGATGGGCGGCTCTGTGTGTTAATTAACCGAACGATATCATCGATGACATTGAAACTGGTCGACAACATTTTTATACAAAAAAAAAAATATTTTTTAACCGCATTTTGGTTCTACATTCATGATTATTTCTCTTTTCTACATATTTATTCTGCTTTATATTTCAATTTAATATGTGAGAGACGACACAAAAACAAATCGCGGCTCTTATCTAAGCTTTTATGGCTGGTTTTAATTTTATTATTAAAAACACTTACCACAGTTTTTTTTTCTTCAAAAAACAAAAAAAATGTGTTTTTTTTCTTCTATAAACTCAAGTAGAAATTACTTAAAACACTGATAAGAATCTTAATCGTTCTAAAGAGTACACGTGACAACGCCCTGAATTAGTTCCATTGCCGCGCCGCCATTGTCGTTTCGTTGTTTCGTTGTTTTTTAGGTGCCCCTCTCGATATACAAATATTGTTTTTTTTGACGTCGATCAGATACGTTCGAATTGGACAAAGAATGATGTAAGTTGGCAACAATTTTATTCTTAATGCATTCAGTTGCGTCGGAATTTTATTTTTTTTAAATTGTTTTTTTGCTCTTCTAATTGCCTTTAGGTAAGATAAAAATATTATTTTTCGTTTTTTTTTTGTTTTTCTAATTTGAAAAAAGACAAAACCTATTAATTATTATGCAACAATGGCGTTGAAAATTTGCTTAAACTGTGTCAAATCGAATATGTTACCTGTGATCTAATAGAGCAGCTGATGATTTATATAAAAGCGTGATGGGAAGGAAAAAAGGTGTAGGTATATTTTTTTTCATTTTATCTTGAAAATAACACTAGTCATGATGATGTTACTGTTCTTCGATGTATGAACGAAAACTTCAATTTTGTAGAAATTGTAAAAACACAGGTCAACAATTGACGGACTATTTTCAATATGGCAGATCCTCCGAAAATGCTCGAAATACAAAATCGACGTGGATCAACTTTTTGTCGAGTTGAAGCAAGCATAATGACATCATCGACAGGGGAAAAAAAGGTATGCGATGATGGTAGATCTGAACATTCCTTTAAAGACGATCATGCAACACCGGTAGTATAAAGACTTAAGCGTTCATCAGCGCTGAGATATGTCAAAATGAAAATGAATCTACCTAATCGTAGTGAATCGATTGCACCGTTATCAGCGTTCATCAGCACTGGAATAGGCTCTATTTCTATTCTGATAGACGTAGTTCTGCGTTGTTTGACGTTTCTGGCAATTTTGACATTGCTGTCAGTTTGCGTTGTTTTGAATAATGGGTTCTTTAAATGAAATTTATTTCGACGAGAATTAATTACATAGAACTTCATTGCAGTAAGAAACGAAATATTTCATCAAAATAAACATTCACCTGAAGCATTTGAAGTTCACAGTATTATCTTATTTTGACGTTTGTTAACTCAACTCGAACTCTGATGTCCGTTCGATGTGAGCACACCCGACTTAATGAATGTCTTTTATCACGCTTATGATCATGCAATCTTTTTCTAGTTTTAATTGTCCTTCAAATTAAGTGGTCCGCGTTTCCAGTCTTACGCTCTGCAATTGTTAGTTTTATGGAACTATTTTTATCATTAATAACTGTAGGATAAGGATGCCACTTAAAAGATTAGTTTATTTTTAACCCAATTACAACAGTGTCCTACAAAAAAGTTTGTACGTAGCGCGTAGTAGAGCGTAGTAACTTGTTAAAAACAATTTCATTACTGAAAAATTGTATTGAAGTGATTATACCTAGACGCAACGGAACGGAGCTGACCAGATTTAAGTTTCAAAAACTTTAGATATTGAAGGAACCGACGGATTGAATTGTCAAAAGCAGCTGATTTTGTCATTTATTTATTTAACCCAAATTGTCATCAGAGTTTGTTGAAAAATTAATATCTGAAATGGAAGAAAATGAAATTCTATATAATAAAAAATAGCACGGATATTCAAATTTCTGCGATTACGTAGGCTCTGTTCAAAAATGGATGTCTCATGATGCTGATAAAAGCCTTGAATGGAAAAATGCCACTTTCAAGTTTGGAAGACGGTGTTAAGGCTGACGCATCAAAACTCCTCTACACAAGGAACTGAAGGCAAGCAGAGACGTTTACAGGAAGAAGCTGAAGAAATGGAAAGTCACCCAATGTATCACACGGCGCCGTCAATTTTTCATCAACGCATCACGCCTACGTATTGTCTTAAAAATTCCGTTGGAGATCGAATCACAATGAAGTACCGGTCAAGAGAGAATAGACGACGAAATCAGGCGAAAGAAATTAAAATCCTCCGTCGAGTCGGAACACCTAGAACATCGTGGTGGAGAACCCTATTAACAGAGGGGCTGTTCGGAGCTGAGAGCTGTCGCACATAGCAGAGTCCAGGGCACCTGTTTTCGCTCTATGTCCCATAGGGGTTAAAGAAGCATACTTATGCTCCTCACTTATAAGAAACAATGATATCAATATTAAAGGTGTCTTCAATCAGATACAGTGCAGTATACTCAAGAATGGTCCGGTGAGATGTGAGGTTAGTCCCATGGTAGTAAGATAGGTTGTCAATATGCTGAGAAACAAAGCAATCAGTATTCGAACTAGAGATTCGAAACTTTCAGGAAGAGTCATCAAAGGTTACCCATTGCGGAGCTCATGCGGCTAGAGGACTATTGTTGGATATAGCAATTATAGCATTCGACGTTCTTCGAATGGTAGAACAATAGCGTGAGATAAGGTCTCAAAATAAACGTTAGCAAATACTTCTGGAATTTCAGACTTTGATGTTATTTGACGAAAATTCGTCATTTTCGACGAAAATTCGTCATTTATGACGAACGCCTTTAGGTGGTAACACACGTTAAAATAGTTAAAAATAAAATACGTCATTATGCTTTGAACGTTGTAAGTAGTAGTGTAGTAAGTCAGTGTAGATCGTTTATGAGAATAAATCAAAACCCTGACACCGCATGACACTGCGGTTTCGGTGATAACCACTAAGGAACAGAAGTTTATGTCGCTGGCACAAGCGTTGATGATTATACATCTCGAGAGATCCAAGAAAGATATGAAATAGCATGCAGATGATTCTCAATTTGGCAAACTCATGTCGAAGCGGTTGGTGAACACCTTTATACATTTCACTTTGATCTGATCAAAGCAGAGGCCTTTGTGGAGTGAGTAATACTTTTAAAAAATCCTGCTCATAAAATTGCAAAGCCCAAGTTTTTACTGCGTTTACGTGCGTTTAGTCCATGGAAACATACAAAAACGTGTTCTCAGCTACATATTTATGGTTGTTTCACAGGCTCGCATGGCTTATTATTGCTTGTTTCTAAACATCCATCCTCTATGTTTTCCTTTAAAGAAACCATTAATTTGTTATTTTTGATTTTGGCCTCTAAACTGGAAAAATTACTTGCCTGAATTTGTGACAGTTGGTTTGCGTCTACGATATTTGTGACTTTGATATGAGCCTTTGGTGGAATGTGCATGGGTTTTTTTTTTCTTAAATCGAAATGTCACTTGCGTTTTGCAATTTAAAAAAAGGTTTTTATTTTGTTTGTCATAGACTACCTGTTTGTCCTTGGTTGTGTTTAATTTGGAAGAATTGTTTAAACAATTTGATTGAAGCACGAATTATGCAGCTGTTCACAGAAATTAAATAAGAATAAGTTTCTGCGCAAAAGTTTAAGCTTTTTGTTAACGACGAACATATTTTCAGATAAAAAAAAAAGAGTTGACGCGTTTTGTTAATACTATAAATACTTCAATAATATGTATATATTACTGTGCTTTTAATAATGTTTCCTGATCAAAGTTAAAAGCTGTTTCCATGTAAATTCAACAATACTTCGAATCTTTCCTCTTGACGTTAAATTGTAGATGAGAAACAGTTTTCATAACGATAAAATATAAACCGAAATAAAATTGATAAAACATAAAATATTTCCGTCAATGTATTTATGTAAATGCCCGCGCCATTATGTACTCTCGTGTGCCAACAATATATAAAGTTTTTCGTTTGTGTGTTGTGTAAAGTGTTCACAACTCATTACAATTCTCAGAACGTAATCAATTCTTTATTGATCGCATCAAAAGGAAAAATCTAATTTCTTCTTTCCCCCACCACCACCACCACCAACCCAAAGGCAGAAAAAAACCATATTTTTTTTTCTGTACATCGCTAGATACAAGAGTATATACAAGAGAAAATAAGTCGGAAAACGCTTTTAGCGCAAACTGTAATAATTTTCATGAAATTGCATGGCAGCAGCCATATTTGAAACGTGAGTTTAATAATCAAACAAAATCGCTGTGTGGTGTTACACAGTCGGATTCGGGTTCATGTTAGAAAGGTTGCAAGGTGGTAGGTAAGTAGTTGGATGGTTATATTGTATGTATATATGCCGTAAGGTGGCGGCACTGGTAGGTGCCGGGAGGGAGTAGAGAACTTGGTGCTGCCGCCACCACTATAACAGCGGCGCGAGAGTTGGCGATGGCGATTTTTCCTGCCGCCGCCAGTTACTGAGCCAGAAATAAGAGGACGACGTGTGATACCCGACCTCATCTAAATGGCGAGGAAGATTCGAGCTTACAGGTCAAAAGACTAGGAAACTCCTAGTTTCTTCGAGTCTTCGAGCACCACGTTTATAGCGATTTCTTGCACAAGATCCGACATTTAGAAAGGAACAAGAGTATAAAGCGACGTTAGTCTGGACTGTGGTGACTAGGATGTTCTTCCGACTCGTAGAAATTTCAAGTTCTTCCCCTTTTTTTATGCCATCTAAAAAGGAAAACTAAAGCGAACGGCCCCAGCATAGCCCTGGCGAATAGAGAGAAATGATACAATTTCAATAATTTGCCTTTTTACGATGTTATGTTTTTTTTTTCGTAAACTTTTTCCAACATGGCGGAAGAAGTATGTAAGGTTTCTAGATGTATACATACGATTTATATATATAAATATATAACAGCCATGTATAAAAGGCAGAAGTAGAAAACGAAAAAGGTGAAGAAAAATTGTCATGAAGGAACATCGCCCGGGACCATGGCAAGAGAGGAGATATGGGGGTATGGCAAGGGGCGGCCAAGTACACATAATGCAAAAAGTGTACGGCAAGCGGTAAATAAAAGAGTTGGTGTGGAGCTGCTGCTGCGATGGTGCGGTGGCCTTTTTTTAAGCAAAAAAAAAAAATAAGAAAAATCTCGTACATCTTCTCTTGTAGCAATTTCCATGTTGACCAAAGATGATTTTCTGTGGTAGATTTCGTACTGCGTGGAATCTCTGATAAAAGAAAAGAAAATCGCTTGGATTTCTTGATTGTGTGCTTTTTTTTCCTTTATACAATACAACATATACAAATATATTTAAAAACCAAAAAAAAACGAAACAATACCAAAAGAAAATGCTGTTTGCCTCGCCTTTTGTCAGTTTTTCAGCTATAACAGATTCGAGACGAGTCCGCCGCTCATAAACTCGCTGCTGATGCGGAATAATTAGAACGCGAACAATCATCATCAGTTTTTACTTATACTGGCCATTGTATTCATTCCATCAATTTTTGTAAATGTGTGATTTGCAACTTGGTTTTGTATTTGTTTTTATTTCTATTAAAATGGGGAGAAAATATTCTGAAATGAAGTATGATGATGGCGTAATAGAGTATGAAACTTGAGATTTAATTAAAGCAACAAAAAAAAGAAAAAAATTGGCAACAAAACTTCGAAAAATCGATGAAGCTATCTGCTTGTTAGTTAGGAATTTTTTATTTTTTTGTTTTTTAGTTTTCAGTATTTTCATTTAAATTGTAGCTAAAATGTATTCTAATTAATTAAAATGCAAATTACGACAACTCTAAATTATTAAATCAATGGAGTTTTTTGTTTCTTCAAATTTAATTGAAATTGACGTTTCTACTCTGTAAATCCAACATGGCCGCGAGTTTTTTAGCTTAGTTTTTTTCCTTCCTTACACAACCAATTGTCAATTTGTGTGATGAGATATGCTTAAATTTTAGCTTATTTGTTTGGTCTTCTTATTTATAAGAGATATTTAAGTTGGTTGGTGATATTATTAGTTTACTTTGTGGTATTTATTCAGTTTTTGGTCGCAGTTAGCTTAATTGTATATTGCTTTGCAAAATTAAAGTATTATTTACCAATCTTCTTAATTTATACACAATCTACACAAACGCTTTTTGTCAAAAAAACGACTGAGACTTAATGAAACTAAACTTTCGTTCCCATGAACCCTCAACTTTGATTTAATCTGGTTTCAACTTGAAATGAAAATACAAGGAGTACAGGGTGCGTTTTATGTCTCAGGCCAAACTTTATTTGGTCGCCATTTTGATTTGGCTGTCATTTGTCAGTTTTACCTGTCATTTTGCTGCCGATCCAGCCATTCTGGGAAAATACTTAGTTTGTTTTTAGTGAATGCTATCTAAAATTAGAAGAAGCCTTAAAAGGATCTGTCATTGAACAAGAAATTGAGTTGATACTTTTTGGACTTTGTTTCCGTCGCCAGTCCTGTAAGCGGGCGCCATCAATCTACTAAAGAAATTTGTGCTCGATTTAAATGTATGTCAAATGAAAAGCTAGGATCATCATCTCATTAGCATAATTTTCATTTACCGACAGGCAAGATCCCATACCTATTTCAAGCAGTTCTGTCCTCGTTGTGTCGACTCTGCAACCCATACTGGTTGATGGGAATCGGCATAATACTGCAACTAAGTTATCCTGAATGCACGCTATACAGAAACAAGGTAATGTAAAAGAGAAATGTAATTTTAGTGGTGACGTAACTTGGTGCCAGCTTTCCTGCAATGACGATCCGAATATGAAATCAGACCAAACGCTAGCTACGGAAGCTGTAGCACCCACCTTAGGAACAGGTATCGTCGGAAAATTGACAGTACGAATGCCACCATTCTAGAAAACGGAGTCCTGACTTTTGCTTCTGGGAGTTACAGGCTCAATTCCATACCATCGACATTACGCAGGATAGTACAAAATACTAAAAGCTGGTAGGGAATGTGGACGCATAAACTTACTTACAGAAGTTTGGCAAATTATCCGTAACCCGCTCAAGTACGAAGAGCTGAAGAACATTTACTTGGCGTATCAAGAATTCGAGCAAAAAAGGCTGCAGAAACTTTTGAGAGACATCACCTTGGATGCCTGCGGAAACCTACACAGATCCTCAACCAAATGAGAAAGTTGGCTTCCGATGAGATTTCAGAAGACGTCTTATATACACCCTGGTTACAACGGCTTCTGCACACAGACACAAGTATTCCTGGCCACCAAAATTACGGAAATAACGACAATGTCCAAGATTGCAGCAGCGCTTCAATAGCAACGGCGGCACGTCCCCTCACGGAGTTGCGGGAACAAATAGCTTGCCTGAGAGCAGATAGTGGAGCTGAGGTTCAACAAGAGACGAAGATCATCACATATAGTGACAGTCGGCATCGTAATAACAGTCGAGGGCGACGTAAGAGCTGTACTCCAGCCAATACAATGCCAGAGTGCTGGTATTGGTATCACCGAAATTTCGGCAATAAAGCTCTCCAACTAGGCTGCTTCGACCTTCGCACTGTATAATGGAGGAGTGAAAGAAAATGTTGTCTGGAGAAGAAGATACAATCATAGACTGGATCAGTTGTATAAAGATGTGAACATCATAGAATCTATAAAAATTAACAGAACTCTGTGGGAGGGTGGGTAGTACCGGACTAAAACATATCTGCGCCGCGGTGTCCACGGTCTATAGCGTCGAGGCTTGCACTTTTACAGGGATTCTACTCGCGGGCACTGCGACCTATTTTAATTGGTTTATTGTGTCAAACTGTTACAGGGATTTCGACTGCCCACCACCATGGCCAATTTGACACTCCTCCATTTGTGCAGAAGGTCGGCTTTGGACCTAGACCCATCATGGGTGCGCCAGTCTTTAGATTTGTATTGATATTTAAAGGCTTTGTTCTGGCCTGTAAAGGATCTCGAGGATCTGGCCCTCATCGTATTGAGCGGAGTGGGTGCTCTCTTTCCCTTGGACCACAAAGGGCCTAGCAGCTACCTAATAGGAGTAGCTCTTTTTCGTTGAAGTAGTAGGTCCTGGCACTTGCGTGGATGGGTCTGTAAAGAAATCTACTTTCAATGAGGAAACGATCTCTATGTTCTTTACCGCGGCGATCTCCATGATCTTCACAGCACAAACTGCCTTCGATAATAGTATCCTTCGCTGCAGTCACATATGGGACTCTCCATGGGCTTTTTTGTGTGGTCCTGTTGGGGGCTATGGAAGCGCCAAAGGTGTTTGGAGCATTGCTAGGTGCTCAGCCTTCGTAGATTTTGTTGGTCTCACGATTTGCGCGAGAAAGGGCGATCACACATGACAGAGCCCCGGATTACCATGGAAGGCTAGGCTAAACCAGAACTGGCCTGGAATCTGGAGTGCATCATTCCAACTAAAGTCACGGAGTTCCATTCAGACCTTGAGATTGCGGGTTTTATCGAGTATGTTCTCTCTAGATCCGCCGTATTCAGTCTGTTAGGCGAAATTTTCTCAAGTCTTTGTTGGATTTTTACTTTGATAAAACGAATGCGACATGAAAAAAACGAATTCTAGCCAATTTCGATATGAGAACCTCCACTCCTAGCCAATTTCCCGGGCACTCGCATTAATATATCGATATTAACAAGCAAGTTCCATAATCATCTGTAACTGTACTAATTTCGCTTCCTTGTAGCTAGCAGAGAAACACTTGCTTCTTAGCCTTAACACATAACGGATTCATATTGTGCTGGTTTTGTGTGTTTTAACAAAATTTCGTTCGCAATATGAGAATACTCCGGAGCAGCAGCTGCAAGTTGATCGACTGAGACGGTCTCTCATTTGTCGTTTCTATCCTTATTCCACTACCGCATATATTTCCAGTATTATATGCATTCAGTAATTCCATTTCGAGGGAGCTTTATTATTATATCTACGAAGTTTTAGCCCCCTCCCCCGGCCCCCGCAGTACCCCGGCCTCCCCCGACACCCTTCGAAGGGAAAAGGAGGTTTATTTAATAAATTTCCCATATAAAACGTTTGTTATCTGGGCAGTTGTGGAGTGGGCCAGCATGGAGCTGGTGTGGGGCTGCGCTAGGTGTGAGTGAGAGTAGGAGCCAGCGGCAGGGGGCGGGCGGGCAGGCAGGCAGGCTAAATTGGTAGCAGCAGTGAAAATACCCATTATGTCCCGAATCAGATCCCAGTTTTAACCTAAACTCAAGCCTCAAAAAGCATCAACATATCAAGCCCCCCGAGTGGCACGAAAAGGTGCCTTTTCGGATGGATTATAGGAGGGCATGGGACCTAGGAGGCTGAGCTGCTGCTGGCGCTGCTGCTGCTGTTGGGTGTAGCCTTTGCCTGACTGATTCAAGCTCTTGATATTAAAACATGAGCACTCACAGTGCATCTATAGAGATGTAGATGGATCTGTGTAGGAAGGCCATGTTAGAAAGAAAACGCGACATACACGTAACACACAAAATCAATACTCAACGAAAATGGTTAAAGTCTCCTCTTGGGTTCTAGTTTTGGTCATGTACACGTCTCGTATGTATGTAGGTTCAGTTGTTTGCTTTTGTTGCTTCTCTTCTGCCTTTGCTGCTGCTTTACATACTTATTGTATATAAAGTCGATGGAACGGGGTGGTTTAGAAGGAAGAGTCGAGGGCTGTGGGTGGTGGATGGGGGTGAACCTCCACAGCACGGGGTGGCATGGGCTGCATCGCTGAATTTCTCTCTCTTTTATACATTTATATATATAGAGAGAAGCGAAAAAAATGTTCCTCTATACCCCGACACCACCGTGAGCCCTGATAAGCCGCCCGCTCCCCCCACCCCATCAGATAATCAAGAAAACTTTTCAAGGAGCGGAATCCAAATGGAAATGATTTTACTTGAGAAATTTCTTGTTTATTGCAATCTCACGGATCGGAACAAGTCAATCGCTGGCCCTAAAATCGTCGTGCCACTATAAAAGACGCAAATTGAATTTTCAAAAGCCACTAAAAAACCACCCCGAGCAGCGAGAGAGAGGAGGACGTACACTCGTAAATGAGCGAATTAACCCTTAATAAAAACTGCGTCTTTAAAGTTGTCGTCGGTCGTCCTTTTTGTGTGCTTTTTGGGGGAAGAAACATGCGCATTACTTTTTAAAGAAAGAAAATTTCAATTTAAAACGCACATTTCCTGCATCAACCACCAGCAGTAGTAGCAGCAACAGCAGCCAGCAGCGGCGGAGGGAGAAGGTAGGGTGGAGGCAGAGCGGGGCTGGCAACCAGCAAGACAACCCTTTCACCGCGCCGCCCAACCCCTAGCCCTTTTATGTACGAGCACACAGTGTGGCGCACATACATAAAATATCCTTGTATATCGGATATCTCTCATGCCGCCCCAACCCCCATCCAGCAGGACCAGCCGCCCTACAAACTGACAACGTCCTTGGGTGAGAATATTTCAGTTCGAGGGCATTCGAAGTGTGTGCGGCCGAGTACTGAAAGGGGGGAGAGACAGGAAGGTGGGGGTGGTGGTGGCGGCGGTGGAAGGGGTGTGAGAGACAAACTGAGGAGTTTCTCTGGCGGGCATTTGGGATTTTTGGACGGATTCTAGAGAGGGTCCGGGTGGAGGTGGCCGCTGGTGTTTGGATTGTGGCAATCGGAATCGGGTCGGACTTAGTTGAGTCCTCCGTGTTGTAGTACCCTCTCGTGCTCCGCAGCGGCACCGAATTTCGGGGGCCCCTGATAATGGCTTTGACCGACTCTCTACCATCATAGCACGCATATTCCGAAGTCCATGAAGGAGGCATATGGCCCCACCGTGCCCGACGACCATCGTCATGACTGCTGGAGACTAATTTTTTCCTTCGTTCTTTTTTTTTTGTTATTTTTTTTTAATTTCTAGCTACCATTTTGAAGCCCTGCTATTTTTAGAAAACCTGCGAGAGCTGTAAATATATGCTTCGCCATCATCCCACACACCCTTCCGTCATTTACCTTTCTTATATCTCGACTGTTGTTGGAACCAACACCGGGGGGCGGGGGTGTAGCTGCTAGCTGCCTGCTCTGATCCCTTAAAAAGTGTTGTTCATGCACGGGGAACATTTCATACGTCATTTTTTATTCAATCCCCGTGTACTCGTGAAAGAAGGATAAAGCAGGATAAATAACTTAAAGATTAGCGTCAGCGTGTTTAATTTTAAATGCACCCGAAACAAAGGAAACGAAGGATTCCGGCTGCCTTCGCGCCGAGCAGCAGCGCCCAACAATAAAGCGGCGGCAAAGTGCAAGAACAGCCATGGAATGAAGTTTTCGCTATGAGTTACTACTTCATGTACATACATATACATATATATATAAATATTTATATATATATAGACCAAGTTGTAGCCACCCCGGGACTCCGAACCTCCTCCTGGCTCTGGGGGTTAACAGTGGGTGTATAGTGGTGGCTGTTCGACGAATCAGGGACAACATATCAAGGCTTCAGAGTTTGTTGGTGGCATAAAAGGTGGCAAAAGGTGGGATTTGCGGAAATCCGAAATACTCCTGAAGTGAACCGAAAGCAAAGTTGTCAAGTTTCACACTTGTGGCAAAATATGTTACGTAATATTTAAAAAAAACCCGAAACGAAACCGAATAAAGCTGGAAAAAACAGCAGAAAACTCTTATCACTGAAAAATAAAATGGCGTCTCTCTGTTCTTATCTCTTTGTTAATCTCGGTTAATTTCTGAATATTCTCGGGGAATTTTTCTTTGCACAGATTTCGGCTTTGGTGGTATACGGTTCGGTTTTATTTTTGGGGGAAAATTTTGATGAAGACATATGATGATGAAAGTCTGCAAGTGGGACATCTCCAGTGATTAAATTGTGTCCGAGTGAAATATGTTTGTTTGGGGTGTATTTTGTGTGTAGGGAAAGTTTGATCAGCTGGTAATCAACGATAATGTAATCTTGGGCGTTGGTTTAGGTTGAAAATGTTTCGGTTTCGATAGCCTAGTGGATACGGTGCCTGGTACCATTCCAGAAAGTTCGGGCTCAGCACATATTCTGGTCTCATTTTTCTACTTTTCATAGAATGTCATATAGATGGCGCCACTATCGGTAAATCTATGTGATTTTTAGACAGTACCAACCTTCAAATGATGTGTCAAAATTTCGGCCAATAGTTCGAGAACCTGCAGAAAGTACAGAATCTATCAGTTGCTTCGAATTGCTTAGCATAATTCTGTTCCCGTACTTTTATTGCAGCTGCTATACCCATTTCCCCACCCTGCAGTAAGACGCAGAAACTTGCAGTAGCTACGAGTTGCTTGCTTCAGCTTACTTATTTGAAATAAACTGTCGAAACTGTCATTTTCGTGTTAAAACTGCAGAAACATGTTCTTGTACTTCCTGTATTTCATCCCCACCTCTCAATAAGCAACTTGCAGTAAGTAACAGCATGCAGAAAATACGAGAACAGACCTTATATATCTTCCACCATTTTGTGTTGGCCGCCATTCTGAATTTGGAATGATGCCCCAAGGCTAATTGCATTCTACCTGTCATGCCCTTTCAGTTGATACTAATGTCAGGGGGTAGTTGAACATGTAGCAGGTATGCAGAGTACATTATCAGGCACGGTACACTGTACACGATTAAAACGCACGAGTTGATGGAATTGACTTTATTCTCTGGTGTTCACTACAAGACTGATCTACAGCTTTTTATCATGCTAGCGCGGGTGGCTGATCTAGCGGTAACCTTTGATACTGTGTATGCAATTCGATAATATTTTAGTGTTGCCGCTACATCACTCCCCCTCGTGGAAAAAAATATATATATATATATGTATAAATGTGTAAAATATAATGTTTAACAATCCTTAAAATAATATTACTGACTACGTTCTCTTTCATGCATAATTGTTTCTCATGCTTGTATTTGTACAACTTTGTATTTATTTTTAATATTTTTATAATTTTGTCTATTCATGTGTAGTTACAATTTATGTTTATGTGTGTATAAATTTTATGCTTAAGTGTTGAATATTAATAATTATTCTAATTTTGTGTGTGCATTTCATATGAAGTTATAATTCAAGTTTGTATTTGTATAAATTTCATGCTTAAATGTTTAATTTTAATAATTTTGCTAATTGAGTCTATACATGTGTAGTTATTATCTATGTTTCTATAAATTTCATGCTTAAATTTTAAGTAATTTTTTTTTTTTTTTTAACTACAGTTTAAAAACTACTCTACGTCTTGTTAATGATCTTGTTTTTGGTGTTGTACTGAAATTAGGGTCTAAAACGTGCGCGGGTTTAGTTCGATCTATATTGATAACTTGCGTTTTTCCGTCTACACATACTTCTAATGTCTTGTCTCTTCTTGCTAGTACTTTATGCGGGCCCGTATATGGCGGGTTCAAACTTCCTTTATATATCCCTTCTTTAATGAACACGTGGGTGCTATTTTCGATATCTTGTGGCTGAAAGATTTTGTTTTGTTTTCTAGTTCGTGAGGTAATAGGTCTAAGGTTGGTCATGCACTCCTGTATTTCCTTAGCTAGTGTGCTTGTCATTTCGAGATCCTGTGAGGTTTGCTGAGTGATAAACTCTCCCGGGAGACGTAGGGATTGGCCGTAAAGCAACTGTGCTGGGGAAAAACCTATGTCTTCCAAAAGTGCGGAACGGATTCCTAACAGAATCCATGGCAAACTGTTATACCAATTTTTTGGCTGTGGTGATGCACGTATAGCTACCTTGAGCTGTCTATGGAAACGTTCTACCGATCCGTTTGACTGCGGATGGTAGGTCGTAGTTCTGATACGATGTTGTCCCAAAATGTTCGACAGTTCATTGAACAGCGAGGACTCAAATTGCGTCCCTTGGTCTGTGGTTAATGTTTGGCATACTCCGAAACGCGCTACCCAGTGCTGGATGAACGCATTGCACACAGTTTTGCTTTCGATGTTTCGGATAGGTATTGCTTCCACCCAACGAGAGAAACGATCTTTCATTGTTAATAGGTACATGTGGCCGTTAGAAGGTGGTAGGGGACCCACTATATCCATGTGTACATGTTGAAATCTCCCGGAGGGAGTATTGAAGTTTCCTTGTGGGGTTACTGTATGGCGTATGACTTTTGCCTTTTGACACGAGTTACAAGATCTTGACCACCCATTTATCTCTTTATTCATTTTTGGCCAAAAGTATTTCGACGTAAGGAGCTTATTTGTGCAGCGAATGCTGGGATGCGAAAGGTTGTGTATTGTGTCAAAAATGCTACGACGGAGGTTTTCTGGGACGTAAGGCCGGTCCGTACCTGTTGAGGTTTCGCACCAAATATGCAAATTGTCGAGAGGTATTTTGATTAGTTTTAATGTGAAAGAGAGTGATTTGTCCTCGGTTTGGCTGTTTAGAAGGGCTTTCAATTCTTCGTCGTTTTCTTGTTCTTTGCTTAAGATCTCGATGTCGATTTTCTTAGGGTTTTGGATTGCGTCAATGTGCGCTCTTGACAAGGCGTCGGACACTACGTTATGACAACCTTTGACGTATCTGATGTCATTAGTGAATTCGGAGATGAATGACAGGTGGTTTGTTTGTCTTGGGGATTTGTCTGTTTTTGAAACGATCGCTGTCGTGAGGGGTTTATGATCCGTATATACGGTGAAATCTTTGCCTTCTAAAAAATATCTGTAATGTCTAATTGTTAAGTAAAGGGCTAATAATTCGCGGTCAAACGCTGAATATCTCCTCTCGGTTGGTTTTAGTCGTCGGGAAAAGAAACTGAGTGGTTCCCAATGTGTACCATTAGATTGTTGAATAACTCCTCCCACTGCGTCGCCGGATGCGTCTACCCAAACGCTTAGTTTTGCGGTTGGATTCGGATGTGCGAGTAAGGTACAGTTTTGAAGTTTGGTTTTTATTTCCTCGAAAGCTTCTTCATGGGAGTTCTCCCATTCGAGTATGTTTGGTTTGCGTTTATCTGAATCTGATTGTTTGATGAGATCGTATAAGGGGCCGGCGAGAGCGGAGAAACGCGGAATAAAGCGATGGTAAAAATTTGCCATACCTAAAAAGCGTTGCAAATTTTTTTGTGTGTGAGGCTTTGGGTAATTGCTAAGTGCCTCAATTTTATCTTTGGAGGGTAGTATGCCTTCCTCGCTGATTTTGTGTCCCAAGTAGTCTAATTCTGTTTGACCTAGGGAACATTTTGTCGGATTAACATTGATTCCGTGGTCCTGAAGTCGCTTAAATAGAACGCGCAAGTGTTCTTTATGTTTGTCGGGCGTTTCGCTTCCGACTAGTATGTCGTCAATGTAACAGAAAACGAAATCGAGACCTGCCAAGATTTCGTTGATGAAACGCTGAAACGTTTGTGCCCCGTTTTTAACACCGAAGGGCATTCTGAGGAATTCGAAAAGCCCAAATGGAGTTATAACTGCGGTCTTGTAAATATCTTCTGGAGCTACCGGTATTTGGTGGTAGGCTCGGACTAGGTCTATTTTAGAAAATATTTTACAACCATGTAACCGTGTAGTAAAATCCTGGATGTTGGGCAATGGGTATTTGTCGAATTCCGTGATGTTATTAAGCTGGCGATAATCGCCGCATGGGCGCCAACTGGAGTCCTTTTTGGGGACCAGGTGTAAAGGCGAGGCGGCGGCCGATGCTGACGGGCGACAAATGCCTAGTCTTACCATCGTTTCGAATTCCTCTTTAGCGATAGCATATTTTTGTGGGTGTAATCTTCTCGGACGCGCGGCTGGTAAGGGTCCATTTGTGTGAATGCGGTGTACGACACTGTGTTTGACCTTTAAGTTGAAGTTTGGTGGGGCTTTTAATGCTGGGAACTCGTTTAGAATTGTTCCATATTCTCCTTCGACCACTAAAAGTTTGGGGGACTTTGAAGAACATTTTCGCGCTTTGCAGTTGACTGTTAACGAGGTTGTTTGATCAACGAGTCTCTTGTGTCGAAGATCAACTAATAAACTGTATTTATGTAAAAAATCTGCACCGATGATGGCGTAATTAAGTGCTGCAATGGTAAACGTATGGTCGAAATTACGGCGTAGTCCTAGATTTAGCGTTAGATGTTTGTATCCGAAAGTGGATATTGGCGTGCCATTAGCTGATGCCAAAGTCGGACTACTTTGAGCGGATACGTTTGGGTATAACCTTTTTGGAATAATGGATACCTCCGCTCCTGTATCGATGAGGAAAATGATTTGACTATTTTTGTCAAGAAGAAAGAGGCGGCGCGAATAATTGTTTGCTTTCGTTGCCGCACACGAAGCAGTTCTTTTTAGTTTTTTGAATTGTTGTTGTCTATTACGCTCTTGTCGCAGGGTGGTACACATTTTTTAGCATTGGCACCATACTTCCTATGATACCAACAACTGCTTTTTCTGTCATTACTGGCCGGACTTCTGTGTTTGTAACGGTTTTGTGACACAGAGCGTTGTCTTGGCCGGTTAGATTTTCTCATTTCCAGTCGTTTGATTCTTTCTGACAATTGTTGCAAAGTATCGGTAATACCGAGGTCGTTGTCTCTTGGGTGTTTGGTAGTGTTAGTGTGTACCGCAGAAATATTGGAGATTGTATTCGAATCGTGTATTTTGTCCGCGATGGTGAACAGCTCGTCCAGATTGTGGGAGCTTTCGATCGCGATAACACAGGTTTGAAGTGTTTGGGGGAGTTTATTAATCCACAGCTTTTTTAACAGCATTGGGTTAACTAAACTATTCCCTCCAGCTAGGGATTCCATATGTCGGTAAAGTTCCGACGGTGTATAATCACCCAGCTGGAGTCTATGCATGAGGGTGTCGAGCCTGCGCTCTTCTGAATCTGTTGAGCGTAAGAGAAGACTTGCTTTAAGATGTTCATACTTATCTTGGTTGGGTGGGTGTAGCAGTATGTCGGCTACGATTTCCATCGTTTCTTGTGGTAGGGACGCTACCAAGTGATCATATTTAGTGTCCGAAGAAGTTATCCGTTTTACTTTGAATTGTGTCTCTACCTGGACGAACCATAAATCTGGGCGATTGCTCCAGAATGGGGGTATTTTTATACTGCTAATCAAAGGGTTGATGGGTTCTGGTTGTTCCCAGGGGTCATTTTTCGATGATGCCCCGGGGTTCTCCGTTTCCCCGTTGTCTGTGGACATGTTGTTGGTACAAAGATCAGACGTAATTATTTATATACTGAAACACCACGGCTTATTTCTACAACTCAAGTAAACTAGGGAAGAAAAACTGAAAACGATCAGCGAATCTCACGTTTATTTAGCGGTCGTAAAAATTATAAATGTGGCACTAATTGAATTGCTAGATGGCTACTTGAGATAGGTACGGCTGAGTGTGGGCATATATTTGAAAATTTGCTTTCGAAACTCAGATCATTTAATGAAAGACTACGAGTGTGATATAACTAAAAATAACCTCGGCTCGAAATTTGCCCGCAAAAAAAAAAATAACTCTGAACTATGCACACTTGGCTTATATCGATTTGAACAATCAATTATTTAAGCACTCATTATTAACTTATGGATCTTAGCTAAACACAAAAACATCTCTGCTGCTTACAGCATGAAAGGAAATATAAAATGTTTGTGTTGTCGATTAATGTTCTTGCTTTGTTAATTTTGTATTTTTTTATTCTTTATACCACTAAAATAAGATTCCTTTTTAATTAATTTGATCCTAAATATAATTGTATTGCATTGTCACTAACTGTTTATTTAAAACGTGTGTTGTTCAATGTGCTAAAACACGAAAGGGAAAACTGTATATATGTATATGTATGCCTTATTGTATGACCTATTTTATTAACGGTTCATTATTTTTGATATATAAAAGAAGTTTGAACTTTTTTCTTTTTTTTCGTAAAAATATTAAATATTATAATGTATTTTAATTTCAATATGCAAAAGAAAAAAAATTATGTATCTTTTTGTAATAACTCACTGTGCTTATTGTTTGCATGTGTAGATGAATTTGGTAGCATGTACATATGTATATTTCTATTAAAACTTTTTTTTTTTTTTTCAGTACCCAAAAAACAAGATAATTCACGTCCTAAAATGAAAAATATTATAATAGTTGTATTCTTAAATATATCCAATTTTTGAAAGGAAAAATATAATACATTAAAATTCTGTGGTATTAATGATGCTTTCTCCTGGGATGCTGTTTTTCTTGCTGAATTTTGTTCGCCATGCGGTTTGTGTTGCTGTCTATTCCAAATTGTAGAGCGCTTTGTTTCTGGCTGCTATTGTTCTACCATGCGGTCTTGTAGATTTCTTATTTTTCTTTTTACTGTTTTAATGATGATGTGTTCCTAATTTGCTGCTACTCGTTTAGTTGCGGAACTTTATGTGGAACGTTTTATTTAAAAATTACTATGACATGTTTTCAAAGAAAATTTACATTATATAATCAATGCATATTCTTTTCTCAGAAAAAAACTTTTTGTAATTCACAATGCATTTCTATTTAATTTTTTGAATCATCAATTTTCAATTATTTTTTATTTAACTTCCATTTAATTTAATTTATTTCACAGTTAGAAATTTTAATGGGCGTGTATACTCGCTGCCCTACTAGTTGCTTCATAAGCACCTTAAACTGGTGCTTTAAAATACGAATTTCTTTAAAATGTATCAATGTGTTTTTTTTTCACTATTTTTTTAAAAACAAAAAAACTCCAAATAGCACTTTACAATAGTCGGGGTCACCAATGTAGCAGGTATGCAGAGTACATTATCAGGCACGGTACACTGTACACGATTAAAACGCACGAGTTGATGGAATTGACTTTATTCTCTGGTGTTCACTACAAGACTGATCTACAGCTTTTTATCATGCTAGCGCGGGTGGCTGATCTAGCGGTAACCTTTGATACTGTGTATGCAATTCGATAATATTTTAGTGTTGCCGCTACAGAACACAATTACAAAAATTGGCCGCCATCTTGGAATCGCCATCTTGATTTTTTTTTTTACAAAATGGTCAGATTGCATTGTCACCTAAATGAACTATACATAATTACCCTGTTTATGATTAAGTTAAAAAGTTGAGTCGAAGTTGAGTTGTAATTCGACTACCGTATATGATGTCGGGTTGAGTTCACTTTGAATTGAAATACAGTTGAGCTGAAATCAAAACATATCAGAACAAATGTCACTTGAAATTACAACTCAACCTTGAAGCGAAATATCAACTCGACCCAAGTAGGAGAGCTGGGTTGGGTTGAGCGGACCCAGTTCCAACTCGGCTCTGGTTTATAACTGGGTTGAACCTAGGTTGAACTTGGGTTGAACGTAGTTATAAACAGGGTAAATGAGCAAAATTTAAACAAATTTAATTTAAACAAACTAACATACAAACATTGCAAGTTAAATAACAGCGTATGAAAACCACGAATTTTCAGTAGGTACTGTCAACTGTGAACTCTGAAATGTCAAAAATTATGATGAAATTATGAAAAGTCCATCCTTTTGCTGGCACTATTCGAGTTAGGTCAACTTCTTCGCGTAGATTAGCTTCTTCGCACTTATACGAAATCTCTGTAAAGAACTTGTGTCCTGTTCTAAACCTGCTGAAAAGGGTAAGATGACAAATCTCAAACGAAGTAAATGTCTTGCAGCATAATAAAATTTAAGGCAAAATATTTATGTTGTCGATAATGCAGTCGTTTGAATGGACTGGCATCACAGTGAATATAACTCGCTTTATCAGCAATCTAAAACGGTCTTCCTAGGAAAATGATCTTTAAGTCAGTTGTTTTTGTATTTTATTACCTCACTTCATAATAAAGTGTGATTTTGTCAATATTATTATAGTTTTCGATCACTTCGATATCCATTTAGCAAAGACACTACCTGCCATAACAAATCAAATACAAAAATGTGTCTCTGCTAACTGTCAGAAACATGAGCAAAATGAACAAAACTTAAACTTGCTTGAATTTAACAAACTGAACCCGTTCTTCTAACAAAACTAAGCCAATAACCTAACAACCACTCATTTGATGATACCCAAACGAGCATAACCTTTTGTAACAAGCATAACTGAAAACCGAAGTCATCTTCTTCGAATAATCATCACAGACAATTGCGGAATGAAGCGCATTCAGTGAGATGGAAAAGTCACGATCGAGTCAAATTTCTTAACCAAGGCAAAAGCCAGCAAGCAAAAGGGGCAAAAAGCAGAATTCAACAAGAAACAAGAAGAAAAAAAAGACCACACTTCGAAACTCCCGAACAGATATGTATATCGAAAAGCAAAAAGGCTATAATCGGCCCAGGTATCACAATCTATACACCAACTCAACAACCAGTCGTCCACCATTGCATGTGGCCGCGAATTTTCTTATTTTTCTGCCTTTTTTTGAGTTTTCTCAAGCCAACGCGATACAGTATTTGCGCGCGGGGCCATTGATCTAACTGTTGTCTCGTGGCTGCTTTATTCACTGTCCAAACGGCCCAGTCCACCGTTCATTTTTTCCTTCATTTTATTATAGATATTTATTTCGTTTACTATTTATTTCAAATTTTTTTTTCTTTCCCGTCGCCGTCGTCGTCGTTTTCTAAGTTTTCCATGCAACCATACA
The DNA here is from genome assembly GCA_949987705.1 of Thereva unica. Taxonomy (NCBI): domain Eukaryota; kingdom Metazoa; phylum Arthropoda; class Insecta; order Diptera; family Therevidae; genus Thereva; species Thereva unica. The sequence goes on from OX465284.1 coordinate 108,136,496, forward strand.
TATTCCATGGATAAAATAGCGCAAAATGGTCTGTGCGCAAGCGCACACAAATTTTCAAGACTTTGATTAGAAAGGAATGCTGCTGCAACAGTGACTCCGACTTAAGAGCAGCACTACTTTTGGGCCATTAGTATGAGTGCTTGCCGATTGTATGCTCGCATTGGCTGAAAAGTAAAGAAAAAAACAGAAACAGAACTGAAAAAAAAACTCCACAACCATAAAATGAAAGCTTCAAACTCTGCAAACTGCGACGGAATAAGATCACAAAAATTTTAAGGTGAAACCTAATCATGAGAAAATTCAAAGCGCGACTTTTAAAAACTCGCTTTTGTTCTACTGGCGTTGGTACACGCGGGGGGCGCGCAAAACTGCTGTGAAACTGGAACGATCCGGGGATTTAAGTGGGTCGTAAAAGTTATATGGTTACACACCAGCAGTGCTGCTAGCAGCTAGAAGAATGCATGAAAGGTCGTATTTTTTAAAATTGGTTTATAATTTAAATCTTGCGTTAATTAGACCATTGAGTAGTTAGGGCGGCCGTAGTTTACAAATGTTCATGGGGTATTTAGTTAATTTTTATATGACTTTAATTTAACTGTTTTACGATTGTTATTTGAAATTAATCCTGACATTTGTATTTCTTTAGTTCCTTAATGTAGAATATGTCATTGAAATCAGGTATCCGCACTTAAATCGACAAGGCACTTACTTAGTTTACTTAATCCATGCTGCTTAAAGTAAACACCATAAAAATTGCCCGCATTATACACTTTTTTATAGCAAGATCCAAGCTTGAAAGTTTCCCATTATACTACTAGCTCGTCATGTCGTACTCGTCATTGTGCAATGCCTAGTAAGTAGTAGATAAGCTTGGTTCGAAGAAAGGCCACATTTCAGCTTATTCATAGTTTTCGTAGTTTACTTTCATACATTTCGCAACTACGAAACTCCTTCGCAGGTAGGAAGCTGAAAATTTTCTCAATTTCACTTCATAGTTTCGTAGCTTCTTAGGGCCTGTGTGAATTCGATGACTAAAATTTAGTGTCGATAATACAGTATTTAGTCTTTTGGCGAGGAGACTAAATTTTTTGACAGTTGACTAAATTGATGTTGAATTTGTTTCAAAATAGTTCAATACAATGGAAAATAAGGTGAAGAACTAATAGGCTGTTGTCAATAATGATATCTTCTGCATCCATAAATTTAGTTGCTTACTGTATTACAAAACATATACTATAAATTATAAAAGTAAACACTATTGTCAATTGAATTTAGTCATCAAATGAATTCACACAGCAAATCCCTACATTAACGACAAAAACTGCAAAATTTAGTTTAGTCATCAATTTAGTCCCAATTCACACAGGCCCTTAGTATGTTTTTTTGACACCTAACAGCTGTGTGCATTGCGATACTAGGCTAAAAATACAGGAAACTACGACGTTTTGAGCAACTGAAAAATGAACACCCCGAATAATTCGAATAATTATACATAATTACTTCATTTGTAAAAAAAATCATTACTTTGAGTTTTGGGAGTTGTCAGGAATAAACGAAGAACTGTCAAGAAATCCTTTATCGCCGCCATTTATATCAATTTTCCCATGCCATATTTTAAGCCGCGTCTCCACCAACCGAACATGTTCGCCGAACAGTGTTCGACAGACATTTGTGATGTCCGCCGAACATTGTTGGGTGCTGTAGCGAACATTGATTTGTGAGCTATTGAAAATGTTCGTCGAAAATGTTTGGGAACCAAATGCGGAATGTTTGTCCGTTTTTATGTTCGCGAACACTGTTCGGCAAACATGTTCGGTTGGTGGAGACGTGGCTTTAAACTGCAAGCAAACATTAAAATAATTTCTTTAAATGAGCTAAAAAATAACTCTTGCCTACCTATATCTACTAGAGGGAGGATTGACGTTTTATTTCTAACAAAAAATATAAAAATAAATTCCCAAAATAACGCAAAGAATCATAAAATAATAATTTATCCCAAAAACAATTTAAAATGAAAATTTTCAAAAGAGCGCAATTCAATGAATTCCGGTTGATAATTCTTGGAAATAATTGTGTTAATAAAATCCTGGAATGAGTAATTCCACGATAAATTTGTTTGATAAAAAACACCACAAAATTATTTTATCGGTAAAGAAGGAAATCCCTGGAAATTGGGTTTGGGTCGACAATTCCTGAAATTAAAAAAATATTTTAAAATGTTTCTTGAAATACTTGGTAATTACAATTGTAATTTAGCTGAGTGTGAGAATTTTTTGGAAAATATTTTACCTAGATATACACTTATTGTATTTAATTGCTATTAAAAGTGAAATGATATTTGAAACTCTCGCTTTTAATCGTTGATTTTTATATTTCCCCCCCAAGCTACAACTCAAATGTCAAAATTTTGTATGGAAAACGCATTTCGATTTAACAATTTCAAGGTTTGTGTCTGTGATAAATTTTATAACGAAATATGTACTTTGAATTCTAGAGAAATAATATTTATCAGTTTCGTTCTGTCGTCCTGGTGTTGTTTTTAAATATTAGTAATATAGCTACGTTTTTTTAATCTGTTCTGTCCTAGAGTTTTAATAATACAGCGGTGCGCATAAGTATAAGGACACCTGAGTTTTTCTACTATCTTCGTACTTTGATGGGGCTGTGTCCTGGTTAATTGTCAACGGATTTTAAACTTTTTGGTGTCAAATTAAACATTGAACTATCATCTATTTAATGATACAAAATTCATATAATGTCACTTAGCTACTATACAAAATAGCGAACTTATGTATCAGACAGTGAACTATGTATGTACGCGCAAAAGTTGAAAGACAGTTAGCCTCATCGTACAATATGTGTTCCTTCTTGAGTGAAGTTATTTTTCTGCGAATTTGGTTGTCCTCGCCGTTTTTTCGTCGAAATTTTAACGATGAACTAACGGCTCTCGAGAGCTTACCTGTCATTGTTTCTGGGCTGGCTTACGTCTTGACAGTTAGTGATAAGTGAATTCAAATGAAGTAAAACGAATGTTTCTAATGAAGTTTTATGACAGGTGTGTTTATTTTGACTCATTGCGATATTACAGGTGGTTGCTTTAAGAAATACGCTATAAAAAGACGGGCGCCGTTGAAAATCGGCAACGCTCTGGCCGTCCTTCTAAATTAACTGCAAGGATTCGCAGTAAACTTTTTGAAATAGCCAGGGCGAAAAAAACGCCAACAGTCCAGTCCATAAATTAAGCGCGCTCTATAGAAAATCACTCTGCAACGGCTTAACGGTGAGTTAATCCAGTCGGACCGATGTATTTACCGGCCACGGAGAGTTGATCCAGTGGCGCCGACCGACTAATATCCTTCGTTTCCATATCTATCACTCCCCTTGATAGTTGTGTAATATAGAACTTCTAGAAATAAAAAGGACATAAACGTAACAGGAGTTTTTTCATTTAAACCTTGGGCATCTCAGAGCTGACCCGCCGCTCCTGACGTAACAACATTGTCACTACTAAAACGAATTATCATTGAGAGCCAATGAAGTTGGAAGAATGGTCATTCGTTTTTGCAATGCGTCAAGGGTATAAGGACGATTATCTCCCGTAGGACCAAGTCAAAATTAGTTTGGGACTGCCAAACTGAGCATTCTCAATCAAGTTATACATTGTTTAGGTCCGAACCATCGTACGATGTCAAAAGAAAGGCACAAGACTCTACCATCTGTAAGCAGCATCAGTCCCAAACAGTTTTTTGGCTAATTTTTTTTCCTTTTATTTTCCCGAGCACTTCTAACTAAGCTGTTTATACTTCTCCCACAACTTAAATAAATGAAGTAAATCGCTTAGATCTGCATTTACGGAATCCATTTTACATTTGTCACTTGCCACTTTACATATTCATTTAGGGCTATCTGTCAAACTCAAAATCGTTCAGTTTTCTTACGGAATGGTCAGTGACTATTGAACAGAGGGGAAAAATTATGTTTTACTTACGATCGATAAGTTGACAGTTGTCAATTTCTCTAGCGGATCTTGCTTGCATTTTTATTTGTCAAATCTAATTTTTTTTCTTACTCAACAATTTTATTTATTTATTTTTGTGCTATGTTCGTAGTAAATTCTATAACGATCCGACATTATTCTTTAAATAAAAGTTGAAACGTCTAAAATAAGATTTATCTACTTGCATATATGCAACTCATACTTGCTCCCAGCCACGTCGCGTTTAAACACTTGGCCCTTGTTACAAAAATTCTGGTTCAAGAAAATGTGATGAAATATATTTTACCTGTGGACACAGTTAAAATATCTAACAATGCGCACTCTACATTAACAGGCTGGAACAGGTTTAGAAAACCGCATAACTATCATGCACCATGACAAGTTCTTTCAGTATGTGAACAACTTTGTGGTGTTATATTCCCATACACAATTTTCTGTTTATTTTTTCATTTATATTTAAATATCCCGAATACATTTAATTTGCATAACTAACCATAATAATTTTTTTTCTCTATTTATTTTCAGGTAAGCAAAGTTTAAAATAAACAACTTTCAAAATCTGTGTAAGTTAAGAAATTAAATTTTTATTATATTCATTCGGAGTGGAAAAAATCTCCTTAATATGATTTCGTAATCCCGAAGCAAGAAAACTTGCACAGAAAATCATTGTGCGCCTGGTGTGATTCCCGTCGGAGCGGAGGCTCCCCCTCGTGCCTGGAAAGTGGAGCCGTAACCTAGCATACTGCAAAATTTTTGTTCAGTGCCAATGGAATGTGCCTTCACCGGGGCAGCGACAGAGAGCAGTGTCGACAGCCGAGATGCAATGGAATTTTTTTTCTTGTATTTCTTTTTTTATTTTTGCTGTTGCTCTGTTTTTGTTATTGTGTACGCTCTGTGCTTAGTGTTCACTCATTCTTTCCTCCTCATTTTTTGGGGGATAATATCGTTTCACCTTGTTCTATAGCTTTAGCTTCCCTTCAAATTATGTACATATATGTCTTCTTCCGTTTTGTTTCGTTCCGCCCCAAGTTAATCCGAGCCCGCAGAGCCTGAAATGGAGCAGGCAGCCAGCAGCCGTCGTTGTCGGGTCGGCAAACACAAAGCATAAGAAGAAGGTAGTAGTAGGAAAAAAACAGGAACGAAAAAAGGCAGCGGGAACATATTCAAGGGAGAGCGCAAGATTTGTGCCGCTAATCGCAAGCTTTTAACCTGCCGTGAGATTATATTCCTTATTGCTGGGCTTTGGCCTGCTGCAGATGGGGCTGGTGAATACCCTTCACTTTGTGTCTTCCTGGGGGAATCTGCCATATCGACCGAAACTGAACAACCGATATCTATATGACGACGACGGCGGCGAGAAGGCAAGCTGTGTTTTGTGTAAATCTCGTATTCGGGCATTGTAGCAGCGCCATCCACCAACGCCCGCGTCGAATTGTTGCTCCTCTCGGATATTCTTTCTTGATGTGGTGTGGAGCTCTTGAGTCTGGGGGGCTTAGGCACACGAGACACCGAACGGCGGGGGGACTCCTATGCTAATAAAACGGAGCGCCCCACACACGAGAGCTCTCTAATGGCGGATGATGAATTTTAGCCACGAGGAAGTTGGCGGCGCTGTTATCGGTGGTGTGTGTCTTCTGCTGTTAATTCTGCTTTAATGCTTTCACTTACTTTGAGGTTCCAGAGATGGATTCCGATTAATATCGTTGCTCGGCACTCCTCGTTGTCATCGTCGTCGACGGCGGCGGGTATTTAGTGGCTTCTGAATCAGGGGTCCGATATTATGGCATAAACGCCGCTTGGCTCGGATTTTATTTTGTTTTGGCAGAAAGTTCAGTGCGTTTTCAACCAAACATGTCGGCGAATAGTTTGCACATCGGGATGGCCATTTTGTTGAAATACATTGCGAAAGATCCTCCATGCTGATTTCAGTTGCCGTTTTCTTTTTTCGTTTATTATATATTTTCTTTGGAAGCTTTTCATATTACCGTGGGTATATGTACTAATACTTTTCTCGCTCACCGAAAAGAAGAAGAAGCAGAACACTGGTGATATTTGGTTCGATATTTTCTTGTGAAATTTGTTTTTGCCTTCGTTATCTCAATAAAAATTTGAACAGCACACACAATTGCGGGGGAAGGAGTTTGACGGCGGAAAGAAGGAATTGAGTATATAAGCATAAGTAATACATAAAGATATATGTATAGAAGTTTTCAAACTCCGTGACACAAATAATTTGAAGGGTTCTGCGCACCTCGTTGCCCAATTTCATAAAATTTGTTCTATCATTTCCCCTCTTTTAACTTAAAAAGGCAACAAACGCAGAAAAAACTCAACAAAATAATTTGGGAAGGGATGTGCGCATGCCGGATGAATAAAGTTAAGTAATCTTTATATGTATTGAGCAGAGCTTTGAAATACATGTAAAACTCCTGCTCAACAAAGGCAGTTTATCCATCGTAATAAGCATAATTTTACTATAATTATGCTAAATATTTCCCATCCCTAAATTTAAAATAAATTAAAAGAATTGCTGGAAAAAATTCTTTTAAAGATATGAGCATTTTCATTCATAAATTGAGAGTTCTCCGCAGCCGCAAGCAACACAACCTCCCCGGGCAGAAGCGCGCTTGCGACTGGCGGAAAATGTCAAAAATCTAGTATTCAAAGTGATAAAAACACAAATATCGTATTTTTTAGTAGAAATTACTACAAATTATTTCTGTGGCATTTGTGTAAAATATAAAAACCTTAAAATAAAAAAAATATATAAAAACGGGTGTTTTTCAGTCATAATTTGTAATTTTTTTAAATAATCATCGAAGTCCCAGAAAAATACACCTCCCTTTAGCAATACGCAGTCGCGACTGATTACATGGCAGCAAGTGATTTGATAGGAGGAGTTAAGTGAAGCTTTTGTCTGAACTTTTTAACATTTTTAAGAGCTTAGCTGGGGAAGATGCGCGGGATGTCACGAGGTTTGAAAACGTCTATACATGCCCAGCCAGCAACCGCGCGCCATCATTCGATATGTGCCTAGTTTGCTGCCTCATACTAGCGTTCCGCAAGTCTACTTATTTTTTTCCCCTGTCGTTATTGTTGTTGTTGTTGCTGGCTGTCGTTGGTTGTGTTTTAATGTAACAAACGATCCAATCGCTTAAGGCATTGTTGTCAAGTTGTCGAGATTTAAAACAGCCCAATACTGCGGCAAAAGTCGCCATTTTAATCGATTAAACAATAAGACTCTCTGGGTGCTCGAAAATAGTCCATTTGCAAAGTGGTTTTGCTTTTGTGGCTTTGATTGACAGTCGTCTCTACTTGTGTTGTTATCTGAGCATGACCTATGGTATATATCACAAGGTTATTGGTAGTTTAAGTGTTTACCCCCGTACAAAAAAAAAATCTTTCGGTTTTTTTTTCGTATTTCAATTTGTAGCGAAAGTTTTGTGGTTTCATTTAATTATTATTTAGTTTTAATTTGAAAAAGTTTTCATTTTCATCGGACGTGCAACAATTAAAAATTATAAAACAGGCATTTTTTTGCTTATTTTTATCATTTATCTTCTCTTACTGTATAATTACACATTTTATTGCGTTTTTTTAATGATTCAATTAAATTATTATTAGTAAAGTTTATTTCAGTCGCGGGGACACACAATCACAGTATTTGTAATATTTTATCTCTTATAACGTGTTATCAGCAATGTTTTTGTACTTTGTACATTTTTGCACAAGATGCTTTAGATTGAAGTAAGCAAACACACATGACTCAATTATTATCAGTTTTTTATTTGTTGCAAAAAATTATATAATTTTTTTTTATCTTGTAGTTGAGAGTATTGCAGTATTGAGAAAAGAAAAATATACAAGTTATAACGGCATGCCCTTGTTTGTGTAGTAGACGAGTACTCCAATATCATGTTTTACAAGATGTTAGTTGACTTAGTCCCAGTGCCAAAATATCAATTCAAATGTCAATTTTTATGGGAAAATCATTTCAAGATAATTGATACTTGCTTTACGTCTTTGGAAATGAGGAAATTATTTTATTCTAATTTGGTTTGTTCGATGACTGAGCTCAAGCGTTTTTTTCGCAAAAAAACGCAGCTGTCCTACTTATGCACCCCTCTGTATTATTAAAATTCTAGGACAGAACAGATTAAAAAAATCTGGTTGCCTGTAAAGTCCATATACGGGCGAAGTTTTTACGTGACAACGTCTTCTCTTTCTGAACTTCTCTATACTGAAATTCAACTGTTTTTAATCTGGGTAATTCTGTTAAGGATAGGACGATGATATGAGAAATATGAAATGAAAGGAAGTGTTTCCATTGTGATGTGCCTTGCGAAAGTCAAGTCGATGATTGTTCCTTTTAATGTAGTTGACTTAGAAACATCTGATACGCATTCGAGATTGTACATATCTTTCATGAATTTGAGAACCCTGTCGTCAGTCTTCACATTGGTGTTGAAATCACCACACAGAAGGACTGGTATGCTAGAATCAACTTCCAGGAACGGATGCACGGACTGGCTGTTGTGAACATACGGATTGAGTCCTTGGGATAGTAACATTCCGATGTCCTGCAACCTTGCTCCTGGATGAATATATACAGCGCTGAGCACAAACTTGAAGATAGTATCAGCGGTAAAGCAAGTAACTTCAGCCAAGCACATGTCACCTGCAGTTACGATGTGTCGATCTGCGTCTGTAATCGCAATTTGGACTACTTTTGCTGTAGATGTCGATAATAATTTGCGATAGATCGCTACTCCACCAGCTGCGTTGGTATCTGAGTTTGTTTGATTGTTCTTTCTGGATATGCACTCATAATCCTTGATTAGAACTGGTTCACGATTGTCTCGCATCCACGTTTCGGTCAGTACTAAATAGTCAGATCTTGGTATCACTATATCCGTTTCCATGTCCATGGCGTGGGCGCTTAAACTTTGACAGTTGATGTTCGTCACGATAGTTTGTCCAGCGTCGGTAGCGTCATCACAAAATTTTACTGCTTTTTTGGTGATTGTGTTGAGAGGGTGTCGACCAAGTCGATTGTATTCATCGCGGATATCTCGCGTAGTGTCTGAGTCGTTTCCTTGTCGACCATGTTTGAAATTGAAGCAAGAATCCTTGTCCGTAATGATGTGCAAGCCGTTTGATACTCGTTATGCGACTCATGGCCACATACACCAATTGTTGTGGTTGCTTGGGAGAGTACTTATAAACGATGACTTCAAATCTCCCACCTTGGGACTTGTGGATCGTAATGGCACAAGCAGGCACGCATGGGAATTGTTTTCGTTTGCATTTCACTGATTTAGACAGTGTAATGTTAACAATCTTTTGGTACACTGGTACCCAATCGACGGACAAAGTATTTGGTTTGCTAAGCACATGTGGTCGACATTTGATTTTGGCTTTGGCACCCGTATTTTTGTCTGGGAACTCAAACCAAAGAGTGATGATATCATCTTTGGTTGGCGGCAAAGTTGTGCTTGTCGATGGACCTGCTGCGGCAGAATGGTCATCTGCGTTGGCCGGTTGACGTTCGATGTGTCGCAAGGTTCCAATAGCACCGTTAACCAATCCATCCGAAACATCGATGTTAGAGGTAATCATGTAAGGGTACCCTTCTGCTAATGGCAACATGTATTGCAATCCGTCCGTCTCCGAAACCGACATCTTGTGAAGTTGCCCTTGATACTGGCGCTTTTCAGAATTATCTGAATATCCAAGCATAATATCAGTGGTGATACAGTTGTGTGCGTTAACATATACTTGCGTTGTCTTGCGGCGGCCGCTTTTGCAAATGCTGCCGTCTGTTCTGCAGTTCTGGTCGCTGCTAGACGTTTTCTATTCTTAAGTCGTCTCTCGGCATCCGTTTGGGTAGTATGGGTTGTATGAGGGATAGCGAAAGGTGTTGCAGACGTTGATGATACATTATCCTCTGTCTCCATCGGTGTACTGGACGTTGAAGGTATTTGCACATCTTGATCGATCGCAAAAAGCGTAGTAGCTTCTGCTTAGATAAACATAATAAGTAATATTGTTTATCATTTTCTCAATATTTATATTTATGACTATACCTTTTTTTGTTTGAAACATTTAATTTATTTGGATTAATTGTTTTTTATAAATTGTTAGTTAACATTTATCAAGCCGTTAATTAATTAAACAAATGTTGAAGAGGTTTAAACACATCTAAACTCGAGATTTGTAATATCGTTAAACCTTATTTCAAGTTATAAATAATCGGTCATTTAATTAATGTTAATTTAATTGTGTTTAAATGTGATTGTTGTAAATGACATTAATCTAATCACTTTACTATTTCATGACATACTCAGTAGACGAAAACTAACCGTACGTCGTTCATTGTGAATGGACGTCAGCATCTGAGTGTGACATGTTTTTCGTAAATGCCTTCCAGCTGCACCGATTTATAAGACGTTGTCACGTCAAAAAAATTCAGCAATTTGCGTTTTTTGAGGCTTTTTGACAGTTGCTCAATTGCTCTGCTCAGTGTTCTTTGAACCTGCTCTGGGTTGAGAATTCTAACTTTTTCTGCTCCCCCAAATTTGAAGGAGCAGACAGAGCACCAAATTGTCCCCTTTTTTTTCTTTTGACAGTTGAAAAGAAACAAGAAAAATTATAAAAAATAAACATTAACTTTTATAAAAATGACATTTCGATACAATTCAATTTTTTGCATATATTTGCTTCTAAAATTGACATTCGTATCTAACTTCTAAAAGTGGACTTTAGTTAGAGCAAAATTGGGCAGAAAAGTTTTTTGAGATTGAGCTATTTTTTAATTTTTTCTTCTCAATTTGACAGCTGCTCCCATAATATGTAGTATGTATGCAAAATACAAATTTCAAATTGGCCGCCACTCGTATGAAGTAAAATATAAATTTCTTTTGAGCGAAAAGGTTACCACATCGGTTTTTGTCCAAGATAAAGCTCACACCCGAGTCCACAACCGATGAGCCACTGGTTCAGAAACAGCATAGCCCTATTACTCCTCTATAGTCTGGTGGCTCAATACCAAACAGTAGATTGAAAAATCTTGTTCCCGTCTCCCATACTACAGCTTTGCAGATCTGTGCCACAGTTTCCATCGAGGCAAACATTGGGCTGACTCCACTACACATCTCCATGCGGAAATCCTCCCTTCCTGAACTAGCGCTATATAGTCAAGGGTTATATAGATTAAGCTGTCATCGTTAAAGTTTTCTTCCAAAATAATTGCAGTGTACTTCACAGCTTGGTCAAGAAAAATAGGGTCTCGTTCTTCTGGGTCCATGGAAACTGAGGTATCGAGGGCAATGAGGCTACAGACATTCTTGGACGTTGGATTTCTATAGCACCTCGTGCTCCACCTTGAAGTCCCTGATAGAGGACTGGGTTAAGAGACTGAGTGTAACCTATGGAGAATCTGTCCTGGGTCTTAGATAGGATAAAAGAACTAATAAGACCCTTTGTCTTAAGAATCGTTATCGCTCTAAACAGGATGGACCTTATGTTATTGGTGGGATATTGGGTTGGACTGGCCATGTGTGGCTGCGAAACCATCTCCTCAACGTAGTACTGTCTCAGAGAACTACATGCACAGAGAACTTGATCGCAAGGGTCTCGCTCTGATCTGGCTTAGAAGAAGGACGAATTTCCGCAATATCAACGTCTTCGTCAATTAAAGACCTTGCCTTCGTGTGGAGGGCCGTTATTCTTCTGTGTATGTGCAAAATAGACCTAAATTGGCAATTGCCGTACTTCTTATTCTTGGTGTATCGAGCCCGACAACCTTTGATCATGGTATTTGTTAACGTCTAGTAGAGTACAAGCTTGGTTCGAAGGAAGACAGAAATGGTATGTTCAGGGATAATGGAAAACACATCGATATGAGTCGAATGCACACGCCTTGTATCGCGGGAATAGAATTATGGGCTAAAAACGTGAGAGTTCTATGGAATGTTGCCATCTCATCATGCAATGGTTTTCAAAATTGCAGTCCGAATAAACTTGAATAACATTGCATATTGAGAGAAATGGAGAAATACTATCCAACAATGTAATCCACAAAGAACAATATAAAAGCTCAAGCAAGTTTTATTGTGAGTCGAGTTCATTCGGAAACACAAATTTATAGCTGTTTGCTGTCACTTCCTTCTTCCTACATCTGTCAAAATTTGACATTTACAGAACTTTGAACTTTTTTACTTTAACGAAGTGTGAGAGCAAGGAAGCGAAAATATTAGCTTTTGTTTCATTTGTTTTAACCAAAAAAGTTTTTTATTTGATATATACTTTTTCGTATATTATGTATGTATGTATATACAGAGTTGATGATAGAAATCGAAGAATACGTGTTCCTCTTCACTTCGAGTTTCTTCTTGTTGAAGATGTGCAAACAAATTCTTCACTGTCAAGAACTAATTTATATGCAGTAGTAAATTTACTTTTCTATATGTGAATTTAACGAGAACTTTTCCCACTTTTCCAATATATATTTTGGGAACCTGCCCCATGTCGACAAATGTATATATACACGAATTATATATTTATATACATTATATAGATATTTTTTTTTTGACTCTGTTGAACAAAAAGGGCGTATACATAGCATAGAGAGATTTCGTTCCAAGTTCATTTGTTTCGTCCATTTTAGGGTTTTGTAAAGGGACGAGTTGCCAGTGGGTGGCAGGCGGCTGAATCCGAGACAGAACACCGATGGTTGGTTACTCGCCGTTCTAGTGGTGTGATAGCTGCTTTTATACGTGATGATATTTTCCCAAAGAACGCTATACGAACGGAGGAATCATGTCCTGTGAAACATGCCAGTTCCACCAGATCTCTCTGCCCGATCCACCCCCATCCACCATCACATTCCGACTACTGCCTCCCTGGAGTTTCCATAACTCGCGTTTTGCCTACTCTCACTCACCTAAAAACCATACCCTCAACTCCCGTGTGTATTCTCCAGGGACGAAGGGACTCGAGGGGGTTTGGAAATATATATTTTTTTCTGTACAGTGGTGTTTTTTTTAATTTTTTTTTTAGTATTTTTAAATTAAAGTTGAACTTTAATAAGCAGGACCAATGGACATCGAGTAGAGAAACTAAGTGTAGTCCTCGCCAGACGACAGACCGCGACCATCGCAAGGCATCAATATTATCAGCTACCACCGCAGTGGGACGACGACACAAGGACGATGTCGGCATCGTAATCCTCGCCCTCGTCCCGGTCTTCTTCTGATTGTGATAATAATTCCTCAACATTTACACATGCGTTTTACGTTTTTCAACTTTTGTTTAACTTTGAGGTGTTTTTCTTGCGATCCTTGCCAGGCAATGGCAGTGCCACGAAGCGATGAGGCGTGTGGTGGCGGGTAGACGGGGGGCGGGCAGGAGGCGGCCACTCTTTGAAGTGATGGCGCTGCTGTTGATAACTGGTGCCTGATGGTGTGGGTTTTTCGAGGGTTTTTGTAGAGGTGGTAAAAAGCTAGAGCAGCTGGGATAGAGCGGGAGGTGTCACCCCCCAACCCTCTGCCACCCCTTAATACTTGCATGTGATAACCTCCGTTTCGCCTTTAAGAAAATTTTGTGCATGTGTCTGTTCTGTGTCCTGCTCGTGTTCTTTTCTTATTCTCGAGCTTCTTGTTATTTTGTCCCCCATCCTGCTTCTCCTTGATATTTATTTACTGTTTGGATGGATCATGGATGTACACGACGACGTCCTTGTCTTTCCTCCCCCGTGACCTGTCAATTCATCCTCGGGAGTCTTAAACTCGTTTTTATTCGATTTTTTTTTTGTTGCTTATAACGATTCTCGGTTTTTCGATTGTGTGTATGAAAATATTTGCCCCAATCTTGAGTTAGACATTTCTCTAACTTTGTGCCCGGCTTTAAAGGGTATGAGATGATGGTAGGGCTGGTGGGCGGGGTAGAGGGGAGATGGAGGATGGAAGATGTTGGGTCCATTACTTCATCCAATTTAGGAGTTCTAGTTGGAGTTTGGAGTTCGACTGAGAGTCCTACTTCTTCTCTCTGTTCTGGTACTCGAGTCGTGGCTGTGCTGCTGCAATACATATCAAGACTGTGCGGACAGATAGAGATACGATACCCGTCCGCGAATCTATTCTGCAGTAAGCTTAGTTGACCAGCCCTGGATCATAAGCAGCCAGCTACACCAGCTAGTGGCCTATCTATTTCACCATCATGCTCTACTTCAACTAGACTCCCTAGATTGTGGGTGAGCGAGGGAGTATGTAGCAGCAGTGTGGTGGCGGCGGCGGTGGTGGCTGCTGTTTTTGTATATCAGAGGGGTACTACTCTGTTTGTGGGATCAGCCCGTTTCTGGTGATGTTACTGGTGGTGCTATTGTACAGACTCTACTGAACGCGTGGTGGCAGATATTTTTTTTTCTTCTCATTCTGATTGAATTCAAGTACTCTGTGCCTGCCTGGCTGCCTTCAGCTGAAAACTGGTGTATGCTAGCGCTCTACTATGCTGCTGCTGCCGCCTGCCTGCCTTCTGGCTGAACTGAAATGCTGCTTTTGCGACTCCTCCAGAGTTACGGTAATGGTGAGTTTGGGTTAGTTGTGTGTATTCCCATGAAATGTACTTCATCGTGTACATACATTAGTACCAGTAGCGCCGCCGGAAGTGATGGTTTTTGGTGTATTATTCGCAAGATTTGCAAAAAAAAAACGTTCACCAGTTTTCATACCCACAGCCATTGTGTGTGACTTGAAGCGATTTTTTTTTCTCTAAATTTTTGTTTCAAATAATTCTGATTTTCTGTGATTTAACTAAAAACGATGACTTTGTTGTAAAAGGTGCGATTTTATATGTATTTACTTGGTTTTTCGTAGCTGAAGACTTTAGGAGACTTAAGGAAAATAATTAAGGGCAAAAACGGGAACAAAAAGGAAAAAAATCGATAAAATTCAGTGCTAAATGTGTCACTCTTACACACAGGGTGGAGCAGATTTCTGTTTTCTGTTGTTGTTGATTGTTGTTGTGCTGTTGACGTCATAGTGGTTTTTTTCTTCTTCTTTTCCTATTTTTATTTTTTCTTCGCATTTTCATACTTCGAAAAAACATGGCCGTTCTCTGGCTTGGATTGTTGTTGCCGATGCATGATTCAATTTTCACTTAAATATCTTTCTCCATGTGTTTTGTACCTTGTTTTTTCGATTTTACGATAAAGATGAGGCACAGTATTGCACAAATTCGTTCCTTCAATATAATTTTAACCAGACATTATTTTATTTCAATTCATTTCATTTTTTAACTGTGTACTAAACCCCAAACTTCAAATTACTTAACTCCTTACTTGTATTTTGTTCCTCCAAACAATATCGGCAACAATTTTCTCTTACTTACGTAATTTCCGGGGTGATGTCTTCAAAAACTTTGAATTTTTTTCACGTCTTTAGTATTATATATATATTAAGAGCGGGGAGTTGTGCTGCTTTGAATGTACACATATCATCATGTTCATGCTGGATCGATATGATTCTCTTTGGGTACAGTGCT
This sequence comes from Thereva unica, assembly GCA_949987705.1. NCBI lineage: Eukaryota > Metazoa > Arthropoda > Insecta > Diptera > Therevidae > Thereva > Thereva unica. The sequence goes on from OX465284.1 coordinate 108,152,034, forward strand.
ATCAAAAATAGTATTCTGCAGGAGCTTAGCATGTATTTGATTATGTAGAATTAGATTATGTAACGTTATTATTTAGCTGAATTTATTGTATGATAGTTTTGGATACTTAAAAGGATTATGGTTTTATATAATGGATGCTCGGAAAATGTAATGAAATTATAATGAATTTTTATAGATATCATGTCATGGACTTGCATGTTTAGGAGGGTATGGGGTAAATGCAGTAGGCTAAGTGCCTTTTTGACTATATTAGCTATTGGTACTCCATATTGAATTATATTTGAACAAGATACTCTTGCTGCTAATGATTTGTTATCGATGTGCATTTCATTGACTATAGTCGACTGATTAAGTAATCCCACTGTTATGTTTTCTAGTATTAAACTATATTAATTACACTGCATGAGTGTAACATATTCATTGTATAACACTTCAATGTCTTCGACACCTTCTGGGTGAATTCTTGTTATCAAGGATTTGTTATGAAAATGTTGAAGCAAATGATAATTACTCAAACTATTGTCAAAAGCTAGCTACAGTTTTCCCCTTTCTTTATGACAAAAGACGGATTCCCCGGCAGGAGTATTGAGGTTATGCACAAATCGAACAATCGTGGCTTCGGTAGTCTAGGAGTAAGGCGCCTGCCTACCAACTCAGAGGTCCCGGTTCGAATCCCGGCAATCCCACGATCCTTCGCTCTTCCTTCTGTCATAACCATCCCCGCTACCCCAAGCGCATATCATCGTTTGGTTGATGGGATTCAACTCGTTTCAGGAGGCAAAACACTCGCGAGGTTGTTCTCGATGCCCCGATGTCAAAGCCGCGATAATAATGGTTGGCAGTAGGTGGAATAAAAATATCGCAGCTGGTTGTGGCAATTCCTCCCTTCCGACTAGAGCTGCTGTTCTTCGTTGCTTTCTATATGAAAAAACAGATTCGCCGACGGCACAAAACGGCTTTCCCTGAGCCTCTAGTCTTTCACATCAAGCTTTTTATAGATATAGCCTAAAATTGATTTAGGAACGAGAAACCCAGCTGTTCGAGAGTCAATCTCATAGCAAGTGCTCCGCTGTTTCCGGAGCTGATCCGCTTAACCGACAGCTACAATTACCTACCAGTCATATTCTGCTTAAATACGGTAATCTCTGCACTCTGCCCGTCAGGTAGGCAAATTGCAGGTGGTAGTGTGGGTTTGTCGCGCAAAACAGAATCCGCAACTACAACTGTTTCCGCCCTATGTCCCATGAGGGACTAAAGGAGCATAAAGTAAAAGAAAGTTGTGGGTTCGCTGTAAGACACACCCTAATATGCTTGTTTAAAACCTTTTCCATCTTTTCAGGAGAAAAGAATACAGTCTGATGGATCGATAGGATTGTGTTTTCCTGTATGGTCTTATCCTGTTCTGCAGATAAAGTCCACTCTAGTTTTTTTCAAACACCTCATAATATGCAGCAATATTGATCCCCCGAGTTGCACGAGAAAAGACAGTCGCTCGTGGCAGAGCTTCGCAATACTATGCGAAGGCTATCTTAAACCGGAGGTTGCCTTGTATTCTGAGTAGGTACATCGTTAGTAGTACGTTCACGCAGCACCAATCATCCCTTCAGGACGATATTTTACACCTTGAGATTGCAGGATTTATCGAGTATATCCTCTTTAGATCCGCCGTATTCAGTCTCTTCCATGGGCAGGCAGGGGCAGCTGGGTCGCCTGATATTTGGAGTCCATCGTTAGTAGTACATTTACGCAGTACCAATGGGGCACGATTGTTTACACTTTGAGATTGCGGGTTTTATCGAGTAAGTCCTCTTTAGATCCGCCGTATTCAGTCTATTCAGTCAGCCCGGGGGAGCCGTCTCGCTTAGTATCTGGATTCCATCGTTAGTAGTACATTCACGCAGCACCAATCATGTATGTCCTCTTTAGATCCGCTGTATTCAGTTTGTACCATGGCCAGGCAGGGGCAGCTTCATTGGAATGATATCTTGCTTTACATCTGAAGGGTTCTTCTCTAAAAACAAACGCATTACTTCTTTATTCAAGTAAACAAGCTTGCTTCACACCAATACCAATCGTATTTCGTTGTTGAAGTTCGCGTTGTGATATCCATGTCTCCTGTATGATGTTGTGCCAAGAGCTTTGGAAAAGCATCATCACAATTCTACATCACAATTCAATGTTACCCTCCGCCATATGTTATTCTTCATCTTTCTCTCAAATTGTGTTTCCAGCTGATCATCGTTTTGTTGACAGACTGGCTAACTGTAAAGAAAAAGAATCATAAAAATATACAAAATCAAGGCGTATTTCACAAAGACCTTAAAAATATTCTTCTGTTTAATAACCCCTTAATATTTAAGAATCTAAATACGTAGAACCTAAAACCAACACATTAGCGGCAATTGTTATTTTTCCCGTCAAGGTAATTATCATAATAAAAAAAAAACGTTTTTCACAGATTAGTAGCAATGTAAATAATTTTATTTCTAATACGTCATTATGCATATGGTTATTGCCAGAGTTTAACAAGGGCATAATTTATCATTGCTGTTGCTATTGATGAGAGATGGCGGCGCAGACGCTAGATAGTGTGTCGGGATCCATCATCAACCTGAGTTTGCTCTCATAAAAAAAATTTAAAATCCAAGGTTGTTTATTAATATACTGAGACAGCAACAATTATAGAATTATAGCAACAAAAAAGGATTTGTATGAATATTTTCTAGAACAAAAAAGGATAGACTTCAAATTTCACACTGTCATATAATAATTAAAATAATACGAACAGAAATAGTTTCGTTATGAAAAAGCGAGACAAAAATATCGCTCAAATCGAAAAGAAGAAGAAGAAAAAAACAGAAATATAAAGATTTCACTTTGCAATAAATTTTTGCATGGAAACAAAAACGTAAAATTATAGCAAACAAAATTCCTACCTGATATTTCTATGTACACACAAAAATCTATTTATATACCCACTCGTTTATTTACTTTATATCCCAAAGTCTTCTCCTAAGAAATAAAAGAAACGTAAATTGCTGCGCCGCTATGGTTTTAGGCGGTGGTTCAAAGCGGGGTCGAAGGGGTGTACAATAATATAGTTACGGGTAAACTAGAAATAAACACTAGAAGAAGCAAAAAAAACATGAAACATATATAAATTCGAAACAATGAAAAATAGAGTTCATATAATCACGCCATTATATGTCACCCTCAGAGCAAAAGCGGGTTATATTTGATGTTGCAGCAAAAGAGAAATAAAAATATTTCAGCGCAAAAATGGTTCAACTATTATTCAGAGGAAGAACGGAACGGCAAAAGTCTTAGAGCAAAAGCGGATTAACTCTCTAAACCGTTTTTGCCCTCTACGAAAACTTAAACCGCTTTTGCCCTCAGTTTTTATTTATACCTCCGTCGCTACATTATTACTTCGAAATCTATTTTTAGACCACATTTTCTTCACTTTCCTAGAAATACAATGCAACTCTATTCATACCCAGCGGGGAATTGAAGCGCTTTTGAACAGATTCTGAAGCGCTGAAAAGGAATGCCAACGCGCTTCTTATTCATACCCCAATTCCCTTCCTTTTAACACCGGCATGTCATCAGAGCGAAGCGCTTATATTTTGTTGTTGAAGAAGCGCCATCGAAGCTGGGAAATTGAAACTCTTGCGAAGCTGCTGGAGCTTTGGTTTTCACCAAAAATAGTATTACACAATTGACGCGATTATTATAAAAACCACAAATTTCTCAACTAAAGGGAATAAAAGAGAACTTGAGGAAAACAAAGCAAAAATTTGGGTATAGGGTGCGTGCTTCCTAAGAGCTTCCATAACATATGAATTGGAAGCGCTGCATTTTTGCTTCTTTTGGCAGCGCTAGATAAATTTCCCGCTGGGTAATATTGGAATTTTTGGAATTTTCGTGTTGTAAGATTTGACCTTGAATGTGTAAAGTCTTTGTAATTGTTTATGATAAGTTTTATGTTTTTGCCATTTTCCCATTTTGACTACATATTTGGGGATTTTTACATTTCTGACATAAATTTTTCACATGTTTATCTTTTATCTTTATTACTAACTTCAATTTTTATAATGTTTGCAATTTATGATTTTTTTCAATTTACTTTTTTTACTTAGTGATTTTTTAGCTTTTTCAAAAAAAAAAAGCTTATACAGAGGCTCTGTCCGTCTGTCCGTCTGTCCGTCTGTCCGTCTGTCCGTCTGTCCGTCTGTCCGTCTGTCCGTCTGAAGCCTACTTTCATCTCTGAAAGTACTGCAGATACAGACTTGGGAAATATCTCAAAATGTAGCTCTTGGTCAAAAGACCAAAAACTGAGAAAATGGTCTGGAAATTTCAACCAGAAGTATATTTAACAACAAAAGTATATTTAACAACAAAAAAGAGATTTCTAATAAAGTCCATTATATCGGTAGCCTAGAGGTAAGGCGCTGGAGTCAGGTTCCAGGCGAACCAAGTTCAATCCCCGACCGCAAAATGGTGAAATAAATTTTTTTTTTACTCCGGTGTAGCATGTTTTAATTCTATTTCTCACTAAATTATATTATTTAATAATGATACTCAGGAGAACATAAACATTTATTTAATTAAAAGTGCAAAAAAATCATTTTCTTGAGTTTTTATGGATCTTCGGCGGCTTTATAAATCATTAAGAAATTTCGCGGAAATAATATAAAGTATTTATTTGTTTATATGCATATTTTATATGCTGTTCATTTTATTATAGTTTATAGTCATGTAGGTGGTGCTGTAGACCAAAACAAAAATTCAATTTTATCGAACTTCGCTGTGGATTTGTCACAATCAACCCGAAGTATATTTAAACAACAAAAAAGGGATTTCTAATAAAGTCCATCGGTAGCCTAGAGGTAAGGCGCTGGAGTCAGGTTCCAGGCGAACCAAGTTCAATCCCCGACCGCAAGATGGTGAAAAATTTTTTTTTTTTACTTTCGGTGTAACATGTTTTAATTCTATTTCTCACTAAATTATATTATTTAATAATGATACTCAGGAGAACATAAACATTTATTTAATTAAAAGTGCAAAAAAATCATTTTCTTGAGTTTTTAAACATTTGGTAGGTTTAAAACGAAAAGCAGATATCTAATTTTTATCCGGGCATATAAACGCTTACTGAAATGAATGAAAATTTATAAATTTAATTGCACGAACGATGTATTTAAGACCGTCCTTAGAGTCCATGAATATAAGGAAGTGATTTTTCTCAGAATTTTCAATATTTTACAAAAATTTTACAAACGATTTGCCCCATATCTAAAAAATTTTGCAGCCCTTTGTTTAAAAGCATATTTTTAAGTTTTTATTAACTAAATTTGTATGTATCTCTTCAGAATCACAAAACAAAAGTGGGATGTTGTGCCTAGAGACTAGCCACTAATTACGCTTTTTCTTGGTATTCTTTCTATTGAATAACACTTCAGTCTGGATGACAATATATTAAGTGAAGATTGTGAAGAATTGCGAAAATATTCAAACAAATAAATCGAAAAACTAACGCATCCTTCATGGAGATGCTGCTGAAAATTGCCCGCCAAGAATTTGAGAGAATTGATATATTTTAATTGCACCCCATCTATGACAAAGAATAGTGAACACCATCTATGGCAATATTACATTACTCTTCGTTTTACCTATGATTATCAATTTCCATAAAATATACAAAATACATTTCATAAATAATAGAAAATCTGTTGTCATAAATCAGTTGTTTACTTCCTTCTAAAGTTTATACATATCTTGCATTGGAATGTACCTTTTTATGAAAGCATGAATAAATAGGTTTATTGCCACATTCCTACGAGTTAGAGTTGGGAGTAATGGGAAGGCGCTAGGTCGGGGTGCGAAAAGACCAGGGTTCGATTCTTGATGAATTTTTTAAGTACCTTTTTTTAGCTTTTTTAGTTATGATGATTTATTTTAGTATAATAAACGAAGCCTGCGTTGATGATAAAATCTCAAAGCGGCGACTAATTAAAACCTTTGGGACATATTCAATTGTGAGCTATAACTCAATCTATAATAAGCTAAATAAGTCAAATCCGTTTTTAGCTAAAACTTTTATTTCACGTTGCATTGATTTAATTTTGTCATAATGCTGTATCCTAGTTTGGCCATGGAGATTCATAAGTATTACACTGACCAACGCTATATATAATTAATCTTGCAAAGTTTTTGTTAAAGGCTTATGTAGGTTATAAGTTGTGAGACTTTGCGTAATCTAAAACTTAACAAAGTATTTAACAAACACTACCAAAACCATCAAACTTAAAAAAAAAAAATAGTACGCGGCCATCACCAGTATCGAACCCGGGTCCTGTCGCACCCCGAGCTAGCACCAACCCATTACTCCAAACTCTAACTCGTAGGAATGTGGCAATAAACCTATTTATTCATGCTTTCATAAAAAGGTACATTCCAATGCAAGATATGTATAAACTTTAGAAGGAAGTAAACAACTGATTTATGACAACAGATTTTCTATTATTTATGAAATGTATTTTGTATATTTTATGGAAATTGATAATCATAGGTAAAACGAAGAGTAATGTAATATTGCCATAGATGGTGTTTACTATTCTTTGTCATAGATGGGGTGCAATTAAAATATATCAATTCTTTCATATTTTTGGCGGGTAATTATTGGTGTTGGTCTCATTGCGAAGTGGGGGTACTTGTGTGCGTGCACGTGCATATATGCTATGGATAAACAGGTGCCTGTGTTTTTCAGTAGATGTTCTACATTTAAAGAAAAGTGAAGTGCGTGCATGATAATATTTTCTTTAAAAATAAAAAATAAAGTTAAATTGAAGTGTAAATTAATACAAAAGGCGCGGTAAGCTGAATTTTTAACGATAATGTATGTTTAAGTAAAATAATACACCTAATTCTGCTGTGCAAAGTGATTTTAGATTTGCCTCCAATCCATAGAAAAATGTTTAGATTCGTTTTACATAATTATATAGTGTTTACATGTGTGATGTGTTTTTTTTTTTTTTTTTTTTTTTTTCAATTTGACACTTTCGATTTATTGGCCTCGATTCCCAGATCCAGTGGGTAGGAAGTGAGTGCGGATTTGAGACTTTGCGATTCTCAAATCTGCAACCGCGAATCTCTCTTTGACATTTCCCGTGCTTTAAAAGTGTGATCCGCAACAAATTTTCTGTGGATTTGAAACCACAAATGCGCCTAAGATAATCCGACATCAGGTATTTCATTAGCGTGTGAGTCTTCACTCCGAATTTTTGATTGAATTGAATCCGCGACTGCGAATTTGAGAATCGCAAAGTGTCAAATCCGCACTCACTTCCGCGCCGTCGGATCTGGGAAACTCAATTACAATAAGTTTTTTTTGTAAATTCGTTCGAAAATATGCAAATACATTACTGCAAAAACCATTTAGTTACTGCTTAGATTTTTTCGATGGCGGAAAGAACACCATGAAAAAGCGTAATTAGTGGCTAGTCTCTAGGCACAACATCCCACTAGTTGTATTTTGTAAAAAAAAAATTAAATTTGTTCAAAAATTCAGAATTGCAAACATAAAACTGAAGAATTGGAGATATTATTGTCAAAAAAGAAACTTAATAATATTAAAATGAAAAGAGCACTAATTTTGAAACTGAAATTGTGAAATCCAAATATTAAATAAAATTGAATTTTTTTAATAATTAAAGGCCAATATCTAACTACACAATAAAGACATGACTGAACGGAAAATAATTATTAGATAAAAAAAAAATTTTTAATATAGCACGTTTTTATAACGAGCTAAAAAGAATAAAATAATTTCTCCAAGCCCCATACAGATTTAGAACCTCAAACATATTCCTAACCCCATACAGATAGTCCTGAAAATTTGTGATTGTGATTTTGTAATAGCTTTGAAAATATTTGTAAGATTTTAAACGAAAAAACGTGGGGAGCATACATGATTGATGCGAATGACTTCTCAACCCAGTACTAGAGTGTACTACTAGGAGTACTACACTCCTACTATTGTCTATAGCATGACCCCCGCGTTTTTTCGTTTAAAATAACATCTATAAATTATATTTCATTATCTGAAACTTTTATCTTTAATTTTACTTTAAATAATTTACCGTATTAATTTCCATTATGTAACTGGTGTGCATATTAAATTTTGAATTATGTCACATAGCTTATTTTGTTTTACATGGCATGTCCTTTCATTTGATTCCCATTTCGAGGTTTTTGTAAAGTTAGGCAATCCACCAGTTCTGTTAGCCGCCAAGTTAAATTTATAATGACGCCATAGAGCTTATTGTATTCTAATTATCACTACCTTTCCTGTAGTACCCACGTCGCGGTTGTTGTGAAGAAAATGTTAATCCGCCCTCTTGAGATGGCCGCCATGGACCAAACGATATATTGAGTATACTATATTACTAATAGTCTCTTCTACTTATCATACGCTTTCATTTGGTACCCATGTCGAAAGAATTCTGAAGAGAATATTAACCCACCCCCCTGAGGAGGCCGCCGTGGATCTAAAGACATAGCATATTGCATTCGACTTATGATGCCCTTTCACGTAATACCCATGTCGAGGGGGTTGTGAAGAAAATGTTAATCCGCCCTCTTGAGATGGCCGCCATGGACTAAACGATATATTGAGTATACTATATTGCTTATGGTGTTCTATTTATCATACTCTTTCATTTGATACCCATGTCGAAGGGGTTGTGAAGAAAATGGTATTCCGCTCTCTTGAGATGGCCGCCATGGACCAAACGATAAATTGAGTACCCTTTATTGCTTATGGTGTTTTACTTATTACACCATTTTAAGTGAATGCCATGTTTCGGGTGTTTTGAACAAAATGGTAATCCGCCCTGTTGAGATGGTCGCCATGGACCAAACAATATATTGAGCATACTATATCATACGCTTTCATTTGATATCCATGTCGAAAGGGTTCTGAAGAGAATGGTAACCGGCATTCCTGAGGAGACCGCCATGAATCTAAAGACATAGCTCATTGCATTCGACTTATGATGCCCTTTCATTTGATAACCATGTCGAAGGGGTTGTGAAGAAAATGGTAATTGGCCCTCTTGAGATTGGCGATGGACCAAACGATAAATTGAGTATACTATATTTCTTATGGTGTTCTACTTATCATACCATTTCATTTGATACCCATGTTTCGGGGGCAGTGAAGAAAATGGTTATCCGCCCTCTTGAGATGGCCGCCATGGACCAAACGATATATTGAGCATACTATATTGGTTATGGTGTTATACTTGTCATATCCTTTCATTTGATACCCATGTCGAAGGGGTTGTGAAGAATATTTCAACCCGCCCTCCTGAGACGGCCTCCATGGATCTAAAGGTATATATCATATTGCATTGTCTTCGGAGCTAAAGCTGTGTGCAAAATTTCAGAATGATAGGATATCCGGAAGTATTTGAAAAATCGATTGCAAAATTTGTTCCGTGAAGAAAACAGTAAGCCGTCCTCTGGAGATCTCCGCCATGGATCTAACGGTGTAATGAGTATACCATATTGCATTGTCATCGGAGCTGAAGCTGTGTGCAAAATTTAAAGGTGATCGGGTAACCGGGGGTATTCAAAAACGAAAATTTCAAAAATAGCAAAAATGTGTTAATATAGTTAAAATTAACCGAAACCTTTGAGATGAACTCAGGAGTACGACAAGGATGTTTACTTTCGCCGTTACTCTTTCTTATAGTAATAAACTATATCCTTGTCGGCGCTTTATATAGTAAAACAGGTGGATTTCAATAGGAATAGTTTGTTGGTGTGAAAGGGCGAGCATCTTCTTCCACAGTATTTTCGGTCCGAGCGGGACGTCCCAGCAATGGATACGCTGCTGTCGGTGCCGCTTCGAAAAATGCGGTCTCTTGCCCTGTTTCTTCGGTTTCCCGATTCTGGTCAATTCAGCAGATCGAGTACCTGCCTCCTTTCACACCCTGGGTTTGGGACCAGGCGACGGTGAACTTTCTATATTACGTTACAAGGGAGAAAAAGCAGAATTAAAAAAATAAAATCTAAAGCAGCGTTTTCAACCCTAGTGTGATGAAAACAAATTTGACGCGTTTATTGAGAGCAAAAGCGATTTAAATTTTTGTTCAGCGTAAAAGCGGTATAAGTTTTCATTAAGAGCAAAAGCGGAGTAAAAAGTTAACCCGCTTTTGCTTTCGGTTTTTTGATACACTGTTTTTGCGCTGAAGTATAGTTATACCATTTTTACTCTAAGAATACGAAGATATTCCTCTTTTGCGCTAAAAAAAAACCCCGAACCGTTTTCGCTCTCTTTGTTATTTTAGCCCGCTTTTGCTCTGAGGGTGTCATATATGCTGTGCTGCTGCGTTATTACACTTGATAATGTTAGAGAAAAGTGGCATATTATTAGGGATATTGTTGTACATACATATTCGCCATAGTGAACCCCAGGTGTTGTTGTTGTATTAAATTTTCTCCTTTCTCGTCGTGTTCAGTCATGGCTGACTTGTCAATGCTGAGCGCCTGTTTATAAAAGCTGATGTTTTTGTACACTTCTATCTAAAATTTATTTTATTTAGTTTTTTTGTCGATTTAAAGTGAATCATTTTTTCTTCTCTTTCTCTCTCTCCCCATATTAAGACCGGTTTAATTATATTTTTTGCTTACCTGTGTAACAAGCTAAATGTAATACATACTTGTAAATTGGAACTCTTGCGATATTATTACGAATATCGAGCCTCTTCTTTTCAATCTTTCGAACAGTCATAATAGAAATTTTATATATATCCATATACTTATGTTCTTTTTCTTCTTCTTCTGGTCGCCCCTCATGCCGCACACTTCACCTCTTCTAATAAGATTCCACTGAACTCTCAACTCAGAACTCTCCACGGTGTTATTTTATCATCTACTACTTCTACTCTGCTCTTCCGTTCGTCTCTGACGTCTTGTTTCACTTGTCTTTTCTTCTTGTTGTTGTTATTATTGTCGAATCGAACGAGACTCGGTAGGTCGCCTTGTCGGTCGGTCGGTATGCCTCTGTTTTTCCTCGCAAACCACTTATGTCGCTCTGGTTGTGTGTCGTCATCATCATAATATTCTTTTGGTGCTGCTGCTGTGCTTGATATATAGAGTACTAGAGAGAGGTGTGTATATATCGACGTGTATAATCGCCGAAGTTAGGAGAAGCTCTTTTTGCCGCTTTTTATGTGTGCCGATGGCGCGGCGACAGTTGAGTTTTCGAATTCGGTTTAGTCAGTCTCGGCTGCGTCTCGTCAAAAGCGTGTTGTTTGTGGGATTTTCTTGGCCTCTTTAAAATTACAGAGAAAAAGAGATTCCGTTTCATTCCGTCATCAGTCGTAATTTATATGTATATATATATGATGTTATATATTTTTTGTATTATTTTATTGAAAACGGTGTTGCCATTTCTGTTTGTTTAATTATTAATATTTAGGAAAAATCACTTGATTTTTTTTATAGTATAGTTTTTTTTGCGCGCGTATACATTGTGTTTTTCTTCTCTTCTCGAGGGAGTAAACATGCTCAATCTATACACACATTTTCGTTTGTGTTTTCATTCTGTGTTTGCGTGACTTACCCTCGTTGAATACTTGTTTTTTTATATTTGATTATAATTCCGTCAATATGAGAAATGAAATAAAAAGCGCGTTTTTAAAAAAAAAGCATAAAAGGAAAAAATTGAGGTTTTCTGCACACGGATATCCAAAATACGTATATACATACGTTTATCTCTCCTCGGTTTTTTGTGCTGTTGTTGTTGCTTTTTAATCATATTAAAAAGCTTTGAATCTTTTGTAGATATCTCAGATTCTCTCTTTTATACACGCTTTTTTGCTATGGTAAATATATACCACTTGCTTTGTTTACCCCCATGTCATGTTTGTTGTGTTCCCTCTTGAGAATTAATATTAAAAGTTTTCTCACTTTTTCTGCCCTACATAATATGGTCTTCTTTATCACACTCCCTTTATTTATTATAAATACTGCGATATACATATTTCTATATATATATGTATATATATATTTTTTTTTTCTTTTATTATTTTATTAACAAAATAAAAAAACAGAAGGTTTGTGTGTTTTTCTCTCGCATATGTGTGGTGCTTCGGTTAATGCGGTGTGTCCAAAGCCTTCTATATTTACAAGCCATGCACAAAGAAATCTCACACTCACAATGAAAGCATCATGGGACTTCAATTTGGCTGTCAAACTGTATGGAGTGTGGTTATGTACTTTTTTCTGTAATAAGTTAATCGTCTTTGAACAAATAAAAGCAAACATTATGGACATTAATTGTAACATTTATTTAATACATCTTACAAAAATTGTGTTAATAATGTAAATAATAAGTGTAATTGCACTTGGAGTAAAATTGCGGAAGTTTAAGCATCTAGTTCGTCATTCCTTGTCCACCTTTTGTTTTTCAGTCAGCAAATGCTGCCCTGAAATTTAAATAAATATTTGGGAATGTCTAGCAAATTATTTATTTCAACTTATCTTCATTTTCCGTTTTCCTTTAAGACGTTGGCTTGGCTAATTTTTGGTCCATTTTCCATCTTTGAGCGTGTAGGGTCAAAGCGAACTTGTACTTTTGTCTTCTTTTCTTCGGCAACCCCTTCATGTGATACCAGAGAAAAATTTCGGATACTTAAATAACAATGAACGCACAAACGAAAATTTTGTCATAACGGCAAATTGACATTACGTTCGTTTTATCTTATAAAAACACTATTATTTTTAAGGAAAAATCACGGCATTTTCATTTATAAAAGACTCCGCGGCACGAAACACTTGTTTCCCTCGTTATTTTCGGCATTTTGTTCCTCCATGTCCAACATAATACCCGCAAATGAGTCCTATTAGTAACATATACATATTTAAATTGATAGTTTATGGCACTTATTTTGGTTTGAAATTTTGCACGTTTTTTATCTTGATAAAATAACTCTGATAACTCTTATTTTTAATAAAATATCAATGGATACCACGGCACGAAAACTTCTTTCCCTTTGATTTTAATGGGATTTTGACACTTCACGAATTTTGGTTGGGACTTCATACAACCACAAACACACACATGCAGCATGGCTTGTAAATATAGAAGGCTTTGGGTGTGTCGTATATCCGAGCCGCCGTTTTTATGCCCTGTCAAATTGTGTATTTCCACAACAAAATTTTTTTTCTTCACATTACCGCCGATGAGAGTTTTTGGCCCGTGGGCAGAGTAGTCATCATCTCATTGGGAAAAGATTGTCCGTTCCTGTTACGTTTTTAATCTTCTCGTGTAAACTTCAGCATACTATATTAAAATGTTTTTACCTCTCTAGGTATTATTTTTTTTCGTCATAATTTTCGTTCTAATTTTTTAAATTAATACAAAAAAAACGTGTTTTTACTTACATATATATATACAAGAAAAGAATTTAATTAATTTTATTTAATTTTTAGTGGAAATGAAAGTGTTTTTAGAAAAAAAAATGATTTAGTACTAAAATAAATAACAAAAGAAATCCAGAAGGACGCGAGTACATTTAATTATAGTGAAGTTAGTGTTGATTATTTTAAGCTGTTTTAAGAAGAAAAAAAAGTGACATTAATAAATCTACATTACCAGCAACAACAAAGCCAACGAGAATTAATCGTGATAATAGTAATGATGATATCAACTAAAACAACTTGAAATTAAAATAAAATAAATTAAAAAAAATCAGATTTATTAGATTGACCTCGGAACAATAAATAAATTTTCTTCTCGTAATCGTGTGTCGTTAAACTTAACTTGACTGTTGCCATTTTCTTTTCGCTTAAATTTTTTTTTGTTTCGTCAAATTTTTTTAAGTCTGTGTTTCTATACAAATTGTTCCTCTCGCCGTAATGAAACTTTCCAAATCAAAGTAAAATTTATTAATTAATAATAATACTTGCCACATACTCTCTCTCTCTCTCTCTCTCTTCCACAATAATTATTTTATATTATTAAATAAATCTTATACATAAAAAAAAATAATATAAAATTGTCAAGAAAAAAATGATTGATAGTAATTGCTTTGACCCTGATTGTGTGTCGTTCGTCGGTCGGTTGTTTTAATTTGTTGAAAACGACATTTTATCACACTTTTAAGAACAAATTTTTCGTTTTATTATTACTATTGTGTGTTCATCTTTATGCATAAGTATTAGTATTATGTACAATCTTCAATAGTGTGTTGTTGTGATTCTACCCATATACGAATTAAAAAATAATTAAGAATAGTAAAGCAAAAAGAAAAAATTAAATTATTGTTTGCGCTATCAGAGTTATTTTAAGCAAAAAAAGCGGTGACTTAATACTAATAAAATATAATTTTTTTTCGTCGTCTTGTGCACGATTTATAGCGATTTTGGAAATATTCCGGAATAATTTTGTTTGTTTGAATTATTAAACATCATAAAAAAAACTTCCTAACAAAAAATAAAGGATAACAAAAAAAAAAAAGAAATACACTTTGTTGAAAGTATTAAGGAAATTTTTTGAAATAATTAGTGACAAATAATAGTTCACCTGGGATTTTTTATGCAGAAAATGTAGCTACTCGGATAATAATGAGCGCATGCTACTTATATGTAAGTGTTTTGTTCTTATATCTTATCACCCTTTTTTGTTTTTTTTTTAGTTTTGTTTAGCAAGAATTTAACTTCCATATTTGTGAAGAGTGTACCAACTTCCAGGAATTGAAATGACATAAAAATAAAATGTCATCCGGATATGCGTTGTTAGTGTCGAGTAAATAAAAGTGCAGAAAACTATAGATAAATATGCGAAATACAAAATACAGGGTGCTGCAGATCATGTGAAGTGGAAAGATAACGTTTGTGCGAAAGAGGGCAACTGTGTGTGTGCTGATGTGATGGATGCCTTTTTTACTATTGGTTACCATTTTAGAAAGGTCTACCTTTGTGAACTTTCCTGGTGGGTATGTCATCTGAATCACCTACCTTTGTTAGCTCCATGTTGATAATTTTCTAATATTGTTGAAAAAAAGTCCTGATAAGCTCATAGAAAAAGCGGAAAGTGACGTAAAAACAGACAGTAGTAAGATTCTGCACCAATTTACAAAACAGGTCTCGCGACATCACTCGACTAAAAAGAATACTGTAAAAAATGCGGAAGAAAGGCTGCCGTACATTCCCGAGAATTATTCTCAAAGATGGAGAGATCATTTCTTCGCCCACTCTGAACGGTTCACTTGCACAGGGGCTTGAAGAAAACAGCAACAATAAAAACCAGCCAATGCGCCTGGATGAACAAAAATAGCCGCGCGCTCTATGAAAAACATGAAAAGGTATTGCCCATGGAGATGAAGAGCAATCTCACTCCCAACCTATACAAGCTATTGCAAATTGCTCCTGCTGGATACGACAAGAGTATCTCTACTATGTGTCGCATATGGAGATCAACACAGATCTCAACTAACACCAAATTTCGGCTGTTCATTTCCAACGTTAAGGCAGTACTTTCGTACGGTTGCGAAACATGAAAAGTCACCCAATTCATCACAGGGCGCCTACAAGTCTTCATCAACAGATGCCTACGTCGTATCCTAAAAATCCGCTGGCAAGATAGAATTTCAAACAAAGAACTATGGCACTGTGCCGGTCAAGAAAGGATAGACGATGGCCACACCTTGCAACGCAACAACGAAAATCTAGCCAAACAGGCCCTTGACTGGAATCCGCAAGGATCCCGTCGAGTCGGAAGACCTAGAACAACGTGGAAGAGAACCCTACTAGCAGAAGCCGCAACAACTGGGAGATTCTGGTCGGAGCTAAGAGCTGTCGTGCAAAACAGTCCGTTGGAGGGCAACTGTTTCCGCCCTATGTCCCATGAGGGATTAAGAGAGCGTAAAGAAGAAGAAGACTATGGCCCCTGTGCTCAATGTCGAGTCGTGATTTGTGTGAGTTGAAGAAAGTGACGTTTTAATCGAATTACGATTTTCAGCATAGTGGCCTAGAGTGGAAGTGCTAAGTGCGAGTTTAGCCCCCTATGCTGAAAGTGGCAATTCGTCTGAAACGCCACTTTCTTCAACTCAAAAAACTTGTCACAAATCACGATTCGACATTCAGCACGGGGGTTATGTGTCGCATAAAAACTTGGCTTAGGAACATAAAGACCTAGATTTTTTTTTATGTAAAAGACTAGAGGCTCAGGAAAGGCCCTTTATACTGTCGACAATCTATTGTTTTCGTATAGATTGCAATGTCCAAGGGAGAAGGGAAGGAAGAAACTGCCTTAACCAAGTCGTGATATATTTTTTTAATCCACCTACTCTCAACCATTACTATCGGGGCATCGAGTACGTCGAGACAACTCGTTGGAATATTATGCCTCCTAAAACGAGCTGAATCTCATCAACCAACCGATGTCATGCGCTTTGGTGGACCGGGGAAGGGCTAGAGAAGGCTATGACAGGAGAAATCAGGAATGTAAAGAGGGAAGATGAAAGAAGGAAAGTTATGTAGGTGGGAAAGTGGAAAAGCCGAAGGACCGTGGGGCTGGGCGGGATTCGAACCTGGGACCTCTGGGATAGCAGTCAGGCGCCTTACCTCTAGACTACCGAGGCCCCCCTACGTCATATCTTAATCCCCTGGAGCAAAGTCCTCTGGAGGCAGTTGTTTTTGCCCTATGTCCCACAAGAGATCAAATAACCTTAAGAAGAATATTATTTACGAGGAGCCACCGCGCAAATATTTTTCATCACACTCTCACCGACTACTGGTGTTAATTTGGCAATTTCCTCTCGAATGCTATCTTTACGGAGCAGACTTTGTTTTATCTCTCAATGTATGCAAATTTTCAAAATTATTCATTACATGCTGAATGGGTTGACTTGGCACATGATTAAAACCAAAAAAATCGCGCAATTTTCTTCGCATATTCACAAATGAACGATTTATTATTTAAATAAAATGCTTTCAACACGACCCATAATATGTTAATTGTTATCGACTACTATCTACATCTGTCAAATATGACCTGACAAATAACAGCCAAATACAAAATGGCGCCCAAACAAAAACTGGTTGAAACAAAAAACTCGCCTTGTTGTAGGAATTTGTTACCACAAGGTTTCTTTTTCTTTACAAAATTAAGTAATTTCGTTTGTTTCGTATACCACTACATTTAATTAAAGAAATTTTTTTAATAATTTATTATTATTTTGTCATTATGCGGATTATTTTTTTTTCATTCACTCTATTTATTGAGATGACCTTGTACACAGATTTGTTGACATAAGCAAGCTGACGTTATTATTATTATAATTAAGTCTTCAAAAAACTAACTAAATTTCTACCTAGACTTTTGCTATTATTATTGATTCCTCACATTTCTTGTTTCTTTTTTGTTCAACATTTTCCACCTTCTTACTCACTTTGTTGCACACACTGTGTTTGTGCTTTTCTCTGTTGGTTTTCTTCTAAATTTGGTAATTGAGAATTAAGAAATCAATACTTGACATCATTCCTCACCCCATGTTCTGCCCACCTCGCTCTCGCTCATCCCCCCTTTATCCCTTCAACTGCCATATCTCTACACCATGAAAAACCCATCCAGCCTTTTCTTGTTTACTTTGAAATGGCAACGTTTTTTTTCTGTTTCTTCATTTACTTTCATTATATTCGTGTTTTATACTTTTTTGTTGTTTTGAAACACCCACACTCTCATTTTTTTATCATATTACCACAATTTTGCCCCTCGTTTATGCCCTTTTGCTCTGTTATTTAAGCTTTCAGGTTAATTTAGTTTAATATTATATGAAGACGTGAATATGTATGTGATAAAACGACAGTGACGACGGAATTTATTTTAATTTTTCATTTTGTTATGTTACTAAGTATGTAATTATAATACTTAAAATATAAAGTAAGGTGACGCCTTTCTGAGTAGAAATAAGTCTCGCCCATTCTTAACCTGAAACAAGCATATTCTAAAGCCAGGTAGACTTTTGCACGAAACGGTAAAGTATTATATGCCGATAAGCTTGTCGTCTTTCATACTTAAGACCCTAGAAGCCGTGCTTCCCAAATTCGATAGCAGAGGTGCATTAGCTCCGACACCACATAGTGCGTACTGTAGAATTCCCCCTAAAATTGTGAAGTCCTACCATGGCAGCCTGTAACGAAGCAGGCACCGCTGTAAACAAAAAACCCACAGCACTACCGCTGTTAACAAAACACAAAACCGCTGTAAACCACAATACGAAACAGAACAGCGGCACCAATGTAAAAGGCCGGTGCATGCCTGCGGAAGCCAATCGTAATCAGACAGTGGAAGAGTTGTAATACAGGAATTTTATTAGAACTTTGAGCATCTCAGAGCGGACCCGCCACTCCCGACGTTATCTGCTTTCCAGATAACACAGAACATAGGCTCTCAACAGCAAGAACGTCTAGCAAAGCAAATGACCGCTGGCGGAAGTCAGCATCCATAATGGTTTTAGTCAATGGATCCTTTGCATGTCGAAAACTGTACAGTAGCTTAGACAACAGTAGATCGGAAAAGACAATGTGCCGTGGTAGACTACACCACTACTATCTACTATGCTTATGGATAAAAGTCTTGAGAGAATGACAGGACAAAGCCAGTCGCTTATAAGGTCCCATTGTTTTCGAGTAATCAGACCTTCGGCAAAAGAGGT
Source organism: Thereva unica (assembly GCA_949987705.1). NCBI lineage: Eukaryota > Metazoa > Arthropoda > Insecta > Diptera > Therevidae > Thereva > Thereva unica. The sequence goes on from OX465284.1 coordinate 108,170,765, forward strand.
GGCGCTTGAAGCAACACATTATACGTTGGCTCTATACAGCATGGTCCATTTTGGCAATCAACAAAACCAGTGCCAGGTTGTGCCCTACATTACCGGCACAACTCTGCTGCTGGGTTACGTTTATACTGTATATCCGAACTCAACCTGCTGAGCTGCAAAATTTTCTGCAATTCTTTGACGTTTTCGAACGTTTGATTTGAGTATTGTCGCAGTTTGACGTTTTCGAACTCATTTAAACTTTAAAAGGCCCAATTCCGTTGTCGTACTTACTTTCTTACAAAATGTATTTTTTTATTGACGTTTCTATTACCAAGTTCATAGCAACAAAATTAAATCGATTTAAGTCAAGGTTATGCCAAAATTTCGAATTAACGTATAAACGGAATTGAATTAAAGTTGGATTGATGTACACATACATAACACAAACGCACGGAAAAACAAAAGGAACTGTCACCTTGCAGTGTCGCCAACTACATTGAAGATTCTCACAAATACACTGTTATAAATGGTGAACTGTCAAATTCCATACATTTTGGCCTCAGGGTTTCATGCCCATGAAATTTTCTCTAGCTAAATAGTACGATCCCAGTACTAAATTCGGTTATGAATGGTGCGATGAAAAATTTTCTTTCCCAGTCATAAGAGATGGCGCTAGCATAACCTTCCACTAATTTCACTTGCGTTTTATTGACCGTGGTCATTTAATTGCCTATTTCCAAATGTCAAAACAAAAAAAAATGAGATTAAAATTTTTCAAATGACAAAAATAAATAATAATCTGAAAAAAACGGAAACGATATATACTTTCTGACGAAGTAAAAAAGAAGCTAGTCAATTTATTTAAAAACCACTCTGTACATAAAGTATTGATTCTGACAAATGTCAAAAACGAAATCTACAAAATCTCCACGGCTACTTGCTCGCGACCTTTTCAAGCGGTTTTCATTTCGTTTGAACTCAGTACTAGGTTTAAGCCATAATTCGAATTACTATGCGACTATATGTTTACACCACAAAAATTTTTATATGGATCCAAGATTCGAATTATTTTTAAAGTAGGTGTATAAACTAGGTACTACAATGTCAGCTTGTCATTATATTTTCGTGGCGCCACCTTACAATCTAACTAACAGAAGCTGGGCGATTAGCTTATAGAAAACATATGACAGCTGCAAGTAGCGCATGGAAATGTAGATTATTTCGAGTAATAAATGATTTCTTTGACCTTCTCCCATTTGTGAGATAAAATTATAAATATAGTTTGCAAGGGTTATGTGCATTAAGCAAAAAAAAAATTGATATTGTGTAAGCAAATAAACAATGATAAATCATTAAGTAAACAATAAAATTTAAATTAAACGAAAACTTGCTTACTTTAAGATAAATAATATCGACAATGGCAACGCCGTAATCGCTAATGCCTTGAATTATTGACGTCAGTCGTTTCGAAGTGGTAAAAGTAAATAATTATTACTTAAATAAATTTATTGGGGATTGGGCAGATGATTGGGGTTTTTTTAAATTGGGTTAAAAAAATTGAAATTCGAAATATAAAAATAGAATTAAAAAAAAGATCTTTCATATCACCTAAAAACTTTGATATAAACCTGAGAATAGATAAGCATAGACAGTAGCTGGGTTTGTGGTTGCCGCAGAGAGAAGCTTTGCATGTACATAATCGGGCATGTATATGAATGTCTCTCGATGTTTCTATATATATGTTACGCCTCTTATTACCAAAAAAGGAAATCGAATTCCAGGAACATACGCAACTTGGCAACGCCGAAAACTGGTGTAACATTCAAACCTATTCGTTTCGTTTAAATCAGTTCCATACAATCCGGGAGCCCCCAAAGCCGCCGCGCCAGCCTGAGAAATTGAGACACGAACTGCAGGCACAGACATTAGCCACCACCACCACCATCATATTACCATTGCCATCAGCCAGAGCACATAGCCGCCGCAACAACCTAGAAGGTATCTACCTGGCTGATTGCCTGCCTTTACCCTGCCCGGTGCTGCCTCTGTGCCTCACGTACCTAATCTGCTGTCTTTTTACATAATATACAATAAAACTCGACAGAAAATTATGTACACCCGTTGTGTGTGCACAGCTATAGATGGTCACGTACATAGTATACAGCATTTAATAAATTTTTGCATTCAAATTTGCCACCTCAGTCCCCCTCCTTCTGGCAGTCGTCTCTCTTGTTCCAGTTTTCTTTTATTTCTTTTCATTTTCTTCGTTTTGTTATCTTCATGTGTTCTTGTTAACGCGCGGTCGCTAGTTTCGTTCCCTTTACTGTCCCTGGATACTGGCGCTGGGTTATAGGGATCCACCGCTGCCATACCACCACGACACACACCCGTCCCATTCCATCTCATCGCTTGGATTGTGATCTCTTGTTGTCTCGCAATATTTTTCCTCGCACCCATCTCTCACTACATATATATGTATATATATACTGCGAAGCAACAAAATCCAACTTCAAACTCTTATCAGTAGAGATTTCCTCGTATCGAATGCGCTCACTCAACATTGCCCCACAGTATTTCGCCCGTCCCCCCGGTTGGCCCCCTCGCAGCCCACACTCTGTCGAACTCCCAATCCGCATTATTCTCAGTCACTTGTTCCAGAGTATCAAGCCCAAGCCAGAGGGCCACGAATGGATGTCGAAGCTAAAACTTCATCTAAGCGCTAAAGCGCATAGCACCTACTATCCACAACCGTCGTTTCCTCTTGTTTCGAGATAAAATCACTGCCAAAGCTAAAATCGCCGAGCACACAAATGCCGATGAGAAATTATGCGATTTTGCCATTTTTAGCCTAGCTTCAGTTCGGCTAGTCTTCGGAGACGACGGTGCATTGTACACGCTCGAGGGACAAAACATTAGTGTGTAGCCCAGCACCCATGAAACTGACTGACTCTATTGAGGCCTTTGACCCCGATGCGGACTCTCCAAGTACGAAAATGAAAAAGATTTTCGCGTTTTACCATCCACAATAATGCTGTGATTGCCTTCTTTTGCTGTGCGATTGAAATACAACCATCCAGACACGGTGTACAAGTCTATTCGTACCTACAGCAACAACATAATTGCGACTACTGTCCAGTTGCGGCGCTGTGGACGGCCAATGGAGCGCCCAGTGCAAGTGAGAAAATAGTTGAGGGCATTAATTATGCTGTCATTGGCCCTCCCCACTCCCGGGGCCCAGTACATATTATATTATAATAGCGAACCGATAAACTGTTTACGCATAAATCTGGCAGCATTAATCATTTCCAGCACAGGAAAATGTATTTATTGGATTATTTCCGGTTTTCGTCAGGAATGTATTTCACCAAATTATTTGGATAACGGTGCTGCTATAGAGTCGGTTTTGAATGAGTTTTTTTTTTGGTTTGGTAGCTAATGAGCAGCGCGAATTTTTTAGCAATTATTACGGTATTCATATATCGATTTGTGTGTTAAATCAATTATACCTTAAAATGTTCGTTTGTGCTTATTCGGAATTAAAATTTCATAATTGGTTTTTATAGTTCTAATCGACCATGTAATGCCTTGATGTAACATTAAGCTTCTGTCTAAAAAGATGAAACGTTTCACTAAAACACACATACTCTCAAAGTGTCGTCTTCAGTTACAGAAATAGCAGTGCTAAAACCAAAATTTATTGATTGAAAACTTTTAAAGGCGCCTTTTAACAATTATCTTTCTCATATTTCATGTTATATAAATACATTCTCATTCTCCGCACGATATATTAGAACAAGTACGAAAATACAACCTTTAATCTTGTGACAGATCAGCTGCTTCAGATTCTCAGTGAAAAATTTACAACATTTATCACAAGAATTCCACCACCGCAATTGTGATGGAACTGTCAAATGTTGTGAAATTATGTTACAACTGCGTTGAGAGAGATGCATTTGTCTGGAAAGAGTACGAAATTTGATTGCTTACATTATTTTAAATTTCTTACAGAAGGTAAAAAAGCCTAAAAGGCCCCAATGACACTTCTTCCATGCATTAAATTCATTGAAAATGAGTTTAGAACGGTATACAAAATATTTTCCAATGTCAAAAAACCAAACTTAGTGAAAGTGAGTAAACGGCATCTGTCAAAAATATAAAAACTTCATTAAACACGCGGAAATGTCAAAAAATTACATGAAAAAGTAAAATTTTGGCATTTTTAAGATTCTGTTTTTTGACAGTTACGCATTAAACAGCTGATAAGTCTTGAGAAATTTGCTTTTTCAAGCTAACGAGTACATTCTACGTTTCTTGTGAGCAATTTAACAAGTAAATATTCAAAAAATATATAAATTAATTAGAATCGAAGCAATATAATCATTTTTTAAAGAACTTACACGCTTTAATATCGATCGGATTTGACACTAATTTACTTCTGTCTCATCCTCATAAAAATCTAGTTATCTTTTTCTCACATGACTCGAGTTACTGCATTCAAAATACAGAAAATGGAAGTGTCATATCAGGGTGGCAGCACAGAAGTCGTTTTAAGTCATCTTTTTGGCGTTTTCCATTGTATTTTTCCATTTAAAACTCATAACAAATGAGTTGAAACGACTTCTGTGCTGCCATCCTAGCTTCACCAAAGAATATCTCCGGAACAGCTCGAATATTTTCATCGAAACACCAGAAAATTCCGGGAATTTGGTAAAATATAAACTACCACAAACTCGAAGCAGATGCAAAATGTCTGGGGTGATTTATCAAATAGTTTGTCAGAACTTGAGCAAAGGGCTTTAGAAACTTTCGATGGAAACTTACTTATTGATGGTATTCCTTTTTATTTAATTAATAAATATCCTTTAATTTATTTTATTTTTTCATCAGGTGTAAATTCCGTGTGACAAGCTCCATACGTCATCATAAGTGTGTAATTGTCACAAATTATAAATTCAAAATGGCGGGAGCAATATGGCCGGACGAATTTTGCCAATTATTTTCCGATTCCGATGAAAATCGATATCTGGAGGTTTTTAAGGAAGCAAATAACGAATTTATTATCAAAACTTATAATTTCCAAATTTCTTGGTCAATATGGCGGACGAATTTTTCCATTTGTGTTCCGATTCCGATTAAATTCCCAAATTGCCTTATTTACCTGAGAAAACTCCATTTTGTTAACGTATAGGCATGGTAATTTGTTGGTCTCGATATTATTAAAGGTGTGCTAGGTGGGTGATGTCATGATTCTGGGTGGAACTAGTTTCAAGACAACATCAAGGGCGGCCGGAGGGCATATTCTCATGCTGTGGCTATTGTTGTTGTCTTTAAGATCCTTCCCAAATTTGACATTATAGGTCCCGCTTTGAATTGAGACCCAATCTCGCCGAAGGTCTTTACAGACGTAGAAAGGTAGACCCCTGCAGGCAGGCATTTTAGCTATGAGTCTATTCACATCGAAAAAACGCGCTGAAATAACTTTACATTGAAAACAAGCGTTTAATTTTGAAAACGGTGCTTGCTTATCGTAAAAAATATGGCTGAAATTCGGGGCTTTCAGACAACACATTCGTCGTTTGGTGAAGAATTTCTTTGAGTACGAGTCTGTACCCACTCGCCAGCGTTCCATTCTACCGCGTCCGTTCTAATTAGGTTGTTGAAGCATTAGTATCGCCGCCGATATCAGGAGTTCAACGTGAGTGGAACAACTCTAAGCAGAATTGTAAAGCAAAATCCTCATCTCTTCCCATACAAACCGCAACTTACTCCAAGATTGTCGCCGCGTCGCTTGCAATATGAAAATATCGTCTCAAAAATGATGCCGGGCCGAAATTTGTATAACGAATGAAGCCCATTTTACACTCTCTGGCGGAGTCAACAAACGAAACTGTGGGGAATAGAGAATCCAGAGGGCATTCACGAAACACCACTGTACGAAAAAAATGTCACTGTAAGGGCCGGAGTGTGCTCAAAAGTCTTCATCAGACCATTTTACTACAAAAATCAAGAAAACCTCGACGGCGTACGGTATCGTTGCATCTTGTGTGTCCGAAAACTCGTGAAAAAGATCTGACGAATGGATCTATTTTCAATAAGACGTCGCACCTTGCCATAAGGCAGCCACTACGACGAAGATTATGCCAACAAACCGAAGTCCATTGACAAACTAAACCTAACAAACGAGCCGAAGTAACTGCTACGTCCGAAATGCCGGCTAATATTAGGCTATTCTTCTATGTTTAGGGCTATGAGGAGAGCTTCTCGAACCAATTCAGTACGAAAGTTATAGGCGCGCATTCTAAGTCTAGGAAGGCTCTCTATATTGCTTGTATTGTAGGATGCTTTTACAGTTTCTACAACCTCGTACAAAGCTGTCTACCTCTTAAATAAGGATGTTGCACTGCGGACATTAAAGTCAGATGTATCATTTGGCTGATGTGAGATTCGATGACTCTTTCCAATGTCTCAAGTACGAAGGATGTTAGGCTACTCGGCTTATAGTCCTTCGCGGATTCGTGGCCCCATTCTTCCTGTCTTGAGGATGAAGATGACTCTCGCCGATCTCCAACTTACGGGCACATTTTGTACTGTTGGCGGGTCTACCTAAACTATGTTATAATAACATTTTTAAATATCAGTTGAACGTGCAAAACGAACTGGTTTGGCTAAAAACGATGTAGCTATTCATTTTATAATCCAACAGATTATAATACAGAGTCTGTATTGTGTTCACTAAAAGATGCTGCTTTGCTGGTAGTATGTAAGGTGGTACATCGCATTTCATATGTGAATATTTGGCCCCCAATTGGCAAGACTATTCACAATTCGAGAAAAAACCCACATAACATCCTTAGTTACTCTAATCACAAAATTGAATTTGCAATAGGTGGCGCCTGAATCACCAATTGCTTATCACTGTCATTTTATCGATCACTATTATGACTTTTAAAACTGCACAAAAAAACACTGTTAATAAAATTAAAACGTCATTTTCGGTTTCAGTTTTACTTCTTTAGCTTTAACATTGATAAAGCGTTTTTTAGGGCATAGCTCAAAGTAATTTGAAAGATAAAGAATCACACTATATTTTAAAAGTCATTGATAACCTCTGATATTTCTCGATTCTATTTTAGGATCAAAACTTTTGTAAAAAAATTTTTACATAGTATTTTCTCCTTAATCAATTGAAGGCAGTTCTTTGAATATGTCTAAACTTTTACACAGGTACCTTTTTTCACCTTTTGAAATAATAAACAGATAAAATTCCAGCATAGTTTTTGTTAAGCCCACAGCAGGCACCTAAATAGAAACATTTAAAAAAAATTCCATAAATAGAAACCTTGAACAATGTAATTTTGTTTTTTGTTTTCAAATTCAATTTTTTTAATCTGCTTTAAGCTTTCTTTTAGTACATTTAAAGCGGATATAGTTTTGTGGAAATATTAATACTTTTTTTTTTAAAGATTTGCATTCTACACAAATAACCAAGTAAAAAAATTTTTTTAAAGAGAAAAAAAACCTTCCGCAAAACTAGATCACGGCCATTTTGTGTTGGAAGTTTTCTTCTCTACACATTTTCAACAAAATTTCACATTAATAAAGAAAAATAAGAAACTTTTTTTGAACAACGCGAAAAAACAAAAACAAATAAATTAAAGATTGACAAGCTTTAATAATAATAATTCTTGCGAAGCATTGGCTGGAAAAAGCGGTAAGGAATACTCAGAAATGGAGAGGGGCAATGGTCGCGTCGATTAGGCAGTGTGGTGGAATATTTCATAGTTGCAATGCAGTTTTTTTTTCGTTTTCGTAATGAAAATAATTTTATAAAATCGAGTGGCGTCAATAAATTCCTAAACTGCATTCGGGTAATATGCAACCATTTTATTTAACATAGGCGACAACGTTCGCTTGGCAACAGACTTCGACGGCAACGACGACGACCTCACTTTGTTCAGTACATTAACTTTTTCCCTTACCGCACTTCTTCTACACCGCGCTGCTCTATAGTATCTCATGCACGAGCTAAAGGCGACGAATCTGAGGTTTTCGGCTGTAGAAATGAATGAAAAAAAAGTTTTTTTTGAAGCACAAATAAAGGAGGAAAATCATGTGATGACAGAATGTGGATAAATCTGAGAGTGAAAAGGAAATAACAGAAAATTTAATAACAAAAACAAAAAGGCGATGTTGTTGATATGTTTATGTATATGTTTAATAATACATATATATATAGTATAAAGAAAAACGGATGACGGGCGTGGTGGATAGATGGATGGATGGCTGGATGAAATGGGTGCGGGAAGGTGGGCTGGTGTTTAAGGCAAATCAATAATCAAAGAAGTGGATTGTGTTTTCATGGGCCATGATGGCTCCGGAGTCTTTTCACCCACCGCCCGCATTCACAATCCAGCATATCCGAAATGGGGAACGACTTGAAAAGGAACACATCAACCAAAAACACCCTTCCGCCTGCTTGACACCCTTTACCTACTTTTGCCAGCTAACCGACCTAACCACCCATCACAGCCAGCTCCTATTACCACCATGACCCTGTCTCCTACTACGCCCCGTCCTTTCTCACCCACCCCAAAAACTCATGCCCACTCCCCCCAGCCATCCATGTTTCGTACACCCGGTCGCTGGCCTCCTCGCTCCCCCTCCTACCGTTGCCCCGTAGTCCGTGTGTACCCGATTTAACTTTCGTGCCCTGGCCTAGCCTGAGAGCCTGGTGTGGATACTGAGAGCTGGTAGATGGATAATTTCTGGATGCTTCTGTTTTGTCTCTATCTAAATCTGAAAACTGAGATCATCCTGCCATGGACACAGAAAACGGATGCTATGTGCTGGATAAAAAGTCTCTACTAATAATCGAATTTCTTTCAACCTACTATGGCAGTAACTATTATCAGTTAAAACCAAAGAAAATGCGGAAATCTGTTTCAAAACTAACACGTAATTGCGATTGTATCCAATTTAATTGCGTTTCACTATATCGGACGAACAAATATAATTAACATATCTCAGAGCACCGCACCGGAACTGTGCTGTGGTTGTATTCTTGTACTGCGCTGGTCCTCTTGTCGAGCACATTTTTTTTCGTTCATTCCAGGAATTTTTTTTATGTCGTATTACAAAACTCGATTTCTTCTTATATACATACGTATATAATAAAGGCCATATCAAGATATTACAAAAAAAAATTTGTTACAAAGAAAAAAAAACGCTTTTACGATGAGTAATTTGTTTTTTGTTTGACTAAAATCATAATTGCCAGGGGTTGCCAAACGTTTCTTTTACGTGGCGCTATTCTTGTATGTACAATGAAGAATCGTGAACATATTTCTCTCCATATATGTTGGGTACATTCTTGATGAAAATTATGCAGTTGTTATGTAAATCTTAGAAAATGTGCGATTAAAAAACACCCTTTTTCAGTTTTAATCGTCGCATGCTACTTCGGGGAGGAAAATGAGCGATAAACTTTATTATGTTGGCATACGAATTGTAAGTTTTACTTGTCTGCTCAAAGATGGCGTAGGTGTTGAATAAGTTTTAAAGGAATTTCTCTTCAGCTTTAATTTGAATATTTTTTATTAAAAGTAAAGTAAGTTTTATTGTTATGACATTATAACTAATAATTTTTTTTTCTTTTTATTTTCAGGTGAGTAAAAGAGATTCCGTTTCTATCTTCGTATAAATAGGGAGTAAGTAGTTGTTTTTAAGTTCTGTTTTGGCGTTTACAATGACAAAATACGAACGAAATTTAGCAAATCTTTTATTTTAGTCATTTTTATGATGAGAGGAATATTCTGACTGGGAGAGACCCATCAATTATCCTCCAGCTACGAGTTGTGAGAAAAGGATCAAGAAGAAGGCATTGGAAGTCCTAACTACAATGATCTTGCTATGACCTAAGATTGCCCGTCAAATTCTCTTAAGACTGCCTAATTTTCTGTGAAAGCTTAAAGGCTGAAGCACAACCAATCCGTTATGTCCGCTCCGCACGTTTTTCCTTTGTTCTTTTTGACATTCCGTCCGCTTGATTGTGGCTACCGTTCCGTTCGTCTCATGGAAAGTTTATGGAAATGTCAAATTTCCAACTTTTAAAAACGGACGGAACGGATTGGTTCTGCTTGAGCCTTAATGAATCTTAAGGTTTATAGCTGAGCCTGTCTTAAAAGGATTTGACGAGGAATCGTGTTGTCTTAAGATCATTGCAGCTAGAGCTAAAGTCGAATATCAGGTGACACCTTTTATACCAAAGGTGGCCAACTTTTGTATACATAAGATCTATTTTTAACACAGAAATGTGTCGCGATCGACTTGTTGTCCTATCCGTAGTCTAAGTAGAGGCAGATTTGTGAAATACATTGTATGTGAAGACATCTAGCATTACTGTAAATGAAGCTTAAAAGGCAAAGAATCCAAACGAATCCAAATTTGTGAGTGGATGTGCAACACGTTTATCGGTTTTTACTCGGAAGCTCATAACTGAACTCCCTGAAAAGTATTATAGCATGTTTTTTTCAGCAAGAGTTAACCCTTCTAGCACAGAAGGCGCACTTTTCAGCTAAGCATGAAAATCTATATATACATACACATACATACATATATATACATATATATATATATATATATACATATATAGAGTTTCCCTTCTAACACAGAAGGCACACTTCCCAGCAGGGCTGAGAAATATTTACCACTGCCGTGGCTCAGCTGAGACATGCAAACATAAAATATTAGTAACATAAAAATTATTACATAAAAACACAAATCCAAATTAACATATAACCCACGCAAGCAACAGGAAACAAAGATGGTCACGTGAGATTAAAAAGACTCCTTTTAAGGACATCTTTACTAATGCTCACGCTAAAGACATTAATATTATTGTTAACATTAATGAACATGCGGTTTACAGGTTCAAATCTACCGTAATTAGTATTAGAGGAGTTGATTTGTAAAAGAGGTGGACCTCTCAGATTATAACGACTCTCTCTAAACGACGCACGGCGACCTAAAAAACCTGAGTCGACCTTTCCATTAAGTAGCTGATGAACAAATACAACATCGGCCACCTCTCGACGCTTTTTAAGAGAGCTTAAGTTGAGTAACTTAAGCCGGGATTCATATGATGGAAGAACTATTGGGTTTTCCCAAGGAAGATGATTCAGTGCGAATCGAACGAACCTTCGTTGAACCGATTCAATAGTTCTAACATGCGAAGAATAGTGAGGAGACCAAACCTGGGAGGCATATTCAAGTAATGGTCTGACAAGAGAAATATATAAGTGTTTAGTAACCAACGGGTTATTAAATTCCTTGGACCACCTTTTTATAAAACCCAAGACTAAACTACCTCTGGAAGAGATATAGTTGATGTGAGTGGAGAAATCCAGCTTACTATCAAATCTAATCCCGAGATCTTTAACCAAATTAACACGAGGGATACCCTCATCAGAAAAGGTGTAGTTAAAAATTATAGGATCACGTCTCCTACTAAAAGTCATGACTTCGCATTTACCAATATTAAGAACCAGGTTGTTGTTAGCACACCAAGAGTAAAAGGTATCAAGGTCACTCTGCAGAAGTTTGCAATCCTCCATACTCTTTATGTGCCGATACAATTTGATGTCATCAGCGTAAATCAATATTCTGCAGTGTCTTAGTAAGGGAACAATGTCATCAATTGATAAGATGAAGAGGAGAGGGCCAAGATGACTTCCTTGAGGGACACCGGACGACGCTTCAATGGTTATTGATTTGGATCTACGAAAAAGAACTTGGTAGGTCCGGTCAGTTAAGTAAGACTGGAACCATACTAGAAGGGCTTGCGGAAAGCCTAACATTCTTAATTTCAGAATAATAATGGAATGGGAGAGCTTGTCGAATGCCTTACTAAAATCAGTGTAAACACAATCAGTTTGACTACCGGAAACGAAGCCTTCGACAGCATGAGCAGTGAACTCAAGAAGATTGGTGGTGGTGGAACGAGCTGCAAGAAAACCATGTTGATTCGTTGAGATCAGCCTCTTGCAGATAGGAGCGAGTGTGGAATAGATAATTGATTCAAAAAGTTTCGGTATAGCAGACAACTTAGCAACAGGCCTATAATTCGATATTTCACTCTTGCAGCCACTTTTGTGAATAGGAATTATGAACGAATTCTTCCACAAAGTGGGGAAGTACCCTTTATCCAGGGATTTTTGAAAAAGGATTTTCAGTGGAGACTGGAGAACCTCCACACAGGCCTTAAGGACAGCAGGAGGAATACCGTCGGGGCCAGGAGTAAAGTCAAATGGAAGATCGTCAATATGTTTCACGATATCGGCTATGGTAATTGAGAGAGGTAAAAAATGAGCCTCTCGGTTGGGGATAATGTGGCGAAAATTATTGTCGTCAGGCTGAAAGTCTGCAGATGAGAAAGATTGATGAAAGAATGACGCAAACATGTTGCAAATCGCGGGCGAGTCACAGCTAGACCAGTTCTTGTGCTGCATAGTATTAGGGTAATTATCAACTTTTTTCTTCGAGTTGATAAATTTGAAGAAGTTTCTGGAATCAGTAAAAAGGGCAGAGAACTTCTGGCGATACATAAAAGAGTGAAACACTTCAGTTATCTTTTGCAAGGACGAGAATTTAGTAGGTATGTATAACCCCAAAGCGCTCACCTTTATTTTAAATAAAAATTCGAAAAGGCTTCACGACGTCAAGTTTGACAGATCGACTTCATCGGCCAGTTTCCAATTGATATTCGATGCATTGAAGGAAAGTCCAACAACGAACCCAACACGGAATTTGCTGTTCCCAATAGAAAAAGTGTACTGCGACATCAATCAAGACGAAATTCGATTTTTCGTTCCTGAACCCTTCCGACAGTTAAGACATAAAAAAACTACACTGAATCATCCAGACGACTAGGTTAATAAGCGACTGAATGATTGAAATTGTCCACAGAACTTTCAAGGCAGCGATCGTGTGTTATCAAACAAAGAGCTGGTACACAATCAGGATTTCGAGGAGCACTTACTTCCTTCTCTTCTCTCTATCTTCCGGCTAGAGCTGCTGTTCGACATTCACTCTATACGAAAAAATAGATTGTCGACAGTACAAAGGGACTTTCCCTAAGCCTCTAGTCTGTTACATAAAAAAAAAACAAAATGAACCCAGTAATACGAGCAGCCGCTGCAGAATTGGTTTTTGGAACAAGCAGGAAAGTGACAACGCTGCCAAAAAGAATGAAGAAAGAGCTGAAACCGATTTTAAATGCTCGAAGAATGTTTTTGGCATTCCTATCAACTTTATGGAAATTATTTAAATCCCGAAGTCCGCCAAAAGTTTCTTTTAGTTGAAAACAAAATACAAGACCAACAGAAAAACATCTGCTTATTTTGACAACCATTAACATTCGCACTATGGTGTTAAATTGTGGTTTCGGTTTCTAATTTTCAATTAGGGGTTTCCCTACCGTAAATGAAGACGAGCTAAAGGATTGCTGTTACTTTCTAAAGCCACTATTAGATGGCGCTGCCATAGAAAGCTTCGTTGATCATTCGGCGATATTGAAAATGACCGCGTATATATGGGCGACATCTAAAATGACCGCTACTTTAATTTGCCAATTGTGTTCTAATTACAATGAAAGAGGGTATCTAGGAGGCTTTAAGGTGACAATTAACGAATTTGTGGTAAAAACTTATAAATTCAAAATGGCCGCGCCAATAAGGTCCACGAATTTGGCAATTGTATGCCGATTTCAATGAAAGTCTGTACTTGGGGTTCTTTAAGGTAAGAAATAAGGAATTTATGATCAAAACTTGTAGTTTCAAAATGGCGGGGCCAAGATGGCGGACGAATTTTGCCATTTGTTCTCCGTTTCTAACGCAAAAAGGAAAGAAATCTTATATTGGAACTGGAATGAGATAGAATGGGATCTTCTTTGATACATTGACTAAACTTGACTACCCTTATTGGATACCGTGTATTTCTAGCTCATGCTAAAATATATCCATATCAGTAGCCAGCCCATTGTAATCGTAGTTAACAAATCTCATTTTTCATGCTACTTGATATAAAAATTCCAATTATTCCAATTTTTTTTTTACATAAAATATTCAAAATGAAAAAATTTCAGATTTTTCTCTCCCTATCACCGAAAATCCAATGTGGAGACTTTCTTTTTTTTTTGTTATATATATAAAACAAAAAGAGAAAAGTTTTTCGGAAATGCAAATCTAGGACGAAAGCCTGTACATCCTCTCAACTATATCACTTTCGTAGGGAATACGAAAAAAATCCATAAAAGGTAGCAAAGAAAAAAAAACAAGGAAATAATAAAGAACGGAACAGAGTGGAGCCACTATTAAAAGGAGTGAAAGGGATGCAGAATGAAGTTTTTGGAATTAAGGATGAGGGGGTGAATGAAGAATATAGTAGAGGCTTTTAGGTGGATGTGGGTGAAATGTAATTTTCTACTTCTCCAATCCAGAGGAACCATGGATGTTTTCTTATTCATGAGCGTCCTAAATATATATGAATGTATATATGTAACAGAATATATTGTCTTTTCTATTTCCTGGCCCTTTTTACACCTTTCAATGGTGGTTTCTATTCTGCAAGAAAATAAATAAATATTTTGCAACATCATTGGGTACAAATTTAGGATATCAAAAAGTCCCGTTAATGCTTTAAGCTTCGGCTCTGTTTTTATTCCTCTTCCCTCGCAACTAAAACTCCCTTAAATTCAACATTTAAAGGTTAGGTTAACATCTCATCTAGCACTAAAGCAGCCAATTTACAGAAGGCCATCTTTCTCCAATTTAAGAGTCGAAGCAACCCCAAAAATTACCACCATGGCCCATCAGTTATAGTTCACTGGTTGAATGCGAGCACCAGGAACATCCCTTATTTTTGCTCCTCGGTATGGTGCTCCTCTTGCCTCCTCCTTCTCCTCATCCTCCTCCGCCTTTAACCTGGACTACTGTGAGTGTACGATGGCGGTGGCTGGATCGATCGATTTTTCCGGCATGCCGTCGTCCTCGTCATCATCAATGTCTACAAGGGTGCAGGGTGCCACTGGTGGTGCTTTCTGGCATTTTTGTTTCCCGTTTGACTTTGTAGCCGCCTGGTGGGTGGCGCTGGCTGCTGTGCTATGCTTGCTGTTTTCCGAGTTGAGAGGAGAGTATTTTGGTGGTGACGGTAGTGCTGTGGAACGTTATTGTGTGGCAGCATCGCCAGTTTTTGGCTTGACGATGGGTATCTTTTATATATCCTGCTGGGACACTCGTGTTTAGGAAACTGGAGTATTTTTCTCCCACGCCTCCCCCGGCATAACAGTGGCTCTCACATCTTATCCTGCTGCTGCTGTTGGTACACTTGCTCCACATATATGAATTTTCTCTACTCTTAAAGCTTGTTGTTTTTCTCTCCATCTCCCCTCCCTCCACTTTTTTTTTTTACACAGCGATGAAGTAGGTACTGCTTTAAGACAGATTTTTTCATCGCTGAAAAAAAATTTTCCTTCTCTTGTTTTTATTCAAGAGTAAGTGGAATGAAAGGAGGAAAATGTCTTTTTTACTTGGGAAAATTTTCATCAGATTACACTACACACCTCTACTAAAGGTTAAGTCCCTTGTAAGTATGCGGTTGTGGAAAAGTTAAGTAAGTGTAGTCGTGCAGAGGGATTTGTTTTTTTTTAAATCTTGGCTGCATTTTTTTTTCTCATCGGTTAAATTAATGAAATTTTTTTAATGCAATGGCGGCCATTATTATAATAAAAAAAATTAATTTTCAAAAAAAAACAAATCGATTTTATAAGAAAACATTCTTTTCATGTTTCTGCCTTTACAAATATTCAAAAAAACACTCGTCTCCCCCGGCCCCTCTGCCCACGTATATTTGATATTGAAGTCATAACCTAAAAATATGAAAAATCGATTTTCCTTCAAGTTAGTGTGTCGTTCCGTGTTGAAAAATTCTATTTTTGTTTATAGACTTACAAGAAGTACATAATTCTGCTATTTATTAGAAAACGTTAACTTGTATTGCGCGACGACTTCTCATTTGTCGGAAACGAAAGTGTTACGGCCACAAACATATAAAAAAAATATCGAAGTTTTTTTTTAATAGTGCTTCTTAGAACGGAAGAAAAAATAAATAAATTTGTATCGGGGTGAGTTTAGTATATATTTTGCTTGTTTTTATAAGTATTGAATGTTGACGTGACTTAGTATAAGAAGAAGAAGAAGAATTGACACGTGCCTTTAATGTTTGACGTAATATATTAAGGAAGAAGAAATTCGTGTTTTTTTTGGTTTTATTATTATTATTGAAAGATTTTCGTTTGTTTCAAGGTTTTTGGGAAATAATACTGATTTGTAATTTGTGTTCAGTTCGTTGGAATTGGTTTAACAAATTGTAGTTACGCTGAATTTATGTTGATTTTAAAGAGAACAGGAACAACCGATTTTGAGTTATTGGAGTTATGATGTAACTGTCACAATTATTAGCATGATTTTTATAGGTGTTGTGCTAAAACCAGACTGCCATAGTTTACTTGTACTAGATATAGTGACAGACAGCTGTTATAGTATTCATTTAAATTCTAAAGTATTAAACATGTTTTAGGAAGAAATTTTAGCTCGGCGAATGAACTACTGAGGAGCTATCTCCCTTGGGAGGGACATAATAACTAGAGGTTATAGTATCTCTAATGACCAATCAGTGCTCACAAATGGAGTTCCTTAAGGCTCCATACTAGAACCACTTCTATACTTGCTCTATATCAACAACATCAAATACTCAAGGATCAGTGAAGAATATGATATATTTGCAGATGATACTAACCTGTTATATCGAGATAGAACTGCGGAAGAGCTAAAAAGTAGCATGAACAGTGTCCTGCAAGCTTACGAGTGGGCAGATGGAAATAAACTAAAAATAAATGAAAGAAGACTAAGTACATGATATTCTGGACCTTAAAGCTTTTGTTACGAAAAGCGAAGAAAGGTTGTTGAGCCGTTAAAGCAGAAGAAGAAGCCATGATATTCTATCAGAAAAACAAGGCAGATATCAGAATTACGATCAAGACAGGCGAAGAAAAAATAGCTAGGGCAACTGAAGTTGCCTACCTAGGACTTTTAATTGATGATAAGCTGAACTGGAGAAAATATATAGGAAAAACCCTCACTTAATAGGAACCCAAGCATACACAACTACGTTACAAGAAACATGGACAACTTAGACCAACCTAGAACAGACAGAAGAAGGAAGGATCTTCTTAATACTGCGACGGAAATATACAACACTCTACCGGACTACATGAAATCGGCTCCGTCCATGCAAAGTCAGACTATATAAAACATTAGTCCGCGCAGTTCTATGCTACGGATCTGAGGCTTGAACATTGACTCAATAAGCTGAAAATCAGCTTAAAATCTGCGATCTTAAGAAGAATATTTGGTCCAGTAAAGGTTAACCAAAATGAGTGACGCATTTGAATAAACGAAAAACTTCAAAAAATGTATGACGAAATAAATATAGTCAGATACATAAGATTGAACAGACTGCGATGGCTCAGACACGTTGTACGAGCTTCAGAAGATAGAATGCTAGGCAGGATTTTTAATGGTAGACCATCAGGAAGGAGATGAGTAGAAAGACTAAGAAATAGGTGGATGGATGGCATGCTAGAAGAAATACGGAAACTAGAACAGGAGATTTCGAGAGGCCCGAGTCCTGCATTAATTACATATTCAAAGATATTACTCTTTTCGCTTGCCACCACTGTCAATAGTAACAATGTGACTGCAGCGGTTCCATTCATATTTCGAATATTTTTTACCAGCGGTTATGTTAGGTGTAGTAATGGCTGACTCCAGTGCTACCAGACCCCTACTGAGTTTTGATGGTTACTAAGCCATCATGCACAGGTAGTTTATCAATAATTTTCAGTCAGTTTTTGATACCGCCGAATCGGACCACTTTGAGCGGGTCACTTTTCGTCCTTGTAAACACAGCTTCGGGCGACACACCGTGTTAACAAACGGTCTACCATCTAAGTACTAATTCCGCTTAGAACAATTGAGGACCGTTTTTTCAAAACTGCATAACTCCAATTTTGACAAAAATGAGTTTTACATATCATCGCCTTATTTTAAATGATCTCTTTCATTTGGTGTAATCATATTTTCAATAAACTTATTATTTTACATACTATAAGTATTTAAAAATTGTCAGTTTTTGCAAAACACTCAGTTTTCTTTCAATTTGTATAACAAAAAATGCTTCTCTTGAAAAATTAAGTTTTTTCAAATGATGAGTTTTGAAAAAACGGTCCTCAATTTGACTTGGAGGATGAACGTAAAACCCTTTATTTAGTGTGAAAGTGTATAACCCTTTCATATGGAAATTTGAAGCTCAGTTCATTGCCCCTTGAACTAGTAATGGCATGTGACAACAAGCTTTAGTCGAAAGAAATTATAGAGAAAGATGACACAAGAAAGAAAGATGAAAGAAGGCAAAATTTCAAAATTCCGAAAATTGCCTCACAAGTGACAACACATTAATGTTATAAAAACAAATTCGAACTTTCCTGTGAATTATATCGCCTGGAGGAAATATTTCCATGTTTCGTTCAATTGTTGTTAACGAGCATTCGTCCCACTTGAAACCGAGAACGATCTTGTTCCGGATTCAATTTTGACATTTACTTATGTTAAGTGCTGCCATCTTGAAGATTATTTCAAACTCAACACACAAGCACACTTGCTGCTGCATTCGCTAAATAGAAAATGGAATATGGATTACAAAAACTAAACTTGTGAACGACTCTCATCTCCTCTCCAGGTTCCTGTAAAAGCTTATTCTCTGTGTTTGTATTTTATTTTTCTATAAACCAACCTTTCATCGCACGTCAATCAATCAAGTCTCATGCATATTACCCTCGGCTTTATCGATTTGTCTGCGCCTCTAAGCATATTTTCCCCGGCCGTAGCTGATTTTCCACCCTAACTCCAGAGCTTGTCACGTCACATTTCTTGGTTTTTTTCTGTTATTTTTTTTTAGCGGAATTCAAGTAAAATTTTGAGGTGTCTCCAAGCGGTGGGCTACTGACTTCACGTAATTCTGCGCTTTTGAACCGAGGCCGTTTTCATTTCATGTGATGGCGTGGCTTGATAATCTACCGCTCCCCTTCTTGCACGGCTGGTTCAAGTGCAGACCGAGGTGAATACTTGGATCTTGTGCTGATGGAATCGGCCCGGTCGATGGGTGCTATAGTGCTGTTTCTGTTGCTGCTGCTGCTGGTGCTGATGCCGGTGCAACAGACGCCAGCAGCCAACTGCATATAAGGCCCCCAAAATGGAACAGTGGAGCTGGGAGAATTTCCTTCGTACATTGAAGCCGTTATCCATCTATCTGAGGACAGGCGTTTTATGCAAGACTTTTTGAAGAATTTCATGCTCTCCGTATGTGAGCTTGGCTGGTTGCCGGTGACTAACTATAGAGGAGACCTCTCGGTATCCATTTTCTGGATTTATTTATCATCGAGAATAACCTCGTGCTAGTGTTGGATATCCAGGGAGGGCTCAACTGAATTGAGTTTACGAGTGCTTATGGGCTGAAGGCTGCACAGTTATAAAGTGGTGTGGTGGTGGACATGAGATGTCGTCACAATCACAGCCACTAGAGCAGCAGGCAGACCTAGGCCTCCATTTGAAATTGGCTTTAGCTTCTATTTTATGCTAAAGCAGTCGAAATCGCCGCCATATTGGGGAGACCTGGGTAGCTTTAATCAATTTTCCTCGAGTATTAATGCTTTTCCACGACGATATGGCTTACACAGGGTGGATATCACACACTAGAACTGGGGCTCCATCAAGCTCCTTGGTCCTACATATCCTGTATACATATCGAGGAGTTTATTTGATGCTCAAAAGGGAGGGCACCAGGGGAGTTTTCTGTAGAGTTGAACAGAAGTATTGAAGGTGGTTTGGGTTTGGGGCTTGCGATTTTTTTTCTGCCTTTTTGTTTTTTTTTTGTTTTTTTTTTGCCTCGAAGTAATTTTTTTTTTGCTTTCGTGTAGTTTTTCCCTGTGATGCTCTCTGTGTGGTGTGGTGCTGCAGCTCTCTAGTAGCAGCAGCACATGAAGAGGCTCTGGGAATCTGGTGGATGTTGAATGGTACACAAAATGAAAGGAAGAAGATTTCCAACGGTAATGGGGAGTGATGGTGGTGCTGTGGATGGGGTTGGGGGAGGTGTAGAGGAGGAGGTTATGTTGTCTACCCAACCAACTTTTATTGTTGTCGTTGTTGCCGCTGCTTGTTGTACTTTTCCTCATTTTAATGCTTCGGGTTTGGGTGACTGAAGGAAAGTATTGATTTTAGTTGAGTTTTTTTTTTTGCTTTCTTTGGGGCTTATGTGCGGTTCTTGTTTTACAAAAATGCGTTCTTGCGCGGATCAGTCGCCATTTTGATTAGAAAGTTCATATATATATTTTCTGTAGATAAAGTTTTTCATTTACTGAATTTAAAATCGGATTTAAGCACAGCTTATAAATATAAATATAGTGAGAAAGTTATCTAAATAAAAACATGCATGTAAGTAATTGTCACATTGCAACACAATTCTCTATAAAATGGCCACCAACACCTGATAAAACATTTCCTTTACACATTTTATAGCAGAAATCGAAAACTACTAGTAATTTCCTAACATTTTCTTATCTTTTAATTTATAAAATGGCGAGGTTAATGTCTACTTAGATATAGAACTGTTTAAATAATCAGTTTCAATGCATGATAAATAAATTTTGTTTCTTTATTTATATCTACGTAAGAAATTGTAAACAGCTGGAAGGAAATGTGCTTTATTATTATTGAAAGTCGTGATAAATCATTAAATAAATAGAAAAGTAGGAATGATTGCCAGTGGGTGTAAACATGGTGTTAACGAATTTTTCCAACTCGAAGTAGATTAGAGATGGAATTTTGTATTTAGTTGCGAAGTGGTGATTGTTTGTTTTAATTTTATTTTTTTACTATTTGCTTGCAGAATTTAATAATGTAATCTTTAAATTCCAAGATATAGAGGAAGAGATGAATTGTAGATTATCCCAATTAAATGACAAATATGTAATATATTTCTGACGCCAAAAGAGGTACATGGGGCTTCTTTGTATTATTGTGATGAAATCTTTGCTAATTGTAGCTCTTTATATGGTTAATTTATCTTATTGACACAATATTTATATTCTAATTGATTGTTGCAGTATTACGCCATCCAAAAAGTTCATATATGGCATACATATATGGCGTCCCAATCGGCAAATCCATATAATTTTTAAATAGTATCCTTCAAACGAAATGTGTCAGAATTACATGACATTCCGACCATTAGTTAACAAGTCACAGTGGTTTTAGCGACGCTACTTTTATAATTTTCAAAGCAATAGAAAGGTCTGAATTTCGTGTGTTGATAAAGCATTAATTTTAATGGGAAAAAGTACCGTTCAAGCAAAGCAATGGCTTGACAGGTGTGTTTTAACTTTGCTCCGAGAAGACAAATGGTTGAGAAGTAGTCTTCTAATTTTAAACGCGGTGGCACAAACACCCATGTTGCAGAATTTCTGGTCGTCCAAATTCGGCCGTTGTTGCATTATAATATAAAACAAGGTTCACAAAATCGTTTTGGAAGACCGTCAAGTACAGTTTCGTGAGAAAGCTGACTACCGCGTTTGCTCACTGTTGACCATTCAGAGCGCCTTTTGGACTTGTTAAGGCGAAATAAAAAGGATCTTTAATGCGATATATGACAATGGATGAAACGTCGTTGTAATAAGCCTATTACTAGTTAGTTTTCGGAGCAGGACAGAGCAGAACAGAATGGATCAGCAAGCAATTAAACTTCAAACAACAACGTTAGAACAACTTAGAACAGAAAATTTAATGAACGCCTTTTTGTACTTTTTTGCTCGACATTTTCCCTTTCGCTCTTTTTCACTAAAATGTAAAATGAAAATGGATTCTCATAATTTCATATACACATCTGTCTTTCAAAATTAAAAAAAGCAAAAAAAATCTTGTCCAGAAGTGTTCTAAAAAAAATCTATAACAAAAAAGTACAACTTAGAATACTTTAGAACAACTTAAAACACTTTCGAACAAAAAATAACAAGTTTTAAAATTATTGAACGCCAAAACCTGTACTTTTCTGTTCTAGATCGTTTAGGACTGACTTATAAATACACAAAATGAATTTATCACTTTTCAACGAGGCTATCCCCTATTCTAAATTGTGCTTTTGTGATTCGTGCTTGCCATTAATAGTTCGTGACTATTCTTGTGACTATCAGCTGTTTTGATATTCTAAGCACCCAGTCGCGAGAAAAATAACACAAAACTCATATCTAATGGTGAATTCGTATTCGTGTTAAAAGATAAACCAAAATCTGGGTGACAACGTACCCCAAAAAATATTGATTCAACAAGACAAGAGTGTATGCGAGGGTCTGACCACTTCTCATCGACCCTGTCTATGCTAGAAACTAGCACTTTTTATTCTTGTAGCCTGCTATTTATGTATATACTCGTACCACACACTTGTGATTGCGTTGTGACTTGTGGCTGCCTTTAGAATAGAGGTATATATTGGATGAATAGAATTGGATTGCCTTACCGTTGTAGTTTTATTAGTCAACCTACGAACTCATTGATGCCGGATTCATCGTTGCGGATGAGTCGCGTCGCACAAATTTCCCAAAAAGAGAGTCAGCTGAACTTCGATTCATTGTTGTAGTCATAGTGTGCCGCACATTTTGTATGATTTGACAGTTTTTCAGACAATTTTCATCAAAAACATATGACTTTTTTGACAATTTTTAAAATCCGCCGCACAAAAGTTGAAGTTGGTTCAACTTTTTTTGAGAGAGAAAAAAAAATCCCAAAAATTTCCCAAAATTGAGAAAGGTATAATTTTTCATACAAAAAGTATGCGCGCACATAAGTGCGGCGCGAATCATCCGCAACGATGAATCCGGCATGACTGATTAGTCATCTTGAGACTTAGTCCTTAGTCATCTTCAGTCTCATCTGCGGAGGGAGTTTCCGATCCGCCGGATCTGGGAATCGAGGCAATTGCCTTTTGAAACTTTATTTTTCTTTCTTGTTTTAGCAACAACAACGCAGGAACTGTCAAAATAGTCGTTCCGCTGTCCGCTGAAAATATTCATTCAAGCTGTCCGCTCACACCCTATCGTCTTCTCTCACTCTCTTCCCCATAAAGCCAGTTCGTTCTATCCTTTTGTCTGTTCGGTGTCCGGTAGGGTAATGTGTTACTGCGATTATTATGGTCGACTGTACGTCAAAGTTTACGATGACAGTTATATGACAGATACGTACGTTCACGTTATACAGAAAAAAGGCAATGTAAAAGAGAAATGTCATTTTAGCGCTGACGTCATTAAGTGACCATTTTTTCTACGGTATTCAAAGCTGTCAGTCTCTTTTACATTACCTTATTTCTGTATAACGTGCGCATACGTCTATTATAGTTCAGGCTTTAGTATAACTCTTTTTCATCATGATATATCGATATTTTTTGCGATTTCTAATTTTTAATTTCGATTTCTGTACAATAAACGAACAACAAACTCCCCTTGCCCATCTTCAATATACTTTGATACTTGGATACCAATTAACATCAATTTAGCACTTGCAACCTTCCTCCACAAAATATAATCGTACTTCTCACATATACAGCATGTGTTTACTTAAAAATATCGAGATCCCATAAAATTCTCCTCTTCGATACTTTGATTACATAAACACAATACAAACCGAAATAAATTAAAAAATAAAATATGCACAATATTTCTCCGTGAGATCGTCAAGTAGTATTAATAATAATGGCGGAAAATTTCAATTTTATAAACGAGCATGTGACCTAAATATCGTTCAAAAATAAAAAGTCGCCACCATCTTTGCTTTTTGCTTATATTTACTTTTTGCTTTTTTCTGTAAAACATTTTTTTAAATCATTTATAATATAATTATCTGCCGTCCCCTTTACCATAAAGTATATTATGTATATGGATACTGTATGTGCGCGAGAACACGTCACCATCAACATCATCATGAAGAACGACTTTTTAAGTAAATGAGTTGCGTCTTTTTAGGCAATGAATACGAATTCAATCTGATTACGAATTTCTGTTTGTTTCGCGTGCGATTTTTAGTACAGAATTTCTATAAATAGAACACACACCGCGAATGATGATTCTTCCTAAATCTAAACGTTCTTTTTTTGTGTTTTTATATAAAACTAAAGAAAATTCATTGTCTTTTCGAAAAAAAAAAAATATAATTTCTAGGTCCGCCATGTTGTTTCCACAGTGGCAATGAATAAAATCGTTACTCGAACGTACCCTACGGTATCCACATCATATTCCACTGGCTCTCAACTAAATCGAGTTCATAGCATTTCGAGGTTTTTTTTTACTCGTCGTCGTTGTTTTTTTTCTTGTTTTTTTTATTATGGCTCTGTGCTTGCCGGAATGGAATACTTTTAAAAACGACATCGGCAACGGCGCACATAACTTTACAAAAAAAAAACAAATAGGAAAAAAAAACGTTGAGATACAGCCAGTCACAAAAACAATGCATCGTCGTCGTCGCGGTGTTGAGAATCGAGAGGAGATGATTCGTGTGAGGAACAACACGAAATACAAAAAAAAAACACAGAAATAATACAAATCACAAGACAACAAGGGGCAAGCTCTGGGCATCAAGTAGTAGCAAAATGGCGAGTTTTTTAGTTTTTTGGGATCGTTCGATTTATATACATATTCATTTTCACAGTGCGACAAAGGTAGCAATGCCTTACACGAAACAGGGCATCTGCTGTATACACAAGAAGAGCATCTAGATTATAATCGCATTGCAGCAAAAGCCTGCGCTTCTAATATCTCTCAGTGTGGTTGGTGTGATAGAAAAGCAAAACTTAATAGTTGGCTTCATCGATGCAAAATTTATGCGGCAACTGTACAAAATACTCTTAAAAGGCGACCATTACCAGGAGTGAGAGATATACCCAAGAAGATATTAAAGCAGACACAAAACAACAACTAAAGCAACAACAACAAAAAAGTTACCGATTTTCCCATTTACTCGACCGAGTGTATATATGAGGCACCACCATCCCATGATGCTTGTGCTTGCTTCTCTTCTCTAATGTGAATTGAACCAGAAATAAAATGGACAAAAGGCAAAACGCAACGTCACGTCACTTCTCTTGTAGCATTGTAATGTGATTTGCGCGTTGTGCGCGCGGCGGCAGGCTAACAACCTCTCAAGAAATATTGCGTTGCCTTGGTATGACTGTGATATGGTACTACTACCATCCGATCCATTCGCGCGCGCGCCCGCACGTCTTACGTTGTGTTTCGATCATTATAATCGCCCTCGTCCCGCACCGCATTCATGGTCCCGCGCCGGTGTTCTTCTCAACCCTGCCTGCCTGCCACACAACTTCCTTACCTCTATCAGTTTCAGCAGTCCGTCCACTCTGCAGATTGCCAGATCGGATCGTGTTTTTAATATTTAATTCCCCAGCACAGCCCCTCAACATCGACTCATCTCTTGGGTTATTTTCTAACTCTTTAATTTCCCAGTCAAGTCCAGTTGTTGTGTTGTCAGTGTCTGGTGAAGTGCACACACATCATGAAAATTCATTAAAAAAAAAAACAAATCCGAAATGGAGCCATCTTGTTCAGCAGCAGAAGACATTTTGTGAACAATTTCTTGCAAAATTCCTTTCCGTCGCTGCCGCCGCCGCCGTCTCCTGCCTGCCTGCCTGACGTCTCTAGCTAGCGCCATCGCTATTTGGTGGAGGTCAGTTCAACTTCAACCTTTTAACTAAACCGCCATGTTGTACTCCTGGTCAAGATTTTCTTACTAAAATCTCATCGAGCAAAACATCTGGGGCTTCCACATCTGCGCCATTTTCTGTAAGTACCAACAACAAAATCTGAATTTTTGCATATAAATTGACATCACCTCAGCCAAATCCGAGAGATAATCACGCTTTTTTTCCTTAAGAGGAAGCTAATCAGCATTTCGTCAAGTTAATAATTCCCCGAGTACGAAAGTGTGTCTGGGGCCTCACAGCGCATGCCCGTTGCGACTTATTTTTGTATCTGGTGCGAGAGAGGAGTGTTGCAAGTGTTTGTCTTTATCTGGTAGGCAAAGTCTTTCGCAATCGAAAATTACTTTTTGGCTATAAATTATAGGATCGCCTTTTTTATTAATTGAATGGTATTTATAGCAGCGCGTTAACAGTGGCATGTTAAGTTGTGGATTGTATTCTAAGTATGGCGTTTTTGATGACAAATGGCGTGGAAGTAATCTGTTTTTGTGATAATAATTTTTGAGGTCTTATAATTTTGAGTGATAAGGTAGTTTTTTAGATAATGTACGGCTATGCATTGATTGTTTTGAAATTGTTTGCATAGATATTGGAAATTGTAATTGCTTTCTTTTGAGGGCATGTTTGCCAATTCTAGTTGCTGGTCTAGCCTACGTTTCGCACACCTAGTCATTTCTATGGTGCTTTGCGTTACAATACACTAGCTTAAGGTTTGACGTTTGCATTCTCATTTACTGTGGCGTTAAGTGAAATAAATAAAGTGTCAAATAGAGCAATTGCGCGAGTGAAAGGTTGTAACAAATTAACAGTGCTTTGCGGATAAAAGTGGAAGTGGAAGAAAGAAATCCAGAAAACCCGAGACTAGCGTTTTTGGAGTCGGTTACTGCTACGACCCGATTCAAACCAGCCTCAAGGACAAGAGAGGAACCTACCGAAAACGGTAGATCACAAATTGATACATGGATAGTTCAACTAAAGCTCACTGAGATGGGTCTTAGATCAAGAACGACAGTCAAGAAACTCCTGCTAACGAGAAAAATCAAGAAGAAACGCTTGGGGTGGATGCTGGAATGACGAAATTTGACAGTTGCCGATTGGAATCGGATGAATCTACATTAAATCTAGCCGGAACGAACGGCCAGAGTTCGACGGAGAATGCAAGCAAGATGTTTTGATACATACAGTCTTTTCACTGTCAAGCACTCCAGTTACATATGTTATACTTAAGGGAGTAGGATTTCCCATAATCCTCCAAGGGTCTGTGGACTCTGGGAAGTACGAAGAAGTAATCGGCAGGAGCGTTATTCCTGTAGAATCTTATCGGCAGTATCCCAGATGAGATTTTTCAACAAACAATGCAAGTGCTGGGATTTTTTGTCATTGCAACAACTGACTATTGTCGTTCATTCTTTAGGAACCTATATATATATCTCCCTTTGCACTGGCAGTTTCTATCAGTCTCTGTCATCAAAATATACGGGTTGAATATCGATAAGTGTACGCGATGCAGTGCAATCAGAAACTGTGTTTCAGAAAACAATATCAGTCGAGGTGCAACGAACGTCATTTTTACTTCTTTGACAACTGTCCGCTGACGTGCAGGTGGTTAAGAGTAAAATGGTCGGCAACCACTCCAGGAGTCGTGAGTTTTCTTCTCGCACATAAACGTACTCTTTAGCCCTACCATAATTCCTCGCCTTTTGTAATTATCTTTGTTTTTTTTATAAAATTTCACGTGCTTCCCGGTTATCTTATCGCCTATAACATAGTGAGGTAATCATTGTTGAAGTTAACGAATCAGCCTTTGTCACAGAAATATATTTGGGTGATAGCTACTACCTGATAATCATTCTATCTATATTTTTCGTAAAGTATTGCTTTTTGATATGATTTATTTCTTATCACGAGCTATCAATATCTTACTACAACCATTTCTCATTGTTTTAATGATGGATGTTTAGTTCCTTAGCGACAGCAAGACTTTCGTGGTTGTTTAATTTTATTTTCAACATTTTGTCATATACACATCTCGAATCGGTTTATTAGATCAAGAGAACAAAACTGTGTTAAATGTTGCTTCATACATGCACTCCAAACCCGAAAAAACATGTAGAAATATATAACACACCTGAAGATCTGTCATACAGTGAAACTCGAACGTACCCAAGGATGAAGCATTGAAATTTTTATAGTTAGCCCAAACCTCTATAAAAGCTCAGGATTCAGAAATGATGCGTCCCAATATAGTGGAGCCATGTAGAGTTTGATGATAGGCTCGATAGATTGCGCAAGGTGCGGTCGTCTGGGTTCCCGAAAATAGGAACATAGACGGGAACGAGAAAGACGTCTACGTAGCCAAGCAGGGAGTGTCTCTCTGTAGATCGGAGACCGAGAAGATCAGCAGTCCAATAGACATGCTCAAAAACGCCATCATTTGCTGCTAGCAGCCGAAGGTGGAGAGCACTGTACAATGTCTGGGACGAGTTGGCCCATTGACAACAAAGAACAATGGATATTCTAAACAGACCACGACGAGAGATTGCCAGAATTACGACAATCACCACAGGACGTCACATTGGTCCATAGGGGACCACGTGACGTGCCGTACCGTAAGCGTATGTATCCTAACGTACGAACATGGTTGTTGGGAGGGAACCGACCTAAATTGACTTAATGAACTTGCATATGTTCGTTCGTTAGGGTACGTACGGTTACGTCACGCCACGTTATATTTGGTTCAGGCTAAACTGGGCATAACGTATAACGTCTCTTGCAGTAGCTGTCGCGAAAAGAACGGGAGAGAAACGCTTGTTCAGGGGCAGGTCACTGATAACCTCCCTAAGCTCCGCAGGGTGGCTTTACGCATCCGCCACAGCCAGCCATCGAACTTTAGGTTGTGGGTTGCCGCTGAAGCCCTACTTGGGCCTTCGGTTGCTCAACAATTAACCTAAATGCAAAAATAAACCGGAAGCGAATAATTAAGAATTTCCTCAAATTCAACCTATGTATATTTTTTCAATTTGCCACTAGTGGTAGCACAGATATTATAAAACACAAAAAACTCAATATTTTTACGTACTCGACATGATACGCATCTTAAAATACCCGTTTTTAAAATTAAAATTGTAAAAATGTTTAACTCTATTTTGACAGCTGACACGTCCTAGTTTTGCTTTCCACAACAAAACTTCACTTTTATCTTCAGTGTTCATTCTTGCTTCTTTTTATTCAATCAAATTAATATATTTTCAAACTAATTAAATTAAATATAAAATAATTTTCCCTCAAGCAAAATTCAAAACAAATCATTATTACTCATTCATTCCCACACACTAGCAAAACAAAAACATAAACAAAACAAAAAACTCGATTTTCCCACACTCAATTTTGTAAGCCACTGTATAAATTGTTAACCTTTTATAGCATCAACATGAACCATGAAAGCTCATCGATGTCGTGCGCAATATTTGCTATGACGTCACATACAGTTACACTTCATACGTATGTATATAAAACGGGTTATCTGTACATCTAATTGTGTGTACGAATGTCAGTGATGCCAGTGCGATGTCGGCCGATCTAACTATATCACACAGGCGGCGGCGGGCACAGCGCCGTAGCCGCAACAAACATAATCGGTCGAGCCAGCAGCAGCCAGTCAGGCAAGAAACGGCACGGCAAAAACCTCTTGAAAATGAAAACAGAAAACATGGAGGAGACGACGGACGGCTACGGCGGCCAACGACATGCCATTTTCCGTAGCACGTAACCTGTGTGTAAACTTGGTGTTCGCTCTCGGAGACGACGAGTGCTGCCGACAAGAAAGACGACTACGACGACGACGGTGCGCGCATCACTGGGTCCACGTGGTTCCGATTTGAGAGTGAGTGGATGTGTATGTGTTGTGTATATACGTGAAATGCATAATGAAAAAAAATATCGAAAGTGTTATGTGCTCGGTTTCGGCGGAATGGAATGGCAAAGAGATTTTTTTTTCGTTCGGTCGTGAAAAGAGCTTTCTTAAATGCTTTTTACTGAGCCGAGAATGAGGAGAGCAGTGTGGGACATTAACAAATACCAGCGTAATGAGAGGAAAATTAACAATTTTTAGGAGAAGACCCTGCATTAGTATTTAATGGTTTTCTTGCACTTTATGATTTGTTTGTGTACGTAAACACAGCCAGTGGGTGCGATGGCGGATTGAACGAGCAGCAACAACAAAAACAACAACAACAGCAGCAGCGAATCGAGTAGACTTTATCAATTGTGTTTGTTTGATTTGATTAGGATGAGAATGCCATGATTATATGAAATTAAAGCCTGGGGGAAAAAAGAGAAAAACAGTCAGCGCTTTACGCTCTTTTATCGCGCAGTCAACGATCGTTCTTTTTTCTTCTTGTGCTCAGCAGCTGTGTGTATATTATATGTCATTTTTGTAAATGATTCCGGGCTGTTACTCAGTTTACTGCAGGCAGATTTTATCGGTAGTTTAATTTGAAGTTAATGGCTGTACGGCTTAATATTTATTATTTATAGGCTTAACAAATAGTGTAAAAATTACTGACAATTATAATGAAAGTTACTCGATGTTTTTTTCAATCAATTTTGCATAGCAAGTTTAGTTTTTAGTGAATTGAAATAATATTTTTGTGAAAATAAAAAATAAAGGTGAGTGTAGAGAGGGAGCAGATGAATAAATAATAAACAAACAAAAAATATATTGGAAAAATTCGAAAATGCTGCCATTCGAAATTGGCAAGTGCGAAATTAGATTAAAAAAAAAGATGAAGTTGTGTGTTAAAAGTGATTTTTATTTATATGTATATTTTTAGTCAAGGTCAGAAATTAGTACGTAGATATCAGGTGTCACATGTTAAGCTTTTTACTTATTTTTTTCCTGCTTGAATTATCTTCCATATTTTTTTTTGTTTAAACAGGGTGGAAAATTTGTGGAAATATGGATATGACCTGTATATATGTGTATTTATCACAACTGTGGTGACCACGTACAAACTTAATTTACAATAATAATGATCTTTTTGGAGTATATCTGGATTTCACCCTGTACATTCTAGTTTTGTTCTGTTTTATTATCACTTGCATTGGATCTTTAATGAAGAACAAGAACATCACGAAAAAATCCACGTCAAAAGTTTTATATGCGGCGGCGGAGACATTTAATGACGGAAATACTATGAGTCATTTGTTGGAAATATCTTCGAATATTTTGTAGCTTGAATTATTATTTTTTTAAAGTATTAATGTCATTTGTTCTATTGTTCAATTTGTGTTATGTAATTTATTTTTTTAGTTGTTTTTATTTTAAAGACTAGAGAGAAGGAGTCTCTTTATAATGTCGACATTGTGACATAGATGTTGTGAAGAAAATAAAGCTTGGTAGGCTTCGCGATGGCCAGAAAAGCTAGATCGTATAAGTGATGATGAACCTGCCCGGATTTTTCTTTGCGGATAATCTATGGGGTGCGACAGCGATGAAGACTCAACTTCCGCTAGAAGAAATGATGCACCAGAACTTAGGAATGTCGAGCATACCCAGAAGAGGAATACCCAGAACTTAGGAATGTCGAACTGGATGACATCAACTCAGCAATCGAGACAAGTGGAGAGAACAGTTGCGAGAGACCAGGATTCCCTTTGTAGAGTCGTTAAAGAAGAAAGGTCATATCATAGCAATGTATGAAACCAAGGGACTTCGACAAACCATTTAATTAGATTATCAAAGGATTATCAGAATGACAACGCGGCAGAGTGGATTTAACATGCCCTTCTGGTATACGGATGATTCCAAAGCAATAACGGAATAGGGCCGGTGTCATTAAGGACGGTCCTGAACTGTCTCTCATCTCCAGCCAGCCGCCATGTTACATACGCTATCAAGAATTAGAATTGGGTCGATCAGTTTCCTCATAGCCCGTCTCGATACCGAACCGACAGTTATCGAGGTGAAGACGGCAATAAATTCGCTGAAAATGGAAAAACGCCGAGAATAGATCAAGTAACCGCTGAGATTTTTTTATGGGAAGAATAGAGGCTCAGGAAAGGCCCTTAATACTGTCGATAATCTAGTCAAAGGATAGTGAAGAGAGAGAGAAGTGAAGGAAGGAATTGCCACAAGGCCTGTTATGCCTTCTGAAATGAGTTAAATCTTATCAACCAACCGATGACATGCGCTTTGGTAGAGCGGGAAAGGGCTAAGGAAGGCTATGACAGGAGGAATCAGGAATGTAAAGAGGGAGGAAGGAAAGTAATGAGGGTGCGAAAGTGGAAAAGGCGAAGGACAGTGGGGCTGGCCAAGATTCGTACCAGGGACCTCTGGGATGGTAGCCAGACGCCCCTTACTCCCTAGGTTTCTGTGGCCACTTGTTATTATTTAAGCAGAATGGAACTGGTAGTTTATTGTAGATGTCCCAAATAGCAAAGCACTTACTGTGCGATTGTGAGGCTACAGCGGAGAGGGGCTTGTATCTTTCCCTTCGCGTTTTCTCTAATCCCGTGGAGATTAAGGATATGAATTCTAAATCAATTTTAAGATATATCAAAATCTGTAACCTTGAGCGTTTTTAATGGGGGGTCGGCGCAATAGACAACTTGTCAGAAGAGAAATAATACTTAAGTCGCAGTGCCACCTAAACAACTAAGTAGATTGAAGTTCGAGTTCGTGAATGTTCTCGCATTTAAATAGTTTTGCGATAAAAGTTGCATGGTGATACTTTATACCCGGTAGAAACATGCAAGATCATGTCTCGAGGTAGTAATCGAAACTACGATATCTGGAATTGTAACTAGAATGTCATATACCGGTATACGGTGGCAGATTTAGTCTTTCAAATAGCTTGTAAAATTGTTGCACGGATAAGCAGGAGAGGCATATAGTTCGGTGCGGCATGCTTGCGAATCGTTTAATCACGATGTTGCAGTGGTCTAGTAAAGCCAATGAGTTGTGCACCATTCCCTTCAAGAAACAAAACTGCCACAACATTGGACACCAAAAAGAAAAAAAATCCGCGATTTAAGGACCAACGAGCTCTACATAATCAAAAAGGGGTCATTTGGGTCGTTCTATCATGAAATTTATTCTCATATTTATGTTCTATTCAAAGCCATTAAACGGCCTTAAGAACATAGCATTCAAAACATCTTAAAATCACATTTTAAAACTCTATGTAACAAATAAAAACATTTCCTGCAATAATCGAAGGTTATTTTATAAAATATGTATTGTACAATAGTTTATTTTTCGTTACCCCATGCTCGAAAAAATTAAAATTCAGACTAGCAATAACATTTAATTTAATCAAAGACGATTCAGCCAAAAATACACGAATATTTATGTTTTAATCATTTGCGAAAGTGAATTTTTAAAATAATTAGGCTGTGTGCCAAAACGACTCTTCTTCTTGTGTTCCGTTGTTCCTGTTTTATTTAAAGCTTGTTCAAATTGATTGAGGTGTGAATTTATAGTGCGCTTAAAATAAAATATGTTGGCTTGTTGCTTTTTCACATAATCATTTCTTGGTGTATCAATTGGCTAAAACTCCAATTTACAAGACGAAATTTGTAATTTGTGACAAAAATATTTAGGCAATGATGATATAAGAAAAAAACATTTCTGTGCCCCCTCGGAAAAGAGCCCATATCAGCCGCTGATCATTTTTTTCCACTGCCTAAGTCCATAACCTTCAAAATTATCAAAAAGTTATTTTAGTCAAAAATTATTATCTAAAAAAAATCCCCCTCTTCAAAGCAGCACCTAATAGTCGGTCTTTCTACATTTAAATTTTTCATTATCACCATCTGCTGGCAAACGATCGCAGCAGGACGTCTCCAAAAGCGAAACAAAACAAAAAAAAACATCGAGTCTCCAAAATAAGTTGAGAACAACTACACAAAAGTCTCGTATTTTTATTATCTCCCACAGAAATTCCGAAAAACTTCAGCTACTACTAAAAAGCGTCATTTTTTCTCTTCTCTTAAAAGAGCAAAAAAACAGTATTTCATTAAAATACTAAAATTAACTATTTTTTTTGTTCATGGATTCAGCGGCGAAAAAAATGAAAGTTCGAAAAAAACACGACCAGCACCAGATTATGTACCCCACTTTTTTTCCTCTCCTCCGCTGCGAGAGAAAAAATATAATTACGTCCCCTCGACCTTGGCACATTGATGGCAACACGGTCAAATTAACCGTGCGAAGAATTCTTGTGGTGAATTCACCTCGTCACCTCATTCATTCTGTCATGAACTGGTCTGGTTCATTCTTTCCTCTTCGTCTCTTTCTCTCCCGCTCGCGAGCTGTATACACACATATTTATATACGGGAAAAAGTTCCGAAGCGAAAATCGAAGAAATTCCATTCTTTATTCTCCCCATGGCCCGTGATAACATAAGTGACGTAGCAGATATGAGTATGTACTGGCGACGAAACGTAAAATTTTTGTGCAAGCGAAATGCATTTTCATTGAGTAGAAAGTTATGTAGTCGTCGGGCGAAGAGAGGAGAGTGCCTGCTGGGGAGAGAGCAGACAGTATATAAGGAAGAAACCAAGAGAATTAGATAGGGACGGCTAGTTGAAAGCTCTCTTCCGAATCGGATTGAGGTTCTCACCACTTTATCTTAATCAACTTCCGGCGTATTTGACCATCTGGAATGGAAGTGGCACCCATTCTCTTATCGGTTATTTTTTTTTTCGTATTATTAGTGTTGGCAGCTTTAAACACCGGTGATTTTTCACCACTGTGTTAATTGAGTGTTTTTTTTTTATTTTTACTTTGTTGGTTGTGTGTGTAACTTGGTTAATTTTTATTTAAATTGGCTTTGGGCTGAGTATGAGCAGTTGTTTATTTTAAAATTCCAAAGAATATTGATATTTTGAGAGTAAATTGAATTTTTGTTCATTTTTTAATAAAATTTGTGATTTGCAGAAATTTGATATTTTTAATGCAATACTGAAAGGGAAATGAAACAAGGAATTTGTTAAATTTCAATTTTATGTTTGGAAAAAAAATTAAGCCTGCATTTTACTAATGTCAAATATCATCTGTCAAAAGTGACTTATACCAAAATTGTGACATGTCCTGGCATTACTTTTTTACCATATGGTATTGCAATTTACTAGGTCTGTTCCTATACTTTTCCTGTAAAAATTTGTTTGGCAAAAACTTAGTGAATGGTGGGGATAATTTTGTCAAAAATTCAGAAAGTAAAGAAACACGTTTTGGGCAATTTCTTGCAAATAAAGAAGAAGATAACATAAATGTCGATTGTCTATGTGTATGCCGCTTTTCAAGATACCCACACACATCCACACACATAAACAAAATGTCAATTGACACCTTTTGACAATTTGCAAGAAATCGCCGGACCGAAAACCTCCTGCAAATTCCTGCAAGAGGGGAAGTGAAAATGTCCCCGCTTTTTCTTGCATGAGAAAGTAAAGAAACACAAATTGGGAAAATTTTTGTCCCGCGTGATCCCACATTCGAGTTCAGGAACAGACCTACTATCCTTTGAGTGATTTAATTGGAAATCTACTTGCAGTTGCGGCTAATACTGCTTTTATTTAATTTATTAATAACTAACCATTTAGCCAAGAATGGGATCTATTTTCGGGGCTTGAAGGTCGAGATGGTCAATAGGAGGATTAAAAACACTATTTTTGACTACAACGGGCTGCTGACCAGCCAAAGCTAAAGCGCACTAGAGACCTGTATCTCTAAGATGACTTGTCCCATTTAAAACAAAGAAAGAACAATGAGACTCCTAAAACCATATTCCGACGAGAGACTGCTTTAGGCAAATCTAGAGAGTTCATACAAGGCAGTTATGCTCCGGAAGACTTGAAAGTGATCGCCAAGAGAGGATAGATGTCAAAAGCAGGTGAAGAAAATGGATTTGGATTGGTCAAACCGTGCTACGTGAAAACTAGAATCTAGCCAAACAGGCCCTTGACTGGGGTGGTACCACGTAAGTTGTTTCAATCGACCTCTTCATACAAAAATCTCGAGGAATCCGTTGAGTTGGAAGGCCTAGAACAACAAGAAGAAGGACCCTATGGCAAAGGCCGCAACAACTTGGAGATCCTGGACGGAGCCGAGAGCTGCCTCACAAAAACGAGCTGACTGGAGAGCAACTGTTTCCGAAACACCATCCAGACCAATCAACATCAATGGACTCTGGCAAGGAGGTGAAGTGGCATTTCTTTTTAATCTTGCGTTGGAAAAGATGATATGATATTCAGCGGTAACAACAAGTGACAGAAGTGACAACAAGAGCTACAATTCTCCAGAAGTTCACCCAATTACTGGCTCAAGTAGACGACACTGACATCATTGGTAGAACATGAAGAGCTGTACAAGAAGCTTTCAGGCAGATTGAGGTGGCAGGAAAGCCGCAAAACAAAGTGCACGGTTGTCGGATCTGAAAGATAAGGTATTCCCACAATCAAGGTAGAGAAGGACGAATTTGAAGTAATAAATTCATTTACGTTCCTTGGGTCAATAGTCGCAGACGACAATACCACGGAACTAGAAGTATACCTACATACGTCAACAAAGTCTACTACAGTATGTCAAGGCCCTTCAAATTCAAACATCTAATACCGCGTATGCAACAGCGCAACGAATGACATTCGGCGTTGGCTACCACATGTTTGTTTGCGCCCGAAGATCCATCAGCTTTCGCTGAGTTAGCAAACGTTCGTTGGAACCTCGATTCGGTTGAATTTCATCGAAGGATGATGGATGAAAACGAGGAAATTAATGTTGAAAATCTTCTAATGATATGCAAAACGTCAACATCTTAAAGTTGTAGTCATCCATCCTTCATATGATTGTTCTGTCAGTCGTTGGTTTACCTTCGGTCCCGCCCACATTCGGTCGAATTTTCTATTTTCTTTGTTGCTACCCCCAAGCTACGGGTTGTAAGCGAATACCAACGATCTTTTTTTTGGCTTACGCTAAGCCGTACTTTTAAAACCGACAATTGTTGGCCTTCGTTTGAACGCTGTGTACGCGAAATAACTGGAACATCCAAACAAACCAGGGCATAGTACCAAGACTTGGTTGCTTAGCAAAAAGCCTTTTAGGCTTCGTATCCACTAAGACGGATCGGACCGTCTGTTTAAACGGAAGACGGCCGGCGCCTCGTCGTCCGTACATTCAGTTTGAAATCAGACTTCGTGCACGTTGGACGACTATTCGCTCAGTGTGGGGTGATCCGCGGGGTTGGAGGCACATCGGTGCCATCTCGTCAGCGGATTCATTCACACTATATCCAGTCCGAGTGTTTAGACGGCTCCTCGCAGTTACAAACAACAATTTTTGGTAGCCTTCTGAGGATACGACAGCACGGACCTAACGGCCAGGCGATATGATAGTCTACTTAAGCTAACCAACAAAACCGAAAATTGTATCGACAAAAACCGCACCACCCTATAGTTATTTTATATTTACAATCACAATTTCCCTTAAACTTGATTTTTATTTCGGTAAATACAGCATTTCTCCATTAGTAAACAAAAAAACTACAAGAATGTAAGAAGAAAAAAATCTTCATTCAATCTGTCACAATTTCATCGAATCTGTCAACACTAATCCTCCGATAAAAATTCTCTCGTATCGCATGCGTTCAGTGTGAATTTCATGAGAACGTCATCGCACAACAAAAATGTTTGTCATCTGGCCGTGATACGGATCTTAGCATTCCATCGTGTCGCAACGCATTTTATCGGACCTGACCCGAGTTAACACGCACACCACCGTGCCGCAGCGCAATTATATACTTTGCTATGTTTTTGTTGTGTGTTGTGTACATATTCTTCTTTCCAAAAACTGAATACGAGAGGAAAGGGGAGGGCTTGATTAGTTTTATTGTTGTGTTTTCCTTCTAGCTCTGGCATTCTCATTCATTCTCTCTCTTTATCCGTCTGTCAAAGAACCGACCATGAATGCAAGAGTTTTCTTTCTCTTGTGCGCGGGGAGACTTTTGTTACACACGGAAATGCATTTGGGGTGGTATTAGTGCTGTCAAGCTGTAGCCTCTGCCGCTTGTGCCTGGCTCTGCTTACCGTTGAATTGAAAGTTTTCTCAATAATAATCTCTCGCGAACCCGTCAGCCATTCAGCCTTGTTGTGTGCTGTGGGTAGAATTCATCTTTTGTACACAAAAGTTAAATAAATTTCCTTAGTAGAGTAGTACGAATTTCGCCATTTTGTTTGTGTTTCTTTACGATATTTCGCTTTATCCTTTTCGTATATATTGATGGTTTTATGAAGTGCATAGTCAGTTATCTCTTTCTATTCTCATACGTTTGTTTTTTTTTCTTATATCATTCTCTCATACAATTTTATATTGAGGAGGATTTTCTACGTGAAAATATTAAAAGAAATCTGGTGGAAGTTTATATTAGTGATACTTATTTCGATAAATAAACGGGAAAAAATGTGATAAATTGAACACTTTAAAAGGATATTTATGAAAAATGTTTATCTTTTGTGATTTAAAACGGATTTTAAGGTGAAAATTTTGACAAATTCTTTTTTTTTTTTTGTATAAAATTACATTTGTGTGTGTGTGCATATTGTATGAATTTGTAGCCCCTTTTTCTTGTGAAAAAAGACGACATCTTTGTAGAAAACTTTAGGGGAAAAAGGAAAATGTGTAAGAATTTGCTGTGGATTTATTATTATTAATTAAAAAAAATATAATAAGTACTAACAAAGTACTAAGTGTATCTATGCGGTTACTTGAATCTTTTTTTTTATAATCCTCAAAAAAAATATTTCTCTACATAAAAAATATAAATAAAAATAAAAACATCGACATCAATTAAATATTCCAATTAAATTCACGTATGAACCTAAGAAAAACATCAAAGTTAACATCTGCACTTATTTCAATTTAAATACTTCAGAAAATTATAAATGTTGACACCGTCGTGTAGAAGTCGGTCGGCCAGCATTCCCAAAATGGCTCTGCTCTTTTAATATCTATTTAAATAGAGAAATTTCTAAACGAAAAAAAAATCAGAATGATGTGGAGTTTATCATAAAAAAAAAATTGAAATTACTTTCCCATTTACGATATGAACCACAACCAACATAACTAAACTTAATGGGGATTTTCAGATTAGAAATAAATTACGAGATTTGGAATGTGAAAAAAAAATGTACATTTACACAGAGATGGAGTTAGTTACCCAATAATTAATTACTCTGGCTAGAAGTAGAGTGATCTTTATCATAAAACTAGGTTGTAATAGCTCTCGTATGATATCGTATATTACACACTTCCCTTAACGAACAAGGACCGTTTAGACGAGATTTTAGACATTTTATTTTGATAGGTTATGGAAGGTTCATGGAAGGGGAATTTGTGGATGGTAATTTTAGTGTGTTTTTTAGCCATTGTGGATGGTAATTTAATTGTATTTTTTTTATTTCGCCTTAAAATGAAACGTTGGCCGTGTTTTAGCAAAAAGATACTTCATACTCTTATTAACTCTTTCAATTCTCTTATTTATTTTGGACACCATTTTATGACCGGCTTAACTAAATATTACCCCGTTTATGACTAGTTTCAACCCAGGTTCAACTCAGGTTCAACCCAGTCATAAATGGGGGTTGAGTTGAAACTGGGTCCACTCAACTCAACTCTCCTACCTGGGTCGAGTTGATATTTCGCCTCATATAAGCGGGTTGAGTTGTTATTGGGTTGAAGTGACACGCAAGTGAAACGCAGGGTTAATCACCACTTAATTCAATCTGCCCCTCGTACGTACATAACCGTTAATCTACCCCTCTCCCTGCTTCCCTACGTACTAAGCTTATTGCTAGACATTGCATCATGACGTGACAAACGCCATGACGGACTTGTGGTACAAAGGCTTGACTCTTGATACCAACGATGAAGTCCGCCTTTGGCGTTAGTTTTGTTTTGCGTTTTAGCTTGCACAAGAATAAATTCGTTCTGAATTTTTACGTATTTTACGAGGTTATGTTTCGATTTCAGTTCAACTCTATTTTAATCCAAATTAAACTCAATAGAGCATCATATACGGTGTTCGAAATTTTAACTCAACCTCGACTCAATTTTTCAACGGGGTATATATCAGATTGCGATAATGAAGATGACTATGTTAACCAAATTTGGTGTAAGCTGAAAGGCTGTTTTACGACTTAGTTCAAATTTATACCAGTTTTAAGAAATGGTCTAATGCGACTTCTTAACGGTTCTTCTCTAAATTGATAAAAAAAGTTCTGGGTATCAATAGACGGCAATGAGTTCGTTGCGGCGAAGTCATATCATTGATATGCCCAGGGAAAAATCAGAGTGAGGGCGAAAGGATAACAAACGCTTCGGGCTGTGGCGCAACCCGATTCGTCACTTCTATCAAAACCGAGAAGAAAAGCCACACAAGTTTCAGATAAACAGTTGGTGCCTCCGTGGTGCCTCTTCTTTCGGAAGAATCTAACGGGATACAGTCGAATGGCGAGTCCTTTACGGAAATTTTTAGTCGATTGAGCCGAGTGTTAGCAACTCGAACTTTTGCACGTTTGATACGAATCTGCAAACAATGTCTGGGAACCGGATAAAGGATAACACAACGACGGAATTTGCTTTTCGAACCAGGACACGAATTGTACCATGGAATGTAATATTCTAGATGGAAGTGAGAGGTGTCGAACAAAATAGAGTCCGCTGGAGGGCAACTGTTTCTGCCCTTTGTCCCATGCAGGATTAAAGGAGTATAAGTAGAATAGATAAAGCATCTTACCTTTCAATATTCTTGTGCTCATTAGTCCGCGTTATCCTAGAATACAAATGATTTATTTCACGATTCCATGATGGTAAATGGGATTGATCCTTTATGCCGTGTTGCCAATGTGATAGGCCCCTTTTACACGATGAAACACAAAACAAAAAGCTCGCCCTCTCTTACCCGAGCAAGTTTGCAGGAAACTTGCAGGAAACTTTTTGTTTCTGGTGAATGAGGTTTTGAGGGAACATGAAACAATGCCATGAAACTTTTGAGGCAATTTTGCAGGAAACAGTTTTGACAGCTCCAGGTTTGTTATTTCTCTTTCGAAGAGAATAAAGTAAAAAGAGGAATTAAAAAATAAAATGGCCACTCAATTTTTCAAAACAAAGCGGGCTTGGGTGGTCTATACGAAAAGAACAAAAGAGAAATGAGCAATAAGTGTTAGCCTATTATTATCTGCAAGAGTTTATCCGCGTAGGCACTCATGAAATTTTTGAGGAAACTCCAAAAGTGGCGTTGCAGGAAACTTTGTTTCGTGTTTCATCGTGGGCCTTAGTAAATAGCCACATCGAAACGAAACCGAGTATCCAAGAAACGAGCACAATGTGGAAGAAACTTGGGGTGTTTTGAAAAGAACCAGTCAATAGTGTCGTTTT
Source organism: Thereva unica (assembly GCA_949987705.1). Classification (NCBI taxonomy): domain Eukaryota; kingdom Metazoa; phylum Arthropoda; class Insecta; order Diptera; family Therevidae; genus Thereva; species Thereva unica. The sequence continues at coordinate 108,212,104 of OX465284.1, forward strand.
GTTGGCCCTCGTTTTTGTTATTTTGATTATATTTGGAGATTTGTATGTTGTTTGTAAGGATTCAGAGCTATACAATTGTAGTTATTTAACAATTTAGATTCATTTTATAAATAAAGCTAATAAAATCTTATTTAATTTTATTTACAGATGTCCGCCGGCGCCCAATTGCAGATGGCACCCCAGACGACGACCATAGCCCATCATCAGCATCACCAGCATCATTTATCTCAACAACATCAATTACAATTACATCACCACCATCAGCAGCACCAACAGCAGCAGCAACAACAACAGCAGCAGCAGCAGCAACAGCAGCAACAACAACCGCAACAAACACAGCAACAGCAACAACCGCAGCCCCATCCAGGCACAGTTCATAATAATCAGGACTCAAATATGAGTACAGGATCATCTCATAGTGAAAAGGATGCTGCTGAACTGGTTGCCTGTGGTGTAGGTGTATTAGGTGGTGGTATTGTTGGTACTGTCGGTGGTGGCAGCAATAATAACGGTGGTATTATGACAAGTGGTTGTGGACCAGAAAAATTGCCGCGAACGCCATCAGAACGTAAAAGAAAACGAAAAGCGCCACCAGCTGATGATAGCGGCGGAGGCGGAGGAGGCCCAGGTGGCAGTCTAGGCTCAACCAATGTAAATTGTAATATAGGTTCACAAGATAGTGGTAGATGTAGTATGCCATCAATTGGTAATAATAAGGGAGCCCGACTCTCTATGCCACTTAACGATAATAAAAAAATTAACGAATATTTTAACAAACATACCGCTAGTAGTCCCATAAGGCAGCACACGGGTGCCAAAAGCCCATCACCTTCACAGCACGGGAGCTATCCCATGTTTCCACCTAGTCCCCAACCACCGCTTGTTACTGGTGGTGGTGTTAGTACAGAATTTCATTATAAAAATCGTCAGACTTCCAATATGGTTCCTCAATCACCGATTTCAACAATGCCTCCAACATGTATGGGTGGCTCAGTTACGGCCGTTAGTACAACAGCAATTGGTAACTGCGGTCCACCCCCACCTCCGCCACCACAATTAACATCACAATCTCAGTCACAACAGCAGCAGCAGCAACAGCAGGCTTCGCAGCAAACCCAACCCCCACCACCTTCAATGCTTATGCAATCCAAGTCCACGCAGACCGACCTCTCATATCTAGATATACAGGAACGAGATTCAGAAATTGAATCAAGTAAAACAAAATTGGACGAGCTGACAAGACTGTCCGATGAGCAAAAATGTCAAATAGCAGCTCATCAGAAACTTATAGATCAACACAAAAATCATATTAACAAATGTATAGAGGTTGTTAAGAAGCTCCTCAAGGAGAAGAGTAATATTGAAAAGAAGGAGGCGCGGCAGAAATGCATGCAGAATCGCTTTCGTTTGGGACAATTTGTGACACAGCGCGTCGGTGCAACATTCCAAGAAAATTGGACTGACGGCTGTGCCTTCCAGGAGCTAGCACGACGGCAGGAAGAAATCTCAGCTGAACGTGAGGAGATCGATCGCCAGAAGAAACTGTTAATGAAGAAGCGGCCATCGAATGCGGAAAGTGGCCGAAAACGTAATAACAATTCAAATTCAGCAGCTAGTGGATCGTCATCCAATACAGCTTCTTCATCGAACCTGCATAATGGTTCAGATGCAACGTTCCTAAAACCTGATCCTGTGTCTGGTGGTTATACCGCACAGGAATACTATGAATGTGATGAAATTTTAAAATTAAGACAAAACGCCCTGAAGAAGGAGGATGCCGACTTGCAGTTAGAAATGGAGAAGCTTGAACGTGAACGTAACTTACATATTAGGGAGCTGAAGAGGATACTAAACGAAGATCAGGTAAAGGTTGATTATCCCCAAAACCTGGTTTTGCATAAAAAATTTTATCTATTCTATATTTTAGTCGCGTTTTAATAATCATCCTGTGTTGAACGAAAGGTATCTGCTACTAATGCTTCTGGGTAAGGGTGGATTCTCTGAAGTGCACAAAGCATTTGATCTGAAAGAACAGAGATATGTTGCATGTAAGGTTCATCAATTGAATAAAGATTGGAAGGAAGATAAGAAAGCGAACTATATTAAGTAAGTCGCTGGTGGTGGTCATAAATTATATTATTTTTGCATATATTTAATTAATTGTTGTCACATTTTAGGCATGCACTGCGAGAATACAATATTCATAAAGCTTTAGATCATCCGAGAGTAGTAAAATTATATGATGTCTTTGAAATAGACGCGAATTCGTTTTGTACTGTGCTAGAATATTGCGATGGTCACGACTTAGATTTTTATCTGAAACAACATAAGACAATACCAGAACGGGAAGCGAGATCAATCATAATGCAGGTGAGCTAAGTTGGAATTGAAAATGCGTCACTATCAAGCGTTGTGTTACTTTAATCAAATAAAAGAAGCCCTCTTGAAATGAATACCTAATAAAAACGATTCTATTCATATTATTCCAGGTTGTTTCAGCGTTGAAGTACCTGAATGAAATAAAACCTCCAGTGATTCATTATGATCTAAAGCCAGGAAACATACTATTAACTGAGGGTAATGTTTGTGGCGAAATAAAAATAACAGATTTCGGTCTGTCAAAAGTAATGGACGAAGAAAATTATAATCCAGATCATGGTATGGATTTAACATCGCAAGGAGCTGGAACATACTGGTATGTTTAACAAATATAATCAACTCTTGAACGCTTTTTTTTATTACAATGCTCGTTTCTTTTAAAATTACAGGTATCTTCCACCTGAATGTTTTGTTGTTGGTAAAAATCCACCAAAAATATCATCTAAAGTTGATGTGTGGAGTGTCGGAGTGATATTTTATCAATGTTTATATGGTAAAAAGCCATTTGGACATAATCAGTCTCAAGCGACTATTTTAGAAGAAAATACAATTTTAAAAGCTACTGAAGTTCAGTTTTCAAATAAACCAACAGTTTCGAATGAGGCAAAGGTAAGTCACTTTTTTTATATATTTTATCTCATAGACCTAAGGAATTTCACAAAGATTTCATTGCCATTTGGTGGTTTTACGTCACACTCAGCGATATTTCTGCCCACACAATTTCTTTCTATCATACCCTATCATGCGTAGGGTTAAACCTCGGACACCTGCGGTGGTAGTCGAGTGCCTTAACCCCTAGGGTATCCAGCCTCCGCAGTTTTATTTTTAGGTCAATAGGTAATGAACCAAGGGCAAGCAATCTTTTGCAGCATTCAAAGTTTTAATCTAAATCATTGATTTGTTAATAATAGAGCTTAGATATTTAAGTGAATCCGCAGTAACAATATTTTTGGCTTACTATATGAGGAGTAGATTCTGTCTTTGGATACCGTTGTTCTCAATCCCACCCTTGACATTGCTTCATCTAATCTCTCTAGATTTCTATCCATCGCCGAGATACTGCTCCCCAGCCTAACTGTATTATCTGCGTATGCCGAAATTTCATTTTATTTCTGGAAGAAGAATTATTGGTTGAAGAGAATATTTGAAAACCCCATTTCTTTGACGTCTGGATCAACTTAAAACGCAAAAGGTTATAATTAGAAAATGAGCAAGCATCACAAAACGATATCATTATCAATTATCCAGCTGGGAGGGGTTGGGACGGTCTCGGCCGACGGATTGCCTGTGAGGACACGGAGAACTTTTCAATCAACTTAGCAGCGGCTTTGCTTTGATTCACAGACCAAATTCTATGGAAGTTTGTTAGACAGACAGGTTTCTACTATCAAATTCTTGATCATCAAAACGCAGCGATTGATGTTCATTCTTTAATATCTATTATATCTCCACTTTAAAGGGCCCCATATACCACCGATACAAATAGTGTGAGTCCTTTTAATTAGAATCCATTTACCCGATTCCAAAATTGGGGATCACTCACGATCGAGCCTCCAGCCAACCTTCAATGTGAATGATTCAATTTACGTTATGTAAACGAGCTTTTATAGATTTGAATTTATATCCCATCTCGAGTAAAAATCGGAATCGCCCGTTCTTAGCCTGAAACAGGAACGCTCAACGTCAAAATGCTTTCATGACACCCAAAACAGGCAGGGTATGCCTGAGTGAAAAAATTCTACTTCTCTACAGGCATGAATGGAATAGTCCAAACGAAGTACGCTATGCTAACACTCTTCTATATACTAAACGGAGCTAAATTGGGACTTTAAAAAATAAAGGCTGCCATTTGAATAGGTGAAGCAGCATTGGACGTGGTTAGTACTTTGTTGGAGGACCGCTTGGTAAAGCTACACTCGCGTTTAGAATGGTCGATTATGAATACATTGACATCTGTAACAGAGGGGTGCGTTTCTTGCCTGGAGAGGGAGCGTGTATATCTGTGTGGCAGGCGAATTTGTTCACTATGTGTGCTTATACTCAGGATGTAAGGTATATAAGTATTTATAATATGTCGTAGCCGAAAATTGAGGAATGCTGACGTTAAGGCAGTTCACAGATATGTATGTCAAAAGCGTCCTCACCCATTCTCAAGGAATCAAATACTTTTGAACGAGTAATAAGTACTCATTGAGTTATTTTTTTCAATTCTACTTCTACTATTCTTTCTTTATCGAGTACTGTCCACCTATCCCCTGACTCACTAATCTATCGCATCTTTCTCTATTCTTCGAGCTAAGCTTACAACTAGACATTGTACCATTACATATACGACACGATCAAGTCCCCACAATTTTAGGGCGATTGAAAATCCAACCGAGTTTCCTCATACACGATGAGGTTTTGGCTTGGCTCGCTTGGCTCGGATGGATTCGCTCAACAACCTAGTTTCTATCTGCGCTTGCCTAAGGCTCTGCCCCCCCCCCCCCCCCCTTTGTCGATTTCTTTTGATTTTGATTGTTTTCCAGTTTTTTATCCCTACTACATTAGTTGCGTTCCATTTGGTGAAATTTTCTACTCTCGAGTACTCCGGAGTACTTGCAACGACCTTCACTAGGGCGCCATGTCTCAGGGGACGCCGGGATCCAGTAATGCGTTAATTTATTTAGTTATTAAATGATAACACCTCCACAATACAAGACATAGTGCCGGATATGCACAGGAAAGGCAAATAATGTGCCACGTTCTTTGCAACTATTGTCTTCAGTTTATACCAACCAATAAACCAGTGCTGGGCAATAGTAGCTCTTGAGAGGCACACGAGCTTGCCCGGGAGTTACAAAGCTCTCCAATTCTGCTTGCAAGTTCAAGTAAGCGGTATACGACCTTTTTGTGTTCTCTCTTTTCTTCTTTCTATACCTCGCTCCCTGAATTTCCCAACTAGAAGGGCGCGCTATATGTACCAAAACAAACCGTTACTTGGAAAAAGCCAATCATTGCACGGCAGTTTAATGCATATTCGAATAAACTTGTATAAAAGTTTTTCATTGGTATTTATTGCCCCTGTGCTGAAAGTCGAGTCGTTACGACACGACAAGTCGTTAATTGAAGAAAGTGAGGTTCAAGTCGAATCACGACTTTCTATCCCGAGGCCTGGGCTCAACTTAGCATTTTCACTCGAGACCCCTGTGCTGAAAATCGTGATTCGACTGAAACGTCCCTTTATTCAACTTAAAACGATTTGTCGTGTCGTGAGGATTCGACTTTCAGCACAGGGGCCATTTTCTTTTCTTTTTTAATTTGTTTGTTTTTGTCACTGTGGCATTACATTAGCAACCTCGCCTCATTTGAAGTACCACATTGTACTGGCTCAAAAGAAGAAAAGAGGCACCTCTTACAAACTCATTTTACAATCATGTCCTACTCAACACTAGCACTCAGGCATTGTACCTAATTCTCTTCTACTCCACTAAATGCACTAAATTTTTGTTGTTGAATCCTTCTTCCAACTTTTTACATTTTTGAATATCAAATAACATATATTTTTTTTTTTCATTATTAATTTTAGAGTTTTATCCGTGGATGTTTAGCTTATCGTAAGGAAGATCGTATGGATGTTTTTACATTAGCGAGGCATGAATATTTACAGCCTCCTATACCAAAACATGGACGACAGTCAATTAGTCAACAGCAACAACAGCAACAGCAACAACAACAGCAGCATCAATCATCATCGCAAAATCAAGGTGGTCAAGGTGGATCAGGTCAAACATCATTCTCATCGGGAATGTTCGGGAATTTAAATCAATCTAGCTCATCCTAGCTATCAAAGAGAAACTCAAATTCGTAATCAAAGAAAAATCACACAGATATGATGAAAAAAACTGCTACTACAACTACTACAACAACAACAACTTCTACTACTAATAATAAAAGGAAATCTGTTATAATTAGTAAAAAAAGAGGTGGCACATCCTCCTACTCCTCGGACATTGTAAATATGAAGCATTACAACAACAAAACAAACAACAACAACAAAACAAACAACAACAACAACATAATAATAACAAATACAGATAATAATTTTCTGGAATATAATAGAGATATGATGATGATAATGAAGACTAGCAATAATAATAATAATGGAAGATTTCGTGGATGAGATCTGATCTGTTAAATTTATAATTAATAAAAATAAAATACAGGATTTAACACAGCAAAAAATTTAAAAAAAACGAAAAACTATCACATAAAACACAACATAATCAACAAAAAGCTATAAAGGAATTAGTAAACAACAAAAAATATATATTACAAAAAAATAGGGTTTTCTTTAATTTTTTGTGTTAAAGATATTTTCCATTTGTGTTTACTTTTTTCAATAATATTATTATTTTTTTTGTATGTACCAAATGAAACTCATAACAGTCCGAAAGTTTGAGTAACATAAAAGAAAAATACACAAAACAGAAAAAATATATATATAGAAGAAAAAAACGATAATGCTTCATATTTATTTTTGAGCCACACACAAGTTTTAGTAGTGGAGATTTGCAATTCCAAATAAAGAACACCAGAGGGCCATAGAAGGAGAATTAGTGTGGTTAATATAATATAATATATACGTGCGCGATTCTTATTCTTTGCTGCTCCCTGATTCTGTAATGTATATTATATGTATGCATATATGAGGAGATGATAGTTTACACATACAGGACAATCGTCATGGCTGACACAAAAAAAATATAAAAAAAAAATAAATACATTCTGAAAAATATATTTAAACAAAATATGCAAAAGTGATAAAAAAAACAGTCGAGATTTATTTAAATATAAATATCAAACAAAAAAAAGGACTTTCGTGCCGCGATTTTATTATATACAAAGCATAAATATATAAATAAATAAAAAAAACACTAACAATTCGTTTTGAAATATGATTTTTTTTTACAACAACAACAACAAAAGTATAAAACAAAAAAAAAATCGTAGTTGAAAGTGTTTTGTGCACACAAACTGTTTACGGTCTATATACATATATAAACATAACAAAAACAAACAAAATCGCATATTATAGACAATTTTAACAAAAAAAAATCAAAAGAGGACTAACAAAAATAAATAAATAAAATAATTAAAAATAAAAATACAAAACAAAAACAAGAAAAATAAATGCTGTTAACGTTATATTTTTTTTTAAAAATAATAATTTTTAAGTTATCATAGAAATACAACAACAACAAAAAAACAATCTAGATTCATCCTTTTTAATTTTTATTTTATTTTTAGTTAGTTAGACTATGTGAATGCCGACGCATGTATGAACGAAGACAATTTATATTAAATTTAAATAAAAAAAATAAAAAATTAAATAATGACGCGAGAATCAGGCAAAAAACAAAAAAATCGTAAGAGGAAAAATATATACATAAATAAAAAAAACATTTTTTGAATGAACTATAAAACACACTGAACAGAAAAGAAATAAGTAAAAAAAATTATATATATATATAAATAAAATTATATAAATATTAAAGTCGTAAGGTTAAAAATATCTAATGAATAAATGTAGTAGTGATATACTATAAATATATATATTAAAAAAAAAAAACAAAAAATGATTAAAGGAGTTAAAAATAAAGAATACTATCTTAAAACTGCTATAACTGTTTCATAAAACAAAAAACAAAATGCGATAAGTTTTTAAAAAATGAAAAAAACATAAAATTAACAACATTTTTATTAAAACACAACAAAATCAGTTTTAGGGAATGTCGTCGTTTAAAACTGGATTTATTAAATATGGATCAGATAAGAAAATTGATATATACATACTAGGGTTTATATTAAATAAAAAACAAAAAATACGGAAAAAACTGACTTGAAGATTATAAATAAATAAAATTAAAAAACAAAACAAACAAGCCTATCCAAGAAAGTGTATAAATAAAATAAATTAAAAAACAAAAGAAAAACAAGAAAGAAGGATGTATTTAAAAAACAAAAAACAAAATATGTGTGTATGTGCGAGACAAACAAAAAAATAAGGAAAAAATTTCTATATATATATAAAAAAAAATAGCAAAAATATTCTAAGGGGGTAAAAAAAAGAAATGAATGGAAGTAAAAATGCATAAAACATGTTGAAAAAAATCTTAACTTAAATTTAAATTTAAATTAAATTAAAAAAAAAATGATGAAAATAGCTACTACCCACAGTGATGATTTCTATATATATATATAAATAAAATACGGACAGCAATATGTGTACAGTAAAAAATTAAAAAAAAAATCTTTAAACAAAAAAATAAAAATATAAAACATAAACATGTTATTAATTATAAATAAAAAGAAAAAAAATTAATTTAAACAAAAATGAGAAGAGAAAATATAAGGAGAATAATAAATAATAAAAAAAAACGTAAGTAAGTAATTAAAAAAAAACAATATGAAAAAAAACTACTTTTTTATTATTATTATTATTAATAATAATTATGTTCTTTATTAATTCTTTTTTTTTATTATTATTATTATTACGTATTCTCAAAATAACGAAATAAATTATTATTTTGTGCATATTTGTTGAGTATTTTACTATAAAAAAAAATATATATATATAAAAATAATAAAAAAATTGAAAAAAAAAATTAAAAAAAAAATTGCAAAAAATATTGTATTATGATTATTATAATAAAAAAAAAAAACAAAATTAATAAAGAAATGAAATGTGAATCAAAAAAAAAATAAAAACAAAAATACACAGAAAACACACATAGTCCAGTCAAATAAGGGGAAAAAATGGGTCAATTTCGGAATTCGAGGTAATAAGCTAAAAAAATTGGTATGAACCTTTGTTTTGGCATATTCTATATGATGTTTCAAAAGTCTCATATAGTCTCGTGTCCGCGTTTTGAGATATTAAAGGTCTAAAGGTCACAAAAATCAGTTTTTTTAGCGAATACATATTTCGTAAATTATCGGGTTTACGTAAATTGTGGTTGAGTAAAGTTTGTTCATTAGATTAATCTACATAAAAATGTCCCATACAGAATTTACGTAGAACCAATAGTTTTCAAGATAAAGAGCTGAGAGGTTGTGTGGCATCGTGCTGCATTCGTTACCGCACCACCTCTGAGGTAGAGTGCAAGGGGCGTTTTTTACATGGTGTCCCCCGTAGGCGTAATCGTTGGGTTCCAAGCTATGATAAAATTTTGTTGATTATCCCTCTATCCAGGGGCGGCGTTTTCATATGTGCCAATGGTGCACTTGCACCGGGCGCAATTTCTGAAATTAAGACTGAAAAAAAAATTGAAAACTATTCTCATTGGAGCAAGAAATTACACCAATTTACCCAATTTCTGTCCTTTGTACTTTCATGTAAGAAAAACGAGAAATTCCACGTCTCCTTCTGCAGGAAGTTTCCAAAGATCTTAGCTTTGAGATTCGAGAAATACCGGAGAAAAATCTATCATTTATTTGGAGCATATTTTGAAAATTCTGTAAAATACTTCATATCCACATAAACACACAAAGAAAAAATTGTTCCGATGGCTCTATATTGTGTATTGCTGTTTGCCATGATTGGTATAATATTGACGGCACTGTTGCTGCATTTTTCAATTCTATTTTAAGAGTTGTTAAAAGAGGTAAATGAACAAAATGAGGAGAACAAAACTCGGAGCACCCCTCTTTCATTGCTCTTTTTTGTTTGTACCTTTATACATCGGCTTCAGTTCAATAAAGGTCAGTTCAATCCGCATAAATGGCTTCATCGGCTGGCATGTACAGTTCGTGCTTGAAATTGTTGTTGCTTTTTCATCAGAACTTAGAAATGCAAAAGCTCACTGGCATTAAAGTCCATTTCTCCAGCTGTCCTTTATTCCAGTTGATTACTCTCTTTTGAGCGAGCTTTTACGTTCAATCTCAATTTCATGTTCTGTTGGGCGAACTCAGGCTTTATTTTTGCAGAGTCCATTATGTGAAAATGTTTAGTACCGCCAATTTGCTCGAATTTGCGCATTTGAGCCGGTGAAGCCGGGGTATTACTTGTCTAACAAATTAATATGGCCATTTTCACCCGGGCCAACTAACGGAAATTGGCTGTAATCATCCATTCCCTTCTGAAATTCGATGGATCGTATAAGGTTTTCACTTGTGAAAATTTTTCCAACCACACAGCTGTCAAAAATTTCATTCAAAAATTCCGAGAAAGAGTTCAGAGGTTCAAAAAATCTACCCGCCTCTCCTACTCTCTTCTCCGCAAACGACGGTTTCAGCATATTGGGTGGATGTTAACCCATGTCAAACTTTCGTTCTATGTAATTTTTTAATGTTGTACGCATTATTATAGTGCAATCTTAAATTTTGCGCACACTATAAAAATTATTTCTCCCGTTCAGCGAGTGTTTGTGTCTTGTTCCATTGTCCTTCCCTGTGTTCAAAAATGAACAGCTTATGGGGCGCAATATGGCATAATGCACCGGGCGCAAAAAACTGAAACGCCGGCCCTGCCTCTATCTCCTCTATTTCCACTTCTTCCATGTACTGTCATCTTCATCTACAAGCATCTCAGAAGAAAATAATGGAATGTAGTCCGCATTATCATTGTTCAACTCAGGTTCAATGGTTGTATACTCGCAGCATCGAATTGAGATACGTCGGGCCCTGACAAGAGCCATACGCAACCGAAAATTGCAATCTTACTTTTCTCGCGGACACGAGACTATATGAGACTTTTGATACACATCATATAGAATGCCAAAAAAAAAGGTTCATACACCAATTTTCAGCTTATTACCTCGAATTCCGAGGTGAAACCCTAATTTGACTGGGCTAACACACAATATCCAAATTGAAAAATAAAACAAAACCGATATTTATATATAAAAGAATAAACATTGCAGTAAACAAAACAAAAAAAAAAAAATAAACCATACTTTCTTCCCCCGCAATTTTTTCTTAATTGTCCTTTTTTTATATCCAAAAAAAAAAAAATAATAAAAAATACATACAAACAAACTCCCAAACAAAAAATCCAAAAACAAACAACATCAGTTAGTAAAAACAAAATAAAAATATTATTTTTCATTTTTAATTAATGAAAAAACAAAACACAACAAAAAAAATCCCTAAAAAATGAAATTATTAATGAAAAAAATCTAGATTCAAAGATTAAAAAAAAAAACAAAAAAAAATAGAAGTAAATACGAAAAGACTCTTAAATTGTTATTCTCTTAATAATTATTAAATAATTAATAAAAAAAATTACTTGAAAATGAAAAAAAAAATTGAATATAAAAAAAATGAATAAAAAAATAATAAATAAATAAAATAAAACCAAAAATGAAAAAAACCCGTAAATGAAAAAAATAATTATTATGAAAACTTTTCCAGTAAAATAAAAAATAGTAAAAAAAAATAAAAAAAAAATTAACAGTAAAAAAAATAAACACACACACAAGAAATTCTTTCTCTTCTTAAAAACAAAAACAAAAAAAAACGAACGCCAGAACTAATTCTAGTTAAAAAAATGAAAAAAACATGCAAAAATATAAAAATAGAAGACAACCGGATCTTTGAATTAATTAATAATAAACAAAAAAAAATGAAACTTAAAAAACGGATTCAATTTAAAATAAAAAAACTGATGATGATGATGAAAGAGAGAAAAAAAATGGTAACAGAAAAAATACATCATTTAAAAATAAATATAAAAAAAATTATAAAAATAAAAAAAATTGTTTTACTTAATTTAATTGATTAACACACACAAAAGTAAAATTTTATTTGATTAAATATGGCCGCCGCGAATGTCAAAACGAAAAAACAAAATGGCGACGAATTTTATTTTATTTATTTATTATTTTTGTGTTTATTTTTATTATGAATCGACCACCCCCTTAATTATTTGTTTTTATGGGGCCTATTTGGATATCGTCGATATTAAAAAAGTCGATTGGCGAAAGTCGTTTTTTTGTCCAAATTAGTCGATAAAGGCATAAGGCCGGGTTCGTGTTTGCAGTTCTGAGTTGAAAAAAGTGGTGTTTTAGACGAATTGCGACTTTCAGCATTGGGGGCTAAACTTGCACTTAGCACTTGCACTCTAGGCCACTATGCTGAAAATCGTAATTCGATTAAAACGTCACTTTCTTCAACTCAAAGAACTTGTCACAAATCACGACTCGACATTCAGCACAGGGGCCAAAGTCGTCAAATTGACGATATTCACAATAGGCCCCTATACTTCCGATTGCACGATTTTTTTTTATTTATAACTATAAAACGTTTTTTTTTTTCCAAATAAAATAAAAAAGAGCTCCTTTTTGTATTTACTTTTATTATTTTTAAATGTGTTTTTATTTAATCTTTATATTTTTTCTTACAAAAATACAAAAAACAAAACAAAAACACGACGGTAACATGTTTGCTATAACTACTATTCTTAAATATGTAGGTATAATATTCATCATAATAACAATGAAATCAAAAAAAATGAAAAATCCTATTATTATTATTACATATTATTATTGGTTTTTTCCCCAGTAAAATTATAACAAACAAAAACAAATATGAAATTTATTATTTCAAAAATTTTTATATATACATACACATGAATTTAAAAAAAAACACTAATTTTATCATATTTTTTTTCTTCTTCATATTAAAACAGAAGAGAAAAAAAACAATAATTTACAAACAACAAACAAAAGAAAATCAGTGTTTTTCTTTCCTTCTTTCTTTTTTTTCATTTTATAGATTTATTAATAATTTTACTATTTCTACTATTTATTTATTTTTATTGAAATTTATAAATATAAATATAAAAAAAAACAATTTAAGTTTTAAGTGTACGGTTAAAAATATTATTTTAATGCGAAAGAAAAAAAAACAGGAGAAATGTTATTTAAAAAAAAAACATGCATGATTTTTTATTTTTCGATCCTTTTTTATGTTTGATTTTTTTGATTCCAAATGATATTTTTCCTTTATTTTTGTTTTTTATGTATTTGAAGTTTGGGGAGTTTTTTTTTTAATTTTCAGAAAGAGATGGTAAGTATTTTTTGTTATTTTAAAGTAGTAAAATCCATACGGAGTTGCCCATGATATAAATATTAGTGGAAAGACTTAGAAAGCCGTTAACAAATAAATAAGGCTGTTACGGAACACAATTTGAATTTATTAGTTTTGATCATAAATTCATTATTTGCTAAATTAAAAATCCCCAGATACCGATTTTCATGGAAATCGGAAAACAATTGGCAAATTCATCTTTCGGTGGCCATTTTGAATTTCGTTCATATTTCGGCGGCCATTTTGAATTTCGAAAATCGGGCTTTGAGGTGCTTCATATAATAACGCACACATACACGCATAGATGCTCTTCTTTTATTTATATAGATTTCGAAATATTCTATCCTGTGAATGGTAGAGCTTGAAATATTGTTCAGCCCTGTTAGCTAAACTCAAAGATATTGGAGTCTACAGAAGTGGGTTGTCTCCTTTCCGGATGTTCAATCCGTATTGGATGGTGTCAACTCCGAATCGCACCCATCTCTGCGGAGGTCCCCCAGAGGTTTATTTTATTATCATTATTTCTTATTTTTTTTATAAAAGACGTACTTTCAATCTCTTCCAACCCGCTTCTCAAGCTGGGGTAGTAGCACGTAAGTTGTTTCAATCGAGCTCTTCATACAAAAATTCAAGTTTTTTGTGTGAAGAGGTCCATGGAAACAACTTCGTGCTACCACTGCTGGCATCCACGGTGCGCGATTTTGCGGATTGCCCGGACAACCTCGAACCGCATCGCACTAGGTAGCTCGCACCATGGGAAGGGTGTCGTCCATGAAGGCACAGGCATGTCTGTAGCGTTGGGCAGTATCCGCTGCGAGTCGTATTGCGCAACATGGGAAGCCTCTATACAAGACAGACACGTGCCAGATCCTGTCCTGTATGATCATGGACTAATGTCCAATACTATTAATAACAAAACTAAACTCATTCTAGAGTGGGGAAGCAAGAATCGTTTCGAACCCCACCAAAACCAAGTACTGTTTTTTCTAATACAACGTGCAACGCCTCTCCATCTGTGACAGTGGGTGAAGTTGAACTAATGGCCGACCCTTCCCTACATATCTTAGGCGTGCCAAAGACACGATGGAATGACCACATTTTTCAAATCACCAAACAATCATTAAGGTGCAAAAAGGGGCGCTTAAATTAATTGATAACGACACCGTTTGCTCCACTTGAGTCACCGTAGGAATGTAGCAGCACTGACAAAATTGTATCGCTACTATCATATAGATTGCTCCATCTATATAAAGGCTCTTCTGCCTCCACGGTAATCTTATACCCGCAACACCAGGGGCCAGTTCGTGTATGTCGAAAACGAAAATTTTTTTTCGTCTCGGGGTCGCGTAAGTCGAAAAAATTGAAAATTTTCGCCTGAAGCCGACGAAAGGCACTCGAAAGGTCTTGGGTTATCGAGTTTTTGCATTAGGACACGAACAATTTTCTTTCGACTTACGCGAACGCTAAAATTTTCGTCGCCAAAATTTTTCGACTTCAATTTTTTTTCGTTCGACTATCGTCGTTCGCCATACACGAACCCGCCTCAGTATTTTCGAGCTCCTACAACAATCAAGAGTCAAATGCAGGGGCCGGTTCGTGTATGTCGAAAACGAAAATTTTTTTTCGTCTCGGGTTCGCGTAAGTCGAAAAAATTGAAAATTTTCGTCTGAAGCCGGCGAAAGGCACTCGAAAGCTCTTGGGTTATCAAGTTTTTGCATTAAGACACGAACAATTTTCTTTCGACTTACGCGAACGCTAAAATTTTCGTCGCCAAAATTTTTCGACTGCAATTTTTTTCGTTCGATTATCGTCGTTCGCCATACACGAACCGGCCCCAGGGTAAATCGCAACCTTCTTCAGCACCTATGGTATACCTAAGGCTAACATACTCTCTCTTTTTAAGTGAAAGAAGTAAGCTAAGAAGTTCTTAGTAAGAAAAAGTAAGAAAGTCGTCCTTTAATGTCGTGTAATGCCTAGTAGTAAGCTTAGTTCGAAGGGTAGAGAAAGGATAGTGTAGGTTAAGAAGGAGGTGTAGTAGATTTAAGATGGCCAGGTTCGTAAGGCAAAACACTTATAAGTAGATATATGTATGTAAGTCAGTCAATAAATGAGATTTGAACAAGCAACATTTGCTTTTCAATTAATTAATATTTTTGCACGTCACTTTTTTTAATTGACCACAGATCAGAAGTGGGATAATCGAATATTTTAATACCGTATCCGGGCAGATTTAAAAAAAAACCGGAAAAATAAATTGTTCATCGAGAAATAGGTTTCTCGATTAAGGCTCGGGAAGTTGGAAGTTGTTAATCGGTTAACACGTGCGGAAAAGTTTTTCTATTTCGTTATCTTGTCCATCGGTCGTAGCAAATTTTGTAAAATTTAATTGAAAATGGCGGCTGTACGAGCTGCAAAGGACAAAATTAAGCAATTTGTTGATGGGTGTTTAAAGTGCGCTTACTTCTCGTCGAATTCTGGTAAAGTGGAGGGTGTTTTACACAGCATCCCTAAAGGGAATTCGCCTTTTGAAGTAGTTCATATTGATCATTTCGGCCCCCTACCCTCGACCAGAAATAGATTTAAATACATTTTGGTTGTAATAGATGCTTTTACTAAATTCACGAAGTTATATCCTGTAAAAAATACCCAAACAAAAGAGGTAATTAGTTGTCTTAACATGTATTACAGTTCATATAGTAGACCTTCAAAACTTATTTCTGATCGTGGTACTTGTTTTACTTCGACTGAGTTCTCGGAATTTTGCGTGAACAATAATGTTGTTCATGTTAAAGTAGCCACTCATTCCCCACAGGCCAACGGTCAAGTGGAAAGAGTCAATAGACTTCTAACTCCTATGTTAGCTAAGGAAGCCGACAGCACTTCTACCGGAAATTGGTATCAAAAGTTAACCAAGGTAGAATTCGCAATAAATAATACTGTCAATCGCAGTACTGGATACACACCCAGCCAACTTCTGTTTGGTGTTAGACAAAGGGGGGAGTTCTGTGATGCATTAGAAGAATATTTGAATGAAAATAGTCAGGAAAATTTAGACGAGATCAGGGAGAAAGCAGCTGATACAATACAAAAGTCACAACAATATAATAAAATCTATTTTGATCAAAGGCACAAGGCACCTAGAAAATACGGAAAAGGTGATTTGGTTTTGATAAAAAATGATGAAACAACTCCGGGCGTTAATAAAAAATTGCTTCCGAAATATCGCGGACCATATGAAATAGTTAAAGTTTTAAAAAATGATAGATACGTTATAAAAGATGTTGAAGGTCATCAGTTAACCAGGTTACCCTATAAAGGAATCTGTAGTCCGGCCAATATGAAACCATATATTTTTAATTAGTTACTTGTTTTGAGTTATTTTGTGTTGTTGGATGTTTGGGCAAATAAAGCAAAGCTTATCGAATATATGTATGTTATCTATATATGTGTTAGTATCAAATGTAAATATGTGGAAAAAATATACATTGTAAACAGTGGTGTATAATCGGGACGATTATCAGTCAGGCTGGCCGATCTGTAGTAGATTTAAGATGGCCAGGTTCGTAAGGCAAAACACTTATAAGTAGATATATGTATGTAAGTCAGTCAATAAATGAGATTTGAACAAGCAACATTTGCTTTTCAATTAATTAATATTTTTGCACGTCACTTTTTTTAATTGACCACAGAGGATAGGTTAAGAAGAGTTGAAGGGCTGCGTGAGGAGGAGGCGGTCAACCTCGCGTTTGAACTTTTGTATCGTGTATGAGTTTATTTTATATTTAAGCAGCCGGCTGAGCCAGAAGTGCAACCGTCGCGATTCTTCTTTAACGGCTCTACAACCGGGATGCGGTCCTGGCCTCTCGCAACTGTTCTCTTCACCGGTCCCGATTCTGAGCCGATGTCATCCAGTTTGGCATCCCTAAGCTCTGAGCGTCCTGGTCCACGCCACCCTTCCAGCGAAGGTTGGGTCTCCCTCGCTGTCGCACCCCATATGTCTTACCGCAGAGAACTTTCTGAGCAGGCTCATCTTCACTCACACGAGCTAGATGTCCTGCCCATCGGAGCCTACCGAGCTTTATTTTCTTCACATCTATGTCGCGATAACGCTCATAGATCACATCATTGTAGAGTCTCCAGAATCGTCCTTCCCCACACAACAATCCTCCGAAGTATTTTCCTCTCAAACACGCCCAAGAGGTTTGAGTGTTTTTTGCTAAGCACTCACGTTTCGCATGCATATGTGAGTATCGGTAAGACCATCGTCTTTAGACGTTATGGTTAGATACTTGGATTTAAAGAGCATTGACAGACCGTCGGGATTAGCGGGAGAAAATCTAAACGGGGTGTTATGCCTCTTGAGATAAGTGAATTCCGCTAACAAAGCTATGTGGCGCCGGTAGTCCTAGACTACCAGGTGAACAAGTTTGCAAACTATAGAGAAAAAAAGATGCCAGAAGAGAAACCTGGCGTTAATAGTCCTACTAGTCCACAAAGGCGATAAAATGAATAGATCGACCACAGATCGGATGTTAGTAAGGTAGGAATTAAAATACGCCGGAAAAGGGCAGAGAAACACATCTTCTCTTGGTAGACCACAAAAACATTTGATGGTTTATAAAGAAAATCTCAAGGCAATGTAAAACGCGAGTGTAATTACCCGTCAATTCTATGCTACTGGTCTGAATTTTGGATAATAACAAAATAATATTATTAATTAAGAAAATCAGCTCCAAATCTTCCAAAGCAAAATGGGATTCTGTAATTAAAATGGGGCATTAATGATAAGGAAGGCTTGGAACAAATTTATGTCGAAATAAATATGGTTACTCGTATTTTCACTACCGAATAAAATCTGCTAAATAATTAATTCTTATCAATTCTTAATGCTGAATGTTTAAAATGGCGGGCCAAGAGTCCGAAGACGAAAAGGCGAAAGCTTGGCATAGTCTCAGGCGTTGAAATTTAAAATAATTCCGAAAAGCTCATTTAGCCATAAAAGCAGGGATCCTCTATCTAATGACAGCGATTACAATGCCAAGTTTTTGTTAAATTTTTTGTTAAATGAGTGCATGAATTGTTCTTCATTTTAGTTGATTTTTAATTTTAATTGATTTACAATAACATCGGGGTTTTGATTAATAAAAGGCAAATGCATTCTCGTTGATTACTAGTGCTAAAGTGCATTAATTTAGTTTGGTTAAAAATATTTATTTGTTATACAAACTTTCGCCTTTAATACACCGCTTTACTATTCTCCATCTTAAGAAGAAGATAAAAGGTGTTTTTTCACTTGTTTACAAAATTTTTGACATTTGTTTTACGCTGAACATTTTCATCGTTTGTGATTTTTCTTCTCGCGTTTTTAAAATTAATAAAACATTACAAACAGGCATTATTAAATTAAAACAGAAAAATAATAACAATGGGGTTTTCAAACAGTAGTGAAAATAGTAAAAATACGAGCGCCGTAGCAATAAATGAGGTTAAATTTATCGACGAGAGTATTTGGAAAGTGGTTAGCGCTCTGCAGGGCTATCCGGATAACGACGTCGATAATAATTTTGCAATTTATATAGCAGATCAGCTGAGAAGAATGCCGCCAGAACTATTAGAGAAGGCAAAACGTGGCATTAAGGACATATTCCTCAAGTATCAACAGGAGGAGGCGGACGAATTTGATGAATATGGCTATAATGATACTGATATGGAGGATAGCGATTTGGATTGAGTGGCTGTAATGTTTGAGTTTAAATTTAATTTAATATTAATGTTTTGTATGTCTTGAATTAAATATTTTTCTTATAAATGTGGTTGTTTTTTTGTTTTAAGAAGTTTTTTGATGATTTGGATTCAAGGTTTTTGTTCAAATTGGAGACTTCGCTGTCAAACTTTTTATCAGAGCGAGGGGGTGCTTTCAAGTCGATTTAGATTAGAAACTCCATAAAAAGGGGTATTTTACTATTGTAGATGCTGATAAATTATTTTCTCACTCAAATAGAATGCGAGGTTTCCTTTAAAATACAAATCTCCGGGGCGGCTGGTCTATTCAAGGGCCAAAGATTCTGTATATTAAGGCCGTGACACAATGGTGGCTTCGGCTTCGGCTTCGATTTCGAAGCCGATGCCTGTCAAAATCAAATGTAAGCGTGGCAGTACTTATTAACACAATGGCAGCGTCGGCTTCGGATTCGATTCCGAAGCCGAAGCCTCAATCAAATGATATTTGATATTCGAAGCGGCGTCGGTTGAAATTTATTTGGAAAATCGAAGTGGGCTGTCCGGTAATTTAAATTTAACACGTGTTTAACATGAATTTTGAGGAAAAATTAATCGAGTTAGTAAAGGAAAATCCATGTATATATAAAAAAGGGTGCAAAGATTTCATGATCACTAGATTTTATTTGTTGATAGGTAGTTTCATAGAACCCATGTTCCTTCCTTTGCAGAAAAATTTCTCTTGACCAGAATCGCCTATTTTTTTTTTTTTTTTTTTAAATTTTAAATAAACATTGCTACTCCCATTAATTTAATAACTTCCTCCCGTTTATTTTCCATTATAATTTAACAAAGTTTATTTGATGTAACAAATTTTCCGCGATTTGCAAGACGAAGACGAATGCCGTTATTGTGTTATACTTGGCTTCGGCTTCGGCGTCGATTCTTAATTCAGCGCTTCAGCGCTTCAACGTCGCTTTCGAAGCCGAAGCCGAAGTCGCCATTGTGTCACGGCCTTAATGTTACTTTTCCGACCTCAAATTTAGGTTTAAACTTTGTCAAGGAATTCTTGTCCAATTTCCTTTAATATCCTTCAAAATTATTCGATTCGTTTTTCCTTAAAAATAAGAAAGAATTTAAATAAAAATATTCTTCCAGCACAAAAAATGTGCAAAACTTGGCATTGTAATCGCTGTCATTAGATAGAGGATCCCTGCTTTTATGACTAAATGTGTTTTTCGGAATTAATTGAAATTCGACCCCTGCAAATATGCATTTGTTGCGCTCCTAATGGTAATGCCAGCCAACAAGAATTGTGCGTTTTTATAATTGTGATTTTACGAACGAATAAGAATGTTACGACATAAAGCATCAAACAGAATCAATCCGTTTCGTTCGCTTATTCGTTGTTTCTCTGGCGTTCTGTCTGCTTCATGATGCTACAGCTCCGCTCGTCTCATGGAAAGCTTATGGAAATTTTCTACTTTAAAAACGGACGGAACGGATTGGTTCTATTTAAGGTTGAAAATCCAAAACTTTAGCCATACTATACCAAACTTTTCGAGTTACATGATCAATGGCTCCATTGCCTGATATTGGCCTTGGCTTCCTGCAACATCTTCCTCCAGAACTGTCGTTTCCTGGCTTGAAGTCTCCAATTGCTTATACCTAGGGTTCGTAGATCTTTTTCTACGCTATCTGGTATCTTTTTTGGGCGTCCGGTATCTCTGTGTCCGTCTGGTCTTTTGTTCATAATGATTTTTGTCATGCTATCTTCGCTGCTAGGCTGAACGTGTGCTACCCATTGAATTCTGTTCATTTTTATAGTTTTTGTGATGTTTGGATCGTTATACAACTGATACAGCTCGTGATTGTTTGTATCTTCTCCTCCAAACCCCATCTTCGTTCATTCCTCCATATATAGTGCGAAGGATTTTGCTGTCGAAGCATCCTAGGAGGTGTTTCTCGTTGCTTTTTAATGTCCAGGCTTCGGATCCATACTATGTAAATGTTAAATGGCAGCTTAGGATTAACAGATATCTATTAGCCTCTGTTACAACACGGTAGCTTCGAACGGAGTATTACAACTGGCGCTATTACCCAAATCTCCAGCTATGGATATTGACTTAGTTTTTATCCACGTGTTTAGCTTCCTCAGAGCTCACTTCTATTACCTGCTTTATTTATAACTGATCTCTCGGCTTCTTCCCATGTTATTGCATTACCCCCAAACTCTGTCTTATGGTCGTTAATGTAAGCCTAGATGGACTTCGAGAAATATAATAGGGCCAACAATTTGGGTAGAGGCTTAGCCCAAAGGGCGGTTCATTTGAGACCTACATATACAGCTCAGCGTCCAGAGTCCTATTCAATTAAGTGGTTAGGACAATCAAGTGAAGAGGCTGGTATAAAAGTGTTTGGTAAGGATGGATTCGATACAAGAAGCCAGGCAGTTGGTGTTGGGTTTGTTAATTTTTTTATATTTTATTTTTATTTATGTGAAATTCTTCTAGGTGGGCGTTACCAAGAACCAGAAGTTCATGCGGCCAACAGTAGGATTGAAAATTCTACTCCTTAACCTGGTATAAAAGAGCCCTTATCAATTATAACAAAGATTTGAGAAGATCCAAACGAAGATCATGGAAAGCCTTCTGCGAAGAAATAGACAAGCTTCCAGCCTCCCCTATACAAAGACCTGATTAAGGATCACTCCAATGGCATTCATTACGTTTACATGATTTACTTGAGTTCCTGACTTGAAATTTACTTGAAACTGCATGCAGTTTACATGCATATTTAGTTACTTGAAATCTACTTCAAGTATACTTCAAGTAAGCATGTAAACGTAATGATTGTCTCTCTTAAGACTCCTGAAGGGTCCTTTACGGAGAACACCAGGAATACCATGGAGCTATTAATGAGCAATCATGTCCCGGGTTCTAACCTAGCGTCTGCACTTGCCATATTTTATTGAATTGCTTATGGCATGGCTGTCAAATGTCTGGTGCGGACAGGGTGAACTTGGCCATATTTTATTGAAAGCAATATATGGAAAGAAATATGTTTTTCCATATATGTTTCAATAAAGTTGGCAATAAATGTGATATCTAGCGTTGCAAAATTGTGGAGTTAAAGTTAACATCGAACTTTTGCCTTCTTGCTAAAAATGGGTACACCCAAAACGTTGGTTTCTTTGTTAAATTACGCATTTCTTCGAATTCCATCTGCTCTAGTAATTTTAATTTGTTTTACTCAAGCAAAATTTGTACAGCCCTTTGTTGCTTTCTTTCAACTGAAATGTCTGACATAATTTGCCCACTATACAAAATAAGCAATAAATCGTTGGCAATAGCTAACAGCTACTTTTCAATAACTTATGGCAAGTGCAGACACGGGGTAAGGTAACTGACCCTGGATTGGCTTTAGTACCTAACACAGGATCGTAGGTAGTACTTGTCCACCAGTCATACAATAGGAACAAAGGTCTGCCAAAAGGTATTTTTAATGCGGGTAAGGGCCATTGTCACCTCCAAGTCTTTCAAAGCTGCTGGAAAGGACCATATCTTCCCGGCTTTCCTTCAGAGAGGTTTGCAAGAGATCTTACTAATCCTGCTTCCTTATTCCAAGGTGCTGGAGAGAGGCTAGGGTAATCTTTATTCCTTAATTGTGGAGAAGATCGTATAGGGAAGCAAAATCCTATCGACCTATTAGCCTCTCCTCCTTTCTCCTGAAAATGATGGAGAAAGTTTTAGACAGGCATATTAGAGAGGGTTTTGCAGCGAACCTACTACACTGCCTGCATTTTGGCTACCTGCCAGGCAGATCTACCGGGACTGTCATTCATGTGCTAGTGAGAGATATTGAGAATCCCCTAAGGACCAAACAAATCTTTTTCTGCGCCTTTGCAAATATTCAGGGCAGGGTTGGCAATTTTACCTTCGACGCGATCAATGAAGTCGCAGCAGATAGCTAACTGTTGAGATGAATGGCTGAATCAATTACGGTAATGGCTGCTAAAGGCTGTCTTCAAGGACGCGTCCTATCACTCTTGTTATAGTCAATCGTAAGGGAGGGTGCAAAGACTGGCTTGTCGAGGTATCACGGAAACTAAAAGCACCTGTTCGACAGCGGCTGTGGAGGCCCTACTAAACATTCCTCCGCTCAACCTAGTACTGAAGAAGAAGGCTAAGGCGTGGGCGCTGCGTCTAGGGGAGCTATTCTCCTTTCAGCCAGACGACCTTCTAGATTTTTTATCCTTGACGATCGAGCTTAACCTGGAGCCATTCATTGCCCGATACCCTTCCTGCCACTCTTGACTTCGACAACCCATTTACGATCATTATTCGAAATAGGCCTTCTGGTATACGGACGGTTCCACAACCGATAAAGAGATAGGACTGGGCGTATGTGGCCAACGAGCAAAATATCCATGGTTCTGGGCAGTACCTCCACTGATTTTACTCTGAGGTACGCGCCCATACAGGCGTGCGCTCAGACCTGTATTGATATGTATGATATTTTCTCGGACAATCAAGCTGGTTTTTGGCCATTAAATCTTGCAGGGTGTCATCAAAGACTGTCCGGGATTGTCTCCTATCTCAGAACCCTCAGTGGACACAACAATGTTACACTGATATGGATTCCAAGCCACGAAGGCCACATTAGTAATGAGGTTGCCGACGGCCTAGAAAGAGTAGGGGCAAATTCATCATTTATTGGTCCGGAACCTTTCTGCGGCTTAGCAAGCTGCCGCCATGTAAGAATGACCATGAAAAATTGGTTCGTCCAGCTGTTTCTTCATAGCTGGAGAAGGACCCAGGGCGCTCGTCAAGCGATAAGATTCATCCTAATCGACAACGCTAAAGCGGACAAACTTTTAAATTTCAGGAGGGGGGAGCTAAAAATAATAACAGAGCTCCTGACGGACCACTGTTGGCTTACTTATCATAAAAGCAGGATAGAGCTGGTAGTTGATTGTATCTGTCAATTCTTTTGAGCAGCTTCCGATGCAGCGTGACACTTGCTGCGGGATTGTGAGAAAAGTGAGGATGCGATTGCGACTTCTCCATCGCGGCTTCCGTTACTGGAAAACTTTTGAAGGAAATTTTGTAGATATATAAAAGATATACTGGTAGATAAATTCTGCTACCTCGGTAGTGTTATTACCGAAAATGGTGGTGCAGAATAAGATGTCAGTTCCAGGATAAATAAAGCACGAGGCGCATATGCATGCCTGTTCCGCATATGGAGATCAACGGAAATCTCAACTAACACCAAATTGCGGCTGTTCAACTCCAACGTTAAGGCAGTACTTTTGTACGGTTGCGAAACATGGAAAGTCACCCAGTTCATCACCTACAAGTCTACAAGTTTTCATCAACAGATGCCTGCGTCGTATCCTAAAAATCCGCTGGCAAGATAGAATTTCAAATGAAGAACTATGGCACCGTGGCGGCCAAGAAAAGATAGACGACCAAATCGGACGAAGGAAATGGAATTGAGTTGGCCACACCTTGCGACACGAATTCGAAAATATAGCCAAACAGGCCCTTGACTGGAATCCGCAAGGATCCCGTCGAGTCGGAAGACCTAGAACAACGTGGGGGAGAACCCTACTAGCAGAAGTCGCAACAACTGGGAGATCCTGGTCGGAGTTGAGAGCTGTTGCGCAAAACAGAGTCCGCTGGAGGATTTCCGCCCTTTGTTCCATGAGGGATTAAAGGAGCGTAAAGAAGAAGAAGGCAAAAGCTTGGGAAAACTAGCAAGAGACAGAGACGACTGGCAGAAGAGACTTTAACAGGCCAGAGTCCTACAAGAACTGTAGCGCCATTTAAGAATAAATGTTGGTAAAAATACGGGTATAGCACTAGCTAAGGACACATCTTTACAGGATTGAAATATTTAGGGCTTTTGTGGGCAAACAACATTTTTGGGCAAACAACATTTATGGGCAAACAATACTAGGCTAAGGTAAATATAAAAACTAAAATAAAAACGCACCATGTTTTTTTTAAAACAATAATACGGGGACATTTATTGTATAATTATTGTATTATTACACAAAGACAGATGATATAAAATTGCTGAGTACAATTTAATAAAAAATTTTTATAAAATATTCTATATAAAAAAAAAATGAAAAATAAAACCAATAAAAATTAAAAATAAACATTTGCTACAAGATCAATAATAATGCTCTATAATAATATGCATAGAATTTTCAGGGTAAACAGGGACATAACTATATACATAGGCTTGAGGGCGGGGGGATATATATAAGCAAGGAGTTGCAGGATCGGTAGGACATTAAACATTTAAAAAACGATGAGACATTTTTGTTTGAGATTCAAAAAATATTCGAGAATACATTATTATGTAAAAATTTATCTTTTTTGTTTTCTTTGTCAGAATTTGTTCTTATTTATTTTATTTTTTTGTATATTTTTTTTATACTCGTTAAATTTCTAATCACGTTTTGTTTTTTCTAAATTTTACAATTTTCAGCTTTCAAAATGAACTTTTTTGGGTTTTTTTGTTTGTTTGATTTATTTGTTACGATGATGTGAAAATTAATTATTAAAAAAAAGAATGCTGGCGCGCGTTGATAGTCTTACGTTTTGTAGTTTTATTATAAGATAGTTTCTAAGACAAACTATAAATGAAAATTGGAAGATCGGTTTCATTACGTTTGGAAATTACGTACAAAAATCTGATGTAATTTTATATCTCGAAAAAAAGTTATTCTTTACAACATGTAAAAATTGTGGAATGTTTCTTTCTTTTTTTTTGTTTTGTTTTTTAAATTGATAAAAATTGTATGAAAGCTAATTAGAAAATTGTTTTGACAGGTTTTGTAGCATTGAATCACATTCCAGACTCTGCTATTCCTTCGTCATCTAAAAAAGAATATAGAAAAATTGAATTAGTTTTAATTTAGTAACTTTAGAATATCCTACATAACATATAATAGAACAAATGCTTGGGAATTACATGTGTTCTAAGTATTATTTTATTTTTTTTTTAAATTTACAAGGAAATATAATGAAAGTTATAGAAAATATTGAAGGTTTGTAAAGTAACTTTAAACAGAACTAAGTTATTTACCACAGCTTCGTATAGCTCATTCCAAATCTAAAGGAAATTTCCAAAACAAGTATTCGGTCGAACCACAAGTGATCGATTATTTCCACTAAACCACTTCTGTTGAATAAAACTCCTCTACTCTACTCTATTTTTCAACAATTTAAAATAAATTTGTGGCAATTCTGTTGGTGATACCATCATTTACATCCCAGACTCAAAATGGAAGTGCAAATCTGAGCTCCTTTATCACAAAGATGATAGTATGGCTCTGTCTCTGTTCCACCAAAGTGGCTACAGCAAACTGCAGCCTCGAAGTAAGGCTCTACTCTACTTAACGAATGTGTAGACCAGTGTTTCCCAAAGTGGGTTCGGCGGAACCTTACGGTTCCACGAAAAAATTTTAGGGTTCCGTGTAACCAGCGCCGAAACGTAAATACATTCTAAAACTCACTGGCGCTGCGCCGGCCGTCTAACGCGTTCTTGCTAATCAGAAAGTGCGAGTGGCCCTTCTTCCTTGGCCGCCATTCCATATTCCCATGTCTCGGGTGTTGTGAAGAAAATGGTAATCCGCCCTCTTGAGATGGCCGCCATGGGCCAAACGATATATTAAGTATACTATATTGCTTATGGTGTTCTACTTATCATACCCTTTCATTTGATACCTATGTCGAAGGGGTTGTGAAGAATATTTCAATCCGGCCTCCTGAGACTGCCGCCATGGATCTAAAGATATATTGAGTATACTAAATTGCATTGTCATCGGAGCTAAAGCTGTATGCAAAATTTCAGCATGATAGGATATCCGGAAGTATTTGAAAAATTGATTGCAGAATTTGTTTCGTGAAGAAAACAGTAATCCGTCCTCTTGAGACGGCCGCCATGGATCTAACGGTATAATGAGTATACCATATTACATTGTCATCGGAGCTCAAGTTGTGTGTAAAATTTCAGGGTGATCGGGTAACCGGAAGTATTCAAGAAATCGATTGCAAGATATGTACCGGACAAACAGACAGACAAGAAAGCGATTTTATTTTTTCATCGTTGGGTTCCGCCAAATTTTATACATTGTAGAAAGGTTCCGTATGAAATAAAGTTTGGGAGCCACTGGTGTAGACCAAAAAAACCTTTAATTTCGTTAAATATCAATATTCCAAGGCTACTTTCGCTGGTTCTTGCGGTTTTGTTAGAAGTTTTTGCAAATTTATCTTGTTTTCGACAGTTTGAAAAATACGTAAATTTTTAGTATTTCAAAAACGAAATGTGGAAATGTTTGAAACTAATAAAATTGACTTTTTTACTACACATTAATTTAAAACAACAATCTAAAAGGCTTTGCAGCTCATTAATTCGCTTCCTCGGCGATCGTGTAAAAAATTTTACGTAGCTTCCGACGAAACTTTCTGCTTGTATTTTATACAGGGCCAATTTGTTTTTCCACTTTGTGTTTTTGGGATGTAAACTCCCTTCATAGGATACCAAAATTCGTTTATCCGACAACAATGACAAAGGTATACGGTATACCAATAGGATAGAACTTTTGATAGGGATTTTATGGCCGCAATAGTCGGCCAAATGAGCTCGCGATTTGTCGCACAATCAATCAATTTGAATCGAAATTCACTTTGCACGACAACAGGACATCGCTGCTGTGAGAGCTAGTGTTAGTGAAAACTCGAATTTATCGGTGCAACGTCGTTCCCTGTCATTCGGATTGTCTTCAATGATAACATGGAGAAATTCGCGGAAGCATTTGGGACTACAAAATTGTTCTCACCCAAGAATTGAAGCCGTACGATCATCGCAGGCGTCGCAATTTTCAGATTGGGCACTGGAGCAGCTGAAAACTGATGCCGATTTTGGAGCGAAAATCTTCTCACCGATGAAGCTCATTTCTGGCTGAATGGTTTCGTTTATAAGCAGAATATGCATTCTTGTGCTGAAACAAATCTACAAGGTGTCCATGAGAGTGGCTTGCAGCTAAAAAAAGTTACTGTTTGGTGCGATTTTTGTTCCGGAGGCATCATTGAACCTTACTTTTTTGAAAATGAGCAAAGAGAAGCTGTTACGTGTAATGGAAAGCGATATCGACAAACTTTGTATGGCCGCAATAGGATGAAATGGATCTGGGAGAGATGTGGTTTCAACAGGACGGCGTAGCATGCCACACTTCGAACGAAACAATCGACTTATTGAAAGAAAAGTTCGAAGAGTCTACCATCTCGAGAAGATCGCAAAATCAAACTACTTTCAACTGGCCACCGCGATCTGACTTCGCTGGATTTCTTTCTTCGGGGCTTCGTAAAGTCATTAGTTTACGATAGTAAACCGTAAATAACTGAAAGTTATTCGTGGTATTCAGCCGGCCCTACTTGAAAAAGTCATTGAAAATTGGACCCATGGAAGGTGTACGTGCAAACGATCAAGAGGAGGAAATTTATGATCAAACTTCCGCCAAACATCTCGAGAGTATATTCAGACTATTGGAAACTACCCCATGTTCGGCCCACTCAGAAAAAAAGGTGAATCAACCTACCCCTCTATCTAACTTCCGCCCCATAGCAATCTGATTTATTCTCTCCAAAATCATGGCGACAATAATTAAAAAAGCTGATGAAATATTTAGAGTCTGACCATATTTTACACGACTCCTTGTGTGTTTAACCGAGCATTTCAACCAAAACATCCCTCGCTTTGGTAAATCTGGTCTGGTTGCTTTTAGCCTAATATGACACCCCCTCTGTTTTCTAAACTCCAAGCTATTTGCATAGACTTAGTTCTAAAGAATTGGATTGATAGCTTTCTTTCTGGCCGTACAATCAAAATAGTATTGGATGGCGTTAAATCTAAACCCTACACCATATCTGACGGTGTCCCTCTTAAGGGTGGACCAATTCCATGAGCCACACTTTTCCTTTATAAATGATCTACTTTCATTCTTGATGAGGGCGTGTCGAATTTAAATCGAATTTTTCTAATAAATCTGCCCCGACTCGCCTTCCGTTTTCAGTGGACGATGTGAATGTAATGGCTAACCCATCTCTTAACATCCTAGGCAAAGCTTTGACTGGGGATCTGCGATGAAATGATCACATACACCAAATTTCCAAGCAAACATCACAATGCCTGGGACTCCTTAAGATATGTAGGTTCCTCCGTTAGTCAGCAGAGGGGGCTACAACCTACAAGCCCTACATATGGCTCCGCCTCGAGTACAACAAATTTTCCTGCACTGGAACTTCGAAAATTACCTTAGCATGACTTAATAATGTACAAAACCAAAAATTCATTTTTGATGGCACCTTTTGGGCCAATATTGACTCGAGTAGGAATGCATGAATTTCATTCAAATTACCGCCCTCTTGTCTGCACAGTAATCTAATTTTAGTTCGTTACTTTATTGTGATAAAGTCACCTGAAACACATATTTTTAAAGCGGAATATAAAACTTAATAAATGCGAATGGAATGTAGCTTACATATCTATATAACATAAATTCTTACACATAAAAGTACTGTAGAACGATTTAACCACTGAAAAGGTTTCATTTGTAAAAAAACGAAAAAATTAAGAAACGAAAAACACCCAAGCTTAGCCAAAAAAGAATAGGCATGCAAAACAAATAATATAATAAAATAATAATAATAAAAAAACAAGATTTATAGATTTAAGCTTAGAAATAAATACCAACCAATAAAAGGATTAGTGTAGATCCCATCACCACCATTAGCTTTGATAAGATCATCGGCTATGACGACAGTCACATCATCAATACGATTAACAACTAGCTGATCATAGCAGCTAACATCAGTACTTATCACATCCACCTCTTCTTCATCGTCATCATCATCATCATCATCATAGTCATCTTTTTCTAAGCTATTACGTTGACTACTACCTTGCATTGGATTCGAGTCCTCGTAGCTACCACCACCACTATCATCATTCGCATTTATAGCCTCCAAATTGGAATTTGTATCGTAATCCTCTTCATCTTCATCGTTAAGACTATTCACAAGTATTATATCGCCACTACAACTATTTGGAATATCACAAGATGAACTAAAAGCGATTTGTGACTGATTTGTGCCATCATCATCAGATTGCTTGTTGTTGAAGTCTTGCTTATCATCGACCAGAACGATAACAACATTGTTATTATCGTTCTGGTGTATCTCTTGTCATCTTTCCGTCTTCCATTGATTTGTTGTGTCTTCTTCAATCATCATTGGTGGTTGTTCTGTATCTGGTGAGATGTCGCCATTTGCCTTAATCTGTTGCTGATCTGGAGAATTTAATAATTTCAAACCATCACCAAGAAAGGGCCATTGTTTTGTGGGTAGAATGCAGCATTTATAGTTTTTTCATCCAGCATTGAATTTTTGTGTGTTTCAATGTCCAGATTATTGAAGTATGTAATGTATATGTAGAAAAGTGCAGGAAGAGAAAATTTTTATTTATAAACGTTAGTAAAAGCGCCACTGGATAAGCGACGATGGTGTATTTTGCAGCTCTTAAGTAAATTTGCAAAAAAATTAATTAGTGCTTTTTATTTATTTTGTTTTTTTTGCAACTATATCAAACTTATTCTATATAGCTTTGCGGTAAAAAGTGAACGAATAGAGGTTTTCTTATTTGTCATGCTTGTATGCTTTATTATATAACAATGGAAGAAATAGATACATGCATGGTGCATTCTTGGACTTCAAATTCTAAGTTAAAAGGAAATTTTGATTAAGGTTTTATATTTAGTTTTTTATGTTGAGTTAGTTTAAGTTAAATATCTGTAAGAGCAGACACCATACCGC
Organism: Thereva unica; assembly: GCA_949987705.1. Classification (NCBI taxonomy): domain Eukaryota; kingdom Metazoa; phylum Arthropoda; class Insecta; order Diptera; family Therevidae; genus Thereva; species Thereva unica. The sequence goes on from OX465284.1 coordinate 108,243,162, forward strand.
TGCTAGAATGGAGGTTCTCCGAAATATATTTACAGAACATTCAATGTCATTTTAGTTTTTGAATTTACAGGATAAATGCAGACAAGAGCAAGATTCTATAATTCAGTCGAAGGTAGAAAAAAGAAGAGAAACCACAACACCTCCTGGGGATTACAACTTTGAACGGGTAAACCAATTTAACTACATAGAGTGCACAGTCAACGAAGATACTAATGAAACGATGCATGTCTTTCAGAAGAAGATATAGAACATACTTCTGACTGCTGGTAATAATGAAATCCAGAGACATCCACAAAAAACGAAAATAAGAATCTGCAAAACGAGCATTCGTGCACTAGCTAAGTATTGCTGTAAAGCATAGAGTATCTCCCAAAAATTTACAGTTAAGATGGATATATTTGAGAGCAAGGTTCTCCGAAGGATATTTGGCATAATCAATGCTGAAGTCTGCAGGAAGTAGCCGATGGAGACCAAGGGAAGAGAAGATTTTAACGGTATATACACAGTTAGAGACCTTTTAGCCATGTTCGAGAGGAAAATCCTTCGGAGAATTCTTGGCGTCTTTTATGGAGGAGTACGATTCCGGAAAGTCGACAACGAGATCAATGATCGCTATGTTAACATCGATTTGGTAAAGAAAATAAAGCTCGGTAGGGTCCTGTTGACAGGGCATCTATATGTCGTATGATGCAACAGGAACTTGCTCGGAAAATCTGCTGCGGGAAGATCTATGGAATAACGATGACACTAGAGAAACCAATGTACCAACCCTGGAAGAATTGCAGAGTGCCATACAATCCTTAAAAAACAACAAATCTCCAGGAATTGATAACATCCCAGCAGAGTTGATCAAACAAAAAGGCGAATCGCTTTCAGCAGCTATACATGAACTACTATAGCCAGCTTCACACGAGCCAACAGCCAACCAATAAAAATCGACTGAAAACGTCGTTTCTAGAGAATAGGGTGAAATAGGACGAAGGGGTGGGCAGACTATTTGAACCAACTCTTTCACTGGACTTCCAAGTCAACCTTTTGCCAGATGTGTGGTTGTTGTTGTTTTTTCTCTCTAAAAAAAAAGAGAGTAGTTGCAGAAAGAAGAATTAAGATTAAAAACACAAACAAAGCTAAAGCATTCTGACGTACAGTTGGATGAATAATTTGACTCGATTTTTGATGGTTGGCTGTTGGCCCGTGTGAATAAAGCCTATGCTGCATATGGAGGAACGAAAAAAATGTATTATCTGCCCAATACACAAGAAAGGACACAAATTCAACTGAGAAAACTATAGAGGCATATCTCTTTTAAACACGGTATAAAATAATGACAAACATAGTTAAAGCCAGACTGGAACCTTATTCAGAAGCCGCAATAAGCAAATGCCAAGCCGAATTCAGAAGACATAGATCAACAACGGCCCAACTTTTTCAATAAGAAAATGCAACATCGACGTGTATCAACTTTGCATCGAATTCAAACAAGCATACGACGGCATCGACAGGGAGAAAATGTATGCGACAATTCTGGAGCTAAACATAGTCCAAAAGATCAAAGCTAATGAAAATGACAATGGAATTTGCAAGGTGTACAGTTAGAATACAAGGAGAATTGACGGAGTGCTTCCTAGTCAAGAAACTGGAGACAAGCTGCGCAGCAGATAGACGTCTGAATGAAGAAGCTGATGGGGGTCAAGGCTCGAATTGAGCTGTCGAGCTAACAAGAAAGTTGAAACAATTGTCAACTGGATTTAAACAAATTACGTACTGCCAAATTACGAAAAACACGAGACAAACGGTGAGTCCTTACATTCTAGCAATAACGAAACTGAAAGCCGTGGGAGTGGAGTTGGCGTAATACTTACCAAAAAAGATAGTTCCAGACTCATTAGCTGGTCACAGATTTGGAGGAACATTATTATCGTGCGTCTGCGTACCAGACTAAGAAGGACTACGCTTGTTTAATGCTACACTCCATTTTCGTCGATTAGTATATGATTTTACAAGTCCTTTCACGTTTTCCAGTTCAAATGAGTACTATGGAAGTTTCATGCTACGCTTCAACTAAAGATGCAGACGATGACATCAAGGACAAGTTTTATATGCGACTAAATGAGGGTTTTCGCTCTATTCCAAGGGAAGACATGCGTCATCATTCTTTTGATCGGCTAAATAGAATAAATAAAGTAAGAAGGGCATATACAAGCTTATTTCACACCAAATTGTGGCTGTACAACTTCAAGGTTAAGGCAGTTCTTTTGAACATGGAAGGTTCATCACTAGGCGCCTTAAAGTCTTCATCAACAGATTGCTACAAGCTAGAAGAACGTGCCGGCCATGAAAGGATAGATGACGAAACCAAGCGAGGGAAATGAAATTGGATTAGCTGCATTTGCGACCCGAAAACGAGAATTTAGCCACAGGCCCTTGTCTCGAATTCTATGAATGCTTCTCGAGTTGGAAGACCTAGACCAACGTGGAGGAGCTAAAACAACCCTATTAACAAAGGCCGCAGCAACTGGAAGATCCTAGATGGAGCTGAGAGCTGTCGCGAAAGACACAGTACGGTGGAGGGCAACTGTTTCCGCCCTATGGCGGTTCATAATTGTAGACCGTTCAGAACTTCAAAAAGTGGAAAACTATATAGCTCAGAGGTAGACGATACGACCGGGATTATTTCTATCGATTACTCTGCACAAAGCTTGATATCAAGCTTTAGTCGAAAGAAAGTGGAAAGAATGAAAAATGAACGATCGCAATGGCCTTTTCAAAAGCTTCATTCAATACTATGCAATGGTACTCTTGACTTTTGCTAACTGAATATTAGTTTTGTGGTTATGGTAAACAAGAGAAGTAAGGAGATTTTTAAAGAATAAAGACAACATAGATAGAATGAAGACCATTCTAAAAATTCAAGGGATTCTCTCTGGCTGGAAATTGATTCTAAAATCTCAGCAATAGCAGTTGGACTAGAGTAGGGATTAAGTCTACCGAGATTAGAATACTCTTTCCAAATTTTACTATTATTTTTTTGCTAGACTTTTCAATTGGCTCTATTATTCCTATTAATGTATGTATGTGGTTACTGAAACTATTTATAAAATATATTTAAGTCATTTTTTAAAATAATACAAGAAATTTACAAAAGAATTATTAAATAAAAATTAAAAAGCCCCAAATTTCTTCTCTCTATTCGTTCACTTTTTTTCTTGTTGTTGATTATTTTCATATTTTTTTAATTATTAGTCACTGTCGTTATTTACAACTGCTACACCATCTATCAAAATGTGATAAAACTCATTATTATGTTCAAGCACTTACCTTCGTAGCCCTGATTGTCATGAATCTCTCTTGGGGGACTCACCACATTTTCTCTACCTTCTAATACCGCTAATAAACACTGATGTATACATATATATTGCTGTTCAGTCTGAACCATCCAGACGCGTTCTGATAATGAAAAAAAAAAATTATTTTTAAATTATTGCGTCCTTTTTATAAGTAATGTGATATGAGAATGTGTTTAACCTTTTCGCATTGCCCAGACAATTCCAAATATGTCCACATAGTCAGCTACTTGTATTTGCTGTAAAATGCGATCTAATGTAATAAATGTTCCGGATCTACCAACACCGGCACTACAATGCACTACAATTGGCCGCTGATCTGGACCTACTCGCTCCCTAAAGGCACGTACAAATCTGGCCAATGTTTGCGGTGGATTTGGCACACCAAAATCAGGCCATGTTGTAAAGTGGAAATGCCTGATAATTCGTTGCTCATTGCCCTAAAAGTATTAAGTGGAATAATGAATGACTTTCGTTAATAAGTATTATTTATATTCATACCCTGCACATCATAAACTCCGTAATGACCCAATCGGGGTAATGACTATCGTTGAGTATTTGGATTTTAATATCTCCATAAAAAACAGGTACTGTGTCATGGGGCCAATAATGATCACATTTTTCGCGTCCCTTCTCAAAGCAACGCGTTAACATAACAATTGCCTGCGAGTTGCTTTCCCAACACATCCGCCAGAAATCATCTCGGGTGGAATGTAGCGGTCCTTGTGTAACTATAAACTCCCGCGGTGAATTATGACCAGGTACATAATTGGCATTTATATAATCAGATCCTTCATCATCATCAACAGGCTGCAACTTAAACCGGGAATGATCATATGGTAGTATGTTAGTAAATCGGTTCTTTGGCCTATTGCATGGCAGATCGGCAAATGTGCATGGCTGATCTCTGCCGACATGCTTCAATTCTTCAAATTCTTCACTAAAACGAAAATCTGAATCGGCAGACATCATTCGATAATGTTCTGCAAAGTTCTTTACTAATATTGGACGATTTGGCTCTATAACGCTATCTGGTAGCGACATATTGTCGTTTGTGCGTGATTCTTTTGTAGCTTTTCGCCCGCTATTTCGTCTTCGTCGTAGTAAAATTATTGTCAGTAGTAGTACTAAAATTAATGTCAACGGCACTGTTATGGCTACAATTAATGATGTGTTGTCTTGATCTGAAATGATTTTTAAATAAAAACTAAGTTAATTTTTTCGTGTTTTATTGACAATGTTTTTTTCATTTATTCTGGGAGAAAGTATGGACTAGGACTGTACTTACCAACGGACAAGAGGCCTTTTTGAGATATTAGAAAGACATAAATAGAACAATTAAAGCAAATGTTAATAAATATGTTAAATTTTTCAACATAGGAACTTAAAAACTGCATTTACACTATTATTGTAACGTTATTAAGATAATTTTATTTAGTTTATTAACTAGTCTGCACTTCGATACTTATCTTCTATTATTTAATGAATTTTCCCCTATAATAGCTTATGCTCAGTACTTAAGCTCACTGCTCAATTTACCCGATTTTGTCGAAGCTAATTTAGTAACTAATCGATTTAAATTTAAAGTGTATAAAACTAACAACAACTTTAGGAGTTGCTATAAAACTATAATCACATTCTTCAATAAACTATATTTAATATATTTCTAAGCACGTTGTAACACCCTGTGACACATCTGCCTGGAAGACGTATTTCGCATTCTAATTACTTTATCGTCACTATAAAGAAGTTATTAGATATTTGTTTACAAAGTGTTCGACAATGGCTGGTCAAACGTTTGTTAATAGGCCGGAGGTAGTTTGCAAATTAAGATGTGATTTTGATCTTTAGAAAACTAGTAATTAGATAAAATGAGTGTTATCGTAAAGATTCTTGTTTATTTCGTAAGAAGAACGATTTTAATGACCAGTTCAAATCGTATAGTATTTTATTGCATTGAAAACTCTCAATACTTCCATACTAGGAGACTGTACACTCTATTTGTGGATTTATTATAATAATTGGGTTTTAAATGATAATGGACACACTAGTGTCAACCTAACATAAAGTTGATAAAATTACGCAGTGCTAAGAAAGCAAATTTTTAGTGGTACTGTGTGTTATCAACTAGTCGCAGTGGTCCATAAACTAGGTAGTCAACAGAGCGGATAAGCAACGATTTTTTTAAATATAACTATACTATTTTAGGGTAATCTAAGCTCTCTTTGCTAAAAACGTACTCTAATCTGAGAGATACGTTGGCTGAGCTCGACCCTTCCAACTCTTCCATTAGCACTAGTCTTATATACCTACTTTTTTATGTTAAAAAAATCAGGCTTGAGAATCACCTTTTGTGTATCCAGTCTGTCATGTCGTTGAAGTCATATTGCAATGTCTAGTCTATTGCAAGCTTAATTTGAAGGATAAAAGACTGACTGGCGGTGATACAAACATACGTGCAAACGGGAAACTGGTTTGTTGCAGTGTTATGCATACCTACTGGACTACAAAGTTTCAATTGCACTGCACCTATTTCGTAGAAGAGCTAAAGTGGAAGCACTCAAGGCTTAAAAGAGCCGCATGTGACTTGCGAGCCGCCGTTCGCCGAACACTGATTTTTAAAAAATGCTGTATGAAAAGGTTAAGATCTCTTGCGGCAGTAGAACGAGTAATTTACTAAGTGGTCCGCCGTCTTAGTACTAACCACGTCCAATGCTGCTTGACCTGCGCATTCGAACGAGAACTGGTCTACTGAGTATGCTTAATAGCAGCCTATATGGTACCAAGATAATTGCCCGTTTTTTTCGTCCTGTGGTCTAAAAAAGTGTGATCATACCGTGCTTCGTTTAGGCTATTCCGTTCGTGTCTGTAGAGGGCTGCATTTGTAAAAGTGTAAATTTTCAGGCGTATCGTGCCTGTTATGGGTTCATGCAAGCGTTTTGACGTTTGCGTGCTTATTTCAGGCTAAGACCGGACGAGTCTGATTTTTACTCGGGATAGGATATAAATTCAAACATATAAAAGCCCGTTTACATACCAAAACACAAATTGGAGCTTTTATTGCACAGAAATTTGTATTTTTTCCCCTCTATCTGGAACCTAGTTCGTACAACAGAGAGAAAAACAAGCAAATTTCTGTCCTATAAAAGTGTTCCAATTTGCGTTTCCACATTGCGTTTTTGGGATGTACAAGAGCCTTAAACGTCCCTAAACTCCCCCTAATTGAAACAGATAAGTACATATATGTGAAAGCGTTTATAAGGAAATTATCCACGGCAGATATAAACTTGTAGTTAGCTGGAATTCGGCCTTCAATGAAAATTGTACTCAGTACTCGATTTCACCCCATAAGTAATGATATGACTAAAAGTACTCCATCAAAAGTGTCGAGTACTGGCTACGTATCCCAAAAGGAGCAGTGGCGATCAGGTTCGCGGATGACATGGGGGACGACGTCTCGATGAGATCGAATTGTGCGCGAACGAACTGATATGGGAGACCGTGACCTAAAAACGGTGGTCTGAGATGTGTTGAACACAAAACTAAACTTGTGTAAACGGAGAAAATCAGTGTCGGTAAGGATCAAGGTATGGAAATCACCCGCCCTAAGCTACCTTAGAGTGATGATCGACCGCAAAAATTTAGCTTGGGGTCGATTATCACTCTCGGGTAGCTTAGGGCGCGTTGTGAGTGAATGATCGTTTCCCATACCTTGATCCTTGGAGGACATGGCGGGTAAATCGTCCGCTTTTTGTGTAGCACTCTCAAGACTGAGTCGTCGCTTCCTGATAGAATAGTTAGCACAGTACTGCTATACACAGCGCCAGTGTGGGCAGCACCTTTGAACAGGACGGTTAACAGTAGATAATGGAGGGCCGTATTAAGACTAAGCGCGCTTCGCGCGTTATGCACATGCAGAACCACGTACAACGATGTAAGGTGCGTGATAGCGGAGATGACCCCCATAAACATACTGGCCGGAGAAGGTATGCGTTTCTATGATCCAGAATATGGAAGAGGGGAGCTAAATACAGTACGGCGGCAGATGACGCAATGCAAGTCCATAATGGAAGGATAAGGGAAGTGGCACGAGCCTGTACAGGATCGGTGGATCCACAGACTTATAACAATCGTAGAAAGATAGGTTACCAGGGAGCGCGGGGAAGTTAATTACGACCTCACGCAGTTCTTGAGCGGAGGATATAAGAAATACCTCCTGGTATGCTTAGATATCAAGGATAACGCAGAGCACGTCTTCTTTTATTTGTCGATGAATATAAGGCGAACTGGAGGCAATGGCCATTAACATTGGAAAACATCCTTGAAAACATAAAGAGGATCCAGGGGACGGATTCCGGAGGTCTTTCATTTTTACTGGATCTTCAACAAGGTTGTTCTTCCATCTGAATCATCGGTAGATTAGAGATCTAACGCTTACGAGATTCTTTCCATAGCCGTGATATTCCTGATACCCCACACTGGTTTAAACTGAGGCAATAAAGTTAATTCCTTAAACTTCTTCAGTTAAGTTTAAGGAATTTCGATTTAAATTATAGAACTAGAAGAATGACCTGGCATAGATTAGATTAATTGAACTAAACTTTTTAGTTGGGTTGATTGTTAAAGAAGAAAAAAATGAATTCTCTTTACTATTACTTACCACTATCTGCATTGAAGGTTTGTGTGCTTAATGCGAAGCTGAACATTTTATAAATTTAAACGCAAAATGAAAAATAAAGAAAGAATGCCCCTTTCCAAATGGAAATTCAATTGAACTTTTGTAATATAATGAGTATAAAATGCACAAAAGAAATGCTAGCTTCAAGCGTTCAAGAAAATTCTGAACTTGACTTATAAAATATCAGTGCTCAGTCATTTATCAAAAACACTCACCTGTCTGTATTGGAAAACTATAAGCTGTATCCGTAAATTTATCCGGGGCAGTAAAGGCTCTAACTTTAACACGATATGTTGTTCCGGATTTAAGTTGTCCATTACAGTATCCCGTTTGTCTTGCATCACAGTTTTCAGCTCCAATTGTAAAATCTTCAACTGAGCTATTTTTAAATGGATAATATGGTTCAATAACTTGATATGGTGGCCAAACACTATATGATTGCACATCTCTCCAGCTTGGCATTTCTAAGCCCGAGGCGTTTTTGGTATCGTCTTCAGCCACAATTATTGTATACATGATAACCTACAAGAGAATAGTGTATAAAGTCTAGTTTGTACAATTGTTATTTACTTTTCAACAACACTTACCGCTCCATTTTGATCTGAGAAATAGTTTTTCCTAAATCGAATTTGAATTGTTGACGAACTTCTATAAACTTCAGTGGGTACAACTTGCGTTGCTGGTTTAGGTGGGGGTAGAATTGGCATTTTTTGTTTCCATATTGTTTCTGGTCCAAAACCAATCACAGTTTTTGCCTGAATCCGGAACACATATGCCTTGCCTGGCAGCAAGCCCTTTATGACTCCGCGTGATTCAGATGCTTTAAAGTCTCTAACTTGTGTATGTGGTGATCCTTCCAGTCCGTACGTTATTGAAAACTGACGAATGATGCCATTCTGTTCACTCGATGGTAACGACCATTCGAATATTATTTCACTTGGCTGAATATCAACCGGTTCAAATCGATCGACACGTCCTGGAACTGATTCCTTAGTAGTGAAACTAGCTGATATTGGTGAGCTGTTACGCAGCACGCTAGATTCCGTACCAGAACGTACAACAACTGTGAATGTATAGTTTCTATGTGGTTTGAGATCAGTTATTGTTATTGAATCGTGAACTGTTAAATTTTGCAGGTAATAAGAGTCTGTTTTCAGGTATTGCACTTCAAAAGCATTGTATTCGCCTTTTGGAATGTCCCATTTCAATGTAATTTCAGTATCAGTAATTTTTGTTGCATTAATTTGTGTTATCGGTTCTGGATACAGACGATCCTGCCGCTGTATCGGTAGACTTGCTACACCGCCACTAACTGTCCATACTGTGATGTTGTATAATCTTCCAGGTACTAAGCCAGTAAATGTTACTTTACGTTCAGTATCATTTGCTAGTTTTTCTTTATCGGGTATTTCAGGATCACCTAACGAAAATCGATAAATATCGAATTTCGATACTGACTGTGGTGTCGGGGTATAACTTAATGTTACGGTATTTCGTTCATGAAGATTGTTCACTACAAGTACTTCAGATTGGATTAAAGGCATTGTTCTGGTAGATAGGTGGGTTGTGTCACTAGTCAAACGATACGAAATTGTATGAATGTCGAATTTATATTGGACACCAGGCATTAGTTCTCCTATTAGTACTCGAACTATTGGATGTTCTTCGACTGTTTTGTTTGGTGTTTCTGGAATTGCAATTGGTGCTGGAAAGTTAAATATAGATTAATTTAATTCAGAATTGTGTGTAATGTAGTAAAGCATAGTTTTTCAAAGCATATAGTTGTAGTGATAATCCTAAATATAGTTTCATAAAACTAGCTAAAACCCATAGCTTTCTTAGAACCTTACAAAAATGCATCGATTATAAATTACGTACAAGAAAATGGAGACCAGCCCTAAAAAAGATATATAGACAACGTCGCGGAAGTCATAAAAAAGTTAAGAATAAGAAACGGGAAAAGACGGACCAGAGATGAACAATTATGGAGGCGAACGCTGGAGAAAGCCAAGGCCAACACATGGTGAAACTGGCCATGCGTTTTCTGAATTCTTCAGAAAAATTGGTCCTCACCGTGGTCTTAGAGTTGTTGAGGGAGAACTCCCCTTGAAACAAGATCTCTTGGATTGAATTCAGAGTTTACGAATCTCCATTGATCGATTCTGTTTGAAGCCAAGGCAACACCTTTTGGGAGGTAGTCCAATACATGTGAATTTGTGTATCTCTGGTGCAAGGCTTTCTTGAACTTCGTAGCACATAACTCTAAGCGTGGAGTTATTATTGTCATCTTTAATGTTGATCCACTAAACACATTCAGGTGAGGGCACAGGGTGAGGGTAGAATACGCAGATGATTTCAAACACATAACGAAGCATTCCTGTGGGTAACAGGTCGTCTAGAAGCACCTGGCCTATCTTGCGACGCCAAACAATCGTGTGTGTTATCATCGAAACACATATCCACCAATCTATTGATGACACAAATCCATGTTGACAACCTACACATCGGGCGTCAGGGACTTCCGGCAACAACACGACAGCGATTCTGGCCGTTAAGGGGAAAGCAGTTGGCGCAAACGATCGTGCACCATTGCATAAGACCAAGCCAACCCAAGTAAACCAAGCGCATGGGTAATTTTCTAGCCGAAAGAATCCCATCCTAAGGGGCGTTGACTTTTTCGGACCTACCTATATCCACTACATCTTAAGAGGAAAAAGACCCACAAAGGCATATGTGGCTAAATTTGACTGGTTTTCAACAAGGGTGTGTAACCTTGAGGTTGCATCCGACCTTAGTGGCAATGCCTTCATCGAAGCATTAAAACGATTCATTGCACGAAGAGGATGCCCAACACAAATATTTTGCGACAACACAACCAATTTCATGGAAGCACGCAATCAGTTTCAGGAACTGTACACCATGTTCACAGCTGAAGAAAATCAATCCCAAATAAAATACTATTGCTCCCAACAAGGAATCAACTGGATGCCTTTGCCACCAAGGTCTCCCCATTTTGGCGGTCTGTGGGAAGTGGTTGTTAAATCTGCCAAATCTGTTAAATCGGGAGTTTGGGTTAGGACAGCGAAGAGAACGGACGTGTGCTGTCCCGGTCCCTAAAAACGCGCCGACACAAACGAAAAAAAAAACTGTTACACATAAAGAGTGCGAGAAATCGAATAAAAAAGTGCACAAAAAAACTATTAAAAAAAACAGTGACAAAACAAAACAATAACGAGCGCGGTCTAACGCGAAGGCCCATCACCCTTCAATAGACTCAACGACCGACCGGACCGACGAACGGCACAAGTAAGTACCCTTGCTCCCTACCCTCTCTCGCATCTCGGTCCTGCAGGTGCCGCGGCTAAAATCTGTCGGTCGATGAAATTTGCCCCGTCTCAAAAGGCATAACACTTTGACGAGGACAAATTTTATTGACTCTGATGGTTGCGGCAGATGTAATTCCGGGAAATATCCCCGAGAACGTGGCGATTGAGCCCGCGCAACCGAAGTCCCGTTACAAGTCAAGTTTTGGTATTGACTTTTGTAACATTCGTGGACTTCAAGCGAATTTCTCTTTTGTTGAGTGCCACTTATCTAATTACAAACCCCCAATCTTCGCACTTAGTGAAACCCAAATATCACCCGATAATGACTTAGGTTATTACCAGGTGTCGGGGTACACTTTAGTGCACAATCTCTCCCCCCATAGGGGTATTGCCATTTATGTTAGGGACGACGTGGCTTATTGTAAAATACATTCAAGCACAACTTCAGATTTTAATTATCTTTGGATTAAAATCATTTTCCAAAGCCACGTCATATTCTTCTGCTTCCTATACAGAAGCCCTAACATAAGTAACGAAGCCTCCTCATTATCTTTTGATACTATTTCCGAACAAATCTCGGGATTTTTGTCGTCCAATCCTGAGTGTGAAATCATCGTTGCGGGTGATTTCAATGTTCACAACGTTAAATGGCTGACTTACTCAAATGGCACCAGTACTTCTGGCAAGGACGTCGAGCTCTTTGCAGACATCAATAACTTGCATCAAATTGTGGATCATCCCACAAGAGTCCCTGATGTTGCTGATCAAGGAAGATATCTCCTTGATCTTTTTCTAACTTCTCATCCAGCGCGTTACTCCGTCGAAGTTGATTCACCTCTCGGCAATTCAGACCACTGCCTAATCAGTGCTAACTTCCCATTCGAATTTCCCACCCCTCCCAAACCAGTTCGAAGAACTGTATGGCATTATGGGAAGGCCAATTGGCTGGGGCTTATTAATTTCTTCCAGTCTACAGACTGGAACCTGTGTTTCCGGAATAGAAACGCCAACTCTGCCGCTATCCGTATCACCAGGATCATACAGGCAGGAATGCATTTGTTCATTCCTCATTATACCAAATCTGTGAAGGCTAGGCCCAACAGATGGTTTAATCAGGAGTGTATGAATGCAATCAGAAATAAAGAAGCCGCCTTTCGAGCTTACAAGAGCTCCCCTAGTGAACCGCTCCGTGTAGAGTATATAAAACTAAGAAACTCCTGTAAAGTCACCATCAGGAATGTCAAAAATTCATTTGACAACAAGTTGAGAAGTAAACTCTTTAATGCAACCTCTGGTAGCAAGAACTTCTGGTCCTTGGTAAGCTCCATTAAGAAGAATTTCACTTCATCCACAACTCCTTCATTTATCCACGATAAGAAGGTGATAACAGACAGAAAATCCAAGGCCGATTTATTAGCATCTCTGTTTGCTTCCAATTCTTCTTTACCCCAAATTGATATGCTACCCCCGGTTCTCGAGCACAGCGCTCATTTAATGGACAGGGTTTTCTTCAGGACTCGCGAGGTGTACAGGTGCCTCAAGGAGCTCGATGTCAACAAATCCACTGGACCCGATAATATACCCCCTATCGTCTTAAAACAATGCGCCTCACCTTTGGCTAAACCTCTGCGCAAACTTTTTGCCCTATCATACTCCTCCGGAGTTTACCCAGACTCTTGGAAACTTGCCCATGTTCAGCCAATTCCGAAAAAAGGTGAAGCCAGCGACCCCTTAAACTACCGCCCAATAGCAATTACTTCTATTCTCTCCAAAACCATGGAGACGATAATCAACAAAAAGCTTATGGGATATCTAGAATCCAACCTACTCATAAACGACAGACAATATGGCTTCCGCCAGAAAAGATCCACTGGCGATCTTTTAGTCTGTCTTACAGAACATCTCAGCCGTAGTCTGCATGGATCCGGCGAGTCTAGTCTGGTTGCTCTAGATATCTCCAAGGCTTTCGATAGAGTTTGGCACTCAGCCCTGTTAGCCAAACTCAAAGCTATTGGAGTCGACTCACTTCTACAGAAGTGGATCAAGAATTTCCTTTTCGGCCGTTCAATCAAAGTAGTATTGGATGGCGTCAAATCCGCATCCCACCCGATCTCGGCGGGGGTCCCCCAGGGGTCAATCTTATCACCGGCCCTATTCCTTATCTTTATAAATGACCTTCTTTCAATCCCCTCCAACCCACTTCTCAGCTTCGCTGACGACGGTACTTTACGGTACTCGTACAGCTTCGATACAAGGCAGACTCATGCCAGATCCTGTCTTGATGATCGCGAACGTATGTCCAACTCTATTAATAACGACATTGTACTCATTCTAGAGTGGGGAAAGAAGAATCGTGTTGAATTCAACCCCGCTAAAACCAAGTACTGTCTTATCTCTAAAAAGAAGTTCAACACCCCTCCACCCTTGAAAGTGAATGAAGTTCAACTATTGGCCGAACCATCCTTACACATCTTAGGCGTGACATTAGCCAAAGACTTGCGATGGAATGACCACATATTCCAAATCGCCAAACAAGGATCTCAGTGCTTGGGATTTCTTAAGAGGTGTAAGTTCCTCCTCCAGCCATCGGCCCGTGCTGTTATTTATAAATCCTACATTCGGCCTCTTCTCGAATATAACTCCCTCGTTTGGGGCGGCGCCCCAATAACCACCTTGGCATGGTTAGATAAGGTGCAAAAAAAGGCCCTTAAATTAATTGATGACGATACCGCTTGCTCCACCATCGACCCCCTCAGCCACCGTAGGAATGTAGCAGCACTGACAAAATTTTATCGCTACTATCATAGTGACTGTTCCTCCGAGTTAAACGCTCTCCTGCCTCCACGGCAATCTTATACCCGCAACACCAGATTAGCCCACTCGTCTCATTCCCTCCACCTGCAACTCCCCCTTTCACGCACTCAACAAGATATGAATTCGTTTGTTAATAGAACAACTCGGCTGTGGAATAATCTCTCGCAGTCAGTATTTCCGAGCTCCTACAACATCCAAGAGTTCAAACGCAGGGTTCATCACCACCTTCTTCAATTCCCTCCCGTTCCTTTATAACCCCTCCAACCCCCTCCCCGTACTAAGCTTACTGCTAGACATTGCACCATGACGTGACAAATGACATGACGGACTAGTAGTACAAAGGGTGATTCCTGAGCTTAGCACTGCCACATAAAAAAAAAAAAAAAAAAAAAACACCACACGAAGAGAACCTTAACTCAGGCGTCTTTGACATGTGAAGAATTAACAACAGTTAAAACACAAATCGAGCCCATTTTGAATTCTCGATTATTGAAGCCTTTAACCATAGACTTCAACGATCTACAGGTTAACGGTTTTAATAGGAGAGCCACTAACAACAGTCGCTGACCCAGAAGTCTAACCAAATCAGATTTCTTGCCTTACTCGGTGGAATTTAGTAAGGTCTCTGCATCTGGAATTCTGACACAGGTGGTCAAAGTAGTACTTGCAACAACTTCGATATAAGTAGAAACATCCGTAGCAAGTTATTTAACCAGGAACGATAGTCCTACTTAAAGAAGACAATATTCTTCCATTACAATGGAACATGGGAAGAGTATTGAAAACTGAGCTGAAAACCGCTGCGGGAGAAACACGAAGAGCTTCTTCTTCTTGCTTTGATCGGTTAGCTGGTGGTCCGAGCGGGACGTCCCCGCAACGGATACCCTGCTGTCGGTGCCAATGGGTCTCGAACTCCATTCACGGTTCTTTTTCATTCTCGACGATTTTTGGCGACGTTTCGAGACTCGGTACCTGATAACCGTTTATTTTTTAAGTCCCCTTCGATATTCCTTAGCGAGGTTTTCTTGGGTGCCGATCGTTGAATTTTCCGGTCTGCCGAACGGTCTCGCCAGAGAAATTTATGCGGCAAGCGGGAAATGTACAAGATGTACGTTGCTTCTGTATCCGTGTCGTCGGCGAACATCAAGTCGGTTACGAAGTTGTTGTCGTCGTATCGAACTCGTGGCGAAGCGATCGGACACCCGTTTAAATCGGGAGCTCCTCGGATAAGTCGCTTCGGACACGAACTCTGCTGGTAGAGCCATCGTACGACATTGGAGAATTTGTATGATTTTCAATGGCATGTGTTCGGGTTTCAAGGCTCTCCCCAAGCTGTTCCAATCAATGCAATCGAAAGCGGATTTGAAATAGAACACCAAGAGCAATATGCAAAATGTGCCCACTTCCGAGTGAGGCTCAGGAAGAAATTAACATCGAGGTATATCTCAAGCGCGATACTTAAAAGAGGATAACTAGATCATCTGCTAATACAACAAACAAGTACACTACAAGTGCAGATGGTACAGATGGTCGAACATTTCTATCGTTGGATTGATTTGCTGCTGTTATGGAGAACGCCAGTATATGGTCTGTTTGTCCCAATACAGTAACTAAGGTTGAATATAATGTAGTTTCGGACTACGAATCTTCTAATAGTACAAACGATAAGATAAAGTCTGTGTTAAAGAATAACCATAAGAGGCGTTGTAAAAACTAATTTCCTAAACCTATAAAAAAACTAACTTAAATCCTCTCCTCCTCAGACACTTACCAATATGAGCTTCTGAAACATTTTTCATATAAAGTTTATTTGGATTATCTGTTGGCCACCATCTCAATACATAAGTCTCAACTCTTCCTTCTGGCCGTGGCCATTCTAATGTGATGTTTGTTGAATCTACTAATAATATTATATTTGATACAGGATTCGGTCGAACTGTTTGATTAACTTGTTGCGGATTTGGACTTTCAACACCATAACTGACTGTATTAACTTGTATGGTATACTTTTCACCAGGTGTCATATCCGTAACATCAGCTTCTGTTGAACGAACAGACGGCAGTCGAATCCATTGCTTTTCACTTTCGGTTCTATAACGAATTGAATATTCTGAAAATTCACTTCTGTCTGGTGGTTGCCAATGTACTAAGACAGAATTGCTGGTGACTTTTTCTATTGTCATATTTCGTGGTGGATTTGGATCTAAAAGAGAAATTTGGAAATTAGGTTTTGGTATATTAAAATACATAGAGATAGGTTGGTACTTACAAACTGCTTGAAAATAAGCATGAGGTTCACTTCGAAGTCCATGACTTACTGCAAATACCTTGACTTCGTATCCAGCTCCTGGGAATAAGTTCTTGATTACAAGTCTGGACTCGGTTGTTAGTATTGTCCTGACTTCGGATGTTCCATTTCTTGAGTACAGAACTTCATACTTTTCCTGGCGTGAGTTAACATCGCTCTTCCAGCTTATATTCAGCCCTTCTTTAATGGATTTCAGGTCTTCTATAATAGGAGATGATGGCCTTGTTACAACATATATCGTAGTCTCATTTGATTCCATTTTCTTTGAGATCGCTTGGACGGTGAGAGAGTAATTTCTGCCTGGTAGAAGGCTCTCTAGATTATATCTAGTCTTTTCTGTATTCATCATGCTCGCATCCCCATTGTAAGTTTCAACTTCATGATAGCTTATCTTGTACTCTTCCTGCGTGCTGGACGGATCTGGATCCCAGGTGATTGTAACGATGCCAGTTTTATCATCGGTAAATGGTCGTAAATTCATAACTGGAAGAGGTTTTAAGGTAACATCACCAGTTGCTGGCCAGGATGTTACCTTTCCTGAAACTGTCTTCACAATGACTTGATATGTTTTTCCAGACTCAAGATTCTCTTTAAACTCCAGCCAAGCTATAGGATCGTTAGTTCGTGCGACAGTTTGCTGTCGTCTTGATGTTGATAATGACACTTGATACTTGTCGAATTCACTGAGACCTTTCGGTGCCTCCCACATCACCTTAAATGCATTTGATGTCACCGATTCTTTATCAAACGTCACGTTTAACGGTCGCAACGGAACCGTTCGATATTGGGCAGTCGTTGGTAGAGATATTTCATCCTCGGACATTGTTTGAACTGATATGTTGTACGCTCTACCCGGAACTAATCCCTTGAAGGCTGCTTGCGCTGGTCCTGGTGGTTCACCTTCCTTCTCTACATATAGAACACTTTCAAGAGCATCTGGTGGCTCTATGGAGACTTTGTAGTGGGTGTAGATACCAGCTGGATATGGTGGCTGCCATAGTACTAGAAGTGTTGTTTCATTTCGAAACCATACGATGAATTTTCCAGGTGTGTTCGGTTCTGGTTAGGAAAAAATAGAGTAAAATATTTTAGTGGGGTTTTGTTTGTTGTGATTTTTAGAAAGACTGCTTTTATGCATTTCACATGCGTGTTTGTTTGTTTTTAAAGAGTTTATTTTTGGTTAATTTATTTCTAAAAAGTTTTAGTAATCATGCATATTTATAGTGTACCCTAGATTAAATTAAATTTTTAAGAATAAGTAATATTTTTATTTAAAATGAGAATATGAGATTTGTTGTTGTAACATATGGCAATATTAAAACACAACAAAATACTTACAAATTTTAACAAGCAATAATAAAATATAGAAAGATAAATAGGAAGGCTTTGAGTAAATTATATAAGAGTGTGCATAATTAAGAATCTTGTAGATTTTTGATATTTTGTATAGAATTTCATTTGTTGGTTGCATACTGCTCGATTTCGTAATGTAATTTAAACATAGCATAAAATAATTCCTAAAAATGACTTCTATCAAAGAGTTTTGGAAACTTCCGTTCAGTGGGTTGATTAATAAAGTTTTAAAGTAAGTGTCCGCTAAAAAGATATAGATGTGGGAATTACTCGAGTAGGTTGGCCAAGTGTTCTGGGACCGAACACTGTATGGACACGAGGGGTTTAATTTCGATGAGATGTCAGTTCCATGTCAGTTCCAGAATAAATAAAGCACGAGGTGCATATGCATGCCTGTTCCGCATATGGAGATCAACGGAGATCTCAATTAACACCAAATTGCGGCTGTTCAACTCCAACGTTAAGGCCGGTCAAGGTCATTAATATACAATGAGAAAAGGAGAGGGCCAAGAATTGAGCCTTGTGGCACTCCCAAAGGCAGTTATGGCGAAAACATTGAAGAAGGGAAGAGATAAGCCGAGTAGCATAAGAAGAAAAGTGGTAGAGTTGACTAAGTTTAGAAAGAAGAAGCTAGTGTACCACAGAATCGAATGCCTTGGAGAAGTCAAGAAGGACTAATATCGCAAAGTCACTCTGGTGGAGCGCAGAACAAAGATTAGTAGTCACCTTTAATACAACAGTCTCACAGCTATGGGATTTACGGAAGCCGGATTGGAATTTAGAAAGGAAGTTATAGGATTCAAGATATCGGAAGACTTGAATAAAGAGAGTTTTCTCAAAGACAAAGGAAGAAAACTATTAGAAAGAAAATCAGATACATCAGAGGAAAAGGATTTTTTGGTAAGGGAATAATTATGGCTTTTTTCCAGAGCAAGGGAACTTGGGAAGTTGTCAGGCAGTATTGAAAATATGCGTGATATCTACCACGATTAGGGGAGAGAGAAGCTTGAGGAAACGGGGACAAATTCCATCACAACCAACACTGTTAGAGGAAATGGACAGCATTATTTCTAGGGCTTTACCTGAGTCAACGCAATGGAAACTAAAGCCATCAGAACTAAGAGAATCTGACGAGAGAAAATTAGAAAGAGTGGAGGAGATAGGATCAGGAGAATGTTGAATAAAAGACACATTGAAAAAGTTTACATCAACGGCACAGAAGCCTAGCGAACGATAAGATTAGACCAGAGTTGTTTGGAGTCTATAGTGGAATCAAGTTTGCGGGAATAATACTCACGTTTAGTGGATAACCTTATTGTTGATGAGGTTGCAAAGCTTCTTGTATTCAATGAGGTAATTTGGGACCCTAGTTCTAATATAACGTCTGTACATGAATTCGCGCTGTCTTATCAGTTCACAGACTTCACGAGAAAATCAAAGACAAGTAGTAGACGGGCTGCATCTTCTTATGACTACGGGGGGACACTGATCTGACACTGATAGATTGAATAAAGGCGATTAAGAGAGCGACCTTAGTGTCAACACAAGTAGCGTTGTAGATATCACCTAAGGCGCCAATTTCGGCTCGGATCACTATTTTGTTGGTGTAGTGCTCAGAACGCATATTACTACGCTGAAAAGTTTTGTATCCGCTGATCAGGCTCGAATCAACTTAGCTGCATGTCGCAACGAAGTGGCCAGTAACAGCTAGGGTCACGCGTTAGAACTCGCGCTCAGAAAATAAGTACTGGGGATGAGATACCGGGCGTCGACGAGAGCTGGACTCACCTTAGAAATATTGTCATTATACTGCTGATTCCATCTTAGGCAGAAGTGGTAGAGATCGACTGTTTCGATAATGAAACGTAACTGAACGTAAGAATGCTGGGTACCGAACAATGCAGCCGTCTCAGAGAACACGGGCACGCGAAGAGAAATATAAAGAGCTCAGAAAAGAAGAAAAGAGATTTCACCGACGAAAAAGGAAGCCTGGGAGAAAAATCTCGTCTGTGAGCTAGAACAGTACAGACAGCGAGAGCTCTTCCGAAGAGTCGTAGTATGACACCACATTACGCATACTACAAGGGCAAAGAAGGGAATCTTGGAGCGATGAGAAGAGCAGTTTCATGAATTGCCAAATGGCAAGCTAACTGAGGATTTGAAAACTCCATCAATATCCGATGATAATGCTATGTTACCACCATCAAGCTTAGCAGAAGTTAGCAGAGCCATCATCTGGCTTAAAAACAAGGCCTCGGGTGCAGACGGCATCCAGGCCGAGCTGGTTAAATATGAAGGGCCTACATTACACCAATCGATTTATAAATTAATTGCGCAAGTATGGGAGCAGGAAGCGATTCCAAAAGACTGAAAAAATTGGGTAGGCACGCTCTGTCTTGTATTCATCGGTCCAGCGCCGCGTATTGGGGCACTCATCAGTTTGGTGAAGCGGGCCTTTACCAATCGAACTTGGATGAGACACACCGAACGTTCGAGGTCTGTGCTTGTATTGGCCAATCCTAAGCGGTTCCTTCCTGTGACGCCACTTAACGACGCTAAGGAATAGTTGGAACATAGTAGGAAGGATATCGAAATACTTGTTGGCTTGATGTCAGGGTACTTGTTGGCTTAATTACCGGGCATTGTGCGCTATATTATAACCTACGGAGGATAGGAAGCCAGAGGATCCTTCCTGCAGGCTTTACTGATGAGTCTGCTCTTCTTTTCTTTGTGAATGTCAGGAGGCAGCTCGAACTATCAAGTCAATCGGCAAGTCACTAGGTAGACTGCTGAACCTGTTAACAAGTGAAGTGGCCGCGGTATTTTTGGACTCAATACCTCATTAAAGAAGAAGAAGAATCGTGTTAGGTTGCTTTTTTGTAGTGAAGACTACACTAAAGAAAGATTAGTAAATTTTTTTTGTGGATCTTGATGGTAACGAAACTTAAAACTACGTTACACCATTATACTACAATGTCCTTTATGCTAAGGACTTTACCCTAATGTCTGAAAGAAAAATCAAATCAATGAACTGTTTTTGTCTAAGTACTGGAGTTGTATTTCAATAGAAATACATATATCTGAGCGCCGAATATGACTACAACTTAAAGGTGCGAATACACTTGAAAACAAATTTGCGCAAGTTTGATTTCTGAAAACAACGCGCAAATTTGTTTTCAAGTGTATTCGCACCTTAAAGAAGCAATTATAGTAGTAGAATGATTTCGACGAGTAACGCTGCGACTTCTGATGTTACTTTAGTTGTTTAAATAGATTATAAAATACAAACTGATTTGGACTAACTCTAAGTAAAACAACTTTAATTTAGATATTAGAAACGGTTACATAAAATGCTTGGACAATGCATGTGAACCATTCATCAATTTGGGTAGTAATTTGGAGTAATAGGGGAAATATCTTCGAATCACCGAAACTCGATGAAATTTCATTCTGTAAATAATAGTATATATTTGTGTACATTTAAAGCTAGACTTTATTTTTTGCATGCAACTTCGCTACAAAAATGATACACCGAAGTCGATTTACACACAGATCTCGTTCGGTTCGAAAATTAATAAATCTCTCCTTAAAGACACCATGCAGAATATGTACTTAAAAAGTGTATTACAATTTTTGTTTAAAAGCTCTCATAAAATTCAGTATGCAAAAACCATAAAAATGCTGAAACATAAACATTCCAGTAGTTTACTTACTCCCACCATAACCTCGTGTTAATTACCTCGTAAAATCTTTATATCCAGCAGATCCTTGTGCCGAACTCTTTTCACTTTTTTAATTTTTGTTTTCCACAATTTTTTATGTGTTAGCGTTAAAAGTGATCAACAAAAAAAAATTTTGTTAAAGAGAAAAGAGAAAAAAAATGTTTTATTTCGATTAATGTTAGTAACACCACTTCCACCATTTTGAAAAAAATAAAAAAAATTGTTTAAGTAGATTTTGAAATTGAAATGGTCTAGATTGTCAATTGGAACTTACTCGTTGTGAAGTTGCGACTAGTATAAGCCACAGACTCTTTTCCATCGTATATTGTGTACGCTTGCACCTGATACGTTGCACCCGGCGTCAGCTCTCTGATGTGATACTGCAGTGAATTATCCTCGATAGGGATTGTCCTGTTTGTCTCATAGGCATCGGATAGTCCTAGAATCTTGATCTTAAACGATGTATAATTTCCCTGAGTCGGTGGACTCCATGTGATAATGGCTGTTTTCCCACTTCTCACAGCCACTGATAAGTTTGAGGGTGGATCCGGTGCTGAAAGTAGACGAAAGGGGATTAAAGCTAGAGGATAAGTGCTTGACTTATGGATGTTGATATATCTGCGAAAGTAGAATCCAATTTATCCTTGGACGACGACGACGGGGCTTTTCTCTTAATCGGTTTAACTGGACTCATAATAGGCGACAGACGAGAATAATGTGCCGGATGATAAAGGTGGGGCCTGCGCAGGGTTTTGAGGCGATCCTTTGTCGCAGGAGTGGATTTATTTCTATTGATTTCGAATAAAAAAGGGATTTAATAGGAGCAGATACTTTCTTTCAGTTTATTTAATTGACTATGTGGGAGATTTTGTGTGTGTGCTTAAGGACCGGAAGGTTAGACAATGGCGGTGGAGAAAAAGTTGTGGTATGGACAATTTGATAGATAATTGGAGTTGGACGTTTTTATTAAGGCATTAGTGGCGTAACCATTGAAAGGACTTTGATATATAGGACTATACGATTCTACTTAATTTCAAATCTGTGACAAGCATCTTTAAACGACGTAACAAACATTTTGGAAATAGGTTAGATAAGCTACATGCGGAAATAAAAGTTTTAGTTCTACTTTATTATAGCGCTGATATCAAATTTGATAGTCAAGTAAAGTTTAACCATTTAAGCATATTAAAAAGAGGTTTCATAGTTAGCTGCTCGTTCTTGATAGGAAGGAGTAATGGGATCGAAATGGGATCGCGGCTACGATTGGTTTAGAAAATTTTACTAATTTTTCAGATAAGCTGTGCTTTGATTTGGGGATTAGGGATTTGGGGTCTCTGGAGAGCATATAGCATAAGGTTGTCCACAGATAGAAGTTGTATCTCTACTTCTGTGATGCCTTGTTATAAATGAACCCCTAGAGCTACTCAATGGCCGTAAATTTTGCGCAGAAGGTTACGCAGATGATGTAGTAACAGATGAAACTGAAGGTACTAGGTCTAGACACCTGCAACAGGCAGTTGATTTGGTTTCCAGCTGAAGCGCAGGCTTAAGACTAAATGACAAACCCGACAAAAGGATTCTGGTTCCGTATATCAGAAAACTTCGTTCCAGGACTTGCAGAACGCACCCTCGAATGACGTTAGATGCCAAGCTTAACTGGAACCGAACTTAAAGGGATACTCTAATGAGCAGAACAGACAGATCCCTGATCGCAGAGTTTGTGGATGTGCATGAGGT
The DNA here is from genome assembly GCA_949987705.1 of Thereva unica. NCBI lineage: Eukaryota > Metazoa > Arthropoda > Insecta > Diptera > Therevidae > Thereva > Thereva unica. The sequence continues at coordinate 108,266,444 of OX465284.1, forward strand.
TTAAAACCGAAAGCCTTGTTCTGGATATTTACTGCAGTAGTATGTATAGGAAAACGAGCAAAGTGGGTATGGATGTGATCTTAAGTCTTAAGTGACCCACACATTCACAGTTTTATCTGCGCAGTGAACTGTGTAAAAAAATTGCGATAAACTGAACTGAAAGTGTGTGGGCTCGTCAGTTTATTGTTTGGTGTTTTTGCTCAGTCTCGTCAGTTTTGTAGATATGTGTACATCTTTTTAATAGTAGCAAATGGACAGACCAGAGAGAACTGAACGATAAACTGTCTGACTTGCTTAGTTTATTGGAGCACAAGGGGTCCAGAAGCTTAGGTCTGAGTGCTGAGTGAAAATAGTTCAAAACTGCAGAGTTCATCCAGTTTATCGCTCAGACATGACGTCACATGTGATAAACTGCACAGTTTAACTGAAAATGTATGGGCCGCTTCATTGAGCCGCCGTCTGTGTGAGACTGGTCAAACTTCGATGTGCCTCGGGTAAGCTTTCGAGGGGGTAAGTGATTGAATCTGCAGTTTTGAGTGCCTTGGGTAGGATCTTGCTGATCCGGGTTCCAATGAGGGCCGGTGCATAAGCTTCGACTGGGTGAGGTAGATCAGATAGACCAGATAGATCAGACAGACAGATAAGCAACTATTAAGGAGGAGGACGAAGTCTGTCTGGTCTGATCTGTTTGCCTTGTCTGTCTGTCTTATCGAAGCAGCCCGGATCAGCAAGATCCCGCCCAGGGCACTTAATACTACAGATTCGATCGCCTACCCAGCTCGAAAGCTCATCCGAGACAGCGAAGTTCAGCCAAATTTTCCAAGATCAGCCAAGCCACAGCGAAGTTCGAAAGCTCATCTGGCGCAAAAGCTTACCAGAGGCACATCGGCACAACCAAGACCATATTTTTCCCACACCCAAGTTAACAACCGCTGACGTCACTGTGCTTGTATGCTTATTAGATATACTTCTCACTAGCATCATAATAGCCAAAATTATATTAGAGATTCTGAAAGTGGGAATGCTATCAGACTGCGTGTCCTTTAAGATTTCAAAATTCGAACTCCTTTTTCCTAAAGTGGAGAGTATGGACTAGTATGATACTCGGATGGCTTCAAAAAGAGGTACGTGTGGGACCCAGAATCTAGAGTAAAAACACCTCTCTAGCAGCTGTAATCGGTAGACATGTCCTGGTCGGGGCGGATCCAGGAGTCTGTCATGTTGAGGAGTTGTTGATAACTAAAAATTTAAGATATCGGTCATTTCACGAAACGATATAAAACGTAGAGAGCAAAACCCAAACCACAAAATTGAGTCAGTACCAACGGTGGCTCAAGAAATTCAGAGAGGAAGCTACAGTGTACAATATGAGTCTCGTGTGGAGCTTGACGATGAGGTCTTGCGAATCCTGGTGGAACAAAACCCAATTGTAGCCATTGACGAATAAGTTTGAATTTGGTTTGAACCGTTCATCGACACCTTCATGCCATCAGGAAAATCAGCAAGCTGAGTCAATGGGTTCGTTATCAACTTTATCGCCGGCAGAGTGCGAATGTGCCGTCTTCCTTTCCCTCGCGTCTCCGGAATGAACCTTTTTTTGGATCGAATTGTGACTGGCGATGAAAAGTGGACTCTGTACAAAAATATTAAGAGTAGACGACAGTGGGTAGACAAAGAAAACACTCCGGAAAGCCAGACTAAAGTAGGTCGTCAAAAACGTAAGATCATTCTGTGTATTTGGTGGGATATGAAGGGTTTAATCCACTATGAACCAGACGACAACCAAAGTAGACAACTGCGACCAGTTGGAGCAGCTTAAGCCAGCGCTGGAAGAAAATCGACTTTCTTTGGTTTTAAGACGAAAAGTTTTGTTTCACATGCAGCAGTTTGAATGCGTGTCGACCATATTCACCGGACATTGCACTGTCGGATGATCATTTCTTCCTTAATCTACAAAATCGGCTGGATGAAAAACCTATAGATTCAATAGAACATAGTAGGATGGTAATTGGTACTCAACCAAAATACCGCAATATTTATGATATTATGACTTCCTGACTAACAGTGTAGTTTGCTTTAAGAACAGTGCGATTCATCAAAATAGCAAAGGAATACATACTATATGCTATTATTGTATGCTCTAACCGATTTATTCAGTTGAAAGTAGTTTTATGTCACTTGTAAGTGATTTTCGTACAGTTGACCATCGATTGTCAGTACCAAAAAAATTTACACATGACACGAAGTATTCTCCCTGGTAAGCACTTCGGCAATGCAGTATAGTGTGACTGCAAATGAAAACATGGACGCAACTTGTTCCTGTTTTGTAGTGCAAATTAAAAAAGTTTGTCTGCAAATGAAATCGCATACACAAGTTTTAATCACTCTCGAAACAGCACACCTTGACTGAGTGTTTTTGACAAAAAAGGAAGTGTTAAATGTAAATTGACAAGAGTACCAAGTAAAAATACCACAGTGATGGTATCAAGTAACAAACTCTTTACGTTGATGCCAGCTTGTAAGCTCATAACACTGGAGGTTAACAATTCGCCATCTGTATGAGAGAAGGTCCCAAATACTACTGTTAATACGAATTGTACACCAGGGAATAATATCGTCGTCCTTATATAACATTTATTGCGGTGACCTCAGCAATGTCCTACTTTTGGTTATGAAAATATTCCCAGCTCCAGAAAATTCCGAATGGTCGACATACAGCTCGCACAACACGTATCCCTCCGTCCCGTATGCTTAATATCTACATAAGGAGAAACGTTTTTCGCACATAATGCCAGGGACACGACACGTTATCTTAATATCCTGCGATAGTTAAAATACATTGAAATTTGTCACGTTCCGCTGTGATGCCTTTAATAAAACTCGTACAACTCTCACCCCTCCGCCCCTTGTTGTTATGACACAGTAGTCGCGCGTACCACATCCCTCTACTATGGCTGCCGTTGCGTACATACATACATTTCCTTCCGTTTCTGTTAAAGGGAAACCACAAGGAATGTTGACCACTTAATCATAAAATTATCCCTCGCATCCTCTTGGTGGATGTAAGCCGGAAGGGCGTGCTGCAGGACTTAACATCAAGCTAATTAAGAGACACCGACGACGACCACGTCGGATGCCGGCCATATCCTTGTTATCCCTGTCGGGAGTGCTTCAGGAGTGAAAACGCCACCACCGAAAGGTATTAAATTTCTCTTATCTCGCATTTCCCTGCTTTTGCCTATCTTTAATTAATGTCACCGAACTGAGAGCAGGGCAGCGCAAGAGGAACAGAGACAGAGACAATTTTAAGGACTTAAGCATAATTTATGAAGGAATAAAAAAAGTTTATGGTTAATTATAAAATTCTGCAGAAGTTAAAATTAAGTGAATTTTGTATGGCTTGAAAAAGGCTCGAAAAAGATAAGTTTAAATTAGATTTAGATTTTGCGCAAGTTTTTGATGAAATTTAGAATTTTTTTTGGGAGGACTAATTTGCACAAAGAATATTGCTGTGAAATTCAGGTAGGACCAAGTGTGAATATCCTCATGAATTTGTGTATGAACGTCCTGGAAGACACAATTAGCTCTAAAAGGAAAGTTTCATACTTTTAGTGGCAGGCCAGGTGCGGGATTTTGTGTTATAAAAAATAAGGGGAAAACTTTTCACTTTAAAGCAAATCTTAATTTTGCACAATTTCGTTTTTTGCGGCGTTTAAAGTTTTTCTTTAGTGTTATGTAAGTGGGGGGGGGGGGGGGATGAGTAAACGCCTTTTAACTTTGGATTTTACGCTAGGGTTTTTAACGTTTATCCAATAAGAATGATACTATTGATTTTTTTTAAATTGAGCAATTCGGCTGTGGAATAATCTCCCGCTCTATTTTCCGAGCTTGTATAACATCCCAGAGTACAATTTACTAATATAGCCTCGACACGCGTACGTAATAAGGACGAAAATTCATCAGCCCAGGTTTTCTTCGGTGTCGATTGCTAAACTCGGTGCCGATCGCCAGAGAAGTTTACGTGGCAAGCGGTTGTCATCAATTCGGCAAACATGTCCAAACCATCGTACTCGACGTTTTTGTATCTCTTCTTCAATCAGTATCTGTTGATCGCATCTTTATCTAACTGTCTCGTTTCGATGTCGGTCGCGGAGTAAGACACTGAGAATCTGTTTCAAACATCGCATTTGGAAAACCTCGAGATTGTTAACGTCCGTTTTGAGCAGTGTTCAGGTTTCCGATAAAGAAGAATCGGAAGGATTAAACGTTCGTTTTGATCGTAATATTTGTTCGTTTCCACATTTACCACTTGAGCGAGGCGAATGATGCCGTTACCGGGCCGATGCAACTGTCGTCGGCCGTCGATAACACTTTCGTTTCCTTAACCAATGATCCCAAATATATTTCGTAATCTGTTCGATTTGGGTTCCATCGAGATGAGCATTGGCTTTCGTTCCGTCCGTTGTGAACACTTTGGCCTTTTCCGCATTGATTTTTAACCCGTATGACTGATAAGATGTTCGTTCCTTCGGCATCCGTAGCGGCGCTATCGTCGACGAACATCAAGTCGGTTACGAAGTTGTCGTCGTATCGAACTCCGTGTCGTCCATCGATGTTTCTGTAGCCTCGATTGTATGATTTTCGTGAATACTTTGCCGACGAGCTCCAGACAGCTGTCCGAGATCCATGGCTGCGTCCGTTTACGGATAGGTGGTCACAACTCCATTGCACACCCCACAATAGACTCCGATAATTTCCTTTCTTCTACATCGATATCGTCCGGTAGTGGGAGAGCCGCGAATTTGTTGGATAATGCCATTTGAAATGCTCGCCGATGTTCGGATTCCGTAGGCATGCCCAATTCTTCTTGGCTGGTGGTGGCGTCATTTTCTTCGCTCTTTGTAATTGCATCTGTAATTTTGCTCGAACGAGATGCACAACTGGGCCCACGCATTACACGTACGTCTTTGAGCGTTGATCGGAATTTTGCATTGATCAAAACGTGGTCTACCATCGCCGAGTCGTTCCTTCCCAGCCGGTTCGATCTGCCCCTGAATGCATTAAAGTCTCCCGCGAGTATGATTGATTCGGTTAGGCATAGTATCCAGCGTCTGTTGAAGCTGATCGTAGAGTTCGTCCTTGTTCGCATTCGAGCTGATCTCGATATCGGTTGGAATGTGATAACGCTGCTGGCAGCCCATTCATGGACCATAAACCCGACGTCGGCCTCTCTTCTCTCTCCACCGGAATGGGCATTTTCGAGAATTCACCATGGTAGCTACCAGTCGAACCAGAAGTTAATCTACCACGTTCAAAAATTGATTACTTGCCATAAGTCACCACTCAACATGTTCTACTATTCACCGGTAAGGTAACCAGGGTCTCACCAACAGGATAAGAGGGTAAGTAATCGATGGTAGATTAATTTCTGGTTCGACTGGTAGCTACCATGGTGAATTCTCGAAAATGCCCAATAGTATAACGTTACGTCGATTATTGGCGGAACGGTCGTCAATGTCGACGATGAGACGATTTTTTTAGCGTCATTTTGCGGGGAGCAAACCAAGAAAAGACCGATTCGAATACCGTGGCCGCAAACAGCATGCTGACATGTCGTAATATGTGTATGCCTTGAGTCAAGCTACTTCGAGTTTAGTAATGAATTGGGTTAAAAGTTGAGTGGAGTTGAGTTCACTTGAGATGAGTTAACTAGACTTAAAAGATGGCTTAAAGATTTAGTGGAGTTGAGTTGAGCTGAGTTAAGTTGATTTTTAGGATTTGGGTTTAAAGTTGAGATAATGGAGTTGAGATAATGAAGTTGAGTTTAATTGAATTGAGTTAAGAGTGGCTATAAGTTAAAAGATCCGTTAAAAGAGTTGAATTGAGCTAAGAATTAAGTTGAGATTTCGGTTTGGAGTTAAGGGCAGAGCTTCAAAATTAAGGTCCGTGAGGGTCTCCCATGATGCCCCTCGAAGTTGCTAATTGTGTTCCGTTTCCAAGGAAACTGGATATATAGAGGTTATTAAGGTCGCAAATAACGAATTCGTGGTCAAAACCTCAGATTAATCTAAAGACCATTTCTGCACTCAACCCGTTGTTAAAATCATTATGGAAAGGTTGAAAATAGTTCAACTATTACAAGCTTAACTCAAAACTCATATATGACTATTTATTAGTTCACGGCGACTCTACTACGTTTGATAAATTTAATAAAAAAGAAAATGTGTGTTAAAAAAAGGTTCTCACAGTAAAGAGCCTCGTTTAAATTCAAAATATAATAAAAACAAAACTTTAATCCCAATAATTTAATAGAAAGCGACGGTTATTATAGGAAAATATTGATCCACAAACCAGCAGCCTGACCTGACCCTCACGGACTCCCAACTAAATCATTTCAAAGCGGTTCCATTATTCATAGATATTTCGATAAGATTAAAATCAGGTGCACGACCGTTGAAATTGAGATCTGGTGAGCCCATAACCAACCCATCATCATCATCATCAAACGAGTTATGCTCGGCGAACTTTCTTTTATGCAAATCATAGCCGCCTTGGGCCGGTCTGTCATAAGAAATAATATCAAAAGACACGCACAAAAAAATAAAGGTGATTCGTAAATGGTCAAATTGATCTCTCCAAGGTGCTGATGTTAGCAGAGTCTGCGAAGGTAGAAAATAGACGTCGCTTCAATTCCCTCCGGCACTTTATGTACTGATCGCACTTTCTATGTGGAAACTCAGGATTGGAAGGCGTTAAATGTGGAACTTGTTGTTGCAACATTGTGTCAATGGCCATACTTTTATTTGTCAGCTTCCCCGTTTGGACGAGTTGTTCCTAATTGAACCACGAGGGACTCACCTGTTGTTATAGTTACCGTCCATGTTAGCCAGTCGTGATGTGTTGCATTTGTGTAGAATAACCAAAAATTATATGTGGTTCCAGGTAAACCATGTGAAAATTGGATCTCGTCTCCAACGTCTCGTGATGCTATTGTTGTGTTTGGCTCTGGATAACCATATGGCGGACTATAGTCCAGTCTGTAGTAGGAGTCATCCTGTCCCATATTTCCTGGTATTTCGATGACTAAATCTGCACTTTCTGTTGCCTGGAACAAAGGTAAAAAAAATTCAGTTAGACATTGACACAACTCTACAAAAATAAGAAAAACAAATGTGGAAACATTCTACAAAAAGGTAACAAACTTTTTAGGAGAAATTCGAGTTCGTGTATCCGATTTAAAGTTTGCGCGACTTTTTTGTCGTCTTTTCGTTTGATTGAGTCTTATACAAGATTTTTTGAAAGTAAAGCGAGACGCGCGAAAAGAAGGTCGTTCGTGACCAGAAACCAATTTCAAATCGCGCCGAGTTTTAATTCTATGTTTGCCAGAGGTGCTCCAATGGTGGTTTGCAAGTTGAATAATCTCGAATCGAAGTTCATTTTTGTGGAAGTTGAAGGTGGAACTAATGCCTGGCACATAGCTGGAGGAAGTTTGCATTGTTGTTTGTTGGGTATTGTCTGGCTGGAGATTGATTCGGTATAAGTAATATGCGCGATTACTATAATTATTATGAGCCGGAAATAGTTGGAGGAATAAGGAAAGATTGAGCTGCAAATTAGAGGTTAATGGAAATTGTATGTAATTTACATATTTTATATTTTGCTGCTTGTTGAAATGAAGTGAAGAATAATTGCTTGGAAGTGATTTAATGAATTAGAATTTTTAGTATGAAGGTTTAATTGGTATAATTTATATAATGTAACCTTTTTATAAGGTCTAAACCTTTATTGGTTGCAAAAAAGGCAGCTTTGCGTGGATATCCATAGTTCAAAAGAATAGGCAGTCGCTTACTGCGTTATTATTTTTCTTTGTAAAGCATAATACGCTGTTACAGCGAAGTGAATATCCCTATACATATGTATGTAAAAAAATGCACGCGAAAAGAAACACACATCGTTTTCTTTTTGACATAACATCGTGTAGCCAGCCCAGCGTAAATGTAGTGCTACAATAGCCATCTTACAACATTCCTTAAAAAGCTTAGAGCGTTTAGCAGTACAATTCTACAATATTTTTTAACATTGCACGTCCTCAGAGGGAAGCTTTTCTTTTAATGCTTCTTTAGAAGCGTTTTGGAAGCCGTAGGAAAAAGTTTTTTAATAAACAATTCATGGCAGCTTGTGGATATATGAATAAAAGCTCCGGTTTCGAAAAGCTTTTTCTTTTTTTCACCATTTACAATTGCCTTTCCAAACGCGTGAGTTTTGTTTTAACAAGTGGTCCCCCAACTAAGTACTAACTATGTCCAATGCTGCTTTACTTCCGTAATCAAATGAGAATTGGTTTATTGAGTATATTAATGTCATCCTTTACGATCAGCAAGAGAATTGCTCGTTTTCTTCATCCTATAGAAATTCTTAAAGCTTCGTTTTCTTTTTGACGGCTGTAAATTTGCTTCCGTAACAAAAAAACGATGAAACGAAATTATGGCATACAGTTTTGAGGTGCAGCTATTGTTTATATCGAAAAAAAGAAATATATCATGGTGTAGGTAGCTTAGGGAGTAAGACGTCTGGCTACCGTCCCAGAGGTCCCGGGTTCGAATCCCGGCCAATCCTACGGTCCTTCGCCTTTTCCACTTTCCCACCTACATAACTTTCCTTCTTTCTTCTTCCCTCTTTACATTCCTGATTCCTCCTGTCATAGCCTTCCTTAGCCCTTCCCCGCACAACCAAAACGTATGTCATCGGTTGGTTGATGAGATTCAACTCGTTTCAGGAGGTATAACACTCCAGTGAGTTGTTACCCATGCGCGACAGTAATGGTTAGAAGTAGGCTGACTAAAAATATCGCGGGTAGGTTGTGGCAGTTCCTCCCTCCCGATTAGAGCTGCTGTTCGACATTGCACTCTATGCGAAGAAAATAGATTGTCAACAGTATAAAGGACCATTCCTGAGACTCTAGTATTTCACATAAAAAAAACCTTGATCGCTTCATGCTGGACCAATCATCGTCAAGCGAACGCGAACTCTCAGGGCTTTGCTGGAAATGGTCACCGAGGTGCAACTAAGACTGGAAAATATCCTGGACCAGATGATGATGTCGAAGGAAGTAGGGCGAAAGATGGAAGAGACGCTGACCATCCAATGAAAACCTTAAACAATGCGAGGCTCAAAGATGTAGAGAATGACAAAACAATACCAAGACAATTGGCAGAATGGCTAGATTGCTGATCCAGATCGGTGACGCCGCAGGGAGAATGAAACATAAAAGGGAGGTGGTTTTGGGGTGGGTTAGAGCCCCACAGAATCGAGAGCAGGAGCTTTTCCACTTCCCGACGAAACCTATGGGCACTTCTGTAGCCAATGAATTTAGTAGAGAACTTCGTTCAAGTCACCTTCGTAGCAAAGAAAGCAGAAACGGCATGTCTTACTGTTCCGGTTGGTGAGCATCCCTTCGAGGGCCCCATTTAAGGGTCACGTCGGAGACATCAAGCCGAAGCTATGCCTTTACGACTTGTGCCGGTCTGGACTTATGCGGCATGCAAAGGGTCAGTAGTTATCCAACACTACTGTCTGAGTGCGGACTCCCAACCGTGTCTCCTTCTTAGGTGTCAGGGGCTCAAGCACACACATCCCCCTGCTGTTCGAATGTTTGAATGAATTGAAAGAGCAAAGAAGTCAGCCTGCACGCTTGGGTTTGAGATGAATGAATCTACTTAGACATTCGTTGGCACTGTCCGGTCATAGTCCGACCTTGCTCGAACGGACTCGTCTAAGCGATTAATGCCAGGCAGGCTGCTGAGCTTGTTCAAGTATTATCAACTATTAATCGGAGGTATGGGATTCGGTCAACTCAGACCGAGGTGTCCAAATGTTTTTGGAGAAAAGTCGGCTCAAGAATTAGTCTAAGCACTGTCGGCGCTGTTGAAGTGTGTCAATTGTTTTCTTGTCAGAAAGAATCTCGAATCTCTACAAATTTAAATGTATCATGATTGTTTTTTATATATAATCAAACCTAACAATCATGAGGCTTTGCCATTTAACTATACATTAAGTTTCCCTTTATTAAATTGAGTACAAACTAGGAAATATCGACCAACTGGTCGACAACTCTTCAAACAAGCACAATGTACACATCTGTCGCAATCGACCAACTAATTTGCATCTAATCCAAACGGTGTTGAGGGTGCTCTAATGTATAGCTCACTGGTATGAGCTGGACTGTTATTTGTACTGGGTGATTAGGACTGCACAACCTAATCGATTTAGTAGCAGTTTTGGTGGTTAAAGAAAACACTTTGAGTTGCTGTTGGTTCTCAACTGAATTTTTAATTTTCCAGAGCTTAATTTATATGTTAACATTTGTGCAACATAATCATTTTTTTTATATTATTAATTGGAGCAACATTAATCAATAAGTTATTTGACTCGGTGATCGTAATTATATTTTATTATTGAGTCATCAACATGAATGACTCGGACGCGTGTGGCATACTTATCGTTTTGTTTGCTGTGCAAACATTTTGCCCAGCCGAGGTCGTGGATCGCGGGGCTGGGTTAGGTCCTAGATGTTCTGTCGATTGTTGTATGCCGGATGAGCTGTGAATACTCTCTGGTAGATCGCCAGTGGTTACATGGTGTTGTTTCAGACTCCAACGGGTCGGTCGACATTTCCATATACCTGCGATGATCGCTATGGTGAGTAGGACAGATCCTGCTGTTGTGGCGGTATGGTGTCCGATAGTTTTCCATGTTGATGACTGAACTTGTAAGCCAGTTGGATCGTGGATGATGCTGCTGAATGTGTCGGATGTTTTTAGTATCGGGTCTAACATTACTGGTTTGCTATCTAACCCGGTAGGGTTGAATATCCCAGTTATGTTGAAATTCATTGGCTTTAGAAATGTTGATTGAATAATGACTTTGTTACGAACTTCAGAGAAAAGTATATTCTTCGTTGTTTCAATCACACAGTCCTGAGTTGTCTGCAGAATTCCGACGCCATGCAGAGTAACATCTTCCCGTTGTCCGTTACATTTAATTGCGGCCGTTGTTGGTGGATCTGCGATAAATAACCAGGTGTTCGCCAAAAAAAGATGTTTCCATATGACGGAGTGGATTTTCAGTTGCTTTAATGGGCACTCTTGCCTATTGTGTCGTTGGTATATTTCATCGATGATACAATTTGGATTTTTCACTAAGTCACTAACAACTGCGGGTGTGCACAATTTGGAGTATTTTTCTAAAGATACGCAATTTCTCATTTCTTCTTCGGTGATTTCGAAATATTTTTGATTATTGTACTCTATCGCCAGGATTGCTGATGATATTTGTGGCGTGACATATGTATTGTTATTTATGCGCTGAGGAATTGGGGTTGCTTTAATCATATTAAAGGTATCGGCATCCGTTATATGCAGAAATCCAAAAACCTTAACATCTGAATCGGCTATGTATATTTCCATATCATTCCCTGGTTCTGGAATGATTCTTAGATTAGATGGCATTTTGCTTGCTGCTTGATCTGTTATTTCTGCCAATTTGCTTGGAGTTATGAAGTCCATAATGTTTCCTTTACCATAACCTGCTTGTAGAATTTTTATGTAGTGCTGTTTTAGGTCTTCCAAAATATCTTTGGCAATCTGGTACGCTGCTAGTATTTGTGTGCTGACCATATTACTGTCAATCTTGTCATACCATCCTTCAATCTTGTTTACCTCGGAGATTACTCTGTTCAGTTTGTTTGTGACCAGATCGAACTGTCTACCCATGCGGACTTCTGTGTCATTTATCCTTGTCATTGTAGATACCAATCTATTTGCTTGATGATTAGCCGCTTGTCTCAACATATCTTGATTATGCTGAAGGTGTTCAATGTCAGTGTAAACCTCATCGTTTACTCCAAAGATGGCTTGCAATAGATGTCCAACAAGCCCTCTTTTATTTCTCCGCTTCCGCCTTTGGTTTATTGCTTCAATTTCATTTAAGATTGTTGATTTTCGTTCTAATAAATGTTCAAGTAGAGTGCGGCAATGCGTGTTGTCTTCAAACCGTTTTGCCTCACTGCAGGTTTGTTCCATCTTGGTTATTATATTATTTACTCTACTAGTGTCTGCTGTTGTGTTGATTGAGATGAGTACCTCGACCTTGATAGTACCTCTCTTTAGTTTGGCGTGTCCAATTTGTTCGATAAACAGCCCAGGTTGTGGGTATTTTATTGTGTAGTGTGTATGTCCCGGTTGGATCGAGCTTAATATAACGAGTGTAGTTAAAACCAATTTAGCCATGTTCCAGGTAGTTGCTGATTTATGTGCCGTCTTCTTGTCCGCATGCAGGTGACTCTCTGTGCCAGTTTGATGATTACTTGTTACAGTGACATGTGTACCAGCACACGTTTTCAGCTCTGTTGATGTAGTATGCTCTGCATTCGTCAAGTTGTCATCTTCAACAGGTAACACACATATTTTTGTTACTGGACGCTTTATTGTGGAGTTTTCTTTGACCCGTAGAGTTACCACTCGTACAACTCCATCTTTGCCTGGATGTGTCTCGATTATTCGGGCTAGTGGCCATCTCGTTGGAGCGCAGTTTTCATCTTTTACGAGAACAATTTGCCCAACTTCGATCAGCCTTGCTCCTGATTTCCATTTTGTTCTTTGTTGGAGTCGTGATAGATATTCACTTTGCCACACCTTCCAGAAGTCTTGCGTCATCTTCTGTACTTGTTTCCAGCGGCTCAATGTGGTAATGTTGTTGTCTATGGTTGGTTCTGGTAGTCCTACTAATTCTTGCCCAACCAAGAAATGTCCAGGTGTTAGAGTAAGGATCGAACTAGGGTCGCTCGGTAGTGGGTATAATGGGCGTGAATTTAAACAGGCTTCGATTTGGCACAGTAGCGTCGACATTTCCTCGAATGTTAGCGTAGTGCAGCCTATTACCTTTTTCAAGTGGGATTTGATGGATTTGACTCCAGCCTCCCAAATTCCTCCGAAGTGAGGAGCTGCCGGCGGAATAAAATGCCATTGTACACCTTCGGTCGCCAGGCTTCCCACTACTGTGGTTAAGTTTCTGATGGCATGGCGAAGATCCTTATCCAGTATTTTTTGTGCTCCTACGAACGTTGTTCCATTATCACTGTATATGTTTGAAACAAGGCCCCTTCTTGATGTGAATCTTCTAAATGCTGCTACGAATGCCTCCGAGGTCATGTCTGTTACCGCTTCTATGTGAATGGCCTTTGTAGCTAGACATACAAAGACTGCTATGTAGCCCTTGTGGGATTTGTTTCCTCTTCCTTTGGACATTCTTATCTGAATAGGCCCTGCATAATCTAATCCGGTGTGCGAAAACGGTTTCGCTGGTGTTACTCGTGGAGCTGGGAGTTCACCCATAATTTGTGTCACTGTTTGTCCCTTGTGCCTGCAGCAAGTAATGCATTTGTTCAATACTTGTCGTATTTTGCTTTTCCCATTGATTATGAAGTATCTTCTTCTAATAAAAGCATGTGTGACTTCATTTCCTCCATGTAGTGTCGCTGCATGAGCTTCAAGTATCAATAGTTTAGCTATGTGGTGTTTGTGAGGTATAATGACGGGATGTTTTTCATTATACGGAATACGAGAATTTCGGATTCTTCCACCCACTCTTAGTACGCCATTTTCGTCCAAAAATGGATTTAAAGAAAGAATTGAACTTTTTGTGTTAAGTGGTTTCTTTGCTTCCAGCTGTTTTAATTCTGCAGCGAACTCCGTTTTTTGTGTCATCTGTAGAAGTTGTTGGTGCGCTTTATCTAATTCCTTTACTGATAAATCTGTGCTGTTTATTATCTCCTTTCTGCATTTCGCGATGAATCTTTTGCAGTAAGCCAGCACACGTGTAAGTTTCTTAAACGATGAAAAACGACTAAGTAGCTCGAAGCCTTCATCATTTTGAGTTACATGGACCGCTACTACCTTATTTAAATTACCTCCTCTTGTAGTATTTGTGTTAATTTTTTGTGTTGGCCATTTATCTTCAGTCATCTTTAGCCACGATGGACCATTCCACCAAAGCTCTGCATTCTTTAGGTATTGCGGAGTGGCTCCTCTCGACGCTAGATCAGCAGGGTTGTCTTCGGAACGCACGTGACGCCAACTTGTAGACTCCAGATTTCTGTGAATTTCTGATACTCGGTTTGAAATGAAGGTTTCCCATTTATCTGATTTTCCATGGATCCATGCTAATGTTATCATCGAATCTGTCCAGGCGTATTCCTCTACATTCTTAATATCCAATGCTTGTTTTGTTCGACGTAGTAGTTTAGATAATAAGACTGCTCCGCAAAGTTCTAATCTTGGTAACGTGATTTTATTTAGTGGTGCTACCTTAGTCTTCGCTACAAGTAGTGTTATATGTACTTGCTCCGATTCTGACGTAGTTTTACTGTATACGGTTGCTCCATAAGCTTTTTCGGATGCATCGCAGAATCCATGTAGTTCAACTGTTTTGCATGCGGGTGTATACTGTATCCAACGTGGTATGTTAATTTCTTCAAGTTTTCGTAGTTCATTCCTGATGTTCATCCATCGAGCAGCTAGCTCTTCTTCCAGTGTTTGATCCCAGTTGTATCCTTTTGCCCATAATTCTTGAATTAACATTTTGGCTCTCACTGTTATGGGTGCCAACCACCCGAGTGGATCAAATAGTCTAGCAATTTCTGATAAGATTGTCCGTTTAGTAGGTACTTCTGGTGTTGCATTCAATTTTACCCTAAAGTGGAATTTGTCTGCTGCTGGTGTCCAGTATATACCCAAGGATTTTACAGCCTCGTCATCTTTTATTTCAATGGAGCCTTGATCCCTAAGTTCTGTTGGTAGATTATCAATTAGTTCACTGTGGTTGCTTCTCCATTTTCTAAGGTTGAACCCTCCTTCTTTTAACGTTTGGATCAGCTCACGTTGTAACCACTTTGCTTCCTGAATTGAAGACGTTCCAGACATCATGTCGTCCACGTAAAAATCATTGAGAATTATTTTTGCTGCTTCTGGATGATTTTCTTCTTCATCGCGTGCTAATTTTTGCAATGTTTTTATAGCTAGGTAAGGTGCTGATTTTGTTCCGTATGTCACAGTTGTGAGTTTAAATTCTTGAATGCTATCTCTTGTTGAAAATCGCCATACAATTCGTTGGTAGTCTTGATGTTCCTGTGAGACCATTATTTGCCTGTACATCTTCTCAATGTCGGCACTAAATACATATTGATGCTTTCTCCATCTTAGTAGAATGTCCTGTAGGTCGTGTTGTAGTCTGGGGCCACAGTGCATTAAATCGTTTAGGCTTAGCTTGGTGCTTGTTTTGGTAGAGGCGTCAAAAACTACTCTTAGTTTGGTAGTCGTGCTTTCTTCTTTGATGACTGCTTGATGAGGCATGTAGTATGTGTTACGAGTATTGCACTGAAGTTCTTTGGGATCAATGAGTACCATATGTCCCAGTTGTAAGTATTCTTCCATAAATTTGTTGTATTCATCCCGCAAAGTTTTGCTTTTTGAGAACCGCTTTTCCATTTGATATAGTCGTGCTATTGCAACTGGTTTTGATTCTCCTAACCCCTCTGTCTGCTTGAACGGAATTTGTACTGTATACGTGCCATTGGGATTTCGTTTAACTGTTCGATCAAATTGTTCTTCACACGTTCTGTTTTCCTCTGACATAGGTGGACTCATTACTGTTTCTTCCATTTCCCAAAACTTTCGAAGCTGTGAGTCGATATCTACCCGTGAAATCATGGATGTGATTTTCCTGGTTACTTCTTTCTGTTCGATTGGTCCAGACAATATCCAGCCAAATTCAGTTTTTTGAGCTAACGTTCCACATTTCTTTTTTCTAATTCTGTTCATTAGGATGTCACCAAATACGTCTGCGCCCAATATCATGTCGACTGGTCCCGGGGTATCGTATGTAGGGTCTGCAAGAATGAGATTACTCCAACTGGTAAGATCTTCGCTATCGATATATTTTTGTGGTTGGTCGCTCGTCAGCGATGGAAGTATTAGAGCTTCACACTGCAGTTTAAAGTTGGATGGAAATCTCGGAATGAGTTCTACTAGAATTTTGCTGTGAGATGTCCCAGCGTTGCTCTCGTGTATTCCTGAAATCTCTGAATATATTTTCATTCTTGGAACTCCTAGTGCTTGCGCCGAATTTTCGGTTATGAAGGTGACTTGGGATCCGGGATCTACCAATGCTCTCAGATACTCATAGGTGTTTCTTACGGTCTTGGCTCGTACTAGTGCTGTTGCCAGTATTACATTGCAAGATTTCCTTGCAACGTGTGACTCAATTGTGCGTTGAGATGTAGCAATGTGTGATGACATTACTCTCGGTACATCTTCTTGTTTTGCTGTTGGATTTTTTGCCTCTTGGTGAATTAGTGTATGGTGTTGCTGCTTACAGACGTTGCATCGGCTTTGACTGTGGCAGGGGTCGTTCGCTCCATGGTTCAAACAGTTGGGACATGTTTTACTCTGCCGGACGAAGTTGAGCTTCTCTGCTAATTTTAGTACTCTGAATTTTTTACATACGTATATACTGTGCTGTCCATTACAGTATCGGCACTTTGTGGTACTAGTGTAATAATTCTTTATTTGGTAGTTATTTCGTGATTGTCCATGGTTTATGGTGCGGCTGCTTTCAGTTTTCTTCCTAGGCTCTGCAATTACTTCTAGTGCTTGGAATCTAGTTTCCAAGAACTTCAGTATGTCTTCTAATTGCGGTATCTCTCGTGGATCGCTCAATGATTGCTCGTACGCTTTATAGGTCTCTGGATCCATCTTTCTTCGTATAATATGTGCAATAAAGGGTTCCCAGGGTGGGGTTTCTAGTTGTAGGCTGTTGATTCCATGTAGGCATTCTTTTATTTGGTCATGCAATTGTTTTATTGCTTTAGCAGAATCGATGATTAACGTTGGTTGATCCAGAATTGCATCGGAAAATGTGGAGAATATTTTCCGTTTATTATTAAATCTGCTTGTTACTAGGCTCCAAGCTGCTTCATAACTGGATTCGCTGCTTGCCAGGTGTTGGATAAGTTTGTGCGCCTCACCACTTAGTGACGTTTGCAAGTAATGCATTTTCTCAGCATTCCCTAAACGTTTGTTGTTGTGGATTAGTCTACAGAATATATTTTCAAAATATTTCCAGGCCTTATAGTCACCGTCAAAGTTAGGAATTTTTATTTGTGGTAGTTTCGTCTTTGCCTCATCCTCTCTCTGACTTTTTTCTTCTATCACATCTTGTAGTTCTATCATGGTTTCTTGGTAAGCTTCTTCAAGAGTTTCATATTGTTCTTCCTTGAAGTACTTATGCGACAGCTCTTCCTCTTCGGTAAACGTCATGATTTCTTCGTGCAATTCTTGTATAGCGCCCCATTGCGTTGTTAACTGCTTGATTTTAAATTCGCAGTACGTCTTGGTTTTCGCTTGGCCTCTCTCTGCTACCTCAGCAAGTAGTCTCCTAATATTGCTCATTTTGACCCTCTGCTTCTTGAGACGCAGTGACTTCTCCTCCATGTCGTCGTTTACTTTTAAGTTGAAGTTTGCTCCTGAGGTGTTTGCTGCGGTCTCGACCAGCTGCTTGCTCAGTTTTTGTTGATACTCCCTCAGTAGTTCCTTGGCTTCATCGTATATAGCCTTTGCTTGATTGTAGAAATTCTGCGTGAAATACGGCTCCGACGGTCTGTTCATTCCTTCCAGATAGGCGTGGTTTTCTTGGAATTTTCCCCAGGAACTGTCAAATTCCGCTAGTCTCTTCTCTATATAGTTCTTGTCTTTCCTCCCACTGCTGTCTTTCTTCATATTTGAGAGGGCCGGCTCGAAGGACCAATGTATAGCTCACTGGTATGAGCTGGACTGTTATTTGTACTGGGTGATTAGGACTGCACAACCTAATCGATTTAGTAGCAGTTTTGGTGGTTAAAGAAAACACTTTGAGTTGCTGTTGGTTCTCAACTGAATTTTTAATTTTCCAGAGCTTAATTTATATGTTAACATTTGTGCAACATAATCATTTTTTTTATATTATTAATTGGAGCAACATTAATCAATAAGTTATTTGACTCGGTGATCGTAATTATATTTTATTATTGAGTCATCAACATGAATGACTCGGACGCGTGTGGCATACTTATCGTTTTGTTTGCTGTGCAAACACTAATAACCACTTAACTAAAGCGACGATCATTCAGTTTCAGTACACTACAAAAGAACTCCCTCGAATCGCGGAAGACGTTGAAATAATCAGTTGAATGAAAAAAGTGGTTGACTACATTAAGAACAGCAAAAAAAACGCGATTTCCCATCAGCAGATGCTTCCAGATATGTACCTTGCTCAGCCACTCAAGATTGGAGTAGGAACTCTTTTGCTTGTCTTCCCTGACTACATTCAGTACATGCCATTACCGAGCAGGGAAGGAGGGGGTTGTTTTTATTAATTGAACATAAACAATTGTGTTGTTGATATATGCAGACATGGAGGCACTACGACAGTCAATCGCGACATGCGACTATATGCTGTAAGTGTTCAGTGTACTAGAGTCTTCTTGCATGTCGTTAAGAACCCGGCGTTTACGGACAAGTGAATATACGGCAGCAGAAGAGGCAATAACCACATCTATAATCATCGCAAGCAGCATTTGCAGCTGAGCTGTGCCGCTTTGTTCCCATACTGGGAGGCATGAATTATTTGCTTGAGAGCAAAGACAACACAAAGCGGGGGAGGCACTCGTCAATTGAATTATTTTCCGCCTTTTGACTACTATGCATGAAATGTGCGACGTGAAGGACGCAAATTTGTCCGCCGGCACCGATCCAAACTTCCTTCGCCTGCTGCCTGCCTCATTGTCATCATCATAGTCATCAACTTCGTCGTCCTCCTCCTTCGTATGGCAAGACTTCTCCACAAAGCTTTGTAGGAATGCCGACGACGACGACGCCATCAACAACAACGACACTTCTTCAAATGGGGAACACTCTCCGTAGAAGGAGTTTGAAGTTCTAATTTCCTGTCTTGTTCGTTGTTCCCGGGAGGCAAGCCGTGTTGCATAACTTTTGTTATATAAAGGCCCAAGACAGTACAGGGCCTCTCCGCGAACGAGTCGACGAGTGCATGTGTTAATTGCATCACAATCGAAATTTCAGCAGAGCTTTGTCCCATCTGCGAGGCACAGTCGGGCGCCTCGCAAGAATTTGTCTAGCTTTAATTAAAATGAAGGTCTCACTCCTCGGCATCCTGATGCCAGCCTCCACACCTCCAGGATGTGTTCAGCAGCGTTTGGCAGCATTTTGTCCTTTTTAACGTTCAATCAAGTGCGAGGCGCTGTCTTCACGGTTAATTTGGAATCAGCGGGCGTTCGATGCCTTTTTCGCGGGGGTGTGCCGCGGAGGCGGCTGTGATATGAAAATCGCTTGAATAATGAAAATTTCCAACGCAAAGAAAAACATTTTCGGCTGAGTTTGAACGAGAACGCCGAGAGAAATTAAGGACCCGATAGGGGATGCTGCTGGCGCGGTAATCCTAGATAGAATATGGCGCTGCTCGGGGGAACGCCTGCTGGTTTTATGGACCCATTTCGTTGTTATTGCGAGTTTCTTTAGAATTTCGGGAAATTAAGCGAGATATTTGCTGGTTTTTATGAAGGGATTTTAAGAGAGAATTGAACTGGATCCTTGTGCTGGAGAAAAGGCGCGAGTTAAGTAAGAGTTTGTTAATGTTTTTCCTAAAGTGTTTCTATGAGGGTGTGAGTGGATGGCGATATCTGTTTTGGCTGCCAGGCTGTTGTCAATTCATTTGACTAAGCATTTAGTAATAATAGGGAGAGCAGTGTGTAAGCTGAATGGAAATAACCTGGGTTAATTCGGATAATGGTGGGGTCATATGGCAGATTTTTGAAGGTGATTCTGTTTTGTTTTATGGATTTTTATGTCGCAAGATCCCTTGTCTTTTTTGGATTTGAATTCATTATTGAAATACTCTCCTCTTTTAATGTTCAGTCAAGTCGGAGATATTTTCATTATCCACATATTCACACATACAACATGTTCATGAAATCGTTAGCTTCAAAATTAAAGAATTTAAATTACATTAGAACATTAGAAGCTACATTTACCATCTATAGCTTCATTCCCCTCTCCAGAATGCATTTTTTTTATAATCGATGACATTCTTTTTTAAAACCGGACCTTATAATGTATACTTTTGGCGTTAAAGACCCAAAATACACGAGGATGCATACTTCAGAAGCAAAAAGCCTTTTGGGCAATCGAGATGGGTGGAGATTTAGAATGTGGACAGATTTATGCTTCAATAGCGCCATCATTATGCTTTCTCTGTTGAACAATACAGATTAGAAAAATAATGGTTTGTTACCATTCAACCGGAAAACGTAAAAACCATAAACATAACATTTTGTGATTACAAAAAAGATTTTTCGCTAACACTCACAGAAAACTTTCAGTAGACCTTTTTGCCATAAAAATGACTTTTCTCGTGTATTTAATACTAAATGCACGTGAATGCATGCATCGGAAGCAAAAAAAGGCCGCGCGTGGTTATGGCAAAAGTTTTGTGTGTTAGTGAAGAATTTTTGTCTCAGGTTCTGGGCCTGGATGCACGGAATCTCGCATTGATCAGAATCAGATCAGAATCGAATCAGAAATGCTTTGCTTAAGCTATGAAAAAGTTCACAAACATACATCGTATACCTGCCTAGTGATAAATTATTGCTGCAGTAACCATTTCACAACCTTCCTTAAAAAGTTTGCAGAACTCCACTTCGCATACCAGTTCTATATATGTTTTAACATTGCACGTCCTCAGAGAGGAATTTTGCTTTTAATGCTTCTTGAGAAGCGTTTTTGAAGCAGTTTTGTGGATATGTGAATAAATTTCAGTGCCGAAAACCTCTTACTTTTGTTCACCATTAACAATTTCCTCTTCAAACGCGAGTGTTACTTTACCAAGTGGTCTCCCAACTAAGTACTAACTAAGTCCAATGCTGCTTTACTATGTTAATCGAACGAGAATCGGTCTATTGAGCATATTAATGGCACATTTTATGGTCATCAAGATAATCGCTCGTTTTTTTGTCCTCTACAATTTCTTAAAGCTTCAATTCAAGGGAGTAATCCCATTAGTAGTGCTCGGATTTTTCGATAGGTATATAAAAACTGGTTTATACAATATCACCCCACTTCAGCAAAGGGGAATGCCCACTGCCCATAGGCATTTCGGCCATGGGTGCCCACACATAAAACCAAACGGAAACGATAATATACATCTTAAGAAATGAAATGATTACTTTCTTGGTTTAGAAAAAAGTCGGGGGTTTTGAGATATTAATAAACGTTATTAATAAACAAAACTTGATCATGTATGTACAGTAAAATAATTGTTAAAAAAGTGTTGTTGTTTTATAAGAATAAAAGCAATTTTACATACAGGGTGTTTCAAACCACCCGTACCACCCAATTCGGGGGCTACTATTAATCACTCCTGCGAGGGGGTGAGGACGTGGGGAAGAATTATGGCAACCCATATTTTTTGTCACGGATTATAATTCTCCAAAGCCAAATATCAAACTTTTGTAGATTGATTTTTGGGGATAATTTTGATTTTTGATGATTTTTGGGGGTGCAGGGGGGCTTCGGATAAAAAAATGTTTTGAACAAAAGTTTCATATTTTCCGGCGGAGAATCAGAATCCGTGAAAAAAATGGGGGTTGCCATTTGAAATTCTAAAGTTACCCCCCGCCCCCAAAGTGGGGGTGTGGCGGGGGGTCAATTTCTGTATGGTCGGATAGAGTTCCAAAAAATATTAAACACGTGTTTTTTGGTTTTTTTTTTTCAATTGAAATCTTCTGAGATAATTGGGTGGTACGGATGGTTTGAAACACCCTGTATATCTCAAAACCCCCGGCTTTTTTCTAAACCAAGAAAGTAATCATTTCATTTCTTAAGATGTATATTATCGTTTCCGTTTGGTTTTATGTGCTGGCACCCATGGCCGAAAATGGGCATTCCCCTTTCAGAAAAGTGGAGAGTTTCGTACGTCAGAAGAAGAAAATCGTTCGAAAAGGAGAAGATCCAGCGCAGCCAAACCAGATAACGGAGCATCAATCGCGCCAGCTTCAATCCAAAGGACCGCAGGCAGGACTGAATAAAGGAATCAAAATTTTCAGCTACTGTCTGCCTACTTGCTTTCCTGCTTAAATGTGTTCTGGATCTACTAATAAAAGGAATTGGCGAAAAAGGCCTTTTACGTCTGCTTCATGCGTCCGCCTATATTTTGAATCAGGTGCATCTCAGATCTTTGAGTGGTCTTGTTTCCTATTCTGACATTTGCCTTTAACATCGTGGCCACCAATGATGAGCCCTGTACAGATTTTGCTGACGAGTCCCGTATATTCTTCGCTTTACGGGCTCTCCAACCCGGATCCAATCCTGCCCTTTCACAATTATTCCTTTCCTTGCTCCCATTCTGAGCATTCATCCAGTTTGGCACCCCTGGCCATATGATTGTGTAAAGCAACTGTTTTGATTCGAGCCTGAATCGCGGATACAAAGCTTTGGTATCGATTTCAGATCCATATTAAGAAAGGAGTGATCGAAGTGAGTGTCAGTAAGTAGAAGTTGGCACATCGATACGTTCGTACCGTCACATCATCAGGCCCGAAAGGTGGCGGCATCCTATAAACAGATGGGTTATTTGATTTCGAGTGGCCCGAGTTGTGCGGCTGCCTATATATTCGGGTCCCGACCTACTTTGGAGTTCAGATCTCCCAAGATGAGTTTCGAGGAAAACTTCTTTTTCATGGACCGGGAAGTATTTTGTGGGTGCTTGAATGTTTATGAGACTTGCATCCATCCAATAGAGCTACAGCTGAAATCGAAACCTTGCCCCCTTTAGGGGTTCTCTCCAAGTTTGATGATCCCTTACAGCATGTCTCTAGTTCCGGATGTTGAGCATTGCCTCTTCTTCAGCTGTCACAGGGTCCATGCATCTCATCCTGGATCTGGTATATTTTTCGAAAATTCTACTACCATACGCCGTTTTAAAATAAAGTTGTACATCGCTTCTCTTATCAAAACTGACTTGCTCACCAACAACTCACCGACGATTGTATTTATATCTCAAAGATCCGATCTTCTCAAATTTCTACATCTTTCTTCAAATTTCTACTTAAAACGCTTTTTAGAAACTTCGAGCTTCTTCACTTACAGTTCGTTCTTTGTCCAATAGATGGCGCCCTGTCACACTATTCCAAAACTTTTTTGTGTCTACAATTACAGTTCGTCCTATAAAATACCACGAATAGATGGCGACACATTACTGCTTAAATGATTATAATATTATTGTTAATGGTTTGAAAATTATGGGGTGCGACAGCGCGGGAGACTCAACCTTCGCTGGAAGGATGGCGTAGACCAGGACGCTCAGAGCTTAGGGATACCAAACTGGATGACATCGGCTCAGAATCGGGACCGGTGGAGAGAACAGTTGCGAGAGGCCAGGACGGATCGCGGTTGCAGAGCCATTAAAGAAGAAGAAGAATGGTTTGAAAAAGTTCACAATCAATTCTATAAATAGTGTAAATGTAAATTGGCAGCCAAAATACTCAAATACAAACAAAGAATGCAACAAAAATTCGGCTTTTATCACTTTAGTGGCTTATTAAGAGGCTCGACACGACTAAAAGCTTTTTTTTTTCATTCGACCGACAGATGGCCCTCGTTTGAGTTTTCGTAATCGATTAACCAAAATATGAATAATCGGTTCATATTCGTAATAAATGATGATTTTGTCATCATAATTAGGTCCGTGTGTCGAAGCTATAATAAGAATAAGGCAGACATAGCCAACGATCTTTTAGTTTTTTTGTCACATCCTGTATAAACAAGTGAATGTTAATTTTAAATTGGTATCCTTTACTAAAATGTGCAACCTTCTTTCTTCAGCGTTTGTTTGTTTTCCGTCTCTTCTAAAAAAAGCAAAAACAAAAACACAAACACAACAACAGAAAAAAAAGGAAACTAAAAGAAACCATTTGAATTCGAAACAAAACCATCGTCGGAGCACGAGGATATCTCTTGTAGTACAAACACACAAAAAAATTAACTTTGGGTTTACCCCAACTAAGAAAAAGGACACAAAAGTAAAAACCCTTAAAGGAGAGTGCATTCTCCGGACCCAGACAGCCAGCAACGGCAAGGACAAAGACAAAGATCCTGCTAAGCAAGTAAGCAAGGATGTTTCTATTATGTGCCACCCTGTGCTGCTCGTACAAACGACGTAGATTGCTTTTAAGTTTTGTAAATAAGGACGCCACCGCGCGCCGAGCAGCAGCCGTGGGTACTACTCCTGCAAAACTAGCTGTTGTTGCTGCTGCTGCATTCGGGATGCATTCGAGGATGCACGGCAGGATAGAAGGAGCAAGAGGACATTTCAAAAGGAACATGGAAGGATATAAATGGAATTCCATTTGAAATAGAATGGAAAATTTTATGGGTACCATTGCCAGTAAGTGGAGAGATGTTATATGCCTCTTAATAAGTGAGGATGACTAGGGTATATGTAGAAGTTGCTGACTGACTGGCAGCTAGTTTAAATGGAGTCTCCTTTTTGTTGTTGTTGTTGACGCTTCTGTGTTTAAGTGCTTTGAAGAATTGAAAGTAATCAAGCCATGAAGGAAGAAACGAGGCAATTAATACTCTTTAAAAACTTTCATAATTTGCGAGCGCAACTCCGCTTAAATTGCGACTAGCCCCCGGCTTTCAATTAACTCCATCCAGCTAATTACCTTCCAGCTGGGAGTAAACATTCAATATGAATTCTGAATTCGCCCCGATTCCGATTGAAATTCAAATTTCATCACGCAGCAGATTTCAATTCGCCGATCCTAATAGTAATAATAACAATAATAACAGGAAGAACGGGGCCCCAGAAGGCCCTCGGTGCCGGGGCTGACCTGGACCCGGCTGGCCGGGTGTGGACAAATAACGAGCGGATATTTACTCGGAGAAAATTAATCCGGCGGCATTAATTACCGGGAAAATGTAAATTGAGCGAAATTAATTCATGGCACGTCCCACACTTTTTTTTCGTTCCATTTTCCATTAAAGAAAACTCCTTAGAAAATGCGCGGTCTTTAAAGTCTACAACGACGACGACGACGACGACGTCGGACCGAACTTGAAGAACTGCGGAAGGCAAAGTTTCACGTTCCGCACTTGAAGAAAACAAGAAAAAAAGTTGGAAAAAGTTTCTGGACAATGAGAAGTAGTCGCTCCATTGATCAGTACCTTTCCTACACCTGGACGTAATCTAGATAACGAAGTGGCTGACGCGCTGAGTCTATCTCTCTATATCCAGGGCGTTGCGCAACGAGACTGCTTTAGATACAGACAGCAAAAACGACATCGGGCTTCACAGCCGTTGTGCAATGAGCGGTATCTTTGAACGGAGTCTCCTCACCTTGTCGCAGGTTTTTTGGGGTTTTTTGTGTTCGTGCGGTCAAAGTCGCCTTGGGTTTTTTGGGATTAGGTTCGAATTCGCCGCAGAAAATCATTACACGGCTGCTTGCACTCTATGGTAACTGCTGCCGGGGCTGCTACTACACGACGAGATGTCAGCGACTGCTGGTGGCTACTTGTTGGAGCTTGTCAAAGATCGGAGGAGGTGGTGCAACCTGATTAAGTGCTTTGACGTAAGCGCGCTACCGGAAGACAGTTTGATTATGAAAATGGCACACCAAGAAGCACCATTGATGAGGTGCGCTAATTTATGGGTGAAAATGGTTTGATTATTTAGTATTCAGTTGTTGGTCGAGATGCGGTTTTAATAGGGAGGGAATGATGGGAAATGAAGCGCGATTTTGAGGTAGATTTTCATGAAAAGTCTTTGCATAACGATTGACGATTGAAAATGAATCGAGAATCTGTCTTAAAGTGAAAGTAATCAGCCATTTGGTTAGACGGTGGAAGACCTGTAGGGTTTGCCTTGAGGAGGATGAGTCTCCCCTTCACGCTAAGCAAGTGGCTGCGGTACTTTTGGACGCAATATCTCACCAAAAAAGAAGAAGAAGCGGGTGATGTCCCTTTGTAAAAAGGAAGTAGAAGTTATCTAGGTAGGAAAAATGGAAAGCCAAAGGCCCATGAAGCAGAGGAGATTCGAACTGCAGACTTCTGGAATGGTAGTAGGGTGTATTAACGGCCTAGGCAGTAGAATCGTTTGGAAGTTCTTTTATTCTTCTCTTTAAAATTGTATTGTATCGTGTTTCGAGGAAGGGGGCGTAGCAGCTCCTGCCTTTCGTACATTTCCAGCTGTAGTAGATATTTTGTGCTTCTTCTTCTCTCCCTATATCAAAAAAAAGTTTCTTCGTGACTACTAGATGTCCCACAGAAAGGCTCCGCACCAATAAATTTAATACAGGCATCTTTTTTACCTAGGCGATCTGTCTGCTCATTTCCCTTGAATACTCCATGCTATGGTATCTATTTTACTGTCTAGAACTATTGTCAACCTGCATCTGGGTCCATAAACACTAGGTCCAGCTGTTCCGCGATCGGTTCTTCGTCCATCTGAGTACCACAGTTGCGATCCCGTTTGGCGGACAAGTTTCTCAGAGTGGCACTGTTGATGATCGAGATCGAGATCGAATCGACGTTCTTTACGATAGACATGCAGTCTGTGATTCTAAGCAGGAACCCATATTGGAACTCTATGAGTATACTTAGATGATCTGTTAAATCAGCGGTCGGCAACCCAAATGCATTGGTGCCACAAAACGGAAAATGAATTAAACGTGCCACCAAAAATTAATTAAACATTGGGGATCAACTTTGGAAGCTAAAGGTCTCTATTCACATACGAGTCGCCGGCAGGCCGTGGCCTTTCAGACCAGGTCGGCAGGTAGGGCCCGATGAAGGCCACATTTTAAGGTCCTCATTCACTTACAGGCCTTTTCCTTTATGCAAGACTGGCAGGCACGGCCCGATGAAGGCCATACACTACTCAGTCTGACTGTGCAATAAGGATTTGAGGCATTCGTCTGAGAGGCGGTGGTTTGCAGGTGACCTCATAATTCCCTGCATACACTAGCAAAGACGACAGTTTAGTGTAGCATATTGTTTATTCAAGTGTTAAAATTTTCCAAGACTCAACGAAATTTTCAGACTGAATAGAAGTGCAGATCGTCAGGCCCGGACTGACGTTAAATACCCATACACATAACGATTTTTGTTAGTTTTTCAGGTTCCATCCAGTTGGTGGCTGTCGAGGCTATCATTCCACTTGCCCTCAAAGCTAATAACCCTCAGGCCACGGCCTGCCGGTGGCCTATATGTGAATGGCCTCATCATATTGATAATTTTAATCTTTTCTGAAATATTCTTGATTCAGTATAGGAGCTTGAAGATTAAGCTCTTTCTTTGGTGCGCTTTCTATGTACTCACGGCCGCGAATGGGTGTGAATAAAAAGAGCGAAATGATATCACTTGACGAGGAAAATACTTTCAACACTGCGAAATGGAGAAAGATCGTCCAAGCGTTGATAAAGCTAGAGACACCGATTATCTACTGCATATTGTGATAAAATCCCTTGTAGGTAGGACACTACCCTGCGAGTAAGACTCCCTTGCAATACAGGACAGTAGTAGGACTATAGCGATACTGTACCAGTGATGTAATCGGTTGTGTGTTTGGCTGTGAACTTTATCCGGAACAAGAACCTGTGTGATAAGCTTTTTGCGGTGAGCTTTGGCTGTGGGCGCTACCTGTGTGAAACTAGTTGAACTTTGCTGTAGTTTGTCTTGGGCGGGCCTTCATGCTCGGGGAGTCTTGGTCGGAGTTGTTAGTCTTGAGCGAGATCTTGTGAGGTTTCAATTCTTGGATGTGCCTCATGTACATATCATACTGACAAGAAGCCTCCCGCGAGAAATGGTCGCTATTGGGTTCACCGAGGGCTAGGGGTCCCGATAGTAGGAAAGCGACTCGATATCGTCCATTGCTCGCTGAGCACAAAACTCGCAAAGATGCTGATAATTTAGAGGCTCCCAGGCCAAAGCGGCACCTCCTTACTAAGAAATTTGTTTGTTCGTTCCTATTTTATTCAGCGCCTGGGGGAATAAATAAAAAATAACAAAGGACACATTTCATTTCTACAAAAAAAATAAAAGTCCTAAAAAGCTTTCACCATAAAAACAAATGTACCCAAAACGTTCATTTTTCACCGTTGCTTAAACTAAAAGCCCATAAATAAAATTTATCAAGCGAAATGATTGCGATAAACTCGAAACAAGGTGAATTTGCTCAGGCATTTCACATCAGGATAAAGCCGTAGACACGAAATTCATATATTTATTACCGCTGAACATCTTAGTCTCCCCCTCCCCTACCAGTTCGTCCGTTCGCAATATGTATGTGTGGCGCCCATACGTTTTCCTTTTTATTACCCCTTAAAAGCGGGAAGGTTCCCCAGTTGTGCGGGGTACGTGTCCTTGCGCCAGCACGGAAAGGACTACATTTTGCGGGCGCAACCGGAACCATTTTAGATGAAATACGCAAACCACATCGACGTCCTTATATTTTTCGCGGAAGGAGAATCGCTGGTGAAATGTAGTCGCAAACTCCTTAACTTAATTGAATGGGGATCATTTTTGCTGTCTGATGTTACTTATGGTGGAAAAAGCGCCTATTCTAGGGGATGGGGTGCTGGGCGGGACGTAATTGCGGTTCAAAAGCTGTGCAAAAGGACGTTCTAGAGTGTTTCTTAATTGGCAGAAATGTGGTTAATGATACGTTATGGTTACTCATGACGACGTTTTATGTAATGCTGGCATTGTTGGTGACGCTGGGTGTAGGGATTTTTGCGGCTCACAAATGTAGAAGAAAGGGGTTGTAATGGGGGTTTAAGCAGCTCTTGTTATTTAGAAAATTTTTGTTCTTGTTTGTTTTGTTGATGGAAAGAAATTTTCATAATGCCTTTCAAAGCTGATTGCGGTATTATGAGTACGACTAGATTGTTTCCTTTAGAAATGTCAGGATTAAATTGTTTGTGATGTTGGTACACCTGAATATGTGACATATGTCACAATTTATAGTCTGGTTTATTTAGCAAGACCACAACAAGACAAAGACAAGACAGGACAAGGATATGAAAAGACTGCAAAATCAAGATAGCAAGACTTTTTGTTCATCACTAAGAGCCAGAAGTCGTGATGAGCAAAAGCCTTTCTGCAAGACTTTTTGCACGATTTTTTGTAAGACTTTCTGCAAGACTTTTTGCAAGACTTTTTGGTTATTACTGCAAGACTTTTGGGACTTAGTAAATAGTAAAGAGTGAAACAACTGCCAACGTCATACCCAAGCTCTCAACCAATATCCTCGCGACGGGAAGCTGGCACTGAAGATCGAACAGAAAATGGTTTCTTGGCTTATTATGCTTGGAGACGATGTCAGTAGAGCAGGGAGTAAAGCAGAAAAACAAGGAATATTATCTCGGTGGGACAACTAAAAAGACTAAGGATCATGCCGCGAAGCGGAATCGAACCATGGACTTCTGGAATGGTAGTGGGACATGGGCAACCGTGGCTGGCACAGGCATATGAGTATTAAAATCATTCACAGAGAGCGGAGAAGTAGTAGTTGTTTAGGTTCGTTCTTATCATAAACATCAACTCAGATTATGCTAGATAAGATCATGGTATGGGATTTGATTCGGGTGTAAGGAACTGGATTGGAGTCTTTTCCCGTTCGTTAAACCTATCTGAAAAAAACGATCACCTACCTGCCACTGTTTTCTGGGCAAAACTGATGGCAATCTTCACATCTTACTACGACACTACAGATTAATCCAAGACCATGAGCCGGAGTGATTTTGTTCGACTATAAAGGGACTAAGCGCTATAAAGCAGGTTGAAATAGACAGTGGATACAGGATCAGTACAAGGGCAGTAGATACAGGATCACTCTTGAGATGGCAATACTCTAGACAGATTAGTACCATTAATCTGGATTATGACTGACGTTGAAATGACGTCAACCCAATTCCATATCTTTTATATATGATTAAGGGTGCTAGTCTGTCTACGATATAACACGCCAGAGAAGAATCGATCGTAACGAACTCACCAAAATAGGGGAAATGTATAAAAACCTATGGCTTTGATGTAGACAGACATCAAAACACGATTTCGTTCAATAGCAAACTTCGGCTAGATAAGTTTAAGATCATACGTTAAGACTAGTAAGTCTTGGCTTGACTACAAGAGATCATGCAATCTCTCGATCATACCGCTGAAAGTTAGTGGCGGAAACGTGTCGATCAATCAATGGATCAATAAGCACTGATCGATTAGGGAAAGTTCGGCCAGATAGAGAATACCATACAATACCCACAGTCGTCACGTTCACGTCATATTAAATATCTAGTAGTAAGCTTAGTTCGAAAGGTATAAAAAGAATGAGGTGGAAATATAGTTTAAGTGTATTCCAAACATTATGACTGGTGACTGACTGGCGAAAAAAAATTGACGTTTATCTTAGACCCCCTCATATCCGCCCTCCAAACCACCATAAAATCCCACCCAATATTCTCCCAGCATGAGTAAGATGATGCATCGTAAGATGCACTAATGTCAAAACCGCCCATAAAATCTCACCCACGACTTAGTCCATTCAAAACGCGGGGGGGTGGTGTTCCAAAATAACACCGTTAACAAAATCGAACCCTAAAGGTTTTTGGGGTCGCTGATCACGAAAATCGAGGTCCCGCGGTCCTAAAATTAGGGCGTCACCCCTAAAAATGCAAAAAACACCCCTTTTTAGGGGGTTTTCGCGATTATTTCAGTAATAATGAAAACTAATGCGATGAAATGCACTTTTTTAATATTTATTTGCGAAGGTGGTTGATTTATACTAAATTAAGGCGAACTTTATGGTAAGGGGTAGTCCTTAAGGGTTGAAACTACCCCTAAATCGGCCAAAAATGGCAAAAATTGTAAACATTTTTTTTTCAAGTTTATGCTTCAAATTCGATTGTGGGCGTACTGTCAGGCAAAAATAAAATATTTTCAACCCTTAAGGGGTTAAAACTACCCCTACTATTTTAAAAACAACTTAATATAAAAAAATTGCGAATTTTTTTTTGGTTTTTGTTTGAAATTTGGTTCAACAGGTATTATCAGCAAATTAATTTTTCCAACTCTTAAGGGGGTAAAACTACCCCCACATTAAAATTGTAATTGGAACAAATTGAAATTTATTGTTTTGCATTAAAATTTTATATTTGATGAAATATTATTAAAACATTTGGAAAATTTTTAACCCTCTTGAAGGAGTAAATTGAAAAAAAAAATTCTTTTCGCAGGCTGCAATTTAAATTATTTTAATGAATTGTTTGAATAAAAATTCTTTTTATTAGAAAATATAAATTGATATATGTATGTACATGTGTGTATGTTACGAAGTGATACGTACGTATGTGTACATGTGTGTATGTATGATGCGGGACCTCGATTTTCGTGATCAGCGATCCCAAAAAGCTTCAGGGTTCGATTTTCTTAACGGTGTTATTTTGGAACACCCCCCCCCTAGTTTTCAAAGAACTATATTGTAGGGGTAATTTTAACCCCTTAAGGGTTGAAAATAATTTCTTTTTGCCTGACAGTACGCCCACAATCGAATTTGAAGCATAAACTTGAAGAACATTTTTTTTTACAATTTTTGCCATTTTTCGCCAATTTAGGGGTAGTTTCAACCCTTGAGGAGTACCCCCCACCTTTAAGTTCGCCTTAATTTAGTATAAATCAACCACCTTCGCAAATAAATATTAAAAAAAGTGCATTTCATCGCATTAGTTTTCATTATTACTGAAATAATCGCGAAAACCCCCTAAAAAGGGGTGTTTTTTGCATTTTTAGGGGTGACGCCCTAATTTTAGGACCGCGGGCCCTCGATTTTCGTGATCAGCGACCCCAAAAACGTTTAGGGTTCGATTTTCTTAACGGTGTTATTTTGGAACACCATAACGCGCGTTTTGAATGGACTAACTCCTTCAGCAAGAAAGCGTACCCAAGCCACACTAACCTCAAAGCCCTCACAATATCCCAACCAAGATCCACGATTCCCAGCCAAGACTCCTCAGCATGGTAGCCCACCCATGACCCTCTAACCCACCCGCACAGTTCAAACAGTTTCACATAGGTGGCACTTACAAAGCTCAATAAAAAAAAAAGCTCACGACAAGGGTTCTTGTCCCGAATAAAGCGCACACCAGAGCTCACAACCGATGACGTCGCTGACCCAGTAAGCCCATAGCTATACTACTCGGAAACTAGACTAAAACTACCACTTCGTGCAAGGCGTTTCGATTTTGATTTTGATATCTGATTGCAAAACTATAAACCATCTGTATATGATTGCTCTCCGCCCTATGTCCCACGAGGGATTAAGGGGCACATAGATAGATAGATATGATTGCTCATCTGAGATAGATAGTAGATACCCCTCAATAGTTGATGATCTCTCTTTTACCCAGAATTTCCTCATCATCGTTTTGTGATACATTATCCATTTTAAAATATCTTCATTAAAATCATGTAACAATAAAAAAAAGCATTTCCTTACACATTTTTCAATTAGTCCAACAAAACTAAAGCAAAAAGAGTGCGATATCGAGTTTCTCTTCTCACATTATAACACGCAGATGAATCACAATCGCATCTCGTCATCATTCCATCGTGTATCACCATACACTCAAGTCTTTGTTTTTCGTTTTGTTTTAAATTGAAAACAATTCTGCCCGATATTGCGCCTCTCTCTGTGGGTGCACAAACAAGAAAGATAATATCTCCCTCCAGTAATAAAGTAAACAGTTAACGAATTGCAACATTTAATGTTCTCAACGATTTGGGATCTGTTGACATTGAAGATTGACGCGGTGAATCATTGTCGAATGGCGCGTTTACACCGAGATTTGTATGTAAACAATGCCACAAGTAGTCCCTTCATGCCCAGTAAACACAGGGAACTTCTCGATTTGGGGGCTTTTGGAGCCAAGGGCATCTTGTTCTTCATGTAGCATCCAGCAGCAGTACCACTAGGCTCAAGACATATGCAGCAGAGGCAGAAACTAACTCCGATACAGTTGCTGGTTGCTGGTGGTACGTTCACTTTGGTAAACCACAAAAATGCACACACGCTGGTTGGCAAGTATTAAATTGTGCAATAAGCAACGGCCTCCTTCGATGGGGGATACAGTGCACCATGATTAATGGCGACTAGAACTATAGTTTCAGTGGTCAACTTTGTTGGAGGAGAAGTAAGTGGATAGTGGTTGGCGCTGCCTCGAACACTGTTCATAAATCTTAGCGGATTGATGCCATATAAATCGAAGTTGGTCCATCTTGACTGGAGATAGGGTCGCCGCCGGGGGAATTTATGGTCTGCGGAGAATTTTCTCACATTGGGTCTTAGTTGGGATGGTGGCGGCATCTATGCTTGTTTGGAAGTTGTGGTGGCGCTCGAGCTACTTTGCGACGAAATAAATGACACCGACGACTTGCTAACTGGAAACACTCTATCGAAAGAGTTCTGCGGTAGACCTATGCAAGAAACAGAAGTTGCAGAAAATTAGCGCCCCACTAACATACTCGTACATACGATCCAGCGTTTTCGCTATCTCCCGCCTTAATCTCGAGCTTTTATAACGCAATCAACTGTTCGATTGCGAGCTTCGAATATGGGAATCGATAACGAACGCAAGCCCCAACTAACTGTCCATGTCCAATTACTCGAGAGCGGTCGATAGCTGGATGATAGTCCACAAACCAATAGGTCAACGCTATGCTCTCTGCATCCAAATGAGCCCAGATAGAGTGCCTCGTTAGTTCGGCCACTAGACCAACTGCTGCAGCCTGTTGATCCGGGGGGGGCACTCTATCGACTACAAACGATTCCCACACTCCGCACAAGAAAAAAGCTGCCGCCGACCCCTCGTCCTCCGTCCGGAATCGCCTCTCTGGATCGATCGGAAAAGTTGGTTAATGGTGACTAGCACTACGTGTTGGGTAATAGCGCAATTTTCTTGGGAACTGAGGCTTGTAGAGAGCTTGTTATGAGCTTTGTGCATTGAACGCCTCAAGGATTCTAGATTTTCCATTTTTTTCCATCTTCCTGTTTCTTGCTAGTCGAGTGTGTGTTTGTGTCTATCCATATCTAGTACGTGCCTCCACAGTCCCCAGGGCGCATAGTACTATTTCGTTCTGGATGCTTGATGCTCGGGCGATGGCGTGCACGATGACTATCCGCGCCGAAAGTTACAAATCAATAATCCTTCATTAAGTATTTTCCTTCGTCTCCAGGAAATCCGTAAGAATTTTTTCCCCCGTGTTTGATGGCTGGTGCATGACATCCATAATAATAAAATTCGATAGCGTGAATTTGGGTGGAGTTGTTTCTGCCAGCACAGACTTTCGAAATGTTCATTATGAAACGGGCACAATGGAGCGCGGCCGATTATTATTATTGCGCTGAAATATGAATGAATGCGGGGGGCTGGTGCGGCACGTGGGGCGGCTTGGAACGTACATTATTTCCATTGTTCAGCGGTGATTTTCGTTTTCGTTTTTGCTAAAATTGAATAGTTTCGATATTTCGCCTTTTTTTGTTTAAGTGTAGTTTCCAGGGAGAGAATAAATCACCTTGATGCCGCCAGGTTATTTGGTAGAAGTGGTTTTAAAGCATTGATGACGGCTTGCTGACTATGCATTGTGGGTTGATGTGTGCGCAGGTTTTGCATATTGGGTTTGATGTACTAAGTTCGTGCGGTGAACAAATAAAGTTATTCTGAGTTCTCCCTCAGACGAAAGTGTGAGTGTTCGGGTTGCCAAGATGCCTACGATAATGAACTGGTTAGTCTTAATCGAGGCCCCTTGTCTGGGCACAGGTCATCGGACTTTCGAAGGTATTGAGAGGGCCTCGAATCTAACACTGCATTCATCGGTCTGGCTCGGTTTGACGCTCCAGATTTTGCCTACAAATTGACGACATTTAGAGACTGCACTATAAACGAAGGGGTCTCCAAAACTTTGGGAGTTAAAACCACCCTTAGCTTATCTCCAGCAGATCGGAATATTGGCCAGCGCCAATGGATTGGATTGGTTGGATCTCATTTAGGGTCCTCTAAAAGAGAACCGAGAAGATTTGGTCTATTCCAGCAGCCTCGAAGGGATTTCGCCCATCCGATCTTATCTGCAGTAACCTGAATCCCTACACCAAAAAATACTACTAACACTCCCGTATTTGATGCGATTTCTCCCTTGTTGTCAAACTGGGGAAAACAATTACAACAAAAACGTAGAACCGTAAATATCAACTGGGATAATGATTATCTCATGATTTTAATCTAAACATCAACCTAGATTGTACCAAAGATAATCCAAGATTGGAGATATTGAGACTCAATGATCGCGTGCATCTCGTCAACTGTCGGACAGCTGTGACAGGTATAGATCAAATATAGAGTTAAGCAAACCTGTGCATTCTCCTGAACTTAATGATCGCCATGACCTGCTTGGTCTAGGGTAACAGTCTATCGCGTCATAAGTGATAACAGGTTTAACGATCTAGTGCATCGTCCGTGGCGTATTCCGGTCCAGGCGCTGTTCAGTTCCCTTATCCAACATTACTCCCAGATATTTGACTGAGTTCGAGTACTCAGCTGTCGTTCCCTGGATACATCAGGACTTTGGTCCAATTTCTAAGGTTTAGAAAAAGAAACCATGACGGCGTTATTTGGAATTATTGATAGGCATTCCTTTCTGATATTTGAACTTCTCCAATGGTGACAAGATTATCTGAAAAACTGATGACATCGACAACAGATTCGTGTAGTTTGGTCAAAAGTTCATCGACAACCAGTAGCCAGAGCAGCAAGGACACATATCTACCATAAAGGCAGCAGATCAGGTTGTTGGCACTTCTGAAGGAGTATCAGGAAAATGCCATCACCTCTCGGGGATTTGTAGGGTTAAAAAGAGGGCACTGCTCATTTAAGCATGTCCTATATGTTCCCTATAGAGGCTCTGGGAATATTATTCTGGAATAGTTCTATGGCTGCAGGACTCAGCATCCCGGGGACAAGCGGTCTGGAGAATTGACCCTGGAAAGTGTACGATGAGCAGGTACCTCAAAGTGTCTTCCTCGTTAGTGATGTATGAACCATCCTCTTCTTTAAGAAGGCCCATTCCTTTGAAGGAGTTTCGAGCCTTTGGAGTTAAGTTGCCTTTGGTATATTCTGCGGGCTTCCATAATGATTCCTTCAGGCAATCCATTGCAGTATGCTATTTTGGTTGATCGACCAGGAGCCGGTTAAAAGGGACAACAGCAACTGAGTGGAGATCGACCTCCCGAGTCAATTGAGCTTTTATTGCAGTCTTTTGGAATTAATTGGAGTTTTTTGTGGAGTTAATTGGAGTTTTTTGAATTTAATGGGAGTTAATTGGAGTTTTTTTGAGTTATTTTTGGAGTTAATTGTGATTTTTGAAGTGATTTGGAGTTTTTGGGAGTTAATTGGAGTTTTTTGGAGTTAATTTAAGTTTTTTTAATTTAATTGGAGTTTTTGGAGTTAATTGCAGCTTTTTGCAGTTGATTGCAGTCCATTGGGGTTTTTATTGCAGTTTTTGGAATTAATTGGAGTTTTTTGGTGTTTTCTTGGAATTAATTGGTTTTTTTTAGTTTTTTTTTGGAGTTCTTTGGAAATATTTGTAGGTTGTTTGAGTTAATCCAAAACGATTATCTCCAAAACACTTCAAAACAACACCCATTAACTCAAAAACCCCCAAACTACCATCGATCGAATTCCGGTTATAGAGGTAAGTTAATAAGATATTAGAGATTAGATTAACCGTTTTACTGAAACCCGTTCTTTATCTTTGTTCAGGATAACGCAAAGGAGATTAACTCCAATGAGATTGGCAGGTTTATATTATATTATAGTTAACTAAATTAAAAACTCATTACATTTCATTGCATTGAGTATTATTTGGTATTGGTTTGGTGTTGTTTGTTATTAGTTTGATGTGATATGGTATCGGTGTTATTTGGAGTTAATCGGAATTTTTGTGGTGTTAACCGGATTTTTTTGGAGTTAATTGAGGTTGTTTTGGAGTCAATCGGACTTGTCTTGGAATTAAAAAATGTTGTTTTGGAGAGTATCGGTGTTTTTGTTTTAGACGACTCTAAATTTATGTCTGGTATTAAAAATCATATTCATATGATATTAAAACTCATCATTCCGACTAAACTCCAAAACAATTTCAATTAACTCCAAAATAATTCCAGTTAACTCCAAAACAATTAACGATTTGCTGAAAAAATCCCAATTAACTCCAAATAACTCCACAGAACCATAAAAAAACACCGATCTAACACCAATCCAGCACCAATACAACACTAACTCAACACCAATCCATCAAAAATCCAATACCAATCCAGCATCAATCCACCATAAACCCAACACCAATCTAGCATCAATCCAACATCAACTGAACACCAACTCAACACCAACCCAACATCAATCCAACACCAACCCAACACCAAATAAGTCTTTGATAAGTATTCCATCAAATATTCGCCAACAACGTCTCAAGTTTGCTTAAATTCCAAAACGTTTTCGGTGGTTTGCAAACATTATAGCTAGTAACACACACTTCGCTTCAGTTCTATTACTGCAAAAACTAACATCACTCACTCCCCCAGTGTTTATTTACTTCCGAACCACTGGTTAAACAATCTGGAAGTATATTTGAAAAGCATTGACGCGTTTATTTAAACAAATTGAGTTTGTCCCTTTTCGTTTTCACAAGGAACACTTTGCGTAATTCAATGTAATTCCCTACTTCAAGGGGTTGGGGATGTCCTCTTATTTTGATAGATAATCATCATACACAATGCCCCGTCGATGTAGCACAATCATTCCTAGAGACTTGAACAAAAATTTATTCAAAGCTCTCTTAAGTTCATTTCTTAAGTAAAATGAACAAAATTCATTTGTAAAAGAGCCCCTGGTTTTTGTGGAAAAGTTTTGAAAGCATTTAACCATTAATAAAAGGTATTGAAGAGTGCGTAAGACAACGTCCCACTGTTCATTTTGTGTTAGAATTTCAATAGGTCTGTCTTCTTTGGCATAAGATTGGAAGTTTGAATGAAGAAGGAGACGAGTTTCATGAAAGACGACGTTGTGGCATTCGGCATTTTTCAATTATGGCCTAAATATTCCTGTTCCGAAAATCAAATAAACTTTTCAAAACTCTTGCCAATCACACAGCGGAGTCTCGGGCCTCCAATCCTGACATTCTAGTGCTCACAGTACGTTGTACCGTCAACTCAGCAAGCTCCTGTACATTAGGGATGGAATCCGGCCACATCCCAACCGAAACAACAGACCCACTCAGTAGTCCAGTTGCCAGAGTCAAATTTAGACTGAAAGCCAGCACAAAATGTGATATCGCTGAAAATTGGGTCATAGGTACTTTTTGGGGTGTAGAACACAATAAAAAAACCTTTGCTGCTCTAAAGTGTATGCTAACTTCACAATTTCGAAAACAAATTCGAAAATGTGGGTTTCGCGTTATATCTCGAAAAAGAAAAGAAAAATCGAAAAACTAATTACACCACGTGAAAGAGCGGAAAATTCTACTAAAAGCTATGTTATAACTTATTAAAAAAATGTTTGTTTATTATTATAAAAAATTATTACAAATAAGAAAGCGGGTTCGAAAATTTGACGCGCGCCAAATCTCAGAATTCAAATATTCAAGCGAGGCGTTCGGGGAAAAACTGAAATATCTTTGCCTAAAATCCACCAAAAACAAAAAACAAAAAAAGCATTTTAAAGAGGACACTCTAAGCTTTTTAAGGAAGTCATTAGT
Source organism: Thereva unica (assembly GCA_949987705.1). NCBI lineage: Eukaryota > Metazoa > Arthropoda > Insecta > Diptera > Therevidae > Thereva > Thereva unica. Next base: position 108,305,404 of record OX465284.1, read on the forward strand.
TTTTAACTTTATTGTTTTTTTCTCATAGAAAAGTTGACCGGAAGTTATAATTTCTAAGATTTTCACTGATTTTTATAAAACTGATTCCTGCAACTTAAAGTTAAGCTTAAAAAAATTATTAAATATATAAAATGAAAGATAAAATCCTGAGCTTTAAGAATATATTATTCATTTTTTGATTAAGCATTCAGGTTAAAAGCAAACATTAATTAAGAACACGTTAAAAACAAAGAACATTCTTTGAAATATCATGAAGAAAAAAGACGCGCGCAGCGACGCCGGCAGCTGTGTTTTTGGAGCGCGTCTTTTGCTGCTGTCTTTATTATTGCGCAGCAAAACAAACACGGCTTCAAAAACACTCATTGCTGCCGGCGTCGCTGCGCGCGTCTTTTTTCTTCATGATATTTCAAAGAATGTTCTTTGTTTTTAACGTGTTCTTAATTAATGTTTGCTTTTAACCTGAATGCTTGATCAAAAAATGAATAATATATTCTTAAAGCTCAGGATTTTATCTTTCATTTTATATATTTAATAATTTTTTTAAGCTTAACTTTAAGTTGCAGGAATCAGTTTTATAAAAATCAGTGAAAATCTTAGAAATTATAACTTCCGGTCAACTTTTCTATGAGAAAAAAACAATAAAGTTAAAAACTAATGACTTCCTTAAAAAGCTTAGAGTGTCCTCTTTAAAATGCTTTTTTTGTTTTTTGTTTTTGGTGGATTTTAGGCAAAGATATTTCAGTTTTTCCCCGAACGCCTCGCTTGAATATTTGAATTCTGAGATTTGGCGCGCGTCAAATTTTCGAACTCGCTTTCTTATTTGTAATAATTTTTTATAATAATAAACAAACATTTTTTTAATAAGTTATAACATAGCTTTTAGTAGAATTTTCCGCTCTTTCACGTGGTGTAATTAGTTTTTCGATTTTTCTTTTCTTTTTCGAGATATAACGCGAAAACCACATTTTCGAATTTGTTTTCGAAATTGTGAAGTTAGCATACACTTTAGAGCAGCAAAGGTTTTTTTATTGTGTTCTACACCCCAAAAAGTACCTATGATCCAATTTTCAGAGATATCACATTTTGTGCTGGGTCTAAGTCTCTGACAACTGGACTACAGAGGGAAAACCACTGTACGATGTGTAGTGGAAAAGTGGGAAGAGGGATTGCCGAGGATGGAGGAAAATTGTCAGAAGCAAAGGCCGGAAATTGCTTCTAAACGAGGCCCCTTTGGTGCTTGGTAGCAGACAGCAGAATACCGTCACAGGAGCAAAAGTCAGCAGCCACAAATTCCGCTCTTTTACAAGATTTGACGTCGTCGGATCCTGTGTGTGCCCCGTGCTCGCAAAAAGGGATGGAAACTCTTGTATCGCTGTTGTTTTATAATAACAGCATTATGTGACGGGGTGGAAGGGTGCAAGGGCAAGGAGCTTGATATGTTTGGAAAACCGTTCGTACCAAGGATCCCGACCACAAAAGCACGAACAAGGACCAAGAAGTGTGTAGAAGGTGCGGCACTAAAAGTAAAGAATCGCGGATCGTGATTGAGATGAAGACTATACACGACACAACAAGCACAGCCGCTATTGATTTCGGTGCAAAGGTACAAAAAGAGGAAGTCGAGGAATGAGGGGATTTGTTGATCCTTTTTCATATTTAAATACACGGAAAGGCGGCGCTTGGGCTTTGCTGTTGTACGCCGCTTCTGAGGCATATGGTCGACATTTTTCAAAAAATTGGCGAACGAGGAAGTTTTTTTTGGGGCATAATTTGGTTTACAAGCGTGCTTCCTTACGATACGACATCGTAAATCATCAAAAACGACAGTTTACAGGGTGTCGGAGTGTGAGGGTGGTTTCGGAGCAGCCTTGACTTCTGACTGTGTGGAACGTGCGTTCACTCGATTAAATTCCGACGTTTTAACGAAGCCAATCGGGGATGAATATTTGATGTCTACTGCTGCTGTTGCTGCTGCTGGTGTGTTCGAAGGCATCTCGTGTGTGTATGTGGTGGCCATTTTTATTGACAAGCTTTCTTTATTTTTTTTTGGGGAATAGGAGAACGAGGAATTTGTCAACTTTTATGATTTATCGGAAATTGCATGCTCTTCTGTGGCATATAGAGGGCAGGGCGGAGAAAGTCTAAACCAGATTTATGATGGTAATAAGAAGGAACTTTGCCTTTATGATGTTATTATTGCTCGGGGCCCTTGCCGGAGGGTCTATATTATAATTTCGTATCAATTTACATAAGCTTTTGGCCTTTTGCCCTTTTTGAGAAAGTTGAAAATTGACTTTTATTGAAAGCTTTGAAAGATAAATAAATTAGAAAAGTTTTCACCAACAGGTGGAGTTGGTATTGGATGTAAGAAGTTGGACTTTTTTTCGGGGATTTTTTTCAATTTAAAATATATAAAAAATTGCAAAACAGTTTATTAGTAAAATTGAGAGATTTTTTGTATGGTTAATGAAAAATTTCGAAGTATCAAGTAATTTGCATTTAGTTAGTAAAATATCAATTTCATCAAGAGGTGTCATTTTAATTTACGCGCCATTTTGGAACAGTCAAGATACAGCTGTCATTACTATGACATTTGACCTTATGAACTTGTCATTGGGAGATTTTAGATATGGAACTGGAGACATGATGCAAAGAACCATCAAACTTGAAGAGTTGGCTTCTTCTAGGGCTCAGTTTCGGCTGTAGCGCTATTGGATGAATGAATGGATACGTAAAAAAGCAAAGCTGTTACATCTATGGATCTGAAAACCAAGAGAAATAGTCGAATAATTTCTCCAAATACAACGTGCTACAGTGTTTGGTGCGGTTTTTGGGCTGGCGGTGTAGTCAAACCACACCTTTTTGAAAATGTTGTGCTGATACTTCACAGTGAATCGATTGTGTTATCAAACTATGTTGACCAGCTTTGTTTGACCTGAAATTGGTACTATAGATGTGGACAGATGTGATCATGAAAAATTGGCTCTGTTTGATTTAAAATGATGCATTTTGTCGATATCTAGTAAGAAAAAATGACATATTTCACAAATTAACTGACTGGGATTTGTGTTTCCGCAGTAAGAACACCAAATCTATTGTTCGTTGCTAGATCTGTACAGACCGAAATACGTTTATTGTACCAAGCCTATAAGTCTTAGGTAGAAAAAAGAATGTCTAAATGTCACTGCTGCTTCAACCGTTAAAGTGAACGGATTTCGTTAATGAACAATGTTGGACTGGGTTTTGTACTGAAATTGATGGTATACATGTAGACGACGTTTATTTTCAGAGGGATGGGTCGTTTTACAGCATTCTTTCTCGATTTTTCTTAAACTTCTGGCGAAAACTCCTCCAGTTATTGTCGACAGTTCTCCTTTAGGAAGTATCTCGCTTGTATAGACCAAAAAAAAAAACATAAAAGAAAGAAGCATGAACCGGTCAACTTGAACGATCTCGCAAGACAGTGAAAATTGCCAAAAAGAAAGAATAATCTCAAGCGAAATGCTTGCTTAAGTATACCCTTGGTCGCTCTTCTTGTATGTACAGTTGCACTATACTGTTGGAGCCGTCTGTACTCTAAACACAATCCTCTGACTTACGGTAGTTAGAGAAGTCATTAATCATCGTTCTGTAGCTAAGCTCTAAAAAACTAGATTTCTAGGTTTTTGCAAAGATTAGGTCATCCCCTATGTACTTTCGATAATTCTATCTACAGTGAAATATCGAACAGCAAAGATGGTAAAAAGAAAAATGAAAGACATTTTTTTGGTAGAGTTTTACTTATTTGTCACCCTGTATTTTTGTAACGATAGACCTCATTTTCATGGGTAAGGTACTTGTGTACGCAGAATACTCTCACCTATCTAAAATTGTAAAAGTGATGGCTGCATCCTGCCAACTTCCAGAGTTATGAGTACGTTACAAAAAATTGGTGGCAGCGGTGGGATATATTTCAGTGATTTTAGGTGAATGTTGATTTCATGGCCGATTCTTTGGTCGTGTGGCACCAACTGGGCAAACACAACAGCTTTTAAACACTCACTTCGAAGAAACTGCCTCAATACAGGACTGGTAGTCGACGTGGGCGGAATGGTGTTTCATACCGAACATTAGTGAAATACTTATTAATGTTTCGTTTTCCAGAATATATTATTAAGCAAATTTATTGCCTTTGACGAAAAGGTTCGGAAAATGGCATCAACCTCAAGTAATAATCCTGTTTTATTGGTACTTTATGCAGAATAATATCCCAATTCTGACAAGACGTTGAACACACTCTCTCAAGAGTGTGAAACATTTCACGACCACATAAAAAATAATTAAAATATTTCTTATTAACACATTTCCACCGTTCTGCTTGATTCACTCTTCTACAAATGGATTTGACATTTTCAGAAAGGTAATTCAATGAAAGGTTACTACATGCAAATTAACAAAACCCCCCGAAAAATTAATTTCTACACGGTCATGCACTTCTATAACACCAACCCCCAATCTACGATTTCAGGCTAAAGAATTACACACAAAAACCAAGGTTTTAACAAGCAGTGGGAGGATCGTGGGCGGCACCAAACTCCTTCTACATTTGTAACCAAAAACCAGAAAATCTAAAATCACATTCTCCAACCCCAAAAACACTAGGTAAACTCATGTAAAATTAACACCCACACGGAGAAATTTCCACCTGAGAGTCTTTAAAATTTCATTTCAATTATGTTTTAACGAAAATGTGTTCTCACCTGTGCCTTCCATCCCTTCGCCGGGAAACCTGAAAGGTATAAGTAGTATGGCTACCCTTCGTTGTAGGCCAGATTTAACACAAGGATTCAGTTGAACATTCCTTCACATTTTTACCCCCCTCCACCAAAACCATAGCCACACTTGTGTGGCATATATTAAAGCATGAAACTTTGCATGCTCATAATTCATTTCTGGAGAAGGCATGTGGCGCCGCGCACGGTTCCTTTCATTTTTGGCAAATTGTTAAATTAAGTTAATCGCACTCGGCAATTACCGCAGTAATTCTCACCGGTGGCGCGCACGGCACACGGTCTTCAAATTGCTAAATTAATCCCTGTCAAAAAATCCACGCTTTTTTGAGTGTTGTTAGCCACCACCAGTACATTGCTGGGGGTCGTTCCGAGTATAGAGAGGAGTTTGGATTAATTTATTTCGTTTTTTTGTGTATGTGGAATTAAACATATTATTTTTGTTTTTTCAGGTGTTGACCACATACAATCAAGGGTTGAATCGCTTGATGCTGATACCCTCCATGTATCATCTGCATATGGTATGCAAGTAACCCTAAAATGTACAATTAACACATTGGCTTCAACATCCCCCAAACAACGTCAAAACATTCACTTAACGCAGAAATCATTCATCAATCATTCATCTTACGCTCCCTTTTGCATCATGAGATGAAAAATAATGCGAGTCGTGAAAACACCCTAAGAAAACGTTCATGTGCGAAGCTCCCTCGCATGCTGTGCAAGAATTACCAACATCTGTTGTTCTAAATGCATTTGGAGGAAAGAAAACCGATTTAAAGTTTTTGGGGGAGACGGTACTCCAATATAAAACGTTTTTACCAAATTTGGTCGTTTTTGGTAATTTTGGAGAAATCACAACAAATCGTTGATGGGAGTTTTGTTTTAACACATTTTGATTGTAGTAAAAATTGATTTGATATATGTATGTGGTTTAGGTTCAGAAGAGCAATTCAAACACCAGTTATGATGGTTCCACACGATGGAGACTTTTGAACTTCTACAGAATTTTGTTGGTGAAACTGTCGCTCACTGTTCACTGGAAACGTCCCAGAGACATTCCGTCATCAAGTCCGCACAGACATTCTGTCGCACGTTGCCTTTAAACTTCTTAATCTGAGCGGAAGTACGGAAAGTCAGACGGGCAAAATTTCTAGTCGTGAGGACCTCCATTGGAAGTACCTACGTACAATCCAAAGCATGTGTCTCCGGATATTTCTGCTATGGCTTTTTACTTTCAATCATTTAGCGGGTCTTCGGGTTCAAGAAGTGCCACGGTTGCCCTTAGACTTATTGTGCTCTTAGCAGCCCCTAAACCTCGCACATCCTATAAACGCTTATCAGTATAAATATATGCCCCGCAGTCTTGTTTGATTAAACAAATCGTAGCGTAGAATTCGAATGGCAAACTCGTGCTCCTCGAATCAGAGCCAGTAGGTGCAGTCCTCCACTCTTCAGGTCATCCACAGGTGGTAAAAACGAGACCCGCCTATAATTAAATTCTACTTTTCAGCAGCCTGCTACAGGCACGTACTAATAAAAGATGCACGGAATAGTCCAAACGAAGCACAGCTTAAAGCAGGCAACTATTTTCCCATAAAAAGTGCCTTTAGTATTCTCAGTAGACCGATTCTCGTCCAATTGCGTATGTCAAGCAACATTGGACCGCTCAGTACTTAGTTGGGGGACCGTTTGGTAAAATAATACTCGAGTTTGGAATGGTTGATTACGAATACAATATCTCTAACAGAGGCATGCATACCTCTGAAGGATGCATTTTAAGATTTTCATGCGTACAGAGGAAGACGCATTGTTATCTCGGCTCTGACATTGGGTCATCCAGAAACAACTCGGTGGAGTGTTATGCCTCCTGAAACTAACTGAATCTCACCAACCAACTGATGAGCCTCCCAATGCCTTGGATTTCTCAAGAGATGCAAGTTCCTCCTCCCAGCCGCATTGGCTACAATATACAAATCCTACATTCGGCCGCGCCTCGAATACAACTCGTATATCTGGGCAGGCGCCCCAAAAACCACCTTGGCTTGTCTCGACAAGGTGCAAAATCGTGCCCTCAAACTCATTGGTGATGGCCCCTTTCGCGCCTCCGTAGACACCTAAAGCCACCGTAGGAATGTAGCAGCCCTCTCCATACTTTATCGCTATTACCATGGCGACTGTTCCACTGAAATTCAGGACCTCCTGCCTGCACGGCAATACTTTTCCCGCAACACAAGACTAGCCCGCTCGGCTCACCTCATACCCTACAGCCCCCCCGTTCACGCACAATATGGTTTCGAAGTTCGTTTATGAATAGAACAATTCGACTGTGGAATAATCTCCCGCAGTCAGTATTTCCGAACTCGTACAACACCTTAGAGTTCAAACGTGAGGTTCATCGTCATTTTCTTCTACACCCTCCAGACCCCCACTAACCTTTCCTATTCTCCTCTATTCTTCAAACCAAGCTTACTACTAGACATTGCACCATGAACTGAACGACATGACGGACTGGTAGTACAAAGGGTTACACCTAAGCTTGGTTTTTTCATATAAAAAAAAAATTGCTAGGCAGGCATGACAAATTGCTAGCCTGGAACTTTTTTTGCAGTTTATTGATGGTGAAAACACTTCAGCTGATACACCCGACTCTGATTTGGATCCGTTTGTGTACAAGACAACGTCATGGTCCTTGTCAGGTTGGAAATCTTCCCATTCTTCTCCGATAGGGAACCAGTTTTTAAGGACCCTGCCGAAATTTTCTACCATATAGTCGGTAGGTACTGATACCATTCCTTGTGGTAGAGAACGCAGTATATTACTGTGCCCATATTTCTTCTCGGCCCGGCAGCCCGCTTCCGGCAGCGGGAGGATGGTAAACAGGCCTTATGAAGAAATCAGGTAACAGCAGAACGAGAATTACGTTGAGCGCTTCGGTCTGAGTTGTGCACATGGCGCGGGTTATCTCGAAACAGGCCATTCTTTGGACTTGACCCAGTCTGGATCTGTTATATTCTTTGCCAAGAGCGAGCCACCATACGGTGGTATCGGGGACCCAACAAGAGCGAGCGTCGGTAATCTAAAGCAAGCATTTCGATGGCTGTTACGTCTTCCGTTTTGGCAGTTAAGAGTCAGCCAATATCGTTCGTTAACGTAATCCATTCACTGTAATGATCGAACCAGGAGCATTTGGGTTCTTCAGCTTTAATATCGTTCAGACATTCCTGTTTCGGCCTTAGACTTGGTAATCGTATTTCTGTCTGTATAGCTTTGGTGACAAACAACGAAATTCATGTTCTTACTATGGAAACACAAATCCCAGTCAATATTTTGGCTTCTTTTTTTCCAATTCATAGCAAATTAGTGAACATCGTTCGGTAACGCAATTTTTTTTTGATCATTCCGAGGATCTTAGAAACTTTCTTATCGACATTTGATAACGAACAGAAAAGTTTCCCCCACAACAGCTCTCGCTACAAACACAAACATTCTTCTTTCACAGGTAAATTACCTTTAATTTACTACCGCTGCCAATTAAGAAGCAGAAGAAAAAAAATTTAAATATTTTGAAAGTGCCGTGGCGAATTTATGTTATGTGATTTTAAGCAACAGAAGCACCAGAATGAGCACAGAGTACGTACGTACGTCTACATCCCGGTATATACGAGAGCTTCTTTAATTTGAATTGCAAATTCTCCAAGAGGCCCATGATGATGATGGCTGTTGGTTGGTTGGTTGGTGGGGCCGCAGCTCCCCTTTTACCTGCTGCTTATGCTCCAGGTAATACGCAAATATGTAAAGTTTCGGCTCTCGGCTTTTATAAGCACAATTCAAATGTAAACACGCTTGAAAACTTTTATTGTATATATTTTTGCTCAACTTTTGGGCCACCTCAAGTGCCTTCTCTCTGCATTAAGATAAATTGCTGCACATTTGCTCAATTTTCGTTTCGTTTAAAGCCAAACCTTTTTTCGTTGTTTTTTTTAAATGGAATTTTTCCGTTGTTAGCAAACGAATTTTTGCGCACTGTAGACAAATTTTATGTTTTTTTGCACGATAGAAAAAAAAGTAGAAGAAAAAGTTAAGTAGTATAAAGGTAGAAATTGCTTAACAGAATTTAACTACTTTTGCGCAAATCACTGGAGCTTTATGGGCGAGCGACTTCTAAGGAAAATGTCGACCAATGGAGAACGAAAAAAGCGAAAAAATCAAGTTTTATTTGCGTAACCGTGTCTGTGTTTTTTTGCAGGTCTGTTGGTGTTGAGATACTTTTCCATAAGTGATTTTTTTAAATGATTCGAGTTTTCGCGGAAATTGCTGATAATAATCAAAAGTTCTTTTTTTTCGTATTTATTTTCTAATTAATTACTTATAGAGAAGTCGACCTCGGACTCGAGTGAAACTAGAAATAAATCTGATACCATCGGAATTTTTTTAAAAAAATATTCATTTTTATGATTTTTTTGTTTTTAAACTCAACTTTATTTATCAACAAAATAAATTTCCGTCGATATGAATTTAGATATCAGAACAGATCACGATCTTCACTCGCAAAAACAAACTGATCGCGTCCAAGAGTAACAAAATAAATCAATCGTAAAATTACGATGTTTACTAAAAAAACCGCTTAACTTTGCGCTTAATAATTCCGGGAATAATTCAAATTTACAAAATAAATTTAAAAATAAAAAAACACTAAATGTCATAAGATCGATTCTTGCCACACGATCATGCTAAAGAGTATTACTGATCATGCATTGCCTGGTGACGTTGTGGTATTTACCAACCATAACAACCGCAAATTATAAAAGTAAATTATCAATTTAAAAAAAAACTGATCATTTATCGCCGGTAGTTAAATATTAAACAGGGGGATAATTTAATAAAACGGGAATGTGTGATGAAGAAGAAAAAAACTAGTACTTGGTGGTGATGGCGAGAGGCTCGTTTTTACCATATATCAAGTTGTTTTCAATAAGCCTTGGAAAATGGTATTCCCGTCTATATTTCCCGCAAATGAGAGAATACCACGTTATATTTTAAAAGTTACATTTTGTTTATCTTTGATTGAAAGGAAAACCGCAAAATAAAAGCTGCACAGAACTAGTTACGGCCGGACTTTGTAAATATCTAAAGCTCACATTTGGAGAGAAATAATTTATTCGCAATGACGTATTTGTTTTGCGTTTTCACGTTTCTTCATTTTTTTTTATTTTTATTTTTAAGTGCAAATAGAATGTTTTTGTGTGTAGGGTATTGCTTATTGAAATTTAGAAGGTTTCAACTGAACAATAAGTTCATTCCATCTTTTTTTAAAGTAAAACAATGCTTTCTTTATGTGTAAGTCTAAGCGTAGAGCCCTTGGTCTCAAATTCGAGTCGTGTGACGTGACAAGTCGCTTGAGTCGAATAAAGTGACGTTTTAATCAAATTACGAGTTCTAGCACAGGAGCCTGAGGGTAGAAGTACTAAGTTGAGTATACATATGCCCCTGTGTGAAAGTTGGTATGTAGTCGACTGAAACGTCACTTTCGTCAACTGAAGCGATTTGACACATCACACGACTCGACTTTCAGCACAGGGCCGTAGGAGTCAGTTCGACATGTCTTTTAAGAAATGGTGGAAAGTTTATTAGTAGAGCTTAGCTTGAAGGATTGAACAAGTTAACCGATGAAGTCTGAGTTGAGCTCTTGGACGTTGCATTAGTTCGGGAATACTGACTCTACAAGGTTGTTCCAAAGAGGTATTGTATTATTTTTGACTGAGTTTCTAGATTGTCACAGCAGACACTGATCGTAGAAGAAATGCAAAAACGTCGACTACGGTGGTTTGGACTTGTTTGCCGAATGGATGATAACCGCTTGCCGCGGAAAAATTCTCTGGCGAAACCGGAGAATCCAGCGATCGGCACCGAAGAAAAGCTGGCTAAAGAATATCGAGGGTCACCTAAAGAATCAAAGAGGGTCGAGACGTCGCCAAAAACTGGCAGGAATGGAAACGAATCATGAATGAAGTTCGAGACTCAGCGGCACCGACAGCAGCGTATCCGTTGCGGTGACGTCCCGCTCGGACCGCCAGCTTACGGATCAAGGAAGAAGAAGAAGAAGTTCGGGGAAAAACTGATTCATGGAGGTAGAAGCACATTTATCTTATCGATAGGTTAGGTATAAGGCTGTCACCAGTGCGATCGAAGGCCCAATTAGCGCTTCGACGTACCGTTAACTTATGTACCTAAGGTTTGGTGGTTGGATGATTAAAGCTATTCTGTGGAGTGTAAGAATCGTATCAATGCCCCGACACTTAGTTTGAAGCTCTGTTTTACGTCGTCCAAAACTGAACTGCCTTGTGCGAGATTAATGGCTTTGGCTAGAGCCGGGCATTTACAGAGGAAGTGAATGAGTGTTTCTTTCTCTTTCGCAATATCTCTTTGGGTCTAGTCAAGAGGCCTATTGTTCTTTGTTTTGCTGTAAGTAGGCTAAGCCCGATTAGAAATAATGCAGGTTTCAACTGCGAATCACAGTGGCTCAGTAGGAGCAGATCGTAGTAAAAAATAATGTTTTTGATCCCGCCTATTGAAAATTTAATCATCTCAATTTTCGAGCCCCAGAGGGAGGCTCCCTGCTTGACTAGGCAATCGGCTTTCTCTTCTATGTCTGGGAACTTAGCCGTGAGTCACTTTATGCCTTCTACCGAGCATTCCAAAGTTACATCATCCTTGTACAAATTCCAGGTTCAATCTCTGACAGGCCTTCAGGATCTTCAGTACTTTCGCCTGAAAGATGCAAGCGCGTGCTCGAAGGTACCAAGGCAGCGAACTGTTAGTGGTGAATAGGTAGACACCATGCGTGACGCCCAATAATGCTTTGGAGGCGAAGATTCGTAGATCAACCTTTAAACGTCGCTGTAGTTATATTCCTATGTTAGCTCAGTGAGTTACCTAAAGAGAAAACAGTGTCATCACCAATAAGTTTGAGAGTGCGGTTTTGTACCTTGTTCAGCGGGGCTAAAGCGATCCTTTGGATCCCAACTAAAAAAACCAAGTTGAATTGAAGGCGGGGACAAATGTAAGGCTTCTGGATTATAGCCCGAGAATACAACTCAATGAAGAATTTGCATCTTTTATGATATCCAATTTTAGGGGCCAAACCACAGTGACGAATCTTAAGAAATTCCATCTGTACAATCTAAGTTCCACAGCCGTGCTACCGAATCCTAATTCCACCTCCTCGAAGATGTTGTCTTTTTCTTGTTTTGCCTATACAAGAGCAACGGACAGAAGAATGTGAAAGGTGAGTGTTTCGCGTCTCAAAACGAAGCAAACTTCGGACGAAGAAGGTTGGGCGCCGGACAATAAATGTACCATCGTTAAATGTAGGAACAGTGAGAAGGGCAGCGTGTGGCTCGACCCACGACCTAGTCGAAGTAAAATTTGAACTCATATAACAATCAAAACGCTAAGAGAGCAAACACAGCGTAAGTACGATATATATAAGATATAACCTGAAGAAAGAAGAAACGTTTAGCACGGACCACGATCTTACTGAATGTAAGAATAATGAGAAGAGCTCCGTATGGCTCGACCCATTATCTAGAAAAGGCATGACCACATGCTTCTTTGATGACCCGTCAACAATTGGGAGAGTTTGGTTGGGATATAGCACCCATAACACTGTCCATTGCTTTACATAAATTCGTTTTCACGCCAACAAAGAAAGTTTCACTTAAAGCAACCACTTTTTATTGACAATTTGATGGCACTCAAAAATGCAGACAGCCATCCACCGACTATTAAAAGCAGTCATCTCTATTCCCGCTCCTTATCCGCGTCTTCCTTCTAATTTGCAGTAAATTTTATGAAACGTGTGAAACGACAAAACTTTTTCTCCAATAACTGAAGGATAAGCGAAACGCTCTTCCAGATATCATCGAATATTAAGAAGAAAAAGAAGAAAAACGAAATAGTTCACAGAAGTCGCATTACGTCTCGAAAAGGATACAAAAAAAGGACACGAATGTGACTTGCATAAAAACATGGAAAGTTGCATTCGAAACGAACAGGACGAGAAAGAGCGAAAGGCCATTGAAGAAAGCGTGACAAAAGGCTTCAGGGAGAATAAGGAAACTTTCTAGACACAAACTAAGCTACTTAACGTTATACCGTTTGGCGGCTGGTGCAGGATGAGGAGCGGTAGAAGTGAAACCTCTTCTCCTTAACTGTGCTGCTCCTCCTTCAGCATACTGAATCGTCCTCGTTCTGCGTGTCGGCTGCCCTGCTTGCACTCTCTCTTGTCCTGGATACAGCGCCACCCATAGTCGGGATGCAACGTTGAATGTCGGAGGAACCATTTGCTTGGGAATGAGTGTCACATCCTGTTCCTTGATCCTTTATCGATTTTTGCCCAAGGCGTTCGCCCTCTCACTGTCGGTCGGTCGGTCGGTCGGTATTCCTCTAACAAGAAAACGAGTTTACCGTTAAGCTGCCAACCAGGTTAGACTCTGTTATGAAAAATGAGTAGGGCGTTGTGTGGTAGTTCCGTTGTTGGTGTAGGCTGCCTACAAGGCTCCTCTCCTCACGCCCAGAACTCGGCTCTTGTTATTTATTAGGTTAAAATGTCATTATTTAGGCTCCTTTCAAAGGGACACCTCGGGGGTGGCTCTATTTTTTCTCCCTCTCGTCCTATTGTCGTAGTAAAATTGGAATTTATTGAATTTAACACCGAATTTTCATCACGTGCAGGTGGAATTTTGAGAAAAGGTGTTATAATTTTCGGGATGGAAATAAGGAAATTAAATTTTAAATGAACGATGACAGCTTGTTTACTTTGATGGATTTATTTGGAGAAAGAATTCAGCATTTTTCGGGGGCTAGTCGTGTGCTGGCGGAATGAAAAGGGACAGTCATGATTATTTAAAATGTGGAAATGGATTTTCAGGAACGTCGTTTACAGTCAGTTTTGGGATTTTCGTTGCAAGGTACGAAGGAAGATTGAGGAGAGGTGGTTGTTAAATAAAGTCATGTTTTATTCAAATGAAGGAAATCGCATATAAATTTAGGAAATTTACACAATGAAATATGATGACAGTCAAGATGTACATATGTATGTGGTTCCTTGTTAGAATTTCAGGTTTATTTACGATTCCTTTCCTTTATGTTCCTCTGGCTTCTTTTTTTTAGGAAATTCTTTTTGTTTATATTCAAAACTTAGCCTAGCCATCTACCTTTGTAATAAGCTAGTCAGTCAATCATATCCTATAAGTTAAGGCGCAACGTCTAGTAGCTCATGTCGAAGAAAAGCATCAACGAGGATAATCCCCAATCCTCGGAAACATCAACGAGGATAATCCCTAATCAAGAAATTTGACAACGTTACAAATTTGATAAACGTTCAAGCTTTGAAAACATTTCCGGGATTGCGGCTAAAAGTTATCCTTGATTCGAGATATTGAAAATCCTGGTTGATGTTTATGAGCCTAGATGTGCTGGAAGAGATGTCAATGGAAATACTGATCGCGGGATATGATCGAAATCTTTGTTTGCTGTTGCTTGCAACAAATAGGGAAGTTTCTTTCTTTTTTTGATCCGTTAGGTGGCGGTTCGAGCGGGACGTCTCCGCAACGGCTACCCTCCTCCTTTCACACTCTGAACTTGGGACCATACGACGGCGGGTAATGCTCACTTCTGCCATTTACGAATGCAGCAAGGCAGCTTTGTCGTCCCTAACTCACTTCCATATTTTGTGTGAAAGAAAACTATAGCGATGCCATCAAAATTAATGGGAAACGATGCCACCAGAATAATTGGATATTGAGAAAGTTGACATATGAGTTGGTGATCAGTCATCATCAGTCATCCGGGAATCGCATTTAGCATAACAAACTACCATGTAGCCAAAACTACTTCGGACAGATGGAAGTGTGATCATAACCTTGTAGCCATGGCCACTGGTAACTATCCTATAAGAGAGGATAGGCTTATATAATCGGGTTACTCCCTTCCAAGTAAGGTTGGCGTGAGCTAACAACCTCACCCGGAAAAAAGACTTATTATGGAATGAACGGGAACTTAATGCCTGAGCCAGTCATGTTGAAAAAATCATATTGGGAGATCTGAACGCCAAAGTAGGCCGGGAAACCGTATACCGGCAATATTTCGGCATCCACAGCTAATGACAATGCACAACGAGTTAAAGAGATGGCAGCAAGAAGAGGTCGTTGTAAGTACTAGATTTGCGTGTAAAAGTATCTCCAGATGGAGCTACTCGCAACAGAATAAACCATGTGTTGATAGACCACCGCCACCTTTCGGGTCTGAGGAACCAGCTTCGACTCGGATCACTTGGATCTTGTTGGTACAGTGCTCCTAGAACGCATTACAATACTGAAAAGCTTTGTATCCGCTGTTCAGGCTCGAATCAACACAGCTGCACTACTCATCTGTGAACTAGAACAGTACAGAGAGCGCCGGCCGCACCAAACGCCCGGAAGTTCTACGGAAGAGTCCGCAGCATGATGCAGTTCACACCACGTTGCACACACTGCAAGGCAAAGAAAGGAATCTGATTACCGATCCTAAGGGCATATAGGAGCGATGGGAAGAGCACTTTCATGCTAAATGATAGAATTTCAGAAAACAATTCAACACCTCTTCATGGACTTTAAAACCGCCTGTGTTAGCATAGCCAGAGTAGAACTCTACAAAGCCACGACAGAATTCGGTATCCCCAACAAGCTGACATCACTATGTAGGTTGACCAAGACCAATGTGACAAGCCAAGTAAAGGTATCGGGAACACTGTCCAGACCAATCAACATCTATAATGGACTTCGACAAGGGGAAGTCCTGACCTCCTTTTAAACCTGGCGTTTGAGAAGGTGATCCGAGATTCGGGCGTGACGTCAAGGGGTACAATCCTCCACAAGTCCACCCAATTCCTGGCTTATGCAGACGACATTGAAATCATTGGAAGAACAACAACAACTGTACACGAAACTTTCACCTAGATTGAGGGAGTGGCAGGAAATCCCGGCTGAAAATTAACGATAGCAATACAAAGTACATAGCGGCCTCGTCTATAAGAACACCTAACATTGGTCCCGCAATCAAGGTAGAGGAACACGAGTTTGAAGTGGTAAAATAATTTACCTACCTTGGGTCAATAGTATCAGCTGACAATAGCACGGAACCAAAGCTAACAAAGCCTACTATAGTCTGTCAAGGCTCTTCAAATCCAAGCTTCTAAGACCTATGCGGTGCGACGGATGGATGGTGTACACTAGGACGTTTAGAGGTTATAGATGCCAAACTGGATGACATCGGCTCAGAATCGGGACCGGTGGAGAGAGCAGTTTTGAGAGGCAAATAGCTTGACAGATCTTTAAAAAATTCCATCGTTCATCAACGTTTACATGCGCAAGATCAATACGCCTTAGAACTTTGCCGTCAACCATTTGCGCAATGGCCTAGTCAGCGTATCATGACTCTTAACACGAAGCGAATTTTATCGTACGATCGATATGACCTGAAAACTGGGAGAAGAGAGCAGTCCATTAAGATGAGCTGCACTGTTTTTGGTTGGTTTAAGATTTTTCGCTCATAAAAAGACTTTGTCTGTCCGTGGGTTTATGACCAACTGTTATGTTCAAAACTGCTGCAGCTAAAGACACGTGCTATATATCGAAAATTGCAGATCTCAGCGAGGATATATAAAACAGACCAAATGGACCAAATGCATATGAAAAAAATTCTAAAAACTGTGCTATAAAGCTAATTGGTTGTAGACCCTTATGGTTTGTAGCATTATCTACTTTTGTAGGAAGTATACATATATCCTTCTTTTGTCTGTTTTCAGGTTATTAAACAGAAATTCCACTCCTTAATATATTTTTCGAGTAGATTTTTATGACCTTTTTATTACCCCGTTTTATTACCTTTTTATTACCCCTTAGTAATTAGCCATGCTTTGTAAGAAAGTGATTTCTATCTAAGCTCGGTTTTTGATATAAAAGAAATGAAAACATACAAACTGGCTCTGAAAGCTCTATTTATGCCAATTATGATTTTATAAGGCTCTGAAGGAGTTCTTAGATTGAATATTCTAATATTTGATGCGAAATACTTTGCATTTTTCATGACTTTTACCCGATTGGATATTAATCTTTATAAGTATTGACCGTTTTTGTCGTTCGTTTCTCATTCTTTCATCGCCTATTGCAGCATATTGACTGTCGTTCTTTATCAGGAGTCCATTTTTTCACTGCATACCACAACTGGTTTTCTACATCATTCATTTTCTACTTCAGTTGCAATCGGAAATCATTGCAATGCCAAAAAAAATTGTTGGCCTTATTTTAAAAATGACAACGAAAAGATTGGAAATGGTCTAAAGAAATGAACGGAGCTCCGTCGACATGCTGTAAAGTCCACCATTGAAATTGGAAAACTTCATTGACATGAAAAAACTTTTTTTTATAATTTTCTTGAGCAGCAGCAAAAAAGTACGAAGAAGAAGGAAATCCTGCTGTCCGGATCTGAATATCCACCGAAGAACCGACGAAGGATTTTCAATATCGCCCCCTCCGCTCCACTCCAGAATATGGAAAGTCTCCCGGATCGATGATTCGGGCAACCCGCAACTGAATCCCTTCGCCTCCAGCGTAAGATGCACGAACACCCACACTGCGATGTTATCCCCACCTCAAGAACCATTTTGAATATTTCCACCGTAGAAGATGGAGCCAATTTTAAGTGTGTTTACGGTCGTTCGGTTTAAGAGGTAATCCTCCCGCATCCAGCCCTCGGGGGACATGAGAAGTATGACTCCGCCATACCTCGAGGCTCTCGAGGAGCGGGGATGCGAAATTCCTGTACTGAATATCCACTTTCTTTGCTCGCTCGAGTCCTTAAATCTTATCCCCATCCTGTGCCGTTGGTTTTATGGACCTGTTTATGTTATCCTCGTCTTTTTAATGTCATTCAAGAGGAAATATTCCTTTTTCAACGAGAACGTCGAGCAGCACACGATCTCCCCCGGGGATAAGGTCCTGTTGGCTGCGGATCTGGGATATCTCGGTGTGGTTAGACGCAGCTGTTTCCGGTATGAGATAAGCGCCAGGCAGGACACACTTCCCCAGTCTTATCTTGACGTAATGAAAAGTTTCTTTCACGTCGGATTTTTTCCGTGTCCGGTACGTAACAAGTGGGACATGCTCTAAAAAAGAGGACATGGTTAAAGCTGACCGACAGGCATCCAGGAGCTATGTAGTTCAAAGAACTATACAAGGACACTTATTTTGTGACGAGATTCCTAGTACTTTTTGTTGTTGTGCTCCTTT
This sequence comes from Thereva unica, assembly GCA_949987705.1. Lineage (NCBI taxonomy): Eukaryota > Metazoa > Arthropoda > Insecta > Diptera > Therevidae > Thereva > Thereva unica. The sequence goes on from OX465284.1 coordinate 108,323,504, forward strand.
TATTAAGGACTAATTTACTATGCTAGATTTTTTTGCGGGCGCTCTTGCTCTTGTGTATCGCTGCTGACGTCAGTTTAGAAGGCGATGACATTGCGGAAATGTTGGGGTGATGTGGATATGAAAAATGAGGGTTGCTGGAGTGTCCTTAATCAAAATTTACCCAGTAAATCGGTACAAGTTGCCAATAGGGAATTCCTATCCTGCTGCAGGGCTGTCGCGGCGAAGGGGGGTGAGATTAAGTGTTGTAAATTTTTAAGGCAATAAATTTTAATGGTTTTGATTGTGAAATTTTAATGGAACGGAATTTCCCCATTTCGATGTTGAATGTGTCCTTTTTTATAGAGAAGGGCGGATACTAAAGTTTGACCTTCGGATTATGATATTAAATTTAAATGTCGGAGGATGTATGCGGGCTGGGTCCTTGCTTTGACCTCAGCTGTTAGACCCTGAGGTCACACTTGTGTATTTAGTGTTTAGATCGGGCCGAGATTTGCATGATTTTACATGTTTTTTTTGTGGAGGGGGCTGGCAAACAATTTCATCTGGGGTTGGAGGAATTATGCAAAAAAAAAAAAACAAGAAATGAAATCCCTAAGGGTTTACGAAGGTTTTTGGGGTGGGGATTTTTGAATATAGCTGAATATACCCCTTTTTAAGATGTGGAATATTGATTTCGGGAACAGCGAATATAACACTCCATAGAGATAAAAGTTGATATGAGTTTTTGAAAGTGGATATGTTTTAGAGGGAGGTTTATATTAAATTTAAATTCTGTCTATACCCCATTTTTTTGAACCAAACAAAGAACATCTGTTTCACACCTTAATATGATTTATAAAAAAGTAAAAAGATATGAATTTTAAAATTATAGGAAAAATAACACTGGTAGAACAAAGGAATATCGGAATACTCTGAGCCGTAGAGATTGGAAATGGCTGGAGGTTCGAAAGGTTTTTAAACATGGCCGACCCATGTGAAGTCGACGTTTTCCAGGTCTGTTGGCATGTAGACAACCTTTTGAACGAATGAGCAGAAGGCTTTCTAGGGTATTAATCCAATTATTATGAACATACGTGTGGCTCGACCCACTACCCTAAGATTCAATTCTTCACGTTCTTTATACTGAGGTAGCCGGGTCCAATCTGATTAATGCGGAGACGACAATAGAATCGAGTTGGGAGTTTCGTAGGCGGGGTAGGTCTTCGGTTACATTGTACTATTTTCGCTTTCCACTCAATAGCACGGGGTAAAGGGGATGATTAACTCTGAGCTCTAGTCTTTCACAAAAAAAACTAAACTCCGATCATTGACACATTTCTAAAAAAGCGGGTTGGGAGATTTATTTCTGGCCAATCTGATCGAATTTAAGCCCCAAACCATCTCTGCCGCTGTTCCTCAGGGCTCAATTCTATCACACACTCTGTTCTTAATCTTTATAATTGAGCTTCTCTCATTCATTTTATAGCTTCGCTGAAGCCGGTGGACTTGATTGTCCTGATTCTGTGGGTACCCAGTAGTTTGGTATCTTCGAATCCAATTTTGTTCCTTAATCACTTGTGATTTCAAAGAGTATAATGAAGCGTGGAAGCGTTTTTACGACTGTTGAGGCTGAGATATCCCGAATTCGGTATGCTTGAAACCAAGGTGGTAAGGGTTCAACTGTGTCCATATGTGCATTGTAAAATTTGTTATTTAGAAGCTTAAAGACCTTAAATGGAGATTTTGTGTGTCCTGAATCTTTGAACTTTTGCCAATCAAGACACGATCGCTCATCGATCACTCATTGCAGACTTCATTGATCGATGGCCAGAAGTATTCCTTGATAATTCGTTCGTCGACAAACGGCACGGTAAATGAATGTCTGCTTGATCACGTCGTGTGTTGGGTGTTTGACTAGACCTTGCTGTCCGGCATTGTACTCAATAATAGATTCGTCGACAGTCCAAAGGGGCGGTTACCTCTGAGCTCCAGTCTTTAAAGAAAAAACATGTCGGACTTGTACTACATAGGGTAGTTCCTGAGTTTATCGAAATGCCACTTTCAAAGCTATACTTTCAGCTAGAACGAGCGGGCGGAGTTGCACAGTTGCAAACGAAAGTATATGCTGGCCTCGTTTGCAAAACGAACTGACGCACAATTATGGTAGAAGAGTATATCTTTGAAGGAGTTGAATCCTTCGCCTATCTTGGGTCGATATTTGCAGTCGACAACACAATGGCACCAAAAATAGGTGCACTGTTGCTAAAATCCAACAGAGCCTATTGTAGTCTGGCAAGTCTCAAATCCAAGCTTCTAGCACTGCCATCCAAGTTGCTGATGTACCAGACCAGACCAGGAAACGTCGTTACGAAAATTCGTCGTTATAACGAATTCTATTTTAGGGGCACGGAAAAATTCGTTTGTTTTGGCACTTGCAATAAGTGGATGTGTAGTGAAGAATGTCTGGGAGCGAGATTTCATGTAAAGATGTTGTCCATCTACCAGTCTCTCAATTGACTAATCTGGAATATTTAATATATACTGACAGAGACCCCCTATTTGAGTTTTCGTCGTAACGACGTAAAATTTGCTTCTTTGGTTTTCATCATTATAATGCTGAATTTTCGTCGTAACGACGTTGAGGAATTATATCAAACCGGACCTCTGCTGGAAGAATGGCGTCGAGCAGGACACCGTGACCTTAGGAATGCCATGCTGGATTACATAGTTACGGAGTCGGGAACGGTGAAAGGAGCTTTTATAAGGAACGCATCTTGGTTATAAAGAGGAGTAAATCAATTATAATCACTCATTTATAGCCTCGACACACCGCAACTGAATTATGAAGAAAATTCGTCATTAATGACAAAAATACGTCATTATTAGGTTCTGTATTCATAATAAATGACGAATTTTCGTCATAATTATATCCGTGTGTTGAGACTATTTTACATTTATAGATTATTTTTTAAGGTCACCTGTGAGTAATTGCACTAAGAAGATTTAATCTCAACCCACAATGACAATCAACATTGGATGTCAGCGGTGCAATTACTCCCCTTAAAGAGATAATTAATCACAAAAAAGAGAGATATATGAAAAATCACTAAAAACAAATAAATTACCCTTATCAAAATGTCGAACAAGAACTTCACATTAAACTTTCACTGGACTGCACTGCCTGCCTGCCATAAGCGGGCACATAAAAAATGAGAATTATGTCAGGACCATTAAAAATCCCTAATGGCGCACCAACAATCCAATTACGGGCTTACATGAAACATCCCAGCCCGGAGGGACGCGCTCTGTCGTCAAATAGTCATCCATTAGCAAAAGTAAACTCTACCTCTACAGAGAATATATTCCTAAGATTATCCTTAATTGAATTTGTGTGAATCTGGATCGAGAACAAAAAGGTCCTTATTGTGTGCGCGCGGTTATTTGCTGCTGGGGGATTTCCCTTTTGTTATGTTGTCCTTATTCGGGGGCGGTCGGTCTCCGTTCTTCACCATCATAGTCATCATCATACCCACACTGGACTTACCGAAAAGTAGGCCAAAACCTTCTTCCATTCAAGCCTATGTACCTTTAGTCCTCGTTGTAGTTTTTTTTTCGTCCTTTTTAATAATTTGCCATTGTTGCATGCTGCTCCTGGGTAGGACTTTATTGTTCGGCCAACCTGCACACATTGTTATTCTCGAGGCTTTAGCCCCGCTGAGAAGAAGTAGGAAAACATGAAGATAGAGCTCTGGCTGTACTACAGGCAGATAGGCCAGCACCAGCCGCCGGATCGAGTCCTTTGCAATTTAAATCAACAAAGGATAACGTCAGGACAGCCAGAGCAACATTTGTCGTTCACCTCGGCCCACCCCCGCGCACGTTTCTTTCCCGAAAATGAAACAAAACAGAAACGAACCGAGGATAAAGCTAGCGACGACGGGCAAGCAACATTCACTCAACCATGGAATATATGAGCACAGAATGAACGATAGTGGGCCGAGGGTGGGGCGGGCGGCTAAAGAGAAAAGTAAGTAATGGGGACAATCTAGTTCCAGCAGAACTTGCAAAAAGGATGTTATTCCATATTTAACAGGACTTTAGTGATTGCTGGCTGCTGCTGCTGCTGGTACTACTACTGTTGCTGGAATACTAGAAGCTTTCTTCTCCAACAATATTTCAGAGCCGTAATAAAAATGCAGCCATTGCGGAAGTAATTCTATGCCTGCTGTGATGTCGATGACGTGCTCGACTGACATAATTCTCCAACAGGAGAGTTCATATCCTTAAGAGGCACAGAGGATAACGGCGTAATTTAATGAAGAAAGGATATGAATTCTTAACATGAATGCACTAATGTAAAGCTGGCGACTCTTGAATATTTCATGACGTTAGTTTCGACGCGAATATGTGCGCGATGCTTGATTTATGCACAGAGTGAGTGAGAGTTAAACTTTGAGATTTATGCTATTCCCTGGTAAAATTGAGTTCTTGCCCGAGGATATAGACGAGAGGTGATGTAAGCTGTAACAGGAGAAGATTTTAGATAAGATTTATATAATAGATTAGCTTGGGTTTTATCATTTCATGATGTATTTAAGTTTGCGCTGAAGGGGTATCAGGTAGTGTTGTTTTATAGTTTTTGCTACTTCAGTACAACACAGACGAACACCTAGCTGCTCTGTTACCAAAACCTAATCTCATCTCCCCATGATGTTCACTGGCGTACTTCTTCGGAAAGAGCTAACGGGAGACAGTCGAATAGCGCGTGCCCTGCGCCATAAAACAAAGTTTTAAGCCGGTTGGGGAGAGACTTAGCTACCCACTTCCACAAAAGCACTCCTGCTACGAACGGGAAAACAGTACCTAGAAAGGCTTTCTAGGATATTAATCTATATTATGTCACACGTGTGGCTCGACCCATGACCCTGGGAGTAATTACTCCATGTTCTCTATACTGATGTAGCCGGGCCCAATCCAATTAATGCTGAGGCAATGATAGAATCGAGTTTATAAAGAGGAAGTTTCGTGTAGAAACCGGATGAATAATGCTAAAAGGTAGTCTGGACCGACCTGGATATTGAGGCTATGCCCCTCGCGTTTGATATCTTAAACGATGTACGAGTTTGGAAATATTTATTGCCGAAGGTTACTCCCCAATTGAGTTGTTCTGTTGATGAACGAATTTCTTGACACGCGTGTACGCGTAAACGAGGATTGTTAGCTATGAGATGAATTAAGTGTAGTCTTCACCGCTAGAACTTTAAGAGATGATTCAGCCGTTGGATTCATCCTGCTAGTGGGTAGAGCCACACGCGCACTCGTAATACTGGGCATGAGTCGAGGTACACGTGCACTCATAATACTGGGCATGAGTCGGGGCACACTTGCATTCATAATACTGGGCATGAGTCGAGGCACACGTGCACTCATAATACTGGGCATGGGTGGAGGCACACGTGCACTCATAATACTGGGCATGAGTCGAGGGACACGTGCACTCATAATACTGGGCATCAGTCGAGGCACATGTGCACTCATAATACTGGGCATGAGTCGAGGCACACTTGCATTCATAATACTGGGCATGAGTCTGATGTTTGTTCAACATGCGGTTTTTAAAGAAAATACTTTTTCCGATTACTTGTTTAAATCTTTTATTATCTAGTATTATTATGGTATTTTAATTAAGTCTTATCACTAGTATTTATAATTAGGTTTTATTATTTATGATCTTTACAAATTCTATTTAGCGCGCGGCGGGACCTTGAGTGTCGCTATGGAGGAACCTTGGACAGTGAGTGAAAATTGGAGATGCCGGAAATTGGCTATCTCACTATGGACCGGGGAAAACGGCAAGATCACTGAACTTTCGTTCGGTGATCGATGGAGTGTTCCGACTGATCGTTTTGATCGTGTCGGAAGTTGTTGTGTGACATTGCGTAATTAAACTTTACGCGGTCACTACAAGTCGAGGCACACGTGTGCTCATAATATTATTAACTAATTTTAAAAGCTTTGTCGAAATGATATTTGTGATCGTAGAAGTAATTGTCATTGGACGGCAATTAGGGAGGTTGTTTGAGTCGCCTTTTGTCGATATGAGCTCAAATACTTTTCAAGAGTCAGGATAAACTCTGGAGAAGCATGAAAGGGAAAATATTACCAAATTATGGAAACCTCGTTTCGCAAGAATGGAAAAAATGACAAAAAAACTCGATGGCTCGCCTGGGCTATTCTTTACGGTTTAAAATTAACTCAATTACTCCAAACTAATCTAACTTTTATTTGTGAAAATATTTGGCACATCAACTTTGACACTTTGAAAGAAAATAAAAATAAAACCCCGAACACCCCAATCCCTTTTGGAACATTTGAAACCCATTACACCCCACCCCTAGGGCCCCAAAAATTCTGTTTTTAAAATGACCAACTACCAAACTACCACCCACAAAATCACACCGCTATTGTTGTCCAGCCTCCTTTTTATATATCATTAAAAAAAACGAAATTCCCAATTCAAGGGCATAAAAAATCACCAACCAGGACATCCTAACGACTCTCAACCTAATCCTTCTGGAGCCAGAGTGCTATTTGGGACATTCCCCATAGTCAAATGTTATCCAATTTTGCGACCCCGCCTCCCCCAAAAAAATTGATCCTTTATCGAGAATATATTTTAAGGATTCCGGACCTTTAGTGCGAGAGTGTACATTTCCTGTCGACTCTATTCACTCAATGGTTATCATCCTGGCGAAATGTCCAATTTACAGACTACACTGTAAGCTGGATAGGAGCCAAAATATCACTTTGTGTGTGGAGTAGCATCAATATAGTATCAATAGAGGGCATTGGGAGAGGACCAAAGGCGGGTACCCCAGAAACATATCAAGATGTCAAAGTGGTACACGTACGTGTTTATATTCGAGTCTTGGAGTCATCCTTTCTTGGGGTGGTTGATTGTGGACCCGGGAATTGGGTAGGACACTCTCATAAAAAATGCATTCGGAGCACTTTGGCAGAGGCACAAGAAATCGAATTGGCATTTTGGCAGAAGTTTTATTGCTGTGTGGTTGTGGATTCAAGTATCGATATTATGGATTATGCATTTTTTAACGTTAGTTTTTTTTAGTTTTATATAGAGAGAGATAATACACCGGGATAATATCCAGAAAGGAAGTGCTGCGACTAGCCACAATATAGACATGGAGACAAAGTATCGCGGTTTTTTGTATCTATATACAGACGGGTTATGGTAGATTCATTGGACCACTTGAGTACCTTTTATATCTAGATTTGGCACGATTTTATACTTACGGTGGGTGGTTGTCTTATCTTTTGCTCTTCATTGTCTTTGTTGTAAATCGTTTTTCATGATAACGTTGTGGTTCCAAAACAGGAGATTAACGGTGGCTAGACGTTGAATAGATATGAAAATTACAAGCGACAATCACGGTGCCAAAATTAAGAACTACTTTACTTAGCCAAGAATAGGAGAGTAATATTTGGACGTTCATAAGATATATCATGATTAAAATTTAAAGAGAGTATTGCTCATGTAGCGTGTGGGATCCATGTGGCAAATGAGGGGGATGTCGATCAGTGGTGTTGTCGAGCCGGAACGCTCCGGAACGTCGTTCCGGTACTTCCTTTTTGGACCGGAACGCGTTCCGGAACTAAAGATGATTTCTGATAACGGGAATTGGCTGACGTATTGAAAAAAAATTAAAAAGAATTGCTGATTTTTTTTTTTCTAATTTTTGACGAATTTTTATATGTATTATCATAGACAAATAAAAGGAAAGATGTTCCATTTCAAATAAGAAAAGTGTGCACTTTCCTGATGAAAGAGCTTTCCTATTGCTGAGAGAGCTGCACTATTAATTAAGAATATCCATTAATAACCATAAAGTATAATTTCCACTTCATATTTTTAAATTTGTTACTCTTGAAATCTTGCAAAACGCAATAATTTTCTTTACGAAGATTAAACATTTCCCAATCTGAAAAATAAAAACATATTGCGGAAATGTTTTTTGTAAATCAAAACGAAATCAAAATTCGCACAAAACAAACGATTTTACTTACTTTTGCAAAGTAGTAAAAACCGAAAAGTCTGACCTGAAAAAACAAAATTGTAACTGCCTCCAAATGTGCAATTTATTTTTGTCATTCAAACAAAAATCAAACAGCTGTTTTCTAATTCAAATAGATTCCCGCCCACAATTTTATCCCCTTAATAAAATTTTCCTAGAAAAAAATATAAACATTCTTATATTATGTACGTATGCCGATATTTCATAAATAAGAAAACCTGTAAAAAAAGCGCAAACGCAAACAACTCGACCATTCTCCCATGCTCCCATCCATCCCTAACATTTTTTCTTTTCATTTAGTTTCACTCTCTCCAAATATGAAACTTACTCAAGTCTCTTGACAGTGCCACCGAAAATAATGATTTAGCGGGGGCAGGTTTCGTTTGGAGGAAGCTTAAATGGAGGAAATAGGAAAGCTCTTTCATCAGGATAGTGCACACTTTTCTTATATGAAATGGAACATCTTTCCTTTTATTTGTCTATGGTATTATTATAAACAAGGGTTTGAACCAAACCCGAACCGGAACAAAAACCGGAACGAACCGTGAATCGGAGTCCGGAACGTTTTTTTTCTGTATTGGTAGATGAAATTCCCATCTTTGTAGTTTTTACATTTCCCACCCATAGTGTAAGAATTTGAGTATGTATGTGAGTAAACTTGGGACATGAGACCGCACAGAGCGGCCGCCTACCCAGGATCGGCCCTGTCTATATAATTATATATACGCGTTCCGGTAAAAGAAAAATTAGCACAACACCACTGATGTCGATAGAGGGATTTCCACGTAGGTTCCTCATGAGTATCCCTCAATGGGCCAAACCCATCATCTGCCCGACCGATTTGGAAAGCTGTTTACCCTTAAGCTTTAGTTTTTATTGCTGCCTTGTTAACTTCTCAGTATAGGAAGTTATTGTAATCGGTCCGAAAATCGAAATCGAAATTTTTGACGTATTTTCATCTTTCAAGGTCCCAAGAGCATTTTAAGAAAAAAATTGGGAGGAAGTATGTTTTTGTGTGTGTGTGTGTGCGTACGTATGTGGTCATTTTTTCCTGCACGATATCGCGCGAACCAAAAAAGATATCGACTTCGTTGAGGTGTCGTTCGAAGCGTATTAACCGAAATATGATCTGAAAAGATTTTCATAAAATTCGGTCGAGCCGTTTTTTGTTTAAGCGGCGTAAGTGATTTTTGTAACTGCACGATATCGCCCGAACCACGAAGGATATTGACTTACTTGAGGTGCCGTTCGAAGCGTATTAGCGACAATATAATCTGAAAAGATTTTTATAATATTCGGTCGAGCGGTTTTTTGGTTTAAATGACATAAGTGATTTTTGAACCTGCACGATATCGCGCGAACTATAAAAGATATCGACTTAGTTGACGTGCCGTTCGAAGAGTATTAACCAAAATATGATCTGAAAAGATTTTCATAAAATTCGGTCGAACCGTTTTTGTTTGTTTAAACGACGTTTATGATTTTTGTACCTGCACGATACCGCGCGAACTAAAAACTATATCGACTTCATTGAGGTGCCGAAAAAAGAATATTAACGAAGAAAAGATCTGAAAAAAATTTCATAATATTCGGTCGGGCCTTTTTTGTTAAAATAGAAAAACTTCGGCTAATTGTCAGAAAGACCTTAAATTGACAAGTTTTGCTAATAACTAATAAACTCGATGGAATGAGACCGGTCCTAAACGAAGTGATCTTTTTTGGGTTCTGCACAGCGATAGCCTTCGAACAAAACATCACTGGTCAAAATCCGACAACCTTTCAAAATCGTGCAAAAGTTTCGTTGCCCTTTACAAACAGCGCGAGTTTTTCAAACCTTGGATTAGCACTTTTTGACGGGGAATTGTTTTCTACGCGTGATACAGTTTCAGGAAATTGCGGTTCATCCCGGGATTTCCAGTAGTTACCGCAAAATTTGCTCTTTTTGGTCAAGTCTGACAAGTACTTAACAGTTACAGTTTTGCTAATATCTCCGGAAAGCTTTGGACTTTCCAAATGAAGTCATTCGCTTCTCAGTATGTCAACGGCGCTTCAGCACGCTCCATACGAATTTGAACACCCGCTTTAGTGCAACGAACGGAATACGGAGGAAATGTTTGTTTGCTAACGTTCAGGAAAAACAAATTCTCTAGAAAAATCTTGTGGATTTACTACTATTATAGTTATTTGAACTAGCTTCTCTCGGGATTGCTTTGTCCTCAGTTCTGATACTAGCCAATTTTCCAATAGTGCCAAACGTATAACTATTTTGTAAGAAGTCAGTTTATTCCATCTTCGTTCATCATACTGGGAAGTTAATCGTGTGGACCGAAGGGGTCAAACCCATATTCCAACTAGTTTCATATTTTAGACAATCATGTCTGGTTCTCGTTTGATTACCGTGGTCAAGCAGCATTGGACGACATTAGTACTCAGTTGGAGGACCGCTTAGTAAAACGATAGTCGCGTTTAATAATATAAAGGTTTTGACATTGCTTGGCAGTTATTACTCACATATCTAAGCCAAAATGCTCCAATTTTTAGCCTGTTTTTTAGATTAGCCCCAGTACTTAGTACTTAGTTTTCTGTTTAGCCTCCCGCCCTCATATGTACATCTATTCCACAATTCGCGATTTTTTTAGATATTAGGTCCAAAAGTGGCACGGCCATTGGCTTGGCCTTTTATACTACACGCCTTTACCTCATATTTGGGGGCCATACCGGTTGGAACAAGTTCAGCAGACTGCCTAGTGGCTTGCCGTTTATACTTGACTGTTCGTACTCTGTTCGCGCCTTAAGTTGCCATTTGTTTCCAAATATTATCTTGCATGAGTAGAGATCTATATAGGCGCTACTGACTCTTTCAGCAATATTCAGTTTCCAGCTTGGTTTACGGTCAAGTACAGTACAGTACAGGTAATTGACCGTCGAGGCCCATCCCATCATGATGCCATTCTAGTGTTAGAACAAAATTCAGACCATTTCGAGATTGGTCAGGAACACCAGTGTTTTGCAACTCACTCAATCCATCAGGGTAAGATGACCCGAGGATGGTCCCTGTTGTAGATCTTCAACTTTGGTGCTTATTTATAAATCCATAGGCCGCTATGAATTCCTTTTTAAAAAGAGTGCTCCAGGAGAAACCAAATGACAGATCAGGTTCGGATCCCGATGGAAGATCTGAATGAGTAAGAAAGTATGGCACTGATCTGAAAACTCTTTCGAATTGTAACTCCTAGCAACAACCCAGCAAAATTTCTCATATATCCTTAACACCTTCACTAAACGAGTATTCAGTTCCAAAAAAATAAAATATTCTTCTTTTAAAAAATGTCTATCAATCAACTTCTTGACTCCCGTGGCTCCATTTCAAGGTTTAATCTCCCAACTCGTATCATTATACCAAAATAGAATCCTACACAGCTTCTACCTGTATATATCTCTCCTATTACCAACGAAGGATAAACTCCCCAAAATCATTTAATAATACCCACAAGGATTTCCGCTTGACATGAACGAAAATTTTCTGAACCAGAAATTCGTGGAAGCCGCTGAATTGTTGAAATTAAATTTTCCCTCTCTCCTTCAATTTTTCATTGTCGTTTTGTGAATCCTTTTCAATAAGAATTTCTATGGAAAAGAATTTAATTTTGATCTTTTTCATTCCTTTTTATATTTGTTGCAAATCTAATAAAAAAAAAGAAGATTTTCACAAATATACAAATTACAAATGTTTTTTTCTGATATCACAAAAAAAGGGAAAACTACAATTTTTATTACCACTCGTGAACCACCATTAGGACTGGGGCATCACACTTCAATAAACCCCAAAATAAACGGAAATCTCCTATCAAAACTATCCATAAACAAACCCCAACCCTTGTACTATTATATGACCCCACACCCAGAAAAAGTTGCTCAATTTAGGTTCTAACCCTTTTTTTTGTGTTTCGATGCTAACTTTTTAACGAAGGCGAAAAAAACTTGTGCTTTCTGCTGTCCGCCACTATATTTTCCCCGATGGAATCTCGTTTGGAATTCAAGAAGAATCCGAACATTGATAACATTTCCCCGGGAGCCTTCAAAAATTACGATATAAATCGGGTTAGCGAACTCGCCGAGGCCAAACCAAACACCACGAAACCAGGCCGACCTAGTCGGGCTGAAACTGCCACCTAGTTGGGTCCTATTGTGTATCCCTTTATCCTTTATTATTTGACCCTCTCTCCACGGTGGGAGTACGTATGTCTGTATGTGCCTAGAATCTTGAAAGTCCTTTTCGGTACATCTCGGATATTTCGGAATGTTGAAAACTTTATGCAGAGAGTGCTGAAACCTGTTAAGATATGCCGGAGCCACGTTAAAGGGAGTGTAGTGTAAAATATATGAGGTGGTGGGTATAGAGATGGTCTCCTGAGCCTAGTCCACAAGATATTCCGAAGAAAAGGAGCAACCCTCATACCCTAAACCCCACTCCGGCACTTGTATGTATCTCGTTCGGGCGTTCAGAATGCCTGAAACATTCCGAATACCAAATTTTGCCAAATCTCCCCGAAAAGCTTAATAGGCAATACATACCAAACGAAAAGCTCAATAAAAGCTTATATCCGTGTGTGTGTGTGCAGGCACGACAGTTAGCTTTATCAAGAAGGTTGTATCCTTCAGCTGCTACCTTATACACCACCCCCACCCTTTTATGGCAATCTGAGTTCCTTGTCCCTTGTCTTTGCCTATGCGTTCCCTAGGCTAGACTCTCGAGAAATCCATTCCTGGAACGTTGCCATGGTGGCGGCATTTTTTCCAGCATTCTCTCCTATTTATTTTTTTTTCGTTGGTGCGCCCCACCAACCAGACCACCTCCTGGCATCACGTTTCTACACGTACTGAACACAAACATCAGGACACAAATATCAATGTTAATATCAGAGCCCCAGGAAGAAGGAAAAGTGAATACAAATGGCCCTATTCAGAGTCCTTCCATTCATATAAATTTACAGTCGAGGGCAAAAATATTGGATACCCACTAAAAAAGAAAATTTATTGAGCGATCATTTTAGTTTAAAAAAAAAAACCTTAAATAAAACCCCGACAAAACCCTTGGTAAACAATTTTTCCTAAATGGTTTCGCTTTACAAACTGCACAAAAAAAAATTTGTAATAAACCTCGACCCTCTGGCAGAAGAAGATTTAACAAGAATCAAGTTACCAGGTGGAGAATTTTCTAATCCTCTTATGGAAGGTACATACTCTATACCTACCAAAGGAGGAGAAGGAGACGAAAAAACTAAGATCCTGAAAATACCTTAATGTAAACCTGTTTGGCAAGAAAGGATTACTTCTGGAATGTTAAGCGAAGAGTACTTTGTCTGTTAGAATAATTGAAAAGGGAGCGGAAAGGATCTGGAGAGATTGTAGACGTTTTCTGTTCGGTGCATTAATTTTATTCGCATTGATTGATAAAAATATAGACGTTAAAGGAGTTTTAGCTTGTTGACAAGGATGTTTTGGAGCAGTTAATTGAATTTGTAGGAGTTCCAAGAAGTTTGATTTATAATTAGATGTTCTGGGAAAAGGTATTTGTAGCGAAAAATTTGAGATTTGTACCAATTTTAACTGTTCATCCGTAAAATCCTCTACGTCTGAGCTGTATACCAAAAAAAATTAGTTGGAGTTAATCGAATTACATACATATGTATCTATCTAGGAGATTCTTTTTGCTTATTTAGACCAAAAAGAAACATACACCAGCAAAACACAAAAAAATTACTATTGGACCATCTGCCGTCCAATCTTAAAAGATTTGAATCACACGGTTGACAACGACATGAGTTCAGAGAATGGTTCAAGTTGTTACAGGAAAGGCTCTACAAGAACCATCTGCGCAAATTGAAGAAAGAGCTATCCAAGCAGTTAAAAGCAGTCTGTCTGTAGGAGTGGCTCAACTCGCTGGTAACAGACAGAGAAAATTTCCTGTGCCATAGATAATTTCTCACCCTATAAATCAGCTGGATCTGATGGTATCTTCCCCAACATGCTACAGGAAACCAAAGACCAAAGGAGTAACTCTCCTCTAGACGCCTAGATAGTGAAGCTATTTAAAACCATCCTTCTTCATGGCCATATTCCACTAATATGGAGGAAAGTGAAGGTGGTCTTTATACCGTAAAACTGGAGGAAAAGAGGACATAACACAGCTACAGATTTGAGACCGATAAATCTGCTCTCTTTTCAGCTGAAAACCCCTTAAACCGGAGTTAAGGAAAGTCTACGGCTTCCAAAAGATCCAACTGAAGGTCTATATAACAGACATGGAAGCCTTAGTTAACCGAGTGGCCTGCACTAAAGCCTCAGGTGAAGAAGCCGAAAACAAGAAAACCGATGGTGAAAGCGCAACTCGGAGCGAAGTTGACGCATCGACAATGTGTCTATTGATAGAGGTGGACATGCGTTTACGATCGAACAAACAAGATCTGGCATGAGGTTGTCTTATATTGCCGAAGGCGTCAAGCAGGAAATATATACAAGCGCGCTTGCCGTGCGGGTGGTGACAGATTGTATAGAAGCATGTGTATTCAAATGCGATCAAACAAATTTTGTTGCCTGAATACATCCCACGCAACGCCAAAGTTGGTCTACTTTCAACCTTTTCCGCGATGTTGTAGTGGGTAGTAGAACAGAGTCCAGAGGAACACCGGCTGAGATGGTCATTTAATACTACCTGGATGTCGGGCCAGAAAGAAAGCTCTCAATCTAGTTCTACAATAGCTTGGAGTTTGGTCAACAAAGCAGGGTGGCAAGGCATAGTCAGTCAAAATTTCTGTAGTTATGTAGAGCAACCTGACCAGACTCACCAAAACGATGGAGGTGGTCTGTTAAACTCAAATCTGTGACTTCTCTTACATTTACCCCCTGTCATTGCTGTCTTATGGTTTTTAGACGAAAATTGGTTCACTCCCATGCGATTTTTGCGCATTTTTAAAGGAGCTGCGTTACTGAAAACATTTCGACCCATTGTCGATTTATATCTTGTAAATCCAGCTGAAACACGATTCATACTGAAATTTTTTTCATTTTTCATAATTTTTTTGTCGGTGACGGTGAACTAAATGAAATTTCAATCGTCGCGGTGAAAAGTAGTCCTTGTAGTTTTTTGGCTCATTTTCTGCATATACCTGATATCTGCTGGTTGATTTTAGATATGTAAGCCTTTGTTTTTGTTGTTATGATAGTAATTATTGTCGGTGTCGTCCAAAATTGGCGGTGAGTACTCCCTCCGACAGTTTTCTCGTAACTCCAACTGGGACCCCAAAGTTCATAAAGAAGCCGACACCGACAAAAACAAAAAAAAAAAATTTTGTCGGTGACGGTGAACTAAATGAAATTTCAATCGTGGTAGTGAAACACTGCCTTCTAGCTTTTTTGGCTTATTTTCTGCAGTACATGCCTTCAACTTATCGATTTTGGATAGTAATGATCTTTTTCGGTTATGTGTTGTTATGTTTTTGTTGCTTAGACTGTAATAAATGTCGGTGGTGGCCAAAATCGACTGTGAATGTTCTCTCCGACAGTTTTATTGTAACTCCAATGGGGACCTCAAGGTTTATAATAAAGTCGACACCGACAATTTCATAATTTTTTTTTGTCGGTGACGGTGAACTAATTCAAATTTTGTAAAGAGCTACTGACAATATCATGATGAAGAGAGTATTTCTTAAGCAGCCTTATCGATGGAACTAAGTCAACATTTTCATAAGTCCAAAATTGATTATACTCTTGAAAAATGACTAATGAACCCAGCACCCTTACTGCTGAGACTGAATAATGACTGTTACAACTTACTTTTGACCTATTTGTAATATTCTAATTACAAAAAAGCTGTTAAGACGTTTGTAGAAAAAAAATCAGAACCCTCCTCCCCTCGCCCCACCACCTACCAACCACCAAGCGTAAATTAACTTTGATTGAGAACAGAAACGCAAGACTTCCTACTTCTTGCACCTCTCCAAACACAAACCGAAAATCTCCCAAAAAAAAAACACATAACCGTTTCTCATTCTGCCACCGCCAGAGAAAACCACCCTTCAACATCGCTGAACTGTAATTGGGGAAATAGCGGCAGTGTAGCTAATGGTTTTGTAATTACCTCCAGTCACCTGACCCTAATAACGATTCCAGATGAACTCCGCTCCGCGGTCGCGGTGCCAAAGCTAAGTGAACTTTTCGTGTTACGTAATCCATTAATAACAAATGTTTTTCGCTGTATTTCATTTACAATTTGTGCATTTGTAATTGTAAACGTGTGCTAATAATGGCGGGCAAAAAGTGATTTTGTGTAAAATTTACGATTAGCAAAACGTCAACGAATTTGCGCTGGGAGTTTGGTTCTTTTGTCGTTGTTGGTGCGGAGATTCAATTCATCAGATTCGGATACACGCAATTAAACCCGATGAAATTGATACAGAATCACACACACATACATCAAGAAAGAGAAGATAAATATGAGCCTCTACCCAGGTGAGTTATGATTATGACGTCAATTTATTTTATTTTTCATTATTTCTTCAGGTAATGGGCCTCGGCCGAGGGTATCAATTCATTCGCCAGGAAAAAACCAAAGTCGAAACGAGGCAGGAGACGAGGAAAAATACTCCTCATATCCCCGGGAAATTTTTTCGGAAAATCAAATATCGGACATGAGGGTCGACTTTTCATAATAAATCTCCCCTTCTGCCAGTAGGTCCAACCCTCTTGCTGGAGAGCGGAAATGGAGCTGGATCGAGGGTGGACGGAAGGAGGAATCTCGGTAGTAGTATCCTCAGGGTCGTATTTGCGCCAGGATTTCACAATCGTTAGGCATTCTTCTTCTATCTTTAATACCCGGCCATAAACGCAGGAAATTGATGTCTAAGAACTGTGGAAATCGCTAGTAAAAAGACAAGAAAGACAAGGGACAGGCAACGTCACGAGATAAACACGTTAATGCTGAGATATGGATGGTGGGGATTGCTACATAAATTCAAACAGGGGATGCCAACGCTGCTGTCCGGAGCTAAATGGTGGGACTTTTGGCCTCCCCCACTGGTTGCTGGGATCCCCCCCCTCTGGGCAATGTTCTTTAGCTTCTGGAGAATACCTTTACGGATATCACGTTCTCGGGGCTATTAATCCCCGTAGATTCCTACTTAGGGCCCCATTGATAAATTTTCCAGCAGTTGTAGTTATTTTAAGTGGAATCGCTAGATCGTAGGGAGAGAGGCGCTGAAGCTTTTGGGTAACACGGATGCTGTTTCTGATGTTGTTGTTGTTCTTCCTGGCTTTGCTGTTGGACACATTATTAAGGCTGTTGCTGAAATATGGCACATTGTTGGGGATTTGTGCTGTTTTCAACTTTAGTCATTAAAGATGGAAGTTTATTTTACGGCTTAACTTACTCGGAATTGCTATGTTGTTATGTGAAAATTTCAAAGTTATTTACTATGATGGGATACTTGAGTGTGTTACTTCATAGCACATACTTAACACAAACTGAAATCGTGTGCTATCTGGCAGTACATTATTTTCTATCAAAATCTAAAAATAGACTAAGTTGAAAGTTTTTCGATTTTTTTTCTTATTTATAAAAAGATATTTTTACAACTCCCCCCAACAAAAATTCTGTACCAAAAATTCACTACCATTAATAAAAGCTCACATTTTTCTTTCATATTTAAATTTTGACTGACGTCATAAATGCTTTCTTTAAATCCAAAGTTTTGGTGTCTATGAAAAAGTTCAAAGCTTTAACAAAAGCTTTTAATCCAACGTGTGACGTCACAAAAGCTCTGAAATTATTACAAAAAGCTCTACGGTATTGTGTGAGAGTTTTTCTTATTTTTTTCGATTACTAATTGTTAATTTGGGTTTGAATTTGTATTTTGACATGCAAGATTATCTAAGCGGATTTTTTTACCAGCGAGTAGTTTCGTTGAACTGACGTTTTTCTTATGACTGCTTACAAGGCCAGGTTGAATAGAATAAGCACCAGTCAATCACTATGTTTGAGCCCTTAATTAACTTGGAAGGCATTGAGTATAAGAGTGTTTTGAAATCTCTTACTCGTGCACTAGTGACGAGATGGGTTAATTGCTCTCAGGCGTACAAGTTTACCTGGCACACCTAATTCGAGGATCTGAAGTAGCTTCTTTCTCTGGATGGAGTCGTAAGTCTGCTGAAGTCCACAGGCATTTGGTATATATTAAAACTCCTCTCCCAGCATTTTTTAAGGAGTTATTTTAGTGTGAAAAGTTGGTCGGGAGTTGAAATTGGTATTCACTTAGTAAAATTTCTGAGGTAAGTTCCAACTTGGTTTTTATGGAGGCTGTGAATAGCCGGGTTCTTTTCATTTTGCTTCGATCACAGCGGGCTCTAATATAAAGCTGCCATTATTATCCTTGCATAGGGTTGTCCATGGTTTGAAGTCCCTACTGATTGTTTTGATTTGGTGGTAGGCTTCACTCATAGTATTGTTCTGGAAGTTTTCACGTCTTGATAGCTTAGGGAAATTTGATTCTCAATTCCTAGAATTTTGTGTTATTTTTTTATTATCCTTGAAAATATAACAAACTTTCTTACAGGAAACATACGTCGTTACTATCAGAGGTAATAAAGGGGTAATAAAATAAAATATGACAAAAATCCAATTAAAAGGCGTGTCAAGGGGCCGATTATGTGTTTAAATTTAAAAAAAACTTCAAAAATAAATGCACGTAGCGTAGATGACCGTCTTCACCATGCGCCGTTAGAATAACGCCCCTACGAAAGAGGCCACTATAAAAATGTATATATGTAGATAATACCGTAAACCATGAAGGAGAAGCTTTTCATTCAATTATATTAACAATCAGTGTCACTGTAACTATTGCCTGATATATTGGTGAAGATATTTAATAAAAGGCCCAATCGAAGGTAACACTTTTTCCTGGTCATTTCAAAGAAACTTTACAAATGGCATCCTTGATAACATTGGGGAGTTTTTATTCCAAATTCCTAGAATTTTATCTTCTCTTCTTCTTTTGCTCCTTAAATCCATCGAGAGACATAGGGCAGAAACAGTTGCCCTACAGTGAATTCTGTTTTGTGCAACAGCTCTCAGCTTCGTCCAGGGTCTCGTAGTTCTTGTGGCCTTATATGAGTATTTGGTTTTTGATTCTACTCGTACCAGTACTCGATACTCTTTTGACCTATTACTTTTACTCATACCTAAGTAGTTATAGGGTAAAATCGAGTACCGATTACAATTTTTATTCAATCAAATCTAAGCTAACTGCAAGTTTATTTCAGTCGTAAATATATTCCATAAAAAAGCTTTACACATATATGTATTTTTCTGCTTCAATTGCGGAGAGTTTAGGGACGTTCACATCCCAAAACGCAAATTAGAATTTTTTCATCGCAATTTTGGTGAAAGTTGAGAGAGTAAATATATGCCAAAAAAGTATTCATTAATTCTCAAAGAATCGAGTACTTTTGAACGAGTAACAAGTACTAATTGAGTCTTTCGATTCTCGCTTTCGGTGTGGCCAACCCAATCCCATTTCCGTTTGAATTCATCGTCTATCCTTTCTTTTACTTTAGTTTTTGAATATCCTTGGAAAATATAGCAAATTTTCTTAAAGAAAACATAGTTTTTACCAGAGGTAATAAAGGGGTAATAAAGGGGTAATAAAAGGGTAATAAAGGGGTAATAAACTAAGAATTCATAGAAATCCACTTAAAATGTGTATCAATGAGTTTCTTGTTCAAAAGCAAGATTATATTGGAAAAAAAACTTTTAAAGAAAAAACTTTTAAAAAAAACTTTTAACTTTTGTGTGAAATTTTGTTGGTTTATGCGAAAGTCCTGTTAGAATTTTTTAGGTTCCAGTAGTACTCAAACCATCCAACTACTCAGCGAAACAGTGAAATTATTTTAAGCACACATTTTTGTGCCTCATAAACTCAATGCAATTGCTTTCTATATCGAATGATTGATAAAGCCTAGATTTTTGTGGACTTCCCTTAAAAGTAAACTCTTCAGATTTCGTTCTGCAGTAAAATCTTCCATCCATCCAACAAAACGAATTACCTTGCCTTAAATAAACATCCAACTACAGTTTTTTTTATCTCCAATAAATGCTCATTTTTACGACTCATTAAACCAAACGACACCGACAATTCACCACCGACAGCCACAATAATTCTACATAGAGATCTGGCCGAGATTAATATCCCGAATAACGAATTGCTTGCTATCTGTGTCCCCAAAAAAGGCCGCCCTAGAACACAGAAATTTTATGACAGTCTTCCATCATAAGTGATATTGATCCCCATTCCATCGTATAGAATTAGGCGATAGTAAAACAGTTTTGATGGCTGTGTCGTCTTTCATAGAGATAGATAGCACTTTCGGTAATTGAATCCTTAAAGACTTGTGACAGTGAGCCTAAAAGTGTGGCACTGTGCTGATTGGGTGGAGCTGTTTAACTGGCAGTAGATGGAGTGCGCGTATTTACTTAATTAAACAACAAACAAACGAACATCAAAAGGAGAATCACCTGAAAAAATCGTTATCTTTTGCAAATACAGATACACAAAAAAAAAGGAAAACAAAACGTGGAAGGACGGAATCGATCTACGCAAGAGCTCGATTCCTCGTCTGCAGTTGACTAGAAAGAGTATCAACTCGACTAGCAAAGGGTTGATTTTCCCCCTCGGTAAACATGTAAGGACTTCAATAATTTGTGTGTTTGCCAGATTTCTGCTATTTTTTTCTGCACCCAACACGATGACAGTCAGACGCAGGATATTCGGTGAGGGGCTCTCGTCCGTCGTTGTATAAGGAAGTTTATTTTTTCGTCTTCAATGTTTATTTTTTTTTTTGCTGTTCGCATATTGTTTGTCGACTAAAGCAATCCGTCAGAGTGGAATGATGCAGAAATATTGTGAAACTAGGACGACGGTATCCATCCACCCTTTATAGAGGATTTTTCCTTTATGGGTAGACGGAGAGAGAGCGCGCACGAAGGGACGAACGACATCGACAGCGATGAAATCAAATTGAATGTTTCCTAAGGGCGTTACAGGATTTGTTGTTATCAGTCAACAAGCACATCGCCAGTTGCGTCAAAAACGAGAATCCATCTCGATGTCAATATTTACTCGAGCCATTCCATGGGAGCTTTGTTCCGAGCGTTCTGATTTAATCACCTTTTTCTAGTCGAGCAGACGGATTACGGATTCAAGTCCTAAGCGCTTAAAGTAATCCGCGGAAGTTATTAAGCTTGGGATCAGGCGGCTTTTATGATGTTTACACAGCGATAAATTTCGCGGGGCACAGTAGCAACGTAATGCCTTAACCATTGGTGAATGTCTGGAGTATATTGTTTACGTAATTATAGATATATTACCGGGCGTCAAAAGGTGGGCGATAAAGCTTATTGACAGGAGGCATGTGAGCTTGATATATGACCCGGTATGAACGTCATAAGCTGTCACCTAAGGGAGTTTTATTGGTATCTATTTGTTTTATGAGAATCGTGTGCTTTTGGGGGGTGAAAGTTAAGGGTTTAGTTCCATCCATAATATGGAATCAAGATGCTCTCTTTATCGTTTAATCATAATAACTGGGATTAAGGATGAAGTAAATCATGCCGTTTTATAACCACTTCCGTGTAAACAGCCCTAAATTCGCCACCTCCTCTCCTCCCCCCAAAAAACGATCAACACTTTCCCTAGAAACAATGTCCCCAACGAAATTTAAATTCCAGTCGCCTTTCCCCAATCCACAAGGGTAACTTCTGAACTTCAGCTTCTCTCACCTTCAGCTAATTAATTCTCAGCCTAATCAGGAAACGTGAGGTAACAAAGCCAAAAGTCACGTTCCGTACGTGTACCTGATTTACCTTGTCCCCTCTCTTCTCCCCTCGATACGCAGTCGAGCCTCGCTCCTTTCTTAAACTTTCGCTATTTTCCTAGGTGATAACATCGCAGCACAATGATTTGCATCCTATTGTGAGCGCATTGTTTCAAAAAGGGAAAGACCGACCCTTTTCCTTTCTCCTTTCTCTTTTCTCCATCCAGGGCTGGCTGGTGCTGGGATGCTCGGCTCGTCACATACAGCAGAGAATTAACACAAAATCGCGTACAATTTGTCGTGTGTTTTGCAAGCATGCAAATCCTGCAAAGGGGGTGTCTCAATGGGGCTCATTCATTCTGTACGAGAGCCAGTGACGTCGTCAAGCAAACATAATAAATCCTTGTCTAACTCCCATCCTTGGCCCCCGGTGCAGGGATGTATACTTCACAAGTCTTCACGAACCTTTTATGTTAAGATGACATTGCTCAAGAGGAAATAAAGTGAACCCCGGCTTGTAGCCTGTAAACTTGAACAAAAATCCTTGCTTGCTTGCTTGCGCGCCCTTAAGGATTCCGACTAAAGCAGCGCCACCTGCAAGTTGCCTTAAATTTGCGGCAACACGCAACAACCACAGCTCAATACCTCTTCCACCTACTGCAGGCTCAAGGAGTGCGCGCCTAGAAATAAGGATGCAGTTCATAAGTGCTGCACTTTTTATTCAGAAACGACTCAGAAACAAACGCCCGACCCGCGCTCACAAAAAAGAAAAAAAACTTCTTTTTTTATTATTCTTATTCTTGCCTGACAGGTGAGCCCACTCTGTGCACAGCCTTAAGCTGGTGACATATCCAAGCCGTACATGCATTGCATTCGTTGACAGATAATGTAGAAGTGTGTGTATTCAAATGCGAGCTGACGGAATATCCCGTGAGTGGAAGGCATGCCACGCAAAGGTCGGGCTACTTTCAACTTTTTCTGCATTGCCGCATTCGAGATAGCACACACAAGCATAAGCACACAAACACATGAACACGTTACTTAGATTTTCGGGCTATGTGTGACAGCCGGCACGGAACGCAAACCATGTAATTATATGTCAGACGAAATTCGCCGGATTTCATGGAGCCTCTGAATGCAATGCATGTACGGCTGGGATATGTCACCAGCTTTAGACCGAGGAGCTGTCAGCGAGAATTTCCTTGCACAATTTTTCCCCGAGACTTCAAGAGGCATAGTCCGCACACCATTCTGGCATTAACGAGGTATTTTTTTTCATTCATTTTAGCCACAATGAAGTGCTAAATGGCGTTTGCTACGCGACTATGCTATACTAAAGGCCTTTTCAGCTCTCAAAAGTGCACGGAAGTAGTTAAGGCCTGATAGTGTAGTCCTTTTGCTCTCCTGTTTATCCTGCGATCAATGAGGACTCTCCACTGTGAATGCACAGGCCTTTCAACGCGAGGCATGAATAGTGTTTCGTAAACAAGTTGCAAATTGCACTACAGTCTCTCTCTCTTTAGTCCCACCCGCCGCGCCGTTCCTTGCACCCAGCAGAAAGTGTAGACGAGAGATTTTGAAGGAGTTTGAATTTTAAATGACCGCAATTTGAATGGATAACCAAAGGCGACAGCTGTTCAAGAGATTTCACAATTGCAACTACTTGTGTGTGGGGACTTGGTGCTTCGGGTTTGTTATTTTTGATATAAATTGGATTAAATTGGAATAGGGAAAAATAGTAACGAGTGATAAGGACAGTTCACGCCAAAATATAGAAAATCCCCTCCATTATAATAAATGTCAGGTTCGGTGTTATCTAGAAGCATCTTTTTGGCTAGGTGAGTAGGTTAAGAACTAGTCAAATACGTTGAGTAAAAACATCTCATAAGGAAAACGTGTAAAAAATTATTTCATTTCTATTCCTTTTTTCCCTCTTATATTTTATTACCAAAAAAAATAATTAAACCCAAAACTAAAACGTTCTCATAGGTTCATGCATTCGCTTATTCAATGTTCCTTTGAAAGCTTTTCGTATAATGTGATGTCATAAAAGCTCAATGAAAGCTTTTTAATGTTACGCCATAAAAGCTTTATAATTATACACCATAAAAGCTCAATGAAAGCTTTATAATGTTACGTCACAAAAGCTTAACGAAAGCTTTATAATGTTACGTCATAAAAGCTCCATGAAAGCTCTAATTAATGGAGGTTGTATGTATCTAAGCTTTTTTAAATGGAACTTAAGCTGTTGTATTGGAATGTGGTTGTCGCAGTCTTTTTGGTAGTAGTTGTTAGACATAGTGTACTGAAATGCTTTTTATTTTATAGGGAATAAGCTAAGAAATGTATCGGTTGTCTAAAAACACCTTGAGAGTTGACGCTCCATGGCAATATTATGCAAATTTGGAAACATGGCAGTGACATAAGCTTGGGGTGATTTTAATACTATAACTACTTCTCTTTTTAATGGTCGATGGATAGAATCACAAACCATAAATGAATCTCCTGAATCTAATTCGACTGAAACGTCACTTTCCTCAACTCAATCGACTTGTGTCGTGACGACTCGACTTTCAGCACGGTAGGGGCGTCATTGTCGACAGATCCGAACTAGCCATCGAAGTGAAAAACACGTCAGGTAGGGATGGACTGTCGGAACAATCCGGCAGGTCATGGCTAGTATTCAGGTCTAGTTCGGGCGCTGACCCTCTCGAGGTCTCGTACCCTAGCGCCCTAGCGTCTCGCACAGCTCTATTATTGTGCAGCCAACCGAATTTGAGGCAGAAGACTTGTCGATTGAGGGAAAGACAGTTCTAGAAATAGTAACCCTCAACAATTCCAGCATTTTTCGCCTGGGCGTGTGGGTTAAGATGTTCGCAGTTGGTCAACACAGGTCATGATCATTAGGTAGTTGAGGTAGAAGTTCGGTGCAGGCTAGATGAGGCAAAGCGGTATCCAGTTCAAGTTCCTTTTATCTTGCTGCCAGTTCTCGACCCAGACCAAGCGTCTCGCAGGGCAGATCAGTAAATTGTTTTCCAAAATGACCGAACCAAGGATCGCATTCAGGTTTCGTTGGACGATGCGTGCAAAAAACTCGGCTGGCATTCATTGAGGCAAGCGATTGGCTAGTGTTGGCATTTTCGTCGCGTACTCCTAAAAAGAGACGCGTAATTGTTTATACTCGAGCATCTCTTTCCAAAGGTCATGATCGGTCTACAAGAACCCGAATTGCTTCAGCAAGCCTGCTCTAGAATCCGACCAGCGGAGACTAGGATTATCACGCCGGAAATAGACCCAGTACTACTCTTCGGCCCTATCCGACAGCAAGGTCGCTTTCAGAGTCATGATCATCCCTGGCTAGATTATCTTCATTATAGAGAAACTTCTCTGCGTGGATATCGCTAGGCTTTCTCGAAAATTTTAGTTTCCAATCGTTTGAACAATCCAAGGGTTTTCAGAATGAGAGTAACTTTTTCACGGACCGTAGGACACTAGTTCCGTGCACTCCCACTAGTTGGCTATAATACCTACCGCACTAGATAAGCAAAATCCTGTTACCAGAATGGGTAGTTACTCCCTTCACAAAGCATAGCCTGACCCAGCCTGATCTCGGTAGCCTAGAGAGGTTAAGGCGCGACTACCGATCCAGAGGTCTGCGGTTCGATTCCACTTCGTGGTATGGTATTTTGTGCCTTCTGCCATTGTCTCTGTATGCCTAATGGCCAGAAACTTAATGACGATGGCTTGTCATTCTTTTTATTCGTCGGAATCGGCCTCATGTAACTCTGGGAATGTTGGAAATGGTGGAAAGTTGGGACAAGTGCATTGTTTCGATGGATGCGGAAGGGGATTCGAATTGGTTATTTGACACTTATAAATTCCAATCGCCTTGATGCAACTTAAACTATGTTTTAATGAAATAATCCACATGTTTCAACTTTTGAGTATTGTTACACAAAATTGTGCTTATACTTTGTGCTATTTTATATGAAGTCTTATCCTCAACACTACTTGCCAAGCAGAACTTAGTTTTCCACTCTAAAGTTTTATCTCACAAACACATAGAACAAAATGAAATGTGAAATTCGACTCGAAGGACCGATTTTGTACAAAGTCTGTCGCTTGCCATAGAGGAAAAACCCATTTTAGAAGGAAGAGAGCCTGTTTTTTTTTTCGAAATAAAGCCACAACCACACAACTGTTACGCAACACAAGACACAAGTAAGTATTTATGCCCCGAAGACGACAATGTACAAAATTCTAATTTTAAACTGTGCGCCCCCTGGCAGTACCCGAAAGTATGTTAAAACACACGAACTTTGTGGGTCTCCACTTGGTCCTTTCTTGGTGTCAAGATGACAACTCGCACAACAGAACTTTTCCCAACGAGAGAGAGGAGCTTCCTTTGGGATTTTGTGTACATCTGGTTCTGCTGTTTTCTGTCATCCTCCGCCCTCGTAATGAAATAAATACTAGAAGAGAAGCTGAGAAATAGAAAAAAAAACAGGAACGAACGCACACCACACAAGGCGTCAACATGCCTATTCTAACATGAACGAAATCCTCCCAGGACTAAGCCGTGTCCTGTACATGTCCGAATGGAGGATGTATTCCATAATGCCGGAAGGCCTTATTCTAAATGTTGCCGAGGGTGGAATCGTTTTTCTACACGGCTCACTTGTTCGCTTTTTTCCCGGCTTATCCTTGGGATATTTATTTCCGCTCGAATACGGCTTATTTCAATTCATTCCAAGGAAGAAAAAAATCGTCCTTTTTTCTTCTTCTTCTGAAGAATGTGTTCTTAGGCTCCTGTTATTTGGAAGTGTCGTATTCCTTTGGCTGGCCATCGTCTACCATAGATTGGCGTACATAGATCTTTTGTGTCGTAGAGAGGGTGCCTGTCTTTATATGTAGTTTACTTACTACAGCGTCCCCCTTTTTCTATATTTTACTTCTTTTATTCTCTGCATACCAAAAAAAGGGGTTGGGGATGGTGGATTTACAAAACAAATGCTGCCCTTAGGGGAGGACTGGAAAAGAGTATAGGGAAAATCGATCTCTTCAAGTCTTGTTGTTATGTGGATATAACAAGGGTAAATTTTCATTTAAATAGGTGTAGGAAAGCGCCCGGGGATGTGTGATAAACGCGTTTTTAATCCCTTGTAGGATTTCGTGTATTTCTTCGTTCTTTTTGTTGTATGTGTGTGTATGTGAAAAGATCAAGGTCGAAAAAATAATTAAGTGAAAACCTTGAAATAATATTCATAGGCAGTCATTTTGTTATTTTTGGGTTTTTGTGTAGAAGGGGAGAGTTTAAAAACGGAAAAGGATAAATGTTAAAATAATACCCTCAGATTATAAATTGCGTTGTTGGAAATGAGGTACTCATTCATTGGTATTCCAAAAGGGGTTTTCCTTCTTGTTAAATGGCGCCGCAGTCCTTGCAGGATTCAGGCCTTTTAAAGTCTTTTCTTTTTCGTATTCTACGTCTTGTTAGTTCTCTCCAGTTTGTCTCCTAGTACGTCATCCATCCACATGTTTCCTGCTTTACTTTCCTGTTGGTCTACTATTGAAACTCCGAGCCATTATTCTTTTTTCCGCAGTTCATACAACATGTACGAGCCATCGTGGTCTGCTCAGTGCGCCATTATATTTATTTCGTCATACATTTCTTGAAGATTTGCGTTAGTTCTAATGCGACATTCGTTTTGTAGTACGTCTACGTATACATGATGAGTTGAACTCAAGTTGAACCCGAGTCCAACTGCATTTAGACGCTAGTCGAGTTGATTTAGGGTCGACTTAACTCGACTCAGCTCTGCTACCTGGGTTCAGCTGAAGTTGTGTATATAGACGCGAGTTCAGTTGAAGTCGAATTTAGTTTACAGCAGCATCTCTATGTTTTGTTTGTGATTTTAACCTCAACTCAACTATTCAACTCATCAGGTATACGTAGTATGGGAGCTAACCAATCATCATCAAATATTTCTACCTGGTAGTCTATTTGCTTAGTCAATGTCCATGCCCTAGGTCCATGTGTCTTTTGATTTCTTGGTTTGTTTGAATTGGAACTAAGTCCATGATGCGTCTATGGATATCGTCCTTCGTCTTAAGCATTCATTCTTAAGCACTGTTTCTAAGGTATCTATAACTTCCTATTTCCAATCTATGATAGTAGTCAAATTGATGCCTCGTTTCAGCTGACATGACTTTTGTCCGAGGAGTTCGAATTTGTATTTGTCGACCATAACTGTACGAGCAGTAGCTTGGTGATGACCATAAGCCGTACGAACTTAACAAACTGTTTCCACGATATTTTTACCATTTTTGTAGGTAGTGAGTTTGCATTATCTCAATGCATTTTGTGAGTGGGTGTCGATCCATATCGGGAAAGCTCCTAGTTTTACCTGTCATAATGACAGTTGAGTGTTGACAGTTCAAAAATGGCGCGAAATTTAAAATCACACCTCTTGTTGAAAGACCTTTTATATGGATACGGTTTATGGTACGAACAAGAAATTTTTGTCAATTAATCCTACGCTAACGCATCCAATTCGAGTTGACATCAAATGAGTGCTGCAGATGCTTTCACAAACTACTCTCTGTTTCGTTGTCTCCATAATAACATCTAAGCAGTTCACATACAACTAGGTAGCATTGAAGTGAATATAAAACTCCTGCTTTTTTACAGAGCCTTCCAGGGGTGACGGAGATGGTAGGAAAAGTTCATACGCACTTCGGCTTCGGGTGGTGAAATACACACCCAAAATAATTCATGAACACTTAATAACACCCTAGCACGTTAGAATGCTCAATATACCGGTTTTGGTTCGATTATACAGGTCAAGCAGCTTGGACGTGATTAGTACTCAGTTGGGGGACCGAATTGTTAATGACACTCACGTTTAAAATTATAAAGCTTTCGACTCCGTCGCAGTTATTTCTCACATATCCATACCAAAAATCTGAAATTGTTCGGCTTCTTCTTTTCACTCACGATCGAGGAGCAATCCCTATAGGGCCTCATCTGTATCCGCCCACCTTCGAAATGCTAGTCCGGCATAACCCCATAACTAAAGTACTAAAAACCATATAACTCATCAAACTCAACGAAAAATTCTCTGCCGTAAGACCCACGGGGTGTGGTAGCGGGGAGACCCAACCTCCGCTGGAAGGATTGGTAGACCAGGACACTCAGAGTTTAGGGATGCCAAACTGGATGACATCGGGTCAGAAGGTGGATAGAATAGTTGAAAGCTGAAATTTGTTATTTGACTAACAGGTTAAGATACTGAATGTTATTAGACTGATGGTAGAGCCCGGACCATAAAAGAAGGGAAAATTAGCGCCACATGTGGAATTGTGATTGAAGATTTAAATGAAGCGGTAGTTTGTGTTTTTTAATAAAACAGAGTATGACGTTACTCGTTTGTGGAGACTTGATACCCCCACCGAATATGGAAGCAGTGATTTTGAGATTCCCTTCTTTTTTTGGTGCGGCCTCTACCAGTTTTTAACAATTTTAGACGCCTTACCGTTTTCTAGAAGTACAGGGTGTCCGCTAGTAAATTTTATACTATGAATCGGATTTGCGTCGACTGGATTTGCGGTGGGCAGATGAGGAGTATCTTTCGAAGCCGGAATATTGCAGGTCAGGCATGAATCAATAGACGAATCGCGGTTGAGGCGTATTTCGTAACTAAGAATTTGATAATTGGATCAAAGTAGTAAGGCATCGTTTTTGATTGCAGTTCGATACTCGCTCATCGAAGCAATTGATATTGGTGTGGATAAAGAAAGCCCAGAGAGAAAAAGCCTATTGGAAATCAGCCTCCTTCTGAACCTTCAACTTCTATAACGACCCCAGAAAATGTTAATTACGTGAGAGATGAAATTAGCAGAATATGCGTTATTTGAGCACACAACAGCAGTTCATCAAAAGCCCCTCCAGAGCCGGAAGATCACTGTTTGTTGCGCAGTTTCCAGTAAAGGCATCATTGATTCTTGGCGAACGTGAAACCGTCACTGCAGAACTGTACTTAACGATGCTGGTGGGAGTTTTATACCGCAGCTACGCAACTATGTTGGCTACAAAAACAGACCACATTTCCAGTAGGAATAGAGAAACTAAGGAGCATTTTTCCGGGGAAATCAATCGGAAATCCTTCGGTGACATCGACTGATCCCCTACATCAGCAGTTGGCAACCCAAATGCATTGGCGTGCCACAAAACCGATAATTAAAACTAATGCACATTAAGCGTGTAACAAAAAAAATCATTGTAAAAGAAAATTTTATTTATGTTGTAAAAGCTTTTCACAAAGCAGCTTTAAGCTCACATACAGGGCGGCCCGATCAAGACCATACATTACTCAGTCTGACTGTGAGGACTTGAGGCAACCGCCTGACAGGCCATGAACTGCAGGTGACTTCATACAGACAGGCGAAGACGACGGCAGGTTGTTAATTTAAGTGAAAAAATCGACATGGCCTCAACGAAAACTTCAGACTGAATAGAAGTGCGGATCTTCAGGCTCAGACTGACGATAAAAACCTACAGTCATAAATATTTTTGGCAGTTTTTCTGGCCTTCAGGCGATATCCAGTGGCGGCCGTTGAGCTTGTGGTGATGCAGGTGAGAAACCTTCAGGCCACGGCCTGCCGGCGGCCCGTATGTGAATGACTGAATGGGGGCCTTTTACCAACTTTCGAGTAAACTTACATAAACTTCTCTCCTGTCATCTACATTTCGAAATTTTAGACATACCAAAACGAGGTGGAAAATGATTATCACAGCCTCAATCCTGGATTTTGTCAGAGATAATCTTGGTTGATGTTTCTGATAAAATTAAGGATTAGCTTCGTTGATGCACATGGCCCTAAATAAATAATTTTATTTTATGTTAGATTTTTATTATTAGTTAAAGTGGAAATTCTGCCGGCGGACACCCTGCGGAACTTGCTTTTTGAATTTCCTACTTATAGGACCCTACACCCTCTATATGCTCTGACTTCAATTAGTAAATTCCTAATTGCTTATCCTAAGAATAAATCTTTAAAATTCCCAAAAAGCACGAAGTAATCCTGAGATTACCATGATTTTATGCGGCAAATTACTAGCTGAACTGAAAAAGGTTAAACAGCGAAATCCTTGAAAAGGATTGTCCCGTCTCAGCCAAATCCTAATGAAATGGAAGATGGCAAAAAGCGCGATTTTATTAACAGTTCCAAAAATTCTCGTCCTTTCTGCTCCACCGTCTCTTTCATTAATATTATCAAAAGAAAAAGAATAAATAAAAATCACAACAACAAAAAAATATGCTTATCGCTCTTTGATTTCCATTTCGGTTTCGTCCCTTTGATGTCTCCCCGTGCATCCTTCTCCTTCTCCAGAAAAATATTAAAAGTGAAAGTTGAAAAAAGGATGTTTTAATCAAGATCTCCCGAAAATCTCGAGCATCTCTCGTTCTGGAAAACTTCCGTAAATATTAAGAATTTCTCCCGCCATCGCCCGTTATCTGCAAGTGAAGGACTCTACTTCCTCCACCTACAGCCACATTTTCGGGAAGGATACTTCCCTGCTTTTCATATAGTCGTCTGCCAGGATGGGGTGGGTGTATCCTAGGCGAGGAATTGAAATTGATCTCAACAAGTTGCAATTTGCCGGAAGCATTTTCGCCTCATCCATAGCCCACCGCGCCGCCGATGCCGTCGGTCGTCACAGTCGATGGCGGATGAGGTGGTGGTGGCGGCGGTGGTGTAGCAGAGCTGAAATTTTCCTAGGGTTGAAATGGAACCACTGAAAAAAAAGTATAGAAGAACCCCATTAAGTCCTTGAAACTTGCGAGTCCAGACGCAAGGATATTTATGTGTGTGAATCCAACCGTGCAAG
Source organism: Thereva unica (assembly GCA_949987705.1). Taxonomy (NCBI): domain Eukaryota; kingdom Metazoa; phylum Arthropoda; class Insecta; order Diptera; family Therevidae; genus Thereva; species Thereva unica. The sequence goes on from OX465284.1 coordinate 108,355,334, forward strand.
TGAAAGGGAAAATCATGGGAGGGAGCCGAAATTTAATTATTTATCCTAAATCCTTGGAGGTGAATTTCTTGTATTTTTTTCCTTTCAGACATTTTGTTTCTTCCTTGATTTTTTTTCCTTATTCCTTTTAAGGAGTTGCTAGGATCCTGTTTCGGGGATGCTAGAAGAAGCATCACAGATGAGACTTTTCTCATCGTTTATCCTATTTTATTTTGAGTCGATGCCACATAATGGCGGAAGTTTTTTTCCAGTGCCTCAATCCCGAATCCTGTTTATCTTTCACATTCAGGACCCAGCTTGACCACTTCTGTTCTAGGGTAACATAACCCCACGCCCTCGAAATCTTTTTTATCCTGATAACTCGCTGCGGTTGAAAATTCATGGATAAGTTTTGATGTTGGTATATACATACGAAGACCCATCGATTTTCCCATATAACACCATATGCACACTGGTAGTGGTGCGATATCATATCCAATTTTCCCACTGTTTCAAATGAGACTCGGGTATATATCCGCTTTTATCCACATCCAATGGGGTGCAGCTTTTAATCCCAATTTACTTCATAACGTCGGGACAGGTGTGAGGCATTTTCGGTGAAATTTTTGGGGTTGGATAAGGATGCTTACTTTCTATCCCCCCTCCACCCAAAAACGCTGAGGTGATGATATGATATAATCCGTATACCAGTGGGATATTAACTTTATGCCAGTGTATGTATATTTTTCATAGGTGTATGTGTGGGTGTGTGTGGTTTAGTCAAAAATTTTCACAACGAATTTAACCAATTTACAAAATTTCACTTTAGAGCTGTGAGCTCTTGTAAAATTCTCGAGTTCATTTAATTTTTAGCGCTTTCAATGAAATGGTCTGTGTGTGCTCAAAATGGGGTGAAAATTGTATTTAAAATTCACTTTGTTCAAGGGTAGTTTTATGTTTTATATGATGCTGTGATTAATGGGGAGTGTGACAGCTATTTGGACAAGGAGATGCGATCTCACCAATACTTTTTATCATTACTTTGGAAGCAATCATGCACTAGCGGCGTGGAGATGAATGAGAAATATCAGCGGTTCTAGCTAAAGCCAGGCGGCGCAGACTATGCGACTATGATCTGTAAGACTTAAAAGATATATCCAGACTATTATTGGTCGGAGCATTTATAAGCTTCCTTAAGTCAACTGGATGTCTTTAAATATCCGCGACAGACCATTAAACAACCAACATACCTTTACTTTGCCCCATCAAATCGGCGAGCCCAATGGCTAATTGGACATCCGGTCGCACTAGCAGCAACCCTACACATAATCTAAATGGAGAAAATAGTAACTGCCCAAGAAACAGCGCAGATATTTATAAAACGGAAATACTAGAAAAAGAACGTTGATGGTATTAAAAGTGCGACGTCATAAAAGCTCAATAAAAGCTTTTTAAAGTGACATCATAAAAGCTCTATAATGAGACGTCATAAAAGCTTAATGAAAGCTTTATAATGTGTCGTCATAAAAGCTTTAACTACTTGTTGTGGCCGTTTCTAAGCTTTTTTTGTATGTAACTTATACCCCGGCTTCACCGGCCTTAGTTTAATCAAGTTCATTTCAATATGCAAAAGTGGCTTCACCGGCATTGTTCAGTTCAGAAAGCTTCGTGTGTGACGTATTATTTTTGAAAGCTCCTTTACTGACGTCTATTTATTTCAGTTTCCCAAATCAAAGTGTATAAATGGAGGTACAAGTTTTACTTTCACTTATTAAAAGTCGCCAAGAAAGTGCTACTATGTGCGAGATAATGGCTAGCATTTTATACTTCCTTTTTTGATCCATGTTTATTTTCTCAAAGCTCTTACTTTAACTGTCATGGAATAACGTCAAAACAATTTCCAACAAAATACATCAGCTGACATGGAAATATTCCAATTTTTTACTCTCTTTTGAGCGAGCTTTTACTTTGAAACTCAATTTCATTTTCTGTAGGCCCAAAGCAGGCTTTTTTTCCTGACTTTAAAATGTGAAAAATGTATGGGAAATCAGGAAATTTTAAAGTACTGTAGACTAATTTGCTCGAACTTGCGAAATTTTGGCGGTGAAGCCGGGGTATTAAGCTGATATATTAGAATATGACTGTTGCAGTATTTTTGGTTGTTGTTAGACAAAACGTATTGAAGTGCTTTTTATTTTATTAGAAGTGGATTATTGAAGCAATTAAATTCATCGGTTGTCAAAAGACCCTGAGAGCTTGGTGATGGATGATAAAATGTGCAATGTGCAAAGGCTTTTACGATAGACATCATTAAAACACAACGATAATAAGACCTGTACTACTATATGGTTGGGAAGGGTGGACAATGAAAGACGTAGACGAGACTTAGGTGTCGCCCTTGATACTACCATACCACGATCTCTTCTACGTCCTAGTGCATTGTCTAGTTATAAGCTCAGCTCGAAAGCTAGAAAAAGAATGTGTGAATGCGTCCTGGGTCAAACAATCAGGTCTGTGTCACATACTATAAGACGAGCTTCTGATCTTGTTCAAGTGGTCTGGGCTACAGAACTGAGTTATAGCAGGAGTGATAGTACAATGGCCCAATTGTAGAAGAACGTGTGGTCTGATTAAGAATTATGTACAATACCCACCCAGGGAACAGAGGAACAATACAACGTTTTCTTCGTAGTTGAAAACCTTTTCTAAAAGAGCTTAGGATGTGTTTCGAAGCGGTGACCGACTGGATCTAGAGCCAATCTAAGCAGTTCCTGTTCTTACTAACATCACGGTTACAAATCGGTGTTCTTTCAACGCCAATGTTATCCCCTACAGTTCTTGGACGGGGCTGCAGTTTGTACCTACCGACTTAACCCGTCAGTGGTATACAATAGTGCTGTTGGTAGGTGCCGCTGATAACATTGAGTCGTTCCAAGACGGAAAGTGCTGTTTGGTTTGTTGAAGTGGTGAGGCCCGCTTACTCTGTGCTAACCTCCAATTAGCACTGTTTTGAGAGCACTCATTCTCATGACCTTTAGTACGGTTTTTAGATACAAGAACTGTGTCAAGTTCGATGTTCTATTGGTATATCCTAAAGCTCGTTCAGTGCGTGGCTGCCAAATGAACTGTGCCTGACTTTGGCTAGTGACGGTCATTTGCAATCACACTCTCGCTAGTTCACACGACTTCCAAATCACTGAAATTTCTGCTTGGAAGCCACTGGATCCATCCGGAAGCCTGAGTATTTTGGCTATATTGCAAGAGCAAGAGGAGACTCCGGCACCTACTTTGCAGTTCATCTTCGAACTATCTGTGTCATGCCCATATCTGCTAAAACGTGCCTGATTTTGTACTCCTGTCTTGGTATTTTGAACGTGAGCTTTTTACTCAACTCCAACTTTGGGGTAATGTAGTTTGTGGTGGTTGGGATCAACGCTCCATCAAACATACATACCATGGTCTTGGTATGGGTTTCTTGCCAGTACCCATTTCTTTGAGTCTGACGGCGCTACAAGAGGCTAGGTACTGAAGGCCGGGATGCACGAGGCTAGTTATTCAAGCTAGGTTAGCAAGTTAGCAGCTCTGGCTTCGGGTTAACTGTACGAGCTTCATTTCTAGACTACATAGTAAGCCCAGAGAGTTTAAGCTAGAATTTTTTAAATAGGTTTTAGAACTGAACGACTGAACAGGGTGCAGAATTGCCTCCATAGTACGAGTATTCACTGGAAGTGCCGCAAAAACAAAACCAACACAAAAACATGATTGAAAGTCACCTGTAATCAACTAAATCCTTACACGCCAAAAAAATTTAACCACAGACCCACACAGGTGAGTAAACACAAATTCATTCATCACACCTTGAAATCCATCCAATTCCATGCTTCTTTCCAGTTATTTTTATCTCCCACGCTACACACCTGTCTAAAATGTGTGTATAAAAACCACATGAACTCCTTTTTTCCCGCGTGCCGCCTGACACCAACCACATTGCCATGCCGCGCGGTATATCTCCATCTGTAGAAACATTACAACCTGCCACAGAGTAATTAGTCTGTCATTGATGGATAGCTTGAGCGATGTCTCAGGAGCATAAAGGACATGAGTATCTGCATTAAGCCGGCAAATCGCGCGCAATCCATCTTTGTTAGCAGATGTGCCGCGGGTTATTATAATGGGATTAGCATAATTTATGCAGCGATGGTGTAAACTAGACTAGACTAGATGCTGAGACGGAGAGTGTCGATATTAATTATTGTTGTTAACATTTTAAGGTAGAAAGTAGAGAGGAGGGATGAGGGGGTGGGAATGTAGTGTTGATGGATCCATGTTTGAAACGATGCATTCAAGTGCAATCTTTCAATCTTTCCCCACATAAAACCCGAGTGAGACTCGTATTCATCAAAGTTAATTAACAAAAATCCGAGTCGAGTCTGAATAGTCCGAATTTTTTGCGGTAATTGATAGTCACTTTCACCGGCTCAGTCCCACTATCTCCGCCAGCAGCCATGAAAGGCCATCACCTTTGCAGCCCCGATTGCCGGTGTTAATTGCCAGCGACTGTGGCACTTGACATAGAAATATTTTATAAACGACCCGCCGGACAATCCACAGCGAGCCCCATGCCCACTGCCCAGCGGTGGCGGAGTCCCCCCCGTCCGCCGATGATGGCAGCCGGAAGAGTGCGCTTCACTTGATTGTGTTGATTCTGATTGGTACCAATGAACACACTCAGCTTGATGGAATCCGTCATGGCTAATCCAGTCCCGAGCCGGGCAGCAGAGACAGCATCGCCAGCAGCACTTCCGAGATGATAGCTTAATTGGACAAACAGTGACGGAGAGCGGCATCTTTGTTCCAATATGAACAACAGACGAACCATCGCAGCCGGCTGCAGAGCTGTAATTGAAAATATCTTCTTGAATGCCAGCCACACGATGTAGCTCTGGAGCTAGACGGCAGCGGTGCACATTCCAGGGGCACCCAGGGGAAAAGCGATTTGCCGCTTTCAATTGTCTTGAGTCCGCCCTGAAGCCACAACAAAACCCAATCAACGGTCATCAAACACACGGTGCGGAACTCAGCTTCGGTCTGGATAGCAGCAGATGACATAATCGTCGCTTGTTTGCATTTCTAATTGATTTCGCTCGATTGGCAATAGCAGCTCTGGGTGAATGTGGACGTCGTCGTCATATCTTCGCACTACTCCCAACAAGTCGCAGTACAGCATTCATGCAAACGTACAGTCCAACTATTCATATCCACTAGCAATACACATTGTGCTCCAATCACCAGTGCATTGTGGGTCGATATCAACTCACCGGACCCCGAGTTGTTGTGGGTGACTGCAGTGCACACCGAAGAACAATATATCGCCGCTGTCCGCGTACAATGAACCTTCGGAGAACTCCCAGGGTTCCTCCGGTGGCCACACAGTATAAATATAGACCAACATCTGCCGAAGTTAGAGATAAAAATACACACTATTTGTGCCTCCGTGTCGCTTACGTAACCGGGGGATTACGCTCAATGGAGAACGGATAACTTCTGATGTAAGCAAACAAAAACCGCCCGACTTGTTCCCCATTGGGGAGCGTTCCGAATGTGAAGCTGGAAGCAGATACCTTGACTTTAGACAGATGCTTTCTATCTGTCTCTGTTTCTCCCGGTTTGTGCTGCTGGTGCGGGACCGGACGGGGGTGTTTGTTTTAGACTAATTTAAACTTTAGTGGCGGCTTTAAGTGTGTAAATGGTCCTAGTATTGTTGTAATTAGACGTGATTTATTTTTATGGAGGTGTTTTCTTTATGGGATAACACGAGATCGAATGCAGGAATCGAAAGAGACTTTTGCTGGTGCTGGTGCACACTGCTGGAGGATTGGTAATGTTTTCGGGTGGGGTTTTAAATCCTTTTAATCCTTGCAGTTTTTTTTTGGAATTATTTTATTCACTTTTTGTTTCTGTTTTATATTTTATAAGTGCTCCGCGAACTTTGGGGTATACTACCACCCCAGAGGTCTGTGGTGCGATTTCACGCAGTCTTACCTCGAGATAATGTTCTTTGTATTTTCTCTCTTTACAGAAACTCCCTGTTAACACTGCACCCTGAATTAACATTTATGAAGGATATTATTCTCAAGCCAAAGTCTCCTTAAATACCTCCTTGGAGACCTTCAAACGTCCAATTCTCCATAGAAAATACTTTATGGCGCAAAGTCCGGCAATCAGACCAATTCTCTTGGTGCGCCCCAATAGTTCTGTAATCGCGTTCAAGAGGCAGCTCAGGAAGATACAAATCGGATTTTTTATGTGAAAGTCTAAGCTTAGAAATCACCCTTTGTACTGCAAGTCTGTCATGACGTTCTTGTCATGGTATAATATTGGGTAGCAAGCTTATACCTCGGCTTCTCCAACCTCAGTTCAATAATCTTCAGTTCAATCCACATAAGTAGCTTCAGGGGCTAAACTTCAGTTCATGTTCAGTTCGTTTTTGAAATTGCTGTTGCTTTTTCGTCAGAAGTTAGAAATGCAAAAGCTCACTGGAATGATATTCCATTTGAACGAGTTAATACGTTTAACTTCAGTTCGAGTCCAGTTGGGCGAACGGAGATCTGTTTTATCTTCTGTTACAAATTGTAACCGAACTGAGGTTATTTTAAAGTTCAGTTCCGCAATTTGCTTGAACTTACGCAGCTCGCCCGGTAAAGCCGGGATATTAAACTGAAAAAGAGGAAAGGTCGAGTTGGCGCGGATTTCCAGTGCTCGATATGATTAATCACAGTCCGATATTCAACAGCCCTCTTTGTCAAGCTAATGGGTGTTTCAATATTCCGAACTGACGAATTCAGTGTCAGAGACGTAGGATTTTAAGTAGTTTAATCCTACTTAAGTTTTCGCAGCTGAATGCCAATATAGTATGATAGAGAATAGCTACGATATACAAGCTTACCGCTCCCAACTTTGCTCTATCATCCTTAATTTAGTCCCTACTGCCAATCCTAATTTGTACTCCCTCATCTTTTTTAGGTTGATAGACGATAAAGAACATCCAAAACCAATTAAGATGATCACAAATAAAGAGAATAAAATCGGGGTAGGACTCCGTAGTATGGCTCATCGTGCCCAACAAGGCAAAAAAGAAGAGGCTTTTGGAAGATCTGCGAAGGTGACTGCAAATATGGCCCAGCAGCACCAGCTCGCAAGGTAATCTGAGCGAGCTGAAAAAAATGGTAAGTAGGGTGAGTACCTTGTTCAAGGTGAAGTTGGACCAGGCCCTTCGGAGAAGGAAACGGGCGGGAAAGAAAATTCTGCTTGGACTAAGGTATAGTGGAAGAAAAACTGAAAAGCGAAAAAAGGAATATTATGAGATGCGCTTATTATAACTGCAGCAAACTCCGCCGTCGCCTGGTCCCAAGTCCAGGGTGTGAAAGGAGGAGGGTTGTCGACCTGCCGAATTGATCGTAAAAACTAGGCAAGAAACCGCATTTTTCAAAGCGGCACCGACAGCAGCGTATCCGTTGCGGGGATGTCCCGCTCGGACCGCCAGCTAACGGATCAAAGATAACTGCAGCAAGTGATCTTGAAGAAGTACAGATCGATTATTTCTTTAACGAACTTTGGGGAAGAGATCGCATCACGCAAACGCACAAGGGGGACCTTTTAGTGGAGCTGAAGAAGGGAGAAGAAAAAACGATGGATCTACAGCAAAAGATTATATCTTCGCCAGGAGAAACAGCGTAGCGATCTTTTCAGGCATGCAATCCGATAGCATTCCTGTTTTCTTATATGTTTTTCTTTAATAGCCACAGTTGCAGGCTTCCACCGTGAAGACCAAAGATCACTAAAGGCCCAAGATCGCCTCGGTGTTTTCATAGTGGACTCTCACATGCATTACAACTGTATGAGTCTTATTCAGGACTCGTACTCGTAAAGGAAAACTAAAAAGAGTGTTAACAGAAAATTGGGGCTCTCAGATGAAGCCTTGGAATCCAAAATTACTAAAAATGTGTTTACAAAGATTTACATAAATACCAAAATCAAAAAATTGCAAAGATTTACTACTGGATATTCCAAAATTGCACAAACTTTTTGACTTTGTAGTTTCTTAATGATATCTGGGCGTGATTCAGACCCGTTGTTGTCCATGAAAGTCTCTTACCTGGAACAAAAAGAAAGAAAAGAACATATTACTTATAAAATTTGATAATTTTTGTAAGAATAAAATATCTAAAATAATGGCAAATCAGTTAGTTTTAAAATAAAGCGATTCTTCTTCTTTATCCCTTCCCTATTTTATTTTATTTTCAAAATTAACCTTCTTTACACACAGAACTCTTTACAGAAAGTAGATTTTCTTCTTCTTCTTGTGTTTATTCTTCTCACATCCTCTTTTCCTATATCTATGACATATGTATATTAAATTAAATAGGCTAGCGCCATCTTTTTTTGATATTAATAAACCTTTGACGTTATTTAGAAAAGAATAAGTTTGCAACAAAAAAAAATTGGAATGGACGAAAATTTCATTCATTAAAACTCCCCAAAAATGATCATATCTCCACCACGAAACCATCTCCTATAGAATTATCTAAATGCAAACGTGTTTTCCTTAACGACAACACAAACAAATATATCAAAATGCAATCATGGCTGGCAAACAAAGATGAATTCCACGTTTTTTTTTTTACCTGTCTACGTTTAATCAAAAATTGGAAGCTTTTAATTTATTTAATTTACATAAACAACAGAGCCCACCGGTTCGGGTGCAGGTTAACCCTGTGTTGCCGCCCACAAATTTCCGGCAACACACAAACACACACGCACACACAATACAGAAAACGAAAATATTTGCCTTTGACCGGTTTACCTGAAAAACTCTGGCTACCGCTTATCTAGAATTACCTGTGCTCGTGCCTGCTTTGTGGGTATGTTGTTACCTGAAGCTTTTTGGCTCAATTCTAGGTCAACAATCAGCATTCAAAAATTCTTTGGCTTTTGTGAAATTGTTTTGTTGTGGGTATTGACGCAGGCGGCATACAGATAATGGGGAATGTTTATTAAAATACAGGGTTTCGGTGGAGTTCAGAGTTTGGAGGAATGACGAGTAGATAGCGTGGTGGCAGGTAGGGGGGTGATTATGAAATGTCAATTGTTTATGGTGTATTTTTACCATGTCAACATTCCGTGGATCCTGCGAGAGTGTAATGTTTCCCCGGACACTAATTCATCGGGGGCAATCTGAAAATAAACGCGAAGCACACACCCAGCAGCAGCACAGCAGAAGCATGGCAGTGTCAGAGGCGATGTCATCAGAGCTCAAATTTAGACCGTCACAATGCGCCTCGTTTGCTGAATTTCCCATGAGAAAATCGGAGCTGACTCGGCATTTTCTGTCGTCGTCGTCGTTGTTGGGTTGAATTTTAATTGAAGTCAAAAACGTATAAACAGACCACCACCACCAGAACCAGAACCAGCGAACGAGCTGGCGATGTGCAGTCGCTGCAGAATGGAAACTTGCAGCCAGCATACACCAAGGGCAGCAGCCAGACATACGGGGGTTACCCGGGGGGTAGTTATGGGGAAAATAGTGTGAGAACAAGACTCCTTGCGATCCTCCACTACTCTGGAATCGCCATCTGTGTAATATGGAATTTGCAGTGGAACTGTGGAACCCTTCGGGGCGTCCTGGAATACGGAAGGGTCCGCCTCGGGGGGTCCTGTGCTCTTTTTATGCTTTTTTCCATCCTCCAGCGTCGATAACACTTGCAGAAGCAGCGTCTAACAAAAATGTAGAAATATCCACCACCACCAACCACCCCCAACCTTGGCATCCCTGCTCAACCCTGCATACGGTCTCTGTACAATGCAAAGCTGCCACACGTAGTACAACAACCATAGTCTAGCGAGAGCTCTAAAGATATAGTCACAAAACTGTGGGTCGAGAGGCAGGTTGGAAAAGTCATTATATCAACAATCCCCAACCTTGGTCACTCCACTTGAAATATTTTGGTGGAGGGGGAATGAGAGGGCTTCCGACCCAGTATATGCCATACTCATATGAATCCTAGTGCGAAGCAGGGTTAGGGGTTGGGGGATGGACGATATGAGCTGTACTTGCACTTTCGCCCGCCGCCGCCTTTAATTAGTTCGACATCAAATATAGCAGCCGAGGTCATGTTTACTCGCTTTGATAGGTGAACATTGAGCGTGTTGTAGGGGATGCCAGGGGGTGGGGCAGGGCGGGTTGGTAAAGATTTGAACTTTGCGAATTAACTTTGGAGAAGAACACGAAATTTTCATTCTGGCATGGACAAGAGTTTAATAAAGCGAACGAATTGGTGACGAGGGGATATGGAATGACTCTTGGTATTTTGGGAGTTTTTGTTGTTGTAGATAGAAGGGAAAATGGAAATGCGAGCCTTCATTCGGAGGACGGTTGGAAACTCTAATTTAAGAACATCATAGGCTATCTCTCGCACCGACAGCAGCGTATCTGCTGTGGGGACGTCCTGCTGGGACCGACAGCTAACGGATAAAAGAAGGAAGAAAGAACTCCTCGTATCTTGAAACCTTTTCTATACTTCGAACTAATCTTACTACTAAACTAACACCCCCATTCTATAATTGTGACTAGTCACAAGTCACAAGCATTGGCAACTCGCACTTTGTTGTTATGAACTTCTCTTATTTTAATTGCTATGTCAATATTGACAGAAGTTACGTCTACTTCACTTCTACGTTACTTTTCATTTAGTATAAGCCATCAAGTTGAGTACCCCACACTTGTGATTGCGTTGTGACTTGTGATTGCTTTTAGAATATGGGAGTTAGCTTAGTACTGTCACTTAAAAAAGCAACAGGATACCAATAACGAACCCAGTCGCCAATAAGTTCGACAACTCGATCAGCACCTCGTATATACGCCTAGGTAGGTATGTGAAGGGCTTCCTCCATTGCGACCGAAGGCCCAATTACAGCTTGGTTCACAGTTTTGTTGCCACACTTCGTGTACCTTGTGTTCAGTGGTTGTGGAATTTAGGAAGCTTATCACTGATCGCCACGCCGCTGATCACTCTACTTGATCTCCAGTCTGTAGACCTCTTTTAGGTTTTCCAAAATGTAACTGCCTTAGCTAAAGACTCGCATTTATACAGGAAGTGAACCTGTGTTTCTCTCTCGTTCGTCTATGCACGTAGAGGTGCCAGAACCGTGAACCGTTAATAATCCCTAGATACACCGCTGCTCCAACGCCCTCTGACGTCTTGGAGCTATCGGTGAATATTCCTACATCGAACTTTCGTAGGACGTCTCCGTTTCTCCACACTCAGAAATGGATGAATTCTGATAGGCCGAAGAGCGGAAGCACTGGTAGGAAAACGGTCACTTGGAAATGGATATGTTTAAAGCATGTGCGAAACTTTGATACTATCCAAGCGGGAAAAATTCTCCACTACCTCTTCTAAATGGAGCAAATTTTCAGCGCTGCCAATATGCTCCTAAAGGAGTAAAATTGGAGCTCTAAGAAATTGTATAGGACAATGAAAACGGGTAATTATTTGGGTGACCATTACCGTTAGATTCGTTCTCATTCGATTACGAAAGTCAAGCAGCATTGCATGTGGTTTGTACTTAGTTGGGGGACCGCTGGATAAAGACACTCGCTTTTGGAAGCACCAAAATTTAACCTAAGTGAATAAAAATATAAAAGCTTTGCGACATCATACCTTATTGACATATCTTCGGGCCGATTTTTTACGCTTCGAAAACGCTTCTAAATGAGCATTAAAAGAGTTTTCACTCTGCGGATATGTAATTTTTAAAAAGTATGTAGAAGTGGTATGGAAATGAGCTCATTTCAAGCTTTTTAAGGAATGTTATAAGATTCATATTGCAGCATCCCCTCCATTTCCCGCTAGGGTGACACAGGAACTGAGTATGTAAGTTAAAATGGACGAGGTATAAACAAACGAACCTTGGTGAAATGTAATCTCTACCAACTTTGAATTTCATGCTGATTTGTGATGTTTATATTGTTCTGCCTGGTTGGTAAGCAGATTTTACCACAATCAATGAAGATTCATAACAAAATGCACAACGCTCAGTTCTTTTTCTTGTATTTTAGTTTCTCCACAGCAATATTGCAACATGAGTATGTAAAAAATCGTTTCAATTTTAATTTAGAAAAATATGACTTCCAAAAAAGGTCGATGCGTACTCTCCATTAACAAGCAACACACATAAAATATCGCAACATGCCATTCCACCACCTTGAATAAATACCAATCATTCATTAGTTAATCTTGAACTATTAAAAACTCTTCCAGAACCAGTATTTATGTTCATGGTCAAAATTCTAAACTCAAACAACAAAAAAAAAACCACAACGAAAAATTCGTCAAATATAATTTAAATATTTCAAGCCTCGAGGCAAGAAAGTTTGAGTAAGCAACGAAGGTGTTACACAGGTGAAAGGGCCCAAAACGTGACCCTTACTAATTTGCCAGAGAAAGTTTTTATAAATGTCCAATTGGCAATGAATTTATGTTTTTTTTGTTTGGGGAGGAAGATATTATTTTTTTGGTTATGTTTAGTAGGAACAGCGTGTTTGTAAGTCATTAACATTTCATTTCATTTTTTCAATGGACAAGGGTCATTCCAATGTTTTTGTTTATAAATTATTAGAAGATTTTTTAAATTGTTTTTTGTTTGTTTTATTTTTTTTAAATAATTTAACATCGAATTTCTATAAAAAAAATTTCAATAACAGTTGCCATTTTAAATTTCGTGTCATTTTTGAACTGTCAAAATGCAACTGTCATTGCAATGACATCTGCAAACCAGATTAAATATTGCGGACCTCACACATATACGCACTCTCCCCTTATTACTACGAAAATCAACTGGTCTAAGTCTCAGGGGCTTGTGTTCTCACAGCTTCTATCAGCTCTGTGTGTAAACTGAAGACAGTTCACTTAAGTACTGATCTAGTCCTGCCATGGAAGCATTAAAGAAGCATATGATCTTACGGTGCTATCCGAAATCTACGAACGAATGGAGGAACTGAAGTTCACAGATCAATTAACTCAACTCACTTAAACCTGATTGAGTCGGGTCTTAAACAGAGAACAAATTCAGTACAACGTATTGGTGCCCTTTGAAATAGAGGCCTTAGACAAGAAGATTCACAATCCTGCGTAATATTTAAGGTTGTATTAGAGAAAGCGGTACGAGAGGCATGTATCGAAACCAGAGGAACAATTCTAAATAAGTCTGTTTAGCTTATGGTATATGTATATATTAGGCTTTGAGGATTATCAACTGGAAAAGTAACCCGTAAAACTAGGAACGGTGGAAGACGATTCTTGAGGCGGCCAAGGCTCACAGAGAGCTGCGGCGTCAGTGATGAGGTTCTATCTGCAAAATCAGCTTCCAAATCTATGTGGTTCAGAACAAGTACCAACCAGACATCAACATCATAGAGCCCACACTATAAAAGAAAGGAAACGAGCACGCGTATTGAACATAAATAAGTCCATATTTGCGTTTTAAACCAAAACAGAGTGACGTTGCTCGCTTGTGCAACTTGAGACCATTACCAGCGAGCACTAATAACAAGAGTGATGAGCTAGAACAAATTTTTAAAAATGTTTCATTGCCCTTGAAATCAGCTGATAAAAATTTCAATAGGAGTGAAAAAGTCAAAATGAACAAAGAAATAATATCTATGATAAAAGAAGGCAGAATTACTTAGCCACTAAACGCAGCGTATGTGAAAGAAAGATAAAAAATGAAGGGGAAGTGGCTGGAATGTATATTATAAGATTCCCGCCTTTTTTAATGGACAATACAAGTGCATTCGTACGCCCAAAACAACAACACATGTGCATTCGTAAGCCAAAATCGCTATACCAACACGAAATGTTTACCCATCAAATTACTGCTCTGTTCCAGTTTTGCTTCCATTTGAATGTAAACATTCCAGTAGGGGAATCAAGGAACATCTTCTGTTTCTTTCGTAATAATGTATTTTTTGCATAAGATGTATTTCCATCGCGCGTTTGTTATTATTTTTTTGATATTTTTGCTTAATGTTATTTCTAATCTCTTCTTTCATATGTTTAACTCTTTTACTTGTCCTTGAGCTCTACCTAATCACTCTTGTTATTAGTGCTCGCTGCCATTACTGAGCATGTAAATAGCGAGTTTGAAATTTCCTTCTTTTATGGCCCGGCCTCTAACACAAGCATTTCTCTTGGAACTTCTAAGGACCAGAACAGAAATTACATGGAGGATAACAATAGAATCAGAACTGAAAAAAAATCGACTAAGCGCGAACTGAAACGAAGGGAACAAAAACATAGATAAGGATGGTCTTGCTTATCTTGGCTCCTAGCCCTTATCATACCAATCTATAAAAAAACTACAACAAAATCTCAACTTCCACAATAACTTTTCGAGTACATCTGCCCCCAAAATTATTGGGATTTCTAAAATTATAACATCCGACACCTTTTATTTACCGCCGCCGGCCTCTATTGTCGAAATATGTGAAGAATTTCTCAGTCGTCCGCGACCGCGAATATGACAACAACATTAAAAAATATTTACGAAAAGAATTATAGCATAAAAGCCGCGCCATTAAGCATACCAGCTCTGGTGGTCGGATATCGCCGGGTGGCCATTGGCCAATTAAAATGCTGGCATCAAATCCGTTCAGTCTAGCGCCCGACCCGAGGGCAGATACGGCGAAGTTCAAAAGCTTCCGCAGCGCGCAGGGCGGGGGCGGTGCGAGAATTAAAGTGCTGTCAGCAACATGCAACAATTTTTCTATTTTTTCACTCACGATTTTGTGGCGTCCTTACACCCTCGCCCCGAAACTAGTTCACTACAGCTTTCCAGGCGGACTCTTTAGATTCGCGGAATTGGCCGTGGGCCCGCGAGCATATCACTGCCAAGAGCTGTGATAGTACAACAAAGTTTTCACGTGAATGAGATTTCCTGGGGTGCCTTGAGACGTGTGAGGATTTTTGGCGGTGGAAAGTTTTTGGGTGGTTTTTCCCTCCAATAAATAAATATGGAATGGGTTTTTTTACTATTTGATCGGGGGTTGAAGACAACTCACCCTCTTTGGCGTTTTATATTCAAACAAACCTGAATCTTGTGATAAAAATAAACATTTCCTTAAGAAAAATCTGTTCAAAGCTAAAATTTCCGCGACAATATTGAAGATGTGGACTTAAAAAATATACGACAACAAAATTTAACTCTTTTCTGGGTTAAAAGTGCAAATATGTACCGAATTCGATCTTGTCCCGATAACAACAAAACTAAGGAATTTTTTGGATGTATGAACAAATGGAAGTTTTGCTGTTCAAATTTTGATCTCACATTAAATATAGGAAATTTTTAAAAAACCGAGGACGGAGAAACAGTTGGGGCTGGTAGAAAATCGGTTTGTAGCAACACTGGTGAAAACCCCTTACGTTAATATATGGCAGTTTCGTTGGAGTGATTTTAGATCCACCCTGACATATTCAGGTATCGGTATCCTAATAGAAGCTTACAAATGCACGGTGTCTGCATAAAACCCGTCCGCTCCTAGCCAGCAACAGGCACCCAAACCCAGGGTCAAATCGCCTATTTGACACTCAAACGCTCACACTTTTACCACACTATAGGTAGCAAACTTGGGGCTTTAAGAACTTGTATAGGACAAAGAAAACGGGCATTTATTTTGGTTTCCATAAAGTGTGCCATTAGCTACTGAGTAGACCGGTTTTCGTTCGATTGTGAAGGTCAAGCAGCATTGAACGGGGTTAGTACTTAGTTGGGGGACCGTTTGCTAAGACCGGCCATATAATTCAGGTTCAGGTCCAAAATAGTGCGGCACAAGCACACAGATGGCCGATAAGGCTTAGTTGTCTATTAATTTCAAATAGTTCTATTGTTCCATTGGTGCAAAGCATCAGACCTGTCTTTTCCAGGTTTACGTACAACCGCATGGATCTCTCGCTACGCTTTCTAACAGCTATCTTTATAATCTCGCTGATTGTGGAAAGACATTTTTCGGATACCAGGATCACCATAAGGGCCGAAACACATCCAAGCCCGCTTTGAACACATCCAAGCCCAAAGCCAGCTGCAAGCATATCCAACCAATGCGTTTAAATGGGATTGAACACATCAAAATTTGTCTCGCAAATTCAGGCCTTGGCAAAGCTGGCCGCAAGGCTCGCCTCTGTCGGAATTCCGGCAATGCTGGAATTCGAATTCGGCCGAGGCTCTAGTTTTTGCTTTTGACAGTTGAACTTTGAGGTTGATATTTTGTATGCGAGTTTGTATTGAAAATAATTAAACGAATTAAATACAAAATGTTAGAAAATATCACTGTAAGCAAATAAATAATAATTAAAAAAGTCAACAAATTTTATTTTATTTAAAATGTTTGAAATTTCACCACATTTACATAATAACAATTAAAAAATAACAATGTAAACAGGCCAAATAATTGTATTTTAAATAATTTTTATATTTTACACTTTTTACGAACCACAATGCTCGCTTACAAATTTGACAAATGTGATGAACCGGCCTGATTGTGTTTTGAGTATTCCGCGGACGGCTCTGGAGCTCGCCTCAAGGAAAGCTTCGAGAGATGAGCTTTAAAGCCAGCCTGGATGTGTTTCGGCCCTAATGGTTTGTATATGCTTTTGTCCTCTCATTCTCCTATTTTTTCAGAAACTTGCCCACAGCCATAAGCCATATAAGCAACGTCGAAAGGACTACTCCCTCGTGTGTGCCTCAGCATGTCGCACAGTGGGGCTCGCTCATAGAAGGTTCTGCTCAAAACTGAATTTTCAAAATGTGGAAATTTTTCAAAAAAAATTGTATCATCGGAGTTGTAATAATGTATCAGATCACGTGTAAAAATATTAAGTCGCTGACTGCTATGAGTCATCGAGCGCATGAGCATAAAGTTCATAGTTTAGGCAAAATAATACTTCTGCGAAAAAGGGATGCCAGGGATGATATAAAAACATTAATTTCTAACGTTTAACGATAAAATCTATGGAAGTGTGTTATGTCGGTGATAAAGCAAGGTATGTAGATTCTTATATAATTTTGTATTATATTATAAGTTCATTGATTTATGATACAGGGCTTAAAATTTGTGGTAGTGTGTATTTTTTTGTAGGGGGGTTTTTAAATGACATTTTCTCGAAAACGCGCAAAGTTCTATCGCTAATTTTTTTTTTGGCAGAATGAGACTCCCTATCTAATGGCAACTCCCAGGTTGAGAAACAATGCTCCATGGTATATCAATCACCGGTAATTATAATAGCAAAAATATTGATACAAAAACTGTGGATCACGGCCGACATTTCAGTAATGAATATCACATATACGTGACACTACGAAAATATGCATTCTATCGCTAAAACCCCCAATTTAATTAAAAACTATAACAATTTTCTTCCTCTAAAAACCAAATAAATTTTAATATTTCTCATAACAAATTAAAAACTTCTGTTGAACAAACAAAAAGATGGTATAATATCGCCCTAAAAAACTCTTTTGTAATATAATCAAAATAAAAAAAAAAACATATTAATGCATCCAAGCGTCTTTCTTTGTCAGTGCGCAGCACAGGTGTTAAATTTTTACAAAGAAAGGTGTTAACAAGCACGTTCGGAATTACTTTTAATTCATAATAAATTTTTAAGTAATATTTTTTGAAAAACCAGACAAAAATTTCTCCATCGTCTTTCATTGTTAATTTAATTTTCTGGCCTTAAATATAAACAAAAGATTTTTTTAGACCTAATGACAAAAATACTAATGAAATTCTTTTATTAATTTTTTTTTCACGTGGATTTTGAGCATTTGTATTATTATTTTCTTTTGTTTACGCTGCATTAACATTTTTGTCATAGTTTCATCGTGTTATTCTTTGTCATCGAAACGTTTCGTCAAATACTTCACCGTACATCCTAAAGTTTCATCTAATAATTTAGTTTCAGTGTACTTGAAAGGTTTGTTGAAGAACACTTCGACATTTCGACTAACTGCGTCAGCGTAGGAATGTAGCCAGCACTGATAAAACGTTAGTAAAACTAACATAGCAATTGTTTCATGGAAATAAACGCTCTCATGCCCCCACTTCTTTCGTATGGTATAAACTAGGAATTCTTTAATAAACAGAACCACCCGACTTGGGAACGATCTAACACAGTTTGTATTTCCGAACTCCTACAGCATCCAAAGTTTTAAGCCTGGGGCTCATGGTCATCTCCTCCAACATTGACTTGACTCTTCGTAACATCAAACCTGTTCCAACGACATGACGAACTGGTGATTCCTGAGCTTAGAACTAAAAAAACTTTCGGAACTTCTAGGCCCAATCAAATACCTGGCATTTACCACCAAGCATATCTATAATATACAAAACAAAGTCAGGCCAGGAACGTGAAAGTGAATACGATCGAGATGCATTGAACCAATCAATTGGAGCGAATGTATCACTGTTGAACCCCCAACAGAAGGAAATGTACGATACGTTAATGAAGACAATTGATGACGGAAATGGTGGCTTATTTTTCCTCGATGCGTTCGGTGGAACTGAGAAGACATTCCTCATGTCATTGATTTTGCCCATTATTTCTACAAGATCCGAAATTACTGTAGCAGTTAATTCCTCTGGGATACCAATCACGTTGCTAGAAGGATGCCGAACGGCTCATTCTGCGTTGAAATCACTTTCAAACGACTGAAAAACCGACATGCAATATTGCGAAACACTCAGCAATGGCCAAAGTTAATCAAACTCTGAAAGATCTACGCAATGACTCAAGATATTTTGGAGGCGCAATGATTCTACTATTGTGCGATTTCCGCCAAACAGGCATTCCAAGATCGACCACTGCCGATGAAATATGTACCGAAAATTCCATCAACCCATAAACAACATCGCTCTAGAGCTCTTTCGAGTTACTTTTCAGCCCCAAATACAACAATTTTGATTATTAATGTAGCCATTTAGTCAGAAATGGGTCTGATCGCTGAGCAAAATTATGGCCGAAAACAGTTGATCTCTCTTCATGCTTTTCAACAGCATCGATCTTGAACCAATGCTATTTCGGATGATCGTCCGACTTCAATTCCTGCACGAATTGAATTTTGCTTCCTTTTATACCAAGATCCATGCGTCAAGTTGTACAATACAATACAATAACCCAAGCTCTTGAGAGCAATGCCGAAACCATTCATCCATTCGAATCCATAGCTACTGCACGAAAGCAAGCCGGAATTGAGCTTTTGTGGTGCGGCATTCAGTTCATGAGAACGCGCCCTAATTAAGCAAGCTGTGCTTCCGCAATGTATATTTCTATTTTACAACTTCACTACTACATTTCACTACCGTAAAAGAAGTAAGCAATGTCTCTCCAACTCGCCTCATTTACCACGACACACCCTCATATAGTAGGCCATTATTTTTGAAGCGGGACATTTAAAAAAATTGAGGCCTCAGTACAATTTACTACCGCGTAAGGGATAAATGTACTGCCTCGTGTAAGTTTGGCTCAACTCTACTTTAGTAGGACGATTATGAGGATCATCATAAGTTGCTCGAACCGCACGAAACACATTCTTTTCTCTATTACAATTGAAAAATTTGTATACGCTTTGGCGGGTTAAGTCTTTCCATGATGAAATGGCAAACAATACTGAACAAAAATAATATGATAGTTTGAAACAACTCACGCGTGATTTGCCATAAAATCCCTACTGAAAAAAGTATCTTTAAATGAATCACCCGTTACAATTCTTTTACTTGGGAAGGTGTTTCAAAAGCTCTCATTTCCGAATTCGTACAATCTCCAACGTTTCAAATCTGACTCCTGATTCCTTATAACCTAAAATCTGTACTCAAATTCAATCTAAGCTTACTACTAGATATTACACAAAACCGGTATTAAGGGCATGATAAGCTGGTAATGCAAAGGATAATTCAATATTTGACAGATGCCATCAAAACAAATTTTGACAGATGTCAACAACAACAGGTATGCCAATATGACAAAGATTAACTTTCCCAACCGAAATAAAATTTGATATTTACTACAACATGAATATTTAAGTGCGCCAAACCCGAATATGACATATCGCCCCGAAGAATTTCGCTTTGACACAATTTTTGAATTGGATTTAATCTAAAATTACACCAAAAAATTAATATTTCACAAAAGACAAATCGCTGCTGCGAGCAGCCACCAGCCAATCTCCGCGAGGCTAGTCTGTCATAAAGCGCGAACAAGAAGAAGGCGTCAAATAAATCAAACTCATCGCCATCATCATTAATTCAGTATCAACAACACCCGCACTTGATCCGCCACCAAAAAGATGAGAGACGTAAATTCGTTATTTTTTTGTTGTTTTGTTTTTCGCTTCGATCATCCAAATTCCAAAACGACAAGAACATTAACAACGCTAGGCACAACCCAAGAAACAAGGGACATATTGAAATACGTCGTCATCAGCGTCGTCAGCGCTTTGAATACTTCAGCAGAATCGTTCGCCGAATCTATTGATGCCACTTTCTACGAGATTTCGTCCACGACCAATGGATTTGGCGGATTGGAGATTGGACCGCATGGAGCAAGGGGGCGCCCCATCATCCCTAAAATAAAAATTTATGAATCAGCATCGAAGCGGCGCTCCGCATTAGCACAGTAACCCCATTTTTTGCGGGAGGGGCGGCAGTGGGTTCGTATTTCGGCCGGGCGGTGGTGGCAAATTGAATTGAGGATGATTTAAAGTCGCCTGTCGGAAGCTGCCAATCAGTAAAATTAGATCGAGACGTCACCTGTGGCGTTCGTTATATTTCAGCGAAAAAAAATTGTTTCGTCGATAATTGATTTTTCGTGTCGACAAAATTTTCGATTATTTCTCGCATTTGTTACACGGAAAAGTTTATCGCGTCTTCGGTACAAGACAGAGGAGAAACACGAAGTGGAGGGGGAAACTTATTGCAAGAAAAGCATTAAGTGAAGAACTGGATAAAAACGGCGAAAACCAGCGGCGAGAGAAAATCTTCTGGAAATGGGAAAAATATTTGTTATGTTTCCAGCAGGAAAAAATCTCACTTTTGTCGGGGAGGGGAGGAAGGGGCAAGAAGTCAATCAATCTCTCCTCGCATTTTGATATGTCGGAAAACGTGTTTTGCACCAAGAAACGCAATCGTAATCTCAAGATGGGCAAAAACCCAGAAATTGAAGACATCATCGCCAATCCCAGGCCGTGAGAAGAGTTGACTCACGCGGAAAGTTATAAAACCCGCGATGTGCATCTGGCTGGTGGTGGGTACTCCGCCACCACCGCTGCAGCCGCCATGCATTGAGTGATTTCGTCATGTCACCGGAAGCATTCCAGATGTGCTTTTCGCTGATGATGCTTTGATGCATCTTGAACGAGCGGTGCTGATGCGGAAAATTCGGGGTGAAAATTATAAAAAAAATATCGTAAAAAGAACCGGGAAAGCAACATGTGGGAGTCAATACCAAATCGCCGTAAACAATCCCGAAACATTTAATGGCGGTTGTATGACCTTGTTTTGAGAACGCATTGCAGCTTGTAGTGGAAAGATTTTAATCCAAGATCGAGTATTTTTTATTATTATTAATCCACCAAATCCATCCGTGATAATATCCGATAGTTTTTTTTGGTGGTGTGGATTTATCTCGATGTATGTGGAGTGGAGGTATGTATCTAAGACCAAGGTTGATTTCTGTGATAAGTAACACGAGATTAATTCAAGATTTTTGGTTGAGGATTTTGAGATTGAGAAACATTTCCTTTATGTGAATTTAAAACGGCATAACGCCGGTGTTTGTAATTCAGTTTTGTTGTTTATGTTTAGTGATTGATTAATACAGGGTCTTTCGAGAGTAGGTGTCATTTTAAGACTATCAGGGACTTGGAAGTTCACCTTGAGTTGCCACAGAAAGGTTTGGAGCCCTTGATTAGTACTAAGGGTCGGTTTCGCGAGCTTGTACGCAGACTTATTGCCCTCGACAGCCAATTGGTCATGGACATAGCAGAGGCACCCTATTTTTCTTGAACAGGCTCTGGAGTACGTCAAAGCACCCCACAATTTCCATAATGAGAGTGACTTGCATGCAGCTTGAATGTCCGAAAAACTTGGGGCCTTTCAAACCTATCTCAAGATTAAGCCTAGCCTAAGTCTAAATGGCATATATTTCAATCTAGAAAACATAGTGCCACCTACACATTGCCATCGACACCTAGGAATTGGATCCTGCCCCGAGTAAAAACCCCTTTTAAGGGGCGTATGATGGCCATACGGTTGTTAACCATTTTTAACGGGCGCACATACGGCCCCACGACGTCCAAATTTGACCAAAAGATTTAAATGGCCGAGTATTGATCTGGTCACACGGGCATACGACGACAAATTTGAGGCAAAAAGTGGGCCTTCTAACAAACAATCTACTGATGCCCTGCATAAGGCCGAGGGCTATGTTTGAATCGCGGCCGGTGCTTGCCCGTTGTAAGGTCATTTTTTATTGTTATTCGGGACGACACCAGCCCCTAAATCACGTTCCATTTTTGACTCATCAGTGAACCAGTAGAGATTTCTTGGACACCCAGGAAGGAATAATCGTCCTGGATTTCTTTGGAAACCGCAGTTCACAAAGTATATGGTCGAAAAAGCGGAAAATTTGAATGTGTGCAATACCATTAGGGACTGCTTTGGCCCAAACCGATGAGATTTGATTTTTCAAGGCGGGTTTCCATGCATAGCAGCTGTGGGACAAGTCCTCTAGTAATGAAAGGGCAAGCAAGTCATTGCAGTCTGCTGCACTTGGGATTCGCCGTCCACCTGTTTGTTCTTGGGCCGCCAAGCTACACCACTTGTGATGTAAGACCCCATGTCTTATGTAAAAGCCTTTTAAAGTGCCATATAGCACTAGTGGCTTTACTGATAGTGTCCAGTTAAGCATTTCAGTTTAGAGTCTTTGAACCAGGATTACTCCCAGATATTTAACTGCGTCTGAGTACTCAACTGTCGTGGCCTTGATGCAAATACGACCTAGGTCCAACTTTTAACATTTCGAAAAAGGGCCCACCATGGCTTCATTTGGATTTATTGATAGGCCCCCCCGTGGTTCACCATCTTTGATCTTCTCGTGACCTCTTTAATGATCAAATCAAACTTCGCCGGGACAATGATGGTAAGATCATCGATGATATCGAATTGACATTCCAGTACAGGGGACTGAACTCAACTTAGGATTTCCACTCTAGGCTCCTGTGCTGAAGTTCGTAATTCGCCTGAAATATCTCTTTCTTCCACTCGAACGACTTGTCAGTACAGGGGCCAATGGGCATATACGATTTTTTTTTTTTTTTTTTATGTGACAGACTAGAGGCTTAGGGAAAGTCCCTTTGTACTGTCGACAATCTATTTTATTCGTATAGAGTGCAATGTCGAACAGCAGCTCTAGCCGGAAGATAGACAGAAGAGAAGGAAGTAACTGTCACAACCTAGCCGCGATATTTTATTCCACCTACTCACAACCATTTCGCGACTCTGACATCGGGGCGTCGAGAACAACTCGCTGGAGTGTTATGCCTCCTGAAACGAGTTGAATCTCATCAACCAACCGATGGCATGCGCTTGGTGGAGCGGGGAAGGACTAGGAAGGACAGGGGAATCAGGAATGTAAAGAGGGAAGAAGAAAGAAGGAAAGTTAGGTGGGAAAGGCGAAGGACCGTGGCACCACCGGGATTCGAACCCGGGACCTCTGGGGATAGCAGTCAGGCGCCTTACCTCTAGACTACCGAGACCCCTGATTTAGGTAGTCCGGGCTTCGATGGTGCTACGAGTGTTCCCAGCATCAAAGAGATAAGTGGTCTGGAGGCTTGACCCTGGAACGTGCTCGGTGCAGGTACCTTAAAGTTTCTTCATGGTTAGAGGTTTAGAAGCCATCCTTATTTTTTGATAATGCCTACTCCGTTGAAGGAGTCTTTGGAAACTGGCTTCTAGAGTTTAGCCGTCTCTGGTAGAGTCTGCGGATTCGCACAAGGCAATTTTTTGGAATTGTCTTAACTTCTTGTTGTACGCTGTTAGGGTGAACCTATATTCTTTCCAACCCCACAATGTCGAAGCTTATATGCAGATAATCCGACAGTTTTCAATCTTATCCGAGAGGAGCCTTTTAGTGAGGCTGATGTCCCGCATCTGCTCCTTTCTAGCAGTCACAAAAGTAGATTTGCAATATCTATGTAACTCATAACGAGAAATTCAAGGGAACCCTCATCCTTTTCGTTTACACCGGTACTCCCCCAAATCGAGTGGTGGGCATTTGCATCACAGCCGATGACGAAATGCCGGTTTGTATTGCGACAGAACTAGGTCAGTTATGGAATTTCCTGGGGTGGCACTCTTGCTACATCCCCGGAAAGTAGGCGAACGCAAGGACGGTTCCTGGCTCCCGTTGGTTGTGGGAACCGCTATCGAGATGGCTACTAGATCTCTAGAGATAAAGTTCGTAATGGGGAGATAAGTGTGACATGATTGTCGATTGCAGGTTCGTCATCCGATAGCCTTTTGGCCAAGGAGACGACATTACTGCAGTCCTCGGTTTCACCTTTTGGTCTGCGCGTCAGCAAACGATTCCTGCCCATGTGGTTGCTTCGTTAGAGAATCCTTTTCCTTGGGAATCTGCCTGATGTGGAAGCATCGATTGGTGATTTTCCCCTTCAGACTAATCAACTTAGCTATGGAAGCGCTGCCCACTATCATGACCAAGTGAAGAATGTTATCATTTACCCGCCTCTGGAACACTTTCCACTTGTTGGCGGTAGCCGAGTTTATTATTACCTATTTCCACCAGAGTATTATCAAGAACGCTCTTGCCCTTAATCTAGGAGACGTTTCTTTTTACCCATTCTACTGTGTCAAGTTTTGAGCAGACTAACAGCAGCCAGCTTCTTCTTTGGAAGCTTTCCTCGAACGACTTTCCTTGCTTAGTTAGTGTTACATTAGAGTGGTCCTCGTAGAAATTCCTCGTTAGCAACAAGAAGCCAATCGGCATCTTAGCTTTAATACTTAAAAATCCTCTGAAAATATGATTTTTCACCTTTTTTGATTCCACTAATTTTTTATGACACATCAAATATTCTCGTAAAAATAAACAAAAACAACAAAAAATGTCTTTTTACGTTAAGTGTAAAAACGTCAAGAAATATTAAACTGCAGTTTTCAAACGACCTCGAAGTGCGGCGCCCATATTCCCCAATACCACCACACACCAAGAGAGACACATAAAAAAACATTGTTTAACATCTGGCAACCCGAAAAAATACCTGTAAAATAATATTTAAATCTCGCTACAGGCCCAGTTGGAATAAGAAGAAAACGAAAAAAAAATAATGCAAATTTTTTGACAGTTTGATCAATCAACGCACACACATAAACATAAAATTCGCATAAACGTCATGTACGCACCTGTTGAATCGTACCAACAGGCAAAAACAAAAAGAAGAAAGAAACAACAACAAAAAAAAGCTCACGATCACTTTTGGGTGTGGTAGTAGAAGTGACAGTCTGGTTATATGTATATATGACGGATGGAAGGAGGCTGAGGTGATCTGGCGTCAACTTACCTTTGCACACATAAGCAGAAGACCAATAAGTGTGGCAGCAACAGTCGATGTAGTTGTGGTCCGACCAGATCTTGAGGCAGGTTGAGGTAATCCCAGCAGCGGACGACATTTCGTAGGCATTTTGGATTTGGATTTTCCTGTCGTTCCCCGCGAGCGTGGCTTTTAATCCAGAAAAAGAAAGCTTTGATATGCGATGGTTCCTTAAGTAACGGTTGCTTTAAGTAGATTTGCGCGATTTTTTTCCTCCACAGGCTTCACTGCAGCAGCGGAAGCACGTGTGTGTTGGTTGGTATTTTTGATATTGAGAGTGCGTGCGTGTTTCGGTGTGTGCGTGTGTATTTGCAAAGTGCAAGTTTCGATCTTTTATTTTATTTTCTCTGTTTTGTACAATTAGAAGAGCGTGCGCACACACATACAGGTGGATATATCTAGCAGTAGTAGGAGCTGCAGCAGCAGGTCAGAAAGGTGCCCCAAAGGTGTGCGCGGTTCAAGTTACGGTAAACGTTGCAATGGTAAAATTCCGCGCTTACACACACACGCAAAAAAGAATTATATATATATGTGAAATACAAGGAGCGCAGCTAGCTCCTAGCACCACTATTTTGTGGCTGATACTTGTTGATGATGAAGAAGGTTTTCGTCGGTGATGCTCCAGCAGCAGCAACAGCAGCAAACGGTTTACTGGACGCGATCGGTTTTCGCTGCAGCGAAAGAGTCTCAAGGGCAAACGGTCCCGCGGAAGACCCCAGTTTCTGTCGCATTTTGCATTGCAGCACGCCTAAGCAGACATCACCACCACACCACGGATCTTGTCACAATTACCGATCGGCACTTGGCAGCACTTTACATTTCCCTCCGCCCCGTTTCTTAGTGTTCCTAGGCGCTAGTAGCAAAGCTAAAATTCGAGTAGATCTCCCCCCTCTTATTCTCCTGCAGCACACACCCCGCGAAAACTTTGCGATTTCACTTTTATATTTGGCACTATTTCTGCGAGGATCTTGCAGCACTAACACACGCTCAGCAACGATCAGTATCGCAAAAGGACAGGTTGCTGAGGCTTTGCACCACCACTACACTTGTGCACCGCGCAAACTATATAATATATATGTATAAAAACACACACGGAACACCTTTTGTGCGGCGCGGGGAAAGCGGGGCAGCGAACTGATGAAGAAATCCGCGTACGCAGAACAAGAAAAACTCGGCGGGGATTTTGGCACCGATCGAGACTTTGGCCCGAGTGTAAATGGCACGGGTTCTAAACCACACTAAGGTAGTACAAAAAAAACGGTCAACAATTTTCGATTACGTGTGGTGAGCGCACATCACAGAAGCGGACGTAAACAAACTTTCACCTTTTATCCTGGTGCGACTTTTGGACCACTTTCGAATCGTTTCTTACACTTTTTCCCTCCCGTCTTATTCTATTTTTTTTTTTGGGTAAGCTTTTATCACTGAAAAACACAACCGGAACGACGACGACGACGCAACGACCGCTCTCACCACGGGTTTTCACTCGAATGAGCGGCGGTGGCACTTCGAGGCGGAAGGTACCTGACTTTCACAAAATCCTCGTGTCGCTACAGCAACCAGCGCCACAGTGTGGGTAAAAGGTACAAATAAAAGAAATGCAAAGTGGGGGTGTGTGGGTGATTGTGTGGATGCGGCGGACACTGCTCTGTGGGAAATTTTTGTGATGAAAATGGGAGATGAAAATTCGTTGTATGCGTGTTAAACTCTTTGGGTAATACGACAGTGGAATGTTAATGCTCAATATAGCGACATCTAGACGTGAAGTTTTGAACTAACGCCATAGGTTGTTGCACAGGATGATTAGAAGTGAACGAAAACTAGCGGAGCTTTCAAAATTTGTATCTAAACTGAGAAGCTTTAAAGTGCACTCGGAAAGGTTTGTGCCATGAATAGATTTGGTAACAGAATTGGAAAAGTTTGAAATTTTTTAATTTTGAATTTTTCTTTGATAAATAAAAAAAAATTTCGAAAAAATTAAAAATATTTATTTTTTGGGCTATAAAGAATATAGAACATGTTTTTAAATTAAACAATACCTTTTTGTTGAAAAAAACTTTCGTGAAGAAAATCTTTAATCTGACTTTTGCCTGAGCTTAGTGTGATCTTACAAAATCCGTTTCTTGAACCATTGAGCTTTTATGTGATCGTTTCAGAAACTAACGAAATTGAAACAAAGGCGCGCGCAGTTTAGTTAGATTAATATTAAATCAAATTCTGCTTTTTATTGTTAAGATTTCTCAGCAAGATAATGAAATGGTTGTTAGCCTCTACAGACTGATATTAGCCACTGAGGATAAATCGTGATCTATGACGTTTCTAATTTTTTTTGAAGAAGTGCCTTTGTATCAGGACAGTTTGTGGTTAGGTTATGATTATTTTTAATTTTACTACACATGCTTGAAAAATAGTCCAAAAGGATGCCCATAATGTTCGAAATCCTATATGTAGGTCGCTGTCAATTCAAATGGCACAAAAAGTCAATACTGATTGTTAAGTTAAACAAGCTTTTTTTGGGACACCAGCGATGAAGCTGAGCGAAAACGGTCAGAAATATTCCGATAGCCGCATCAGCTAGAAGAGGGTAATTCGGAACAGAAGTAGGATATGTATGCCTTATAACCTCTGCGGAGATATCTTCTTTACGAGGGACTGGCGAGAGTCTTACATCGTTCTAGCAGTAGACATCCGGCGATTCTGGGCAGAACGGTGAATCGACCAACCTGAACCTGGAAGGTATGCCTTATAACCTCTGCGGTGATCGTTTTACACAACGTCACACAACATGATAAAAACGATCACTCCGAATACTTCCTCGATCATTGAACTCCAAGTAGCAAAATTACCAGATCTACACAGGAATTCTTTGCGGTTGATAACCCACCTTATAACCCACTTTCCCACATTTGGTTTTGAGTCTGTAGGTCCATCGGCCTTTAGTAGAATCGATCCACCTCCTCGGACATTTTTCGATGAACACGCTGCGCGCAAAAGTCCATCGCACTTACTTGGACTCCCCCTTGCATATTTTGGGTCGTACAGGCTTTTTCAAGAATATGATTGGGGATCGATCGAGCTATTACGCATGCTGCTTCGTCAGACGTAGTACGATATCCACCGCATGCACGCAAAGTATATTCTCCTCCTACTTCCCATTCTGTTCAATGCCTCTGCCCACACTGGCGCTGCATACAATAGAACTGAGTTAACCACTCTTGTGATGAGGAGGCATCAGCTTGACCTGGGGTCCCATATATTGGGCAGCATCCTCGCGAATGCTGCACTGATAGCGGAAGCTTTTTACGCTGTGCCCGCCAAGTGCACCCCAAAGTTGAGTCTTCGGTGAATCATCACTCCCAAATACCTAAGTGCGAACTGGGAGCGTATGACCTGGTCACCTACTTTTACCATTATGGTCCACTTTTATCCGGTGCTGATTATCACTAATTTCATTTTGTGCTCAGCTAGCATAAGTCCAGTTTTCCTACTACAGCGATCTTAATGTCATCTGCAAATAGCGACCGTTTCTCGCAGGAGTCGTGACGCGAGTACTTCATCATACATGTTGATCCATAGGGGGGGCCTAGGACAGAGCCTTGAGGCACTCCGCAAGTTGTCCTATACGTTCTTACTCCCTCGTCTGACTCGGAGTGTAGTGTCCTACCTACAAGAAATTCTATCACAATGTGTACTGGATACTTCGGTGTATCAACTTTTATCAACACCTCCACGATCTTCCGCCACCTCGCATTTTGAAAGAATTTTTCACGAAAGGGTTATCATTATTACTCACATCCATTCTACATTGACAGCATCCGTTGTCGATCTAGCCTTTCTGAAACCAAATTGACTTTCCGACAAGGCTCGAGATTGAGTATTGTATATCACCCTTTCGAAAAGCTTGTACATAGTGTTGAGAAGACGCGACCTCTTGGGGCTTACCTGGCTTCGGGATGAGTTCACGCTTTTGGCGCTACCATTGCTCAGAGAGCACTTCTTCCATCAGGCAGGTTGTGAATACTTGGACGAACTCATCTAGCGCCACATTGTCTGCCAGCTTCACCGCTCTGCTGGGTATATCGTCCTGTCCAGGGGCTTTTCCAATGGTAATCGTCTTAGCGGCTTCCAAAATTTCTTCCTCTCTTATCTCTGTGATGTCGGCTTCATTTACGTTTACTTCTGGGGCAATGGGTCATGATAGGAGATACCTGTAGTCCCTGCAAAGAAGGATACCGCAGTAGGCTGAGAAGATTTGGAGTAAAATGGGGGCTGGGGAGTATTTCCAAGGAAGAGGAGGGCCTTTCTTTATAACAAAAGGATTTTTCGTAGGGGGAGTCATATCTCTGTTCCTCACAAAATGGACAAAACTTTTTCTTCCACAGTGACGCCGAAGATGTTGCCACCATCATAGTAACCGGTGAAACAGGATGTTCTGCATGAAGGCTCTTGCACCGCAGGTTTCATTTAATTTCCGGCTTGTGCGTAAGCATTGGATTTAGTGTCAATTCGGTTCTGATATCACATTTATGCCAAGAAAATAAGATCCCCTGGATTGACATAACCGGTCTTTGCCGGCAGAACTTTAGGCTTCTCACACCGATCCAACTACACTTAAACTCATCTCAGTTGCCATAAAATGAAGAGCTGCAATCAATATTAGATGTGAGCTTTAGTTATACTCATAATACTCAAGAACCACTCTAGCAGGATTAGATCTTCAATAAAAGATCGACAACCTTAGTCCAACCGCGAATCTACTGCCGTGATTTAATTTCAGAGAATCCCATTAAAAAACTTGGCTTAATTGAAATGTTTCTGCTCAGTCCGGTTCCAGCGATAAACTCTTATCGTTCAGCATCTTTATTTCAATTTTAATAGGTTTTATGCAGCTCTTAAATCCGCCAACATATTGCCACCTTTCCGGTTTCTGCATATCAACGACTCCGCTCCAGAACGGGGTCAATAGCAACTGCCCAAGAACGGGACGAACTTCCACTTGAACAATTACAATTCTCCCGCATTTTTAACGCGGCCCGAGATAAGACCGGAGTCACTTTTTATGTTGCCTTATTACCAATTATTGCTGTGACCGAGCGCGTTGTCCCCGCGGCCTCTGTGCGCGCGCAGCTTGGCCGCAGAGCATCTTTTTTTTGCATAATTTCGCAAGTAAAGCGGCCTCTGACGGACACATGCCGAAGTTCTTGAGTCGTCGACGTACGACTTCAATACTTGTGTGTTCCCAAGCTCAACTTTGATTCTTGTTCCTCCATCAACAAAAAAATGCAATTTTCTGGAAAGTGCTTCTTTTCACGCATTTCTTCTTCTTCTTTCCTTTACCTTTTGTTAACAACATAAAACAACAAAAGCAACACAACGACGACGACGCCTTTTTCTTATAAATAGTTGCGAAATTTGCGAAATTCTTTCGCGGAGAACAATAGAGCAGTGGCGGTGTGCGGCGAGAGAAGTTCATTGAGTTCTTACGTAAAAGTGCCGAAGAACAAGAACTGAAGACAATCAAGAATTTATGCTGATAACTTATGGCGAAAAAAATCTTAAGGTAAAAATATTGTGACGCAAAAAAAAGGTGAACAACGGTTTGCATTCGAATAGGAGAAATTCAGAAGGTGCGCCTTAGAACGAGAAGCGGTTGGGCATATTTTTGTTAGATGGTGGCGACGATATGACAGTGATGATTTCTTCATTAGATTTGCGAGGGCGCACGTGAATTTAATGACATATTCCTTTTTTGGTGACTAATGGTTTGTGATTTTTATAGTACATATATTTTGTGGAGATTAAAATTGGGCATGACATAACCTACTCCTAACCAGCCTTGACAGCCTAGGGCAGCGGTCGGCAACCTCTGGCACGTGTGCCACTAGTTGACACGCAAGAAGATCTGTGATGGCACACCGCACTCTACAATCGCTAGGGAGTGCCCTTTCATATTCATGCGCGACTGTTATAGAGCCATGCGCACTTGCTGCTCTGATACATATGTATATATCAGAATTAAGAGACGTATGCACTACGTAAGGAATATACGTTAATGCAGCCGCCGAGGATACACCTCACTCGAACGTTGATATAAACGCCACAATTCAGTCATTCATATCCAGGCCGCCGGCAGGCCGTGGCCTCAAGGCTTCTCATCTTGATGCCAAGCATCACCACACACTCACCGGCCCCCAACTGGATGGCGCCTGCAGTCCAGGAAAACTGATAAAAATCTTCATGTCTGCGGGTATTTATCGTCAGTCCAGGCCTGAAGATCTGAACTTCTGTTCACTTGAATTAACAACCTGCCACGCTAAACTATCATTTTCATCTTTTCACCTGTGTGTATGAAGGAAATCATGGAGTCACCAGCAGTCGACGGGCTGTCAGGCGGATGCCTCAAGCCCTCATGACTCAGTCAGATTGAGTAATATATGGCCTTGATCGCGCCGTAAATGCCGACCTGGTCTAAAAGGCCACGGACTGCTAACGGCCTGTATGTCAACTGGGGTCTAAAAGTTGCTTTGTGAACAGTTTTTACTACACAAATAAAATTATCTTCATATGCAATGGTTTTTTTTTGGTGGCAGGCTTAATGAGCATTGGTTTTAATTATCCGTTTGGTGCCACGCCAATGCATTTGGTTTATCGACCGCTGGCCTAAGGGTTAAGGCGTCCGACTACCCTTCTAGAGGTCCGTGGTTCGAATCCATTCCGTCGCATAGTCCTTCGTTTTTCCATTTCTCCGATATAAGATAACTTCCCTTCTTTCCTATTTTTCCTCTTTACGAGAAATTTCATTGCGTTTTGTCTCGCCATCGCCTGTAAGCTTACAGGACTTAATGTAAGGCTTGTGGCACTTTTCCGATAGATGGCGTCAATTTCAAATAAGTCATGAATCTGATCGCAGCGACACCACTAAAGTCTCTCGTGATAGTTATTGGTGTAGGTGTTGGAAGGTCGTTTACGTTAAAAATTAGAAAAATAGCGAAAAGAACCTCTTTCAGCAATTTCTACGTTTTGTTAGTTCTCTCCAATTTTTTATACGAAGTTTCCGTATATCTTCTAGATCGTCTTCCATCCACTTAGTTCTTGGCCGTCCTATCCTTCTTTTTTTACTTTCTGGTGTACCGTTGACAATCATCTTCCCAACAACAACATAGCGATCAGTGCCCACATTCGCTCCTCGGTAACTTCTTACATTGATTATACTACAACCATGCCTTATAAACTATAGTATGGTCAATTTGGTTATGATGTCTGATATTTGGTGACATTCATGCCATCTGGTGAATTTAATTATGACTAAAACACATGCAGCAAAAGCTCCCGGTAGTTCTAGAGCTTTCTTATTCTGATTGCGAGCTTGGCGAGAGACATTTAGACAAAAGCTTTGACTTAGATTGATTAACGGCAAAAGCTTTAAGTTGGAATGAGAGGGATATAGACAAAAACTTTGAGTTCGAGTTAGAGAGATATACAAAAGCTTAGCTAGTACTCTGGAAAATTTAACTACTGACCAGAACTAGGCTAGATCTTAATTTTTATGAGTAAGTGTAAGCTCAAGAGGCAAACAATTTACACTATCAGTTCGTGATGTCTTTTATCAAATGGTGCAATGTCTACTAATTTACCGCGAGGGATGGGGATAGGTCTGGGGATGTTTGAGGAGCGGTGCATGATATGGCGTGAAACCTTCCAAGGGCACTCATAGATGTTTTACAAAAATATTAACTGCTTAAGGTTTTTGAGTTGTTCTGCTTACAAATGAAGACAATCCTATTATCAAACAAACCAAGAAGGTAGAGATCACTTCTAGGACGAAAAAAACGGGTGTTTAGATTAGCATACTCAATAGATTATGGTTTCCATTTGATGCGTAGGCGAAGCAGCATTGGATGCGGTTTGTACTTAGTTGGGGGACCGCTTTAGCAAAACCATACTCGCATTTGGAAAAGAAAAGGTGAAATGATGAAAAAAATAAAATAAAAGCTTTTCGACGCCTGAGCTTATTCTCATGTCCACAAGCCTCCAAATATATTCTGTATTAAAAAGCTTTTTTGTAATGCTTCTAAAGCGCTTTCAAAGGAGCACTAAAAGGAATGTTTCTTCTAACGACATGTTATGTTGAAAACAAATATATAGAACTAGTATTGGTGCTGTAAGTTTTAGAAGTAGCGCTCAAAGATGGCTATTGCGGCACTATATTTCCTGCTGGGTGCTTACTCCTTCTTTTTTGGCTCTGATATTGGCACTCACACACATATCTCCGTGTAAAAACAAGAGAGCTTACTCGCGATAAAGGATTACCCGTCTAGACCAGTGTAGATACCCACAATCGATACCCGTGTGTATATCTGTGTGTATTTAGGTAATTTCAGAAGCAAAATCCAGACCTGTATTTCCTCATACTGGAGGCAAAAATGACTCCATACTGCACGATTGTTGTATGATAAAATCGCCGCAAAATTTAGAGTCGTCTGAATCTGCAGTCTGCGTGTTCCTGAATGGATAGGGCCCTATGAGATTTGCCTTACTCCCCTATGTGTACCCCATATGGATTGCCCTGTAAAGTCCACAAAGTGCATCTAACGTCTTGCCTCATAAGGAATGCCTAAATGGCCCTTGTGAGTAATAATCATTGCCTGCCCGATCCCGAATGGACAAAAGAGGCTGAAAAACTTGGAAATTTCGACGTGTGTGGGTGAGAAATAACTGCGGCGGTTTCGAAAGCTTTATATTTTTAAACCGGAGAGTTGTTTTACCAAGCGGTCCCCCAACTAAGTACTAATCACGTCGAGATGCTGCTTGACTTCCGTAATCGAACGATTCTTCTCTACAAACTCGACCAGCAACTGCTAGAACCACTACTATAAGACACCATATCAGAAGTTATTGCATCACCCAAACACTCGTTCACCGATTGGTTATCCTATCATTCTATTATCCTATCTTCGTTCATGTGCTTTCGGCCGATCCGTCATTGAATTTCAGAAGCAAATACATCATCATTGGAGAGTTAGAGAATGAAACTATGTAAAGCTTGAACAAAGACGAAGTTTTTCATAAAATTGTATAGGTCCAATCGAAGTTCGTCACGACGTTGCAGTAGAGACAGAAGTCAAATGGAATCTATTTCAACTACTTGATTAAATATTTGGGAAAAGCTTATAAAAATTGAAACTAAATTGCAGGCAGCAAAATCTGACTAGGCAGCCCCCAATTTCAATTAGTCATCGAAATATTGCAGAGAAATCTTTTAATAAACTATTTTCTATTGACACTGAAGCTGATGTTGTTTCATCTAGATCGTCTAATGATCATATCCAGAAGGTTAACCGATACTTACTATGTTCAATATCATCGTTACAGCTAAAAGTTGAGATGTAAGAGTTCCAATAAATATTCGATGGTGTCTGTTGTCGACCACCAGAAAACAGTTGGTCTAGTTGGTCTATCACTTCGACATATGATCAGGTAGATGAATGGCGTTTAGAAACTATGTTGCGACTATAGAAGACTGAATGATAATCTAGACGAGAATCTAGTTATTATCAACTCAGTCCTGCCAAACAACAATATAACTCAAAGAAGATCGTTGGTCTAGTACCAATACTGATTCCCGAGTTTCCGCGTCAAACTTCACACATCATATCGTTAGTGCAAGCAATCTTGTTCTTCCTTAATTTACATAACGGCATCAATGTTACACAAAATAAATTCATATTAAGAACCCATCGGTATGTCTTCATACATAGTTGCATGTTCCGGACCAACCAACAGAACCGATACTATGGGGGGATACCTGTCCGCTATTTGTCATCGGCATTAACCGGAGCATAATTAATTGAATTCTTAAAGACGCAATCTGAAATTGTAACAGTTCCTGTTCAATTTTTGTAAAAGTTATTGCCTCTCGAACTGTTCGTGATCCTTGTTATATAGTATGTCAAGCTAGTTCTCCATTTTGGCCATCAATGTTATAAATATATCGCGGCATAGGAGTGATATGTGCGCAGCGCGCGCTGGTGGAAGAGACATCTTCGAAACTAAAGGCGAGTTAAAGATGCGCGCAGAGGAGCCGTGTGATTCTGGTAGAACTTGTCGTCGGCGGGTCTTATCCAATCATCGTTAAGGTCTAGATTTAATGGAATTAATAGAACACATGGGAGTAATAAAAGTAATAGGAGTTTGCATTGGTGGGTTTTAAAATTAAATGATGCAAAATTGTGGTGATAAAAAGGAGAGAGGAGGAGAAGAGTGGATGTATGTATATATGGCATTCGGTTTGATCGTGGCGTCCGACGATGAGCTGAACGTTCTAGATTAACTTATCCTAACTACTTCTGGACCAGCTAGTTAATCTAAGAAGATGGATTCTCCTGTCCTCTGCAGAAAAATACTCCAACGGTTTCGTTTTGGTGCTCGTTTTATCCCCGTGCTACGCGTGCACAGTAAAACTGGATTCGTGTTGTTTACTCACCTGAATTCTAGTTATGAACGCAGCCCTTTGCAGATTTTTCTAGTTAGTTTCTTTTGGTAAATAAAAGGTTCTCTGCTCATCGTTTCTCTCTCGCATTTCTGCTTGGTCGAGTGTAGACTCAGATAGCGTGAAATTTAATCAACTCTACCGGGCAACCATCCATGGACAGTCAGCAGGTATAGTGTAGAGAGTCTTGCTGCTGCTGTGTGACTACTGCTGATGGTTTATGAAACAATGTTGAACATTTTTCCTGGGATAGACTCTCCTAGCTTCAGCTAGAATATCTAGACAACAGATGATTCCCGGAAAATGCACACATTCCGGCTCCTTTTCACGTCGTCGCGTCTTTGTGGCCATGTTACTTTGTCTTCTAGTAGAGATTGTTTTGTCTTTCGTACGAAATTCCAGTGTTGGACAAGTTTTATTCTTGTCCACACCGCGAGATGCGTTTTTGTGCTGCAAATTGCACATTTTATTTTCCTGTAGATGTGCAGAAAATATAACCACAACTCTTCTTGGTGGCATCCCCTCGATCTCCCCGATCTTGCTCTCAATCGTACCCTGGGTTAACTACGCGAGAGAAAGAGATAGACCAAGAGAGAGAATCTAAAGGTATTTACAGTTAACTCTGCGAAAGCTTCAAGTTCCTTCCTCTGTGGGTTTGTTTGGTTCTTGAAAATCTGGTTTCCATCCGATCTTGCTTTTCGCCCTCCCTCCCATCCGCTGCCACCAACTTTTTCAATAGTTGCGGAAAATGACCCTTTGTTTTCCACCATATGACAGCTATTAAGTTCTTCTGCGCGCTCATCGTACAGTTCTTCTGGCGCATGCGTTCTGAATGCTGATTCGCTAATTTATGCGATTTATGTGGTATTTATGTGATTTACGTGCGATCGACATGATCACCGATCGGTAGATCTTCTACATCACGACCCAAGAACATAATCGTGCTGCATGTGATCCGACGTCAAGGCCGATGCACACTAGGAAGTTAGAATACCTAATGACGATTCTGTAAGATCAGTATTTTTTTTTCAGGTGTGGTCTCAGGAGTTTTAAAAAGAAGAAGAAGTTAGAAAGTTTTAGCATAAAAGATCAAGCTTCATGTGCCTGAAAATAATGGCCACCAGTCACGGTTTTCTTCGAAATGTATCCTTCAACAAAAAATGCTAAAAAGTGTTTTCAATACGGAAGTGCCGGTCCATGTCTGCCCACGTGATGACTAGCAAAAGGAGGAATAATATGGACCAAGTACGGGGTAGTAGTAGGTACTCCCGGGCAAGATCCGTGATATTTTATGCATATATAAACATTTTCTGTCTTCTAGGCAGAAATGCAGCCCATCTAGAGATATGGGCCGATGCATCTATCAGCATATATACGATATGCAACTAGCTGCTCTCTCTTTCCTCCATACTCTTCTGACATACAGTCATACTAGAATTACGTCAATTTTCTAATAACGCACTCTCCGCATCTTATACCTACATACATACTTCGATCGATGGTTGGAACCATTAAGACTTAATAAAATTCTATTTCGTATGTTCTTTCTGAGGTAATTCTATACCTGTTTGCTGGGATCCACACACAACGCAACGAATGAATAATAAAATGCATATTAAAAGGAAAGCGCGGAGTTACTTAACCGATTTTAATATTATTCGAGTTTCTGTTAGAATATGGTTTTTAGTGTGCGCGATTACTAGAGAGATGTTTTGCTGAGGTAACATTCTGGTGGAGTTTTATTTATATGAGATCGGAGTAGAATTTTAATGGAGAAAGTTTATGGGGAAGCTGGAGTTTGGAAGGGTATTTTAATGAAGAATATTTATGGTTTTGATGTTCTTTGCAAAAAAATTGTTGTGCGATTTATTGGTTTGAATTATGCAGATGGAATGAGGTGTCTGGCATAACCCTATTAGGAATGAATAGTATATTTTTTGTAATTATAGATTTTTACAGTTGCTTCGATGTTTTTTAATTGTATTTTATTAGGTCTGGGTAGAATTTTGTGGCTTTTTATCGGATAGATGGCGTTAATTGCAAATATGTTACGATCACTACGATCGCAGCCACATCACTAAATGTTCGTTTGAATGGTGATAGTTTGATTGTTACTTTTTTTAAGTGTAAAACATCGAAAATGTAAAGTGTAAACATCGAAATTGGTGTAATGGTTGGGAAGATGTTTGCATTTTAAAAAGGGTAAAAAATAGTGCAAAGTTGCGATATACATGTTTTTCAATATTCGACAAATCGAAGAATACTACGTAAGAGTAAGTAGCGTTTAACTGTTGCCGGGGCTTAAATCGATCAGGATTTTTGACATTTTCTTTAAAACAATCACATCAAGCTCTATACTAACCCAGCAGGCAATAGCCATTTGTGAGCGCGCCTTAAAAACGTACCGCGCTCCCGCCCTTACCAGTTCCATATACTTTTTAATATTGCATCTCATTAAAGGGAAGCATTTCTTTTATTGCTCCTTTGGAAGCGTTTTAGAAGCGTTATAAAAATGCTCTAGTGCCGAAAAGCTTCTAATTTTGTTCATCTTTTGCAATTACTTTTTAAATGATTTTCAACTTATTCCCTTCCAAACGCGAGTTTGATTTTACCAAAGCGATCCTCCAACTAAAGCTGGCTCTACATGATGCTATGAACACCCTCCAACGTTGGACGGTTGATGGTAGGATGCATCGTGCGACTGATGCTTGGCTACTAGGATCCAATGTCAAGCGTCCATCGTTCGTGTTTCAACACGTTCGGGCTGTTGCCGCTGCTGATTCAATCGTTGGAAGCCAATAATCGAATGAATCTTTCGCCGCCTCGTGTAGATCACGTCCAATGCTGCTTGTCCTCCATATCAAACGAGAACCGGTATATTGAGTACCTATGCTAATATTACCCTCTATGGTCACCAAGATAATCGCCCGTTTTCTTCGCCGGTAAAATTCTGAAAACTCCAGTAATGCTTCTTTGGAAGCATATTTGGCAGCGCTCAAAATTAGCTCCCTCTGAAAAGTGCTATTCTCAGTGTTTCCCGCTCTTATTTCAGGCTTTCATTTAGTGGGGGCAAAAGTGGTTTGCTTTTACAAACTAAGCCTTGTTCTTGGCCAAGACCAAGAACACCTATTCGTCGACAAAACCAAGCCTTAAGGCCCCCATTCACTTACAGATTGTCGGCAGACCGTGGCCTTTCAGTCCAGATCATGGGGGGCCTCGGTAGCCTAGGGAGTAAGGCGTCTGGCTACTATCCCAGAGGTCCCGGGTTCGAATCCCGGCCAGCCCCACGGTCCTTCGCCTTTTCCACTTTCCCACATACATAACTCTCCTTCTTTCTTCTTCCCTCTTTACATTCCTGATTCCTTCTGTCATAGCCTTAGTTAGCCCTTCCCCGCTTCACCAAAAGCGCATGTCATCGGTTGGTTGATGAGATTCAACTCGTTTCAGGAGGCATAACACTCCAGCGAGTTGTTCCTCGATGCCCCGATGACAAAGTCGCCAGTAATGGTTGGGAGTAGACTGCAAAATATCGTTGGTAGGTTGTGACAGTTCCTTTCTTCCCCGACTAGAGCTGCTGTTCGACACAGTATAAAGGGCGTTTCCTGTGACTCTAGTCTTTCACATAAAAAAAAAAAAAAAGATCAGCAGGCATGGCCCGATTAAGGCCACAAATTACTTAGTCTGACTGAGTCATGACGACTTGAGGCAATCGCCTGGCAGGCCGTGGACTGCGGACTTCAGACTGACGGACGGACGGAGCCGATTAATTCTCAACTCTACTGTGGACCAGCATAGGAATTACGCCCGAAATTTGAACGAAAAAGGGTTGAACTGAACAAAACCAAATACGTTTTCTTCCATCACGATCGCCGACAAATCCGGATGTCCCAGGACGATTATTCCACCGAAATAAACGCTGCCATGCATCCATGTCAATCTTATACCCGCAACAACAGATTAGTTAGCTCAGCCCAGTACCCTGCGGAAAAGAATAATGTGGAACGTATTTACAAGAAAGCAGAACTGTGGAACAAACCTACGGGAAAACAATAATGTGGAATGAATGTTCGGGGAAAGAATAGTGTGGAACGAATCTGCGGGAAAATAATAGTGGGGAACAAATCTGCGGAGAACGAATAGGGTGGAATGAATTTGCAGGAACACAATACTATGGAACAAATCTGCGGGAAAATAATAGTGTGGAATGTATGTTCAGGAAATAATGGTGTGGAGCGAAGCTGCGCGAAAAGAAAGGTGTGGAACGAATTTGCAGGCACATAATAGTATAGAATGAATGCTCAGGGAAAGAATACTGTAGAACGAATCTGCGGGAAGAGAATAGTGTGGAACGAATCTGCAGGAAACTAATGGTGTGGAATGCATTTGCAAGAAATCAATACTGTGGAACAAATCTGTGGGATAATAATAGTGTGGAACGAATGTTAGAAGAAAGAATAGTGTAGAACGAATCTGCGGAAAAAGAATAATGTGGAATGCATGTGGGGAGAAAAGTGTGGAAAGATGTAGAAGTTGGATAAGAAAGGAGCTACGAGATATGAATATAGGCGCAGCGTTAGATTTGAGCCAGTTTTTGGTTAGAAAAAGCGATAAATGCGCCCTAAGCGATAAAGTTGTAATTCAGTAGTGAATTAAAAGGCGACAAATACGAGTTATTCATGAGAGAGATTAAATTTCAAGTGCAGGGAAAAAGATAACAATGCATTTCTGTGTTATACTTATTATCATAACTAAACTCTATGTCTACGTTAATTGTCAGTTGATAGGCCAAAGGAGGGGATCAACCCACAAACTTCACTCTGATACCACACATGATCTCAGCTGAAATACTGGCTAACTGACAATGACAGTTTGAATTGAATTAATGCGCTGAGAATTATATCATCACCTTTAGATAGAACGACAAAATTTATACTCTCAATCAAGAATGCTTGACATTCGACTGGGCATTCCAAGTAAAATCATGTTAGTCACTTAACATACTTTATATACAAGAACATGAAAACATCTCAACCACAAAAAGAAATTCAACAATCATTAAAATTTCTGCCTTTTTTTAATTTTTACTCATCCTTTTACTTTCGCATGATCAATGGACAATAATGGCCGTTCCATATTCATCCGCTCTCCTCAAGTGCTACTCCTCAAGCTTGACCAATTTTATAATTTCCTGTAAGAAGAATCGCTGCCACCGAAGCACCACCAAACTACAACAATGAACCTGAACCTCGGCGAAAAAGAAAAGAAGAAAAAAATTCGTACTTCATTGAAGATAAGAAAGGAAATTTATGTCTTGGCATTTCATTGACTGCTCATTCCGCTCGGGATCAGGTTGAATGAAATGAGATCAAGAAAACAACAACAGCGCGGCGGTAGCAGCAGCCAACAACAACGAAGATATCACGTTTCTTCAACTTCATTTGTGACGCCCATTGATTATCGATTCCTCCGATAATTGAGGGGCCCATCTGCCGAGTAATTCAATTAAATTTGGACCAAAGAACCAAATCCATTCGACCATATGGATGATGGGGTCCAGGGTGATGGTCCAGTGGTCATTGAATTTCGGATGAAGCAATTGTGTTATTCGGCACGAAGATATGAAATACTTGAATTGAAGATTTCGGATTTTCGGCCAAAATTGCCAGTCTGAATGAGCTGGAACAGACAGTTCGGCAAAGGTATCTATTACCCAAACATCCATCTGTGCACTCGTCAATGCTTTACTGTGAAAATGGTCAATGGTGTCTCATGTTTCTTCAGCAACCTTCCGGTGTGTGTTTGATTGTTTTTTTGTCTTCGGCTGGTTCAATTTGTGGCCTCCTAATAAACCGCATAATGGCTTCGGAATATTTGCTATTCATTTAGCGTCACGTATGTGCCATGTGTCGGGGTCGCCAAAATTGAAGGCGAACAATCAAAATTCGCATCCTTCCGGTGCCAAAAGAAAAAACAAAATGTTTTTTTAGTAGGTGAACGTCGCTCCAATATACACGAAGACGCACATACGAAGGCGACGACGACAGAGCGGTACCATTTTTGTTGGAAGTCGTCGTTAATGAAGACCGAAATTGCCGCACGCACTTATTTCCGTGCGCCTTAACCATATCTAAACTGATACAAGAACGACTTCTACACTACGCAGACCTTCCAACAAGAATCTTCTTCATCCTCGGTGAACTCTTGAATAATATCTTCTCGTGTCCAATCTTCACGTCACTTACGCACCGAGAGGACTGCCCTTTAAGCCTCAAAGTTTTCAATCAAGATTCCCCATTTTCCGAGCTGAGTGTGCGCGCCGTTCTACCTTTCCTTAATCTTCGAATAATCTTCGAAGATAATTTTTCGTAATTGCTGGAATTATTCTAAAGACGTTCGGAGCTGCTTCTTCAACTGAATCCGGCTGTAAAAGGAGTGAATTCCGCGTGCAGACAATTACTGGGTGATTTCGCACGATTCTTTTCATAATCATCGGAGTCGTGGGCGTTTGTTACTTTTCTTCAATCTAACAACAAAAAAAAACAACAACAGAAGAAAAAGAACTTGTGAGAATCTGGGAGATTCTAGCCGCCTGAGAAAAACCTCTTTCTGGCGGATGGCGCGCACCGACGTCATTTTTCTTGGGAATGTTCCGGCCCATCCCATCTGTCTGCTTCACTTGGTGCTTGAATTACACCTGATAGAGAAGACCGCGGAGACTCCGTCTCGGGACTTAATTGTTTTTTTCTTACCTTTCATATCTTCGTTTTTCTTACGGGGTTTTCTTCAACAAATTTTTTGCTTTATTTATACAAAATTTTAATAAGGTGAGAAAAGAACACAAGAGTTTCTGGGTACTTAATTCTTTCTTGACGATATGTCGTAGGGAAATGAGAAAAGCACTAAATATACTTCAAGGAAGTCTCAGTCGCAGGCTTTTGGATCTTCTTCAGTTCAGTTCAGTTTTAATTTGATAAGAAAAGTATTTTTGCATTTTTCCATTCCCAGCGGGGGCAGATTTATTGTGACGGATATGAAGGCGTTTATTTATTAGTTAGTTTAGCATAATGTTTTATATTTAATTAATTAAATTTATTTAGTACGAAATCTTTGCAGGAAGAACGTAGATGCTCACTAGACACAAGTTGCTGGCTCCAAAAGTCAGGCATTACCGAGAAAGTTTTCATAAAGGTTCAACTGTGGTGCATTGATATTCACTTCTCTAGCAAGTAACAAACAGAATTGGACATTTCTAAGCGATTGCAGCGCCACCACAGAACGCCTTCGAAGTAATCATAGTGTAGAGGGCTGCTAAACTCAATTAACAAGGATGATCGTGTTTAACCTTCGCCAGGATGTTCTGCTGATCTCAAGCTGGAAAAAGTGGAGGGTTTAGAGCAACCGTAGCGATCGCGCGCAGCTCAATTTCGATGTTGGCCAACCCACAGATCCAAACCAAACCCAACCCTAACCCACAAGCTATTATAACACTCATCACGATCGACTGATCGGTGATCGTGATATTAAAAGTACACGTCAACTACCGGTCCATCTTACTATTCAAATTATTCTGATTCATAGAAAAAGAACAGAGGTGTACCCAGCTCTGTAAACCTACTGTCTTTAATTATAACTACACCACCCATATCTCGAGGGACATAACTATTCGGGGACTGATCCTCCTGGTAGAAGACTTTGCGTGAAGTTGGTAAGCTCTCGAAAAACAAATCTTATTATGAAACTGATGGTTGAAGGGACTACAATATATCTAGTCTGAGTGAATCAGCCAGGCTTAGCGAGATTCTCAACCCTGCAAACCTTCTTCCATCTTGCAGATAGTATTAAGTGGACAGAGTCCTCTTCTGAAGTCTTGGAGTTTCTCCTGAATACACATTTCCCGGATTGCGAAGAAGTCGTCCCAGACACGGAACAGAGTTTGAAGCTTGACAAGTATCATAGCATCATAATTCCTTCAGAAGATACGCGACATCAATAGTCCACGGCTGGTGTCAATCTACAAAAACTCTCTACAACACTATAGCTACCTGCCCCACTCCTGGAGGAGGGTCAAAGTGATCTGCATTCCGAAGATAGATAGACGGTGGCACCAAACGGCAGAGGATTGTAGGCCAATAAGCTTGTCATCCTTTGTAATGAAGAACCTAGAACTACTGCAAGACAGATATGTTATAAATTCTATAACAGAGGTCACTATATTTTCCTCCAAACATGCACATTGCAAAAGATAATCGGACGTCACGAAGAGTACTCCTTAGAAGACAAACGGTTTACATTCTTAGCTCTCTTGGAAATATAAATGCGCTTTAAACATCGGCATATATGTTTGGACCTTGGCGAAATTCGGTACCCAGAATGATATTATGTAGTTAGGGGGGACTTCTGTATGCTGAAAATTAGAATGACACAATAGCAGCTTAAGAAACACTAGACTGGTAAAGACGACGTGCTGCAGCTCGTCTCAAGATGGAATTCTTTCGCCCCTGCTATGCCTTATGGTTATGGATAAGACTATAAAAGCATTAGAGAAGCACAGGAGAAAAGGGAGTCGCCTATGCATACGTTATAGCGATTCTTGTATACGGGAAATTTTTTCAGCAAGGGGCAATGGTTCGTAGAAAACGGTAAGTAGTCAAGCCACTATATGTTTTCCTACGACCATTGAGTCAAGAGGGCAAAGAAGGTCAGAATTGCTTTCTACGCCAGTGGGCAGACCTTCGGCAAATGATGGGTCTTGAAGTCACGCTTGGTCTGTTGAATCTACACGCTAGTGATAAGACCAATACTGACA
Source organism: Thereva unica (assembly GCA_949987705.1). Lineage (NCBI taxonomy): Eukaryota > Metazoa > Arthropoda > Insecta > Diptera > Therevidae > Thereva > Thereva unica. The sequence continues at coordinate 108,400,324 of OX465284.1, forward strand.
TAACGTTCTACTGTGTGGTGGTCCACTTTTGCAAAAAAATATAACAAATCCAGGATATGCCAAGTCCTAAAATAGGATAGTCTTTCAACAACGAGGAATTTATGTATAAAGGATGACATTAGCATACTTAGTAGAACGGTTATCGTTTGATTGCGTAGGTCAAGCAGCACTTGACGTGGTTAGTACTTAGTTGGGGGACCGCTTGATAAAACCGATGCGGGTGCGTTTATAGATGCTCATGCTTGTATTAGAAGCATGCATACCAGTATGGCAGACGTATTTGTTGGCTATACTTTCCAAAAAATTAACCAACTAAATCGTCTTATTACACTGCACTCGATACTTCTTATTCGGGTCTCGTTGAAGAACGTACCATGGTGAACCTGGTCCACTCTAGCTTCTTGGGGACCTGAACGCCCTCCTGCCTTCGGTAGGCTAGGAAGGAGTTGACGAAAGTGGCGCTAAGGCGTGCTCCATGAGTTTTCCCAATTCCACTCCGGTCCTCCTTGTCTTGACTCTGTGTCCGGTCTAAAAACAGGCAGGGCAGAGTAGCGGCGGGGTCTGCTTGTTGCCCATTTTACATCAGATGGGATAGGACTGGTAGCCCAGATGATATAGGAGCTAATTTTAGGTGCCGCTAATTTTCTGGTGAGTCCAGAAACTGTGTACATACAGAGCGATGGCTGTGTGGGCCTGCTTCTTGTTGCTCCGCAGGTTCCTGACCGCTGTCCTACTTTCATTCTGTTGGAAAGGAGTTTACGTACTACCCTATTCCACTCCGGCCTTCTTCAGCTTAATTGGTATATAAAAGTTCCATGAGTAGGAAATGGAAGAGACAGAGCCTCCATACCAGGATAAGGGCATATACAACTGGGTGCGCCCGTTGCTCAGAGGAGATCGTTAAATGACTGTGTCGAGATAGGTTTCAGTGGCCGCCACGAGAAGGTAGTGATCGCACTTCCACCAGTCCGAGTTAGATACATAACCTAATGTTGCTTCCCTATCTCAATGTTGACTGATCACTATCAATAGCGAGATCAATAGCGGGAAGGCTATTGCCAGAATCGTATCGATCGTTACTAGATATTTGTTGACTGGTGAACGTGGGACTAAGTTGAGAAATCTTTCATAGTACCCATTCACGCAGCTGTGCGAAGATACAAGCCAGAGAGGCAACCGAAAAATTTTTCTGCAGTTGTCGGCTCCAGGTAGGAAGGAGGCTTGGCAAATGTTCCGAATGTTACAATAGGAGACCTACGATTTCTGCAGAAGCTGTAAGAATCTGGACGAGGCAGAAAGTGTACTACATCTCCTCTGTCACTGCACGGCCCTAAGCAGAATAAGGTTAACCACATTTGGCAAACCCTTTCTAAGCACCCTTGCGGAAATCTCGAAGATTGGGATCCCACAACTTAAAAGATTATTACTTCCTCGAGATGATTTTAGCGAAGAAACGACATTTTAACATCAGGTTTAAAGTGGGATCACTGACTATGGCATCACAATGGGCCTATCCTTCTGGCCTTAAACCAACAGCTCCGTCATATCTAACCTAACCTACAATAGGAGATCTAAACAGGCACTCCAAGCACACTGCCATATGTTCATGGTTTTTGAAACGGAAGATTAGCTTTCAGGGGTAAAGGATCATTCCGCGAAGTGGATTGGACCCCTGGAATGGTAGTCGCGTGTCTTAGCCAATAGACTACTAAGGTAGGCAAAGCATGCGATTACAAGCGTCAATTGTGTCATCATCTTATATCGATGAATGGAGTCGTCGCCCTTATTTGACTTACATTATCTTAGAGTCAACCCTACATTTTGCCTGAGATAATCTGGGTTGATATTTGTGATAAAATTAAAATTAAGGGTTAACTTCGTTGATGCCCTAAGTGTTTTCTCCCACGATAAAACTTTTAATTTAAATGGATTTCTTTATAGATCTGGAAATACCTGAAAATTTTTACCCACAATCTCCCATTACTGCAAAAAAAATATTATCCACACACGATAATCAAGCCGCAATCATCATTACCATCACATGCTCTTGCAACTCCCGTTATTGACTGATAATCTTCGATTTTATCTGAGCTTCCGCCAATAAAATCCAATAAAGCTCACCTTCATTAGTAACCGTTCCGAATTTTATATCATTTCCATATCGAGTCATCTCTCGCTGCGATTATTTTGCTCCAGATTCCCCCGAAAAGTAGCGGATTTTGGGCCGGTCATTATTCAAACCCTGATCCAGTGATGATGCCGCCGCCGCTGCCGAAGCTCAGCGTCCACATTTGGGGCTAATCTCCAATTTTCGTGGGTCATTCCCAAAATGCAAATCATAAACACGAATTTTTTATGTCATATGTGTCTCTCAGGTGTGCGCAAGAGGAGGGTGGACGGAGGTAGAGGTGAGTTGGATCGGAACTAAAAGTCACTACTGGTGTGTCCCTGGTCGTCTTTTTTGCTGCTGCTGCGCTGCACTGCGATGATTTATTTAAATGTTACGGTGATGTGTTTTTCTAGTAAAAAGTTTTGATTGCACACATCCGACCGAAACCTAGATGAGCGCCGTGTCGTCTTCTTCTCCATCCACATCGCGGCAGCGAGCTCTTGACCTTGCTCAAGTCTAGGCATGAGGAGAGAAGTTCAAGTCCGCCGACGATTTGCATACAATCCGAAAGCAGCAGTAGTCGTCTACCTAGACCTCCGACGTCGGCAATGCACCTGAATGTTCACCTGGAGGTGGCCGTAAATCAATTTCCATAACAAGACGCCAAGACTCCCAGTACCTCCTCTCATCGGATTACTTGCGCCGTTCCTTTCGTTCGTTCGTCGGCGGTACTTTCCGCGGTATGAATTTCGCGGAGGTGAGGAAAAGTCTTCTTATGATTTTTGCATAGATGTGGGCACCACCACCAACCATACCTGGAAAAACTCTCAGCGAAAAAGCTTCGGATACTATATGCTGAATCGCTTTCATTGTGTATGGCTTTATCACCGCACGGCTCAGAGTCGACGACGACGACGACGGCGGCGGGTAATACATAATGGCGCTTACCTGGTCGGATATACCTGAACTTGGCCTAAGATCTGGCAATGAGGGCCTAGTAACAGTGGCCTGGAAGAGCTCCATCCACCACAGCCAGGCGCACATGCGAACGAAGCTGCCCGCTTAGACACAGCGAGGACGGGCGGGCGGCATCTGTGACTTCTTGCCCTAGTGCACCAGAGTTGGTATTGGTGTGTGCGAAGCGAGGTTTGACGCCGCGCCGGTTTTGGATTTCTCGCGCCGAGAGCCTAGATTGGCGTTGCGAAAAACTGAAGCTCCAGAGTGCATTGACTTTGGCTGAGCAGATTTTGCGGCGCTGGGAAGTTGTGCACTTGGGCAATCCACGTCGGACTGTGTGATCTCGGGGATCTCTTCCGTTTCCGAGTATCTGCTGGAAGGAGGTCTATTTTTGGATTATTAGTTAAGTGGGCAATAATACCTGTAAAAACAGATTTTGAAATTGTTAAATGCTAAAGAGATGGGGTTTGGGCGGTTTTCCGGTTTTATTGTGGCAAGAAATGATCACTAGAGTATACGGTAGGCTCATTGGTGATAACATAATGTTTGATTGATAGCAAAGTGCAGTTAAATGTATTTTTGAGATTCGATGAATATTGTTCACATTTTGGTTGATGATAAAACTTATCTTCATGGTCTTTTCCCTCATATTTCAATGGTTTACCGCTTCTGAAGATAAACACTAATGAGGGTTTCAAAATCAATGCTCAAAAGTCACTATTTCGAATAGGGTCACCAATAGTCTTTCGTAAATTGTGGAATAAGGGCTTATTCTTGATGTTCTGGTCTTAATAGTGCTACATTACGGTCTTATCAGTGCGTAGATATACGACCGAAACTAGCGTGACCAGCATAAGGCATAATTTAAAAGCGAGTATACAATGATGCGACAAGATTTTGTAGCGCACCGTTCGCAGTGAGTAAAACCGCGTATGAAATGCAATGACGCAACGATGCATTTTTTACAACACAAACAAAAATCCCTACGAACAACTTCTCAGAGTCCAAGAGCCATAATATACGAAGACGTATGCATTCAGACGCAAAAGCTCTTTCAGGTGCTTTGATAAGCGAGAGAAAAAAAGGAAGCACAAAAGCTGCCGTGTACTTAAGCTTGCTACACTCGAGTTTCAGAAAACATTTAGGAAAGCTTTTTTGTCATACTTTGGTGCTTATAATGGACTAGGCAATAGCTTATGGGATAAGGCAAAGAGGCCGCCATACACAAGCGATCAAAATTTTCTGAGTCTATTTAGCTCGAGTCTATTGGTCCGAGTCCAAAATTAGGGACCCCATTCACGATGGAGCCTCGAGCAAGTTAGTTCATTCCAGTCGGTCAGTATCATTTGTGAACTTCAGCTTTCATTGAAGCTTCTTTCACTGTAAACTTTTGATTGTGAATTTTCATTGTAAAGCTTTCAATTTGAGCTTTTATTGTGAAACTTTCATTCATAGTAGAAGGTAATTACAAGGTAAGATCATAAAGGCCTCGTGACTTCCTCAGATCTTAGCTCAGAAGCGAAAAAAGCTTTCTCGTGACGTCACTCAGGTCTCTTCTAAAGGAAATAACGTATTATTAGCCGTGTTCCTTTTCTACTCTTAAGTACTCCGGAGTAAAACTTAAAAGGAACACAATTTTTTTTTTGTTTTGGGTAACGTTTTGAACTTTCCTTTAAATAAAAGCGCGTTCAATTATTGTAAATATAATATGGGTACTTAATACTTACCATTACAAAAATAAAAATTAAAAAACCGCACATTAAAATTTTTGATTCTTTTTATAACACCGAAAACTGTCATTTCGTCACAATTCAATGAAAATCCATCTATCGGCTTTTTAGTAAGTGAAAAATAATTCACAATAGACTCCAAATGGCGATTTTCCCCTAGTGGATGTTAGATGCATATTTACTCTAGTTATCTACACCTCTGTAAGGGCAGGTGTAGTTGGGAGTAAATTCGAGTAAAAAAAAGCAGAAAAGGAACACAGCTATTGTACCAGCTTTGAGTTGTATAGCAGGATTTTGAACGTTGTCGAGGCAAGCCAAGGTGGTTCTTGGGACGTCTGTCTTGATATCTGGCACGTGCTTGTCTTATACTGTCGTAGGCGTAAGAGTAACGCGGAACACCGTCATTAGCGAAGCAGATCAGTTATAAGACCCCTGAGGGACGCCGACCGAAATGGCGTGGGTGCCGCATTCGACGCCGTAAAATATGACCTTGATTGAACGGCCAGAAAGGAAGCTCTTAATCTAGTTTCTTAGAACTAAGTTTATACCAATAGCTTGGAGTTTCGTCAACAGAGCAGGGTGCCATACTCTGTCAAAAGCCTTGGAGATATCTAAGGCAACCAGCAGAAACTTTCATGCACACATGCTTTGAGTTGTGTGGATGACCTCTGTGACGCTACGCCATGGATTTTGAATCAATTGCAAATTAGGCCACGAGTGCAGCCGAGTTTCCTTACAGAGGGTGAGGTGTTGATATTGCCCAAGGCCATTTAAAAAGATGGACCGAGCGAAGTATCGAAGGGGTTGTCGGCTTGGTTTTGCAGCGTACGAACGTGACCCAAACGAAGCACAACTTGCGATCCAAGGCCATCCATACGTGGACCTCAGGGCAGTTCCTCGTCCTCCTCCGCCACCCATGCACTGTTACATGGACCAAGTTGCCCTTGCCTGGCCATGGAAAAGACTGGGCACACTAGATTAATCCCGCAATCTTAAGGTCTAAAATACCAACGGATGGAATCCGGATACCAGGTGACATCCAACTTCACTTAGTTTTAGCCGGGCGATGCCCCCTTTTCGCGCAACTCGTGAGATCGATATTGATTCGTACTTTGAGGTGCTGGAGAGAGGCTAGGGTGTTTTGTATTCTCAAAACGGGGAGGAGATCATACAAGAAAGCAAAACTGCATCGTACCTCCAGCCTCTCTTCCTTCATCTTGAAAACGATGGGGAACATTTTATGGAAGTATACTCGTATTAGCAGGGGCTTACAAGAAACCTATTCCACTTGCATTTGCGTCCACAGAGACTGGCACATTTAGGTAGAACTACAGACATTTTTAAACGCTAGTGTCGTTTTACCAATGCGGTCCCCCAACTGAGTACTAAACAGGTCCAATGCTGCTTGACCTCTATAATTGAACCAGAACCGGTCTATTGAGTATGGTAAACGACAAATTGCGCACATAACGAATTTCGTCGTGACTTTCACTGACGGAAATGGTTTCGCATTAGGTGTACAGGAAATATTTTAGGTGTGGATTCCACTCAACCAAAGCATAAGTACGTGTGCATCAAAAATAAAACATAGACCTAATACATAAAGAAACAGATCGAAGTACAGGTGACCCAGAAAACGATACGCCAGAACGTACTATGAAAAATAGCGAGGATAAGGTATGCTATGGTCCCTGTGCTGAAATTCGAGTCATGTGGCGTCGTGTGACGTGACAAGTCGTTTGAGTTGAAAAAAAAATGACTTTTCAGTCGAATTACGACTTTCAGCATAGGAACCAAACTCAACTTAGCACCTGTCTTGCGCCTGCTTCATAATTCGACTGAAACTTCATTTTGTCTCAACTGAAACGACTCTTCAAGTCACACGACTCGACTTTTCGCACAGGGGACAATGTGCGAATACTCTGGTTTGGAAACTACCAGGAGGCAATGCTGTACGAGCTTGGAAACAAAGATTGTTAGCCTAGATTTTCAATGGTAGGCCAACAGAGAAAAGAGGGGTAGGACAACTAAGAAGTAGGTGTGTGAATAATTTTCTAGATGTTATATGGAAGGAAGAAAGTGAGACGGCTGAAAGAACAGGCTTCAATAGGCCATTTAAGAAAATAAAACATTTCGAAAAATTATATTCTGCTTAATCTAGCCTCAAAGTCCAGCCAGCCAAGCCAATAATCCAAAAAAGACTCCCTCGCAACGAAATGGGGAAAAAAATCACAACAGAAACTCGTCCGACGGATAAGTACACAAGAGGTGCAAATTCCTATAATTTTCTCAACAACCAAAACTACCAGGAAGTCCTCTTCAATAACTTCATTTAATAGCTACTGCAGTAAGTGGGTTAGTTCTTCACTAGGTTCTGACATCACCACGACAACCTGACGTCGTGGCGTTCCCCCTAAAGATTTTCCTGTCCATTGGCTCCGAAATGACTGAAGCGAAGACCAGAGCGCAACCATACACTAAACTCCGGTGGTAGTAGAGCTGTGGTATTCCTCATCTTAGCCTCCAGTCATGAGCCATCGAGCCAAATGACAACTCTTTAAAAAAAACGACACAGCCACAACGTCTTTAAGTACTATTATCAGCATTCTTCCAGCGTCCTCCCAAGACGGCAGCAGCAGCACTAACAACAGCGGAGTAGCAACAACATCGGCCCAGCACCAGCAATTTCCAGAGCGGAAGATGTTATTGAACCTGGCGGCATGAGCGACAAGTGATATAGCGATTGCATAAAGAGTGCTATAAAACGGCAAAAATACACCTGTACGATACATCAATGTCATTCAGGCAGGCGCACGCAATGCCGGTGGTGGAGAGCATCCACTTTATCGGAAAGGAGGCTCCAAATGACGTCCACATCGGGGATTCTAGCAGTAAATCAAAAGAAGCTAGGATGCGCGCTCTGGGTCTAACTGAACAGGCGACTTTTCGACTGCCTACGATGGCGCTGTCATCTTCACTATACCTATTAGCGATGCTCACCTGCTCGTCCGCTCGACTGCCAGCGGATCGAGCAACTTTTCGCCATAGATGTTTGCTTTGTGCTCAACTACTGAGCGCGATCATATTTACTCGCGTAAAGCACGCCATCAAGATAAGTCGAGGGGCAATTAAAAATGTTATCAAACTGCAGTAATTGAACTCTCGGCGAGCACACGGTGGTAGGTAGGTACATCATAGGCGCTGATGCCATCAACGCCTGCCTGCTCTTTCGAGGTGAAACGATAAATGTCTATAATTACCCTTAATTGCGAAAGCCTTTCGGATAGCATCCTACTTTTGTTCTAAGCATCTACAGGTGAGGAGAGATTCTCGCGCAAAGGTAAAAGATTCTGATTGCTTTAATTGCAAGTTACCGTTTCTGGTTTGAGAAGAGTGAAGGAAAAAAATAGATTTATCTTAGCGAGAAAATTAAAAAACATATCAGGAAATGATCATGGCTATGAAATTAGATGAACAGAACCAACTGGAAGAGTTCAATCAGGAAAAAAAATAGTTCTGGTTTCGTAAAACTACTCCCGGACGTATAAAACCACAATTCTGCTACATCCACCAAAAATTCCCACATTAATCAAAATCCCAAACATCCGGAACAGAGCTGCTCCTACAATTTAACGATCGTAATTGATTAAATCCTTGACGAAAGGACTCGAAACCCTTTTCTTCCAGCTACTGCATGCACCACATGCTTGCACCCACCACACGATTGACAAGTCACGATCATGTGAGGATCACTTCACTTCAAAACCGAACAGGTAGAAAAAGGACCGAAATTTTGTTAATTCAATATCAGCGATCCTGTCATCCTGGATCGATTCACAAAACTCGATCACTGAATATCGGTCATGTCCCAATTCGATCGATTCGTGATCATCATGAAAGGAAGAACAAACGCCGATCCTCGGTTGCCAGGATCCGTGGGAATTCGGTACAGGTGCGTCTTGGGATGCTTTTGCAAAGGTTTCCATTTGCATCGATCGAGGGGTGCCTATGCACGAATTTCGGACCCTAATCAGGGGTTTTGTGTGGGTTCAGTAATTCGATATGATTTTGAGAAATTTTTGCCGAAAATATTTGGCAAATAATAAATCGATGGATGGAACTGTGAAGGATCTTCAAATAAAGGGAATAAAGTGCATTTCCTGTTGCTGCTGTTGCGGTCCTTTTCGGGGGATGTTGGTTTTTTGAGTTTTGTGTGTGGGAACTCGAGAATTGTATGTGAAAAATGTAAATCGTGTGACTTTTGCAAGTTTTGTAGTTGGAAGACGGAATATAGTCCAGTAGATTGGAGTGTATATCATATTCTTTTACGACTAGTTGACACAATCGTTGTCTACACATATTTTACTAATAGGATTTGAATTTGTAAAGGGTCCGCCAAATAACTTTTTTTTTGAAAATGCTATAAAAAAAACTACTAAATATTTTTTCAAATTTCTTTTTTTATTTGAAAGTACAATCCCTCCGGTTAATGATGGAAAATAATTTCATTCAAATGGCTGCCTCGGCTGGCCATGCAGTGGCCTACACGATCGGTCCAATTTTTAAGTACATTATCGATTGTGTGCAGCTGTATTTCACCAATGGCTTCACGAATATTGTCCTTTAAAGCGTCAATTGTCTCTGGCTTGTCGGCGTAACACTTATCTTTGACGGCACCCCACAAAAAGTAGTCCAACGGTGTCAAATCGCAGCTCCGAGGGGTGGCCAAACGACATCAGCTCTGCGGCTGATAATGCGATTTTCAAAAACAGGGCGCAAAACATCAAGTGTAGCGTCGGCTGTGTGGCACGTAGCGCCGTCCTGTTGAAACCAAATGTTGCCAATATCCTCCTCTTCAATTTCTGTGAACAAAAATTCGTTCAACATGGCCCGATAACGATCGCCATTGACTGTAACGGCCACTCCTTGCTCATTTTCGAAGAAAAATGGCCCAATTATGCCTCTGGACCAAAATCCGTACCAAACAGTGACTCGTTTTGGGTGCACCGGCTTTTCAATGAATGCGTGCGGGTTTTCTGTGCCCCAAATGCGACAATTCTGCTTGTTTACATACCCGCCAAGATCGAAATGAGCTTCACCTGAAAAGATGATTTTTTTTGGCAAAATCCGCATCTTCTGCAAGTCGATCGCAGGCCCATTTAGCGAAGCGAAAAGGCATTGGATGGTCAGTTGGCTTCAACTCCTGAACCAATTGGACTTTGTAAGGCGTCATCGTCTTTACGCAAAATTCGTCTCAATGATGTCTGCGAAATGTCCAATTGTTGAGAACGACGGTGAACTGATGTTGATGGCGATTCACGCACACTTTCGGCCACAGCAGCAATATTCTCGGGTGTACGCACTGTTTTTGGCTTTTCACGCGTTGGTTTATCGATGAGGATGCCAGTTTCTTTCACTTTTTTCACAAGGTAACGAACATACGGAGCTGACGGTGTTTCTCTTCTTCCAAAATCCGTACGCAATTTTCGCACACATTCTGCAACATTACCATGATTTTCAAAATAATGTCGCAATATTTCCCAGCGTTGTTCAAGCGTATACACAACCATATTCGTTCAGCGGAAGGATAAAACTAATTATCTGTCAAATCAGACATGAGCTAAGTGTTGCCATACACGAAATAAGCACTAGTTGAAAAAAAACGTTACATGGCGGACCCTGTATTTCCGAGGCTGTTTTGAAGCCGCTGACTTTCGTACTCTTGCGGACTCGATCTGTGATAGATACAGATGGAATACGGACTCAAAATTTCGAGCTAAACAAATACTGCATTACTTTATTGAAATGTCTAGATTGGGGGATGTTACTTTGATTTACTAGAATTTTGTTCAATATGTCAGAAGATAACTTGAGCTAAATCGATCGAATATCGGATCAGAAGACTCCCATTTAATACTTTATAAACTTGACTGCAAATGTGCTATAAGAATATGGACAAGACAAGATTTAACTAACATAGCGTGAGTTTAGCCATTTCCATGAACATCTGCAAAAGCTCAGCGAACATCCTTGAATAGACCAGAAGGGGGAAAAAATATTTTCGTATCCAAACTCTCATAAATTTTTGAAAAGAACGTCCAAGCCAAAATGCAGAACGATTTTTAAAACACAGACGCCGAACAACTTAGCAAGGGTTGAACCCAGTCCTACCGCTTAAGAATTCCAAAAAGGCTGAGCGAAGGGGCGTATAGGAATGAATAATCTATAATGGCAGTTTTGAAAACGACCTCTTGAGCCAAAATGGTGTGGTTGGTGAGCGGTGAGGTATATTGCTTAACGGCAGTGATGGAATTTAACCGGCGGAAATCACCACAAGGACCTGGTAATTCTTTCGAACTAAATGTGGAATATAAGTCCCTGCTTTCAACCCCCCTAAATGGGTTGCACACACTCTGACTCTACTCTAGGGTGAAATCCTCTAGGGTCTAATCCTGGTTCCAAAACTTAACTGAAAGTCGAAAATTGAGGAAAGTGTAAAGAAAGCCTGCAAAGTTTTCTATGTCTGTAAAAGGATGATTCTGTGGATGTACATAGCCGTTGTACCGTCAATCCTCACTCTTTGGCCAGTGATGAGCCTACAATATTATAAAGTTAAGAAAGGCACATAAGAGGGCAACAAAACGTGGAAAATTGGACATAAGAAGTTGTCTCGCGAACGCCCTAGACGTGCTTCTTGCAGCTGCTCTTTCTCTCGACCTTTACATCGAACAGCTTGGTCTGCTACAAAGTCCGTGATTCCGGGCCCTGCACTTCAAAACCCTACGGTCACAGCAACATTTTGGACTACTACCGATGTTATGGTCGCTACAACCACTTTGGTCCTAGGTGGAGCTTGGACATGAATGTCGAAATACCCTCAATGGAGAAATGGAGACGCCCTGAAGAAATTTGATCTATGGGTATTCATCAGAGTGCAGTGCAGGGGTCAATTAAAATAATGAACCTCTAACCTAAGCAAGAATGTATCATTGAAACTTTTATAAATAGCCAAGCCTATACAAGAGCTCCAGATTCAGTGACGATGCAGATCTGAGCTAGATACGCCCAGAGTTTGAGTTGGTTAGGAGTCCAGTAGTGTGGCTATGGGTTTACGATACCAGTGACGTCATCGGTGTGAGCTTTAGACGGGACAAGGACCTGTGTGGTAAGCTTAAAACGTGAGCGCCACCCGTGGGATAGTTGAACTTCGATGGGTGGCTTAGTGTGTTTCCGGTGGGTTTTTATGCCGGTGGTCTTGGGTGGGAATCGGCGTTCTTGGATAGGATCTTGTGAGGGAGTGTGATCCAGGTTCCAATTATTATTAGCTGTGACGCAAATATACCAGACAGACCGGACAGACCAACTTACCTGTCTAGATGTGCATAGTTGTCCCCCTATAGGTTTTAATTTAATTTATAATGATCATGAAAGCCCATTCGAGATACACTAACGCACCCCAGCGAAGTTCGATTAGTTTCACACAGGTAGAGCTTACATCTAAAGCTTATTGGAAAAAAGCTCACCGCACCGGTTCTTGTCTCGAATAAAGCTCACACAGGAGCCTACGACCAATGACGTCACTGGTTTCGAAAGCCCATAGCCCTACTACTGCGACCAATAGGATGGGTCAAAAATGATATTTTCAACTTGCACCTGGTCTTAGCCTCCTCGCATGGAACTCCCTGGAGTCCTACTTTATCTCCAGGACGACTTGACCTACTTTTTGTATGTGGCAGAACTAAGCTCAGCCATGACTCGTTGTACTCTAACAGTTGTACTCTACCGTAAACCTATATCTATTTTGGATACGAAGTTTGATCAGGGCCTGGTATACATTTTAAAAGCATTCTAGATCCGGATTCTTCAGCTTGTGTGATTCCATTGTACTTTTCGTAGTTTCTTGAAATTGGTGATTAATCAAAAAACATATAGATCAATAACCGAGCTTGAAAAAATCCGAAATCCGAAATCAATTTACCGTACAAATATAACATTATCTGGCATGTCCACCTATCTGTCGAATTCCGAAGAACACTCTCAAATTCCAATTAGTGCTTCTAAGTATAACGGACCACAAAAAAGTCTTTGTTCTTATCGAAAGCACTTAAACAAAGTTCTCACACAACACTTAAAAGCGCCACTGCAGATCACGGTTAAACTTTTGACCTCTGGGTGCCTCTATGTGAGTCAGTCATTAAGCCTCGATTTATGATCGCGTACCTGCGGAGCCCCATAATGTCTTTATAATTGCCTTGTTTACATGTGTCACCACGACCAACAAGCTACCACGTCACCTCCGAAGACGTTAGACAATTTGAGGAGCCCAAAAGACACAAAGCACCCAACAACAACAACAAAAGAGCAAAATTCTTTTATTTTATCACCAGGAGTGACCCGCTCTAACGGAAGAAGTCGTGGGGAAGCACTTCTGGAGAATTTCAGGTGAGATACCCAAGAACGACCGCAGATTCTTATTCTTACTTCACTTGCACAACACCTTGAGGACTTGCTTGTGTCTTCTTTAAGGTTATTATCGTGCAGTTGAATCTTCATGGTGTTACCCCCGAAAAAAATTGGGTTTTTTCGAGAAAGAAGGTCAAGGAATCGCCCTACGACAAAAAACCAAAACGGAGCAATGTGCAGGGAAAGTACCATGCAACGGTCATTACAGTATTTTCTACCTTTAAGGTGTAAGCGGTGTGCATCAAGTGTGACCGTCAAGTGGTCAATGTTACGACGTTGTCCTCAAGGGCAAGGGCTTAGTATTTTCCTTTTCAGGATCAGCATAGGGAAACTGAAATTTTAATGAACTTCGCGCAAGGTGATCTAAAGGAACACACAAAAAAATACAGGTAAGAGAAATTTTTGTGCAGGTCACGGAACAATTTGCGGGAATTTCTGATTTTGATTGTGTGTGAGGAGGGAGAAAAAAAAATAGAAGGATATGAAACTTGATTCACCGGAAGAAACCCAGTTTTTTTTTGGTTCTTGGGATTGATGAGATTTTTTGGAAAAAGGAAGTGGAAGAAGGTTTGGGGCTGTCTGGGCATTTGTTTAGGATGTTGAGAACTATCATAACGAAAAAAAAAAACGATTAAAATGATATATGCGAAATATAACAAAAAACTTTTATGATTTGACTCTGAGACTCATTTGTTTGGTTTGAATATGAGTTCTTTTGTTTAAAAACTTATTATATACGCATTCAAAAATATTAAAAAACGCACGCGAATTTTTATAGAGTAAAGAGATCAAATTTCTATTATAATAATTAAATGAAGCCGCATTCAACATATCACGTCAAATCAACTAAAAATTCATATACATATTAAAATCAGAGGTAATTCACAGATAAAAATACAGAAGGAGAGAAAAAAGTTAAAAATATTGCGACTTTTCGATCGACTTTTGTACGTTCATGAAACAATCGACCTTTAACAATGAATATAACAATAATTTTAGCGATTTCTACATTAATTTTAAAATAAAAAATTCTATATTATATTTTAAGTTTTTGAAATTATTCGAAATATACCTAGAAGTTCAATTCAGCGCAAATTCAGCAAAGTACATGAAAATCAAGGGTGAGCTGAATTGTGCTGAATAAGCGTAAGGCTTGAAATTTTTGACATATTCTGTAATTAAACATATTCGCCGATAATTTAAATTGCATTTTGGTTTTCTAAGACTGAATTTGGATAGGTAAAATATAAATAAACTCATGCTTATAGCAGAATTTGATTATAGAGATTGATATAGTATGAATTTTGAGCTGAATAACAATTCTGTTGATTTCGATTGAATTTTCTTAATGTTTTATAATATTTTAAATTTAATTTCATGATAGATAATAGCGTTGTTTATAGATGGATGTTAATATAGGGTAGCAACATCATGATATATTCTACAGAGTATACGAGGGACTCATATGAACCTAACGTCCTACAACTTTCTATCGAACTAAAAAAACAGTGGATCATTCTAACAAAAGCGGTCTACAGATTATCACAAAATATGGTACTAGCCCTAAGCCTGCAGTGCTGTTAACAAATAGAGCCATCGATCTTTTAGAATATCTCTTAGATACAAACTAGGGCATAATAAACCACGGCACGTCTCCTACCTTCGATAACGTTAAGAGAAATGAAGCGTTGTATATTAAACTAAGCACTTAATATGTTGGCAGCTGAATATATTCAATTTGTTGTAGGCAAAGTGTTTGGTCAAAAAAGCATGACTGCAATCACTCTGCAGTATTCAGCAATTGGAAGTATGTAGCTGAATACTGCAGAATGACCGCAGTTATATGTTTTAGCCCAAGCCCAACACGTAAAACATATTGACAGCAATGAAAGATGGTGGAAAGCTTTTAAAGTTGAGATTAGTCTCTTAAAACATGCTGACTAGAAGGGGAAGGGGTGGGGGGTTTGGTAAAATCAAACCTTCACAAAACTGCAACTAATCATGAAAAGTCCGGATGTTAACGGAAACTACACTTCATAATCGGATCGGATAAGTGTAGTCTTAAATAAAAGTAACGCGCTAATCTCTCTTCTTCGATGGCAAGAGAGTCTTCGACAAAATATCAATATCAGTTTGACATTTTAGAGCGTTTGCTCATCTCAATGCCTGGGATTGCTTAAAGGATGCAAGTTTCTTCTATGTAAGCAGACAGGCCAGCCAGTAGTCTTGTCCTCTCTTGAATGCAAATCGTTCATATGGGCAGACGCCTCGATAACAGCTATCTAGTAGGTCGACAAGGTGTTAATCCGCGTCATCAAACTCATCGATAATCGTACCTTTTGGCACTTCAATAGACTCATTTCGACTCATCTACTCGATTCACTGCCTGCAAGGAAAAGGAAGACTCCTACATACTATGGTCTAGCTGTTCATAGATATAACAGCTGGACGATGGAACAACATAGGGTGTGTTCAAAAACGCAACCCTGCCGCCACACTGTAGAATTCAGCTACAGACTTCTAATTGCTGAATTCTTCATTGTTGCGGCAGTGTTGAGTTTTTGAAATCACCCATAGTCGGCAGCATAGATCGCAGTCAGAATTTCCATAGTCGCACAACATCCTAGAGTTCAAACGAACGGTTCATCGACTTCTGGTCGAGCAAACGATTAAAGACTGAACTTAAACGCACGTTACTTCTATATGCCTTATATCGACAATATGGCCAATTCTTATCGTCCTTCCAAGAACCTGGCGTTTCAAACTACCTTAAACATAAAAACACCAAATTTCCCACAACAAAACTCCCATAAAAAATGTCTGCAAAACTGTTAACTACCCAAAAATACATGCGATCATCAATTGCTACTACTTTATATCAGTAAACAGTTCGATCGAAATCTTCTCCGGGAAAAACATAACAGAGCATAAACGATCGCGCGTTGCAACGATCTCGAACGATCGCATATATTCTTTTCGATGACAACCAATTAGTTCGTCCGGTGATTTTCGAAGAGAGAAGATCATCTGAACTTTTTAAGAAATTATGTTTACCGCTAAAAGATAAGCCTCGATCATCATTGTCTGATCTTCGTGGAATTGAGTTGTAAAAAGACGAAATGTTGTTAACGATCTGTTTTCCGATGTCACAAGCTATTGAACGGTGGTACATGGAAAGTTTGTGGATGTTTGTTTGTTTGTTGATGTTCCATTTTATGATCGGTATTTTTTTTAGGTTTATTCTTTAAATGGACATTAATTTGCGAAGTATAACAGCATGGTTTTAATGTGGTGTTATACTAAACTCGTTTGGGTTTTAGCGTTTCATTGCAAAACATGATTTAATCTGTAAATGAGTGTCAAATAAAAATACGTAGATCACCTCCAGAACATCACTTAAATCCGCCTTAATTCATTTTTCAGCACTTGAATGGCGAACAGCATGTCTTAACGTATACTTTAAGTGCATTAGCGGATTGATGGCACTTAAGACCCTCCTCAGCCATGGTGTATTTATTTATAAAATCTTTTTCATATATTCGCAGAAACTCAACCCATCGTTAACACTTGCCGTAGTAGCCTTCGACAGTCATTAATATATCCTCTCAGATCTAGATCCGTTAGTCAAGCCAGACACTATGCAATTAATTATAATTACCAGTTTGCAATCTTTTATTATACCTGCGGTGCTTTAAGATAATTATTTGCTCAGGTTGAATATGAAATAGGGACGACGCTCCGGTGGATGATGGCAAATACGAGACGTCAACCTCTGTAAAATGGCACGATCTAGTCAGAATTACAAGCAATGACGATCAGTCTTTTACGGCTGATGGTGATGAAGATGATCATCATTACCAACAATTTTCGCTTCCCCCATAATGAATGGACCGTGACTACATGGGCGATCTTCATTTATGAGCTTCAACTTGTTTCCCCATCTGCATGTTGCCCATACACCGCCGACCGGCCGATCACCTGTTGTTGTTGCATAATAATCCGCTAAAACTTGAATGATCGCGTGCCCATGATTTTCGCGTCGTAATGTATGTATCATCATGAATAGGTTATCTGGTTCCAGAGCATGTACAGAAGATGTGTTCTCGGTAGACTCCTACATTGTATAACCGAGAGGAGATCATGCTCTGAGCATTAAGGATTATAATTCCAGTTACTGGCAACGGGCACTTTGGTTACTAGTTTTTGGGTAAAAGATTAGTCATTTTTCCCCCCTTTTAATTTGTTTTTATAAATAATTGCTAATAAATAAATTTATTTACAAGCTGTTTACACAAAACCGATTGAACTAACTGCGAACTGCGCCTGGGTGACTCTGGTGGCGGAAGTTTTACAAAATCTCGAATTACCTGATTTTAACTGGTCATATATTTTTTTCTTTATATCAATGTTGTTCGGCAAATGGCAACATTGTAACATTTGTTGTATGTGTAAATTTAACAGAATTATACACGCTCTTTATCACATAAATAACGGCTGTGCGCAAAACGGTTTAAAATTCTTCGATATAATAATATTCAACGAAATGTTGAAAGAAGAGCCCCCATAAGAAAATTCTGGAAATTCTTGCGGAAAATTCAAACGCATTCATTTCAATAATGCAGTTTCTAATTCAGTTTTGTGACATTTTTAATCACGATGCGCCCATGCAAGAAATTAATTTGTCATCTTTGGTGTTTATGTAAATTAAAGCAGAGCAAAATGGGTTGAGTCGTGGATTCGATTCACATTTTATGTGTTATATCTCGATGTTATATTCATTTAACAAAATTTAGCGTTATCTTTAAACATTTTAAGAATTGATTTTTTTTATTTTAAGGTGTTATTTACACTGGTGTAGTCGCAGTTTAATGTAAACGACTGTCCCTCTATAATGACAATAATTTAAAAAAAATTTATAAACTAAAAATACTTAAAAAGTATGCCATGTAACCGCAGTATATATATACATATGCAGAAGAGAAAAGGATAAAAGCTGAGCCTTTTCTTAACATCATAGGCACAGCTTTAACAGAATACCTTCAACAGAATGGCCGAATATTCCAAATCGCCAAACAAGCAACACAATACACAATACATGGGAAAGGGATGTACGGCAGAATCAATCGAGAAGCTATCTCAGCTGGAAAAATTCGAAGCGCTACTAAAAAGAGCGAATTTGGAGCGATGTCAGTATGATCCAATTGGAGCTTTAAGGAATTGTATGAGGGGCAAACATCGACCGGTTCTCATTCGATGCGGTGGTCAAGCAGCACATTGGAAGTGTTTGGTGACTAGTTGGGGGACCGCTTGATAAAACCGCTGTCAATATTTGCGTTTGGAAGGGCGAAAAGATAATTTCAAAATATGAATAAAAATATAAAGCTTTTCGACACCGTAGTTGTTTTACATAAACATAGGTGCTATCATATGAATTGGAGGGTTGCAAAGTTAAGTTTTTGATTTCTCCAAAAATACTTCTAAAAAAGCAGTGAAAGGAGTGCTCCCCATTGCGATCCTGCAAGGTTAAAAAGATACAGAACTGGGATGGTAAGGGAAACGCCCTAAGCTTTTTAAGGAGCGTTCTACCATTGTATTCCTACGCTGTCTACTTTTCTTTATCTCCAGCCCTTCGGGTAGCTGTAGTATACCGATATGGTAAAGTCCGAAACTTTTGTATGGGAGCTACTCTTCGCCTTTATATGCCCAATTTTAGCAATCTATGGCTCAAATAAAAGGTCTCGAAGCCAAAAAGAAGAAGGTTTAATACTGATTGAGGACTTATGAATATCAATCAACAACAAAGTTCATAATCGACACAAGGCAGAAATGCTGTGCATGCCAGAGACTTGGTGCGAGAACGCCAATTCAACAAAAATCAGCTAAAAATTTTCGTAGAAACTTAAACAAGACAAGATTGCTGATCAAAAAAATCCTACGACAAAATCATGCCACGTGTAGCTATAGGAAATAGCGGGATTTTATCCTAGATGCTCCAGGCGGTAGAGGCAAAACATTTCTTATCAATTTGATTTTGGCGTCGATTCGAATGCAGAATGAGATTTCACTTGCAGTGCCATCATCGGGAATTGCCCATGGAAAGAGCAAATTTGAGATTCCCAATTGTTTTGGCGCACGCCATACTATTGGCTTATTGGTGCAGCGAGCCGCTATTATCGATAGAACGAAAGCTGGGAAAAAATAGAGCCAATGACGATGTCATGGGCGATTTTGCGGAAATGACAGCAAGCAATTTTTACTATTTAATACGATGAGTAGAAGAATCCATATAGAGTGCTACATGCTTGGGCTTCAGGCTGCAGATTACTGCCTGCTTCTTCTGCTTATTTGGTCCGCGCGGGACGTCCCCGAAACGGATACGCTGCTATCGGTAGGTCGACTACTCTCCTCCTTGCTTGACAATTAGAAAGCATGGAAACTAGACCCCTAGATGATTACTACGCAAGGATATAGGGTTTGGAGTTTTGGGTTTAATCTATTTTCGGGGGCCGGGGCAATTCATCTCCACCCCCTTTGTGGCAAGCTTGGATAAGAGAAAGGGACTGTTTTCTAAGTGGGAGAAGAAGAAAGACGACGCTGGCAGGAATTGAACTATGTAACTCTGTGGGGTGATAATCGGACGTCTTAACTCCTCGGCTACCAAAGCCTGCATATCCAAGCCTACCAAGTCATTTATCCAATAAAGGATGGCTTGACGACTTGGTTTTGAACTACCTACATTTGTAATGATTTACACAATCGTCCCTAAGGTGATATGGACTGTGATCACCCAAAACGTCTTAAAGTTGAGCTTGCTGTTAATGTTTCTCCATTTTAAAACGCAAACAAGTTTCCAACTACTGCACCATTTCGATGCTTCTACGCTCAAACTGACACTCCAACTGTCACCTGTCAAACTATCGTTTACTGGTGGCGCTGCCATCAGTTCGTGACTTAATATAATTTACGCCATCTATCGGAAAAACGCTAGAAACTTTTTACCAGGAATTCATTTTTAATGTGTTGAAATATGACACTGAATATGATGCTCATGACTTCTTGTTATTTATTTCACTAAGCCCACCCTGAATGAAGTAGCCTGAAACCTTAATCCTCTGTTGCAGTTGGCCGGGTCAAGAAGTTTTTGTTTTGTTTTTTTTATTAATTGACAGTCCAAAAATGAGTTGTTGAGAATTATGTCAGAAAAACTGTGTGAATCGAAATAAAACTGGTTTTAAAGACAAAAGGACATTAATTTGTGGAATTTGGATTGAATCGACTAATTATAAAGAGAGAATTTGAAATTTAGAAGGAAAGATTAACTGAGGTAAGATTATGTCAACACGAATCTCCCAAATCAGTTCAAACTGACGGAGATCGGTCCAATAAAGTTTTTGGACGCTCGTTGAACACGAGATTTCTAAACCCAAGTTGCTTGGTAGACTGGCTGATATCTCAGTACCAGTGATCGCTCGAGACGCGAATTGACCTTGACTTTGGTTTCCAGGCTCGGCACTGCTGCTGCAGTGACAATCCTCCTTAGCATCATGAGAAACACTGCAAAGCCAAGAAATCATTTCCATTTCACTTCTGGAACTCTCCTAAATCATCACAGACAAAATATAACACTGCCACCAGCCACAGTACCAACCGTCCGACGACGGATCGACCTTGTCCTTAATAATAAATCGCAATCAGGGATCCATACCTCATCCCAGACCTCCAGACGAGAGATTTCGTAAATCACCTTTTTTCACGTGAAAACGTCCAAAATATTTTGATGTACGAGGCCGGAAAGCCATTGTTATAAATGGCGATCGTTGGTAAGGGAGCGCCAGGTCAGTTCGTATCATGAATCACAATTTGCAAAGAAGGTAATGAAATGATGTCCCATAACGACTCGGGGTTTCGTGCTGTCTGTTTTTGTTGGCTGTTGGTCCCTTCTTAACAATGTGACATCTCGATGAAGCCCAACACCTCTAGAGATTTATTTCCATTGCGTCTGAGATGTTCCTTCTTCGAGCATATCCCACTGGGAATTCAGTGCCGAACATGTCGCATTGCTGCATAACAGCACAAAAAGCGACAAGTACATCCACTTGAACTTCTGCCGAACGTCTTGCATTTACTGTGTGCTGAATGCACCAAAAGAAAAGTGTCGCGCGGAGTAATCTTCAGTGTGATCTTCAGTCTGATCTTCTGTCAACATTTTTGCTTTTTTGCTTACATGAAAGTGATGCTGTCGAACTTATATTCCTCTGTATGCAATTTTCGCGCGCACTCAATAAGTATTTCATATATTCCAAAGAGTTTTGTTCAATTCCGAATTGAAAGTCAATGAAACGCACTTTCCACGAGAACATTCATGGCGATCGGCGATTTGATTTCGATTTTCGCGTTTTCGATTGCATTTTCGTTGCATTTATGTAAACCGGGAAATGGACAACGAACTATTGGCAAATTGCATCTGGGTCATTTGAAATTCGTTTGAATAAAACATTATTTATTTATTTTTGTTGTAGTTAAATTGTATTAAAGATATTCTTAGTTATTTTTAGTATTACGTGAATTATTTGCATTTTTGAAGCCTAGATGTCATTATTCCCCACCCAGAGTTTAGAAAATGCTCTCACTTTAAACCATGGCGAAATACTATATGCTATATAGCCATTGTCTTTACTTTACTCCCTGGGGCAAATGACATTTAGTTCAATCCATGTCGAATCACGTAATATTGCTGAAACTTTTATTTCAGGAAATTTCATCGTATAATGTTGATAATGAAATGCCATATCGATCGTTGCGGTATATTTGGCTAGCGTTATCATATTTGGTAGTCACTAATAAATTTTTAATATTGTTTTGTTATGATGGAGGAGAATAATTTACAATAGTATGGATTATTTAGGTGTCTAAATGGCCATGTAATCGGTATTTGATACATTTTGTTAAAATGTCATTGGCCTATGCAGAACTATTTGAATTTCAAGACATGCAATCGATCATTGATCGAGTAAACAGTTAAAAGCACTTTCAGGGAATTATTATATGAATAGCGTGGTGTTTGAGTTCGACGCCATTCGATAATACCTTGAGCTAGAAAATAAATTCTCAATCCAGTTCTTTACAACTGATTCGTACGGGCAAAAACCCTTAGAAATGTCCAGTCTTACAATAATAGACATGGCAGAATAAACGTTTCTCAGTCTATATAACTTTGATTACAAACAACACATTTGGGGTTATTACTGCGTAAACACAAATCCCAGTCTGTAGCTTGGAAGATGTGTTTATAAAATTTATTGCATCTTTTCTTGGTAAAGGTGAACAAGATAGGTGTCATTATAATGTAAATAAAGCAATGGAGTCAATGTCTTACGAGCTGTGTAAAAGCTGGTTGTAAAAATAAACTTCGTCCACATCCATAGTACCAAGTTCAGGGCAAAAAAGTCAGGAAATATTGTTTGGTAACACAATCGATGCACTGTAGCGTGCGAAACGTAGCATTTTCCAAAAGAAATACGGCTCCATTACATCGCCAGGCTAAATACCGCACCAAACTATCACTTTGACTATTTCTCTTGGGTTTTCGGAGCTCCAAATGCGACATTTTTGGGTGTTTACATACCTAGACAGATGAAAATGAGCCTTGTTCCTTATAATCAAGGATTGTCTGTGAGCTCTGGTTGTTTACATAGATTTTAAGATTTTAAGTTTACATAAAACAAATTATACAGTTGTTTACATAGAACACTTTCACATAAAAAATTAAACAGTTGTTTACATAGGCCATTTTGTTTACATATGGCACATAGTACAATGTGTTATTACTTTTTCGATATTATCCACAAGCTTTTTGCTTGTCAAATGCCAAATAATGACAGTCGTATGTTTACAGTTAAAATAATGCCGAGAATGACCCTACATAGTTTACTATGACTAAAGCTTGTTGTTCAACATTGCGCTATAGATAGAACTGTTAGAAGGAAAAAAGGGGTTTACATATGAGTTCTAACAGTTGTCTACACAGAACACTTCGTTTACGTAGGACACGCGTTATTACCTTTTCGGCATTGTTCTACTACTTTTGCTTGTCAAGCAATATCGTCATAACGATTATTTCTTGGCAGTTCAGAAATGGCGCGAAATTTAAAATGATACCTCTTGTTGAAAGACCCTGTATATTGCTGTTCGCTATTTCACTATAGATATTTTGTAGTACCTTTTAGATGTAGCTGTTGACATAGAACGTTTGTTTGCCTAAAAGAAAGGAAACAGTTGTTTACATAGAAAACCTTGTTTACATAGAAAACCTTGTTAACATAAAAAAAACTTTGTTTACGTAGAGGGAACTTTGTTTACATAGAGAAAACTTTGTTTACATAGTAACCTTTGTTTACACAAAAACTTTGTTTACATAGAAACCTTTGTTTACATAAATAGAAAACTTTGTTTACACAGGGAAATTTGTTCAAAAACCTACATAGAACACTCTGTTTACATAGAACACATGAAACAGTTGTTTAAATATGCCACAGGACAAATGCGTTATGACATTTTTCATTCTTATGAACTTCTTTATGAACATTTCACCAATCATATACGAAATCGGTGCCAAGTTTGCTTCATCACGAAACGGAAATTTAAGTAATTGCATTTTTCTGAGCGCACCTTGAGTTAAGAAACCTTCAAAATATCTTTACATTTCCTGCTGAATGCAAGCTGGGCTTAATCGTTCTTGAATAACAATATAAACTATAGATTACTTCAATAATTTATGAAAAAAAAACATTGGTCTGTTCAGACTGTATACATTGGTCTGAACCAAATGGCACCAATTTGGAATAAGCCTGATTTACCACGTCCAAGTGCAAATCACATCTCCGAACCGAACATGAATATCCTATGATGCATAAAATTGCTCTAAATCCACATGAGTTTATCTGCGCGCGCATCGTGCTGACTTTTTACGACCAATCATATTACAACAAGGTAAAAGGTAAAGTGGCTGCTCTTTCGATGATTACCGCTGATCACCTGGAAGAATTTTGCATGCCGTGCATTATGATCACGCATTTTTTAGCCGTGATGATAATAAATGAAAAAAAATGTACAGAAACGAATTCGATCGTCCAGGTCAATCGGATTATCGCCGCCGCAAATCGCCACTTTTTACGTCTCCATTGCGGAACACTGAGCGACTGCCCGCTGATATTGGCGGGTAATTCACACGCAATAATAACTTCGGTAAAACGTATTTTTTTTTGTGCGATCGTCTCTTGTGCTTCTGCGCGTTGCGCCTCACCTGTGGAGTGCCTAGAGGTGAGCACACAAAATTCAAATCGATTCCATCTGTTTCGACGATCGAACACATTGCGATCGGTGCGATCGTTTCGCGTTTGTTTAGCCGCGAAGTTAATGAACTTCGGCTAAAGCCATAAATTCGGATTTCGGTTGCCAAAAAATCGACGGCGATGAAGAAGAAAAAAAATATTCATGGCCTTTGAAAATCGAACTGTAAAGGAACAGTATTTGACCAGAAATTATTTATGCAAACAGAAGCAGACGCGCGGTGGCTACTACTAATGAAGCTTCTACTTTGTGATTTCACCAGGCCCCCGCTCGCCCCAACCGCCAACGACCACCTGCCTTCCCGCTCCGTTCGATATTGGCGCAACAAATCAAAAGAGTGATCGAAGAATGTTTCGTCACTTCGGTGACGTAAGGTTTCTTAACTGAGTCTCTTGAGGCGCGATCGTTGCGAAAGTCTTTGAAGAATTCACTTCCTCGAAAAATGTTGTCTTGTAGTTTTGTGATTTAAATCGCGGATAACAGATGGAACCTTAAGCCAATACCCACCGGAACTACATTTTGATGAATTTATATGAACAAAAATAAAATAATATTGCCAAAAAAAAAAATATAGAGATACTAACGGGAATATTTAAGACATTTGTGACTTTGGACACTTTTTCCTCATCAGAGTTTGGCTGATCGCGCGAACCTTGGCAGCGAGACTAGACGTTTCTCAGCGCAGATTTTTGTTGATCAATGCTGCATTAATGAATATCACTTTGATTTCTTGATCCAGTCCCGTTAGACGCCGTCTTTTTATCTTATTTTCGGGGGTTTTAAGAAAAGAAAAAATTATTATAAATATTTAAAGGCTTTCTATTGAGGAACAATCTTCATTGACAAAATTGTCCGACTAATTCGACCATCATTCAAAACGGCAGAGGATGATCGGTCGGAGGAGGGTCGATAAGGAATTCAGAGGCAAATAAAGAAGGAACTCAAACAGATAAGAAATTGCTAAGAAAACCTTACGCGAAATTTCCGGTGTTTTAATTATTTTGTGGTGATTCTTTCAGAGGGTCTTCGATTGATGCTCAACAAACGATGACTTGACCATCACGTGGATAGGAGGCAGATGAATGGATGGTTATAAATAATAAGGCGTAATTTTTATGGGAAAGAGACGACTCTTCTGATATTTGGACCTTCTTTTATGGCATAATATCAAAAGTTATACGCTGATGTAAAGTGGGAAGGTCAAGTGATTTATTTCTTTTATCATCATATGAGCACATAGAGGGGTATATGAGCACTTCCGGGGGTATCCGGATGTAAGTATTAAAAGCACAAAGCGTTTTCATGCAATGAAAGACATAAATCTGTCTTAGAGGATATGATATCAGTGCATTATATGATAGAAATGATGAATACATTTCGAATGTATAGGATAGACATCGCTTTGATCGTAAGAACTACCATGGACTTTGTACTACTTCCAATTATGGTATTGATGAATCTAGAAGATGAAGGGTCTCTCAACAAGACGTGTGCTCTATGTAAAGAACTGATTCATTTGTTATAAGTAAACAAAATATTCTATGTAAACAACTGTTTTATTTGTTATATGTAAACAACTGTTTCATTTCTTCTATGTAAACAAAGTGTTCTATGTAAACAAAGGTTTATATGTAAACAAAGGTTTTATGTAAACAAAGGTTTTTATGTAACCAAAGTTTTCCCTATGTAAACAAAGTTTCCTCTATGTAAATAAAGTTTCCTCTATGTAAACAAAGTTGATGTAAACAAAATGTTCTATGTAAACAACTGGATCTCACATGTAAATCCTTTTCTACTATCTATCAACAGTTCTATCTCTATAAAGCAATATCGAACGACAAGTGCTAGTCAGAAATATATAGTGCCTTTCAACAACAGTTATCATTTTAAAATTCGCACCATTTTTGAACTGTAAGCATACAACTGTCATTACGATGGCGTTTTACAAGCTAAAAAAAGTAGGAGAAGAATGACGAAAAAATAATAATGTTTAGTTCTACGTGTTCTATGTAAACAACTGTTTCATGCGTTCTATGTAAACAAATTGCTCTACGTAAGCAAATCTTTTGAACAAATTTCTCTATGTAAACAAAGTTGTCTATGTGACCATAGTTTTCTATGTAAGTAAATCTGCCTATGTAAGCAAAGTGTTCTATGTAAACAACCTGACCTCACAGGTAAGTCTTTGTTTTGAGTGACAAAGCTCATTTGCATCGTAAATAAGCAAACCTATCGTATCTGGAGCTCCAAAAACCGAAGAGAGCCAGTTGAACAATCTCTCCAACCACAAAGAAAGATCTTTTGGTGCGGGTTTAGGGTTGATGGTGAGCTCGGGTCATACCTTTTTTGAGAATGCTGCTATTTCGACCGTGTTGCAGTTAATTTCAACATAAGAGTAACCGTTTGTAAGAAGACCTACGGCTGACATGTAGCAACCTCATTGTTTGTGTACTTTAGATTAAAATAAAAATACCATCACCTTTACCGAGAATCTCTATTGTTTTAAAATGACAGTATATACTAATAGCAGAATATTACGATTGATACCGAATCGTACAACATTTTGAGATCCTTTTACGCCCCTCTAAACAGATGTGCTCATGGCATGGGGTTTTCGCAACCGGTCCCCCATTTAAGTACTAACCGATCGTGAAGCTGCTTGACTTCGATGATCTGATAAAAACTGGCCTATTCACTATGGTAATTGACATCACCCTCAAAGGCCCTGTAATAAACTTTGGCCCACGTTTCTATGTGCTTCAACATTACGTAATAGACTTAATTGTGGTTAGTGATCGGTTCGTAACTTTAAGAATTAAATCCAGATGGCATAATATGATATGTTAATCACGGTTCACATGCGCCGACCAAAGAAAAACCAGATTAATAAAAGAATGACTTTTGCGAAATACTTAGAGAGGCAGAGAAATGTTCATCCTAGAGGAGGTCTAAGATTAGGAGTCATCCAAGTCCGTCATGTCGTCATCTCATCGTCCTTTCACTCCTGCAATTTAAACCAGGGAAGATGGTGACCAACAGCAAACGAAATGAGATATTGGAGAGAATCAGAGCAGAACGTGCTGCAGCTGTGCCCGATCGATGATAAGATCTACTATAAATCACATCTACCATTAGAGCGGCAATTGGAAGGATTCAAATATAAAGGGTTAGCCTTCGGCTTTCCTTGGAAAAGTGTCAAGTTTGGTCATATTATATGCTACCTTAGGCGTGAAAATGGTATGTAGACTAAGCTCTCTTGGTATAAGTAAATGTTGCAACATCGATCTAACTCGCTGCATCAGCCTTGGCAGTGTCTTCCCACTTAGATTGTGGTTTACCAACTAGTCTCTTCGCATCTGGGTAATCATACTCGATAACATCCTGGCGAGTGAAGATCGGTGAATGGTTGAGAAGGTTGGATGGAAGAATGGATGAAAGGGTTGGATGAATGCCGGAAGGATCGCTGAACACACAGACTCATTTCAAGTTTTGTGAGATGGATCAATAGAGATCACTTTTCGCCAAGTTCGATGAAGTAAGTTATGCTCTTATTTATCTTACTTTTTTTGAACGAACTTGGAGGGTTGAGATCACACCTCTACCAATTGAATCATTCTGCGTCGTCATACTGCCCCCCCCATACTGGTGAGGAAATATGGAATAAGGTGGAGGAGACGATGCGAGTCGAGTGATCTACAGGAGATTGGTTTGTTATACCACTTATAGTTACGTGTTTTCCACATAGCAGACTGACCTTCTCTCAAACTTATCAACAATTGCACACAAGAAATTCCGTTATCGACATAAAAATTTGCGACTAACTCTTCTGGTCGACTGCTAAAAGCTAAGTTCAAGACCTCGAGTCTCATGACCAACCAATGATTAACGCATTAATCATAACCAAATCATATTCAAATGAAATCGCATTGAAAAATATTCCATGCCAGTAGCTCAGTAAAAGTTGTCTCTAATTGCGTGCGCAAACAATTGCAACAATCCAAGAACAAATTTCAAAATCTCAAAACAAATTTCTTTCATTGCGAAATTTTCGCCACTTCTTCACCAGAATTTCATCTTAAGTCACACACGTAGTCACCAACCACAATAGCAGGAAGACAAACATCACAGCCCATCCCAAGTCGCGCACCCTCAGCTGACCAGCACAGTTGTGAAAATCTTGCAAAACGCCGGGGAAAGAAGAGAGACTCCACCTCACCTGGGCCCCCCTCAAACCACTTCTATTACTCCGTATAGGTGCGAAATGCGTGCTAAATGCCCGCAGTTGATGCTTCTTCATCGAAGAATTTCTTGTTTACGCGTAATTTGCATATTTCGGTCACCATTGGAGCGCGGAGAACAGAAGGTGGCGTCGTCCGTTCATTTGGAGCCCACATACTGGATCCCGCCTTAGGGGAGCGCACCCAGAGACGACGGAGGTGGTCAATAAATAACCAAGAGTCGCACAAGTATTTTAATGGGGACTTTAACCGGGGGACACCTCACTCAAACTAGCAACCTGGCGCGACCGCCACCTATCTATCGCTGTCATCGCGGTCGCGAAACTGAAGTGCTAAAGGTGCCGGACCAAGGGGGCTGGGGCGAGATGGTTAACAACAACTACTAAATGTGGGCAGGGATCGTCGCATATTGTTACTGCGCACACCCGCGCGACCTGGGCTTATCTTCTTCTTCTTTTTCTTTCTTCGGGCTGTCTTTCACTGTCAACAGGTTAACTGTAAAAATTACTAAAAATTGCGTCGCGAAAAAATCGCATATCGACGAACGATCCGCGATCGACCGTCGATCGATGGGTCCCAAGGAGGTGCCTTTCGTTCTTGAAAGCGAAGCGGCCGCTAAGCGGGAAAAGGTAAACATTAAGAATTGGGACAGTTCTGGAATAATTGATTAGGCTCTCCTCGTTGGGGCGGGTTGAGGTGACATCGATTGGAGTTTAGCTTGTGGAGGAAGCTTTGGTGGATATATGGTGAGGAAGAGGGGAAGTTGTTTTCGTTCTGAAATCTGGGAATCGTCAAAGTTTTTGCAGATTGCAATAAAAGAGCTTTCCAAGACACTGCAGCCAAAAAAAAAAACGATTTTATTGTTTTCAAGATTTTTAACTTTAGAATGGAGTTTTGGAAACGGATTACATCATGTTCGTTAGTCCTGAAATGTTTTGGACTATTGTTGCGATCGATCTGGGTTGGGATCTGGTGATCCTCGGTGATCGTGGATCAACTTCAGTTTTTCTTTATTTGTAAATTTTTGGGTGATGTATGAAACCTTAAACCCAACCTATAGATGATCAGATGATCACAAGATCGTACGTTCAGTATTTTCGAGCTGATCTAAAATCGAAGAGCACAAGATCAAGGTGATTCCTGATCATATGCTCGCACCATACTTACATCAGGCCACATAATAAACGCTGAGTACTCCGCCCGATTATTTATATGGTAATTGATTGAGCTTTACTGCTATTATCCAAGCGATCGTGCGGACGATCATTTCGTGCGATCGCTGAAAAAAGAAGTTAGTATAAGAGGGATCAAAACATTGCTTCCAGCCAACCGAGGATCGACGCTTTTTGTTAACAGCCAGCATATTGTCGCCAACCCTGCACCAACAGGTATGACAGGTCCAAAAATGACGTTATATGACAGATCCAAAATTGGCAATTTCAAACTCATACAACATCATCCGGATCATGCAGAAAAATAAACAAACAAACATACTAAAAAACTAACCTAGACAAGTGTGAATCCCCACTGGTATTGCCTAGTTGGGAGCTAATTAAGAAATTCTACAGCAAATCATCTGGGGACTCGCATCTATTCCCATGGCATCCACTTAGTTTTTCCCTAGAATTCTCGGGGATGTGAATGAACTTTACAATGAATTAACGGCAAACGTTGTCTTGCCAAGAATAAAACTACTTTCCCTAATAGACCACGCCAGCATCTCTCATGCTCAACGACGACAACAGTTTTTCCTCATTCAATTCTCTGTAACGAGTTTCCCAGAGAGCATCGCGTCGTCGTCGCATTGTAACCGCATGCGCAGGGGGCTCTGTTGCCTACCGTGTGTGTACCCTGGCTGGAATTTTCCTTTTTCCCCCAGTTGGAAATCGAATTGAAGTGCTGCATTTTACTGGAAAAACACATCTCAGCTGCAGCAGCTGCCATCGGGCTAACAGTAACATCGTTCCAATGCTGTAAAGACTTTTCCGGCTAAATCTAACTCGTTCGAAGAAGCGCAATTCTTCATCGTCGGTCGGTGACGAGTGAAGAGACTAAAATCCTGGTTATTGGGTGAACTGCAAAAACTAGTCTTCGCTTGGTGATGGTGAAAAAGATGCATGCTGATGATGATGATGATCTTCACTTCACAGATTGCCGTGATGACCATCAAAGGGAATCTCGATTCATCATTTTGCTGTGGGACTCTCCTTGCATCCCTTGTTGCTGCTGTCTAAGATCGCGGCTCTAGCTGGACACTAGCCATCATAGAACTTGCCCGATTCTGACTGAAAAACGCAAGTAAAATCTTGAGCTGCGTAGCTCGAGAGTTGCTGGTTTTGCTGCTGCTGTTGCTGCTGGTCAATTGTGTGTTTTCGTTTTCGTAATGATGGGAAATGCTGTCGTGATTTTCCAATGACAGATAGCCATCAACATTGCCGATCTTCATGATGGAAACCGAAGGAAAAACTGACGTAAATGAGGTTTTTGTCTGCTTAAGAGAGGTGGGCTTCAGGTGGTCTTTCAGTGTTGTTGAAATGATGTGGGAATATTCTTTTCTTTTCTTGCAAATTGCGAAGATATTTGATGATGAGTGAAGAAAAGGGGTTGCAGGTTAGTAATGGAGTAACTGTAAGGAACCTATAGATGAGATTTAAGAAGGGCATAAAAAGTGATGTATTGATGAGAGAAAAGGTTCTGCCTCTATTGCTTATCCCTCAGTTTTGATTTTGTAACTTTCATCTTTCATTTCAATATCGAAAACCAAATCTGATTGTAACAGAAGTAGGCTAAGACCTTACTTTCTTTGGATGTTGCCCCTTAAGGGTCCTTTTCATCTCCCTATACATTCCATCCGCCCTTAGCCAGTGGTCGAAGATATTTTAAGGCTAGTCGTAGTCGTTGTGAGCCAAATTTCAAACATAACTGGGATTTGTGTTTCCGCGGTACGAACGCCAGATCTGCAGTTCTCTGTCTGACAAAAGTTATACGCTTATTCATTCCTCATTTCTATAGAGATCGACTAGTTGGTTCAATGAAGTATACACGAGTAACTTCTTCGGGATTATATTAAAATGAGAAATACTAGTAGTTCCATCATCATTCATTCCATCGGTTGAGAAGTAAGATATTTGATGTCAATCTGCTGGCAGTAACCGAGAACCCCTCGTTTTGTCTACAAGAGAGAAATGATATCTGAAAGCAATTCTAAGGCCTTCTCTTCTCGTTTCGTAATCGTACCGCCCGCTGAATGAACGGAGTTTTCTTTTTCTTCTTCCACAAAGGGTCCAGATGTCTCGAAGAGCTTGACGTCATTTGGTCCTGACAATACACCCCTTGAATTCCGGAAGAAATGTGGAAAAAGGGCATTAGAAATTTAATCAATAGGAACATCGAACAAAGTCTTGATGCGTGAGTCTGACATCGGAAGCCTAAAAATTTGCATGCATGATCAGTTTCGTCACTTCCAGCAGTGATCGTTTCCTAGTACCAGAACGGTTTTGTCTGAATTAACACTAAGTCCCAAGCTGAGCATAGTTTTATTTGAACGAATCTGCCCTTTGCTTGTATGCGCGGGTGTGTGTTACATAAAACTTTTCTTTTACTAAAAGTTTCATTTATGGGTTTCTCTACAAAAAATCTTAGTGAAGACACGAACCTTCCGACCACGATATTGCTAAAATCACATTTTGCGATGAATCATCCTCAACAAGTTCTATCATGATATTGCTCGTGAGCATACCCATGCCTCCGGCAACTAAAAGCTCACAACTACCCGCAGCACTTAACTACTAGACACGCATCCCAACGCAACTCCAGCCGCTTATTACCACTTTTAAGTCTCGAAAAAGACTTGGAGAGGGATTTTAGCTCACTCAACAGGGCATGCCTAAACATGCGTGGGTGCTTTCGAGATTTGCATAAATACTATCGCAAGTTGTAGCTGACTCACCAGATGCGACTAAACGCTTTCATCCTAGCGAAGATACTGACCTTATAGAAATTTCCAAAAAAAGCTTTTATTCTAGCGAAAAACACAAAAGCTTTCATGTGAGCGAGGACATGAACCTTATCAAATTTTTCATAGAAAATGAACCAGAACCGCTTTTGCTATACTACTTGAGTAATCTCGGATGAATTTGATGTCGCGATTTTGTAAGTTCTCCCTCCACACTCAACAGGTCTTCGAGGCTTAGACCCCTGGTTAGAGGAAGAATCCGCATCTGTTAACAAATCTGATTCATAAGAGATTCCACAGCAGATCGCCAGGCATCGCCACACATGTAGTGACGAAACAGGCGTTTGTTATAAACCATAAAATCAAGGGAAAGAACGAGCAGCATACGTTTTGTTAGAGACAAGGCCCACGTTTTGTTAGAGACAAGGCCCAGTGTTTCAATTTAAAGGCATTGAAACTCGACATGACTTTTACAGCCTCAAGTTGTCATGAATTGAATTGGACATGGAATCGGGATCATGAAGACAATATTTGGTATGTATTTGACGAAAGTGTAGGAGCAGCTAAAAGTATGGTCATCAGCGAAGCTGTGTGTGTATGGATTTGAGAAGACAAAGAGAACGTCATTTACAAAGAGTAGAAATAAAGTTTGGCGACAGCAGCAGAAATGGACGACATTGAGAACTAGCTTGTAAATATCTAGAACAACCATTTCTGATTTACTAAATCTGTGCAGGCGTTGATACCGAAGCTCGGTTAAACTAACAACAACGTAGGCAGGCGCCCAATTTTTGTCTATAGCTATATTGTTTATTATCATGATACAGGGCTTCCAGCTAAACTAAAAAGGTTAATTACAGAAAACTATGGAGTGCTTGCACTATGCAACGAAGTGTCAAGCCAATAGTTCCTTGCAAGAGCAACCATTTGTTTTCGCAGGAGGATTTTAAAGAATGACGAAGATATGAAAAAAAACGATCTTTTTACATTTCGCTCAAGTATTTGACTCGTGCTCCATGTGCTCGTTCTTCTTGATTTACTATTGGAGAACTTGAGAGAGAACTAGAAAGAAGTAGACGTATAGACGACTGGAAGAACAGAATTGAAGATGCCCGAGTTTGGTGCAAGGACTGTAACGCGATTTAAGAAGAAGAGTTAGAGAACTTTTCAGCTTATTTCTATACTTTCTCGATCTTTTTAAATTGTCTTATAGACGGTTACTAATATTGAATTTCTTAGTAGTGTTGTCCAAACTTTCATCTAATTCCACTACTTCTTATATAGTTGGATCGTTAAAGCTAGCTTCTAAGATTTTGTTGAATTTGAAGCAATTAAGGTATCATAGTACTAGGGTCTCAATAAGAATTGTCTGTTCGACCGGAAAAAGGTAGGTATTTGATGTTTTAAAACGTTTCCGTGGCATCGATATGTTTCGGATGCGAAACGATAAAGAAAATGAGCATAGTTAGTCGTAAAGATTCGTTATTAGTAACCAAATACTCCTAAGTAGTGGGGTCCCACAAAGTTCCATGCTTGGACCACTACTATTTTCTTTTCAAATTTACGCTCAATTGAGAGTTTAAACCGGTTATGTTAGTAAGAACAAGGAAGAACATTGTATTTTGAGAATGAAACTGGTTCATCCAACAGCCTCCAATGGGGAAAAGAAATTCGTGA
The DNA here is from genome assembly GCA_949987705.1 of Thereva unica. Classification (NCBI taxonomy): domain Eukaryota; kingdom Metazoa; phylum Arthropoda; class Insecta; order Diptera; family Therevidae; genus Thereva; species Thereva unica. The sequence continues at coordinate 108,434,803 of OX465284.1, forward strand.
TAACTCTAGTCTAGTAGTTTAGACTAAGATCGAATATATCGATATACGTTGCTATTTCTTCCGCTATTAACAAGAACATTTCCTACATTGTTCACATCTACTTTGCGATGATGATTAATAAAATTCTTATGCAAAACAAGAATGAAAACAACGTCCACCATCGATGGAATGTTATCAACGCAAAATTCTTGGTATTAAACGTGCCTGGGTGTGACTTACAGAATGAATTGAACTTGAGCTAATTATTTTAACATCTATTTCAAATCGAAGGTCACACTTGACTTTGTCATCTCTCATCGACTACCAGTATATGCAATATAATTAAGATGATCACTCCTGTTCTCTCTCTCTCTGTATCTCCGTCCCGGGCAGTCTTTATAACACGATCGTGATGAATTATCATCGGTCACCTGCCGGCAGAGTATAGAATCAATCTGATTGCGTGTGTACCACAATTGGCTTCCTTCTGTCGCTGCTGCTGCTCTCGTGTTATTGATGGCGCAGCTCCAATTATCTTAGTAAAGGTCGGTATTTCCAAGATCGCCTCATCTTGAATGTATACAATGCAATTTGCACAGAAAATTATCGAATCTCTTGCACCGCCAACCCCAGGGCTGGTGTGGCTCAAGACCAGCCAGCACACCGGCGCACTTGACTTTGCGTCTATACTGTACCGCGATGCGCGCGTCACTCTGTAATTTGCGATCCTCGATTAGCATTTGATCATGCCTAGGTGATCTGTTCGCGCGCTAACAATTTTCCTGCCTTCTATGCTAATTCTGCTTACAGGCGGACCCGCCGCCGCCGCCAGCCTCTACTTGGTCCGTATTTCAATCGCTGCGCATGATCTCTGCACTAAGGGGAATTGGGTCACCTGTCGTGCGCTATAGTTACCTGACTATAGAGCAGCTCTCTTGGGTCTATGATCAAATAGTATATAGAAATCTGAATTTCTACAGGCGATCGTCTAGTAGTAGTACTTACCACTTCAATATCATTTTTTCGCGGCTGGTGTCATTCACTTTCGCTGTTCCTAACGGAGCTTTGTGCAATCTACTCTCCAGCACCGGGCTGGCAAAATGAATTCTTAATGATGCACTCAAAATTCTACCCAAACAAGGGGGGCGTACATTTAAAGTAGGTTACCTTAGTGCATTTTCATTTTCGCATTATGAAGGTGCTTACAGGTGACACCAAGATCACATGCCGCCACCAGAGATATGCAATTGGGCTGGAAACAGACAAAATTTTCGCATTTGCATTTCAAAAAGGATCGCACATGCGTATTTGGTAAGATCTGTGATCACGTGCACCTGAGCAGTTCGTATGAACCTGGAAATGTTCACGTGAGACTGAGCCGTTTATTATTGCTAAAGTGACTAAGCTGCAAGGTGCTTTCGAGAATATTTCGATGATTTATAATATGACGGTGGTGTAATAGCGTTAATTTAGTGCTTCTAGAAAGAAGTTTAATATTTATTGTTTTGCAGTCGCGAAAAATTTGTACAGTCCAGTCTGTTGTAATGAAGTTAAAGCAATTCTAGTGATTATGGACAAAATTGAATGATATTGAGGCTTTCGCAAGAGATACTTCTAGTAATACCGATCCGGAGCCTATATAGCCCAGATTGACATGCTTGACTACTGTGCTTTCTGGTCTAAGCACGTCATTCTTCCATTAAAAGTTTGGTCTACCTTGCTGACGTACCTGAAGAGCCTAACTGAAAAGAATTTATAACCTCTTAGTTTATACAAGCTAGATTCCCTGTGAGAAATATCTCTCCAGTACAAAATTTCATTCCCGGAAAAGAAATAAGAAATATGCCTCCAGTTGCAATTGCACCTCGCCTAATTTATGTAGATTGACGCTCATATACATGTAGGACATTATTTTTGAACTGGGACATTTAAAAAAATTGAGGCCTCAGTACAATTTACCATGGTGTAAGGGAAACATGTACTGCCTCGTGTAAGTCCGGCTTCATGTTACTGCAGTAGAAATAGGGCGATAGAGACGTGGCTCGAGAAAGATATAACGGAATTAGTGCTAATCAATGAGCGAAAAAGGTGAAGACCATAGTGGTAAGGGCCCAAGACCATGGAGACCATAGTGGAATAAGCCTACACTTGACTTGACTTGACGATCTCAGGCGGACAGTTTACCTACTAGGACTCGGAAGACAAGACCCCTGAGTTATAGTAGGAGGGCTGACCGGGCTGTAAGAATCTGGACGAGGAAGAATGTGTACACCTTCTCTGTTACTGCGCACCCTAAGCAAAAGGATACTAACCACTTTTCAAAAATTCATTACGTTCTCGAAGTGGTTTAGCGAAGAAACGACACTTTAACACCATCGTGTTTAGATTGTTTGGTTAATTGTAAAAACTACACGGAACCGAATCACGCAAGTGTCTGTCAGCGAAAATTTCACGCATACATCGCACGCACTGTACGCACGCACGCATCTTTTTCCATCCCTATGCGTTCCTCTATTTTCTGCTGTTAGCCCTCTTGCTCAATGCTGAGTGCCAACACTGCGTAAAACTAGATTTAGCTAACGACCGTCACCATCAAGGGGAGACAGATCGGTTGTAGCCCCCACTTTGGACGGCATTCTTGGAAGTGTTAAGCCTCTGGTCGATCATCACTCCCAGGTACCTTAACGCGAACTGTGAGTCAATGGTCTGTTCCCATATCTTGCGGGTAATTGTTTCTCCAGGTTTCTGACCAACACAGTTGCAGGGGTATTGTGTTCAACAAACGGCAGAGCAGCGCTTTCCGGGCGCACTTTAATATCTCAGATAGCTTCGTTCGCGCATAATTCGATATAATCTAACGTTCATCGTTATACCTTATGATCCACAGGAGAAGACCCAGGACACCACATGTTGTTCTGTACATCTTTGAACCCCGATTCACAATGAAGTGACTAACCTTCTTTCCTTTTTAGGAATAGTTGTTGCCAAATAACAGTTTCGGAGGAGTGGATGTGTTTGTCTGACGACCACCCCCTGGGCCCAAAACGATCAGCAGGCCCTGGCCACAAAACCCGGAGAGCATCCTAGACCAGGTTTTTTTTTTTTTTTTTTTTTTATGTGGCAGTGCTAAGCTCAGGAGTCACCCTTTGTACTACTAGTCCGTCATGTCATTTGTCACGTCATGGTGCAATGTCTAGCAGTAAGCTTAGTACGGGGGGATGGGGAGGGGTATAGGTTAAGGATTAAAAGGTACGGGGGGGTATTGAAGAAGGTGGTGATGAACCCTGCGTTTGAACTCTTGGATGTTGAAGGAGCTCGGAAATACTGACTGCGAGAGGTTATTCCACAGTCGAGTTGTTCTATTAACAAACGAATTCATATCTTGTTGAGTGCGTGAAAGGGGTAGTTGCAGGTGAAGGGAATGAGACGAGTGGGCTAATCTGGTGTTGCGGGTATAAGATTGCCGTGGAGGCAGGAGAGCGTTTAACTCGGAGGAACAGTCACTATGATAGTAGCGATAAAATTTTGTCAGTGCTGCTACATTCCTACGGTGGCTCAAGGGGTCGATGGTGGAGCAGGCGGTGTCGTCATCAATTAACTTGAGTGCCCTTTTTTGCACCTTATCTAACCATGCCAAGGTGGTTATTGAGGCGCCGCCCCAAACGAGGGAGTTATATTCGAGAAGAGGCCGAATGTAGGATTTATAAATAACAGCACGGGCCGATGGCTGGAGGAGGAACTTGCACCTCTTAAGAAATCCCAAGCACTGGGATGCTTGTTTGGCGATTTGGAATATATGGTCATTCCATCGCAAGTCTTTGGCTAATGTCACGCCTAAGATGTGTAGGGATGGGTCGGCCTTTACTTCCACGCCATCCACTGTCAAGGATGGTGATGGGTTGATCTTTTTCTTTGAAATAAGACAGTACTTGGTTTTGGAGGGGTTGAATTCGACACGATTCTTTTTTCCCCACTCTATAATAAGTTTAATGTCGTTATTAATAGAGTTGAACATTAGTTCGCGATCATCAAGACAGGATCTGGCATGAGTCTGTCTTGTATCGACGCTGTACGAGTAACGTAGAGTACCGTCGTCAGCGAAGCTGAGAAGTGGGTTGGAGGGGATTGAAAGTAGGTCATTTATAAAGATGAGAAATAGGGCCGGTGATAAAATTGACCCCTGGGGGACTCCCGCAGAGATGGGATGAGATTCAGATTTGACGCCATCCAATACTACCTTAATTGAACGGCCGGAAAGGAAATTCTCAATCCACTTCTGTAAAAGTGAGTCGATTCCAATAGCTTTGAGTTTAGCTAACAAGGCTGAGTGCCATACTCTATCAAAAGCCTTGGAGATATCCAAAGCAACCAAACTGGATTCACCAGATCCATGCAAACTTCGGCTGAGGTGCTCTGTAAGGCAAACTAAAAGATCACCAGTGGATCTTTGAGGTGATGAGGTTGAGGGCAATCCATCAGAGCCTTACCCAATAAGAAGCTCAAAGAGGCAGAGAAAGGAAAATAAATGCCAGGAGAGAAACAGCTAGATATTCCGGATCTGGTGCGGACCCCTTCGAGGGATCGTTTTAAGGATCACGTTGACGACTCCACGCCGAAGTAATCTTTTTACGAATTTTGTCAGTCTGGACTCAACCGTCTGGGAAAAGAGTTCAGTAGCGTAGTCAATAGGAATCTGACACGACTGTTTGAGTGGGGACCCAACCCATCGAGGTCTCCTCTTTTGGGCATGGCCGTTTCAGGCGGTCGAACACGCATCCTGCTGCTGCTCGACTGATGAAACTGATGAAAGAATCTTTCAAGTCCCTAGTAAAAGAAGTCCAATAGGCAAGGATCAAAAACGTTATTTTGGAATACAAAAGTGTGCAGGTGAATTTTCCTATCTGCGCGAAGACGAATGAGAGAGAAATACTCGTTCACTTACAGGCTAAAAGCCCGGCTCCAGCCAAAGTCAGGTAATGCACACTAGGTAGCTACTTCTCCGGGGCATGGGTCGAGGCACACGTTAACTAAACTTCACAGGGTTACTTTGATCACAGTAGGTCGAACAACCACCAAACCTTTAGTACACGACTTTGTGGCATCAAAACGGTGTGCCAAAGCGTTAATTAGAAATAAGTTGTTATATCAGCAGCATTCCAATTACGTACTCGGCGGCACCATCTTTGTTCAATTTAAATGTGAATTTTTGCATAATAAAGATGCTTTTAGCCTGAACCGTTTATCCTAATGATCCGCGAATAGTGGTGGGGCATCTTCTAATTAATATTAATATTAAAGGCGGTTAAGTTTCAATTTAATATATCCGTACTAGTAATGGATCTTGTTAAATATGCAAATGCAAATAGCTCCAGCAAATGGCCAACTAAGAGCTCTGTTTTCGTTTCAGTTATTCTACATATTAGTAAAAAAAACACGACTAACATTTTTCCTTTTAACTTTGTATGAATGTTTGCGATAAAAACGAATGTTTGCGATTGGACGATCATAAATTAAAAAATTTACTTTAGCGATTTGTGTAATTGTATTTTATGCGCGATCGTCTAGTTATCATAAGGAATTGAGCCTTGATTAATCAATTTCAATTTAAGTTGTTTTATAGTTCTGGTTTGTTTTCCTAAAGTATCGTGAAAATATAAATAGAATGATATTTGAAACGGAGCAGTATGGTTTCCCCTTGAAGCATCATACCCAATTCGATTCGGCACACAGTTCTAGGATTACTTGAATAACACGATTCCCTAACATTAGCCCATAAACTAAAATCAAGCTTCCTCTGCAATTTACGAGACAATTATGATAATAAGAAAAATTAATTTTCACAAGCAAGCGATGTGCGCACTCGCAGCGCAGTGGTTATCTTTTGCGCATGCGGTTCTCGTGCGCGCGCAGGTTCCGTTTCAATATTGCAGATACAACAAGTTCTGCCTATGCAACGGAGCCTTTTAAAAGGCAACGGGGTATTTTGGATATCGTTCTGTGTATCACACTAATGTCATTGAGCATCTTCCAATAAATTCTATTTCACCTGATTGTACCTGTGTGTGCTGCACTCAGTTATACCTCGTCTCTTCGCTATTTAAGCCAACCAAGAAGAAGCAGGTGTTCTAAAGCTCGTAAACTATGACCGGACACATCAAAGGGGACGAGAATCCAGGGAAACGGATGGTCGAGTACTATATTTCCTGTTGCGTAATTTATTTCGTTATCGGCTAAATAAAATCAGTGATCGACGTTCTGCGCATGGCTAATAGACTTTGAAAATAAGACGAATAAGAACAAGAAAAAAAAACTAAATAAACAGCAAGAACGCGCAGATATCTAACAGACAGAGAAAGAGATAGCCTATCGGCTGTAGAGGATGAGCAGGAGGTCATGCACACTAAAGGCTTGATGATTTATGCTACCGTTGATCACCTCTGCACACATGAAAATGACGAATCTTAAAGCAGCATGATGAGTCGCTTTTGAATTGTGACCAGTCAGATGTAAAAGGAGTTAGGATGCGCCGTAAATATTCTCCTCGGCATATACTGGTTCTTTTTAGCGATAGAGATAATCGTGTGGAGATATTGATGCATTATTGCTGGCATCCGTAATTGGTACATTGGTACGATCTGCAATTTGCTGGAACCGCTTTATCTTATCGCATCCTCATTGCAGTCTTTCATGGCGCATCTACTGGTATTACTCGGCAATTTGTGTGTTATGGATTTAATGATGTGGTGGCAGCATTTATTTAAAATATGGGAAGTTACAGTCTTCGTTAATAGTGTTTTACTTAAAATGTTCAAATCGAAATTGAAAGTTGCGTTAAAACGCTTAAATAAAACACAAAATTTGTTTGTCATTGACATTTCCCTTTTCAACAAAGTAGTAAAACCTTATCTTTAGTAAATACTCCTATCCTTTTTCTACAAGCTTGTAACGCTATACTGAGTTACCATGCAGAACTTGAGCTCCATCTGTCACTCAGCGAATTCACAGGAGTTGTTTGTTTCTGTTTGCATTCAATTTTGTGTTGCGAACGAAATTTCGTACGTTGAATGTTAGAAAAGGTTGTAGAAGATCGCAGAAAAAAAGTACGGTGGATCCCGCTTGTCAAAAATACTGGTGCATATCTGAATGGTAAATATAAACCATTCAAAGAAGACTTTGACTTGCCCCATTTTGGACGACTTTCAACGTTTACGAACGATGAAATCATCAACAAAATCCAAATGCTGGTATTGGAAAATCACTGTATGAGTGCTAGAAAATTAGAACCAATACTACGTATACATGATGAGTTGAAGAGTTGAGTTGAGGTTAAGTTGAATTTTCCACTCGCGTCACAAATCACAAACAAAACACAGAGATGCTGCTGTCAACTAAATTCAACTACTAAACTTGCGTCTATATGCATAATTTCAACTCAACCCAGGTAGCAGAGCTGAGTTGAGTTCAGTCGGCCGATTCGGGTTCAACCTGACTTAAACTCATCATGTAAACATACTATAAAGAGGTGAGCATATCTTTGGAGTTCGTTCATAATGTTTGGACATTGAAACGGGTTTCCGAACGACAGGGACCAGTTTATGCAATTCGACGTCGACTGAAAGCGATACGGAGCGCGTTCAAAAACCTTTCTATGGTAAGCTATGATAAACTTGTGTCATTGAAAAACTCCGTGATGAACTACACCATAACCACTAGCATAACTTTTTGACGTTCAAAAACTACTGTGGTTAACCATATAGTAAGGTTTTTTGAACGGCCTTCGTGTCGTGTTCAGTCGACGTCGTATTTCGTAAACTGGCGCCCGTTGATATTGAAGGAGCTAACTTTTTTCCAAACAGGGCCTTGAATCCAGGTGATTGGACGATCATTTGTATTACTGAGCTTCTATCTACCTAACTTTTATAAAACGCATCATAAATTGGTGACGAAACATTGGTGTATAAGTACGACATGAAACTGTACCACCAGTTCTTCTTCTTTAAACTCCTTTAATCCCTCATGGGACATAGGGTGGAAACAGTTGCCCTCCAGCGGACTCTGTTTTGCGCGACAGCTCTTAGCTCCGACCAGGATCTCCCAGTTGTTGCCGCTTCTTCTAGTAGGGTTCTCCTCCACGTTGTTCTAGGTCTAGGTCTTCGTACGAACGTTGCGACCTAATAACTTTCTAAACACTGGAATGTATTTAGGTCAATTTAGGAATATTTCCGACCTGTTTCAAGGAAGTTCAACATAGCGTTCATCTCCAAACCTGGTTGTGCATTATTCGGATCCTTCAAGCCTCTCTATGCCTCTTTTCTTTTACCTTGAAGACCATGAAGAACATAAGAAGTACTTTTCTTCTCGGCAACCATAGTGCTTTTTCACGGTGGAAACTGCAGTGGTCTATGTATGAGCAACCGTTTTTGTGAATGGATCGACTCTAAGCTAAGAGCGTGCAAAGTAATAGTAACTGAGTTATAGGAGTTTCGGGAGGGCGCTATAGCAAATGGAAGCTTCGGAGTATCCGTTTCTGTGTTGCCTAGTTGTAGATAGCTGATGTTCTAACACTGAATATTTTTGTAGCGGGTCTTCGCTTAACTGCATCTGCTCCTATCCAATATTACTACGACGGAACTGACTTCGACGATCCAACAGGACACTGCCTCCTCAATTAATTTGCAGGGGAAGTTGGTTTGCGAATTGTTGTGAAGAGGAAAAAATTAAGAAATAACGTTTACTAAGTAAGCTGAAAGACGAAAAACCATCCTACTGCGTGGAATCGAACCCCAAACCTCTGTGATGGCAGTTGAACTAGCTAAATTCTATGACAAAACTTCTAATTTATGTGTGGCAATTTTAATATAGTCGTAAAAGCCAACGTTTTTCTGCTGGGATTTCAGTGTGATTTGTGCATTCCAGGTATATTTGGGGGCATTGTTGAAGTACTGTTCAAAAAAGATGAGATCTTAGAAACAGTCGATCGAGTTTAACCTATGTTCATTAATTACTTTCCAACTTCTACACAACTAATCCGTTGAAGGATTACACCCACCCCAGATTGTGGTAAACACCCAATGCCGGATTTTAGACGAAGCGACCGTTGTCGTTAGTAATTAAATTCGTTCCGTATTCAAGTTGCGCGCAAGAGCATCCACAATCTGTATGCCCGAAGGAGGAGCAACAATTTATTTGAAATTAAAAATAAAAATTAATTTCAGTCATTAATCAACATCCACGAGACTTGGAAAGTATTCATTTTTTCCGTTCGTCCTCACTAGCAACATTAGTCGGTCTCCTTCGAAGCCGTCCCCGCGCCGACTTTAAGCCGAAGTCGCGGTCTGACAAGTGTCAATTAATCGATAAGCGATCGCTTCACTGACTTCTCTAATTGATATGAACATCGCTGCTAATCACACACCAGGAATACCAACAGCTCGGGGCCTCCTCAGCCAACGAAATACTTCCCTCGGGCGCACAGAGAAATCTTGGCCTTGACCGCTTGCGTTGTCTTCGAGCGCGGTCCATGTCCGACGACGTTCGACTTCTCTAAGCCGTAAATGGGTTTTTGCCATCCCGAAACCCGTGTGGAGTGTAGCTCATCGCGTGAGGTGGACTCTATCTCAGCTCAGGTTGCATGCCACGCGGGAATGTAGCTCCACAGGTAAGTGAAGAGTGAGTAACTCGACTCCGACAAGTGACCGACCAACATCGCCTTCGGTCCTGCCGCCAATCCGTCAAGCTCGCGCTCGTCTCAAGTTTTCGTGGCAAAAGGCAGTGTCATGGCGCGGCGGCACAGGTAAAAATTATTGCGCTCCTCCGGCACACAAGAGACGTTACGTTACGTAACGCGATTGGGGGTTCTTACTCGGATCTTGCTCGAGAGATTCTCTAGAACTTTTTTTAGGTCACCTTGTACCCATCGCGCGGTGGTTAATGCAGGAAATGACTTGGAGTCCGTGTGATTGATTTCGGCATTAATTTACTCTCGATTTTGGCATTCCGAGTGTGCGGGACCTGCGCACATGCGAGAAAGACAATGATTTTTATGAATTCTGATGACTTCAGGTGGAATGACAGCCCGCGATCACAAAAGGGGGAAAGTTCGGGCGTATGTGAATGCCGTCGTTGTTACGAGGAACTGTGATCGTTACTTGACCCACATTCGGGCAGGTACAAGAATTTTTACGTTTACCAGGAAATCCCTGTGACGCTTGTTAAGTCGGGCTTTTTCGAGGAATTTGGAGTTTTGTATTCCTTTTTTTGGGGGTATTTTTTGTGGTTTGTTTTTTTGAAAATGGTTCTGAGCTGTAACTGGACTTAGGGTTTTTTAAGCTTTGTGTTTTTTATTAATATAATGTGTCACTGATAAATAGTAACACGCAAACCGCAAATATTCGAGTGATAATGACATAATCTTATTGTTAAAATGTAACAAATTCTTCTTTGTTAAAATCAAGTTCCTAAAAGACTTTGGGGATAACCCCAAAATTCCAAACGAGAGTGATGTTTTACCAGGCAGTCCCCCAGCTAACTACTAACCACGTCTAATGCTGCTGGACCTACGTAATCGAAAAAGAGACGTAGATACTCAGTAGATGCTATACATGCTTACTCAGTAGATGCTATTGGCACTATTTATGGTCACCACGATAATTGCCCGTTTCTGCATCCTATACAATGTAAAGCCCCATGTTTGCTCTATTTAGTCTAGAAAAAGTGCATGCCTTTGGCAGGAGCGTGTATACTAGTTTCATTTTTACTCGGGACGGTACTCCTCTTTGTAGAAGCCTTAACCCTCTGACGGGGCTGTCTTCTGCTAACCACGACAGTTTTGGCTCTGTCTAAACCCGCTGCTTTTGACTTTAGGTAATCGAAACCCCGTTACAAAAATTTGTTGTTTTGATTTTTGTTAAAGTAGATTTCATGCAAATTGTTGCTCTTTGATGAAGTCCTTCGATATTCAGAAATTCAAAGGCAAGACCGATCTCCTTTAGCAATCTCCCCACTCTGATTAATCGATTCCGTCCTCTATTCGTTGTTTCGAACCAAGGATTCTGCTAGAAAGACGTACTCTTTGGTCCAAAGCCGTACTGTTTGGGTTTTGGGGTTAGTTGGACGAACCCCATAAGCTTTTTGTTGATAATCGTCTCCATGATTGTGAAGAGAATAGAAGGTATTATGCAACAGTTGGATAGATGGTTGGAATCACTTTTTACCGGTATGAGTTGAAGATATGCAGATTCAGGAGTCTGAATGAACTCCGAGTTTGCGCAAACGTTTACCTAAAATTAAAGCGACTGTCTTGAGGACGATCGTCAGGGTCAGTGGATTGGCTGGCAACTAGCTCGTTAAGGCACTTATATTCCTTGGGTGTCTTGCCTAACATTGCTGCAACTTGCTGCTTCTCGTATATTTCAATGGACAGGATATTGAGAGATACGTGGAGCAGAAAGTGCCGTAGTAATGCTAGGTTAGGTTAGGTTAGGAGTTAGGTTAGGTTAGATTAGGGTTAAATTAGTTTAGGTTAGGTTAGGATAGGTTAGGTTAGAAAAGCCAAAAAGGATAGGCTTATTGTGATGCGTTGGCGACCCTACTTTAAACTTGATATTAGTGTAGTTCCATCGCTAAACCACCTCGAGGAAGTAATGAATTTTCTTAGCTAAGGGATCTAAATTTTCGAGATCCAGGGAGCAAGCGTGCTTAGAAAGGGTTCACCAAATATGGTTAGCATCCTTCTTCTTAGGTCTGGGCAGTAACAGAGGAGATTTTGTACACTTTGATCCTCGTCTGGACAGTTCCAGCTTCTGCAAAAATCGGGGGCCATCTTTTTAATAGATCTGCGACATTCCGAGACAGTTCAAGAGCTGTTAGTCCAAGAGCGCGGGGCTTTCACGGCCGCCTGACTATCTGAGAAGATGTAGACAGTCCGATTCCTATAGTCTTGCTGGTTGATTTGCAGAACTCTTTCAGGTATGGCTAGAACCTCCGCTTGGTATACACTGCAGTGATCGGGTAGTCGAATTGAGACTTTTTTTTTATGTGAAAGACTAGAGTCTCAGGAAAGGCCCTTTATACTGTTGACAATCTATTTTCTACGTATAGAGTGCATTGTCGAACAGCAGCTCTAGTCGCGGACGAAGGAACTGCCACAACCTACCCGCGATATTTTTAGTCCACCTACTCCCAACCATTACTATCGCGACTTTAACATCGGGACATCGAGAAACAACTCGCTGGAGTGTTATGCCTCCTGAAACGAGTTGAATCTCATCAACCAACCGATGACATGCGCTTTTGGTGGAGCGGGGAAGGGCAAGAAACGCTATGGCAGAAGGAAACAGGAATGTAAAGAGGGAAGAAGAAAGAAGGAAGGTTATGTAGGTTGGAAAGTGGAAGAGGCGAAGGACCGTGGGGCTGGCCGGGATTCGAACCCGGAACCTCCGGGATGATAGGCACCTTACCCCTAGACCATCGAGGCCCCAAAGGACCTGAATCTTAAGCTCTGGGGAAAGTCATGGTTTTATACCTCCACGTGAAGAGGACCAGTTCCATTTTTACTGGGTTAACGCAGAGCCCGCTAGACTAGAGTCTTGCAGTTCGAACTCTATAAACCTGTGGTTTGAGAAGGAGTGTTGCTTCAAGACCTTCCCTAACCTATATTCGGTCGGAGTAGCAGTGTGAGATTAGGGTGATGTCCAGCACTTCTCATTATACTTGTTATAAATAGCAAGCTTAGTATTATGCAGGTAATTAGAAATAACCTCGTCTCGATCATTGGTGTCCGTGTCGCCCAATTGTATCGTAGCAATGTTAGGCAGAGAAGAATACATTTTTTGAGAAGTGTTATTGGTTGAGAAGTAAAAAATGGATCAAGGATCGTGTTCGGAGCATATACCATATTTATGATCATGCAAATAAGTTGTGAAGTGGTGAACTTGTAAAAAAATTCTAAAAGAGATAAAAACTAGAAGCAAAATCATTCATAGCACCAACGACTAAGTACTAAACCAACAACCTTAACTCTTTATACTAACTAAATCCCGTATGTATTATCCTTGACCCACTATTCAACGTAAAACTATAAACATTGACATAAAACATTTGTGTATGAATTCACAAATAAACCGACTTAAGATATTTTTAAACGTTTTCCCCCAAAGCAAACTTTAACGGGAGATTCTGGTGCAATCAGTCTGTACAAATATAACAGATCGCCATCGATCATACCTGAATAAGGTGACAAAGAAAAGAAAAAAAAAAGAAAAATCTTCGTCATTTCCCCCTCCCTTTCACCCTCGAAAAAAGAGAGAAAAAACAACGAAAAACTACTTGCGCTAATGGCAACAGGGCGAGTGACACCCAACCATGACTGATCCAATATTTGCCACGTAATGTTCTGGTCACGTAAGCTTACACACAGGTAACACAAAAAAAACGATCTTCACTCTGAAAATTAATTAACACCTTTTTTTCTTCCCCGGTGTAAAATTCACAAGTACACACGAAACAGTTTTATGCAAGATTTCCTTGCACTTAACCAGCCGCAAATTGTTGCTGCTTCTTTTAGCGGAGAAGATCGCCTCTTCGCACATCTTCACCGTGTTCTTTTGGCAGCAAAAACTGAAGGAAGTCAAATTGAAGACTTCTAGTGTTCGGTAGTGCCCTAGGTAGGCATAATGAAGGTATTTTTGAGCTCCCCATTCAGGTATCATCAGGTTGGGCCCAAGACACTATTAAGGTGTCTTCACTGGATCCCACTGGTACTTAATTAACGTGCCTCGGGGACTGCGAGGGCTTGAATTGAATTCGCTGCCGTTGGGGGGCTGCTGGTACTTTCTTACTTATTATGCGCAAAAGCATCGGGCTGAGCCTCATCCAAAGTAAAACAATAAGAATTTATTATAATTTCTGCTGTAATGGATGCCGTATCGTTTGCAGTCAGGTGGAGCACAGATATGCAAATGGGAGTTCTTTCGAAATAATTAATTGGCGACCTTTTTTTGAAAAGTGTTTGGATGATTAGTCAGATGGGGGAGGAGGGTGTGAAATGCGGGTGCGGGTGGAGATTGCGAACGATGTAGGCTTTTACTAGCGTCTTGGGCACAACTTTATTTGAGGATCTACAAGTAGAATGAACATTATATTCTAAATCGCCAAAGTAGAATCTGAATTTCTAGGATTTCTTAACTTATGGAAACTCCTCCTTCGATTAGCAGAGCTACTAACCGGCTTCGGTAGCTTAGAGGTTAAGGCACCAGGCTACCATTCCAGAGGTCGGTCGGTGGTTCGAATCTATTCTACGACATAGTCCTTCGTCGTGCCAATTTTCCGACCTAGATAACTTTCCTTCTTTCTAGTCCTATCCTCTTTTCAAAACAAACCCTTCTGCCCCTTCTCCTGTTCTATGAGAGAAGTCAGCGTTCTGCCCCGGTAGCACCTTTCCGACTAGAGCTTACTGTTTGACACCGTTCAGCACCGTTTACAGTACAAAGAACCAGGCTTTTACTCTTGAGCGTTAGTCTTTCACCTAAAAGAAATCGACGAGTCCTACGTTCGTCCAGGCCTCAAGCACCACTCATTTATCTGGGTTGGCGCCTTGAAAACCCCGGTAGCGGATATTGACGGTCTATTTCCGAATTCGTTCGAAATCCTAGAGTTCAAGGTGTAAGTATCATAGCTATCTGCTTCAACATCCTCGAGACTCCCCGTAACCTGAAACCTATTCTATCGCTCGACCTGGCTAGTAGTTAAAGATAACTAGTTGTAATCGGTTCCCTCCGATGTCCGCCAAGATCAGACCCTATAAGTGCGTTGTCCTGGCAAGCGGCACAGTCAGGATGAGCTCACTTCCGTATTACTTGTGGGTAGCATTTAAGAAAAAGAAAAAATTGCTTGTCTCCAGCGTGAAGGCAATTGACAGTCGTGCAGCCAGTACCAACCATAGTATATCTGCACAAACCCTACTCCCAATCTCGTCAGAGGAAGAGCTACATACGAAAAGCCGATACTGTGCATAAGGAGTACCAGTCGTATAAAATAGCCTGCCAGCCAACTCTTCTGAGGAGGGGCAGAAAAGATCTCGATCCTCTCCCAAACAGAAGATCGAGCGAGCGCCCAAAAGGGCCAAAATTTACCACAGTCTCCCCAAGAAAAAGCCTGACGTAGTAGGTACAGTAGTGGCACGTGCATCACAGTCAGGCCCACAAAGTTTGCAGAGTGAAGTGGTCAGAGATCACCTACATGTAGCCTTGATGGTTGAGAGGCTTTGGAGGACGAATTAGCCACGAAGCATAGACGGAGCAGGAGGCCGAACTATCAGAGATGATTTTTTACCACATTCTCTAAAACATAGGAGGATCGACGCCCTGCTATTGATTTCTCGGAGGTATCAGAAGCTTTAGAGTGGTCAGATGCGAAGACCAGACCTGAAAGGGCTTCCTAGGTAAAGCCCTCAAGCTCAACAACTCAACCGCGAATATCCCGAGGAGATCCAGAGCCATGAGAGCCGCATATAGCTGCCTAAAGTAAAGCTGCCTCCAAGCTTAAAATCCTGCCGTTCCAATGGGTGACTGGTTGTGATCAAAGCTTTATTTCCGTTTTTTCTACTTATCAACGAGGAGTCCTTCGATATATTGGACTGGAATAAAATCCATCCAAGGCTTGGCATCAATATACTGAACTAAAACATTTCACAAAGCTTGGCCCAGTGGAGGAGTCTCCCAACATGGACGGACTGGTGAAGTGATTAAAGTAAGAGGACGGTGCAAATGACGCAACAACAGGACGGAACGCAGATGCTTAAGATCGTGCAGATCAACCAACACCAACACTCCAAGGACGGAACATAAAAGAGCTCTTGGAAAAGCAGTACAACACCTCAAGGTCAACATCAAGTTGAAGAAACATCTTTTATCATGGTTAAGCGACACATTATAGGCCATCTCTGCCCTGAACTAAACTTTAGTTCGATTGCAGTTCGGTGGGACGGTGGGTTACTTAGCCTCCCTTTTCCTGGCTCACGACCTGCCGCATCCCCGGAGGAGTTCACGTAGATGGCAACCTTAAAATCGAATTGAGCTGATCGAAGTGTGCGACGCCAACGCCAGACATACGCTTTGGGAAAGTACGGGGGGAGTCCCTATTCGATTTCATCACTAATTCAAGCCTAGCCGTAACCTGGATAACACTGCAATCTGCGTTCGGAGGAAGTCTTGGATCACGCTGTCTACGTATAGTGAAACATTCAAAGTAGAAAACTGGAGAGTATCAGATGAAGTGTCTTTCAAGTGGATCACCTGTGAATACGTTTCAGCGTAAACCTGCACTCAGCACCAGCACCTCAACCGTGCAGAAACTCAAGAAGGATTGACTAGAAGAAGTTCGGTCAGGTCGTGAGAGTGAGACTTTTTAGAGAACACCCACAGGAAAGAATACAGCTTATAGAGACAATCGAAGTTAGAGTAAACATTTTCCAAAACGCTGTGGTATGCAGTCTGCAGTCGCTGCATTTAGAGTTCTGTGGATACTTTCAATCATTCGTAAGCTTTTTCATGCAAAACTCTTGAATTTTTGTATGAACATGTCAATTGAAACAACTTACGTGGTACCACCCCCGATCGTTGTCTTTACCCTCAGCGATGAGCCAGACAGTGTTGTTTTATGACTAATTGTCAAAGTGGTTCAGCAACGTAAAAGGTCGAATTTTGTTTTGACTGATGCCGCTGTAGACTTTCCACGAATATTGAAATTTTGCATTTTCCTATACAAAAAAAAATCTCTTCCCACAAAAATACACTCTAGCCAAAAAAAAATTCCCCAAAAAATGCAAATATTTGATTTTGAAGAACTTCTTCAATTGATTAATTTGCATGCACCTGAATATTTAGATACCGACCGACCGACAGACGACAAGCCGCACCTTGACTCATGTCGGATTTAAGCCCTTATCAGTGTCACGGTCCGACCAGAAAAAAAAACAGAGAATATCACGCCGCATTTCAAGTCTAATGTCAAGCGGTGGCCAATTTTTACACTGAACAGACCAGACCAGACCAGACTTGATGTCTTTTAAACAGGCACAAGGTGAACGACCTAGTGGTGGTCACCTTGCCAGGCCCTTTTCCTCGCTATTAACTTGATTTCATTTTTTTTCTTCGGTTTTTCGTATTTCGATCATCGAAGAAGAAATTTGTGTCAAGGCTCTTCTGTTCGCAGTTTTCTTCAACATCATCATCGACATCATCGACAGCGCATCATCGGCATCTTCACTGGAACTTTGCATTTTATGCTGCGGCAAAGGTAGACATCGGCGAAGACACAGTCATAAAAAGAAAATAGAAAGAAGTAGCACCGAAAAAAATCCCCCAAATCTTTGTCTAATAATAGTCTTCAGGTTTTATTGGAATGATCTGGTTTCCAGGTCAATGTTCGAGCCGAGTGCGTTTTTATGTGGAACCCAGAAGATATGCGCGCCGGAGATTCAGCTGATGTCCATGCAATTTAAATGTTAAAACATGCGACGTGCATACATTAAGATCGCCGCGCTGCCGGTGGTGGCTGCTCTGTAAGATAACACGAAAAAGAAAATGAAAATAGAAACAAAAAAACAACAACAACAACTCAGGTAAATACCGATTAGGCACGGGCTCGCCATCTAAGACTAATCGAAGACGGCTCCGGTTTGGAGCTTTGGGAGCTGATCGACTTTGAAAGGCTCAACTTGAAGATAATCACTAGTGAAGCACACGATCCAATTACGATCTTCCTGTGCTGAAAGTGCTGGCGATGATGGTGCTGATGGCGACTGGTGTTTAGCGAAATGCCTGAGCATGGTGCGCATTCCATTCCGGTGATTAAATGACTCGAGATTGAGATGCTCCAAGTGGCGGATAATTACTTGTCGTCGTCGATGTCATCCGCATATGCTCGTACGTACGGCGTACATATTGTTAAGCAATTTGCTACTGCAACGGAAACGTACAAGAATACTCGTCTTAAGTGTCGATCTGACAGGAAATTATCGTCTTCGAGCCGTTTATAGAATCTCTTCTATTCTGGAAATTCTAGTGGCATTTTTATTGGATTTAAGTGATTTGCTAATCGTTAAAGTCAAGTATTAAAAACTTAATTGAAGAGCTGAGGAGCCGAATGCTACTTGTCTTATACGGCAGAAGTCCGCTCAGGAAGCATCCGTTGTACAACCGGTCCGTCATGTCCGTTGGTCACACCTTGTTTCAATGTCAAGTTTAGGTTAGGTTTGGTGTAGTGTAGGGGATTGCCTTCAGTGCGACTGGAGGGAGATTCATCGTTACTAGGTCGAGTGAAGAGGAGATCAGTTCCTCCTTGTGATGTAGCTCCATTGTCGTGTTAGACCCCCTTGATTCCAAAATCCGCTTGGATTATTCTCGTCCTAAACATAGCCACCAGCCATTGGCTAAGAATTGATTCTACATTTAGGTCTTTGAGACCTACTGGAATCGATCCAATTCGTTCATTTGTCTAGGAAGGCTGCCAGGGCATGTTGAGCTGGGGACAATCGTCCTATAACCCTTCGCCTATTCGTGGCCTCTTCTTCCTGTTTTTGGAATGAAGAGGACTCTCGACGGTCTCCAACTTACGGGGCCTAACTGAGCCGACTTTATGTAGTATGCCTGATAGGTTTAAAGGTAGGAAATTATTATTCACCCAGAGAACCTTCTCCTATATAATAATAACGAACATTTCCTTCCACGAATGCTTCTGCCAATTCCCCGATGCTTTGACTACTTTTCCGTCCTTGCATCCAGGAAAGTGTGTATTCATTAGTAGCTTTTTTAAGGTAATCCAAACGAAGTACGATTCGCTCACAGGAAGCAAAATTGGAGCTTTAAGAATTTGTAGAGAGCGAAAATAACAGTAGAAGACCGATTCTCATTCGTTTGCTTAGGTCAAGCAGCCTTGGACGAGGTTACTACTAAGTTGGGGGACCGTTTAGTAAAATGACACTCGCATACGGAATTTCGGATTAAGAAAATATTAATATCTGTAACAGAAGTGTGTATACCACTGGTGAGTGTGTATTTAGATTTTCATACCTGTAGCGAGAGACTGCATACCCGTGGGCAATAATAAATTATTAATTTACAGGACGAACTGGAGTTTACTTTGGAGAGGATCCTGCATGGTCTGGCAGAGACTCCTAGGCGATCGATAAAAATATAGGTAATACCTCTATTAAGTATCTCTATTGGCTGTGACAATGGATTTCTTGTACAGCTTTAGGCAGTTTTTTTAGGAATGCTTTATTTTCTTCCCTGTTTACAGAAATACTTTACCTTCCTTCTGCCGTCACATCTAAGCATAAATAAGCAAGCAAGGCAACTTTGGTTCGATCATCGTAGTCAGCGAGGTAGTTTTGGAAGGGTCAATGAAATAAAACCGCATGTTGATGGTGTCAATTTTGTCACTCTTCTTCTTCTTCTAGTGACTTGGGATCCGATTCTGGCCTCTCGCAAAGGTTCTCTCCACCAAATTGTTACGGCATTGGTTGGGTTGATTACCGGACACTGTATGCTGAACTACCAAGTATGGAAGTTCAGAGAGTCAGAAGACCTCATCTTCAGAGTTTTTCTTGAAGAGGGTTAGTATGCCCTTCATGTTCAAAAGGGTGATCTTCATTTAACCATCGCTTACCAATCGACAAGCAGTTTAGACCCTAGATAAATATTCTCATAAAGCATAACCTTCTGCAAACACCACTAGATCAATCCTTCCAAATATCCACAATAAACATCGCCAAGCAAAAGTCACTTTCTAAGAAATTTAATCGCCTTAAATGCAAAAATTAAATCACTTCTTCGATGTTGGTTACGTCTCGTTGCGCAATCGCATTACGCATGGCATAACAAAACGCGAAATCTTACAAAGAAGGTAGCAGTAGGTAGGTTGGCTCCTTCGCTTCATTCTAGATTGTGTCTTACACACGCGAGATCATAAAAAAGATGATCCAACACGCCAAGAAACAAAAGAGGCCATCCATACAGTGTGGATCTGCGTACAACCAGCAGTCGAGTCGGCAGATAGAGTAGCTAAACTCAATGGCATTTCTAGCTATAACAATTGCGGCGCAACATATGCTAGTATTGTGTTCTGCGCACAGCTTAAGCATTTCGCGCATGTTCGCTGCCCGTGAGTCCCGATCGCAAGTGCAAAGTAATGAGCCTACTGAATTAACACTGCACGGTCATAGTCTGACTGTCCACTGAAGAAAAGCTCCACTGATGTACCGTTATTATTTAGCTGAATATATACATATATACAGATGGCGACGCAATATTAAAATTCGTCGGTGTGCTCTTCGCATGACAGCCAACTCTGACTCTTGGAAGAAGAACAGAATTTTGAATCGAAGATGTTCTTGTCCAGAATACCAAATGGCCGAAGAGTCCATATAATAATAATAGTCAGAAGAACGCTGCTGTAAGCGTGCTCTGTAGGGTCCAACGTCGTCGTCGTCTTCCAGCTCTTCTTCTCGTTTCCACACGTCGTTCCTTCAGGTATGTTATAAAGTCGCCATTCGGATCGCGCTGCTTCTTTCAATTAAAAAACTTTTATGACCGACATTCTGAGGTGAGATTTTGTTGCGGGTCGCTGCGTGGGACTGGGCTGTAAAAGGTTCTACTCGACTGGCATTTTTCTAACCGAGTTCTACTGACGCCATAATTAAATAGTTTGTGCGGTAGAATTCTCAGTCGTCGTCGTCGTCGTCGCTGGTCGTCGTTGTCGGTTTTGTTGTCTGTGCTTGGTAGATTTTTTTATTAGTAGGTCACTCTCCCATTCGACCACCGGAATACTAATGAGTACGCTCACCTATTTTTCTTTTCAATTTCTTTACCACACCTTGGCTGCTTGGGCTAGCTAACAACAAACCGATTTTGGTCATGTTTCCAGGAAATTTATCATTTGCCTGTTCTAGAATGCGCGATGTTTTTTTTAGTGAAATTATTGTTCTTATGGGGGTGGTGTTGGGGGAGCACAGCAGTTCGCTTTGTCCAAGTTTGCTTGGGTGATGTTGTGATGTAATGTATGCCAAATGAGGTGTTTAGGAGTTAAGATGTTTATGTTTTGTTTGCATAACAAAGGTTATTCATGTCCTACTTAATATAAAGGACTCCTTTTACAACAATATTTATGAAACTTAGATGATTGGAGGTACTGCCGTCCAAAACTATGTAATCCTAAAATCGGAAATCTATTTTGAAGAGCGTGTTACCATACAAACTTTTCTGCTCGTTTACAGAGAGATGACTGTTGATTTCGCGAAGGCTTTTAATGGCGTATATATTGGAAGAGGATACTAAGCTTTAGTCAGGCTTGTTGCTCGTGGGTATGGAAACCACCAACCGCTCTGAACTCGCCTTATGGGCAAACCTCGATCCAAACTGAGGGCCTGCAACACGGAAGCTTCAATGCGAGCTTTAAGCTTCAAGTTTCCTGAATTAGGACTGCATGAGTTATATACAATATTCCACATTGAAGGCTGTAGGGTGCATGAAGGCCTATTTACAATTATGCGAGACGTACACGTTTGAAAGCTTCAATGGAAGCTTAACAATGAGAGCTTCACAATAAAAGCTTTAGTGAAAGCTTAATAATGAAAGCTTCACTATAAAAACTTCAATGAAAGCTTGACAAAGAAAGCTTAATAATAAAAGCTTCAATGAAAGCTTTACAGTGAAAGCTTTAAATGAAGCAGAAGTTCACAGACCAACTAAAATAGACTGGCAAGCTCAAGGCGCCATCGTTAGTGGGGTCCCTACTTTTAGACTCGGTCAAATGGACTCCAAATGAGTTCAGCTCGCTCGGATCGCTCGTGAATAGGGCCTTTACAGATCAAAAAAGACAGTCAAGGTCAAAGCACAATGTACGCTTTGAGATATCACATAAACCAATCCTTTGTTATGAAGCAAAACTAAATGCATAAGTGACTAAGGCACAGCTTTCACATATAAAATCAGAAAAGCTTTCGAAAATGGCAGAAGATAAGTAGCAGCATGGTACAATAATTACAAGGTAAGCTCATAAGGGCCCGTGACGTCACTCAGATCTTAGTTCACAAAGGAAAAAAGCTCTGTCGTGACGTCACTCAGATCTTTTCTCATATAAAAATGGTAGGAGCTTTTCAAGATGGAAACAGAGCTTTTCCTTGCGAGCCTACCTTGTATTATTGTACCATGAGTAGCAGCTGAATTTTTAAAACGAAGCTGATAGTCGGTCAAGATCTCTGGTTGAGAATGGAAGATAGGACTTCTGGGGTGGTATCTACCATGCCTAACAGTTGCCTGCTGTGAGGTCACACATAATGCCGTACAGTCGTTCTCCCAAGCGGTCCCCTAACTAAGTGCTAACCACAGCCACTGCTGCTTGACCTACGAAATCCAACGAGAACCGGTCTAATGAGTATGCTAATAGCACCCTTTATGGTCACCAAAATAATTGCCCGTTTTCTTCGTCCTAGACAATTTCTCAAAGTTCTAATTTTTTAGTCTAGAATAAATGTCAGCGTACCGTGATTTGTTTAGACTTTTTGATTTTATTACGTGATACGTGCCGGTAGTAGGCTGCATTTGGTAAAGTAAAATTTTTACCCAAGTGTACCGTCCCTGGTTTGGGTGCCATTTAACCGTTTTGTCGTCGTGAGGACCTGTTTCAGTTAAGAACGGGCGAGTCTTATTCTTACTCAGTTTCAAATGTCTTCGCTAACCATCCGCCAGGCAGTTACTCGTTTTCAGACTCAACTTTGTTATGGCGAGTTACTCTAGTTGAAGATGAATTGATAACAATTTGAGCTGAGTGACCAAAGCTCCTATCAGCAAAGTGAGAATAGCCCCAATAATGGAAATATTAGACCATTTGTTGAATCCTTCTAAGTTCAATAAATCTACAGCGATCGTCCTAACAGGTTAACTAATCAGTGTGTAACAATGATGGGAGGTCTCAACACCCTCTTAAGATATTGACACAATGCGTCAATATATATTTTCGATATAAAGCTTCAGTATAGCTTCCCTTGAGCTGAGCAACCTCAAAGTTCTAATATAGCTTAACGCAATGTGGGAGTAGAACATAAGTATTGACTCAATACGCCAGTGGAGTTTTAGGATAGAAAACCTCAATATAGCTTTCTTTTCATTAATTACATCTCAATGCAGCTTGAGGTGTACAGGATTGAGAAAAAGAAAGACCTCATCCACTTGCATCTATCTATTTTGATTCCTGTGAAAGAGTTTTTCCATTTAGTCGTCTTCGATTAGTTAAATATTGCTGCCATTCAGTGATTTCTGCTTCGTCTAAGTTATGTGAAGATATCGTTTTTTATCTGAAACATTCGAATTCACAAGAGACAATTGTCACTGTAAGTCAAACAATGAGATTAATTCTTCATTCTCATTTTTAACAAAAATATAAAAATGCAAAAGGAAATATTGTTAATGGCTATCGAACAAACCGTCAAATACCAATATGCAATCGCAAATCCTCCCCAAGCTTACATAACAATAAAAGTGGGTCAAACAACAATGCTTCGTCATATACCTAGTTTATAGCTACTCCAAAAATAATTCGAATTATGGATCATCCAAAAAATTTTGCCCTATAAACGAGGTAATTCGAATTATGGTTTAAACCGAAATGTTTTGGCTTAAGCCATAGTTATAAGAATGCATTTGTGGGAACCGTATTGTATTTAATACCCGTTTATACGCTAATTCGAAATTTTGACGTAACTTTGGATTAAATCGATTTAATTTTTCTGCTATAAACTAGGTAATAGTCCATACCAAACAACATTTCGACTTTTACTCTTCTTAAAACTGTTCATATTCGAAAATAAATTTCAATTTTTATTTACTGCAAAAACTCCTTCACCTACAACACAACAAACATCATCATAACATAAGAAGAAGTCATCTTCGTCATCATCATCATCATTATCATCATAATCAAATCAAAAGCTTCATCAACATCCGCACAATTTGGTATCAAAAGTCAAAAATACTATTTCCTATCATAGATTTGCCCTCCCCCTCTCCCCTCACCCTGTTCAAACCACGTAAAATG
Organism: Thereva unica; assembly: GCA_949987705.1. Classification (NCBI taxonomy): domain Eukaryota; kingdom Metazoa; phylum Arthropoda; class Insecta; order Diptera; family Therevidae; genus Thereva; species Thereva unica. The sequence continues at coordinate 108,458,875 of OX465284.1, forward strand.
TCTTAATGGCGTCCGTTGTCGTATCTTTGATTCTTATTGCCAACTTCCGAATCAAGTGACAAACGGCGAACGAGAAGAGAAGTAGTCATTATAGTTGATAGTATAGCAGTGAATGAGGGCCTCCTCAGGTGAGTGAAAAGAACAGAATTTCACTGACTCAAAAGTACTTCGTGCATTAAATTCTAACGGTTCTTTGGGTTCCTTGTAATCTATATATATGTGTATATTATATAAAGTCCGACAACGACAACAACAGCAGTGGCAGCAGCTACATATAAGCCGTGGAACCAGAACCAACAATCGTCGACAAGAAATGAAAAACAACAGAACAGCAACAAAACAGCAGGAGGAAAAAATGAGCAAAGAAATAAAAGACAAAAATGATAATAATTCGTCCCCCCCCCCTCCCTCCCGTCCTTGAAGAGGAAAGCACTAGAAGAAATGAAGAAGAAGAAGGTGAGGAAGAAAGCAGCGATCGCTCTTACTAAGAACGCAAGACAAGTCGAGCTTTATGCCAGAAGATATGTCGATGAAGAAGTTCTTCGTATTGAAGAAGTTGCACGGTTTCGCTTCAGCTTTCCTAGCGTGATTCTTGCTGCTCCTGAGACTGAAGCAGAAGAAATACCTGAGCCGGTCTCTAGCGCTGCAATAGCCACCTGGGAAGAGTATATCTGAATCCGACACGGCTAGATTAGTAAGACGTCATGCACGGCTGGATCTTGCCTTTTGCCGAGGTTTCCAAGACCTTAGACTTGACTTGCCAGCGCGGAGACATACCAATGCTGCCCCGTCGACATTCAAGCCGAGGAAGATTGGCCAAAAATCTCAAGGAGTTCCTTGCGCGAGTGAGTTGAGTCGAGCAACAAGTTCGGATCGAGTTAAGAGATGCACCAATCCATGCAACGCTCAGCCAGGGAACAGACCTAAGAGAGGATTCACTCTCGCGCACAGGTCTTGCTTGAGCTGTATGTGCGCAGTCAGCTTAACACTAATAAATACCTGCGCACTGGCGTGTATGTTGTACCTGGATGGTTCAGGAGTAGTTGTGATCGTGGTGATCATGGTGGTTACCGATGATGGCAATGACCTCATGGTGGTTCTTTAGTTCGCCATCGCTAGCACCTTTCTTGCTGGGATTTCTTTGGTGGATTTTTTTCCTGGTTGTTGTTTAAAACAAATTCTTTTTTTTTTGGGTTCTTTCTGGACAGGTTGGGCTTTTTGTCCTATTTTCCTTTCTCTTTCAGATCACGACGACCACGGTAACCTGGTGGAAGATTTGTGATCATGTGATAATTGTTTTTAATTTTATTTCGTTTTTTCATTTTGGTACTCCCTTTTTCCTTTTTCTTTCTTCATCTGTGTTCTTCAATTTGACTCCACTTAATTGAAAATTACGAAATATTGTCGCCAGTAATTTGTAAGTTGAACTGTGCGACTGCATAAATGTTTCTTGCACATATTAAACGCAATAGAAACAGATGTGAAGAAACAGTTTTAAAAGTTTTGTAACAGTATCGAATGTCCTTAGATAACAATTATTGATTGGACGGTCGAATGTCGATGTCGTTATGAATCGTTAATTGAGATGATGTACTTCATCAATTTTGTAGCTGGCTCGTTCTATTGCGCTTCACCGGATGCTATATACATGAGAAACACAACTAAATTGACATTTGGCGCTTGTAGAGTATAGAATTTATCGGCGAGAGAGTGTTAGACAGGAAAATCAAGTTTGGACTAGTATTTCTATGTATCAAAAGATGGTTGATGTCGAATTGCAGATGGAGGATGTGTGCCTGGTTTATTAGTCTAATCTATCATCAAAAACTATTGCTTCAATGGGACTTGGGTTTGGTGCAGAGAAGGATTCAAACTAAAATTGGTATTTGAATTTTAAAGGTCACGACAAGGTCGTTAGAGTACCAAATTTGGAACCAACGTTTTGATACGAAGAGTAAACGATAATTGCAATTGGTAATCGCATTGAAGTTTAGGTACGCTATTTGGCGCGAAGTTTTAAGCAAGCGCGTTACTTAATCATTAGTACATAATGTCACTGTCAATGGTTCGCCAATTTTGGAACTGGTGATCTTGACCGTCAAGATTGAGACTGATCACATTAGACTCTAAACTACTGTTGATGATCACTGATCTTTAATAACCTGGGAAGATCGGCTCATGAAACTGATCTGCACAAATCGACCAAAAGCATTAATAGATTGCAACGCTATCTGTGACACGTTGTAGCAATGTAACGAAATCGCGTCATTTTATGAAGCACTGGAAAAAAATAGTGGATCGGAAAAATAAGGATCGCTTTCAAGGATTTTCTTTTTAATGTGACAGGCTAGAGCCCAGGGGCGAAATCCTTTGTGCTATCGACTGTTGTATTTACGTTCTATGTCACAAGCTCCAGTGGGAAAAACAGTAGAGACAAAAATAAAAGATTGACCAAAGCTAACACACGATCCTGCTCCTCCTGTTCCATCCAATATTAATCGCTACAGAACGCTGACTTATTCGATCATACACCTTCCACAGTTATTGCATTTACGAGCGATGGTAGAAGAGGAAACAGGGAAAGAGACAGACGAAGTGAAAAGACGACGAACCATGGTAATGGGTGGAATTGAATCCCGGACCCCTGGGATGATCTTCGGACGTCTTAACGACCAACATATTCCGTTGAAACTGACAAAAGGATAAAAGAGTCTTAAGCCGGCACAACCTTCTTCGCGAAGTGTCTTCGGCGAAATACTACTTGAAGTTCATCGAAGTCTGAAATCCCTGACTACAAACTCGTGCAACCAGGCGAGGAGCTCACGTGCTGGAACTTCGGCACAGCTCGAGTCCTTTGACTTGGCGGCAAAAACCACCAAAAATGCGTAGTTATCCGAGGCGTAGTAAAGTTGCACAAAGTAAATCGAAGTGCCTCTCTACAATCTCGACTTCGACCAATTTCGATCAACTTCGCGAGTAGTATAGTGCAGGCTTTAAAGATAAGCTTGGATTTCAATGGTGGAGATGGAGACATTTGTCGTTGTCAGTGACGATCATGAAAAGTTTTATCAGTCTGGACAGAAATAATGTGTAAACTGTTCGTCCCTTTCCGTCTTGGCTGGTCTCAGATAGTTGATGTAGAGCACATTTCTCTCATTGGGCTTACAGGCGATGGCAGGATAAAAAGGAAGAGATTTCTATAAAGGAAGAATATACGTAAGAAGGGAGGGAGAAGTATGGGAGGAATGTCAAAGATAAATGATCATGGCACTTTGTGGAATCGAACCATGGAGTTTTGGAATCAAGAGTAAAAATAAAACTCGCCTGCTCCTAGCCTGCAACAAGTAAGAACGATGTCAAAACACCTGCATGTCACCCGAAACAGCCCCGGTACGCCTGAGTAAAAATAAGACTCGCCCGCACTTAGCATGAAACAAGGGGACCTGAGTAGGGCAGGAGTAAGGCATCTGGCTACCATCCCAGAGGTCCCGGGTTCGCATCCCGACGATCCTTTGCCTTTCCCACTTTCCCACCTACATAACTTTCCTTCTTTCTTCTTCCCTGTTTATATTCCTGATCCCTTCTATCATAGCCTTCCTTAGCCCTTTCCCTCTCCACCAAAGCGCACGGTTTCATCATTGGTTGATTGATGAGATTCAACTCGTTTCAGGAGACACAAAACTCCAGCGAGCTTGTTTCTCTAATGCATCGATAGTCTTTAAGTATGATAACCCATAGGCTGATTGTCCATATCGAAAACGTAATGCACTTGGCCTTCATATGCCCGCCAATTACGGCCATTTTCTTTTTCGTCTAAAATTTGCCATCGTATGCCTGTGTTTACAGCTCAGTACACGTCCATTTGAATTTTTGGTCAAGTTAGGGCGTCGTGGACCGATATCTGCTCCCGTTAAAAATGATTAAAAACACTACGGCCATCATATGCCCCTTAAAATACCAAGCGGCCAGTGTTCGCCCGTTGTAAGACCGTCTGTTATTTGTACTCGGGGAGCAATTTCTTCTATTTCATTCTCTAATTATCCTTCTAACTAAATTTTCTGGTTATTGAATACAATTCGAATTCAGATTGAATTTTTGAATGAATATTAATATTAATTTATTATTGTCTAGCGGTAAAACTTATAATCACACAAAATCTTGAATCAAGCTCCACCCAAAACAAGCTTAAAATTCCTTCCTACAGCCAATTACGAAAATAAATAATTGCCGTCTAAATGTCTCTCTAAATAACACTTTAACTAATAACCAATAAATGTTATCCTCCAATATAAAATCTCGACTTATTCAATAAACTGCAAACTCCTTAAGCATTACTGCCTCTAGACACACATAATTTCCGGAACTTGCAGCAAATAACAAAAAAATGAAATAATGTGATTTGATAAAGTGGCAGTTTGCTTGTGTATAATCGAAAATTTTATTGCATTTTTACTTGCACTTAATTGGCAATTAAATTCCTCTCGGACAGTTTTTGATTGCCCGTAAAATGCACTTCTGGGTGGTCTGCAGTATTTACTTGGATGCTCCTCCCTGGTGCAGTAGAAATGTGCCTTTTCGAGGGTTTATTTTTATCTGTGTTAAATTGATACTATTATAAAGGATCTAGTAATTCATGGCCTAAATGCTATATTAGGTATTATTGTTGGTGTGGACTTTTTGGGTAATAAAAAGTAGCTAATTGTATAGTGCTATGACTCAGCAGATATGAAATCCTCTGAGCCACAACAGTGCAGTTCATGCCTTGAGTATTGCCGAAGACAGCTACGAAGGAAGCTGATGAATTTTTCGACCTAAATAACAATACTTCTTAGGTCTTCTCCACCTTTACAGTAAATTCCCTACCCGCTTCTCTGCCAGGGTTTGTAAGCGTAACAGAGGACGCCATTGTTTTATGGTGAAGGTCTCAATCTAATGTCAGTTTCCGGGTTTGATTTCAGACCCAAACTCAACTGGTAGTCGAACATCGAGTAAGGGATAAAGAAAGATTGCCCTGTAAAGAGACCTGCGTCAGAAAAGGGAGTTAGGCCACACATGGTTTTATGGATGTATACAGCCGTGATACGTCCAATACTGTCGTATGGTTTGCAGGTGTGGTGATGAGCGTTGCACATAAAGTTAGGACGGATGCAGAGGACGACAACAATAGAGACATCACATCAAATACTTGGCTTTGTGCAGAGCCCTTCTTCTTCTTTGGTGTGGTTTGTACAAGGTCCAAAAGCACCGCAACCACTCACTTGGCCTATTGTACTACAACCCTATACCTCATGGCCAGACCGCTTGAACAGGTTTAGCTAGTGGCTTATTATTTAGAGTTGACTATTCGAGATATCGCGAGGTACTAGTAAAGAACATGTACAGCAGAGTCATCCTGCTTAAGGCAAAGCCCTTCTCTGCTCTTTATATCATCCAAGTCCGGCCGCCAAGGGCCATTTTACCAAGTTGGTAGATGCCAGTTGCAAATTTATGAATACAATGTAATTGGTTCATAGAAGTCTCATGAGGTAAGGTAGGAAATGGTAGGTCCATCTTAGCCCACATACCGAGAAATGGTATTTTAGAACTGGTTGCGCCTGGTGTCCAGAGAAGATAGTTCAACAACAGTGCAAAAGCTACCCACTGCCATGGAACCCTCGATAACTTTACATCTTGGCTTGGGTGTGCTTCCTACTACCGTCGTAAATTGGTGGTAAAGACGGGCATCATGAGCAGGTGACATTTTAGTGGACTTTCCACCCAAGGTTGTGGTTGCTATAACTATACACTACCTTTCCCCTAGATTGAAGGATTTCGCTGCTCGAATACCATCAAGAACAGAGTGGATATGAGGATCGGTTGTCATTCGATTGAGTAGGTCAAGCAACATTCGACATGGTTAGTACTAAGTTGGGGGACCGTTTGGAATTGTCGATTACGAGTACATTCCTATCTCTAACAGAAGCGTGAAGTGGAAGAATTTTTAGATTTTTGTGCCTGTAGCGGGAGTATGCATGGTGGTGTGGCATAGTTCTAGACGCATTTGTTCGCTATGCATCATAGTTACGGATATGTACTTGTAAGTATTTCTGTACTTGGTAAAACCGACGGATGTAAAACATCAAAGAGTGCAGGAGCTTTCTAGGGACCACTGTACCGACACCATCCGATATACACCAGTACTTTCAGCTGATGACAATCCTGAAGATCCATCTTCCAACAAACCTTCAATCTACACAAGGATGTTTCATGGGAATTTTCAAAGATAGACCTGTCTTTATAAGAGATCTAGATTCGCTGATTATGCGTTAAGCTAGTGATGGGTTCCACTTGTCTGGGTTCTCGGAAATAGAAGCAAAGATGGGAACGAAAAGGCAACTTCACACCAAGAGATGATGGTGGGCGTACCAATAGGCGACCAGCCAACCTCTATTTTTGACTACAACCTGTTAGTCAAAGTGCACAGGAGACCTGTATTATCTCTAGAAAGAGAGAACTGTTGACATCATAAAAACAGATTGCCAAAATCATGGGGTATCGGTCCATAAGGGATCACGTAATCCACACAAGTTGTGTTGCAGCAGACCCATACCCCCGCCGTCCTGCCCTAAGGGGACAAAGCAAGGGGGACTTTCGAGAACTCCTTCCGAACAAGCTTTCCAGAATTATTTAAAAATGTGCGCTGATCGCCACATGGTCCAATATGGAAGGATTTTTTGCCGAATCCTGTATTGTTAACATCCCGAGTAAAAATAAAAAATGTCCTTACAACGGGCGAACACCGACCGTGATTGAAACACAGTCCTCGTGCATGTGCAGAGCATCAGAAGGCGAGGTCCTTTCTCTTATGCGTCGGTAATCTTTAAGTAGGATACATCGAAAGTTCCATTTTACATGACGAAAATTATCAAATTCGCATAAATCACATTCAACAACACATTTGGTTCAGATTCTATTATGGCTCAAATTTGCCGTCGTATGCCCGTTTGTACAGCTTAGTTATTGGCCATTTAAATCTTTTGGTCAAGTTTTGGCGCTTGTGAGCCCGTATGGGCTCCCATTAAAAATGGTTAAAAACCTTATGGCCATCATGGGCCCCTTAAAAGCCAAGCGGCCGGTGTTCGCCCGTTGTAAATGATAGACAAACCAAATAAGTTCTTTCAACAAATTCGGCATGAGTCGGGAAATTGGGAATATTCTAGAATACTTTTTTCAATGCTGACTAAAAGTAAATTTAATCCTTACCTATTCCGTAAATTATAAAAGAAATTGAAGATTTGAAATTCTCATTTTTATTCGACACATTTATTACAGTTCACCAAAAAATGCGACTGACTGTTTGAAACGTCATTCATGTCTCCTATAAACAAATCCAAATCACCAAATTTATAGCCCATCATAATACCCAAAAATCAGTAGCAGCAAATTTTTCTAAAGACATACAAGTTTTCGAGTTCAACGTTCGATGACATCTTCGTTCCGAAATGTCTTTTGTCGTACTCTTATTGTTTTGTCGGTGACTAAGCTGGATAAATTAAAATATCAATCAAGATCTGCCGATACATAAAAGTAAAAGAAATGAACGAGTACGACAGTCCAAATAAGGCAAGAAGTAAAAAGTGGGAATTGATATAAACAGCAATTTTCGTTTCGATGCAAGATTAGCCAAATTTGGTAAGAACGAAAGGCTATCTGAAGTCATGATTGAAGAAGGTATATAAATCAATGTTCACGTGCTGTTTGACAATTTTGATAAACTAAAACACATGCTTGTTCGTTTAACCTTTTTTTAACTAAAAATAAACCTGTATTATTTCACCTCAATTATTACGTAATGCCTTCAACCCCCTTTTCGAGTCCATCGAGTCGAAATCGAGTCCATAGTCCAAATATCATTGTCTCACCTTAAAACGCAGAATGACCTTCAATTTACCGTTCGAGCACACAGTACCACAATGAACCACAAAAATTCCAACATCCCATGTCAGAGAGCCTGGATGAACGCGAATAGCTTCTGCATTGATAATTGTGTGCTGACCAAGACGGGGACGACGATTCACTCTCCCGCCCTGGCATACACAGTTGCATCACTTTCAATTCCCAGTTATGTCTGGGAGCACAAAAGACGACGACGACGACGACGGTAAAAAGAAGATCATCAAACAAAAAGGTAATAAAAGCCCAAAGTACACACAGGTAGAGAGGTAACGAGCATAAGAAGAAAAATTTAATAGTAATAAAATAGCCCTTAACTCCTTGCGATCATCATCAGATGCCCCTTTGCCAAGCAGGCGAGTCGAGTCTCGAGAGTGGCGATCTTCTTTAGAACAATTATGGGATCCTAGCGAAGCAGCAGCGCTCCGTCTTGGGAGTTCTTCTTCTATATATATACAGGGAAGAGCGGTGATATACGACCGGATACCTTTAGGAGCCCCCCAATCTCTGTCGGATAGAACAAGTCATGCCAGGCTAGTGGATAATTTCATGCGATCACGAGACCTGCTGCAGCAAGATCGCGATGTTCTTCATTATTAAGCCTCGAATGTGTATACAATAGTCTCAAGCCATTTACGGTGAAGCATCTGAAATTTATGCAGCGGAGCCACGCTCTGGCATTGTGAAGAGTGCAATTGGAGAAGACCTTTGGATTTGGCCTCAACGATCGTGAAGACCTTCAGACACACTGACTGCCAGCCGCACAGCGATCAGTTGAGTTCCGATCTATCGCGATCCTAGGGGCAATAAATTTCCGCATTGATGATAACGAATTTAATTGATATGAAAAATTCATCCCGCTATATTATTGCGCAGGCGTGCGATTGATATTTGTCACTATGGCATATACCCAAAGCGTCAGGTTCGTTCCAGTCGCTTGGTCAAATTATGCCGATCATGACGATCATGACTAACTGAATTATTGTCTTTGCAGCTTGAAATTCGCGCGGATCGCGCGCTGCCATTTTCCAGAGCTCTTCGTATAATGCCGTCATGTATTTCGCATTATGTCCCATGACTCGTGAAGTTCTTGTGCTGTGATGTACACAAATTGAATTGCACTTGAGCGGTTTTTGCCATCATCAATTCAGGCCGTGTAGCTATGGCCAGTTTCACGCACGATTTAATATACCCCCGGTGTCTTCTATTGAGCTGGGCACAGAGAGTATATTACTTCTCGAATCTCTCTCTAGCCCCAAGAAGTTTGGATTGGTTCCTAAACACCTACGAGTTCCTTCAACTCGCGCCTTTCTTCGTCAGGTAACATAGCATCACCATCCGCCCTCTTTCATTACGCCCGGGATTTATTGTTAATCTATCACTGAGCTTATCCCGCAGCCGAGAACAAAAGCTTAGCACAAAGCATTGATTAAACATGGCCCCACGGTGCTCCCCTTCATAATTGCTAGAGAATGAGGCAATCTCGCATCCAGTGTGTCTAGCACACAAAAAACACGTCTATGTGAAGGAGATACATTTCGTGGGTCCAAATTAGTCTCTCGTATCTGCAATCTGGGGAGAAGAATGAAATCACCACCCGGCAGTCGAGGGGGTCATTGGATTCTAGAAGTAGTCGTACCGCGGCTAACCTTGAGCCAGGCACAAAGTAAACGCGCATATTTTTTGGCCAGCTCCTTGCTTGATAGTCGCACCGCACCAAACCAAAAAAACTTTGATCTTTGCTTGTCATCTTTGAGCCCACGAAAATGATCGTGGAACTTCTTTCCATAAGCTCTAATGACATAGGCGACAAAGTACACCAAACGATCGCGGAGCTTAATGAGAGGTGGAAGTTCTGAAATGGGCGGGAAGTGATTTGGTTTTTGCCGCTGTTCTAGCCGTCGTCTCTCTGGGGGGATGCTGCCGAGTTCTGTAATAATTTTTGGCCACTAAATGGGTTCTTCGGTCTTTATGCCGGGAGAAAGAAAAATGGGGCCTTAATGATCGCCCAGGTAAATGGCAGGAGCTCCGTGCTGTGAGATATTTCATCGGGTTATGCTGAATTTCGTTTTTTTTTCTTCTGGTTTTTTGGCTAATGAGCTTAGGGGGAAGAAATGAGTTCTGGAGAACATTCATGATAATTATTTTGCTTGTACTTATAAGGATGTTTGGAGATAAGTTATTGCTTCTGGGATGGTGGCTATTAAAAGATCTTCAGTGATCGTAGATGTATAATTTTAGCTTAAGGAGGATGATTTCATGAGGTATTACTCATTTTTTTTGTTTCATTTAAAAGTTCACAATTAAAGTAATAAATTTTGATTCTCCCAAAATAGATGCTGCATGCTGATCTACCAAATTTTATGTAAGAGAACTAAACTGAAGATCACTATATACTATTATACTCCCAGCCCGCTGTCGTACTCTTACCTTAGTTCGAAGAAAGGAGTAGAAGACAGAATAAGTTAGTCTGGATTCTGAAAACACGCAACTGAAGAAGAAGGCAGTACGAAAATTTGTTTGCATTTAAACTTTTCGACGTTGTACGAGTTCAGAAATACTGATTGTGGAAGATTATCCCCAAGTCTAGTAGAAGTCTGTGAGACAGTGTCGACTGGAATAGTCCTGTGTTGCGGGAAAAACTTTTCCGCAGAGCCAGGAGATCATGAACTGCTGCAGAACACTCGGTATGATATCCGGAGATACCTTAATGGAGCAAGTGATATAACTACGCTACGCTAACTCCAGTGAATTATTCATAAAGTAGTTCGCCACAGTAGTCATTCAGTGACAAAGTTTATCGTTTCGGAATTCTAATACGTCTTCCGGATCTTGAAGGTGGTATTCGTAGTATATATTCTGTGACTGGCCGATTACCTGCTAATAGAGTTCGTACGTTTGTTTCTTCTGCTGGATCTGTCTGTTCCTCTTGTTTGTTCAAAAGGATCGCTGGTTTAATCCTGTCCACTGAAATCATCTTCTGTTGTCCACGTATAAGTAGAGTAAAATGTTTTGCTGTCTTTAAAATTACCTTATAAGGTCTATCATATGGGTGCAGTAACGATCGTTCCCATGCACCATGGTCATGATCCCAAGTCCTTAAGTCCTTGTGAACAAAGACTTTATGTGTACCATGGCGCGTCGGTTGTATTTCCTGTACATCTCTCATGAAGTCTTCCAGCATCTGTATGACAAATTCGGGACAGCTCGTATCGCTTTCTGAGGTAAAGAATTTTCCAAGGAGTTACATATTTTCTCCGTACACTATTTCGACTTGTGATGCTTCAATATCCTCGTCCATTGAAGCTCTTATTCCTAGTAGCACAATAGGGGGTTTCTCTGTCAATGGTTCTTTTAAGCGTCCTATGGAATCGTCCTATCATTCCGTTGGCTTGCGGTTGATATGGTGATGATCTGTACTTCTGAATTCCCAACAGATTGGACAGGTCATTGAAAAGAAATAATTCAAACTGTCGTCCTTGGTCGGTAATTATTTCGTTTGGTGTTCCGAGCTTCGAAATCCAACCAGAAAAGAAAGCCTTTGCGACTGTTTCAGCTGTGACATCTACCGTGGGAATTACCTTAGCCCATCTTGTGAATCAATCTAGGCATGTTAGAGCATAGCTAATAATAAGATAGTGATCCTATAATGTCCAAGTGAATATCCTGAAATCGTCCTTTAGGTATTGGAAGATCAATAAATTGGAGTACTCGGGTGCTGCTGTGCCTTGGTCCTCTGACACCTACAACTGTCTGCTTCAACCCTAGGCCAGACGAACCTCTCGATTAGAAGTTTTGTTGTCAGTAGACCACTCGCACTGTAGTTACTGAATACAGTAGATTATTCGTACAGTAGTTCGTTACATATCTATTCGAAAATCTAGGCATTGGAACGATTATTCAGCGATGTGGAATCATCATTCAATCACAAGCCCTCAGTTAATATTATGCCTAGAATATTAAGAGATGGATTCCCTATTAGTTCCACACCACCCACTGAGACAGAAGGAAAAATGGATCATGTTTTCCGACAGTACTTTGTTGTGAAGGTGGTGAATTCAATCCGATTCTTGAATCTCCATTCAAAGTTCCTGTTGATCGAATTGAATATGAGTTTACGACAATGAAGAAAAGGTTTGGCATGTTGTTGACTTGCCTATGGCTTATGGAGCAATGCAAAGTACCTTCAGCAACAAAGCTGAGGTGGATTAGAGGGAATTGCTAGTAGAGCATTTATTAAAATTAAGAAAAAAGCGGGTGATAGGATTGACCCATGCGGAACACCAGTAGAGATCGTGTGGTGTTTAAATTCGGCGTCATCCAATGCAACTTTGTTGAATGGCCAGAAGGGGCGCTCTCAATCATGTTGTTTACAACAAAATTGATACCAATAGCTAAGAGTGTAATCAACAGGTTGTGGTGCATTCCTCTCTCAAATGGAGATATCTAGAAAAACCAGACCAAACTCAGCAAAGCTATGAATGAGTGGTTTGGAGTGCTCTGTCAGAAAAACAAGAAGGCCGCCAGTAGATTTTTGTCTTGACACTATGATTTTGGAGAGAATACAAGTAATTGCTCGTGGGCGGTAAATAAAGAGGCTTATCGGAACATAAGCTAGTCTTATCTGAACAGAAGTATGGATAAATTCCGGAAAATTAAGACAGAGCGAAAAGTTTGTCAAAGATAAAGCATAGCGAGTATATCAAGGGCAGTGGAGTTAATGATATCGCATATCGCGATTTCTGAAAAAAAAATCGGTAGGTACATATAGTAGGTGGTTTAGAGACGGGCGATAAAAGAAGTGTTCAAGGTAAAAAGAGATGCTATCAAATCATCTTTGGATTTCTTTTCTGGGCTTATCATCTTTCCCTTGTAGGTAAATGGAAGGTTGTGGATTAAGTGTAATTCTTCTTCACCAGAAATTGACGAAGTGACTCATTCGGTGAACGTCTGTACACAGCTCACTTTTAGCATTCATACGTTTCCCAATAAAAATCGTTTCGGTTCAACCCTCTTTATAGACTATGTAAAATGAGAAATGTATTGTCATCTACATTACTCCAGACAGAATTGGCGTTCGCACTAAGAAAACACAAATCCCAGCCAGTATCTTGAAAGAAACGTATAAGCTCTAACTCCTACCTGTTGGCTTTTCCATAGTTCCACCGATTTGTTTTGGGAACTGGGTTGGCTTGAGTGGGAAATTTATATGGAAACTTAACGTTGACTAGCCAGTGGTGCGTGTTCCCAAGGGGGTAAATTAACAGCGACGGAATACGGTGTTGGATGGGAAGAAAAAGGTCGAAACAGGTGTATTACTTGGTCTACAACATTGGGGATTCCGGTAAGTTTTTACTCACCAATTGATATAAATTATTAGAGTTCACAAAGAGGTGACTGTCAGAAACACTGGTGCAATTGGAATAACTCACCCAGCCAATTTGTATTGTAGACATTGAAATCATCCACAAAGACGATTTCCAATGATTTCTGGGCGTAGTAAGATAATAAGATGCCTAGTAAGAGGTATATTAATTTTTTTAGTACGGCTTACAGAATAGACATTGAAGACCTTCTTTCGATTTTCTTTACCTTTTTGTCGTTACCATTGCACGGGAATTGCAATTGTTAACTGTTGTCTAATTATTCCATAACCTACTTTCAATACAACTAAAATAAAGATTTTGTCTAGAAAAAGTATATTCAGTCTATTTTGTCTAGTAAAAGTCCTCCTCTAGTAAAAGTATCCTCAAACATTTAATAAAGCTTCAGAATGATGATTATGATCAAAACTACTTTATGATACCTTAACAGCAAAACTGAACAACTTTTCCCCAATCCAATCAGAAACGACATCGTGTCAATTCAAAAACACACAATAACTGCACCTCTTTCTTAACGAAGAACTTTTCAAAAGAGTTAAACCGGTTGAATTTGTAAAAAAGAAGGTCCTGCCAAAAAGGCTGTCTTATAACAGCAACAACCACAAAACATGACTAACAACAAATGAGGCCACAAATTGGGATCGTAATTAAGGCTTTCGTCCGTCGTCCAAGGTGGAGAAAGGGATATTGCTGGAATTTTTTGTGTTCTGTTAATGGACGTTGAAGTGATGTGGTGATGATGTGTGGTGATTACTACCCTTGAAAGCTACTCTGGACGTGATGATTATTAACATTGTTGTGCAGAAGATGAAATTTCTTTCCCAGGAAATTTTTCAGTGTGCTAATTTTTAAGGGTGAGCGTTTGTTAAATCGACAAGTTTTTTCATTTAGACTAACCAAAGAATATTTGAGAACTTTAGTTTTTAATCAGTAATGTAGTTTATTTCAAGTATGAAACAAAATAACTCACTATAACTTTGATGACGGACCCCTATCCGCTTATCTACATTTTGGATTCAATCAATTGGTTGAACTATCTTGGAATTTCATTAATTGGTCAAACTATCTGGAACTATGTGCCGAACTCTTGAATGGTGTCAAATCACATAATCTGGGCGGCCAATTGAGATCAGTATTTCTAGAGATAATGCGACTGTTGAACTTTTGACACAAGAAAGTCATTTTGTCGTGTGCTATGTTGCGGGTGACACCATCTGATTGAATCCACTTATTGTACACATACATACATAGCCTGAAATTCCAACAGCAAAAAATCCGTCGTCATGGAGCGATAGCGTATATAATTCATGGTAGGTAACCGCTCGGCCGACTTCGTTTTCGAAGAAGAACAGCCCACTCTAAAAAACCGCACCAAACAGTGACTTTTACCAAGCGCGAGTGTTGATTTTTCAAGCGGTCCCCGCACTAAGTACTAACCACGTCCAATGCTGCTTGACTTCTGTATTCGAACGAGAAACGGTCTACTGAGTATGCTACTGGCACGATTTATGGTTTTTAAGATAAATCGCAATTTTGTAACGAGAGGCCAGGACCGGATTCCGGTCTTAAGGCCTTTAAAGAAGAAGAACAGAACCAATTTTGCATGTTCTATAAAACTTCTAAAAACTCCAATAATGTTCTCTTGGGAGTATATTTGCAGCGCTCAAAATAAGCACCCCTGAGCAGTGCTACAATTTTTTTCCGTTGGGAAGTCCTCAGTGTTTACCAAGTATTTTCTTGTATGGGTTGAAGGCTACAAGATAAGGTTCAAATATAGCACCTAGGTACTTGACTGTCGAGACTAGGCGATTTTTAACAGGTTCGTAACGTCTCCTCATAAAAAAAGCTCATCAGTGTTGCCAACTATCCAACCTGGGGCCTTAAACCTAATGTTTGGGTATATACGACGGTTGTAAAGCCCACGGTCTCGTATGCATCTATCGCGTGGTGGGCCAAGACCAAACAAATGGGTGCTGTGATTAAGCTGGCCAGGGTGCAAAGACTGGCCTGTTTTTGTATCACAGGGACCAAAAGCATCTGTCCGACTATGGCTATCGAGGCTCTACTGAACCTACCTCCACTACACCTAGTATTTAAAAAAGAGGCTCAGGTGGGGGCACTGCGTCTACGGGAGCTGTTTTCCTTTAAGCCAGGAGACCTTCTGGACCATTTATCGATCCTGAAGGAGCTGAACCTGGAGCCAGTGATATCTTTGTCCGATACCATTCCTGACACTCTTGACTTTGACAAACCATTTACAACGATTATTCGAACTAGGTCACAATGGCAACGTGACAGCCCTCTTTTAGAGGAAGCACGGCCTTTTGGTACACAGACGGTTCCAAAACCCATAAAAGGGTAGGGTTTATGGCCCAAGGAGAAAAATATCCATGGCTCTGGGCACTATCCCCATTGTTTTTCAGGCTGAGGTACTCGTCATTCAGATGTGTGCTCAGACTAGTAACAATAGAGCTCCAAATAGCTCTGACATTGCTATTTTCTCGGACAGCCAAGCTGCACTGCTGGCCATTAAATCTCACAGGGTGTCATCAAATACTATCTTGGATTGTCTCCAATATTTGAAATTCCTCAGCAGGAACAACAGTGTCACGCTGATGTGGATTCCGGACCACGAAGGTCACATTGGTAATGAAATCGCCGACAGCCTGGCTAGAGTAGACGCAAACTCATCACCTATCGATCCGGAACCTTTCTGTAGCTTAGCAAGCTGTCACGTAAAGACGGCCATAAAAAATTGGTTCAACTAGCTGTTTCTTCATATGTAGCTGGATAAGGACCCACGGTGCTCGTCAAGCTGAAAGATTCATCCAAACCGGCAAAGCTAAAGCGGGCAAAAATTTTAAATCTCAAGAGGTGGTAGCCAACTGTTTTCTTAACTATCATCTTTATCCAAAATAGGTCTACTTGCCGATTCTGGCTGTCGGTTCTGCGGGGCAGCTCCCGAAACTGCGGAGCACTTGCTGTACGACTGTGAAGCTACAGCAAGAAAGAGATTGAGCGTCCTCCATCGTGACTTCCCTACTCCCAGGGACATTTGGGACAGAAACTCTAAATCAGTTTTAGGCTATCTTAGCAGCCTTAACTTTGATGGTTTTTAAAGACGGTGATGGCGCAATAGACCAAACAAAATTGGTCGCAGTGCCCGCCAAGGCGCCCTCCAACTAGAAATAGAACGATAAATAGACCAACAGATTTGTATGGAATTTTTGTAGTCTAGCCTTGTATATTCTACATGGGAATTTATTCAAATCAAACGATGACCTCTAAGACTAAACTAAAAACAAAAACCGAAGTTAAATAATATCCCCCAAGAATTTTTGGCGCCAAGTTTACCAATATTTAAGCCACTAACTAAACTTATCTAAGATCTACCAATAACTATATAAAGCAACCTAAACAAAACGCCCATGCTCCAGTTTCCAATCCAAGTAAATTTACATTAAAATATTTCACCTGACCATTTTCTATCCCCCCGGCCGCCATATTTGGCCACTAAAAATTAGCTTTTCTCTCTCTGCAATTGTTTACCTGTCGACTTTCGATCAGAGGTAAACGGTACACAAAACCGATTGAATCACAGCACAACACAACACAACAGAGCTAAAGACTCGTGTTACATAATTCACAATATTCAAGTGCAATAGCGGCGTAAATCTCTGGCGCGTTGCAGTCATGAAAGAAGGTAATAATGAGTGGTGTCATCCCTCTCTCCCCTGCGCCGGTAGATCATCATCACATCATCATCAAACCCGCTCTGGCTTGGCAGGTAAGCTAGCGCGCTGCGCTGTGCTGCATAACGAACGTGCAAGTGATCTTAGCTCAACGATTATTGAGTGCCGTAATATGCGATGCACTCATTAGTAAGCTCCATAGAAGGCGCGATAGTACCGTTAATGCGCAGAAACTTGCTTTCAATTCTCAATCTCCACCAAAAAATACCGGCTGCAACAAGATGGATGATGGTGTAGTAGCAGAACAACAGAAACAAAACATCGGCAACAGAAACAGCAGCAGCAGCAGCCGATCGAACGAACGAACCGCTATGCCGGGCTTGGGTACAAACGAAGGACAAATGGACAATGACCTTGACCCCGTTTAAGATGATCATGGCGAGCTGTGTGTTGCTGTTTTGTGTTCGCCGATCGCGCCTTAACCAGAACCGCGTGCGGCGACCATCTTTGATTTATATTTTTTAAGACGCAAAAGCTTCGCCAAAGCACACACACGAGAATCGCTCTAGTCGCGATGCTGATCGCCGTCAACTCTCACCGGGCGATCGTGCTGACTCACTAAAAGTGACAATGTAAAATTTGCCGTTCGTTGTCCATATTTGCGCGATCAGTTCTCTTCTCACACTGTGAGTAGTGATCTCACGTGGGCCGCGAAAATATCGAAGATTTATTCATCGCACAATGAGTTACTTGACAAACGTCTTCGGCCAGGTCAGTTTGAGGTCACACTATGTTTTTTTTCCTTTATTATATCTGGCGAGGCAATTCTTCAAGTATGGAACTGTACCGCAACCCCTTCTGCACAAGATCGGCACAAGATCGCGGCGCGCACGATCACTCAAATGGGAAGTGCACCGTGGCTTGATTTATGCGTTGCTGGGGAACTCCTGAAAAGCGATTTATAATCAGCCTCGGCTGATTATGGCGATTTTTTAACATGCAGGGTGCATCATGAATTTACGAGGCTTTCAAGGAATATAGCAATATACAGTATGTTATCTTCCTCCTCTCTATTAATGGCATGATTATGATGATCATCATCATACTACAGACAAAGGATAACTCTCTCGAGCGGGCGATCCAAGACACACTCTTCCAACTGTACCGTGTCAGTCTGACATCACTTCGGTTGTACTAGGGTCATTGTACTGCGTACTGGTGGTGGTTGAGAGATTGAAACGTTATGCAGCGGCTTTTAATTATTATTCAGCTGCTTTTAGCACAACAACACAAACAACAACAAAACATAAAAATAACATAGAAGTTAATATCGGGAAATTTATATCGCAACAGGTTTTCTGGTATTAAATCATGGCTTAGATTTAGCGGAATGATACCGAAGACGTCACGTGATATGAAAAATGATCGAACAGATTCTCTATGGTGTATCAAAATTAATGTAATTTGTTGATGAATGATGATTGTGTCCTGATTAATTTTAATTGATCTGAGATAAACTTGTACAATGCAACATGCATGGGATAACAGAATTGCGCATGCGCTCAAGAACAGGATCTTGAAGGTGATCAAATGTCGGCTGGTCACTTGTTTCAGGGGACATAACACTCCAACAAGACTGGCTCTTGCTAACCACAACGATTGCGTGTCTGGCTCTACCGGATATCGACTCTTGACCAAATCGAGGACCCGTTACAAAAACTTTTGTTTTGATTTTTGCAAAGTGGTCTTCGTGCAAATTTCTTCTCTTTGGTGTGAACTCCTACAACATTCAGGAGTTTAAACGCAATATCCATCGCCTCTTCGTTTAGAATCCTCCAGACTGTCTATCTAGTTCTCCACCTAGAATCTTTCGAACCCAGGTTACTAGAAGATATTGCGCAATAACGTGTACGACATGTGAGCTAATGATTCCTATCATCTTTGATTTGCTGCCGAACGATGTGGTTGCCGTAATCACTGATTACCTTCCTCTTTGATCTAGCTTCAGGCAAGTGGAGAAACAAACACATCCTGAAGAAATTCGATCTCATAACTCCGAGACAGAAAAGGGAGTCAAAGCAGAGGTTTATCTACATTCCCCAAAATATCATTATTCTTGCACCTTCTCGCTCATGCTAGTATCTTTCAAGCGAAGGTACTGGCGATCCTGAGCCAAAGGACCTCGATCTTCAAGGCCGCATTGACATTTTCATAGATAGTAAAGCATCTATAAGAGCTCCAGGCCCGATGCGCTTCAAGCCAGGGTAACAATGATGAGCTGAGCTAGATAGACTCGGTAGAAGGCACCAACTGATTCTCGACAGGGCTCCGGTACATAGGATCACGATAGGCTCCGAGACATGTAACCCCTCCCCCGCGCATTGGAAATCTGCTGTAAAATGATCAAAGTCGGGGATGATGTCTTATCCCAACAACTTCACGTCATGAAGAAAGCGATCGTCATGTCAATTTTGAAAAAAGGCGGCAGTCAGAATACAAGAATGATCACGGTATTAGCCTTCTTTCGATCGTCGGCAAAGTATTTACGAAAATCATACAATTGAGGCTACAGAAATATCGAGAGCAAACGAGCCGGAAAGAACAAGCTGCATTTAGACCACATCAAAGATGTATTGATCAAATATTCGCTCTGCGTCAGCTAATAGAAGAAAGAATTCGTTGCGGCAAACGAACTGTCGTCGTTTTCACCGATTTCAAATCCGCTTTCGATTGCATCGATTGGAACAGCTTGTGGAGAGTCTTGGAAACCGAACACGTGCCATTGAGAATCATCAAACTTCTCCAAGCGTCGTACGATGGCTCAACCAGTAGCGTTCGTACTCGAAGCGACTTACCCGAGGAATTCCCGATTAAAACAAGTGTCCGACAAGGAGACGTCACTTCGCCACTTTTCTTCAACGTTGTGATCGACGCGATTTTGCGCGAAGCATTAGGTAGACGACAAGGAGTTCGACAACAACTTCATAACCGACTTGATGTTCGCCGACGATAGCGCCGTCTTCGTCGACACGGATGCCGAAGCAACGGACATCTTATGTGACATTTCACTGATCGCACGGTCATACGAAGTAGAAATCGATGCCGAATAGACCAAAATGATCGCAACGGACGAATCTAAAACCAGTATTCACCTCGATGGAACACAAATCGAACCGGTTCCAATGTTCAAATTTTTGGGATCATTCTCTGAGGAAAATAAAGTGGCATCGACGTCCGACGTTCACAGCCGCATCGGCCAGGCAACAGCAACATTCGCCTCGCTCAGGTGGTGCATATGGAAACGAACAAATATTACCATCAAAACGAAAGTACGCCTTTGCCGAACGTTCACCCTTCCGATCCTCTTTATAGGTCGGAAACGTGGACACTGCTCAAGCCGGACGTTAACAAGCTCGAGGTCTTCCAAATGCGATGCTTGAGGCAAAATCTCGGTGTCTCAGCCCGCGATCGCATTTGAAACGAGACATTTAGACAAAGATGCGATCAACAGACACCGATCGAAGAAGACATGCGAAAACGACGACTACGGTGGTTTGGGAAAGTTTGCTAAATGGATGATAACCGCTTGCCACGTAAGTTTCTCTGGCGAGACCATCCAGCAGGCTGGAGAATTTAACGATTGGCACCAAGAAAACCTGGCCAAAGAAGGTTGGACGAATTCGCAGAATTAACGATAAGCAGTTAATTCGAGACGTCGCCAAAAATAGTTAAGAATGGAAACGAATCGTGAATGGAGTTCGAGACCCAGCCGGCGATTATAATGGTACCTTGGACCATAAGGATCCATGCTATCCACGCATCCCACAAAACATCAGGACCAACAGGAAGAACCAGAAGCCCAAAAATAAGTCATCTGCAATTGAGCTACCTAAATAGATGGAGATATCTCCACACAGTCAAAGCGTTATTTAAGCTTAAAGAAAGGTGGTCCCCAAATCTAAAAGTTGTCTTAAGGTTGAAGAAAACTGTTTCTGGTATTGACACCTATTATAGGAGATACACTAAAAAATCTATTACAGGTCGAGATATACAAAGGGTAGTGGTTGCCTGGTAGTGTCCTCCCAAAATGTAAAATTTATATTTTTATGAGTTAAACAACATAAATGGTCCCTGTTTAGCTTCCTTGCTTTTCATTCTTGTTACTTCCCATAAGAATTTCAACCATCCATCCATGTGATTGCAATATTTTACATAAATATAAAAAAAATTCAACTCTCTCCCATTACAACCCCACGAATTCTCTACGATATTCTTCAAAAATATTAAGAAATTCCCAAGTTCTCTCACATGGTTCTTGAATTTTCACAAGATTCGTACTTAAATTCTTTGTTCAATTCCGCCATGGACCAGTGACTTCTAAGCGATCGTGTTTCAATGTCCGCGGAACAAGTAAAAGAATTTCGTTTTTTTGTTTTGTTTTTAGTTTTTATTTTTATTTTTATTTAATTTTTCTTCTGCAGTTTCATTTTTTAGAATTTATTCAGGCGAAAATAGGCGATCACTGACTGAATTTGGAATTCGATTTGGTCATGTTTTGGCAGATCGTGATCATGCCAATGAATTCATTTCGGGAGTTCTATGAGAGATGTTGCACTGAAAGGATGCTGAGTGGATGGGAGGATGATGACGGAAGTTCGTCCTGTTTATAGGAAATGGATTTTTGGAATTTTGATGAATAATTCAATTAATAATGGGGAAAGTGAAGAAGGTATTTCTCATATAAAAGTGAAATCTTATTAGTTTGTGCAAATTTTTATTTTGTAGATGTCGTTTCTTTACTAGCTTGAGTAAGATCTTGGGCGGTGGAATTGATGGAGGAGTTGCCAAGCGATCATCTACGCCCAGCCCTACCCTATTGTTGGTTTGTCCGTAAACTAACCTCTGACCTCGTCATAAATGGCTTCTCGAGGTTCAGTATGGCAGGAATGGTATTACTGAATGCAAGCTTTGGCTCCAGGTTTAGTTTCTATAGAATCGACGGTTGCTCCGCAAGTGATCCTGGCTTAAAGAACAGCCCTGTAGACACAGACTCTGGGTCCACCGACCCGAAACACCTCGTCCCATTGTCATTCCGTTACAAACTCGTAATGCGTCATCTGCCGCCGCATTGTGTTTGGCTTCCTTCTAACATATTCGGGATCATGAAGACACATGCCTTCTCTCGGCATTGGGATCATCCCCACTATTACGCACGCCACATAATTGCACATGGTCCTGTTTGTAAGGAACTCACTAGTGTCGTTGGCTGTATGCGGTCCTCCGTTTTCTGCTGTTAACCTTCCTGTTTAACGCTGCTGCTCACACTAGCGCTACATATAACAGGACTGAACTAACCACCAACGCCATCAGCAAGTGACGACTCGGTTCAGAGCCCTTGCGCTGGGCAGCAATCGATCTTGGGAGTGCTTCGCAAATAGTGTACGCTTTGCCAGCCATGCCCTCCAAGTGTGCTTTTAAATGTGGCCTGCAGTCGATCATCACTCCAAGATACCGTAGGGCGGGTTATGATTGAATGATCTGTTCCCGTCCCGTGCCTTGATCTGTTAAGCTAGTTTTCACCGTTTGCACAGCTTCAGTTTTGTGCTGAGCGATCGTCAGATCACCGCTTTCAGGCCCCACGCTTTAATCTCTTGGTTTGGCTATAGCTCCATCTCATAGAGGCGTCGTCCTACGAGATACGGATCGCAACTGCTCCTTTTGGGAGGCTTAACAGATCGTTATACATTGTGATCCACAGGAGATTGCCCAGGACGGATCCCTGCGGAACTCCACCTTTTGTTCTGTATAAGCTCGGTCCATTTTCCAATTCACAATGAAGTGGCCTATCTTTTTTGCGTTTTAGGTAAATAAGGGTTTTGGAGAGGGCCTGTGTTCGCCTGACTACCCACCCGAGTCTAACATGATCCATCGGCACTGTCTCAAGGTACGCAATTCGATCCTATATCAGCATACGGAATGGTTAAACAGTTCCACCGGCAGCTTAAGGGTCCTTTATTGGCAAAGGACAATACTATCCATTGTAGAGTGTGACTTGTTCTTCCTCCGACTAGGGCTATTCTCACATCAATTAAAACCGATCTCCAATACTGATTAAGCACCTATAACCAGAATCAGAACCAGAGACTTATCCCGCCTGGTGAGAATTCTATAGAATACTAAAAATAGTTCAATCGTCTTTACACTCCCATACGAATAATGTCCATATAGAAGTAATCATACGATCAATTGATCTGTTCCTGGACTCTCGGAAACTTTAGAAATATAACAGGTGCAAGAGAGTTTTCTGAGAGTGAATTCACTCAAACAGTTTCAATTCAATGTTTTGGGTGTTTTGGGTTATGAAGAATTTCCCGCTGATAAGAGACATTACAGATTAGGAGGATCAGTGATCATCGTACTCACGATCAATATTTCCAACAATCCTTGAGAGGCGATCGCATCTAAACTAATATAGTAAGCCTCCTGAATCAGAAATATCTTATTAATTTGCCTCGACAAATCATAAGAATCAACTTTGTCATACGAGTTTACCACATGCCCTATAACGACAACTTCTCAAAATTTTTACATTCCAAAATGCATGTTTGCACGTCCGATATATCAAAATCGCAAGTAATTTGATCTTAAGCTAAAATTCCATCATTACAACAAAAACCAAATCCAATCTAAAAACCCACCATTACAGAAAATCAACTTCCAAACACAAGAAGAAACCGAAAGAATACTCGAGCTCGATCTTAGACACGAAAAGGGCAGCGCAAAACAATTATCTGGACCTTGCTTTCGCTTCCCTTGCCCAAGAGGCCCACATATTCTGGGTATCCCTGGCTCTTAACAGCCAATACCTACTGCCTTAGTAAATTTTTCAACACGATTCCTGTCTTTGCGCGCCGTGCCGTGTGTCTCTTCTACCTCTACGTGTGTCTTCAGGTCTCTGTGCAAAGATACCGGTACCAAATGAGCTTCGCTTCTTCACTTTTTCTTCATCGGAATGCATAACAAGGCATCTTCGACAAAAATAATGTGTCTTCGTGGTTGTGTGTGTCTTCTTCTATACTCTTCGCAGGTCGGTTTTGTTGTTTTGTACCTTCTACTTACCAACAGTCCTCCTTCTCTTCGATCTCCCTTTTTCACCATCTTCATCACCACCCAACCCAAACCATCATGTCCTTCTAGTTTGGTACTTAGAACGCTCCCGAGGAAGGTTTTGTTCTTCTTCATTTGTGCCTGCCTCGAAACCGGTTGATCGGTGGAGTAGTCCCTGATTCATGGCACGGCATGGCATCGCTTAGAGGTGATCTTCATATCGTGTCCCATGTTTTCCATGTTTACCAATGGTCACTTTTTGAGATTTTCGTTTTGCCTGTCGCTTTGCCTTACTGTGTCCCCCGCCTACTTAGAAGAATGCTCGATCGCGCGCTCTGGGGACTAACTGTACTCAAATGAAAACAAAATGACACATCGACAGCGAATCTGTGTTGTATATTTGGCGTGTGGTTTTAGAGGAAACTGATCTTCATCATACACACACTCATACCACGGCACAGAACTGTGACAAGATCCAATCGATCTAAAACCTGACTTTAGAATTCTAAAATGAGAAAAAAAATGTTTTGGTAGAAGAAAACTTGTTCTTGACACAGCGCGCAGTCGCCGCGGACTTTATAATCCCCTCGGCTATATACGCCCTCTTCGGGAGATCTTCCCCTTAAGAACAACAACAAACAAACAAAAAGCCCCCGATCTTCACAATTCTGGCCTAGAGAAGAGTTTGGTTTTTTTTCGGTTGTTTTGTTTTGTTTGCGACGGAGTCTCCTCGACGATTCTTGAGGTGTCCAGAGCCAGAATCTCTCATCCACTTATAATTTACCGTTATATTCCATGATGGTCAACTCGAAAATTAAATTAGCTTTCAGGTGATCTGGTCAGGTGAATAGGGCGGTATATAAGGTAGGAAAAAAAAGTGAAGAAGAAGGTGAATAGAACCAGGTCCCGGGCGATCGGTGATCGGTGATCGCGAGGAGCCTGCCGTGGAATTCTTTTGTTGACTTTATATTTATATCGAGGCGAGTCCGAGGCGTCTTCTGGTGTTGTTCGCTGATCGTGGTACATATATATTTGTAGTGGCACCCAAGAGAGCCGCCACATTGGTGACTTTCGAGGAAATTCACTCTTAGGTAGGTCACCAGTGGGATCACTTTTATTCGAATTCTTTTTGGATTTATTTTTTATGGATTTATTTTCTGTGTTTTTTTTTGTTTGTTTGTTCTCTTGGGCGATCACCGCGCAGATTGACGCAACGGCATGAAGTCACGATCGTTTCACAACTTTATAACAAAAAAAATAATAAATTCTGTCCATGTTCGGTTACCGCAAAATATTCCACAATTAGCTAGAATTCAGGTGGGCGCGCGATCACCGCGTTATTATCGGTGATGAATTCGGATATTTTTAAAAATTAGATCGAACTTTTTTTCGCGGTTATAATTTCTGTACAATAAAGAGAACCCCAAATTGAATTTTAACACCTACAGCACCTACCACAAAAAACACATAAAACAATTCTTTGTTTCCACCTGGGTTAACCAGGTAAACTATTTTCACAGCTTGAAAATATTAAATAAGTTTTTTTCTAATTTTTAAACACAATCACATTTCCGTACTATAAGCGGGAAATCCCCCCCTCCCAAAAATCGAAATTGTTATTAATTACCCCCGAAATCACCGCATTGTATTACACTAAATTCCCTAAATTGATTTCGTGAACTTCTTTTGTTCATATTCGATTAAGAAATCTGAATTTAATATTAAAAGAATGATTTCCGTGGTGAATATAGAGTTTGGAACAATGAACTTTTGATCTTTAATGAAGTTATGATGCTCCTCTATAATAATATCACGATTACGGTTAGTCATCTGTGTGAATAAAATATAATGAAGATGATTCCGGTGTAAGTGGTGCGTTAGCCTGTATTTTTTTTTTATTTTTTTGAAAATTGTAGCAGGTTCCAGGTGGTTTTTGGGGGAACGCCTGGAGATTTTTAACTGTTTAGCATGAGTATGGTGAGGTGTAAACAATAGGGATATGAAAAGGGTAACGGACTAGTTTCAAAAGAAAATTGTAATAGGGAAGTTCGGTTAATGGAAATTGATTTTTGTGGTAATCTATAGACGTAGAAATCAATTTTCAAAAAAAAACAAAAAATTAATACAAATCGTTTGGACTCATGGGGTTAAAACTGCTAACAAAACTGTTTTTAATCCGCCTGAAAAAACAGTTTTAATCTATCCAAAAATCTAGATGTGTCAAGTAACTCTACTTTATCTGTGTGCTTTGAATATACTCAATACTTGATAAACTTAGCTAACACCTTAATACCCTTTGATAAAAACTAAATTGATTACTATTCTTCAAAAAAAGTGACAAGATCCGATCTTGTTCTTTCGAAGATCAGCCAAAATCACTCTTCCAATTAGATCTTCAAAACAACTAAAAACAGTTTAAACTAAATCCTTCCTCCTTATACAGGATGGCTTCATTTGACTCATTTTAAGTCTGCCTGACATAAGATGGTGCTTCCACCTTCTAGGTAGAAAGATCAACGATCATTACCGATCGTATATTTCAATAGTACTATCTACCTACTCCCTTTTTTGTGGTCTGTCTTTCTTCACTGTTAATCAATGAGATCGCCGGTTTTTGCCAAAGGGACATGAGTTTGTATGCTTTCATCGCGATAGCCAGCTAAACTACAAGTTACTCTACACAACTAGTTTGAAAGCTTTCTGAGTCAAGATAGGATAGGATGGTGTCATATCTTAACCTCACACCATTTCTGGCGGTGTCCCTAAAGGTTCAGTTTGATCACCCACTCTGTTCCTACTCTCGAACTCCTTCAACTCACTTTACAGCTTTGCTGACTTTACCACCAATACAAGATTAGCATGCCCGTCTTGTTCCTTCTGCATACGGTCCTTCATCTAGCGCACGTTTTTGGCAAGAAATTCGTAGTCCTAGATTCTCTCCTATCTCTGAAATGCCTCAACGAGAACAACAATGGATGTGGTTTTCGGAGCACGAAGGTCACATTGGTAATGAAATTGCCGGTAGCCTGGATGCAGTAGGGGAGCCTCATCATTTGTTGGCCTGAAACCTTTCCGCAGTTACAAGCAGGAGACTCAATCTAAATAGACCAATAGACAATAGACCAAATAGGCACAAGAGACTAAATATAATAGGTCGTATAGCCCGGTAAAGCGTCCCAGTAAAAATGATGTAATGAACGTGTTTTTGATTTGATCTTCGGCTGGTGCGTAAGTCTAGACAAAATGGTTCTGGTCACAGTATAGAAACAAGGTAATGTAAAAGAGAAATGTAATTTTAGTGCTGAAGTCACTTTGTGCCCCTTTTCTACAGTATTCGAAGCTGCCAGTCTCTTTTATATAATCTGGTTTCTGTATACAGTGTATACAAGCAAACATCGGGAACTGGTCCGTGCAGTCAAATCTCTAGGCTTTTCACAACAAGCCAAATACTTATGAATGGCTTTGGATGCCAAACTCCACTAGTATAGTACAAGAATATATACGATGAGAAATAGAATGTGCATATCTCGGAAGGCCTACTACAGAGATCAGGGATCAACATGGGGTCTCAAACTAGAGAGGTTATCCTAATAATCGGCTTTTTACTCTCTCTCGCAGTCAAGCGGCAATCAGAGCTATGAAGTCCAAGCAACGCACCCTCGATGCACTGGGTATTTGCGATCGTGTCACCCTTATTTGGGTCCTGTGCCATTAGGGCTTCGATGGTAATGTAAAAGCAAACGGCATGACAATGTATTCATTAATCTAAAACCGATCATTGAGGCATCCACTAAGTTGATGATGAAAGCCTCCTAGACCATCGGAGTCTATGGAGAGATGGTGAACAATGATGGACATCGTCCACTAGGTGACGACTCGCCCTAAGCGGAACAATGGTACTCTACTATTAACCGGTTAAGCCGGCGGGATGCCTTATTAGGGCATAGGGAGACATACTCTGTCTTAAAGTCTATGAAGAGTTGGTGGATTGAGTTACAAAAACTCTAAACATTTTTCCATCGCCAGTCTCAGGATTAAAACATGATCAGTAGTTGATTTGCCTGGGCTGAAGCCAGACTGGAATTAGCCTATGGCGTTTCTAGCATAAAGGGCCATCCTATTTTGTAAGAGCATAGCGAAGAATATCTTATACGCGGTACTCAACAACGTTATAACGGGATAAGTAGTGCACGATCCATGTCTACCCCGAGGCTTTGTGTTTTTGAGTCGGTTTATGACTCTACTAACTTCTTCTAAAGCTTAATGGTGGCAGGGTAAGATTATCATTCCTCAGATAGTTCACCATTTAGCTGTTCATGAAAGTGCACTTCCCATCGCTTCAAAATGCCTTTAGGATCGATCGGTGATCAGATTTCCTTTTTTGTCCTCGCAGTATTTGCTACGTGGTGTGATTTTTGCGACATACCACGTACTCATCGATACAACTCCTCCCGCACTTGGGAGGCGTCTTCGCTCTCTATAAAATTCTAGTACATAAACGAGTTTTGCTCGTCACAAAAGGGCGGAGGCAATTTTTGAACCGCTTTTGGCGACAGGAGCTGAAAAGTGTGCATCAGAAGACGGCTTGGTGAGACCTCATAGATGTAGTATTCTATGGCTTACACAAAGAAAATGAGATGATTAATGCTGACCGTTACTGTACGATCGACTTGATGTTTTGAAGAGAAAAATTCAACGTAAAGATTCACCTTTGATCAACAGAAAAGTATGATGTTTCAACACCACAACGCTAGACCACATGTGGCAAGGAGTCAGACCTTCTCCCCCTCGTCCTGTGTGACGGATTTCAGGATAAATCCCACTGCGAAGTTGAACTACTGATTCGATCCTCAGTGTGAAAGCTAACCCAGCGTGAAAGCTTATTCAAAGCACAGCCAAGAAATGGATCCTGGATGGAATTCCCCGCAAGATCTCACCTAAGATCGTCGATTCCCACATAAGATAGACTCCCCTAAACGAAAATCCACACGAGACACATTACAGCGAAGTTTAACTAGTTTCTCAAAAGTGCTGCTCGAGCTTAAAGCTCATAGAAAAAAGCTTACCATACAGGTTCTTGTCCCGGATAAAGCTTATACACGAGTCCACAACCGATGACGTCACTGGTTCAGTACCCCCATAACCTTACTACTTCGCCGGCAATTGTTTCAGGAGGCACAAACCTACGAATAGGCTGTCTCCGAAGACTCGTTACAAAGAATTGTGGTTTTGATTTTTGTTAGAGTGGTTGCCAATCAAAAAATTGGAGAGTTTGGTTGGGAAAATTTACCTTCTAACAATTTCCTTGATTAAAATGAATACGCAAAATTTTTTAAGGTATCCAAATGGTAGTAGAAGACTATCTCACGTCCAAAAGCGAGAGAAGTTCTGCTCTATTTGTTGCAATCTACTCTTTTTGATACCAGATGGTGATCGTGGCCAATATCAGCGCTATTTTACGATTTCAAATGGATTATAAATGGCGATGGTCTACCTTCGATGATGATACGATAAAATATTCTTTATTAAACATTAATATCCGTTCTGTGTGTCACATATAGCAAAGGTTAAAGTCCGCTGCCAACTTTAATAAATTGCCTTCGTATTATCTTTCGTGCAAGGATCATGTTTTCTATAAAAAATCGTGATTACAATCTTGACTTAGAATGGGGCTGGGAGAATCCGCGAAATTTATGATTCGATTCTTAATCTTCTCCAATTTCCTCCCCAAAAGCTGAATCTTGTCATTAAAAGAAAATATAGTTAATAATTTTTGCCAGAATCTATCTTGCCGGTTGCTGAACCCACCGCAACACCGCACTATCCAAAAACATTTTACTTTCTTAATTAATCAAGCCCGGGCGGTCGGTCGGGCGACGGCACAAGCGATTTACAATTCGCTGTGGCTAAAAGCGAAATATTTTAAGCGAAATTTTCTGTTATTTTTATGAGTCTTCTACCACAACCCAGCAAATGGATATAATACGACAGTGATGAAATAATCTTACAAAATTATCTCCTATTGACCCCTTAAGACATATTCACGAGAATAAACAAGAGAATTTTTTTGGGGGGTTTGAGGGGTGGAAGGGGGACGCCGGGAGGGGGAAGAAGAAGTCAATTTAATTCCCACAGAAACTTGAAGTTCCCGTGGGGATCTCTCGGTGGCAGCTCGAGTCTACGTCAGTAAAAGGCACACACCAGCAGCAAAAGCAGCAGCGGCAAAAAGCAAAAGTCTTACAGCACAAGAACCTCCCAAAACACCGAACAAGATTTCGGCAAGAAGCCAAAGAGCAAGAGCAGCTCAAGACCCAACCAAAACTTGTCCCAAAACTTCCAGTTCCTTCGAGACTTTCAGATTTTGTGCCCCCGTAGCCGAGGCAAGCTATCGCGCCGTCGTTCTCCAGCTCCAACCAGATTTCGTCGTTCGGTGAGAGTTCCTTGACCTCCGAAAAATTGCGGCTCGTGACCAGTAAACAAAAAAGTAGCAAAACCCCGAAAAGAGAACCTATCTCCAAGTCTCTACCTCCGTGGAGCTCCACCATACCCCCTTCTCGCCATCTAACTTACCTGTCGAGTCTCCACAAATCCCAAGATGCACGGACGTACAAGATCGCAACTTTTCTCAGCTTGTTTTATGCGCGTTCTTCTTGCTGCTCGCGAGCTTGCATGACTGTTCTGGCGAATTTAGCAAAAGTTCATCTATTCGTGAAATGTTCAGGTAACATCAACTACGCGAGCGCGCACAGGTACTTTTCTTGATCCGCGGCAGATGATGAACACCTTCACTTGAATCGGAGAGTTACGCAGGCGTAACCCAGAACAGCACGCTTTTACTTGAACACCATTTGATAATACCTAGACCCAGGCCCCGATCCAGTAATGAGAGCCTCCTCCAAGCCTGCCATTTGTTAGTTCTGATGGCTGGACAAGTGCCCAATTAAGTCGCTGAAGCTTATTGAAACGCTGTGCGGAATCCGAGCGGTTCTCTATGAAGTTATTAATAATAATTTGCAATCAGAAATCACCTGCTCATGTCGAAATGCACGCTGTTCTCCTACCAACCAGCGAAGGTGTGTGCTGCAGAGAGTTCGTGCCCGAATTTAAATCACTAAAAAGAGCAACTTCCTTCCTCATCCCTCTGCAGAATCATCATAGTTCCGACGATATTGCAATGACGTGGTGTTACCTGTGTCTTGCGAGTTGTTGTTGTCCCGGTAGATTGATGTAAAATATTTACTGAAAGAAAACAAACCTTTTAAAAGTCGCTTCTTTTCTTTTCTTTGTGATAAGTGGAAATTTTTTCGGGAAGATGTGTGCCTTGCTGTGTGCAGAGGCCTCAGATGAGCACTTATGAAACGTGGATCTTTGCAGGTGAGAGACGCAGAAGAGGCTTCCACATTTCTGATGTTAATCGTGAGTCGTGACCTAATTATCAGTATTTTTCCTTGATTTTTCTTGTGTGCTTTATGAAATTCTTTATTATTACTTCTTTTCTTGGGTCTATTTGGTGAATTTCTTGGAATTGTGTGAATTGTTTTTTTTGGATGTGACTCTTTCCAGAAACTTTTTTTTGTAATATTTATATATTTTTTGGGGTTCTGATTTAAGGGTCATCATTTTAACCCCGCTATTTTAAATTGTGACTAGTCACAAGTCACAAGCTTTTAAGACATGTGCTTGTCATAGAGAGTTTGATTCTTGTGACTATCAGCTGTTTTATTTCTCTATAAACACTCTAGATTGTAACTGAAATATTAGAATACCAAATTGAGCTAAGACTAGCCACACACTTGTGACTGCATTGTGACTTGTGACTACTTTTAGAATACGAGTATAAAGTCTTATTTTGTGGTTTGGGAAATGTGAACAGCAAGCTGAATTCAAACACTCACAATATTTAAATCCAAGAATACACATCCCGGAGGTTGCACGATGACATGCAATAAGCTTGCTTCTTCAGAGTACTCGTAAGGTCCCGTGAATTTTACGGGTATCTCAAGAAATTCATTGACCTTAGCATCCAAAGGCCGTAAAGAAACGTTCCTTCCTCTTAATCTAAACTGCTGCGTAAACTCTTCACCTCATCGGCGATTATCTTCTTCTTTCAATTGTACAACAGCCTAATTTGAGCGACTTCTTCAGTCATCTCGATATCCGACTGAGATTTTCCTGTTCGATTTAAGAAAGATTCACATACGTCTACCCGTTTGTCAGTCTACCTATGAGACTAAGGCTTTCCGTGCTGCTCTTCCTTCTAGCATACGCTCAAGGTGCCCATCTCTGCGATGGTCTGTGGTACGAACCCACTCCGCAGCATGGTCCTTCGTTTTTCCATTTTTCCGAGCTAAATTATTACCTCCCCTTTCTCTTGTCATCGCCTCTACACAGCTAGCATTTAAATGGGGCATGCGTCGTGCAGCGCGTGGGCAGCACGTAGCAAAATAACGGCAGGCCGAAGGTTCCCTATGAGGACGCCCTGTGGCAAATAAAGAACATGTCGAAAGGAGGCTTTCCGCTTAGATTCCTCATGAACGCCAAACAAAGCAAAATCAGCGATGCTGAAGTAAGGTATGTCCTATCAATTTCTCATAAGGGCCCTATGAGACAAGCCTCTTTACAAATGAAACGGGGGAATCTTAATATTTGCCTATCGATCTGCTTGTGTGTTTAATAGAGGGTATCAACCAAATCCAACCTATCCAACCTATCCAACCTACTCATAAACGACAGACAGTATGGCTTCCGACAAAAAAGATCCACTGGCGATCTTTTAGTCTGTCTTACAGAACACCTCAGCCGAAGTTTGCATGGATCAGGTGAATCCAGTCTGGTTGCTTTGGATATCTCCAAGGCTTTTGATAGAGTTTGGCAATTAGCCTTGTTAGCTAAACTCAAAGCTATTGGAATCGACTCACTTTTACAGAAGTGGATTGAGAGTTTCCTTTCCGGCCGTTCAATTAAGGTAGTATTGGATGGCATCAAATCTGAACCCCACCCTATCTCTGCGGGGGTCCCCCAAGGGTCAATTTTATCACCAGCCCTATTTCTTATCTTTATAAATGACCTACTTTCAATCCCCTCCAACCCACTTCTCAGCTTCGCTGACGACGGTACCCTGCGTTACTCTTACAGCTCCGATACAAGACAGACTCATGCCAGATCCTGTCTTGATGATAGTAAATTAATGTCCAGTTCTATTAATAACGACATTAAGCTCATTCTAGAGTGGGGCAAGAAGAATCGTGTTGAATTTAAGCCCACCAAAACCAATTACTGTCTTATCTCCAAAAAAAAGTTCAACACCTCTCCATTCTTGACAGTGGATGAAGTTGAACTAATGGCCGACCCATCCCTACACATCTTAGGCGTGACATTAGCCAAAGACTTGCGATGGAATGACCACATATTCCAAATCGCCAAACAAACATCCCAGTGCTTGGGATTTCTTAAGAGGTGCAAGTTCCTCCTGCAGCCATCGGCCCGTGCTGATATTTATAAATCCTACATTCGGCCTCTTCTAGAATACAACTCCCTCGGTTGGGGCGGCGCGTCGATAACCACCTTGGCATGGTTAGATAAGGTGCAAAAAAGGGCACTTAAATTAATTGATGACGACACCGCCTGCTCCACCATCGACTCCTTGAGCCCCCGTAGGAATGTAGCAGCACTAACAAAATTTTATCGCTACTATTATAGCGACTGTTCCTCCGAAATAAATGCTCTCCTGCCTCCACGGCAATCTTATAACCGCAATACCAGATTAGCCCACTCGTCTCATTCCCTCTACCTACAACTCCCCTATTCACGCACTCAACAAGATATGAATTCGTTTGTAAATAGAACAACTCGACTGTGGAATAATCTCTCGCAGTCAGTATTTCCGAGCTCCTACAACATCCAAGAGTTCAAATGCAGGGTTCATCGTCACCTTCTTCAACACCCCTTCGAACCCCCATAACCCTTAACATATTCCCCCCGTACTAAGCTTGCTGCTAGACAGTGCACCATGACGTCACAAACGACATGACGGACTGGTAGTACAAAGGGTGATTCCTGACTTTAGCACTGCCACATAAAAAAAAGCATCCACCGCTGTGAGGAGTCTGGTCTGGTTACTCTAGATCTCTCAAAGGCTTTTGACAGAGGATTGCATCTTGCTCTGTTGACTAAATTCTAAGCTTTTGGTATAAACTTAGTTCTAAGGAGCTGCTTTAAGAGCTTCCTTTCTGGCCGTCGAATCCAACCCCCCCCCCCCCGCCATTTCGGCCGGAGTTCCCCAGGGGTCAATTCTATCACCCACACTTTTCCTAATCTTCATTAATGATCTGCTCTCAATCCACATCACTGCTTCGCTGATGACGGTACTTTCATTTCTCTTACTCCTTCGACAATATAAGACAAGCACATACCAGATCTTGTCTTCACCACCGTGAACTGATGTCTACTTCGGTCAACCGGATATCGAATCGATTCTAGATTGGGGCGGCATGCATCGTGTTGAATTGAACACCACCAAAACGAAGTACTGTCTCATCTCTAACAAAAATTACACCGACGTTCCTCCTGTCTCGGTGGGTAAAGGGAATCTAACGGCTGACTCAACTCTTAACATCCTAAGGGTAACTTTAACGGAGGATCTACGATGGAATGAGCACATATTCCAAATCGCCAAACAAGCCTCCCAATGCCTTGGATTTCTCAAGAAATGCAAGTTCCTCCTCCAGCCAGCCGATTTGGCTACAATCTACAAATCCTACATTCGGCCTCGCTTAGAATACAACTCGTATATCTGGGCAGGCGCCCCATGAACCACCTTGGCGTGCCTCGAAAAGGTGCAAAATTGTGCCATTAAACTCATTGATGATGGAGCCTTTCGCGCCTCCATGGACAGCCACCGTAGGAATGTAGCAACCCTCTCTATACTGTATAACTACTACCACAGCGACTGTTCCACTGAAATGCAGGGCATCCTGCCTGCACTCGTCCGCTAAAGCTAGACCGCTCGACTCAGCCCCATACCCTACAGCTCCCCTTTTACCCACAATAGGTCTAGAAGTTCGTTTATGAATATCGCGATCGTGAAGGCAGCCACTTAGCACACTCAGTAGACTGGTTCCAGATCCATTGTGGATGTCAAGCAGCATTGAGCGTAATTAGTACTTAGTTGGGGGACCGCTTGGAAAAACAACGGTCACTTTCACAAATGAAAACTTTTGGCATCGCTGCGTTATTACTCATTGGTGGAAATTCGTTCTCAGCCTTAGCATAATGCCCACAGTCTCTGCTTCAGGATAGCGTAGTACCATGTTAAATAGTACTTCGACCGAAGAAATGTGAGTAGGCCCGGTGATGACAAGACTAATTTTGCTCTATTTCATATCAAGGCTATTAAGTATGCTTCGATGTCTTCACACCTAGGTCTTGTTTGTTAATATCGATCTTATGTTGACGGTGTTTGTGCAATACATTTGGGTAGTTTTTCGGGTGTAGCCTTCATGTGAATTCACAGGCTTTGCGGAAGGCCATTCAAAATTTGCGCAACCTGATTATCACTTTGTCCATGTGTTTTCCTCTAATGGAGCTTTGGAATTTTAAAGTAAAGGGTGATCTACAGTCAACCCAAAGAGTACTTTCGTTGTTTGTGAGAAGCTTAAAACTTCGTCTGCTAGAACCAATTACGTCAACGTTCGCTTCTTGGTAAAAATAGGGTCAAAACTGTCGTGAGCTTGATAAACCTCACTGCTATTGAAAGAGCTGGAGCCAAGAAAAAAGTCGATGTCTGAATGATGATCTATGCAAAAATAAAGACGCAATCGTATCGAATTTTTAACTTCCACTTCACTGCAGATTGTAGTTAAGTTTTCTAGTCTCAACTACTGCACCTATCCTTATCCCATAAAATCTGCACTTACACAGATCACGATCACCATCACCCCAGAACAAGCCGATCTACAATCTACAAAAAAGGACTCCTTATAAAATTCCTAATCATTAATCCATAAACTTAAGTGGCTACGATCTCCACCCATCCAAGGCTAAGCAAAAACCTCCAGACAGACCGAGACCCAGACCAGTAATAGTCATTCCAGGTTGATCAGCTCTTACTGAATTGCATAGCCCGATCAGCTCGATCAGCTACTGATTATAGAGCTAGGTACCTAATCAGGGACCTTAATCTCCACCGGGGCTGGACCCATCGCGTAGGCCTTGATATAGAAATCGATATTTCTGCTGCTTCCTGCAAAACAAAGCCCTTAGCTACGATGATCAGCACCAGCCAGCAAGATCGCCGCGTATAGGATTGGCCCACTTTTGGTGGCGATCGGCAAGTAAGTCTTTCCACCTGAGACTTTTTAATTTTTACCTGCTTTTTTAACTGTATTTCCATGAAAGTTTAAAGTATGCTTTTCGTTCATTTTTGCTGATAGTTACACGCTCGGTGCGCTATGAAGATCCCTTTCGCTCGTGGAGCACACACCTATAGTAGTAGCAACAGGCAGAACCCCACTCAAGACCGCGCGTCTCGGCTACCTTTGTAGTACGTACGCCCCCCGTTCAATTGAGCGAATTTCGGACAAATTAAAGACGATTTTCCCATACCTGTCGGCACCGATGCTACCGGCTGTGAGAACTGATTATTTCATTTTCCTTCAATATTTCTTACGGTTATTAAAAATTCTTTCTACACTCCGCAGTATTTACGCTCTTGGAAGCGTTCACGGTCATGATTTATGACTTTCAACTTTGCTTTTTTGTTACCTGTGGTACTTGTTGCTTTGGTTGTTGTTGTTGTTGGCCAGGTGCAATTCGATGATTGAATTTTTGTGAATTTGAAAACTTTTTTCCGAGTTTGTTCTTCGTTTTTTTTTTGTGATTTTGATATGAATGAATTTTTATTGAACAATTTTTGATGATGATGATGATGATGATGATGAGATGTTTTCTTTTCTGATGTTGATGGAATCTTCTTCGTTCTGGTTCTTAATTTTGCAAGATTGAGTAATTTTTATGGGTTTTGTTGAAGGTGTAATACTTGTGGAGCTAAATTGTATTCAATTTCTAAACTTTCTTATGATTAATATTTATTAAATACAATTAATGCGTAAATGAGTTCTGGAAATGTATGGATATATGATTTTTGAAGATAATAAGCAGTGCTCATTATTGAAGGCATGGAAATAAAGTTTACTTGTTGATAACGAAAAAAAAATCAGAACAGTCATTGACCAGCTTCAGTATAATTTTTTGATTTTGGAATGTTATGTTTGAAGAAGGAGATTTATAAAAACTCCCTTTTATGTGAAAAACTAAAGCTTAGAGCTAGAATACTACCGCCGATTTAAGTATAGAATCCAAATTATCGAAGGGAGAAGGCGAAAAAATGGTAAATGATAGGATTGTCGAAAGTTATTACCCCAAGCCCAGTGCAACAAGCATTCTGATCTAGCTATTACGCACACTTCGGTTCTTATAAGTGATATGTCGAACAGCTTGGACATATTTAAAGCAACCTGTCGATGCTAAACAATGCTGGACCTAAACATCCCCCTAAAGATAATAAAATTAACAAAAATGACAATGGAAAATACAAGGTGTGCAGTCAGATTACAAGGAGAATTGACGGAGTCCTTCCCAGTCAAGCAAGGCTTAAAGCAGGGCGATGGGCTGGCACCCATGCTATTTAATCTCTGTCTAGAAGAAGTAATTCGTAAGGTTAACATTGATGCGAACGCAACCCTGCTTAACAAATCCAACAAGTCGGCAGGATATGCCTTGCAAGATCACTGTCATATCTTAGAGAAACATTCACAGAATTAGAAGATGGAGCAAAACATATTGGGCTGCAAATAAATGCGGAGAAGAGCAAGATTCTAATTCATTCAAGGGTAGAAAGAAGAAGAAGAAACTACAATACCACCTGGGGGGAATATAACGGGTTAACCAATTTAACTACCTGGGGTCCACAGTCAGCGAAGACAACGATGAAACGATAGACGTACAAAGAAGAATAAACGCCGCGAACAGAATATACTTCTCACTACTGCCAGTAATGAAATCCAGAGACATCCACAGAAAAACCAAAATAAGAATCTACAAAACCATCATACGTACAGTAGCTACGTATGGATGTGAAGCATGGAGTATTTGTGGAACCAGTTTGCACCGATAGCTATAGAAATAAATCTATCGAGGATAGATGCTTAAACTTTCTTATTGAAATGAATGGAGTCTCCCTCTCTATCTCTTTTTAAACGCTTTATATTAGGTTCACCTGTATTTTGTATCTTATGTGTAAACAAATCTAGCAATTTGACACGGGTGTCAAATGAAAAGGCTTCATAAGTAGAATACAATAGGCTATGTCGTTAGATCCATGGCGGCCACCTCAAGAGGGCGGGTTACCATTTTCTTCAGAGCCCCTTCGACATGGGTATCAAATGAAAGGGGTGTCAAATGAAAAGGCTTCATAAGTAGAATACAATAGGCTATGTCGTTAGATCCATGGCGGCCACCTCAAGAGGGCGGGTTACCATTTTCTTCAGAGCCCCTTCGACATGGGTATCAAATGAAAGGGGTGTCAAATGAAAAGGCTTCATAAGTAGAATACAATAGGCTATGTCGTTAGATCCATGGCGGCCACCTCAAGAGGGCGGGTTACCATTTTCTTCAGAGCCCCTTCGACATGGGTATCAAATGAAAGGATATGATAAGTACAATGCGATAAGCAATATAGTATCCTCAATATATCGTTAAGTCCATGGCGGCACATTTCAAGACGGCGGAATATTGTTTTCTTCACAACCCCCTCGACATGGGTATAGTAGAAGTAGAATACAGTAGTTAATTTTAAGCAAATTAATTTTCTTGAAGGCTGTTTTGAATAAGGACTCATATTTTTTCTAATGATCATATGCTAATTTCAAATTGACAACAGTATATTTCTACGTAATAAAATAGTGAATTTCCTCAATACAATATCCTCGAATTAAAACTTCATCGTGTCTTGAATTAATACAAATTTTGTTGCGAATATAACTCCAAATAAAATCTGTATATTTTATTTATTTTTACTTGATATCATGTCGAAGGGGTTGTGAAGAAAATGGTAATCCGTCCCCTTGAGATAGCCGCAATGGATCTAACGATATAGCCTATTGAATTCTACTTATGAAGCCCGTTCATTTGATAAAGATGTTCAGCGGTTTTCTGTGAAGAAAACGGAATCCAAGCTCTTGAGATGGCCGACATGGACCTAACGATATATTGAGTATACTATATTGCTTATGGTGTTCTACTTATCATACCCTTTCATTTGATACCCATGTTGAAGGGGGTTCTGAAGAAAATGGTAACTCGCCCTCTTGAGGTGGCCGCCATGAATCTAACGACATGAGTTGCTTAAATTAAAAAAATGAGTATCTCAAGAAATTTTTTTTTACTTCTCGTTAACTTTGTCTTCATCCAAGACAATAAAACCAAGACTATGAGTGAAACAATCTTGTTTTCGTTTTATCCTGAAACAATTTTGTTTTCGTTAAATCCAAAATATTATTTGCTTGGTTCAAGAAAAAGTATCTTAAGCCAAGAATGTTTTCAGTGTACTCGTAAAGTGTTCTATCGTGTCAGGAAAGCCATTGGATGAAATATTTGTACAACCCTTGTTGTTTTTGTTCTAGCTGCTACTCTTGTCGCAGTTTTGTGACACATTAGGACATATTGTGACAACAAAAAAACCCTTCAATTCGCCATTACTCTTTCAACTTTTTTACACGTCTTCTTTTTTCTCATCTTTCAGCATTTCTTTTTTGTAATCTTCTAATTGCGCTTAAGCTTAACAAAACCGTAAACATTCCCATAACCCCTAGAGCCAAGAAGAAGACATCTTACAGAGTCTGTCTGTGTTCTCTGTGCACCTGACTTGTGTCATAAAACAGAAAATTTCTAAGAACGACTGGCGGGCGCAACTGTTTCATGCGTAACAAATGCCCAATTGCTATTCCTGGAACGAGCGACTTGCGTTATATATTTTCTTCTTCTGCAATCCACCATTAGACGAAAACATCTTGGACAACATCGCGTAATCGCCTCTCATCTTCAAAGACACTGTGCTGGACTTTAAAGAGCCGAGCTCGCAATAACATCTTCAGATCACGTAAGCTCAGGTATTTTGGACACAGTAATGATCCCAAGCTTATTCCTCTATGGGAAATGTAAATGTTATTATAGATCGATACGGGGAAAAAATTATATTTTTTGGTTCACCTTAAGCTCTGGTCAGGTGCGAATGTGTTTCGAATTCAAATTCGAAGATCATGAAAGAATTTTATGGTCTTTAAGAAATTTACGAAAATAAAAAACGGAGACAGAAAATGATTGAATTGAAATTATTGCGCGAGTTTTTAGTGACTGATTAAGTCGGTCGTCGAACTCGGGTCTGGCGGTGCATCTTCGGCTGGGTCCAGTGCAACATTGTATCAAGAGCAATATTTCCTCAATATTTTTTTTGTTTTTTCATAATCAAATCTCGAGGTGCTATTTCTCTTTTCCCGGTTTTCCAGTTTTTCTAACGCTAGACTCTCGCGCGGTAACAGAAAAAATTTTTCTTCCTGTTCTTAAAGAGTTAAAAGATCGCGCCTTGTCCCCCGGTGCGGAGCCGCCGTATGACCAGAGAGAAAGAGCTGTGTGCGTGCAATTGAACGAAAGACCAGCACAGCAGACGTGTTGAGTACTTAATTTCAATTTACCAGAGGTTCACTTTTCTTCCTTGATTCCGATCATAATTTTCCACCTGATAAAACGCAGTCAGTAGATGTTCTTGATCAAAACTGATTAACTCGGTTATAGATTGCATACACATACTGACAGTGCGGACCATCCTCACTCATCTCTCCTCCTTCTGGGGCTGCATTCACAATTTCCCATTCGGTCGGTGTGTTGTATAGAACCGTTTCAGGAGTTCAACTGTAAAAAGTTTTACCTGTGGCCGGTTATACTCCATATGGTATACCTTACATAGTATACACACGCCTGGGACGTTATAATTGCTTCCTTGTGGATGATGCTAGGGCAATCTAACATTTAGAATTGTGGATCTTCCGGTGATAGTTAATGAAGTTTAACGGAAAAATGTTTGTGGATCCTAGGTGAAATATCGTTAGATTCAGGTAATTGCTGAGAAACTGGAATATGGCTATCGACATTCAAATTATTAATTTTTACCGTTTTTTTGAAATATGGTGGAGGTTTTTTCCGTGATCGTGATCTTTACCTGTGCGTGTAGGGTTCGATATGTACAGAAGTCGTGTTTGTTATGTAATATGAAGACGTCGACGTGGGTAGGTACAACAAACTTTACTGTCCAATCCTTGTAGAGTTAGATTCGATGATAGAAAAGCGGTAAGGGAAATTGTTGAGTGAAATTTATGATAGAGGTAATCGAACAAAATCTCGAATTGTACAGAGCTGGTTTTGTCTAGCTGTAGGTAACTAAATAGCTTTCATTCTAAATTTGTAAATTTTTGGATATTTATTATCATGGAAACAAGTGAAATTAGGCTAGTTTACATTCTAGAGGTAATAAAAGGATAATAAAAAAACATCAGAAGAATCTACTGGAAGTTATGAGATTAAGTT
This sequence comes from Thereva unica, assembly GCA_949987705.1. Lineage (NCBI taxonomy): Eukaryota > Metazoa > Arthropoda > Insecta > Diptera > Therevidae > Thereva > Thereva unica. The sequence goes on from OX465284.1 coordinate 108,500,627, forward strand.
TGTGTGTAATATCTTGAAAAAGAGAGAATACCCGTTTTGGTCAGGTTTTACGTAAGATACGGTGATCGTCTGTTGAACGCAAAAAAGGCTTAAACGACAGAAAATTAATTTTTATGCCCACATTATTATTTTGTAAATGGGCGTCAGCTCATGCACAACTCTATTAACAAGAACATCGATCTTATTTTTAGTTGGTCCGCAAGAATCGTGTCGAAGTTAATACCGTAGTTCTGATGTGTAACAACACCGACATCGACCTTCCATCTCAGAGGACGGTGTTCTACGATGGAATGCTAAAATCGCCAAACAAGCGTTCTAACGACTAGTATTTCTTAAAAGATGCACGCCCATCATTCAACTAACATTACAATCTACAACTCAGTTATTCCGGCATCTCAAAACCCACCCTAGTGTGTCTGGTCGAAGAATAGACAGATTTGTAGGTCCATGAGCACTTTCATATACAATAAAATTCGTATCTTGAGATTTTTACGATGTTCGTCTTCTTGGCGGCAGTTCCCTATTAAATAGAAAATATTTGGTTTGAAAACGACACAGTTTTTGCAACACGATATCCTTTAACACAGTTTTAATTTAACATAAGACGAAATTTGCAGACACATATTATTTTCAGGTGGTGTTTCTCTGAACAAACACGCGGGTTCTTTTACCGGAGAAATGGTCATTAATAACCAGGGGTAATAAAAGGGTAATAAAAATAAGTCATTAGATAAATCCATTAAACGGTCACATTATGTGATGAAGCTTATTCTTAATAACCTTTCTTCAAGTGGTGTTTCTGTCATCGTCATTATTTGAGTTTTTTCACGGCATCCCCTCATTTGAATAACGAATCTAGATTGGCTATTGAATGTGTTTAGAAATTTAGAGTCGTTGGAGCCTTGTTGCAATATTCTTTAAAAATATTACAAAATTTCTTATAAGGCAGACGTAAAAAAAGGGTAATAAAAAAGGTAATAAAAGGGTAATAAGGACAGGTATTAAAAGAGTACCAAAACGGTTACAAAAACGGGAACAAATAAGAGTACAAAAAGAGCCACTTAAAAGTTCTCGGTGTCGCTTTCAACTTAAATCAACACTTTATTTAACGCAGTCTAAGTCAACTGCTGGTGCGCCAGTATATGCTTCAAATCAAAAAGAATCTACACTCGCTGGTAAATTTTTTTTTAATAATTTCAAATCGTTGGAATCTTTCTAGCATTTGCAATATCCTTTCAAAATATTGCAAAATTTCTTATAAGCTAGAGGTAATAAAGGGGCAATAAAAGGAAAGGTAATAAAGGGTAATAAAAAGTATTCAAAAAATGCACGTTAGGGGCTAAGTTTTTTTGAATATCATGGAAAAAAGAGACGATGGATGATTATGTGGTGAATTCACCTGTTTTACTCATATTTTACCTAGGGATAGCTTTGTTCATCGTCTGTAGAAAGTAGAAATGGGTTGAATGGCAGAAAATGAATGTTTATGACAATATTAGAATTTTGCTAAGTAGATCGAAATATTACATGTTTATTAACATTTTTATTTAACACAAAACGCTTTTTAAAGTAATGTGTCGTATCCTATTATATGTCATATGTTACCTCAAAAAAACTTAACCAAGTGTGTTTATTGGTGAACCTATGCCAATACTGTTGAATAATCCATTATAAAAAGATTCAGTTAAAACACTTAAAACAGTTTGTGCCAATTTTACGAAATAAAAACCTAATTTTAATCAATTTATCAAAATGTAACGGAGAACACAAATGATGAAGATTCATAATGGACTAACTTAAAAGCTCAAGTCACAGTTAACATATTACAAAATCGTGATTTAAAACACTAGAAAAATACAAATAATAATTATACAAAATTTCATATGATTACAAAAATCCGTTAGAAGCATTATTTGGAAAGAATTAAAGTGGTTTTGTTTTGCTTTTATTGAATTGAATTGAAAGAAAACGTTTAATCGTAATCAATTAACACTAGTTTTCTTCCTTAGCCAAAAAGCCTTCAATAACCACAGACAAAATGTTCTCATAATTGACCTTAACACTTTTGTGGAGTTTAAGAATGAACAACGATAATTAATTTTTTTTGGAATTTGGGAGCGAAAACAAGAAAATATAATTGCTATAAATTTAAAAAAAAATGAACAAGAATAAAGCCAAGAAATGCTCAAGACTTCCATTTATAAAATAGCTCTTCTAGTCTTTTTACAAAATAAGAAAGAAAATAAATAAATGTGTTTTTTTTTTAATATGAGCTGAGATTAACATTAAGAAAAGTTAACGAGCAATAAAGCGAGGTTTATTAACCCTTCCGTGTTTTATAGCTTTAAGAAATGAAATAAAAGCAAAGTTTTGGGATAATAATATCAATTAGTCGAAATTTAAGAATTTTTAACATCATGGAACAATGTTGAGGAGACAGAAATATAAAAGGAACGTAGAATCCAGACATGTGCTTAAGATAAGTCACCAATGATTCCAATTATGATTCAAAAGACGAATGACTATAAGAGCTATAAGAGCTTCCTTTGGTGTTCTATTTCTGAAGGAATACGATCAAAGTTATCTTGATTTAGACATATGCCTTCGAAACTCAATACCTCCCTGCATCATCCTTCCGTAATTCATAAAGCCAAAAAACGGTCAGAGTCACGCTGAACAAAGTAGTTCGTACCGTGGTAATTGTAATTTGTAGAATACCAACAGTTTACCTTGGTAGCCTTCCTGAACATAGGAAGCGTATTCGACTGATGATTTTCAGGAGGTCTTGGCATTCTCGTCATGTTCGTCTTCTTGGTAGTTTCCTAGTAAGTAGATAATATTTGGCTTGAAAACGGCACAGTTAACCCTTTTACAACACGATATCATTTAGCACGATCTTGAAGGTAATAAAAGGGTAATAAAAAAGGTAATAAAAGGGCAATAATAAAGATGTATTAAAAGGGTGCCAAAAAGGTTACAAAAATGGGAACAAATAAGTGTACAAGAGCAGCTACCTAAAAGGATACAAAAACAATATGTGACCGTCATGGGACGCCCGGCAGATGTTAAAGTATTGTTATTATAAAATAATATACATATCAATAATTCTACTTATTGACAGGTAAATTCTGGTATAACCAATGAAAACCTGGCATTTTTTGTGATCCAATATGGTATTTGTCAGTGACTCCTCCAAAAACTCAAAACTACAATACTACGTCCATGAAACTCAATATAAACCATAGTGTGGGGTCCTTTTGTTACGTAGAAGTAGTGAAAATTTACCATCAGTCGAGCAACGAAGGAAGTGTGCTTGACAGCCTGTATCGCCCAGAGCTGAGACAGGAGACATCACTGAGAGTTCGTACCTAGGATTCCTACTGACTAAAATCTCCAAAACTTTAGCATGAAGTTTGAGTCTAGACCATAACGAAAAGTCATGAAAGCATTACTTCATCGTCGAAGGTTGTTTACCAGAACCGGAACAGTGGGGCATGCAGATCATCGAACTTTGAGGGAAAGTATACTTCGTCGCAGATCGCTACCCAATCCGCTGGCTACATAAGTGCTCGTAAGGGCGTCGGAAGAAGGACATAATTCTACGCAGAAACTCCCGTTTCTTGGTTCCGTGGGTCTCTCGCCCGCCCTAAAATCCTAACTCCTTCTTATCTTCCGTTCTTCTTGCGGCCGGATTACGCCATGGGTTCAAGGAGCCGAATCAGCTATCCAGATGCCATCTCTCCTGACATTTCTTTGCCTCTCTCTGTCTCTCTCTGCCTCTTTGAGCTTGGGTGAATCTAGTATTAATCAGATCAAAGGAAGACGCCTCTAAGAAGGGTTAGTGCGTGATCCAACTGCTACGGGTTATTCGCAATATCAGACTATCAACAATTAGAGGACGTGAACGATCCTGATCACACAAATACTTCGATCTTATTACCGACGAAGAAATAGCAAAGAAGGCCGGCATAGTAATCTATCCCAGTACTGATGGCACTTAAGCCCAATATGATGCACTGCCTGTACACAGAAGTGATCCGGTATAAATAACTTCTGTGTACAGATGGCATTCGGCTCTATTGTATGATGGTCCGCCCTTGCAAGAATATAACATATATTCAGACTGGGTCTGAGTAACAGGTTGGTGTAGAGCCCTCCCCACCCCCCCCCCCCCCCGCCCCGCTGAACCACATTACGATCGATCTGCTGATCTACACCTCATCTACAATAACCGGGTTGACAGATCAAGAAAACGAATGGAGCAATACAATACAGTCCTTTCCTTGACTAGGAGGTACAGATTCACTCTTCAGTTGGTATCGATCCCATAGACAGACTAGAAGGAAATATTGTAGACACACCAATGAAGAACGCGTAGAAGTCGCTCTGTGTGATAAAGAGAAATGTCATCAGGTATCTCCTTTCTATAGCAGGCTTCAGATGGAGGAATTTAAACACGCCAAGACTAGAGAGAATTGATCTAACTACAGCAAGCAGAGATCGCACGACCTATTGAAGATGCTATGTTAGATCATCAACAAGATCGTCTCGATCATTACAAGCCACTTGGACAGATTAAGACTTCCGGACAACATACACTGAAGCGGCTGTTGGAAGGAACAAATCAGACACAAACCAATATTTTCTCAGCAGTTGTCCCGGTTTGGCCGGGATCAGATACCGTACATATGGTCTCTTTGAGATAGGATCGCAGCTTATCATAGAAGATCGGTTTTCGTACTTGAATATGGCAGCCTATATCTAAACTCACTTTAAGTGTGCTGGAATATACTTAGGTAGACGTGTTTTCTGAAAGTGCGGTTAGAACTCGATGTCTTGCAGTGCTAATTCTGTCCAGGTTCTCAGATGAGGCAGCCAAACTACCTAATAGATAAATATAGAAAGGAGACATCTGTACCTTGTTTAAACTATGCTTAACCTTGTTTTCCCTGAAGTGGTAAACAAAACTGCCGCAATGGATTATTTTAAAATAAAGTTCGTCGCTTAAGTCTTTTGTTCATTGTATCAATAGAAGTATAACAGAACTCTTGATTGGATATCGATAAAGTTGCAATGAATTTTGATTCGTCTCCGCTGCCGTTTAATAGAATCACACTTAATATCAAGAAATTTATGGAAAATATTGCGTCAATAGCCGAAACGACTTCACATCCATCTCCCATAGTATGGTAAAAAGTTTTGTGATCTTTTGTACCTTTTGTCCAATAACAACAACAACAACAACAGAAGAAGTTAAAAAAAACGTAACAAAATCGTTTTGCAAGCGCGACCATGGAAGATGGCTCCATAGGTAGCATCTTTTACCTTTTAAGAAAATTACCGTTCAGTACGGTTCTTCCATTATTTTCTAGTGATTGAATTCTGTTTGCGCGTCTTCCATTTATTATTATTGATCTGAAAGAAGAGAATCACTTCGTTTTTTCCATTATTACGCTCCTTTTGAGCGGAGACGCGCGCGCGGGGCCAATGGGTACGCAAAGAATCGCCTAATGAATCGCTCATCGAGAATGCATTGCAATTTGAACACGATCGGTTCGACGCATGAAGGTAGAATGTCAAAGAGGATGGGATACTATATTGAGAGGCAATTGTTACTTTACTAGGTTGGTTGGATATTGAGGAGTCACTTACCAGCAGGTGACCAACTGTGTGCGGGAATTATATTGAAAAGAAGAAGAAGACCACAAGCTTACGATCACCTGCACACGATCGTATGATGGGTGATATACAAAAGCCTGCCTAGATGGTAAATGGGTAGATGTTTTTTCGGTGTTAATGAATTGACCCATTTACATAATAAAAGTTGGTCTATCCACTCCATTATTGCCGCAGTACACACATATGGGTAACGCTACAAAAATCTTTATGAAACAATCAGACCGATCTTCGTCTATAGTCGAGGCTTATTGCACTGGAACTGATGCCATTGGTAAAAATTCGGAATTCACATTTATACCAAAAACAAAAGCATTCAAACTTTTGCCCATGACTTCCATTATTAGTTTCCAGGTGAAACACTAAAATGCGATTACGATTTTCACAATAAACATGGCAAGTGTACGGCATTATGGTCTATGAGCAGCCGCACAGCCCGAAGAGAGGTTATTGACTGAGCAGCAGCCACCTGTGTATGTTTTGTTGTTTCTACCATTTTTCCTACCTTTTTTAATTAAGTCATAAAAGTCCATTACCTGTGCGCGCTAAAAGAATCTGAATTGTTTGAACAAAGTGTTTATTTTGTGTACACGCTTGATACAGTTTCGGATTTATTCTTTTGCGATTTTTATTGAAGCAAAAAAAATTGTTTCTTTCATTGATCTTGTGTTTTTCTTATTGAGAGATGGCATTGATCGTGCTCGTGGGAAATTATGTTGTATTGAAGGTGGTACAATTTTATTGGCTACAAACCTTTGCAAACACACAAACGAGCGACCAAAAAAAGCTTTAGAGAATTTTTACGAAATTTATCCGGAAGAGGAAAATCATTGAAGATGGGACAAATGGATATGGGAATTTCGGATTTAGGATTGCGAAACGTTTTCTTCTTGTTTATGTTTTTCTTTATTTATTTATGATAATGAATTAAGAGCGATGAAAAAGGGTTTGTTAACCTCTAAGAGATTGTTTTTCTTTCATTGCATTTAGCAGTAAAGTTTTCCCACATTTTAAAGAAGTTTGGAAACACTTTGAGGGCCGCAATTTTCACAGAGGAATATACATATTCCATCGACATCATAGCGAAATGTTTCCATCTTGAGAAAAACTGTATTTATTATTACACCCACAAAATTTTATCAAGCATGATCAGCGATCGAATTCATGTGGGCTAAAAACCATATAGCTTAAGAGGTTAAGGTACGCACATGCCGTACCTATTCCGGACTGATCGTTATCGCGATCGTACACTACAAATGGTGATCACTACTAGCTGTCCTGAGAGAGAGGAGAAACGGGATAGTCTCTTCCAAGTAAGGTTGGCGTAGCGATCGTGAACTCATAAAATACAAAAGCCTTTTGTTACCGAAGGAGTAACATGGCTCGTAGACCAGATGAAATGATCATGATCTTCTTCTTATTATTTTGGTGAGTTATTGAGTCCAAAAGTACTGCGGCCACCTCGCTTTTTTTTATGTGAAAGACTAGAGTCTGAGGAAAGGCCCTTTATACTGTTTACAATCTATTTTCTTCGTATAGAGTGCAATGTCGAACAGCATCTCTAGTCGGGGAGGAAGGAATCGCCACACTGGTCAGACTCGCTTGGTCTGTACTGCATATTCGTGGGCCAGATCGCTTGAACAGGTACAGTAGTCTACCACAAGACTTGTCGCTTGACTATTTCAACATGGTTTCGTTGAACAAGTTATCGCGAAACACTTACGGATAACACGGTCAAAGTTCGATCGGCCAGGGCTCTCTTAATGAAGCTGGGGGTAACCGGAACGATCAACCAGAATCTTGTAAGAAATCTACTTAGCCAGATCATGCACCTTTGCATTACCTTTGACGCTGCGATTACCGAGGACCCAACCAAAGATAACTTTATCTTCCCATGGGCACGTTATGAGTCCCAAATCAATTTAGACTAGGACCAAGTCCTGATTGCCGTTTGACTATCAGAGAAGACAAAGTTCCGTTTGGGCTTGTACTCCCTTACTAGTATGGCTATGTCAGTCTGAGCTCAGTGACGTCATCGGTTGGAGTCTCGGGTGTGGATGTAGTCTGTGGTGTGAAATTTTTGTATCGTAGGTGAGCTTTCGCGAATAGGTAGTTGGTTTTGCGTCCTAGATAAGCTCTTGCGCTGGGATCTTTGAATGGAACGGTTACTTGGTTCTTGGGGCTAGAGTTTGAAGACTCAATAATAATGACCTCTACTCCCGAATCCGCCTGCGGGAAAGTAGATGCGAATTTTAAAGTTTGTCGTACCGAAAACATTCGGAGTGGAAGTGAACGGCAGTTCTTACGGCAACTCTTTCGTGGGTTTCAATAGGAAGGGTTAATTTTGACTACAGTCACCGAAATAATTATAGGTTCACCCATGAAAACTTTTGTATCGTGTATCGTATGTATTATTGTATCGTGTGAACCTATAATTATTTCAGGGACTGTACTAGGTTTAAACTAATTTTTCAAGGTTACAAATGTGGAGGAGTTTTTACCGGTTACTGGAAGTTAGGTACACGTGTGTTGCTGTACTGATAAATCCCGTTGATGTGATAATTGGCTTTACAGATAGTCAGTTATATAGACTAGGCAGATCGGACCAGATAGACTAGGCAGACCAGACAGGCCAGACAAACCAGGCAAACTAGACAGGCTAGACAGACCAGACGGATCAGGTAGACCAGACAGACCAGACAGACCAGAAAGATCAGATAAACCATATAAACCAGGCAGACCATGCAGACCAAAAACCAGCTATCGAGGGGAGGAGGACGTGATTCTTCTACCCAAGCACGAGAAAGGCCAGTAATGCTAGGAGAGACAGCAGCTAGATAAGACAGTTAAACTGTTCCGGCTGCGTTGAGCACTGTTTGGGGTTTTTTTAAGGTATAGACCAAGTTGTTGAGGCAAGGTAGTAATGCCTTTACAGCTCGTACCCATCTGGACTTGAACTTCATGAAAATAGTGCTGGTGAGTTTTAGTCAGTAGGAGTCTGGCACTACCGTATTGGTGCGTACCTGCAGCGGTTTCTTCTATCGTAGGCTTGGAAGTTTTTCTTCGTGGACTGTCGTAAGATTTCTCATTACTCCCTAGTTTAAAAAAAAAACTAGATAGACCAGACAGCCAGCTATAGCGGAGAGAAAGAAGAGGAAAGCTCACCCAAGACGCAATCCTACTACCTAAGCCAGAAAGCTCACCAAAGACACTGCCAATATGATGTCACTACGTTTGGATCGACACAGCTATACTACTGCCGTTCTTCAGTTCTGATGAGTGCATGCTAATATTGCCAACACCTCTGCTTATATTAGGAAAAGTCCAGGCTAGCCTCTTTTGTATGAGCAAGAAAGTTGGCTCAGATTCAAAATCGAGCCTTGGTTTCCTCTAGGGCATTTCGTCAAGTTTGACGGTCCCTTGCAGCATGCTTCTGGTTTCGGATGCTGGGCATTGCCTCTCTGTCAACCGTTACAATATCCATTTTGACAATATTCTCTACACATCTGTTCCATTCTAAGAGAGTCTGCTAATAGGTTCCCATTTATGTCTCTGCAGATTTCCGTTTTTGGCTGAAACTTATGGCAGATCTGGCGCGTTTCTTTGTAATTCTCCATTCATCGAAGTTTTCCTATATCTGCAGGATTCTCCTGCTTAGATATTCTCTCTTCTGCTTGCTTTGAAAGCTTCCATCCTTGCCCTTGTGAGCCTTGCGATGTACTGCCGGTGGATGTGGTTTGTTTCTTTAACTAATAGATACTGTGTGCTTTAAAATCTGCTAATTTTAGTATAGCCTCCGCTAAATATCATTCCTTCTAAATCTAAACCAACTCCATCAATGACCATACTACAAAAAAAAATAGCACAACCATCAAAGAGATTTTTCCGCTGAAACACCCGGCCCAACTTTACTACGCATTTAGTCACAACTCAAAAACCATTTCCATCATTTCCTCAAGCCGCAGTCCTAGTAAATCAGTTTATCATTTGTCGTGCTTAACTCGTCCGCTATAATCGTAAATCTAATTTAGCATTAAGTCACAAAATTCCTATTGTTTCAGCCCCAAAGACACATCAAAGTAGTTAGTCACTGGCTTAAGTCAGCTTGTCGGTCGGCGCAGGCGCGCGGCTAGGGCTACGGGCTGTGAACAAAATTCAATTTTTTTCGCCTCTACCTACTGCAAAGCCTCAACTCTCTAGACACGATGGAAGTTGTAATCAGCATCGGACGAAGTTAGCATGCTAAAGTTTCGTACCGCATGCTGTCGACCGAGCGTCGAAAGAAGGAAAGAGACAGACGAAGTATAGAGAGACATTGTATTGTATATCGGAAGGTGGAAGTGACGCGACACACGGGGAAACGTAGCCAGCACGACATAAACCGTTGGCTCTGGTCGCTATATCGCGCAACCCACAGCCGCGCCGCCGTCGAAGCCGCGACATAACCGCTCACGTAACAATGCTAAGGTAATGGCCATGAAGAGTACTTTGAAGGCCTAGGCCAAGTCTCTGGGGCTACAACAACATCGCTGCGATGGCTGGCTTCAATCTTGGAGCTATGATGATGACTCCACCTAGACTTTCTCGGTCCAGTGGTTTCGTCGTCGTCGTCGACGACGCCAATCTGCGTCTTCATTGTGTATAAATGTAGATTGTAGCTTGTAGTTGTCGCCGGTTGTGGCTTGTTTCTTCCATGTTTATTTTTTTGCTGTTCCTGCTTCTTCTTTGGAAAATACCTTTTGCTAATGGCCAGCAGCGAAATGTCTTATATACCAGCAGCATTAGAAGCAGTCTCAACTTCAACTACCTTTTTTGCGAATGCAAATCGCCGTACGAACTAACTGAAGTGTAATGCCAATGCTATGTTTTTTTTGTTGTAGTTTTTTTGCTACTCTGACACTTTCGTGTGATGTAACAGCTACAAGCGATCCGCGATTAGAGGAGGAAACATAACAATTTGCTGGTTATGCTGGCAACTAATTCGGTTTCGATTAAGACATTTTTTGCGCGGTGTGCAAATGCGCATGATTTTCAGTTTCAATTGCGGCTTGTAATCGGTCGACTTATAAATGGGATCGATTCGCGCAAAAATTGGGTCTTTCTTGGGCTGATTTGAATTAATTAACACACGATTTCGATACCGATGCGAGACGGCAAAAAAATTAAACACGTAAAAAGAAAACAAAATCTTAATTAGACACGAAAATTACTGCCGAGTCATTTTGGTGATTTATTAATGTTCGGCGAAAACACGTGTTTGGAATGTGGCGGGCGTTGCAAGTTGATTTTCGGTTTTAGATCAATTGAAATCAATATATGGATCATAAAGACATATTATTAAGCGTTGATGACTGTCGTTATGATATGTCGTTTTCGTATTAAAAAGAGAAGAACCACGACAAAAAAATAAACAGTTGAAACAACTAATTCAATTGAGTGTCAAGTATAAACTGCGCATTTAAAACGGCTACGAACATTTGACACATGTCAAAGTGTACATCAGTAACATTATATAATCCCTCCTTCGCAAATTTTAGCACAAACTAATTTTAGAGAACTGAATCAAACGAGTCGAATGGAACGACATAGTTTTAAGGTGTTAAACTCACATTAGACAATCTAAGCTGCCCTAGAATGGTAACTACAAGGGCTAGTTGAAAAGTTTCGGGAATCGAGTAGTTCTAACGTCTGAACAAGATATTTGAGCCTATCCGAAGATAGCTAACTAAACGATAAGGAGTCCGATAAGGAGATGGTGTGGACTGCTTCCTCTTTTCACTGTCGTGGAAGAACATGATTCGAGATTCGGATATCACAGCTAAAGTCATAATCGTCCACAAATCCACCTAAATATTGACTTACGTGTGGCTTGCTCGGAAGTCGGACGTGTGGCTCGACCCACGACCCAAATAGTTTCAACAAATAACAATTTCTCAAGCAACATAGCTCTAAAAAATATCTATAAAAAAATGAAGATTCGTCTTGGGAATAGAATTGAGTGAATATCACTATATAAAATATCAATCAGATCTCCTTACTATGCAGAGTCCGAAGTTTTTCTAACTCAAAAGCCACTTTGAATCCAAAGGGTCCTTTTCTCTGCTCTTTTTTTAACACTTTTTCTTTTTAATTATTAAAAAATATTTTCATAAATTCGCAACTCTTTTCCTCTAACCTCGCCTTTTTCTTTAATAACAATTTACACCTTTACGACAGTTACCTTACCGCCATATGCCCGTTAGTGCGAGTCTCAATCCTTGCCTCAATCCCTGTCCCTATTTTACGACCTATTATTACCCAGGCATGAATTGCGGCTCTCAATTATATTGTTCCCATCGCCACTCAACACAGAAAACCAAATCTACAGGACTATACATAAACCCCTTTTTTATTATCCTGCAAGTGCCGCCTTTGAAGCTAAACTCATCTTCGTCCTTTTATTTTTAGCGAAACATTTACATTTATGACACATAATTAGATGAATAAAGGACATCCCTAATGCCGCACCGTGTGCTTCGTTTTTTAGCATTTTCGTTTTTTTTTTATTATTGGTTATCCTGGAAAAGTCCTTTTTGCATTCCCCCACCGTTAAAGAGTTTTTTAGCAGTGATTTTCTTCGTAGATTTTGTAGAAATGTAAAAAAGGATTCTAAGGATTGTGTTTTGTCGGTGTTTTTTAAGGTATTGTGCGGGAATCGTTGTTTTTTAGTATTTTTTTTATTATCCTTGAAGGATAAGAATGATAATTAAAAAACATTCGATATTTTTTAACCTTGTGCGTGTAAGGGTTGAGATTTTTTATGAGTATTTTAAAGAATCCTTCTATCGAAACTAACGGGTAAAATTTTAATAGCTTAAAAAATGTGAGAAGAAGGATTAAAGGATCATTATGGTGCCTTTAAACATTTTTTTAACCGTAATATAACTTTTTTCATAAAAAATTGTTGCTAATTTTAAATTTTCTAGTGAATTTTTAAGATCGAGTGATCTTTAGTAATATAAATTCAAATCATCCTTGAAACCTTTTTTTAAAAACTACGACTTATTGTCTCTGTGGGCCGGTAATTAATTTTTGCCTACTTTTAGGAAACTTTGTATTCCTCTTCTATAGTTTGTGGAGGAAATCTTAGTATACCGATACGTAGCATGGGCCTCTGAAAAATAACATTGTAATATTGCCTGTTGACGAACGGAATAGATCAAGTAAGTTCAGGAAGGACACCGGTCGGCTTCACACTGGACCTTGGGCCCAAAATGACCACCCTTTTCACACCATATCGAGAGCAAGATATTTTTGTTTAAAGTGGAAAACATTCTTAGGCAAACTGCTGAAGAGGTCCTGCTTACAAATTTTATATATAGCCACTGTTAAAGTGTTCAAGGTGTCGATATGATTGGCACGGTGCTTACTGAAATAACTCTACACGTGTGATTCGGTCTTAGGGTTATGTAACTACCCGGTCCTCACCGTGCCGATGTTCTTCCTTTCAGCATACCTAAGCTCTGGCTATCCAGATCCACACTATCGATCCTGTTGAGGTCTACCTCGCTATTGCATCTCTTAAACTCTATCCCAAAGAACTTTTAAAACAGGTTTTTTCCATCCGTCCAATGTCCAAACCGAGCTGGACCTCTTCTAGGGCATTTGTCCAAGTTAGACGGTCCTTGCAGCCTGCCCTGCGTTAGCCGTCACAGAGTTTATGCATCTCCTCATGGGTCTGCCTACTAGACTATTTTCCGAAATTTGCGCTACCAGTGGGATATGGTTGCCTTCCATTCTGATTACGTGTTTGCTAATTTTTGTAAAGGTTGAGAGTTCTGGGTTGTCAGTCGCTCATACGAAATAAATTACCTACCTCCCTGTTGAGCTTGAATCTCTTCAAGCTATCTAGTTTTTTTATATGAAAGTCCAAGCTCAGGGGTCACCATTTGTACTAACAATCCGTCACGTTGTAATCGACATGGTGCAATGTCCACTAGTAAGCTTAGCTCGAAGGAAGGAATAGAGGACAGGTTAGAGGTTAATAGGAGCCGGGAAAGTGTTCAAAGACGAGGCGATGGAACTTGCGTTTCAACTCCTGGATGTTGTAGGAGAAAGAAGAAATTTGAATAAAGCACACACAGGTATGCACATTCTCGCCACAGGCATGAAAATCTAAAAATGTGCCCGCTAGAGGTATGCGCGCTGCCACTACAGACCGGAACATCTATAAATAAACCCGCATCGTCATAGACCATTCTAAACGCGAGTGTCGTTTTACCAAACGGTCTCCTAACTAAGTACTAACTATGTCCAAAGCTGCTTGACCTTTGTAATCATACAGAACCAGTCTACTGAGTATGCTAATGGCACCCTTTATAATTACCAAGATTATTGCCCGTTTTCTTCGTCCTATACACCTCGGTACTCGGAAGTCTAGGGAGTAAGGCGCCTGACTACCATCCCAGAGGTCCCGAGTTCGAGCGCATGTCATTGGTTGATTAATGAGATTCAACTCGTTGCAGGAGGCATTACACTCCAGCGAGTTGCTTCTCGATGACCCGATGTCAGAGTCGCAATTGTAATGGTTGGGAGTAGGTGGAATAAAAAGTAGCACGGCTTCACTTCCACCTCTCTTCACTATACTCCGGTTAGAGCTGCTGTTGCACTCTATACGAAAAAATAGATTGTCGACAGTATAAGAGGCCTTTCCTGAGCCTCTAGTCTTTCACATAAAAAAACAGACTGAGGTGACTTGGATATTTGTTCCGCCTAGACTAAGAACCGTTTCGAAGGCAATCCTATAGGTAGCCCCGTAAGACGACCAAAAACACACTGGTGGGACAATGTAAAAAAGGACCTAACAAGATGCTCCCTAGCAAGAAACTGGAGAGAAGTCGTAAGGGACCACGGATGTCGAAAGGTTAGAAATTGAAGAGGCTAAGACCCACATAGGTTCCGATGCTATCTGATGATGATGAGGAAAGGCATAATCGGGGGCGGGCCGTAATCTGTGGTGAAAGCCTCGATTTTAGCAGAGCAGCAGCTTAAGCACAGCTACTGTCATTGCGAGAAGTGTACATAATATTGGTGTGCATCTATGTCTATCCACTAACAAGCGGGTTTTTATCCCACCTAAGAGTCAAGCCGCAATCAACGCGATAAAGTCTTGCCATGGATCAATTCCAAATTTGTTTGTGACTATCAATTTGGCCTTGATGAACTGGTTATTCGCAACTGAGTTACTAGACGATCACCAGGGCATCAGGAGCAATGAAGGGGGCGGGCATCTTAGCCAGGTTGAGATCTTGCATTATTTTCATTCTCCGGAACCGACTATTGGAGTACCCCCGACTTTGGCAAAAGGGGACCCAAATATCTGGAATACTAAGTAAAAATAAAACTCGCCCACTCCTACCTTGCAACAGGCAAGCACGGCGTCAAAACTTCCGAAGAGCACCCAAAACAGGCATGAAGCAGTCACGGTACGCCACAGTAATAATTACATTTTTCCAAATTCAGTCTGGTGCATGCACCTACCAATAAAAGACGCACAGAATAAGCCATACCAAGCACGATACGCTAACTGACCTTTTTTAGACTAAGGGGAGCAAAATGAGGACTTTAAAATTATATAGGACGAAGAAAATTGGCAATTATTTTGGCGAGCAAAAAGAGTGCCATTAGCATAGTCAGTAGATCGGTTCTCGTTCGATTGCACAGGTCAAGCAGCATTGGACGCGATTAGTACTTAGTTGGGGGACCGATTATAAATTACCGGTTTTGGACAATCGGAAGGGCGGAGGACCGAATCTGCAAGTTAGGCTTCGAAGAGGACGCGTCTGCCCTTCAAGTTCTCTGTTCTCTGTTGACCTGCTTAACTAAACAAGCCTAAATGACAAATCTGTAGACAAACTGCTGATTCTGTTCAGGTGATCAAGCCTACAAATCTAAGGTGTAGGGGCTGAAAACGGTCAACATCCACGCTTCAGTCGCGATCACGCACCTCACTAAAATAAAAAGTAAAGAAGAATAACAGTCAGCTCATGTTTATCACAGAGGGTAAGTTTGCAAGAAAGCACTTCTTTAATTTTCAATAAAAAAGTGACTTTGAAATGGGTGAGAGTTTTTGCTAGAAAAATGTTCCTTCGTAGAACAAAATAGATACAATATTTTGAGTTACAGAAAAAAAAAATTCCAAGTATAAAAAAATCTCTCCTGGGCCCATCGCCCGCATATCAAACAAAAAACCATCAGAAGAAGAAAAAAAAACTGACACGAAACACTTCGCTTCCCACCCACATTCGCTAGAACAATACCCTAGGTTCAGAGCAAAACCATAATAATAACGAATCTATACCGAGCAAAAAGATAATCTCTACAAGGATGAATATTAGAAAAACGCCCTCAGAACCACCACCAAGAGTTTTTTTGCAAACATTATATTCATAATCCCCTTTTGCAATTCGGACTGTATGGCAAAAAAATAAATAATAATGAGAAGAAGAAGAAGAAACTGAAGAAAGAATCTACCCAAGAGAATTTCAACAAAACAGAATCCGAGAAAACCCGAAAAAGATCCTCTTCGTCTCTAATTCTTGTTGAAGTGCTGTTGTTGTTGTTATTAAGTCCAATTCTTCCTTTTGATAAATACCTGTAGAGGTGATCGAATCACAGCAAGATCACTACATACAACATATGCAACAGGAGAAACAACAACAACAACTCAACGCGATCTCAAGTCTCTTTTTGGATATACGCGCATGTGTAGAGAGTGTGTGTGCGACTCTGTAAAGGCATGAGCGATTCAAACAGGTAAAACAGGTATGCGCGGATGAGTTAAGTGCTCTCATGATCATGAAAAAAGCATTTTTTTCAGGTGTTGTTATTTTTTTGTTGTGTTCTTTTTGCAACCTGAACTTGAAGAGAGATTTTGAGAAGATTTGAGTTTAGTGATGTTAAAAGAGAGTTTGGTTGAGATTGAGTGTGCGTTTCTCTTAACTCGTTGGGTTTAAAGAGAGAATGTTGTTCAGGTGTATATCCCAGGTATACTACGCGGCCAATGATTTTGCCGGACGAATACATTCACAGAAATAGCTGTAAATAACGTTTATAAACAAAAACACAACAAACACCGCGATCCGGCTGGTACACACGTTCTGTTATATATTGTGTTGTAGAAAAACGTTATACAGAAGAGAGATACGTCATATGTTTTGGAGCGGGCATGCAACTAGCGATCGTATGGATCGTATGCAGAGTTTGTATAGTGATCTTCGATGTATACGTTCTTCGATGATCGTGTATATGAGGGAGGGTATGATAATATGAGGGAAAAAAGCTTTGTAGATTTTTTTTTATGTATCTACCGCTGCTGCTGCTGTTGCTGCCTACCTGTATGAAATTCCTGACTGACTGAATTGACTGATAGTACAGCTACCTCTACCTTGACTCTGTTTGTTGGCTGAATCGAGTCGTACACCGTGCGCCGCTCCTCACACACAGATATGATCACCGTTTGGGGCTCTCGCGCATTTTTATTTTCTTTTTCTTTTCTTTTTTGCTTGGATTTGGTTGTGATCTATACACCATACAACCGCGATCGGAGGATCGAGTCGAGTTTTGTATAGAGAGAGTGCCTATAGGTATTTTTTGATGTGAGGTGTTTGTTGTAAGGTATAAAATGAGAAGAAGAAGAAAAAACAACAACAACAACGAAAACATAACACTATACAGGAATGAGAAGAAGAAGAAGAAGTAAATAAAAAAATAAATACAAATATACAGCGACACAGGCGCAAAGCGCACCGCGCGATCACCTCAAGCCCGATAAACAGCTTTACGGTGGTTGAGACTAACTGGCTTCAGATATGCATAGCCGGAGTACAGTAAGAGACGATCCACCATTCAGGGTACACGCGTTTCCGTGAATTTTTCCGAGCACAAAATCCTCAATATCTCTTCCACATATATATGACTTCATAGAAGATCTTCTTAAGAATTTCTTCTTAAAAATATTCTAATTTATTTTTTTTTCGTTTTTTTTTGTTTGTTTTTTTTTTTTGTAAAATGCGCATGCGCGACTGACTTTTAGCCGAAAAATGCTTGTAGTTTTGATGTTTTTTTAGTTTTTTTGATTTGGAAAAAAAGAATTTAATAATATTTAATATTTTGTGTGAATTTTGTGAATCGTTGTGAATGTTTTATTTTTTTCATTGTGGATTTATTTAACAAAAAAAAAAAGAATAAAATAAAATATTAAATTTAAAAAAAATCGATATTCGCTTAAAATATGTCTGTTTTAGTGATTAACTACTTTTATAAATTTAAAAGAAAGGGTTTTACCTGGTGAAATATAACAAAAAAAATAAATAAGGAAATATTTTGTATAAATAAAATAAATAAAAAGAATTTTGTGAAGTTTTGTTATAAATGATTAACAAGAAAAAATATGCACAGAATACAAAATAATATTTATTAAAAAAAATAAAGAAGGAATAAAAGTGCGATCTTGTATCTTGTGATTAAACAAAACAACAACAAATATTCCAAAAAAAATAAAAATAATAATAATTTAAACAATCTTAAAATGGATTATAAATTACATCATTTTGTGAGTAAAGAAGAAATAACAAACAAAATTTATTGAGTGACCACCATACCACGCCACAGTGAAATTACTGAGAATTCAAATTAGCCAAAAAAAAAATCAATTCTTTTTTCGTTTTTATCAAAGAAGAGAATGAAAAAAATAAATAAAAAATAAATAGTGATGTTTTACACACACAACAAAATTGTGTTTTGTTGAGAAATAATTTTCATCGGGAGTTTTTTAGTTTTTATTTTAATAACAAAAAAAATATATAATCCTTAAGGATATACACACACACATATATATAAATATACATAAATTAAAAAGGATCAAATATGCCGAAAATATTTTTAATTAAAAATCGCCTGCATCAGCAGCAGCTAAGGCTACTCGAGGCACAGAATTTACTAAATAAGGATGAGGATAGACTTGTACCATTAAGCCCACCGCCAAATGAGCCATTATCATTGGTATCAAGAAAACGTTATGATCGTGATGGACAAGGTTAGTTAAAGTTGTGCAAACTAAATATTTCCTTTTTTTTGCGAATTGTAAATTTTTTTGTTGTAACAAGTGCATTTCTTGTTAGTCCTTGTTAAATTTAGGTCTTTTTGGGAAATTTTTAGTTCTGATGAAAGTCTTTGATCATATTTTTTTGAATGTCTAACTTGACTTGGGGAATACACTTACAACGAGGACATTCCATGATCTTAAAGAAAACTGTATCAACAAATTTCGCAAATCCCTGCTCTATTTAATAAACCAAACTCTCAACCCAAAATTCAAAAAAATAAATTTAAAAAAAAACTTAAAACCAAAACAAAAAAAAACAAAAGACTTCAACGCTCATGACGCGACGAACTCTTCAAATTTTTCCAAGAGTCTTTTTCTTTGGGATTTTTTTGGGATTATTTTTAAAGTGTTTCTACAGAATTTTAAACACCTTTTATAAAAAAATATATTTTTCTAAAACCGTTTTTTTATTGCCATGTTGACTATTTATATTGTTCTAACAAACACTTTTAGGATTATATTTTGTTTTCGTGAGCATTGAAATAACTGAGAACATCCATTTGCATATCACGTAACATATACCATAGAGGGAAATGCACTCATGTGGAATTGTTGTTTTCATGCGAAATGGTGTTAGGAAATGTCGGGATTGTTAGTATTTTTATTATATTTAATACTGGGGTTTTTTGGTCATGGTTTTATAGATTACTTAGAAATATAATAGATTTGTAGAGAAAATTTGTAAATTTTGAAAATAAGTTCCTAGTTTTCGATATTTTTCTGTATCGGAATTTATTTAAAAGTAGCCTTGCTTATATGAGCATCGTTATGATATGTAGTTGGTTACGAATCCCATTATAAGCATAGACCGATAGTAAGATATTTACTTGATTTTCATAGCAAAATTAAGCATAATTCAAAAAATAGCTTCAAATACATGCTAAACCCCTAAAATTTTGAAAGTGACCTAAATGAGCCAAAGTGACCTAAGTGGTTTTTTGAGTGTTTCTAAGTCCCAGTTGACAGTTTCGAGATTTTATACAAATTATTATAAGAGAATAGTCCATTACAAGCAATTATAGGCTTTTACGAGCAATAATCATGATACCAAGTTGCGAAATTCGTCATAGGAACATGGACTGCTATTAAGATTTTACTTTAAATTTGCAAACAATATTAAGCATAATTTAAATAAAATATCCTCGAGCGACCTTTGGTACATGTTAAAACCCCTAAAACGTTGAAAGTGACCTAATTAAGTCAAAGTGTCCTAAGTGGAATTTTTCGGACAAGAAGATAGGTAGATCAAATATAAAAATGTTTTGATCTCTAAGATATAATCTTTAATGATTTTGCCTTCGAGTAGGCTCAAGAGGAAATTGATATACGTAGCCGAAAGCAAAACTACACAAAATATGCTTCTATCACTTTACTAAACAAGATACAATAACTTGTTTCTGGTTTTTATTTTATATTCTTAATTTGAGAAAGCCCTGTTTGGATTTTAAATCTTTTAAGCTATCAAGAATAACAACTTGTGCAATATCAAAGATCCAATACAAAATTTTTTGTTTTGATTTTTGTTATACTCGTGCGCTTTGTGTAAATTTCTTTTCTTTTGTGTTTTCATCACCCTTCAGACTCTTTTAGTCAATCCTGTTAACGATTGCTTCCTTAGAACTAAGCTTACTACAATTACGAATAGGATCACGACAAGTTTGACATGGTAGTCCGCTCAAATTAGGAAAAATTAAAGAATTTTTTTCCATAGCTATGAGACCGATGCCAAGTGAAGGATTTGGGTTGTCTAAACATGGTTTTTACAACCCGTAATTCAGAAAAAAGGGTGGTTTTTTGAGAAATATGAAATTTTAGAGTTTTTTCACATTTTTTTTCTATTTTGAGGAGTAACTATGCATTTTTGTCTAAATATCAAAAGGGTAAATTTGTAGGGCATAAAATTTCCTACAGATTTTCTCTTCTCTGTTTTTTTCGAAACCCACATAGTTTCGCCGCTAGAGGAAGTTTTGAGCCTTTTTTAGATTTTGAGTTGAAATTATGCATTTGTATGAAAAATTTCAAAGTAGTAGTTACAATTTTTGAACGGTTTTTTATCGAAGCCATATGTGTAACGCAGAGTACCATCATCAGCAAAGATGTGACGTGGGTTGGAGGAGTAGATTAGGTGCCACAATTGACCTCTGAGGGAAACCGCCAGCGATTAGATGGGGTTTCAATCCTCAGACGACAGGAGTGAACCAGCTAAGTCGATGTTAACATACTCACATCTCTTGTCAAAAAGATAGTTCGGATGACATTGCATATTTACTATCTAACATTGAATGTAGTTCTGAACTATTAGTTTGCCATGTTGCATGTTAAAAAAAATCAAATCCAACCTAAAATCTCTTACTTGTATCTAAACAGAATCTAGTTGTACACTCTAAACATGTTAAAACACAAAATTTCTGAAAGTGACCTAATTAAGTCAAAGTGACCTAAGTTAAATTTTTGAGCTAGAAGATAGGTAAATAAAAGAGAAAACGGTTTCAGGATCTAAAAAATAATCTTTAATTCTTTCGGCACCAAAAAGAACTACATTTTGTAAGAACTCTGAAACTAACTACATACTCTGTCGCTTTCATCGACGTAACAGAGTACCGCTGCTTGCTTTCCATGTCCTGTTATTTTTTACAGTCCGTAATACATATCGTAATTTTGCAAGCGCAACGATATGACTTAAAAATCTTAAGGTGGTACCATATCCAAAGCAGCAAAAGAGAAACGAATTGGTTCTATAAGCTTTTGCTACTTGGAATGGCCAGAAAACCCTCTAGCTAGTTTTTCATGTTGATTCCTATTTTTGCTGTTATTGCTCGAACATTTTGAAGCACTACAGAATTTTTTTATTAACTCCGGAGAGTGTTGCTACTCCTGACCAGGCATGCTGAAATCTATAACGTTAATGCTAATGTCTAACGATTTTTTTCTGGATAAAAGACGCCTTTCTTTAAAAAATCAAGGTTTTATAGAGATTTTATTAAGTTTTATACAAAAATTGATTGATTTGGTCTAAAAATTGGTCTAAATTCTGCATTCTTATTAAAAACCATAAAAATTTACATTTTAAACGGTAAAAAAACACAAATCAAATATTAATTTATTAAAATTTTTAAAATTTACAAATTCTGGAACAAAAATAATCTTGCGGATCGAGGGCATTCAGGAAATAGAAGGAGTATCAGGAAAGAAACATGATAAATTATTTAAAAAATCAAAAAAACCTATTATCCCAAAATATCAAATTAGTTAAAAAATAATTTTTGTTAATCTCCATGTATGATTGGCTAAATCTCTTATTATTCAAATGTTCTACATGACAGAAGCCGATACACGAATGACAAGATTAATAAATCAACCATAAGACGTTGCAACATCATCTTTTTTGTCATGAAAATGTTGTGCTACGGCGATCTTAATATGAATAACTTTAATAAACGAGTATATAACTCTTAACTAATTAATCACTGCCTTTTTTGGAGGTATTTCTGGGTGTAGGTAGGCAAAATTTCTTGTATATTAAAAATGTAAACTTTCTTGTTCAAAATTCAGAATAATTTCTTGTGAAACAATTCCAAAAATTGTCACTATATTTTTCGGAATAAAAATCAAAAATTTTCATGTGAAAAAAATCAATAAAATCATGAAACCCAAATTGATCATGAAGAAAAACCTGCTGCTAACCTTGAAAGCTCCTTTTATTACAGTTTAGACCAAAAATGATTACCTTCTTTCCGCGAAATCTAACCGCTAAAATGCACTGAATTTTGTAAGATACCAAAAAAAAATACATGAGCTTGAATTTACCCATGAGACGGCTTCTCCGGGAGCTTCTAGCGAAATTATCCAATTATTTGTAATTAGATGAATCACACAGGAAATAAACTTCAAGAGTCAAGAGTTAACAGTAACAGAAGAGTCACTAGTTCTAGGAACTCTCGGCAGAGTTACGCGCGTGGGCTTCCTCTCATAATGCGATGTTCTTTATTTATTTTTATTTTTCAATTCTATTATTTTTTTTATTAAATTTCATATTTTATGCAACTCATCTCCTTTATGTCTGTCTATCTCGCCTTATTAGTTACAGCCAAAAATTCCAAATGAATGAGTATAACAACAAAATCTCAGGAGATGATCGTGTAAAACATAATAAAACCACCAATACACACGTGCCTTTTAAAGAAACACATTAACACAAAAACCATTATTGAAAAGATGTTTTAAAAAATGTTTTAAAAATAAAAAGAAACAAGCATGAAATTAAACAAAAGTTCAAAACACTCTCGGACACAGATTAGCTTTGCTTTTTGGACGTTAAGAAGTTCGAAGAATTTGGTCTAGTGTCGATCGGCTTTAGGCCAACCAACAAACAACGTTGGCGCACATAAAATTCAAATTAAAAATCAATCAGGTGTGAAGTGCAAGGTACCACTAGTTCCACTATGATGGATCCAACAGTAGTGGGGATAACACCTGAATTTTGTAATTAGTATGATGATTCCGTTGATGCCATGTAATATGGGCTTTTAGATTCTGTTTAATGACTTCGGCATGTCATTCTAAGGCTTAAGTTAAGATACTGGAATATTTTATAGGTATTTAATGTGCCATAAAGTTGTTGTGAGTTTGTTTGGGTATTTTTTTCAAACAACAGGCAGATTACCTTAAGTTCATTAAACAATTCGAAGTAGATACAAAAACATTATTCAAAACAATTATAAAATTCTAATTTTGCACTAAATCCTCTCTTCTTTGCATTTTTTTTGCACAACTTCTAAGAATTTCATGAGGTGTCCGTGTCATTGCAAACAAAAAAGTCCTTTATTCTTTCAAATCGGTCCAGTAATTTTACTAGACAAAGCAAAAGATGTTAGTCATGTTATGAAAATGAACCATAACGAACCGAATTGGACACACCTAGGGGTAATTAGAATATAGAGTGGAAGTGACGTAATCTTAGAGAGAAAAAACGTTATTACCTGCGTTTTTCTTCTAAATGAAGAATTTATGCATCGAAGCGTAGAACCCGATGGTTATAATTATTGGTTTGATTAATAAGAGCAGGTGATGTCTTGTCCAAAGATTAGTGTACAATACAGCTCCACAAAGGATCCTGCTAATACTTTTAATACCATTTGGATTATGTTATAAAGTTCAATGATACAACACAAGCTCTAACCGAAATGGAAGTACACAGAAATGTGTCTAACGACAAAGGATACTAACGGTGTCCATATTATCTAGATTTCTTAGCATGTGCGAAGTATTTTATTTTTACATGTGGCTCGACACACGACCCTTTTTTTTTTACCAAATTTGTTGTGTTTAAAACACTTTTATAAATGCAGGTATGGGTCGCTCAAAGTACACTTTCGATTCAAAGGAAGTAAACTAAAAATTAAAACATAACCTATTTTTACTTGCTTCCAAGGATTGTCGTAATATCGCTGCGGTTGCAAAGCCTGGCTTAAACAATGTTTCTTTACGTTCTAAGAGCTTCCCTGGATAATTTTCTGTGCAATTTGGTTGATACTACAATGGAAAAATTGCGTACGATCGTTAAGTGCATCCAGGCGGCCAGTTTTAGAATTAATTTAGTGCTTCTTCTTATTCTACAGCTAATTGTGTATGACATAATGGGGGGCAGCGATTATTAACATAAAAACTAAATTGTTCATCAACTGATAAACTCCTTAAACAATGTCAAATGAACTAGTAGCATCTATTTATGTAATCTAAGCAACCCATATTTGGTAAAACCATAAAATACTGAAAGTGACCTAAATAAGTCAAAGTGACCTAAGTGATTTTTTTAGGTTAGAATATAAGTAGGTACAGCCGTTTTGATATTTCCGTTGTCACAAGGGCTGCAACATGTGTAGGAGTGTTTTAAAATCTCGAGGGAAGATATGTGTTTCAGATATGATCGGTGAAGCATTTCTGCAAAGGTATAGAAGACCATTAGAATCTCCGACCAATGCATTACCCATCTTCCATTTTCCCATCGTTTTCAGCTTCTACGCTAAAAAAATTTTTAAAGATCTAAACAAATTTGTCCTTCTGAAAGTTCATCGACCAATCTTTTGCCCAAAAACAATCGGTTACGCAATCCCCTAAACACAGCAGGTCAGTCTCAAAATACCCTATTAATCTGAGACACTAAAAGAGACATTAAAAACCCACCTAAACTCACAAAGTCTGGTTTTGGTGCTATAATAAAATTATGCAAGGAAGTTATCTCTTGCGATCTTTTGCGATCATGCCTCGATCGACCAAAAAGGACATCCACAAATATCCCAAAATTCTATTATATCATTCTGTAGCATATATAGGACCCATAAATCAGACCGACAATAAGCACAGGTGTAAAAACTTCTATGTGTCTGAGAATCTTAGTAATCTGTTTTATAGCAGACAACACCTGCGAATATCCATTCCCCCAGCCAAAAAAGGGAGAAAAAAATGGCATGAAAATAAAAAAATCAAATGGTGTCTCCTTTTTATATGCAGGGACAAATTTTTTTTCTAGTCAATATCTTTTTTGTAGCATGGTTTTTTACCTTGCATGTAAATTTATCGCCATTTCTATGAAATTGAATTATACGTTAAAAAATTATATAAATAAACTTCGTGGCATTTTTGTTTCTTGAGAAAAAGTATTTTTTTAGTAGAATTCTATTTCGCAGAAACTTGTTTAAAAACATTATTTTTGGGTGTCATAAAAATTTTACCATAAAATTTTAGCCAAAAAAAATCTATAAAAGAAACGCTTTAAAAACGATTAATATATAGATAATTTATTTATAGAAAGATATTAAAAAAAGTTATTGTTAAAATTTCGATAATATGTCAAGCAGTATTGCTGCTTGGAAGCTCCAATTCAAATATGTCCCTATTACCACGAGTATTTTGTATTTTGAGGTGTCTATTATACATTTATAGATTTTTTTGAACATTTTTAAATCACAGTTTACAGTTTGTAATTTTTTTACACAAGCAATTATAAGTGGCTGGTCCTCTACAACCAATCATAAGCTGGCTATTAATTGGTTGTGAATGCCATCATAAGTAGAGACTAATAGTAAGATATTTACTTGGATTACAAACAAAATAAAGCAGGATTTAAATAATGGCCTTAAAAACATGGTAAAACCCTAAAAATTTCGAAAGTGACCTAAATAATCCAAAGTGACCTAAGTAATTTTTTGGGTGTTTTAAAAGTCCCAGGTGGAAACTTGTCGGTTTTTCACAAAGAATTATAAGAGACTAGTCGTTTACAAGTTGTTATACGATGTCTGCTTATGGGTAATAATCGTGATACATATGTACATATGCACATTGTTGATTGCGAATCCCATCATACTTATAGACTGCTAGTGAGATATTTACTCAATTTTGCAGCAAAACTAAGCAGAATTTAAAAAAAAATAGTCACGAAAGACGTTCATACGTAACAAAAACCATAAAATCTTGAAAGTGACCTAAATAAGTCAAAGTGACCTAAGTGGAATTTTTGCACTAGAAGATAGGTAGATCAAATTTAAAAATGTTTTAAGCTCGAAGAAACAATATTTAACTCTTTCGGGACCGATTAGCTAAAAAAAAGTAATTAAGTCAAAGTGACCTAAGTGAAATTTTTGGACTGGAAGATAGATAGATCAAAAGTTAAAAATGTTTTAAGATAAAAAAAATAATTTTTAATACTCTAACTCCGTTTTGAGCTGCTCTCTAAATGTTTATCGTGAGTATAGACTTCTGCGGCTGTTTCACTATATCCAGCATCGGGGTAAATCTCCATATCTCAACCAGTTTGTGCAGCTTTCGCAATTCCTCAGATATACTAATTTAATAATTCCGCGTTCATTGGTCTTTTTTCTTTTTTGTCTTCGCAGCACAGCCTTGAAACTCTTTCCCTAAATTATATTAAATTAAATTTGAATCACCCAATATATCACCCCGGCCCGTGGGATCATAATGCATTTTCAAAGGGACCCGCGGTACCATGTGGGTTTCCCATCCATGATCTATGGGAACAGGCGGAGGAGTCTATCTGCAGGCTCTGTTTCGAGAAGGACGAATTTTCTCTTCATGTTCTCTCTAACGATGGCGCAAGGTCTCGTTTTTTGAGCTCAACCTTGCTTGGTCTGTCTGTTTGAGTGGGGAATAGCTGCAGAATCAGTTTAGGCAATGTGGCCTCCAAATTCTAGGTATAGGTCCTGCCAAGAGTAGATCAGAAAGGATCAAAAAGATAGATAGTTATTGAACCACAAACAACCCCAAACCACATACCAGATTTCAGATATTTCATCAAAATCTAGAAACACAGTTCAATGCCACAAACATTAAACCACCATTATGCTCTGTAGTAACTCGAGTAGTAACTCGATTACCAAAAAATCAATAATACCACAAAGTCAACTCATTAAACTAGCTCATCGTTTAGAGACAACCCCTCAATCTCACATTACTAGTTACTTTTATTTGTAGTTCATCTTGAATATGGGTTGAGAACATTCGGCAGAAATTCAAGGTGAACAAGTCTATACCAATATTAAAAAAAAAATAATTTAGCATATACTCCTGGTATTATAAATGCTTAGTAATTAAGAGTTCATCAAGAAATGATTGAGGCTAGTCTCTATCTTTAGCAACAAAACGGTGATTTACCGTAAGAATATTGTTATTTTATGCTTTTTGGGGATCAAAGTATGTAAACAATATCAATATATTCAATTTAATGTGTAACTGTTATGCGAAATATAACAGTTAAGTCACCTGTATCATCTGATATCGATTCGAGGCTTTGAAATAAAATTTTAAAATTCAATAAAAATCGGAAGAAGTATCGAAAAATACAAAACCATACTTCCGTCTATTAAATCAATCACAACAACAGCAAAAAATATATATGAGATGATTTAACCTAAGATACCGCGCGGAGAGAGGTCAGTTTTATATTTTAGTTTATTTTATAACAGTTAAAAAAATCAACACCAAACAAACCCGCATCATCATTGGCAAAGAACTAACGACAAAAAAAATATTGAGATAGAGAGAAAAAAATAAATGAAAAAAAAAACTTGCGAGGAATTTATTAATAATAATAATATTGCGCAAATTAATTCCGCATATATACGAATAGTATAGCGCACAGCGTCCAACGCATACAGGTATAGTATACCGTAGTATCCACCTGGTACCTGTTTGCAGATGAGAGGGAACGCGCTTCAAAGTTTTTGTTGTCACCAGAAGCTCTTCAAGAAGACCGGAACCGACAAAAACATAACTTATCAAAAAAAAAACTATATTTCTTCTTTTTGTTCGTACTTCTCTGTGACAAACCCTGTCACAAAATTTCGACTTCTTTTTGGTCGTGCTGTTTTTTTTTTCTTTTTCTGGTGAATAATTTAAATATTTCCGCAGCGATCAGTTTACCGTTAAAAATTTCTCGATCAAATAATCTGAAATCATTTCCAAAATACACACCTCGATCGATGAGCGTAAATCGATAACTGCGAAAAAATTTAAATTAAGTGTGTTTCTTTTTTCTTTTTTTTGATTTTGTCATTCTAAGACGATCGACGCTTGATCTTGACTTGATCATCTTTAAGAAATTGATCGTGTGCTATGACACAACATATACTAGCGACAGGCAGATCACACAGTTCAGATAATCCAGACGGGGCTGGTATCGAAACTTCTCTCAGTTAGAGAAGAAGAAGTCTTCAACGATCTTTACTTAACCGGCTTCGATCAGCAGCTTGTTGTTCTGATTAGACTTGATCTGACTGATCAAGTGGAACTTTAAGTAAGAAGCTTGAAATTA
The DNA here is from genome assembly GCA_949987705.1 of Thereva unica. Classification (NCBI taxonomy): domain Eukaryota; kingdom Metazoa; phylum Arthropoda; class Insecta; order Diptera; family Therevidae; genus Thereva; species Thereva unica. Next base: position 108,529,273 of record OX465284.1, read on the forward strand.
AATAAAATAAAAAACAATTTGTTTCAATCCTTTTATAAGTAAGTTTCTAGAGACTACGATCAGTTTAGAAGAAAAACTCGATGGTTAGATTCTCGATCGTTGAATTCTTTAATATTTTTTCGTTTTTACTTTAATATTTTCTAATTTTTCTATCCGAGAGACTTACTCTAGAAGCTGCACGATCACTTCAGAAGAAAAACTTGATCATCGAATTCTCGATCGTTTGATTCTCGATCACTAGATCGGTCGATCGTTTTTTAAGATCACTTTAATATTTTCTAATTTTTTTCGTATCCTCTCTAGAGACTTACTCTACAACGACGACACTCTATAGGCTGCACGATCACTTCAGAAGAAAAACTCGATCATTGAATTCTCTCGATCGTTTGATTCTCGATCGTTTTTTAAGATCACTTTAAAATATTTTCTGCTGTTGCGTATTTAACCAAAAGAATTCCAGCTATTCCTCTACACACAGGTAGTAACCACCTATATTTTTTTCTACAAACACACACATACCGATCGACACAAAATGATCGATTAACTACAACAAAAAAAACGTGCAGAGGAGGAAATTGCTACTTAAAGGCTCTCTCTATACACGAAAAAATACACCTGTTCACTTCCACTGTCGCTAGTCGTCGTCACTTTGTTTCTTTTATTATTTCCTTTAAATCGGAAGAGTTAAACATTCTTCATTCTTCATTATTATCATCGAAGCACGTGCATATAGACATACTTATATATATATACTAAATACATAATTGTGTGTGCTGGACAAAGATGAGGTAGGAGGCAGGTGCTAGTAAACATTTATTTTTTATTTCTTCTTTATTTTTTCTTCACAAATTCTTCTGTTCTTCTTATATTTTTCGTATCGTTCTTCTTCTACTTTTGACTTTGTACACATATTTGGAGTTACTGTATCGAGAATCAAGTTTACCTTTGGAGAATATTAACATGAAAGTAGATTGGCAACAAAACGGTGTTTTTATATTGATTATTTATTATTATAGCGATTTTATTTTTTTTCGAGAAAGTTACTATTAATAAAGTTTAGAATTTATTAGAGAATTTATTTAATTTTTTTTATTTTTCGGAAGAGAGTATGTTTTTTTTCTTCTTACCTTTCTAGATGCATCGATATTAATGCGAGATTCTCTGGTGGTGATATCGTTATAGTGGAATTTATGAGAATTTTTGGATTTGTTGTTATGGCGATGTTAAATACATATCGTAAAAATATTTTAATAAAATAAATAAAATTTTGTGTTTTGCAAATAAAATGACTAGTTAGTCTAGTAGTAAAATTATGACACTTATTCATATTTAATGAGTTATGCTTTATGGTGGTCGTATCAGGTGTGATTCATCGGATTTTTATAGAAATTTTATGTATACAACAAGTCCTAATATTAATTCATAAATTTTTAGATAAAGATTTATTAAGTTTGGCGACAACATTCAGTTCAGAGTCTATTTGGAACTAATACCAGCAGAATAGAGATATTGATATATGGAAGTCAACGCTAAACGATCGCACTTCTAATCTATACTTTTGATCGTGCCATAGTGCAATGACTGACATTAAGCTTAGTTTCAAGTATAATTTTAGAATAGAATATGTTAAATGGAGTACGAAGAATTCTGAAGACGATTTTTACATCAAGATCACTGTTGGAGAGATCAGTCGATTACAATAGAAAATATACCCCCTCTAGTACTTCTAACCAGAAATTCCAGTTCAATTCGAACCCGAAATCAAAATTTATAGGATGTAATCATTCAAATACAACTGTAGAAAAATCTCTTTATCTCGCGTTCCTTCGCATTTGTATTAAATCTGCTGTAATCTACAACATCCTACCTCCATCCTCACCTCAAATATTTACTTAAATTTCATACAAAATTAAGTAGGATTTAAAAAATTACTTAGAACACATACCAAAAACCTCAAAATCTTGAAAGTAACCTAAATAAGTCAATGTAGCCTAAGTGAATTTTTTGGGACCTACCTTCAGCCTCACCTCAAAAATTTACTTGTCTTCGAGTACATGCCAAAAACCCTAAAATCTTGAAAGTGACCTAAAAATATCAAAGTGGCCTAAGTGGACTTTTTTGGTTCTACCCTCACCTCAAATTTTTACTTGAAATTCAAAAATTCAAAAAATTGCTTCGAATGCATGTCAAAAACCCTAAAATCTTGAAAATGACCTAATTAAGTCAAAGTGCCTAAGTGATTTTTTTTGGGTATTTGTAAATCTCCAGATAAAGGGGATGCAGGAAACCCTTACCCTACGGACATAGCAATATCTTAAATTTGCTACCCGAAGGTATAGTCGCTACAACCACAGACCACCTTCCCCGCAGAATGGGGAAGGGCTTCTCCGTCGAAATACCGTCAAGAGGAGAATAGAGAAACAGAGAGGTCCTGGGAAAGTTAGATGTACGAATATTTATCGACGGCTCCAAGACATCAGGGCATCGGAGCCGGAGCGTTATCCAGAGACTGTTTTGGCACCTCCCGGTGTACGCTAGTATCTTTCAAGCGCAAGTTCTGGCGATTCTAAAGGCCTGCCAGACCATGAACTTAGAACCTACACAAAGATGTAACATTGGAATTTTCATAGGTAGTCAAGCCTCTATAAAAGCTCTGGATTCAGTAAGAATCCAAGATAGTGGAGCGATATAAAGCCAAATGCCCAAAACTTGTCCCAAATCACTAATGTTTGTCCCAAATGTCCCAAAACTTATCCCAAACTATCAAAATTTGTCACAAATATCCCAAAACTTGTCCCAAATTACCAAACTTTGTCCCAAATGTTCCAAAACTTTTCCCGAATTACCAAACTTTGTCACACACGTCCCAAAACTTATCCCGAATTACCAAACTTTGGCCACAAATGTCCCAAAAAGAGTCCCAAATCACCAAAATTTGTCCCAAATGACCCAAAACTTTTCCCGAATTACCAAACTTTGTCACAAATGTCCCAAAACTTGTCCCAAAATTGCTGATAAGAAAGCTTCGAAGCTAATTTTCATTTTTGTTATAGAATTTATCTATATTTCTTTTAACAACGACTCAAGGTCTATTGCTAGTCTCTATTTAAGTTTACATTAGTCTGCAATGAGTAAAATTTAGCAGCTAAATTTTTTGGGACGCATTTTATCATTATATTTAAACTTTAAAACCACTCTCTGCATCATCATAACAAGCGATGATCAACTACATCAATATCCTTTGATTGTTATTTCCATAGGCTTAATCATGTTTGTTATTTGGGCCTATAGTCACTCATAGATGAATCGACATGATCAATGATCGCAGTAACTATGCATAACGAATTCAATTGGAAGTAATAACAACTATTTACAAAACTCATTCTCATAGAATAAGTTCTGCATACGCACTTTCACGAAAAATATCAAGGAAACTGATCACTGATCTTGTTCTAGTTAAGATCACAAGTCTAGAGCTTGTAGTTTGGTTCATAATTTTAATACTAGAAGTTAGGGCCGATGGAATAGGAAAGAAATATATGTTAAGAAACAACTTGAAGAAAAGAAGATTGATTTTACGAAAAGTCTAGCAAATAGATTGGTCTAAAACGAATTTTGTAATATTTACTACAAAAGTACAAGACCGTATGGCCTGAGCTTATCAATATAACAAAAATTCCAAACCAAACTTTCTCTAAACAAAATTCATTTTGAATGAAAAACCATATGATTCATCTATATCCTTGACTTTCTTCGACATTTCCACATCCAGTCTAACAAACTGCAACAAACCATCGCAAAACTATCTACCGTGCATCTTCTTCCCAAGACATTTATTAATATGCAATAAAAATAAACTAAACTCTTTTCTGTATCCGTTATCTTCCTGCATATTATTAACAATAATCATCAACAAAATATATAAAAATAATAATACATATAAACGTCAACACAAGGTCATCATCTCTCTAGTAAAGTCCCCAACATTTCTAACCTTGAAAACAAGCTTGATTCGAGACAAAAATTAGAGCAATGTCAGTCAAGGGCTGGCTGCCTACCCGAAAATATACCGAGTAAACACCCAACAATATGAAAGAAAAAAAAAACATTTCTCATCATCAACAGCAACGGCAACAACAGGTAATATACAATAATAATACCAACAAAAAAAACACCAACTATAAAAGTCAACACAGAAATTGCATAACCTCCTCACTCAATTCACTCTCTCTTCCTTGATGTGTTGATCCGGTTTAAAGCATCGCGATGATAAAATATAATCGTTACCTACAGCACAGCGCTCCATCAGCAACAGCAACAGGTACAACAACAGCAGCGCAACAAAAATTTAAGTAAAAACTCTTTTCTCTGTTGCATAATTGCTGTGTGCGAATCGGTGAAAAAAAATTCACCATTGCACTGCGAGTCCACTGCTGCCCTGCCTCCACACGGCCGTACGATCCCGATGCAGTGATCGAGCATCGACAATCGATGATCAGAATTGCCAACGCTTATAGCAGCACCGATCCGGCAGCCCACAATGCACGGCAACACCATGAAGATCACCATCATCGTGTCCCATTGATCGTGGCCCAGACTTCACCTCAACATTCAGCGAACATATTGCTTTCTTGATCGTGTTGTTGGTATGCTTGTACCAATGCTGTTGTTGCCCGAGCTATGCGAGCCATGGATGAATTAAAATCTGAAACGGCTGAAACCTTGGTCTTGGCACGGTTTTCATTAAAATTGAGGAAAATATGGCAACGGGGTCCCCAGTCTCTCTCTCTTTCTCCTTCTCTCTCTGAACGATCGCGTCGATCAATGGCTGATCTTCATCGTAACTTTGTGTAACTACAGGTGAGTTTTGGAGCGCGCTAATTATGTTTCTGGCGGATAGCACATATTGTGTCACCACTCAATAGCCGCCAGGTCGTACAATATGTTTCTAGTTCATAGTTACAAGAAGGGAAGGTCAAGTTAGACCGGCAGTCGTTTTATAACATACCCAACATCGTGTGTCCGGCGTGTTACAAAACTCTGACCTCTTGATTGCGATAACGTGCATGGCCGACACACATTTCGTTACAAAGGTTATGCATACATACCATAAACGTCATATGTTTTTAATTTTGTCTGCCACACCTATATGTATAAATGGTTTGACGTGTTGCATACGGAATAGAGTCAAATGAAAAATCACTATCAAGACTCTGAAAAGAGAGTAGCAGTAACCGGGTGGTGTTACTACTATACTATACACTACTGTGCAACACTGCGAGCAACATGGGCAATGCGTTTTTTCGCGAGAGAGATCGCAATAATATAATTGTACAACGTTAAAGGCTTTGACTTCGATCTGACGAACGGCATCATTAAGACACTCCAGCTTTTAGGTCAGGGTTGACTTGTGATATTGTCTGGCTCCGCTACGAGAGTATTTAAACAGTCGTCAGTAGAATAAACAAAAAAAAATAAAGAAATAATAATAAAATAATACAAAACACTTTTCTTAAGCACTACTAACAACCTGTGTGTATATTTAACAAAAAAACACAAAAAAAATTCCTCACAGGTAAAAATAAACGCAAAATTTTTATTTACGAACCAGAAATAATATTAACCAACCAAAAAAAGAAGAAAAGAAATAGCATTCATGCCGGTCTGTTTAGGCGGGCACGTTTACCTGTTCCGATATTTGGACAAATGCGTTAATGGGGGAATACCGATAATCGTGCATGCTTCAGGTGAGATGCTATTGAATATTGGCAAGAAAAATTTATAAAGGTTTCAGGTGGAACATATGGCGCGGTGTTGGGTTGGTGATTTTGGTTTTTTTATGTGTGTGCTTTGAAGAAGCAAGAAGAAGAAGAAAATATATCGCTTTCGGAATAGGAAAAAATTGAGTCTTCTATTTGATCTTGAGAGGAGGGTTTGAAGAGTGTGTATAGACAATAATCGCATATGGTATAGGGATTTGTGTTTTGTTTGAGTTTTTTTGTGGAAGCGGAGGATCTTTGCAGAATATTTTCTACCTCTCTGCATTTTTTTCGTTAGCAGTCACGGCGATCTTCAAGTGCAACAGTCTTCAACGGCCTCCTTTAGTAGAGCTATGCGGACTTGTCCCACAGCTACTATGGGATCAATTATTAGACTGACTCCACTGTACATATCCATATCTCATAAATCCGCCGCCATAAGGGCCTTGAGACTTCAGATCTCATCGAACTGGCCCTATATAATCAAAACAGATATCCCAAGCATTCCCATTTGACGCGTATCAGACCATATGATTGGTGAACTGTAATTCCAAAGGAAACTCGTCTATTCCGGATCGATCTGAATGGGAGGATCTCATCCCTCTACTGGTTCAACTATGGGTCAAAGATGGAACATGGTACAAAGGCTGGTGTTGCAGGATCCAACTTTAGGGTCTCGATTGGAATGGGGTGGTGGCCATTCCTGACTTAAATGAATGACATTGAGATCCGCGATTGAAATACTATGGCCCCGTGTCGGCCAAGAAAGGATAAACGACCAAATCAGGAGAAGGAAATGGAATTGGATTGGCCACATTTTGTGAAGCGAAAACGAAAATCTAGCCAAACGGGCCCTTGACTGAAGTCCACAAGGATCCCGTGGAGTCGGAAGACTTAGAACAATGTAGAGAAGAACCCTACTAGCATAGGCCGCAACAACTGGGAGATGCTGGTCTGAGCTGAGAGATGTCGCGCAAAACAGAGTCCGCTGGAGGGCACTGTTTCCGCCCTAAGTCCCATGAAAGATTAAAGGAGCAGAAAGAAAGAAGCTGGACCAACAATTCCAGTAAGGCAGTTATTGATTGCAAACAACCATACGACAGCATCGACGAATGAGGCGGTTCGCTGCATCAATATTCGATACAAGATACAGGAGTTATTAGACGTAAATACACGAGAATGCATGCTTCTGAAGCAAATACTTTTTGAACCGAAGCTTTTTTAGCATCGTTTTGCGCGCAGTAAGCCCAGAAAAATCGTCACCGTTAATTTGAAATTTTTGATGTGAAACATCTATTGGCACGATAAGACCGACTCGTATGCCGTAACGGCAAACGATATGGCGTCAAGACATCTTGCCTTCAGTTCGTTAACATGAGCTTAGTAACGTGTTGAGTGAAGATTTGAATTAAGAATTGTGTTAGGAGTTAAGTTGAGTTAGATAAATTGAGTTGAGTTAAGCTAAGCTAAGCTAAGGAGTTGGGTTAAAAATTCAGTTGAGTTGAGTTTAGTTTGAGATGAGTTGATTTTTAAAAGTTGGGTTAAGAGTTGAAGTGAGTACAGTTAAGTTAAATTAAATTAAATTGAGTTGAGAGTTGCTATAAATTAACAAATCCGTTAATAGTTAAATTGGATTGAGTTATGGCATGATTTTAGACTTACAAACTCACTTTAGAGTTAAGAGTGGAGTTAAAAGTTGAATTGGTTTAAGATTTGATTATTTATCAAAACAATTTGGCATGAACGTCCATGCGAGTGTCCCATGACGCAGCTCTAAATTCGAATTTCAAAATGGCCGCCCACATATGGCCGAATTTATAAAATTATGTTTCGATTCCAATAAAAATTGGTCGCAAATAACGCATTTGTAGTCAAAACTCATAAATTCAAAATAGCTACCCCAATATGACGGAGAATGCATTATGTATTATGTACTATTTTATATACTATGTAATATTTACTATCATTACTACAATTGTGTATTTATGTATTTACATAATACATTCAACTATGGCACAGCTATAGCTGTATTATGGATTATATGCGTTTAGGTATTAGGTGGTATGTATTATGTCTTATGTATTATGCACTATGTAGTGTCTACTGTGCTTCCACCGAAAATTGCATCAAAATTTCGCTTCTGTTGGGAGTCCCGCGATTCTACTAATTTTTGTAGATACGAAAGACATGCGAAAATGGAAAAAAAATTGGTTGCATAGTTCAGAGATGAGAAACAGATATTACACGAGCGTAGATATATGTACATAGGTATGCGTTAAAAATGTAGAGGAAATGCAATTTCTCAGCTAGACGTTGCAATCATTGGGGTGGCATACACGGATCATAACGTCAAGACTAAAAAACCGGTTTCCAGGACAGAGGGGCAAAAGGAAGAGAGAAAGTTGTTGCAACTTTTTGAACAGAAATTTTTGGCGTGAAAACTAACACATGCACAAATGTTTCTTCTTATCTTCTTCTTCTTTGGGTCTGATATTGACATCTCTTTGTTAATTGCGTTCGGGTTGTGCACACATAGATATTCCGTGTAGGGATAATAAAGTTACTCTCGGTAAAATAAATACCCATGTACGCCGAGAGTATCATAAAAAACCGGTTTTTTGGTGTTGATATTGCGATCCGTGTATGCCAGCCCATTCAATACATTCTTAATGATTTCGTGGTAGAGCGTAAAAAACAAGCAATATACCTTCACCATTTACTTTCCCAGGCGAAACATTCCCTTTCAATCCTTTTTACTTTTTATAACTACCCAAAAAAAACTATAGAATTGCCCAACCGCCTACTACCTTTTTTTCTTTAAATAAAACCTTTTAAGTAAAAAACTCAATTAAAAATCCATAAAAAAAAACTCCCGGTATGAGAAACCTTGAAAAAATCTCTGTAAGTAGCAGTACCTTTAGTATACATCCGCAAGGCAATCCTTTACTTGGTCTTGAAGATCTCTAAGAAAACGTCCATATCCAGATTTACTAGGATATAAAACATTTTTTTATGGTCTTTACCTTCATGCAATTTACCCTTTTTTCCTGGGTTTTGAGGTTGTATAAAAATTCAAGGTTTTCGGAAGATGTTCTCCCAGACAATTGAACCCTTTTTATGATAGCAGAAGAGACGGCGAATTTATTGGATAGTTTTTTTGGGAAGTTTTTTTCGTTTTTAAAAAAACAAAAAGAAAAAGGATGTTTTATATTTTTTTCCAAAGGAAATTGTTTTTTTAAAGGATTAATTTGCACCGCTTTTAGTGAAAATAGAGCTTAAGTAGTACTCATAACGAAATCAGCTTAAAACTATAAAAATAAATCCAAGTTAATCGAACGTCTTTTTAGTAATTAAAAATCAAATTCAGATTCCGACTGTACACCCAAGTGACACCAAGCAACGCAAAACAGTTGGGCATAGACCATTTTTAAATGCAGACTGCATTGAAAAGATGTCAAGCAATCCTAGTAGAAAGAATGAATGTAAGGACAAATAATGCTGATATTCTCAATTCACACCGCCGCGCTCATTTCCCTTCTTTTATGGCGCGGGCTCTTACTTTGGCTTAACTGGCTTAGAATCAAGTTAGTACTGAATTTAGGGTTTTATTTCAGGACGTTTATGTGCGGTAGTATTGAATGGCGTTGAATTTAAACTCCACACATTATTTCGGCTGGTGTTCCTCAGGGTTCAGTTCTATCACCCATACTGTTCCTAATATTTATTAGTAATCTGCTCTCAATTTCTTCTAATTATGAACGCTGATGACGATGATTCTGCCAGTCCTTGTCTTTATTTATCGGGAAATGATTTTCAATACAATCAACCGGGATATCGATTTGATTGTAGATTTGGGCCGGGAGAATAGTGTTGAAATTAAACGGCTGCAAATCTCATCTTTTAAAAAACCCTGTATCGACTTCCTTTTCACTCATTGAAAGGTATGAATTTAACGATTGACCCATTTGTAACATCTTAGGCCTAGTGAAGATCTGCGATGGAATGACCACATCCAAGCATCCCAATACTTGGGCCACAGTGTCCCTAGTCTCTCGTTCTCGTTTCCCCCTATGCTCACGTGGCCCGCTACCCACTGAAGATTAACCCTACACCTTCCGGTCAAGGAAGAGAGCTGCTTGAACCAGTTTTTGACTAGCTTGAGCACTATAAGTTGAGCCTAATGCCTTGAAAGGCGCTTGGCCATCTGTTAATAGGATTACTCTGGCTCCCTGTCTTGGGTATCACTGTATTGCTAGGCTGGTTTGAAAGATTGCAAGTGACAGTAGGTCGATAATAAGGTTGAGCGCTTAGTCGAGGCTTTAGACATGGTACCAGTTATTCCGACCCAAGAAGTTCTTTGGACTTGACGCCGTCTGGATCTGTAACATTCTTTGACAAGATCGGGCCACCATACAGCGGAGCTACAGACCCCTATGCTGAAGTTAAGTCGTCACGACACGACAAGTCGGCTTTAAGTACAGGGGCCTAAACTAAACTAAGCGTTTCCACTGTAAGCCCTTGCGTTGAAAGTCGTAGCGTAACTTTCTTCAACTCAAACAACTTGTCGTGTCGTGACAACTCGACTTTCAGCCCGGGGCCATAATGTCAGAAGTGGTGTACTCAATGCCGTTTAGAGAATTGAAACCCCATCTCTTGCCGAAAGTCTGCTACCAGGCATAAAAAGCTATACTGACGTTCCTTGCCCTTTGTTCGACATTGAACATCCAATCGAACTTTTAGTCCAGAATAAGACCCAAGTACTTAGCTCACTGGGTTAGGCGCAGTGGTCGACCGTTAATTGAAGGTGAACTAATTGGTATTTTTGGACCAAGAGCCATCTCTATAGTCTCACTGATTGTCTTGAGATATATTCTGGACACTGATCGTCCGTATAGGCTATACACTATATCGTCCGTATAGGCTGGCTTGGTCTGTGGTTCTGTAGTGTTTTGAGGATATTATGCATCGCAATGAGAGAGTCGAGAGGACTTCATCTTGGGGTGTGTTGATATTATAGAAACCAAACCACCTGTCGAATATAAAAATTGGACGCAGTCGCTATATTATAGGACCTTCAATCAAATCTCTGTGGACCATAAAAGTAGTAGCTGAATGCCTTCAATACGTATTTCGTTTTCGACCAAATTTTTGCTGCCTACACCGACCGATTCAACTTCATACAGATCGACAGTTTTATTTATCATAAAAATTAATGCAATTTTAAAGTAGACGATCGTAAACTTAAAATCGATTTTTTCGAAAGGTGATTTTGATTAGTGTAACGTTGAGCCTAAAGTGTTTGATTTATATTCAATGCTACATTCCCCATCACCACATATCATCACGTATATCTCCTCAACGGATATTACTCACTAAATTTGTGTTTTTTTATGTATAATTTCATTGACAAGTGTTTTTCATTATGATTTTACTATACCATTGAAATTCTCGACATTTTTCCTCAATATTGCTTCTCTTCAACACAGCATGAAAGAAACTTGCTTCCATTTTATTTATTCATTTACTTAAGAAAGATCTCTGCGAAGCGCTGCAGTTAAGTTAGCTGAACGTGCGTGCCTCAACAATGTCCTCGCTAATCGCGCGGTGTTTATTGTTAACAACATCGTAAAAAGCGTCAAGACTTTGCAAGGTATTTGTAAGTAGGTAGAAGATAAACAATTTTGTTGTTGTAGTTGATGGTGTTGTTGTTGAAGTAGTACTGGGTAGATTGTCGTCTTCTACAAAATAGTATTGGTTGTTTTATTTTTTTTTTCTACAAAAAAAGGAGGGAATCGTAATGTATTTTAGCGCTAAAATATGTCACCAGCTGGTGGTAATTTATGCCCCGGTTTTGTGCGTTCATTTGAAAATTTAGGTCAAAGCTTAAAGGTAGTTTTTTTCCTCGAGTGCCTTGTTCTGTTTACGGTCTGTCGTCTAAAACTAGAGCCAGGGTGTGGATTTGAAACGATCTGATCACGACTTCCTTCAGGTAGAGAAAGGAGAACTAAAATGCAAAATAAAAATACGCTATGACATAACTTTCTACTGAACTCTCAACATCCAAGTCGGAGTATTGCATAAGCCTTTATTCTTTCCATCATTCAAGAAACAGCAAAACCCGCTGCGCGATACCTGGACAACCTTACATACCTGATCGCTGCTGTCAGCTTCATGACCGATAACAAGTATATTTTCCTTTTCAATTTCAAGGTCAAGTACGCATGGATATAAATTATCGTGCAGAAATAATTTTTTTTATGCCTCAAAGCCAAAGACAGTCAAGTCAACCAGCTCGCCAATGTGTGTGCAGATCGGTCTGATCTCACCTGGTAGCTGTAGCTGTTGTCGTACCCAAGATCGAAACCATTGATCCCAATAAACAACGGCCAACAAGAAATTCAGTAGAGATCGAATCTCATCTGTGCGCTTTCTTGCAGAGAGTTTTACCTGTGCAATTACACCTGTGATGAAAGATGAAAATGTGTGTATAAATGTTTTTTTGATATTAAATGAAGTATAATGCTTCACTATTGACACTGATCTGGCCCGACTGGACTGAAGTGGACGATGAACGGCTTGATGATGATTATTTCAGTTTATTGTCGGATTGCGTAAGTTGGATTGAATTCAATAAGCGGATGGTGGACCGATTTGTGATCAATTGTGACTCTCTACGGCTGGAGTGGATGTGTGGTGTCCATTCATGTAGACAAAATCCATCTACCGATCTGTCCAACTGTGCTTGAGAGACAGATGACTGCAATTTCCAGGTTTTTATGCAGTATAATTATTGTGTAGGTGTAGGTGGTTATCATTGATATGGTATGGTAATGGAGATGACAGACGTCTGTCATGTGATAATTGACGAGAAAAATTCTTTGAGTTGGTTTTTTTTGGTTTTTTAAGAGATCGATGATATCTTGTCAGTTAATTGAAATATAGTGTGAAGATTAATGAATTTTTTGGACTAGAATGTATTTAAAATGTTTATTTTTTTTTAGAAAATAGTTTAGTAGTAGATTTCTTGAATTCTTCCTTGTATATTCCGGAATAACACGGCACGCGCAGGCACCTAGCACGCATAACGAACAAATAGGCACGCCACAAAAGTATGCACGCTCTCGCCATAGACATGCACGAAACCAGACACGAAAATCTAAAAATTCCCACTACAGGCACGAACATTTATAATTGCATCCGTATCAGTATAGACCATTCCAAACGTGAGTGTTGTTTTACTAGGCAGTCCCCCAGCTATGCACGCCTCTGTAACAGATATGAATATTCGTAATCGACCATTTCAAACGCAAGTGGGGCTCTCCCATATGGTCCCCCAACTAATTACTAACCTCGTCCAATACTGCTTGACCTAAGAAAACGAACGATAACCATTCCACTGAGTATGGTATTGGCACCCTTTATGGTCACCAAGATAATTGCTCGGTTTCTTCGTCCTATACAATTTTGAAAGCCAAAATTTTGCTCCCTTAAGTCTCGAAAAAGTGCATGTTGCTGATTAAAGATAAAACTCGCCCGTGTCAATTGACATTGTTCATGAGTGCCTGCTGTTTACTTGGGTAAACTAGCATATTAGACAAAGTATAGTATTTTTTATGTGAAAGTCTATCGCTTAGAGGTAATGTCCCTTTGAACTATCTACACGGTTTTCCAGATGTAGCTGTTGCAGGAATAATCATTTTTCTTTCAATATGCTCTGCAAATAAGAATAAAGACCCCATTTACACACAGACCGTGTTTTTTTGTTCAGATTAGCAGGTACGGCCCGACGAAGACTATACATTACTCAGTCTGACTGAGGGATGAGGACTCGAGGCGAAGACAACATTTCATCGTATCAGGTTGTTAAGTAAAGTGCAAAAATGTTTAACGAAAATTTCAGACTGAATAGAAGTTCAAATCTTCAGGCACGGACTGACGATAAATACCCACTCACATGAAGTTTTTTCTCACTTTTTTTGGACAATCCCCATCTAGTAGGTGGCCGGTAAATGAGTGGTTATACTTGGCCTTAAGGCGAGAAACATTCAGGCCATGGCCTGCCGCCGGCCTATAAATGAATGGGGGACTTAAGTTTTGCTACGATTCTAACAGTACAGGGTCATTCAACAAGAGGTAACTTAAAACCGAGATTTGTCTATTAGATTTGAGTCGGACTTACACGATGCAGTCCCTTAGATGATCGCAAATTGTACTGAGGCTTCAAATTTTTGAAATGTCCCGGTTCAAAAGTAATGTACTACTACTCCTTTTTGTAATTGGTAAAAAAATCTTCAGTGGTATTGGTTTTCTTTCTTTTTTTGATTTGCTTATTGTGCATTACAATAGCACCTCACCTCATTTGAAGTATGGCATTGTACTGGCTCAAAAGAATAAAGAAGCGCCTTTTACAAACTCATTTTATTATCGTGTCTTACGCAACTCTACAAGTACAACCTATGACATAAAGGATCCCAAAAACCCAAAAGAAACAGTCCACCATACCTTTCAACCTCAACGAGTGACAGTATGGTCCAGATAATATTAGAGCTACTATTGACGAAATACAGCAATTATATATAACTTCAAATTCGATCACTATAGTTCTTGTTAGGACCATGTGACTATTAAAAAACCATAAACTTACAATACTGGGAATTAATTACAAAAAAACGGCTCAATTGGAACAAATCATTGGCTATTAATAGCTCTTATTAGATCAGACATCCCGCCGCCTGATATGTATTTGATTGTATCTCTACTAATATCAACAATAGAATAGTAAAATTTTCAGAGAATGTCTCTTAAAGAAAACTATTTAAGATAGTTGTTAATTTTAAGTCATGACACACACCCTGGTAAGCAGTGTTCATTAGTAGTGACACACCTCCTTCCGGGTAGCATGGAATACAAAATAGTCGCATCAGACTTAATCAAATCACTAGAATTTTAATTAATTTCTATTTAACGCTTAAAATTTAATTTAAACCTAAAAAAAAATAATTCTCGATGTCAATGCAATCAGGAATCATTTTAATAAAGACTTGTTAAGAAGCACAAAAAGATTAATCAAAAGTTTAGAGACACTCCGTCTCAAAACTTCAGACATAATAAAAAGTGACTAAATGCTTCAATGTACTAGTACTTGATTGAAGTTTTAGACCAGTTCATTTATGATGATAAAAAAATATTGAATTATTAAAACACTATTTTTTTCTGTCTTAAATAGAATTCGTGTTTCTGCCACTGGGCACACAACACCACTTGGTTCATTATTTTTCAGTTTGTTTTTGTTTTGTCCAATTCTCCAGTTTGGCATAAATCCGGTTGAAGTTCATCGCCATTGTCACACTTTTATCCAGAATGGAAAGAGGAGAAATAAATATTAGCGTGACAACAACAACAAAAAACAGTAAAATACATAGAGGGTTGAGCGGGTGGAGGAGGAGTCGGTTGGGGGAAAAACTCAGGTGCTAAAGAATGAATCTGTTCTTTATGGGTGTCTATAAATTGTGGGTAACAATAACCGCGCCGCAACAATGTCAAATATACATAAAATATAGCAACAAAAGAGGAACAACAAAAGATTTTTGCATGCAGCATAATCACACAATTGATAGATAGATAGATAGAGAATGAATGGGTGGGTGGATGATGTATATTGGCAGAAGGAGTTGAATTAGCGCAAACTATTCTGCCATGTTTTTTTTTGTTGATATTGTCGTTCTATTCAGAGCTCTCATCAAAATGGTTTTTGGTGCTAATTTAATATTTGCATAGGTTAATGAATTTTATGTGTGTGGTATTTTAAAATACCATACCTAACCATAACTGTCGTGTCGTGTCGTGTCATGATGCAGAATACACATCAAAATTTCATCAATGCATTTTTGTCGAACTGATCGAACCGATATATCGATCAAATGATTAAAACGCTGACGTAATTTATAATGGTCTCACCTGAACGTTGATATCGTTTTCTGTCTATATCTATTTACCGTTTTTTTCTTCTCTTCTTCTTCTTCTTCAATCTCATATACATACTTTTGAAATATTACACCCACGTATCGTCCACAGCTACGCCATTGAAATGCGAGTTCAGGTGGAAAATTATTTATTCTGAAGGCGGAAAATCGTTTTTAGGTTTTCTTGATTACTTCTGTGTATTCGTGTGTGTGAGTTGTTTATGTGTTTCATTCAACCTTTAGAATTTTCATTTATTTTTTTTAGTTGTGACTTCGATCGACCATATATGTATGTATGTACACGACAAAAAATCCCCGGGCCAATTTCAATGTTGATTTAGTTTTTCCAAATTATATAACCCACATGCATGCACAGAAGAGGTTAATTGAATCTTGAACTTTAAATTTATTTTATTTTTATTTTTCGGGGGGATTGTTATCACATATGTATGTATACGCATTCTTTAACCTTAATAAAAAATAAAATTATAATCAACATTTTAATCAGGTATCCGGACATGGACGAGGCTTGATCAATGAATTCGTGCAGTTCTGGAATATATGTAGTTGTTTGTAGTGGAAGAAGAAATTTATAATTGAAATTCAAGAAATTTTGTGCCGTTCATAATATAAGATTAAATTCTACCACTACCATCCCAGAAGTCCATGGTTCGAATCCACCCTGCGGCTTGGTTCTTCGATTTTGCATTTTTCCGACCTATATCTACTCTTTCTCCTGCGTTTATCCCTAAGCATAATAATCGAAGAAGCCATTTCCAGTTTAATAACGAAGTCGAGTTGGGTAGGACACGATTATAAAATGAGTTTGTAAGAGGTGCCTCTTTTCTGTTTTGAGCCAGTACGATACCATACTTCAAAAGAAGTAAGAAATGTCTGTCCAGCACAATCTCGCCTCGCCAAAATTTCATTTTGGAAATTTTTCTCCAGGAAAAGAATTAGAGGAAGCCAAGGCTTGAGCTGGGCTGTAGCGAAATTGGATGAAGAAGAAGAAAAGAATTAAAAAGTGCCACTTTAGTTCGTATTTATACTTACACCTCGCCTCATTTATCTCGGTACACGCTCATATACCAGTGGAACATATTTGGTACTGGGACATTTTCCAAAAAAATTGAGGCGTTAGTACAAATTACCATCGTGTAAAGGCCCTGATGGAATGAAAGCGTAGAGCTTGCTGCCCGACATTGGACTCAATGATTGAACCAGTACATAGAGGCATTACCTCGAAGCGCTAATCTTACACATAAGCTAGCGTATAGTATATTAACTTCGGGATACTAAATTTAAAACGTTGGACAACCACTCTAGAGGTTGGGGCATGGGTCCTTGGTTGTGATATAGTACCTCGCGTAGCCCTTATTGTGACACTACTAGTTCCTTTTCTCATTTACAAAGAGGCGATACTGATATGCCACAAATCGAGTTTGGACTAATATATATTAAGCCAGAACTAACTTTGTTTATAGGCAGTTCGTTATGACATTGCCTTGTTATTCCTCACGACCAGATATCCACTTCACAATAAGAGAGTTATTCGTAGGAAGGGGTTTTAGAACTTAATTCAGACTTAAGACCTACATACTTTTAGAGCTGCCTAACTCTCTTAAAAATGGAGGTTGAATCATTTATGCATGTAGGGATACACATTTCAGCGAATTTTTCTATCCTATCACCTCAATTCGACGACTATGGATGATTGACCCAGTGCATTGAAAATGCGTCATCTAAGGCTATAGACGCCTATTGCAACTAAGTCTCAAGTCAAAGTTTGAGCCGCTTGTATGCCAAAACATATAAACAAAAGGTCCAGTCTTTGTCAAAATTTATCTTACCGTCCAATTTTAAATTGTTACCAGTCATAAGTCACAAGTTTTTGTGACTCATGTTTGTCATTGATAGTTTTTGATTATTCTTGTGACTATCAGTTTTCACTAGAACAGTCACAAAAAAGAATTTTCTTCTGAAGCGTGAATTTGTAGTCGTGGAATGAGTCTGGAGGACAATATAATTACCGTACCAGGAAATATTGAAGAATAAGGTAGAACATATGTCTGTCGAGTCTGTGTCTGTATCTCTGTCTGTCAAGTCTGTGACAATGTAATGAAAAATTGACTAGAAAACTAATGTTTATATTGTTGTAACCTGCTTTTTATACAGTCACAATTTTGACAATAGTTGTAACAGTTTACGTATTATCAAAGTTGTGACTGCAAAATTATAATACCAAATTCTCTCAAGTTTAAACTCACCCCATATAATTGTGATTTGGATTGTGACTTGTGACTGCTTTTACAATGTTGGTATTAGTCTCCTCTTGTCAGAACCGATTATTATCGCGTCTCTTAGCATGACGCTCTTGTTCGTACAGAGAGACGATGTCTGATCTTCTGTATAATTGCTGATTTTGCCAGTCAGCCTTATTGTGCTTGTCACTTTCGATGACAATAATGGCGAAGTGAGACAAAAATGCTAACTGGAATTTCTCACCTCGCTGAGTTAATGACAGTGACATTTCTCACTATGGTGAGGTGACAACCAAAATAAGGATATCGCTTTTGAGTAGTCGTAACAGTGCGCCATCTATTTGACAAAGTTTGAACGAACTGTAGTTTATGCTAAGAAAGCTTCGAACGACCGAAAAAACTCTCGAATAGTCTCTAGAAATAGAAAAATGTTAAAAATTATGGAAGAAAGGATGAAAGAGTTCTAAGCAATCAAAGTGACCTAAAGCGACCTACATCGAGAAAATAACAAACAATTTATTTTAGTTAGGTTATCATCTTTAAGCATTTTAGTCTTAATGTAATTTTCGTGATTAAATACTGATAAGACGAATTAAAGATGGATAGGTATACACATACAGTATGTATTCCAAAATTGCAAGCAGTTTCTGATAAAAATTTGGTTAACATTCCTGTTGTACCCATTGTATTTGATCTAGAAGCTGATAACCACAGAATAACTTGCCATTTCCAGGCCAGATATGACATTTTGTGAGAAGTACAAAAAACAAAATTCCAACTATAATCCCACATACATAAATCAATCTCGGCCATCGCACCAATTCTGTGAAATTCATACTTAGTATAAAAACCCCACAATCTCTTCACACTCTCTCATCCTTTTGCCCACAAAAAAAAGTAATTGAATCAAATAAACAAAAAAATACTTGTTACTCTTTTTTTTGTGATATTAAATCTCAAAATCCACGAGAAAAGAGTTAAGAAAAGAAAAATCCCAAAGCAGACAATTCTTTTATTTTCATTCTTATTTTTTTTTGTCCGAATTTCATGTTTAATTCAAAACCTGACTTGCCACTGGATTGCGACTGTTTCAGCGGCGCGGCTTCCTTTATAGTCAGTCAGTCTCTCTCTCAGAGTATGAATACTGGAAAGGTAAACTTCTTACCTTTTTGCGCCCAGCTTTGTATATTATTGTTGTGCCTGTCTACATGCATTGCGAATTCCTGTAAGACGGGATTTTAGGGAAAATGCAAATTTCTCAAGTTCTTAAACTCTGCGCGCACATTTGAACTTGTAATCATTTGAAGAGAGAGAGGAGAATTCTTTAGTGGAATACATAATTTGGCAAAAACGGAAAATATATTTTATTCTTTTTGTTGTTGTTGTTGTTTTTACTGTACAGGCTACAGAGACAAGAGGGAATCCCTTGTTTGGTATCAGGCTTGATTAAGTATTCTGGAAGGATCACGTTTACGTTTTTTGTGGCTAGCATCGTTTTTATTTTATTTTAATCTCTCCCGTCTTTTATGTAATAAAATTTTATTAAATCTGTGATCACACCTTAAGAGTTTTTAGAAATTGTGAGCTTTCGATGAAGTCATAAAACAAGACAAGACATTGGTATTATCACGTTTTTGTAGATTAAGAAGAAATGAAAGTATGAAATCCTCGTATTATGATGTAAGAAGTTCGAAGACAAAAAGGGACTGTTTTTGGATTTACCCTGTTTTCATAATCGACCATTCCAAACGCGAGTTCGGCCCTGCCAACCGGTCCCCCAACTAAGTACTAACCACGAGCAATGCTGCTTGACCTTAGCAGTCGAAAGCAAACGGGTCTGGTGAGTATGCTAATGGCACTTCCTTTATGATCACCATAAATATCCCGTTTTTTCCGTCCTATACCATTTTTGAAAGTCCCAATTTTGCTCCCTTTAGTCTAAAAAAGTGTGAGCCTACCACCGTTCCTGCTTCGTTCGAATTATTCCGTGTGTCATTTATTAGTAAGTGCCTGTAGTGGGTACATTCGGAAAAGTAGAATTTTTACTCAGGCGTACCGCTGTGCGTGCCTGTTCCAGGCTAAGACGGGACGAGTCTTATTTTTACTCAAGCAACTGTTCATAACCTCGTTGCCCTTGATACTCCAATGTCCGATGACCCAGAGATCCCATTTTTGCTGGTCAGGCTCTGGGGGACGTCAAAGCAGACTACAACTATTTTGGAGAAAAAATTCCACGATTAGAAAGTCTCGGTAGCAGCTTGACTATTCGAAAAAACGTAATTTTGGCCCATTTCAAACCTTTTCCAAGGTTGAGTCTAGCGCAAGTCGACCAATCACCGTTTGCACAACCTAAAATGATCCGGACCAAAAATCTCTCGTTAACGAAGGCTACGAAGTCGGTCCTATCTATAAGAGACATCTCAGATAATCAACACGGTTTTCTTGCAGCTCGTTCCACTACCATTAATATACTCGAGTTCTCTTTTCACACTGTTTGGGGTTTTGTCACTCAGAAAGGCCTTGGACAAGCTCTCTCACTCGATTATATCTCTCAAACTAAAAAAATTAGGCTTTCCGCATGCCCTTGTAGGATCGGACTTAGTCGACTTGTATCGGACTTAGCCGACCGAACCTAGCAGGTTCTATTTCGTAGGAGTCAAATCCAGAAACAGTCCCTTGGCATCCCGCAAGGTAGGTATCTAAGTCCTCTGCTTTTTATCTTATCAACCGATGACATTGTCACCTTACTAAAGCACCGTAATATCCTTATTTACGCCGATGACATCAAACTGTACCGTCTCAAAAAGAGTACCGAGGATTGTAAAATTTACAAATTGACCATTACACCTTCTATTCTTAGTGTTCTAATAACAAACTGGTTATTAATATTAGCAAGTGCAAGGGTATGACTTTTTGTAGGAAGCGTGGTCCGATCATTTATGCCTATACTTGGGGTTAGGTTTTATTGTAAGCTGGATTTCTCCGCTCACACCAATTATATCTCTTCCAAGGTCAGTTCTGGGGTTTATAAAAAAGATGTCTAAGATGTCTCTGTCTGATTGGCTAAGGAATTCAACAACCCCCTCATCGCTAAACACTTGTACATGTCTTTAGTCATGCCTTTACTCGAGTATGCCTCCCGGGTGTGGTCTCCTTACAACTCTTCCCAAATTAGGTGAGTATAATCGGTTCAATGGAAGTTTGTCTATATATAAATAAACATCTAGGACCGGAAAGATAAAACTTGTTAGAATCTAGGAAATCCGTTGCTGGGTTTCACAATATTATGATTGACTTGGGCCACGACATTTGTGGCACAAATGGTAAATAAAATTGGTTCAACTGTTAATCCTTTAGATTTTGCTGAGCTAGCCAACGTGTGGCTTCGACTCATGCCCTGAACTTCTCTCAAGGTTTCATTCTCTACTGACTGAGCTAGCCGGGCATTCTTTCTAGATATTGTTTTTTTTTTTTTTATGTGAAAGACTAGAGTCACAGGAAGCGCCCTTTATACTGTGTCGACAATCTATTTTCTTCATATAATGTCGAACAGCAGCTCTAGTCGAGGAAGAAAGGAACTGTTACAACCTACCAGCGATATTTTGCAGTCCACCTACTCCCAACCATTACTGTCGCGACTTTGCCATCGGGGCATCGAGAAACAACTCGTTGGAGTGTTATGCCTCCTGAAACGAGTTGAATCTCATCAACCAACCGATGACATGCGAAGCGGGGAAGGGCTAAGGAAGGTTATGACAGAAGGAATCAGGAATGTAAAGAGGGAAGAAGAAAGAAGGAAAGTTATGTAGGTGGGAAAGTGGAAAAGGCGAAGGACCGTGGGGCTGGCCGGGATTCGAACCCGGGACCTCTGGGATAGTAGCCAGACGCCTTACTCCCTAGGCTACCGAGGCCCCCCAAGGTTTGACCCTGTATAGCTGTAACTGGGATGATGGCTATAAGGAGAAGGGAACGATTGAGAGGTTACAGCCGTCTAATTTTGGGGTGATCTATGGAGTATCCTCGGATAGAAGTAGGACTCGCCTAGGTGAACTCGCGTCTCTGTTGGGAAATTTGAGGCAATTCCACTTTGCCTCAGGCTGACGTAATGCGTCTAATATCGTTTTTTGAAGACACCCATCTGAACCATGTTTCACTGTACCGATGCGCAGTTCTTCGGCAATCCTACATTGTCGCGGTCGTCCTGAGCCTCTGGACAGTGAAGTCACCTTCCGCCAACGGCGATCTACCCGGTCCGAAGGGGGAAACTAAGCTTATTTTGGGTGTCTGATTTAAAGAGAGATCATTACATTCTACGACAATAATCTTGAAAGACATGATTATGTTCGTAGAGATCAATGTAGTGCAAACTATTGACTGAAGGTCTTTATAAATATTTGAAAGTAAGTGTGAAACTTATATATCTTACTTTTTTATATAGTTGATCAGGTAAACTCATGTTTTCTTGATAATATCTTTATCTATTTATAAATTTATGACTACAGTCATTTGCAAGTATCCAGCTACAGAATTCCTGTAGCTGATGAATATTTTCAAATCACTGCGATCATGCATTTATGAATAGGCTCAGAAGTTAAGCGCTTATCATCACCATTTGACATTTAAATATTCTTGTTTCTTATTAATCATGGATAACTTCAGCTGAAATCCTAAGTTTTGTAGGCATCTCAATTGTAAAAAAACCACAGTTTATACTATAGATATGACATTAAATCCTGCATTAACGTCATTTAAGCAAAATTTATGGTTAAAAATATCTAAAAAAAAAAACATTTCTAATGCTTTATAATTTCCATAAAAATGTCTTTTGGTCTGTTGCTTATGTATAAAAATACGTTATCGAAATGCATTGAAGATATCAACAAAATAAATTTATATTAATTCTATCTTGTGTTAGATTTATATATATTTAAAAAAAAAGAAGTAAAATCACAAGTATTTTTACAAAAACAACAAAAAATACATAACAAGAATAAATTCCAGTCCTTTATAACCGGCTGAGAATACCTTAACTAAATCCCCAAGGAACGTGCATTGAAGAACCTAAAAAAAACATACCATATATCTAAAACCCCCTTTTTTGTTGTCATTGCATCTTAGTGTGGCTAAATCGAATTTGTTTTTACTGCCATTGGTTGGAAAATGTGAGAATTAATCGAAGAAATAGTAATAATAATAAATATGTAAATAAATAAATAAATAAGAACGCAATCCTCGCCTTAAAGTCACACACCAACATACATAATATACTATCTGCAAAAATAGTTTATAAGTAATTATTTTGATTCACGGTCAGTCTTACTATCTGTACAGCTATGCGGGCGAGCCGCTGACCGAATATATAGATATATATATATAGAGAGAGAAAGAGAATGCCAGGTAAAGGTGTATTTTCAAATGAAATGCGCGATAATCTTCAATAGACCAATAGCCATGATGCTGTTGTATAGATACGTCGTCGCCCCGTAGGCATCAAGAACCTGCTTACACTGTTCTTAGTTCTCTGGCTACAAACGTTCTTACGACAGCAGCAGAAAAAAAAATTAAAAAAAAAAACAAAAAAAAATAAAGAAAAAAAAGCAAAAATTTCCCGGCGTATGAACCGTAAGAACTTTCTTTGAGTGTATATATGCCCAAGCCGATCGCGCATGCGCGCACACTGATCTCGCTCTCTGAGTATACATATTTGTAATTTCGCTTTAAAAAACCTAACACAGAGCCCCAGACTCACCTGAAGATCAGAGCTCGGATAATGGACGGTTCTTATTTTTTTCGCTGTACATTTTCTCATGCCTGACTGGAAAGGTATGTGAAAAATAGAAGAAGACAACGACGAACGAAAAAAAAACACGATCGAGGATCAAGAAGAAGATGAAGCGAAAAATAAGATAAAATATCGATCAAAAGAATACAGCAAAAAAAAACTGATCATCGAACAAAACGCGATTCTTTTCTACTGCTGGTTGGTGGTGTAAGAGTAAGAACGCCGTCAACCGCCCCGCCAGCCGCCGCCGCCGATAGCCGTGCGCTCCACACAGCCCAGGTAAAGGTGAGTCGTCGATGAGATTTGTAAGCAAAAGAAGTCTTAGGAGAAGAAGACCAAGAGAGGGGAAGAGCAAAAACGAAACAAAAAAAATGATGTTTCTTAACTGAACTCTACAAACCGGTTCTCCATAAAGCAATGTTTCAAGTTCGCCTCAAATAAAACGTTAATAATAGTAGTTGAGGTGAATGCGGCGAAAAGCACACACATAACAACAACAACAACAAAAATAACACAAAAAAAAATAAAAGAGATTTTTGTGTTCACCTCTTCTAGCACCGTGCGCACGGCGCGGACAGGTTTACAGACGTTGAAGCCGTTTTCTTCTTATTCATTCTAAGTGGATTCCAAGTCAGACGGAAACACGCTCTAAGATTATTTTTTTATTGGGAAGAACTTCTTTCGCGGAGTACACAGGGGTGCTCCGCTCCTGGCCAGAGGGGGTGTGCACGAAGAAGAAGTGTAGCGCGCTGTGCTTCAAGCAATTTCTTTGCTTTTGCTGCTTGTGAGAAGACATTAGATGAAGAATGAAGCAGCAAAAAAAATAAAAAATAAATAAAATAAATATTGTAGAAGATGTAGAGAAAAATCTCTAGGGTTTTTGATTGTAATCCGATCGCACACATCCAGCTCTTATGCCTTATGTATCCACTTATGTGTTATGTCTTATGTCTTATGTCCTATGTCTTATGCATTATGTCTTATATCTTATGCATCCACATAACTCCTCTACTCTTTTAAACCACCAAGAAAATATGAGAAATAATAAATAAATATCATTAGTTTTAAGAACCACACAAAATTTAACCAGAAAAAAATCGGATTTCCTGCGGTTTTCCTCCTCAATCAAAGCAGCTACACAAGAAGCAATTAAAATTTACCTGAATTTATGTATTTCTCTTTGAGAGTCTGGGAATTTTTGTCGGATCTTCTAAAATGTTGTTGGGGAAATAATTGAGGTATTTGAATACACGTGACGAATTTTAGTTGAATAGATGAATGCTTAATGTGTGACCACAAATGTGGCCACTTGGAACGATTTATGCAATATGATTCGATATAACTTGAAGACCGTTCATTGTTTTGGTAATGAGTTGAATTTGATATTTTGTATTTTTAAATTTAAAATTGTAGTCCAAACTTGGTTATTTTTAAATCAATGAAACCAAAATTAGACGAATAAATGACTGTAACAAAAATTAAAACAAAATTTTTCTGTAACGGTTCTTTGATTTCGCAAATTTGATACCCTCCATTGTAGCCAACCGCTGAGCCAGAGATGTAACCGATGAGCCATATGGAAAGTATCTCTCTCTTTAAACCGACATCCAAACTAATCTTTAAAATAAGTTTATCTAATTCGATACCCTCTATCCAGCAGCCAGATCGGGGCAATGTGGAATTGCCTAGACTATTTCAACGGAATCGCAAGTTCACTTCATAATGAAACCTACTTCGATCCGAGGATACTTCATAGATCATCTCAAATAAGACGGCAATAGCCTCTTCATCCATACTTTCTGTTTATAACCATCATACCAAATAATATTTAATAAGAATATTCGGCTAACACAGTCGGTAGAGCATGAGACTTTTACGTTCAGGGCATGGGTCAAGGCCACACGTTGGCTAGCCCGGAAAAATACATCTGAAGGAAACCCCGAAAGGTTGTGATTGTCTTTACGCAATCATAGAACTCCACCATATTTGCTGTTCCGCGATAACCATTTCTCGACCCGGATCCTTACTAAACCATCCATAGATGTGCGATTCAGGACAGAATTTGTAGTTATTGAAGACCGCACAATTGTGTGATATGGCACCGTCCTGTTGGAACAACATATCCTATGGGCCCAAATGATACGGGTACAAGAAAGCTCTATATAACGTTAGTTATCACCAATAACTGGTACAGCAATGGTTCTAGCACCCTCGAAGAATGGCTCTATGATGCCGCCGCGCCTATCAAAATGGCTCACTATACAGTCACTCTACGAGGATGCAATGGTCGTTAGTGTATCAATTGAGGTTTTTGAATGCGACAATAGAGACTATTCTGTTTATTAACAAAGCCAGCCAAGTCGATTTGTGCCTCGCCACTGCCAAAAAATTGAACGTATATACCGAGCTGTAAAATCCGTTATTGCTGCCATATCCACAACTGTCAAATATGAGCTAACAAATGACAGGCAAAAAACAATATGATCGTCCAAGAAAATCAGCCTGAAACATAAAACGCACCTTGAACTACCAGTCTATCAATCATCGCTCAGGTCATGGTGCAGTGTCTAGTAGTAAGCTTTGTTTGGATGTGATAAATGAGAATAGGATAGCTTAGGGGCGGTCTAAGGGATGCTGAATCAGTAAGCGATGAATCTTACGCTTGAAATTTTAAGGAGTTGTACGAGTTCGGAAATACTGACTCTACTCAATTCCATGAAACATAACTGCAATGATTTCTTCGCCACACCTTCCTTCGCCACGGGGCCTCGGTAGTCTAGAGGTAAGGCGCCTGACTGCTATCCCCAGAGGTCCCGGGTTCGAATCCCGGCGGCGCCACGGTCCTTCGCCTTTCCCACCTAACTTTCCTTCTTTCTTCTTCCCTCTTTACATTCCTGACTCCCCTGTCATAGCCTTCCCTAGTCCTTCCCCGCTCCACCAAGCGCATGCCATCGGTTGGTTGATGAGATTCAACTCGTTTCAGGAGGCATAACACTCCAGCGAGTTGTTCTCGACGCCCCGATGTCAGAGTCGCGAAATGGTTGTGAGTAGGTGGAATAAAATATCGCGGCTAGGTTGTGACAGTTACTTCCTTCTCTTCTCTCTATCTTCCGGCTAGAGCTGCTGTTCGACATTCACTCTATACGAAAAAAATAGATTGTCGACAGTGCAAAGGGACTTTCCCTAAGCCTCTAGTCTGTCACATAAAAAAAACATTGAAACGACTAGGGGAGAATATATTATTAACACCGGTGTTTTAAAGAAATTAAAGATGTCCACGGCACGTTTCATCAGTTTTCTGTTGCAATTCTCTCAGCCTCTTTTTTCAGTAGTAGGGCTAAACCGGCACTGGATCAAGTTTAGGTTTGTGTCTCGGTTAAAGCTTTTTTGTAGTTAGACTAAGTCGGTTCCCGTTTAGGTTTGTGTTTCGGCTAAAGCTTTTTTTTTTATGGTAGGACTAAGCCAGTACTTTGTTGCTTTAGCGTTAATTCGATCTTGAATAACTCAAACGGCAGATATGCCCGAGATTTAGCGCCTGGAGGGTGAAATTCTAGCTACACTTTAATAGGTTTAAAAATCGGAAAAGAGTGAAAATGTTTATAAGAAATAGATTTTTCCTAAACCAAATCAAAGATTTAAAAGAGTTTCCTACACTATCGTCAATCTATGATCGTGTTGGAGATTGTGCTGATCTTCAATGATATAGTATAGAGTATTCAGTTCTCGTTCAATAGCACAACTGAACCGATGCTTGTAAAATGCTTATATTAGACCCGTGCATAGCCCGAGAATATATAACAGTATTTTTCCACCTATTCTAAAAGAATTTTCTCCCAGTCTAAGCTAGTGAAAGGGTAATAATACAAAACAAAACACGTGCACCACCCCCTTCATTACCCAACACTTATGCCTCCTCGATCATCAATACTGTCCAGCAATGATGGATTACTTTAAAGAAAAAAAATGCAAAAAAACCCCATCTCCCAAAATTGGCATTGCGTGATGAAATGTTTACCAAATAAATAGATAAATACCTTCCATGCCATTAGATTAAGAAAAAAATCAGAAACAATATGTAGGAGAACGCGAAAGAGATAACAAAAAAAGGGTACACTTGAGAACGAAAGAAAAACCTTGACACTCCATAATTTAGCTGTTTAGTTTTGCTGACTGCTGCTACACAGCCCAGTCCCAGATAATTAAATTTCGGCAGGTAACTTGATAGGTAAGGTAGGTGGTATGAGAGAATTTTTTTTCTATATACATATATACATATATTGTATTGTATATCTATGTACAACACGATCATTGGTTGGATACATACACGCATGTTCGGTACATTACCTCTTAAAAGCTGGGGATCATTGATCTCTTAATGATTTCTGTTATTTTTTTTGGTGGTAGATTTTTGTTTTTTTGTTGTTGTTGAAGAAATTCATTAAAATGAGAAAATTTTTTGAAATACAAGTTAATATTTTTCAATTAAGATTAATTTTCAAGGTTCATGAACCTTTTAGGTGATCGCAGGTGATCGTAGGTGATCGTAGGTGGGTTTTAAGCATCTGCGCGGTTATCTCAGGTGGATTTTTATAGACCCTAGATTAGACATATGATCATGATGATGATGATGACACGCCCTAATACCGTTTGTTTTTCTAGTTATCATAATACATCAGTTTCATTGGTTTATTTTTTTTTGTTATTGTGTTTATTTTGCATTTTTGTGTTTGTGGTGAAAAAATTCCGTATAAAATAACTAGCTGGGACCCCGGTACGCCTCGCTGCACCCTTAAGCCAATAGTAGCCAATTAAAACCATCCATTGACTTGGTATTTTTCGAGATATGAATTTTACACAGATGAAGTGGTTTAAAGAACGGGTACATGGGTTTTGAGGCGACCGCCATAGATCTAACGGTATATTGAGTGTATTTTATTGTTTATTGTATTCTATTTATCATACCCTTTCATTTGATACCCATGTCGAAGGGGTTGTGAAGAAAGTGGTAATTCGCCCTCTTGAGACGGTCGCCATGGACCTAACGGTATATTGAGTATACTACATTGCTTATTGTATTCTACTTATCATACTCTTTTATTTGATACCCATGTGGAGGGGTTGTGAAGAAAGTGGTAATCCGCGCTCTTGAGACGGCCGCCATGGATCTAACGGTATATTGAGTATACTACATTGCTTATTGTATTCTACTTATCATACCCTTTCAATTTATACCCATGTCGAGAGGGTTGTGAAGAAAGTGATAAACCGCCCTCTTGAGACGGCCGCCATGGATCTAACGGTATATTGAGTGTACGTTTAGGCCATGAAGCTATTGAAACTAAAATGAAATGAAAATTTCTAAAATTACCATTTTTTTTTTGGATTTTCAGCTGTTTTTCTTTTGGTTAAAGGTATAAAAAATAGCCTACGACCTATTCTCAGACCTAGCAAATATACACAAAAAATTTCATACAAATCCGTCATGCCGTTTCGGAGGAGTTCGGTAACAAACACTATGACACGAGATTTTTATAGATATAGAATTAATTTTTTTCTCTCTCTACATATATTTGTTGATTTCATAATTAGTTCAAGCAAGCAATACCCCTCCTCCCCCTCCTCCTCCTCTACATTTTTCTACATTAAAAAATAGAAACTAAAAACTAGAACAATTGCTCTTGTGCGGGGCGGTGGATTTTTGGCGTTTTTTGGCCATAGATAAGGTTGATGGCTGAAATAATGAACTTCAAAACACGTTTCTTTCGTTTCAATTAAAACAAAAAAACACCAAAAAATATGGAAATCAAAATATTTATAACTGTTATTCATTTCCTGCTGTAATAAATTTAAATTATATTCAAAAAATCACAAAATTCGATTGTGTTGGTTTGTTTCGCTTTTTTAATTGTATTTGCCCAGGTAAAATGGTCTCACCTAAGCCTAAAGGTACACAATAAACGTGTGAGAATAATCACCTCGTAACGTCTCTCTTCTACTATGTTTTTATTTTTTTTGCATTATTTCTGTTGTTTTTTTTTCGGACAACGTTGTGAAATTCAATTTAATGAACTTGAGCTGAATACTCCGGTATTCCATATAACGTTCGTTTAGCTGCACACACAGGTGAAGGTCAGGTATGTTTTTATATAATAATAAAATTGAGGAAAAAAAAGCAGAACTGATTTGTTAAGTTTCGGATTTAAGAGAGTGCGAATTTTATTATAATGTGCCGTAACAAGTTTATTTTTTTATTATTTTTGGGCTTAAGATATGGTTTATATTAATATGCGGATGATTTGTGGAGATGGGGTGATTGAGAGGTGAAAAAAGATATTAAATTTTTGAGGACAATGATAAGGAAGTTATTAAGGAGGACCTTTGCAAAATTTTGGGCAAGGTTTTGGTGAAGATACGATTTATTTGGAAAGTATGTTGTAAATAAGACAATATGAAAAAATTTCAAAAAGAGCATAACCTCGGTAGCCTAGGTAGTAAGGCGTCTGGCTACCATCCCAGAGGTCCCGAGTTCAAATCCCGGCCCACGGTCCTTCGCCTTTTCCACTTTCCCACCTACATAACTTTCTTTCTTTCTTCTTCCCTCTTTACATTCCTGATTCCTCTTGCCATAGCCTTCCTTAGCCCTTCCCCGCTTCACCAAAGCGCATGTCATCGGTTGGTTGATGAGATTCAACTCGTTTCAGGAGGCTTAACACTACAGCGAATTGTTTCACGATGCCCCGATGTCAAAGTCGCGATAAATGGTTGGGAGTAGGTGGACTAGAAATATCGTGGGTAGGTTGTGACAGTTTCTTCCTTCCCCGACTAGAGCTGCTGTTTGACATTGCACTCTATACGAAAAAAATAGATTGTCGACTGTATAAAGGGCCTTTCCTAGAACTCTAGTCTTTCAGATAAACAAAAACAATACCTAAGGTCCTCCTAACGACGCGTTGGGTTTAACAAGTACTTTTTTTACGAGGAATTGATGAGAATCTATCATCAGAAGAGCAGCAGGGAATATGCACCCCACTCCTTACAAAGCCCACAGCCAAATAGGAGATACCGCCGAAGATCCGCACTCAGCTTACTACTGGACATTTCAACATGACGTGACCAACGACATGCCGGACCAGTGGCACAAAGGGTGATTCCTGACCTTAGAACTGCCACATAAGATCAGATTCCTACTGACTAAACTCGCCAGCTCTTTTCAATGCGACGTCAGACCAGCACAAGCCATAGAGACATAACTTCGACCTGGTATCATCAAGAGTCCCGCGAAGAGGTGCTCGCCGAACTAGAACAGGCGGACCATCTACCTTTGCTTTCTTTGTAAGAAATATGAATTCGACGAAGCTTAGTACCCAGTTTACTCTCATCGGTGCATCCAAAGGTACCGATTCTATGGGTCTTTAATCCAGCCTTAAAACGACCACATTCTTATCTTCCATTCTCTCTGCGTGAACGGTTTACGGCATTGAATTACGGGGTTAGATTAGCTTTCTAGCTGCTATTTCTCCTATCGTTTCTTGGCCTTGCTCTTCAAGCTTTATATAGCTTGCAGTGGTGGGCAACAGCTGCCTTTTCCAGAGCACCTTTTATACCTTATAGCTCTTTTTATACCTTCTCACTCGAACTTGAAGCTAGCTCAATAATTTTGCCTATATCTCTCTCTCTCTCACCCGAACTCACAAGCAGGCTAGGAGGACCCTGGAACTCCCTTGGGAGCTCATGTGTCTGCGAAAAGTGTTGCCACACTGGCATGCCCTTTCCCGCTGCAGGTATGAAAATGTAAAAATGCGCCCGCATCGGCATAGATCATCCCAAACGTATGCTCGTTATACTTAGCCGTCCCCCAACCATGTACCAACCAGGTCCAATGCTGCTGACTTACGCAAACGAACCATTTTTCCTCCTTTTACGATAAAAAAGGGTGAGCGTACCGTGGTTCGTTTGGAATATTTCACGCGTGTTTTATTGGTGCATGGCTGTAGCGGACTGTTTTTGGAACAGTAGAATTTTTACTGAGGCGTACCGTGCCTGTTTCTTGCTAAGTGCGAGCGATTCTTATTTTAACTCAAGTGTGCCGTGCCTGTTTCCGGTGCAATTCTTTCATTTTGACGCTGTGCGTGCCTGTTGCAGGCCAGGAGCTGCGAGTTTTATTTGTAGTCAGACCAGGATATCCTCGGTGTTAGTTGCACCTCGGCCATTTCTTGCAGCACAACCCTGTGCTCCGCTAACCTCGGGCTTTTGATAAGGATATGCTGCTCTTTCTTGAGGAGGCATAAAATTTCAACGAGGCTGTTTCTCGCTAACCCCGACCTTTGCGTCTCTGACTCAGCCAGCTCCTATTAAGCACATCGACCTTACTAAATCCAAGCCCAAATTTGTATTGATTATTATTACATTGAAGGTCTTCGTGCAACTTTCTTCTCTTTAGTGTAAACTGCTGTAACATACGGAAGCTCAAACGAAAGGTTCATCGCCTCCACCGTTAGCACCGCCAAACTCCTATTAACCTATCCTATCCTATATTGCTTCCTATAAGACTAGCTTGGGTTAATTCAGAAACTTCTCACTGCATAATTCAGCAATTCAGCAGGTTCGTAGCGGAGTACTGCAATGATGAGTTTTTGAATTCACGACTTATTACTAGATATTACACCATGACTAGTACGCCATGGTGAACTGGTTGTATAAAGGGCGACTCCTAACCTTGGAAATCTAGTCGGCAGATGAATGACTCTATCCCGACAACAACAAGGTAGCCACAATCAAGGGGACGGAACGTCAAAAATAACAAAGGAAAAACGTGCGGAGCGGACGAAAGGGATTGGTTCTGTTTGAGCCTTAACTCAATCAGAGGTGAAGCGACTTTGTACTGTCGATGATTGTATTATTGAGTGCAATGTCGGCCAGTAAGCTCTAGTTGGAAAGATAGTAGAGAGATGAGTGAAAGAGCCTGCTCGGACGCTTCGCTCCCAGGAACGTTTCTCACGATCTTTGTGAATGTAGGGCGAAGTTTGGTGGTATAGGCCCAAAAATCTTGCAAAGTCAACACGTCGTTTTATTGCAAATTGCTCCCATCCAATACTATGATGAATTGAGATATCGAACAGGAGTTGGTTTCCTTATTTATTAGGATTTTTTTTATGTAAAGGGAAGAGAAGGAAGAATGACAGTTATCTAAGGGGGAGCAATGGAAAGACGAAGGACTATACCGCGAGGAGGATTCGAACCGCAAACCTCGGAGATGGTAGTCGTTGGCCTTAACTCCTAGGCTACCAAGGCCAGACACCATAATCGGAGCAGGCCGATCTCAAGTTTTAAATTCGAATGGATAGTCACATTTGGAATATCACCACCCGAAAACTCTAATTCTTGTCCAAAGTTTGAAGTGATTCATATGTTGAAAGAGTACAGGTTGTCGTAGTCTTTGTCTATCTTTACAGCAAGCTTTATTTATAATCTAAAATGACGGATAAGGATAATATACAGGCGCAAGCGTGATATTTTAATATTTTCAGTTTAAAATGAAGAAATTTTTATTTATAGACCTAATTTGACTTTCCTTGTTTATGATAGTAAGAACGAGTTATTGGAATTAATTTTTGCTTTATTACAAAAGATCATCATCGGTTTCGGTGGATTCCTTGTTGTTTTTGAAGGAATTTCGAAATAATTTCTTCTTTTTATATCTTTTAGACCAAAGAATGTTTGTTTTTCTCCTTTTGATTACAAAAAGAACAAAATCTCACCTTTTGTGCCACTTCAGTCATACCTGGATTCTTTTTTATTTTATTTCTTAATTCTTTTCGTTATTCCTGATCAATTAACACACTTTACAGACTATCATAAAATTACTTCTGCGTATTGTTTCGACTCTCTCAAAAACAAAATTAATAATACTACAAAATGAAACTACGAAATTAATTAATTCATAATTTGTATGTGTGCCTACTCTGTGCAGGCCTTTAGACCTATTGAAACGTAATTTAGTTGCTGATGCTAATTCTCATGTTATTTAATTATCAATCAAGTCCGAAATACTTAACGGAAACGCTTAAAAATAGCTACGTGAACGGAATGCACCTCTAGGGCCTAACGTAATAGCTCTTCTCCTCTTCTGCTTGCATATGTGGCTCTAGATGGGTGATTGTAGCACACTGAATGAATTTGACGAAACAATTGATTTATTTTTGGTTCTAATGTGACTTTCTGGCTGTTTTATAGTACAATGCATTGTTTGTAAGTCGCAATGCGTATTTATTTATATTTTGTGCTAAGGTTGTGCATACATATTTGTAATTATGGAGGCCTTCATTCGGGTTTTTGACTTGTTAAATGTTTTTTTAGGAGGACAGAAGGTTTTTATTTTGGGTTGATGGTATTAGGAAAGGGTTTGGAGTCAATCTAGTGGTGCTGGAAGGTACTTCGGAAGGCGCTTGTTATGTATATTGCTTGTTTTATTAAAGGAAGGAAATGATTTTAATGATGTTTTGTCTTTAATTACGAAAAATGTTGAAACACGTAGCATAAACCGTAAATGAAAAGGTGCATCTGGAAAAATTAATGTTTAATTCATTTGGTTTTAACGCCACTAAATGATGGGTACATACAAAACAGACTTTTCTTCGTACAGACTTTTGTACAGACTGTGAAGTTTAAGTAGAAAGGTTTGCGCCGAAATATCGACGAAAAGTCTATGCGCCTTCAGGCAACACAATTCGTCGATTGGTGATTTCCGATACCGATGAAGAATTTCCGATGCCAATAATCCGAATGTAGGTGGAACGACTATAAGGATGATTATGAAGCAAGATCTTCTTCGCTTTCCATACAGATCCACATTTTTGGGACAACATTTTAATAACGAACGAAGCCATTTTACAGCTCTAGCGGAGTCAGAAACTGTAGAATTTGGGGAACAGAGAACCCACACGTCGTTTCACGAAACACCGCTACACGACGAGAACATCACTGTTTGGATCGGAGTGTACTCAAAACCGTCATCGGACCATTTTTCTTCAAAGTTCGAGAATGTCGTTGGATGTTGGTGCACTTCGTCGGTTCGAAAACGCGTGGAAAAAGGTCTGACGAATCTTTTGTCAACAAGACGGCCCCACACGGCAGTCATTACGATGAAGTTCTTGTAAAAGTAAAGTTTATGCCAGCAGGCCGAAGACCATTGACAAACCCAAAGCAAACATACGATCAAAAGTAGTTGCTACAACGCCCGAAATGCTGGACAATATTATGCAGAATACGCAGAAAAGCTACTCTTTGCATATCGAACGGAGGTGGTCATTTAATCGCCATTACATTTAACAACAGATTTGAAATAAATGGTCAGCTGAATCAGCTAAAAAATATCGGAGTTATTCAATGTTAAAATACCGAAGGTCTAGATGGCGCACCCCACCTAGTATGTAAATTGACATATGTATTTTATGGGGAGGGCGGGGGGCCTGTGGGTAATCACACGTTGAGTAAATGTCGACTGCGATGAGTATTCTTCAAAGAACGCCCATTTTCATAATAAGGGCCTGTGTGAATTCGATGACTAAAATTTAGTGTCGATAATACAGTATTTAGTCTTTTGGCGAGGAGACTAAATTTTTTGACAGTTGACTAAAATGATTTTGAATTTGTTTCAAAATAGTTCAATACAACTGAAAATGAAGTGGAGAAATAATTGATTGTTGTCAATAATGATATCTTCTACATCCATATAAGTAGTTGCTTACTGTATAAAAAGCATATAATATAATTTATAAAAGGAAAAATTATTGTCAATTTAATTTAGTCATCGAAAGAATTCACACAGCAAATCCCTGCATTAACGACAAAAACTGCAGAATTTAGTTTAGTCATCAATTTAGTCCCAATTCACACAGGCCCTAAGTTTAAATATTGTAAACTCGTTGTTGCAATGCATACCTGTCCATGGTTGAAATTGTACTAAAACAAAATGGCTTATGTCATTTGGAAAGATGTCACTTGCCAGGGAAACTATACAAGGAGATATAACTCTTATGGGGAAAATAACCGGAAATGGATGGGTAGCAGAAACTAAACTTCTAATTCATTTTTAGCCACAGATGTCGCCTAAAGCTGACATGCCCCACATAAAGTTAGCTGAATTTTACCCGAAAATGAAGCAATGCCAAAAAAATTCATTGGAAATTAATAAAAATTCATTGGAAAACTCATAAATTGGTTAAATACGAAAAATCGCATCGATATAAATCCAATTTAGAAGCTGATTTTTTAAAGTTAGGCGTAAACATAAAATATCTTAGTAGTTAACGAACTTTGCCATCAACCGGATGAATATAATCGGCCATGTTTTTTTGGGATACTTGTGACTGTGGCGCCCTCATTAATCAAACGAAAATTGACAACACGGAGATATATATCCTTGTATAGTCTTCCTGTCACTTGCAAAGATTGATAGCATCGAAAGAATGAACAGAAGCGCAGTATTGCATTAATAACAAGATCCAAGATGCATCATCTGGTATAGAATGTTACCCCGCGGTTCTAGATATTAGATTGTTGTCAGATTTAACAACTCTTCCCCAGATTTCGAAAAGATCTTTAGGGCCTGTGTGAATTGGGACTAAATTGATGACTAAACTAAATTTTACAGTTTTTGTCGTTAATGTAGGGAATTGCTGTGTGAATTCAGTTGATGACTAAATTCAATTGACAATAGTTTTTACTTTTATAATTTATAGTATATGTTTTGTTATACAGTAAGCAACTAAATTTATAGATGCAGAAGATATCATTATTGACAACAGCCTATTAGATCTTCACTTTATTTTCCATTGTATTGAACTATTTTGAAACGAATTCAACATCAATTTAGTCAACTGTCAAAAAATTTAGTCTCCTCGCCAAAAGACTAAATACTGTATTATCGACACTAAATTTTAGTCATTGAATTCACACAGGCCCTTAGTACCCAAACTGCGATTGTCGATTAACGATCCACTCGACCATAATCTATTGTTTCTTTTTGGCATTGTATAACTCAAAATCGATAAATATTTCGACTACTATTTGCCTTTGCCTGTTTATCTTGAACCAAATATTAATAAAATTCGATTATTAAATCAACAGATTCCGACATTTACAGTGTCAAACTACATAATCGACAGTCAATAATAATCGATAAATGTCGTTTATCGATTTGTTATCGACAATCGTAATAGGGGCCTAAATTTCGATCATTTGCTCATTATAGTTTCGTGCAATATTTAACAACTCCAAAAATTTGACAAAATACACCAGGAAACTACTTAAAAATGACCTAGCATTCGACAATTTTCTTTTACCAACAATATATGTAACTGAGTCTTTTGAAACTCACAACCATTGACATTTTGGCCGCCAAAAATTGAGCATCTGTTCATTGACTTCTGTCTATTACAACATACACCCACTTCAACCAACATTTACGTGACTTCGTACCAGAAAACTATTAACCTTCATAGTCAAAATATTTAGAAAACATCCAAAACAGCCGTCAATGTGATATGTGACTGGTGTTGTTGCAATGGAACCCACAATCTACACAATTTTAAGAGCTTAACCTAATGGACGTTAAAAATATAGTTTACATTTCCTTCAATTGCACTTAGCCTAGGGAATTAAGGTGGAAATAAGATCATCATCATATAGTGGAGATGTTTCTTATTCAATATTTTGCAGTGCTTCTCTCTTAAGCACTTCTCTCTAATGCACTTTTTCAACTGATTCTCGGAAACAGCTAATGTCAAAAATGGTACTAATGTTGTTTTTTCATGTTGGTTTGCACCATTTGATGTTGGAATCTGACAGTAATACCGTAACATATTGTGCCATTTCAAAAATCTACTAGTGTTACTAATACCAGTCATGTCCTCCGTTTCACACTCACTCAACATTTTCCCAAACTGATCGTTTACAAGATCCTTAATATGAAAAATAAATTATTAACTATATAATCCCGCATGTCGCAAAAACCGGTTCAATCAAAACCCAAAGAGAGAAATTACATTAAATGCAATTTGAACAGATCTAATCACAGACAAAACTGATCAATTAACTGAAATAGCATCGCGACTAGAGGTTTCTGCATAAACTACAGCCATCCCAAATGATAATTACACCTTAGCTAGCAACTGACCACATCTTCATTCTATGATCAGTTTAACTAATCGTCAACCGCAGTCATTATCAACCCCATACTAAAAATGCTTTCTGCCATAGATGATGTTACAGTAGAGAGAGATGGAGGATCTTGCCACTAGGTATGTGATCTTACACCTAAAAGGTAAGATCGGTAAATCGACGAGAGAAAAGTCATTGCTTGCTTGGGAATCTCCTCGTTTGTGCCCCATACAGTAACTGATAGGAACAAAACTGGCAACATGGAATGGGAATAAGAAAGATTTGCACTTAAGCGAGTTGACCGTAAAATTATAAAATTGTGGCTATTTTCAAGGACGTTTTTATAACGCGATCGGATAGCCGCAAAAAAACAACGGTAATTCAATGGATGATGAGATCCAAATCGAGGTAAAATACCAGTGGGAGGTGCTGATATTTAGATTAACAGCAGTGACAAGTTTTTGTGGGATGTTAGAGCTTGACCATTATGGACATGTGGATTGTAGCGCTAGGCTTATGCTGAGGTGTAGTTGAGTTATTTATTGGTGGTTAATTTTGAACTCTAGATATTAATAAAATGACTATTTTTTTTTTTTTTATGTGACAGACTAGAGGCTTAGGGGAAAGTCCTTTTGTACTGTCGACAATCTATTTTTTCGTATAGAGTGAATGTCGAACAGCAGCTCTAGCCGGAAGATAGAGAGAAGAGAAGGAAGTAACTGTCACAACCTAGCCGCGATACTTTTATTCCACCTACTCACAACCATTTCGCGACTCTGACATCGGGGCGTCGAGAACAACTCGCTGGAGTGTTATGCCTCCTGAAACGAGTTGAATCTCATCAACCAACGACGACATGCGCTTGGTGGAGCGGGGAAGGACTAGGGAAGGCTATGACAGGGGGATCAGGAATGTAAAGAGGGAAGAAGAAAGAAGGAAAGTTAGGTGGGAAAGGCGAAGGACCGTGGCACCGCCTGGATTCGAACCCGGGACCTCTGGGGATAGCAGTCAGGCGCCTTACCTCTAGACTACCGAGGCCCCTAGTAATGACTATGAAATGAAAGTAGCATTTTGTTTTAGTAACATTTCTAAATGAAAGTAAAGCTTTGCATTTGAAATCCACTACGAGATTCTCCATGACTAATAACCCAAATCAAATTGTAACAAATGTACAAATCAATCCAAATATCAATTAATAATTACTCTAATCGCAGATTTACCGCCTCAAGCTACTTTGTACATACACGATGTCAGTCTCTAATTCTGACAGACTCTAAAAACGAACCTTCATTACTATAAATTGAACGATTAATTAATTTTAATTATGCTAAAGTGGCTTGTTTTTAAGCTTCATTACATTTAATGACATCTATTAGTTTGGTTTCACCCATTAGTTTATACTATTTTCTCAAAACGATATAATTATTCATACCCGGAAATGGGTGAACTCAACTAATGCTACTAGTGTCTGTTTAGTTCAGTAGGAATATTTTATAAATATCGGTAATTCCCGAATGATAGCATCGAAAGAATGAACAGAAGCGCAGTATTGCATTAATAACAAGATCCAAGATGCATCATCTGGTATAGAATGTTACCCCGCGATTGTTGTAAGATCTAACAAGACTTCCGCAGATTTCGAAAAGAGCTTGCGCGTAAAGCTTTTTCTCGTTTTTGGAAACTTTGAATAGTCAGACTTTCCCTTCTGCCGTCCCATCATTGAGGTTAGAAAGTGAATTTATTAGACGGAAGCCACTTGCGACTACATCGACCTCGGCTAGGGTCTTTGGAAAACGTCGTTGGCATCTGTCGAACAATCAAATGGGACACCTTTTCTATTGCTCGACAAACCGATGATTGGCTCAGATTGAGTAGTACTCCGTGACATCCAACAGTGTTTTGACACGATCAGCACGCAAAGAATTTCAATGCAACTAGCACTTTTAACTCAATCGAAAGCATTGAGCTGAGACATAAAAAGAATTCAGAGTATCGATCAGTTTCCTGGCAATTCGTTTTGGAAATCTAAAATTCCGACAGAACTAACGATCATTCAACCTATCGAACGGAGTGCTGGTGTCTTTCATCGGCCGCATTGCACGCCTTTGTAATCTGAAAGAAAGAATCATTGGAATTCGAGCACTGGGTAAATATTAACAATCACCTACCTCGATATTTTAGACCGCACATGTTACTCCAGAAGTTGTAGAAAGCAAACAATAACCCGCTTGTATATAGGTCCATGTATTTATTTTTTTAAACAATCTGCTTCGCATTTAAAAACCCGCGCCTCGATGAAATAATCAACAAGACTATCACAGCCAGCTCGCGTTTCGCTGCCTATACACAGATTTCCAAAGCTCAAATTTCCCCTTTATTTGTTAGATCTGACATCCAGAATACCAAATCCTCGCTTTGTCCGACAAAAGCACATAGTCTCCATTGAAGGGGCAAGAGTTTTGAACCTATTTCTTTCTTTTAATGACTGGACCTAATGTACCCTATACTTTAAATTTGTAGGCCAAATGCTTCAAGAGGATCAAGCCTGGCAAAAGATTTGAATTTCAGACTAGTCTGTCTACTCCCTACAATTTTAGGTAAACGAATACAGCCAGCATCGTTCGATAATATCATTCACAATACGGTCGAACCAGCAGCATTTGTAAAAAAAGGTTTGGACCAATTACACCATCCATCCATCCAATGGCGCTACAGCTGAAATCGAGCCTTGGCCTCCTCTAGGGCATTTCTCCAAGTTTGACGGTCCCTTGCAGCATGTCTCCAGTTCCGGATTGACTCTGCGTCAGCCGTCACAGAGTCTACCCATCTCCTCCTGGATCAAAGATCAATTTCTGATACTATAAGCCGTTTTGGGATACGATTGTCCTCCATCCTGATCACGTGGCCGGCTAGTCTCAGTCTGTTGATTTTTATTAAAGTTGAGAGTTGTGGGTCATCAAAAATTTCATACAACTAGTTGTAGTATCTTCTTCGCCATATTCCATCCTCTCTGGTTGGGCCTATTATGCATCTGAGAATTTTCCTCTCAAACCTGTTGACTCGTTCCTCTATGTCCTGGGTCATAGTCCAAGTCTCGCTACCATAACACAGTACTGGTCGTATTACTGTTTTGTAGAGTGAGAGTTTTCCTGTGTACAAATCTTGAGTGTAGGATTTGTTTTTGGGCATAAAAGGCTAGCCAGTAGTATTCGTCTGGTTATTTCTTCTTTTTCTTCGTTTCTTTTTGTGATAGTAGGCCCAAGGTAGACTGTTTTATCGACTACTTCTAGGTTATGTTCGTCGATGGTTATATTTCTTCCCATTCTAAATCTTCCTGCTTTGGATTGTTGCATCACCATCGTTTTTTCTTCGTTTATCTTTAGGCCTATGTCCTTTGCCGCCTCTTTTAATTCGACATAGACTTCTTTTGCTGCCAAAAAAACCAATTACACCGCTATACCCCAAAACCCGCTCCAAACTTTTGACAGTTCTATGTTGACAGTTCAAAAATGCCGAGAAATTTACAGTAATTCCCTTCACATGAGAAAATCAAAGAAATAACGGACAGTTGGTACTTCTTAGGTCTAATTCTTTATATAAGGCAAATTGACAAATTTCTTTAGTTAAACCCACCTATCTTGATCTTCAATCTTTATTTCTTCATAAATCCTCTTCCAAAAATATCACTTGCCACAAAATTGCACAAACTAGTATTACTCGACGTCCACCATAAACTTTAACACCGGGGTTCACACGTTCAAAGTTATTGCCCACTAAAAATCCGACATTATACAAATTACCCAATTAATCGAAACGTATCTCAAAGTATTCAAATATTTTGCTAATTAAAGGAGCATACCTTCTTAAAATTAAATGAATGCTAGTATCCTTGCACTTTGCACAATTTTCGCGAATTTCTGAAAACTACATTATCGACAACTTCATTAGATCTTCTCAGAACGCGCAAATAACCGCTGTAATCTAAATATTTCCGCACCGAACAAGGTGACGTTTCTCCACGAGTTCGTTTACTTTATTTAAAAATTAGAAAAATAAAATTTAAGTTTAAGTATAAAATCACAAAAAAAATCAAGTAAAAATCATGTAATATGAATAAAAAATGAAACAAAATTCTTACGGAAACACAGCCGGAAGTTCACAATTTAAATTATATGAAATTTACCTAGGTATGTACATTCATTCATTTTTTTCCCAACTTTTTTCTTACCTGTTGCGTTGTAAATAAAAATTGAAATTCTTCTCGTTAATGTAATTACAAAATAAGTAGACATGAGCATTTTATTCTTTGGTATTCTCTTTATGCGGTTAGGGAAAATTTCATTCCATTAATGCACATCGATGTGACTTATGACGTGAAGGTTTGTGGTTTTACCACAAATGTCCAGCAAGTTGAAAGTCAAACATAATTTGTTTACCGCTGAAGGATATTGAAATTGATTAAGCAGAAGTAATATTTGATGGTCAAGATCTATTATTGTTTTTATTAAGTGATTATTATATATGTGTTAACTGGAATAGCATTAGAGATGCAAGTATTTTTGTATGATGTTATTTACATATCTTCACTTAAATGTAGGTACAATTTATAGTAAAAATCCTATATTCTCCTTACAATAGATCTTCGAGCTTTTCATTCCAACGTATCCGTTTAGCTTATCTTTCTTCGCTCTCGTATGCTACGACACCATATACAGTGGTTGCCAAATGTATCTTTCGATTTTTCTCCCTTCAGCTAAAAATCCTGGACTAGGAATACTAGCTACTCCCCTCCAATTACACACACATAACATCTAAATCCTCCTCAAACCTCAACCGAGTCCATGTATCGCTTCTTTGCTCGACCAGGCCTGGATTTGGACAGGGATCGATTTGTCGCTATTTTTGCAGTATCGCTATGATCAAGTCTGTGTGCCACCCATCGAATCCTTTGTCAATGCCGAGACCCTT
The DNA here is from genome assembly GCA_949987705.1 of Thereva unica. NCBI lineage: Eukaryota > Metazoa > Arthropoda > Insecta > Diptera > Therevidae > Thereva > Thereva unica. Next base: position 108,572,165 of record OX465284.1, read on the forward strand.
GCAAAGTAGGTATGGATAAGTCTCCTCCATTGACCAATTTCACAAACACCGTCAAATATTATACGTACGTAATATGCCTAAAAGAGGCTCATCAGCTACTTTCAAAGTCCATGCTTCTGATCCAAATATCAGAACGGCCTTGATTAGCATGAAGGCTTTTATACGTGATAGCCTAAGCTTAGGGGGACCCCTTTACATTACCAGTGTGTCATGTCGTCCAGCTTATAGTGCTTAGCTCAAACGAAAGATAAAAGAAAAGATAGCTTAAGATAGTCAAAGGGATGCATGAAGCAGAGGTTAACCGTGCATTTCAACTCTTGGGTGTTGTCCAAGTTGGGGAATACTGATTATGAAAGGTTGTTCCACATCCGAGTTGTTCTTGTTATAAATGAGGCGAAAATAAGGACTGTGGGTTGTTAGTGCATTTCCATAACAGCTTAAGTGCTTGAAAGCTCGAAAATCTCAAGAACTCGAGCGCGTATGTGCCCCGCCTACTTGAAGGGCAAATTAGCTTGATGGACTACGACTGCAAAATTCCGACTACTCAAGCTTTCAAATCGGTTTACGTGTCAAGCAGTCAAATCACCAATAAGCTGTCCAGCTACGCTTAGGTGAATCTCAAGGCCCGCCTGAGTTGCAATTCAAGGAGAGCCGAATGTAGGACTTGTAGGTATATAATTTACAATTCCTACAAATTATGCGACCCTTCACCATACTATTGGGTGAAAGACAAAAATCAAAGCTTTTAGAACGATTTTCGCAGTAAGAAATCAAAAGTCTGATGAGGTCAGCAGGGAAACCGAACATGTTTGATCAGACTACATTTTCTTCTGTCAACATCGGTCGTAAAATTAAGCTATTGCCGGGAAAATCGTAGCCAAATCCAATGATTTTATACGGTTGTTATTTCTCCTAATATTGGCGATTGATTGTTTACAAAGGGTAATAATCACTTCATATTGTACGATGCTGAGGCACTTATGAGAGGCTTGAAAACATCCTTCCCACTGTTTCTCTCCCTTGGTAAACATAGGACTTGATGGGACTTCTTCAATTTCCTAAAAGCTTTCGGTTGTTACTGTCAGTGCAATTGAATCGTCCTGTGCTGCATTTTGGGACATCTTTGTTGCATTTACTTTCCGCCTCTATTATAGTCCGGGCTTTCCCACTCTTTGCCTAGGGTCTCTTTTGTATTTTGTCTTTTGGAAGTGGATCAGTATTTTTTTGGATAACCAAGAACGTTTCCTTGATTTGATAGGTTCGAAATTTGACCGCTGTAACTGACACATGGTTTGACTCTTTGCATTGGTCGCTGTAGTCGTGTTTAAACCGGTGATAGATATCGATGTGAGTGAACAACTAGCACCTTAACTTTGGCACGCAGCGTGTGTTATAAAGGAGGACTGTAAGCCTGAATCTGTAAGACACCGATATGTCTTTATCTGCGTTTATCTGCTCTAGTTGCAACCGAAGTAGTAGACTTCGTCGGTGGCTCTCCTTGCGCAGGATTGAACCTCACCAGCTGGTGAAGTGACATTCTTTGAAATGTTGGCTGTTATTCGAGGAGTATCGTCATGCAGTGATGCGTGGTGGTTTTGCTTGCATTTGAAGTAGTTAAACTTGCTCGTAAATTAATATGGGAGTGGTTGTTGGAAAGACAATTATGAACGACAATCTGCTGACTTGATGGTGTTGAGGTTTTTTTTGCCGACTCATCTGCTGGTAGATGGCACCTACCTGGCACCTTTCAACATAATGCTTCACTTCGCAGGTAGGACATCTGTCTCTCGTCATAATGTGGTTTGGTGCTACCTTTTCCTTGGCAGTCGTAGATCTAGCTGATACATTTCTTGGGGTGATTGTGTCTGCAATGAATTCTAAACCCTTCAACCGAGTATTTAGAAATTACAAGATCTGCGTCCCTTTGTGGGCTGAGTTCCTCTCCCTATTGTCTGAGGGTTACGAAGGGCAGCCTTTGAACCAAGATGTAGCCTGGTTGACGAGTAAGCCCATTCTTTATGCAGCTGTTTCCAATGTCATGAAGGCTACTTTGGACTACGTATTAGGGTAACGTCATCTCCATAGAGGCCATTGCCTGTGTCGACTTGTTAAAGATGGATTTCGTCATATCTTACCACCTCCATGACAGCGCATCACTCTGCGATGGGGAAAGGTCTCTTAACTCTTTTTCTGTATCGTATCACTTTGATTGTAGCTTTTGTTATTTCGATCAGGTGTTTTGGATTCAAATTTTTGGCGAAGTTACGAAGCTTTTACGCGGTTATCAAAAGAAATAAACTTTTCCCTGCCATCTAATCCGTTGGTATTCAATACTTTATGCTACGGGTATGTACTTCCTTTCAACCTCTTTTGCCATTAGGAGACCACTTTTCCTCGTCTCATGTACTATTTGCGGCGTCTCAATTTCGGTTTCATCTCGAGGAAAACTGGTTACATTTATTGGCGCCCGATTTTTCCTTATAATAAAGGCGATTTCTTAAATAGATTTCTCTTCTTTTTTATGTTCTACGATTAGATTACGCGTTTCTAGTCCTAGTTCTTCCTGCTTTTGAAAATGTACGCAAAATGTGCAATACGGAATGGTAAATGAACAAGGACTGACTTCGGCGTTTGAAAACTCTGGGAAGCTTAATTTAACGTTACTTGTAATGGTAGGTCAACAAGATAAGTGCTCTTGCCAGACTTTCCGCATGACTTCTGTACAGACTGTGATGTATGAATGCAATTTACCTATCAATCTACTCGAAAAACGTGAAGCTTCTTCGTTTATGTCCCCGTCAACTTAAACATTAAACTAGATGAAAATGACGATTCTTTAAAAAGATTCATAATATATTACTAAATTTTTTGAGTGTACTCTACTAGAATCCCTGCACTGATTTTACATAAAAGCGTCTGCCCCACCACCGAAAAACAATTTTGCAACAATTTCGGCGTTGCACAAAGAACTTTAACTTTGAACAAGAGAAAAAAAATCTGATTCCAACTCCACAAAATATAATAGAAAATATTTGAAATCCTAAAAAAAAATCTTTGTTCTCCCCAATCTTTGTGTTTAGCCATCTACATTTAACGCGTCCATATATAAAATTTCGCATTCTCTTCTAATCATTTTGCTCCTATCCAAGAAAGGCAGCGTGCCATTTAAATCTAGAAGGTTCCGCTAGTTCTGAATCAGCAGCCATTTGTTAAGAAGTGAAAATTTTCAGTGAAACAGCCGAAAAAAATCTTCCCAGTGATTACCTTGGACAGTTTTTAATGTCTAAGGATAATATTTAGATAAATAAGATTTCTGATGCTCAGTTTTGAATTATATTTGAAAAACAGAAGTAATTTTTGGTTGAATTTTTGTTCTGCTTGGTTTAAGTTGATTTTAATTTGTTCCTTTTTTATTTACTTTCAGTTCGGGATATATTTCAAGAAGCAAATCGACTTTCGCCGCCATCACCGCCAAGAACAAACAGTTCAAGATCACCAAACAGAAGCAGGTCTTCATCGCCAGCCCCAGCTCACAGTCAAAGTAGCTCAAGCACAGAAAAGTCCACGCGAACAGATCGTGCACGTCCGCCAGTACGACGATTTATATCATCGATTTTGGGTGGTGAAATACCATACGGCAGCCGAGGACATGTATTAACTCAAGCACAACGAAAAGAATATCCACCACCAGAACCACAGCCAGTAGATAAAGTAATAAATACAGATAATAATAGTAGCGAAGAAGAGAAGAAAGTGGTAAAAGATAGTGAACTTATAGTTGAGGATAAGCCAATTGTTCCTGAAGAGAAGCCCCTAAGTTTAAAGACATCTACCCCACCTCCAGCTGATAAGCGACCAAGTCCTCCACCGCCACCAGAACCAGCTGTTCGCTGTTCGGTAATTCAAAGGACCCCAAAGCCGTCGCAAGAACCAAAAACTACTAGTGGTAAAAATAAGGATCTTGATATTAAGCTTCCAGTATCGTTGCTAGTTCAGCATCTAGAACCTGAACAGGATCAGCCAATAGATTATCACGTTCCGAAAAGAAAGGGAGAATTTGACGACGAGGAATTAGCTGAGAAGGAGAAGAAGATCCGGGAGGCAAGGCGTAGAAGTGCAATATTAGCAGCTCGCAGTGTGATTTCTATGCGAGCTATACCTCGCTCGCAGCTAGGTAGACTAAACGGAATACTGGCGGCAGCAGCTGGACACGGAAGATCTTCCAATAACAGCGGTTCGCATCAATCAGGATCGAATCAAGCCGGTGGTGCCGGTAACGGCTGTTCTGGGATTAATTTCAATTCAGGTCAAATAGGCGGTGGCGGTGGTAGTACTGGACTAGGTGGAGGTACTGGAGCTGGCGGTGGTATGGGCGGAAGAGACGGTCGCTCGAACTATGGACCAAACAGTCCACCAACAGGATCACTCCCGCCGTTCTATGAAAGTCTTAAAGGTGGCAATGGCATGAATTTCAATGCTAATGGCAATTTCCTCGGGCAAAATGCTGGCTACTTAATGGGCACCAATTTAAACGGCTTGGATTGTGATACAACGCAAGAGCTAACAAATATTGGAAACTACACAGATGGCCAGGGTAACAGCAATAATAATAATAATGTTAATCACAAACATTTCTCGATGTTAAACAATGCAGCTTATGGTATTATACTGAAGGATGAGCCCGATATAGACTATGATAGTAAAATCGATATTCCCGGGCTTGGACAGAACTTATTGCCAAATGGTTATCCTGGCTATGATGTCAACGATTCCATGATGGTAGATATTGCCTCTGGCGGTGTGGTTGATCCACTCCAATTCACAGCTACCTTAACATTCTCAACACCAGCCGAACATGCCTTACTGGACAGCCTGTCTGATGCGGTGGATTTAAGCTCATTCCTGCAGAGGTTACCAAGTGACGATCATCCTAGTCCGGGGAATGATTTGGAACTTTCATCGACACCATCTCTAACGCCCGATTCAGTGTCAATAACACCTGTGGATTCAAATTGTCTCGACAATTTCCCCGAACATTTAATGATGAATACCGGTCGAAATTGTTACGATAATCGATACAATCATATAGCGAATAAAATGTATCAAGAATCACCTCCTAGTTATCAGCAGTCACGTGAAATGCATCTACTTCAGCAGCAACATCAACAGCATCAGCATCATCATCATCCACATCATCAGCATCATGATCATCCGGGCATGAGCCATTCAATGAACAATTTCCATAGTGATGTAGATTCGCATAATAGTAATCTATCGCTACCATCACCCAGTGGCTCATCGCATAACGGTGGCAGCCATCTATCATCGGCATCAGTAACCGCACTGGATGCACCTGATGCTAAGCCTATCATCCAAAGTGTAAGTGCCCAACGACGGACGAAATGTAGTTCAACGACGCCACCCTTAATACAAGAAACGAAAATGCATGTCTTGCAACAAAGGGTGAGCATTGAAAATTTTTCCTATTTGATTTGATGCCAAGCAAAGATTTTTTTAATGTGGTTGGATTAAAGTTAGAAGTTCAAGCTTAGATTAGGGTAGGTTTATCAGGATCCAACCATTTCTCACTTTGTAGACTAGACTCTCGATTCGACGATACTTATTTGTACAGCAACAGATTTTTTTTGTATTAAACTTAAACTCAGCTTAGCCAAATCAAATTTATAAAAATTTTTTATGCCTACTTTTTTAATTGCCAGATTTTACAACCTCAACACAATTTTGTGGGTTTTGTAAAAGTAACATTTCTCTTTTTCTTTTACCTTTTCAGCTGGGACTACCTGCAGAAGTGCAATTAGAATTTGTAAACGGCGGTCATGGTATTAAGAATCCTTTAGCAATTGAAAATACCCATGGACATCGTATACGTGAAGATGAAAAGAAAAATGTAACTGTATCAGAGGATGATCCAAGTAAATTTATTTGCCGAATATGCTCAAAAACATTTACCCTACAGAGACTGCTTAATCGTCATATGAAATGTCATTCGGATATAAAGAGATATTTGTGTACATTTTGTGGTAAAGGTTTTAATGATACATTCGATTTGAAGCGACATACAAGGACACATACTGGTGTTCGGCCGTATAAGTGCAATCTCTGTGAGAAGTCCTTTACGCAAAGATGTTCACTGGAGTCTCATTGTTTAAAAGTTCATGGTGTTCAGCATCAGTATGCATATAAGGAACGAAGAACGAAGGTTAGTGTTGGTTTTTTTATTTCTATTATGATGTACATGATAAGTTTATCTCGAATGGGTCCATTGCAATCCTTCCTTAGTGTTTTTAAGTTCGGCATCGAAGTAATATCAAGTTTTCGCTTGTTTTCTGAGTGGAAATCGGCTTCACTATCTCTGTGCTGGCAGTCGAATACATATTTCGCGCTATGCTAGACAAAAAGAAAACCCATAGCTTTTTTTTTGTGACAGTTCTAAGCTCAGGAGTCACCCTTTGTACTACCAGCCCGTTTGTCGTTTGTCACGTAAGCTTGGTACAGGAGGGAAATATGTGGCGATGAACCCTGCATTTGAGCTCTTGAATGTTGTAGGAGTTCGGAAATACTGACTGTGAAAGGTTGTTCTATTTAGAAACGGCCAACATAGTGTTGCGGGCATAGGATTGCTGTGGAGGCAGGAGAACGTTTATTTCGTAGGAACAGTCGCTATGACAGTAGCGATATAATTTTGTCAGTGCTGCTACATTCCTACGGTGGCTCAAAGGGTCGATGGTGGAGCAAACAGCGTCGTCACCGGTAAATTTGAGGGCCATTTTGTACTTTATCTAGCCACGCCAAGGTGGTTATCGAACCGCAGCCCCAAATGAGAGAGTTGTATTCGAGAAGAGGCCGAATGTAGGATTTGTATATTACAGCAAGGGCCGATGGTTGGAAGAGTAACTTGCACCTCTTAAGATCTTAAGGGATTGGTCGGCCATTAGTTCAATATGATCCACTAGCCCAGGTGGATAAGCACTTTTTATTGGAAATAAGACAGTAATTGGTTTTGGTGGGGTTGAATTCGACACGATTCTTGCTTCCCTAATCTAGAATGAGTTCAATGTCTTTATTTATGGAGTTAGACAATAGCTCACGGTCATCAAGACAGGATTTGGTTTGTACTCTTCTTGCATTGTCAAAGCCGTAAGAATAGCGCAGGATACCGTCGTCAGCGAAGCTGTGAAGCGGGTTAGAGGGGATTAAAAGGAGGTGAGTTATAAAGATGTGGTGATAAAATTGAACCCTGGGCGACCCCAGCAAAGATTATGTGAGATTCAGATTTGACGCCATCCAATATTACCTTGATTTAACAGTCGGAGAGGAAACTCTATCCACTTCTGTAGAAGTGAGTCAACTGCTATAGTTTTAAGTTTAGCTAACAGGGCTAAGTGCCAAATTCTATTGAAAGCGTTGGAGTTACCTAGAGCAATCAGACTAGACTCACCAAGACCATGCAGACTTCGGTTGGGATGTTCTGTAAGGCAAACTAAAAGATCGCCAGTGGATCTTTTTTGTCGGAAGCCGTTTATGAGTAGGTTGGATTCTAGATAAACCATAAACTTTTTGTTGATTATCGTTTCCATGGTTTTGGAGAGATTATAAAGAAGTAATCGCTATTGGGCGGTAGTTGGAGGGAAGGCTGGGATCACCTTTTTTCGGTGTGGGCTCATCATGGGCAAGTTTCCAAGAGTCTCGAAGAAGTATGATATGGCAAAAAGTTTGCGCAGAAGAAGAATACCAGGTGAGTTCAAAAACTCATCACTGACGCAATATTGCTGGTTTCAGCTACAGACTTCCAATTATTGCTGAATTCTGCAGTGTTGCGTCAATGATGAGTTTTTGAACTCACTCACCCTGTCCATTGTGATCGAGGGCTGGTAGTAGCATATCAGTTTTGGGAAATGAAGAACTTGAAGCGAACAGAGAGGCGAATAAATTGGCCTTGGATTTGGTGTCTGGTATCACCTTCTCATTGTGGATAAAGGAAAGAGTAGTGAATTGTGAATAAAGGAAGAGTAGTGGTTGTAGTGAAATTCTTCTTGATGGAACTTACCACGGAAGAAGTGTTTGCTACTAGAGGTTGCATTAAGGAGTTTAATTCTCAATTTGTTGGTAATGGTTTGACTTTCCTGATAGTGGCTTTACAGGGATTTCTTAATTTTATGTACTGTAAACGGTGCGATTCACTTGGGAAACTCTTGTACGCTCAGAAGGTGGCTTCTTTGTTTCTGATTGCGTTCATACACTCCCGATTAAACCATCTGTTGGGCTTGACAACTAGTCAGAAAAGTTAAAAATTTGAGTGGAAATCTCCCTCTTATTTTTAGGCTATTACTTTTTTTTTTATATTTATGAAGCAGTGGAAATTAAATTTGTTTTTCAATTCAGAATTTTTCCACAACACTTAATTGAAGCTTTCCTATAATATTTTTATATTAGTCATCGTGTTGTTGTCATTTCTGTGACAGTTTAAAGCGTTGATCACAGATTCATTAACTAGATGCAAGCTTCAACAATTTTCTAAAGCTGCTACAATTATTGTACAGCATTCTTTTGTTCACACAAACTCTTAATTTTATACGATTCTCACAGACTAGAAGAATACTCGACTAGATTATCTAACTTAGGGTTAAACCTACTCATTTAATTTACTTAAGATATCATCTAAGTCAGAAAAACTTGCTCTATTAACATTTTTGTCATATTATATACAAGAATTGAGTATGTTTGTGTTATTGGTAGAAAACTTTACGTTTTTGATTGAATATTCTTTGATATAATGCAAAATTCATCTTTTCCACGATGATTATCTAAAACTAACTTATAAATATTCATATAAAAAAAATCTTATTTACTATAAAACTATGTAGATGCGTATCCGTTATAACATGCCAATCTGTTAATTAGAACATTCATAGAAACAATAGTAAGAAAAAAAAAAGAAGTTTGGCAACTTTATTTGTTGTTGTTTTCTCTAGTGTACAAGTTTCAATTTTCAGTTAAGAATTCTAGAACTACGCTTTAATATTTCATCCAAGATATAGAAAAGAACTAGTTTTTTTGTTGCTAAAATGAAAATGGTATTTTCGTGCGTCGAACTCTTGTGATTTTTTAGTAAATATTAGTTTATTTTTTTATTAAACTCGTTTTATTATATGTATACATATGTATAAGAAATAAAAGAAGTTATGATTTAATTTTTCATTGCATTGGAACCAGTAAAGTTTTTTTTTTTCTAAACTTAGTTTTTTTTTTGTTATCTGTTTTTAAGAAACTAGTTTTGAATACCGGCATTACGGCAAATCAGTACAGCTCTATATCGAATAATATGTATCAATAATCATCTCCTAGTTGCCAGAGCTTACATGAAATGCATCTCCTTCAGCAGCGGCATCAACAGCATTTTCAGCATCAACGTTTCCATTTCTGTTACTTAACTGTTTAATACCCAATTGATAATTATTTTCCAAAAAGATTAATTAGATCTTGTCCTTTTTCCTTTAAATTCTCTTGTCCTTTGTTCACATCCCGAAGTACAGGTAAAAAGGCCAGATAATAAAACAGTCTCCAGAAGAAAGGTCATGGGATTTCCTTACTAGTCTTATAGTATTTAACTGTCGTCATAGTTATTTAAAATATATTCCAAAAATCCAAGTTTTTAAAAATCTAACATTCAAATTCTGACGGAATTCGGGATCCACAATGGTATTTATTAGTCATTGGATCCTGAATCATGCTAAAGATTAAAATACCCGATGAACACCTGCTTAGGAACAGTAGAGAGGTAAAGATGAAAGGCTTTCGTTCTATGTGGATTGCGTGGTGATCTTAGTATCTTAGAAAGTTTTGCATGTGGTCGAACTGTTGTGAAATAGTATCATTTAATCCATAAAAGACACAAAAGTGATGCTTATCACAAATAAAACACAAAGCTCCGTTACCTGCGTACAATATTAATAGACGAGCTCTGAGACTATGGCCCCTGTGCTCGAGTCATATGACAGTCACAAGTAGATGTCGATGTCGTCTCGTTTTCTAGTAAGTGTGCTGAAAGTCGGGTGGAGTGAAAGTCGTTTCAGTTGAAGAAATTGTCGTTTCAGTCAAATTACGACTGTCAGCACAGGGCCTATATCTACCAGCTAAGTTCTTTGGTCTTATTTTGGACGCAGCAGAGCTGAATTCGATGCTCTAGATCGGAGAGAGGCAAAGAAACGGCCCGAAAAGTGACGCTTGTTGCATTTACGTTCAAAAACAGCATCGGTACTGCCACTGCTTTTTTCTGCAGATGCAATCAAAATAGTTGCTCTAGCAGAAGACTGTCTGCTCTAGCAGTAACAAATCCAAACTAGGCCAAGTCCAGAACGGCATGTTTCAATAATGATCGTAATTCTCTGTCCTGAGGCTATGAAAAGCGTGCTGCTGTGTAGGGCTGACACACAGGGAGTAGTAGAGGCGAAACTCAACACCAACCGAGATTTAGATGCCCATATCCTCAACAGATGGAGGTGTGGGAAAGCTTGACAAGGACAGCTATGTATATAGTTTTATGATAGGGATCAGGAGTTTTCTTTAAGTCTAGCAGTCTTTGCCAGAGTAATTCTGTTTTCAGATAGTCAAACCACTATCAAGACCCTAGCTGCAGTCTGCCCAGGGTTCAAACTGCTCGAAACTTGTTAAATGAAGTTCTTTCCAGGATCAGGAGGTACTGAATTACTATTTAGGGGTGGAATCGCAATTACCATCCTACTGGGACAACAAGTAGACCCCGACCGCCACCGTTCTGCCCTAAAGTTCTGGACTCACTAAAGGGCGAGGAGGGCTGGAGGGAAATTGGGGAGCCCACGGAGCATACTCGAGCCCGCTTTCGTGAACTCCTTCCGAACAGGCCGAAGGCAGGAGTGCAGTCGGCAACCCGGGAAGCTTGAACGTGTAAGCGACAAGCCACAAGACAGACTGCTGAACTTGTTCCAAAACCTTTACTGGAAATTGCAGACAAAACAGTGGCCTTCGGGTTGTGGAGGAGCTTTTGATGGACTTAACTTTAGGGTTACGCCCCTGTTACGGCAACTCCAGTTGACTCATATCTGATATAAAATAAAATTTACCGCCGGAAACCTTGTACTACTTTAAATTTATTCTCCACCGCCTTAATTATGGAACCAATATCAGATCATCTTTCAGACGAGTCCTTTCTTAAGCTCTTGTAAGGACTAGTTTTACTCGAAAAATTTTCTTTGCTGGAGTACTCTTTGAGGCTAAGTCTCACCTTTTTGAATATGTGCCAACATGGGCAGTTGAAGGTAACAATATCAAAGTTGTCAATCGTTAGAGAATAATGCAAGTAGTCGCATGGCAAAAATTTTTGGTTTACCGCGCATAACGGCGTTCAAATTTATGATGTCGTATCAATTCCTTCAGTATATCAAATTCTTCCATAGCTTCGCAGACTTTTAAACTCTGACTGTGCTATCGTAGGTAACCTTAAAATCTATGAAGAGGTGCTGGATTGAATTTTAGCTTAACGGAGCCCTTAGTCTTTCTCCAGCTATAAAGAAATAGGCGGCCGTTCCAATTCTTAATGGCCGATTGTGCATGGCAGTTGGTCAAGCTGCAGAAAGGTTCCGGACCAACAAGTGATGAGGTTGTTTTACTTCTGCCAGGCCATCGGCAATTTATCTAACGCCTGGATGAAACATTTATAATCAGCTATTAATTTGCCCTGGAGTGAAGCTACATTGGTTTTTGGTCATTATGTTTCTAGAGTACTTAACAACGTTATGCCGCGATAATTGCTGTTCGCTGTGAATAATCTTTTTTCCTTATGGGATCGCATCATTCCTTCAAACTACGAAAGAATCGTTGTTTTTCTTGAGCCGCTTTATAACTTCTCAAACTTCACACATGCTTGATGGCGAACGTTCATTAATTATTAGTCGAGCTTAGGAATACGGAATATTTTCTCTTTTACACGAACGTGCATTTAAGACAAGCCAGTTAAAGGGAGCAAAATTTGAGCTTTAAGAAATTGTATAGCCCGAAGAAACCGTGGAATTATCTTGGTGACCGTTAGCATACTCAATAGACCAGCTCTCGTTCGATTATGAAGGTCAAGCAGCATTGATCGTGTTTAGTACTTAGTTAGGGGACCACTTTGGAAAAACAGCGCTCTCTGGAAAGGAAAGTCAATTGCAAAGGGCGAACAAAAATTAAAGCTTTTCCACACCGGCGCTCATTCATACATATATCCACGGGCCAGCCCCTATGCCTTAAGCTTTAATTCTTCAGTAATCTAGCCATTCATCAAAATGCTCCTCTAATCCCTCGTAGATAACTTTTGATCTTCTTCTTCTTTGACAACGAATTATATAGCATCCAGTCCTACCTTCTCGCAACTTCTTTCTCCACCGGTCTCGATTCTAAGCCAACGTCATCCAGTCAACAATCTAACTTCCTTGCACACCTTGTGAACTTTAATTAAGACTATAAAAAACATACAAAATTATATATTTAATTTACATTAAAACTAATCTGTCATATTTTCTTTCTCTTATTTAATTTCCAGATGTACGTTTGCGAAGAATGTGGTCATACAACAAGTGAACCAGAAGTCCATTATATACACCTTAAAGAAAATCATCCATATTCACCTGCATTATTAAAATTTTATGATAAACGTCATTTTAAGTTTACAAACTCGCAATTTGCAAATAATCTACTTGGGCAGCTTCCAATGCCTGTTCATAATTAAAATTAAAAATAATATATATAAATTAAGGATAACAAAACAAAAACAAAACACACATAGAACAACACCCACACCAATCTCTAATATTTTTATATATATAATTTTTTTCTTCTACTAATTCTTACTTTACTAATAATGCTATATAATTTAATTTTTCTTCCCCTCTTCCCTTTATTTTATAATGAATATTTATTATCCACTACTTATTATCTATCCTCTATCTATATAAGAAAAAAATTCACGAATTTTCTATTTTTCCCTTTTCATCTTTAGAAGATGGCAGGCATTTATTTGTTTAAAAACAAAATGTAGGAATTTTTTTTGTTAATTAATATTTTTTTTTATTAATTTTATTTATTTATTTTTATTTTTTTGTGAAAATATAAACACATTGGGGTATATTTTGTGCGTGAGAAGAAGAATGAAGTTAATTTAATTTTGATATTTGTTAATTTTTTTTTTTTTTGAAATATTAAGAAAATGTGAAAATGTGTTTATATTTTCTTTATGGTTTTTATTCTGATGAAAAAAGGTATTTTATTTTTTTCACAGATGAATATTAACTAAACACAACAAAAACATGAAAGAAAAATTGTATTTTTTTTTTCATCATTTATATATATTTAAAATGTGAATTAATTTTTTTTTTAATAGTTTTGTACTACGAAAGAAAAAAGAAATAAGCAAAAATCGTCTCTTACTAAAACTAAAAGAAAAATATTAATTTTTTACTCTCTCTTTTCTTTTTTTACTATAAAACAAACAAAAAACACTTTTATTCTTGAAGTGTAAAGCAAAAATTGATATGATAAATTATTAGAAATGAAAAAAAAGGAGTTAAAAAAATATTATATCTCTCAATAATGAACAAAATAGAATTACAGTAGAATTCGTTTATAGCGAATCCGTGAAGAAATCAGGGGCCAGTTCACGCAATTCGACGTCGACTGAAAACGACATTAAGGGTGTTCAAAAACCTTACAATGGTTAACTATGAATACTTGTGTCGGTCAAAAACTACGTGGTTAACAACGAAATAACCACGACGTTCAAAACTTCCATGGTTAACTATAAGTAAGTTTAAAAACCCGCTAAGTGTCGTTTTCAGTCGACGTCGAATTGCGTGAACTGGCCCCAGATCAACTACAACGTTATAACCGAATTTCGTTTTAAGTAAGTGAAGAGAAAAGTATAGTATAAGGTCCAATACATATGTAATTGAAATAACAAACATTGATGACTTGTCAACTGAAAACGCGTACGCGCTCACAAAATATATGCAGTTACCCCGTTTATGACTATTACTATGATTACATGCATACTTGAAGTCGGCTTCAAATAGACTTGAAAATCATGTAACCCCAGATCGACTTCAAATCAAGAGCATTTAACTGTCAGTTCAAGTTCAAGTCAAATCCTCAGTCCGGCATGTAATCGTAGTATATGTTGAAAAGTTGAGTCGCGAAAGTCGAGTCGGGTGTCGTGACAAGTCGTTTGAGCTGAAGAAAGCGACTTTTGAGTCGAATCACGACTTTCAACACAGAGGCTTAAACTTAACTTAGAATTTCTACTATAGGCCCCTGTGCTGAAAATCGTAATTTGACTGAAAGGTGACTTTCTTCAACTCAACCGACTTGTCACATTATACGACTCGACTTTCAACACAGGGGCCCGTATATGATGTCTCGAGTTGAGTTCACTTTGGATTGAAATAGAGCTGAACTGAAATCAAAACATAAGCTTTGTTCCAGAACTCGAATATGGGATCCCGCGGGAGCAAGAATTCACCCAATCTGGGTTTCTTTACTTTCTCATGCAAGAAAAAACGAGGAAATTTTCACTTCCCCTCGTGCAGGAATTAGCCGGTGGTTTTCGGTCCTTTCGATTTCTTGCAAGTTGCAAGTAGAGCTGAACTGAAATCAAAACATAAGCTTTGTTCCACAACTCGAATATGGGTCCCGCGGGAGCAAGAATTCACCTAATATGTGTTTCTTTACTTTCTCATGCAAGAAAAAACGGGGAAATTTTCACTTCCCCTCGTGCAGGAATTAGCCGGTGGTTTTCGGTCCTGCGATTTCTTGCAAGTTGTCAATTGATAATTTTTTGAATGTAGATGGGTATCTTAAAAAGCGGCATACACATGCATAAACGATTCTTGCCGTGTGTGTGTCGTTTAAAATCTAAATGACCAGCATGACAGTCGTGTTTATTGTAGTTTTATTTTAACTTTTAGTCGGCGTGTTGTGCTCTAGTGAGAAAGATACTGCACTGATAATCATAATTTGACTGAAACGTCGCTTTTTTCAACTCAAACGACTTGTCATGTCACACGACTTTCAGCGCACTAACTAAAAGACGAGTCGACACCGCGACATCTACAGGCGACTGTCATTCAACTTGACTTCCAGCACAGGGGCCGCTGCCTATCAAATACGTCGTTTTAAACGAATTCGTCGTTAAAAACCAAAGTCGGCAAATATTTTTCTATTAAAATAGATTAAGACCCATTTTTTACTTCACATTTTCGACGTTATAAACGAAATGTCGTTATAAAAGAGGTCGCTATAAATGAAATTTACTGTAATAATAAAATTTAAAATGTTTTATACACACAAAAACACACACACAAATCAAGAATCTTACTTTTCCTTGCATTATTATTATCATTATTATTTTTCCTACTATTAAATATAACATTTCCTATATTCATCACTATTTTTTTTTTAAATAAAAACTAAATAAAAAACAAAGTGAAACTAAATATAAAACAAACAAAAAAAAAACAACAAATAAAACAAAGTATCGGGTTTTTTGTGCAATCTCGGTGATGGAATTAATTTTATTAAATTTTTTTTTTACGATTAATTAATTAATTTTATTATTATTATTATATTTGATATTAGTTATTAAGTAAAGAGAGAGTTTTATTTGTTAAATAATTAATTAAAAATGAAAAAAAATTTATTCATAGTTTTTTTTTTATATTATTATTATTATTTTTATTATTATTATTATTATATACAAAATAGTAATGTTTCCCTAAGATTAATTTTTAATTATTTAAGAGAATATCGAAAGTGAATAATTTAATTAAAAAGGAAAGAAAAAAAAAGAAAAATAAACAACAGAATTGTAATGTTAACGTTTATTCACAAAATCAAAGTTTAAAAAAACAAACAAGAAAAATAATCACGAAAATTTTTAATTGTAGAAAAATGAATTTAAAAACGAGAAAAATAAAAAACAAAAAATATAAAATATATATTATATTCTAAATTTTATAATTTTATAAAAAATATTTAATTTAAAAGAAAAAACGCAACAATAAAATTGTAAACTCTAAGAAGACTCTTAGTTGTTTTTTAAGAATATTATATATTTTCCCAAAAAATGAAGAAAGAAATTAAAAATCTCGAAACAAAAACAAAAAAAACGAAACTTAAGAATATTATGTAGTAATAATCTTGTCTTCAGATTTATTAAAATAAATAAAACGAAAAAAGGAATTATTTAAAAAAACTTGAACTTATTTTTAAGTTAAATTTCTCAACAAAATTACGCAAAAGTATATTTATAAAAACAAAAACAAAACATCATGTGCATTCCAATTAATAATAATTATGTATTTTAATTTTCTTTTCTTTTTTTTGTTGCATTTTGTTGTTGCTAAAACAAGAAAAAAAGGGTAAAATTTGTGAAAATATTCTTAATTTCTTTTTTTATATATTATAAATTTTTTTACAAGAAAACAACAGAGAAAAACCCCACATTTTTTTT
The DNA here is from genome assembly GCA_949987705.1 of Thereva unica. NCBI lineage: Eukaryota > Metazoa > Arthropoda > Insecta > Diptera > Therevidae > Thereva > Thereva unica. The sequence goes on from OX465284.1 coordinate 108,588,702, forward strand.
ATATTATGTATGTATATCAAAAGATTTTTCTTTTTTGGATTCATTTTTAATCTAATAATTTTTTTTATGATATAAAAAAAAACAAACAAACAAAACAAATTATTATTTTTTTTTTGTAAGAAAAAATCATGGAATATTTAAAATCAAAGCTTTTTTACAAAAGAGAAAAATATATTTTTCAGAAAAAAAAATATTGAAAATGTGTTTTTATTTTTGTTATTACTTTTTTCCCTTTTGGTGAAGTTTTAGGTCCGAAAGCTAAACGGCCACTTCACTTGTACCAGACCTTTTAAAGAGGTTCAGAAGGTTGCTTAGTGGTTTTTTACTTAGACTTAAATCTCCGAGCAGGGTCACGTTAAACAAGACCCTGCTTGGAAGACAGAGGGCTTATTCTGAGAGTCATGTGACATTGCAAGTGACGTATCACTCACTGGTATTCCCTGAGTCGACTCAAGAGACATATCTCATATAAAATTGCCGTCAGTTTCATGGACCATTTTGTAAGTTTTTAGTCATGTAAATGTCGGCCCCTATTCTCATAGTCACGTCACCCATTGCAAAATGTGACAAACCAATTTTCGTATTCTCGTAGTCACCTATTGTAGAAAAAGTGATGGCATTTTTTTATACCTTTTACCACTCAGCGGCCGTCGTAGTTGGTGGACTTAACTGTTCATAATTAACTAATATTTTTTCCATTTATTTTTACATTCCCCATTCCGAATAATGTTAAATCATCAGAAATATTAAAATAAAACATATTTCTTACCCTTTGTCGCTATCTAATAAAAAAAATCGTAGTGTCACCTACTATTTCCAAGTGATAAAAAATGACAATTTTCAGTGACATTTGTGGGTCTAACCAATCAGCGATGGCTGTCTCTGCTTTCTTAGCGGGAAAAGTGACTCCAACAAAACTCGCTAGACATTATCTGTAGCAAGCGCCAGGGAGCCTGTAGCAGCGCTAACAGTGGGGCAGAGAAATAACACTCCTGCCAAACCTGTAGTCGAAGCACGGGGCAAATCAGCACCCCCCAAGGGACGAAGGCGGTATGGCAAAGGATTCTAGACTAGCCAAGAAGATCGGGGGCCGGTTCGTGTATGGCGAACGACGATAATCGTACGAAAAAAAATTGAAGTCGAAAAATTTTATCGACAAAAATTTGAGCGTTCGCATAGGTCGAAAGAAAATTGTTCGTGTCCTAATGCAAAAACTCGATAACCCAAAACCTTTCGAGTACCTTTCGTCGGCTTCAGACGAAAATTTTCAATTTTTTCGACCTACGCGAACCCGAGACGAAAAAAAATTTTCGTTTTCGACATACACGAACTGGCCCCAGGCTTATCAAACGCTCCTTGGAGAAGAAATGAGAGCTATAAGGGCACTCCAAGTTAATTTGTACCATGCGAAAGGGGCATCCTCCACCCTGGGCAAGACTTTCGCGGAGAGGGATCTTACCCTTGCTCTTGTTCAAGAGCCTTGGATCACAAATGGCAAAGTCAGAGGACTTACCACACAGGCTCAGGGATGAAAACCCACTTTTGTCACTGCTAGTAAGAAGGAGGTGCTGGGCCTCAACTTCACTAGTAGGCTTCTCTCCGACAAGATTTAAAACTGGCGTGCTCTGGACGCTCACTGTCGGGCCTCCCCACATATATCTAGAGATGTCAGGAGATTGTCCAATAGGGCAAAACATACCGGGCATTGGGAAGAATAACAACAATAACAATCTACAAGGAGTTGAGACTTTCCAAAAGCTTGCCTGGAGGAAATACTGTGAAAGCCTTCATTCTCTACCAGAGGCAACTAGAATTCAAACGCTGCTTTCCAGAGTCCTTCAACGGAGTGGGCCTTTTGAAAAGGAAAGATGACTCCAACACCTCTAACTATGAAAAAATCTTGAGCTACCTGCTCAGCGAGCACTCCAGGGTCAATCCTCCAGATCGCTTATCCATCTTCGACCGTGACAAGATTGAATGGACAATGGCCTCTTCAACCCTATAAATCCCCGGGAGGACATGGAATTTTTCCAGCACTCCAGAAGTGCATCGATCTGATTCTCGATAACCTGGTTTGCCTCTTTAGAGCTAGCTTCAACTAGGGATACTCCCAAAAAGCTCCCAAAATTCCTTCCTCATATGGGCATACTGAAAATTCCATTTCATAGCGCTGGACTAGTGATCTATTTGGCACGATCACCACGCATGGAAGTATGCAATGGTCTTACAACATGATCTTACCTTTTGAAACATTCAGACTCAAGAGCACCTATACTTAGGAGTTAAGAAATTCGCATCAGTTTAGAAAGTATTTCTCATAGAAGTGTCAATATTTCATCGAAATTATTTAGTGAGCGAAAAAAACTCAAAACTATGTATATGCGAGTTGTTATCCTAAGTCTGTTAGTTGAAGAGTTGTTATTTAATAATAAAATTGTCATCTATTTCTATCCTCAGTAAATTGCATTTTCTAGTTTGCTGCTATGATCATTCCTGATCGATTATTAAATTTAGGTTCCTTACGCGAATGTTGATATTCGTTTGAATTTTTCAATTGAGAAATTGTAGCGGTGCAGATTCTATGCTTTACTTTAATTAGTGCCTCGCTTAAAGGTATGCAGTGTTATTCTTTTTAATTCTATTCATTATGTTCACCTAAAAATATACTTTTTTATAGAAATTTATCCAATTATTTGAAGGGGAAGTTACTCTGCCTATGATTGGAGGGGAGTGGAAGTAAAGCCATTCCATTTTAAGTTAGAACCATAGAGCAATGGAGAGCATAATAATATGAAATGTTCCTCCCTAAGACATTTTACGCTCAAATATCCTGGCCACCATAAGAACGTTACAAGATCAGAAAACGTCGCAGCTATGAGATCTTCAAGACGTTACGTACAGAAATGTGTGTCTGCCCTACATTTATGTCCAATCGAAGGTTTTGCGGAATTTTACACAAGTCAGTAACAACTCTCAACACAAGTCACTTTCACTCAACACAAGTCACTTTCACTCAACACAAGTCACTTTCACTCAACAAATCACTCTCAATTCATCCAAAAAGATAACCGCACAAGACTATTACGAATTCCGCACCGAGCAAAGTTCAAACGGCAATTTGACAGATCAATTTCAAAACTTCCGTTGACATTGGCGGCCATTTCTGTTCTCCTGCCTCGACGGCTATCTTAGCCACGTAACGCCAAATTAGCCTGTTCGAGTCAAATCTCTGCTTACCAATAGGGACTGATTAAAAAAGCCAAAATTTGGGCCCCTTGTGCACAAAAGCAGCGTCAGCTTGCTTTTCTTTTATGGTCAATCTGTATTTTCAAATTCCTTCAACCTCTCTCTCCTGACTCCTCACAATCTCAAACATATTATCGAGCGTATTCGGACAGCAGCGCGTCTCACCTCTGCACGATATCGTCTCGTTTTCGTCTAAACAAACGATGTAATCGTCTTCGTTCAGACGTTATTCTTGTTGTGTGTCAGCGGTTTTGAGGTTAAAATGTAAGTTGAGATTGTTAATTATTTTGATAGCTATAATTTATTTTGCATAATAGGCCAAAAATTACAAACGCAAGGCAGTACGAGATTATCGTCTCCAGGAGTAGGAAATATATTTTCGTCTCGTTATTTCGTTTCGTTTCTTGATTGTCTCGTCTTCGGGAGTACAGGCCCAGGAATGTAAAGAGAAAAGAAAAAAGAAGAAAAGTTTTGTAGGTGGGAAAGTTGGAAAGGCGAAGGACTGTCGGGATTCGAAACCGGGACTTCTGGGATAGTCAGCTTTATTCTCGTGGTCGAGTGACGTGACAGATGTGTCACTTCGACTTTAAATTGGTATTCTCGTTGTCAATCTAACGGATTTCTGGCAAACAATTCGTATTTAATTGTCGCAAGGTAGCGTGTGAAGCGACATTTTCCTCGATAAACGTGAAGGCATCGATAGTTTTATTCCACCGCGTCCCTTGTAGTCACGTCACTCGCTAACGAGAATACCACCTAGTATTCAGGCGCCTTACCCCTAGACTACCGAGGCCGCTAGTCTTTCCAACGATATGAAGTCTTTTTTCCAGCGCCGTAGCGAGGGTCTCGGGGGCCCCTGTGCAAGATTTCGTAAGGGGCCCTTGAAAATGAATTTCTAAAAAAAAAATGTGATTTCGAAGCAAATTTCATGTGGGCGTCAAGCGTTGAGCGTCAAGTGTTTTCAATGCATCAGAAAGAGAGCGACTATATTTCTTTCTCTGTCTGTTGCATTGTAAAAACTTAACGCTCGACGCTTGACGCTCCATGAAATCTCTACTTAAAGGTCTTATTCATAGGGGCGTCCTGGTTTTTGTACTGGTTTTTACGAAACAGAAAGAGAAAGATATATTTCTGCACTTGTCTATTGCATTGTAAAAAACTTTACGCCCAATGCCTGACGCTCATTCCATGAAATCGCTACTTAATGCATGTAAATAATAAAATCATAAGCTCTCTAACAAAGCAGCGTTCATTAAAAAAAAGGGTTCTCGAAAACATTAGATACTAATAAGAGCGTTCTACAAAAAAAAGTTTCCCAGGGGCCTTTTCCATAAAAAAGTAGATCCAATTTTATACAATGTTATAAAAACGTTATCGAAGATCTTTTCTAGCTCACACTTTAAAACGAATTCTAAAAAAAAAAAAAATCTTCGGGGGCCCCTCAGGGCCGGGGGCCCTGGTGCGCCGCACCGCCTGCACATGCCTAGTTACGGCGCTGCTTTTTTCATTGCTATGGTGGATCTGGCTAGTACATTACAATATCGTCAGCCAACCTTTTCAAAGATCATGGCATTCCCTTTACCCTACCAACATTATTTAATATCTCAAATATAATTAAAGGTAAATGGAAAGATAATTTATGTTTCCCCAAAAAAATGATTTATTGTTTTAATAAAAAAAAAAAAGAGTTAATATGAAATAAATTAAATAAAACCTCAATAATATTAATTTAATTAAAAACGCCAACATAATATATTTTTTTTAACAAACTTTTTTCAAAATGTATATATTTTCTGTAAATTAGTTACTGTCACTTAGCTAGTAGGAGAAAGCGAAAAGCTATTGGCGGAATTTGGGCGTTCAATTGTCATTGATTGTTGAGGAATTTGACTGTCAGTGCTAACATGAAGCGATGAATAGATTTCTTTAATTATAAAAAGAATTGTATCTTCAGATTCCCTGGAAAAAACAAAAGCAAGAATAAATTTAGATTAATATTTCACCATAAGAGATGTAAAATTTTCTAATGGGAGATTACCAGTAGCAAACATGACTTGTCAATGCAAATAAGTATTCATTGAAGAATTCCAATGGCGCTTCTTGTAGCACATAGTCTATGCGTCGAGAATTGTTTAATTTACCCAATGGTAAGTCGATGTCGGTGACTGTGTCGAAATCTGAATGAGTTGATGTTGATCCAGAACGAGATCTTGGCTCTTGATCTAGTTTAAGTTGCATATCTAATACCTGGAATGTAATTACTTACAGCATAAAAATTGCTTAAAAAAAATATTATAAAAATTTTACCTTATCTACTTCCTTTTCAATCTCACTAGGATCTGGCTTAGATTTACTTGATAGGAAATAAACACTATTCATTGTATTCTTCAGTGTATCACAAATTCGATTCTTTAAGTCAGCTCCAACTCTCGTCATTGTTTCTTTAAGTTCCAAGTGCATACGTTTCCGGCCTTTATGATGAGGTATAAGTACTGGTCGGACAGTACTGAATTCGGGATTAACTAGTGCTTCAATTCGATAGGCAACAGGATCGTAGGGATGGAAAATATTATAAAATCCTGAACAGGTCGGAAGTTTAAAATCTAATCCAAGAGCATCGATTCCTCGAATTGTTACAAACATCCCTGAAAAGTAGATTTTAAAATTCAGTCCTTCAAGAAAATCGCATTATGATTATACCTATTGGAGATCCAAGCGCAAAGAATTTTTTAGGCTGAAATACTAATTGCGGATAACTAATAAATGGTTGCCCAGTGCCAGCTGGTCCAACTTCGTAGCGAACTTGCTGTGAAACAGTTGCATTCGATTCGGGCACTCCTTGTCTTAACTTTAGAGGTTGAACAACTTGATCAGGGTTTTCCTGTATAGAATATTATTAATATTAATTCCACTTAAACAATAACAAAATACTCACTGAATTTAACGTCTCTGTTTCCTCTAAAGGCTTTTGATGACAAAGTAAATCAAACAATATTAACGATCCTAAACTATGACCAGCCAAAGATACACCACCATTAAAATTCGGATTTCTTTGACAATATTTCGAATAAACTCGATTCATTGCATCCGAGACTGTGCTCATGATACTTTGACAAAATATTGGACTAGTATAGAATAGAACATCTAATAATGTGTCATTGGCAAAATTACGTAGTTTCGGAATGGATTCTAATGTGATCGCTTTAAGCTTCTCATCTATGCCCAATTCTTCGGAATGTAGCTGACTATGCCAAGAAACCGGTAATACTTCAATTCGTCCAACTAAATTTTTATCGCAGGAATTTTTATAGTGTGATTGAACTAGCTGTAGGGCGATGCTGCGAAATTCTTCAACTGGAAAGTAAAAATGTATGAATAATGACTAATAAATATAAACTTTATAAATAACATAAAATTGTTTAGATTAAAGCAAAACCAATAATACATATGGGATATTTGTTAACAATTCGGATTAAGGCCAATTTTGCAACGCACCGGAGAAATACGTGGCACATTCAGCTAGAGTTCAGCGGGATCTTCCGCGAGATCATACTCAGCTTACACCCAAAAAAGCTGACATTAACAGCCTTTGCAAGTAGTACCGATGAATGGCGATCCTAGATTATTTTTCAGGTAGTGCAAGTAGGGATGATCAAGGCGGATCAGTGTCGATCTTAAATTTTTTTTCGGATTTTGACCTCGCACCGTAACTATTTTGTACCGGTGGAAGTGCTACCTCTTCGTGGTGGCCACTTTTTTTTTTTTTTTATGTGTTAGTGCTAAGCTCAGGAGTCACCCTTTGTACTACTAGTCCGTCATGTCATTTGTCACGTCATGGTGCAATGTCTAGCAGTAAGCTTAGTACGGGGGAGGGGTGGGGGGAATAGGTTAAGGATTATAAAGGTACGGGGGGGTATTGAAGAAGGTGGTGATGAACCCTGCGTTTGAACTCTTGGATGTTGTAGGAGCTCGGAAATACCGACTGCGAGAGATTATTCCACAGTCGAGTTGTTCTATTTACAAACGAATTCATATCTTGTTGAGTGCGTGAAAAAGGGAGTTGCAGGTGCAGGGAATGGGACGAGTGGGCTAATCTGGTGTTGCGGGTATAAGATTGCCGTGGAGGCAAAAGAGCGTTTAACTCGGAGGAACAGTCACTATGATAGTAGCGATAAAATTTTGTCAGTGCTGCTACATTCCTACGGTGGCTTAGGGGGTCGATGTTGGAGCAAGCGGTATCGTCACTGGTATCGACTGGAAGTTATCCTGAAAGGGATGGGCTAATATGATCGGGATAGTTTTCGCAATGTCCTTTAACGATCTCCTCTGGGCACCGGACGCACTCAGTTATACAATGCCTTATCCTGATATGGAGGCTCTGCGAGACTGGATCTTCCCCTTCCTATAATATTCATGGGACTTTTAGGGACCAATTAAGCTGGAGAGGGCCGGAGTGGAATTTGGGAGCCCGCAGAGCACATCCGAGCCCCGCTTTCACAAACTCCTTCCCAATAAACTGAAGGTACAACGGCAGCCAAGCCAAGAAGCAGACCCAGACAGCCACCGCAATGTCCAAAGTTTCTGGACCCTCCAGCAAATTAACAGCACTCTTTCCCATTTAATTCAGAGAGAACAGTCTCATGTGGAGCCAACAAGCAGACCCGTACAGCCCCCGCTCTGCCCTAAGGATCTATACCCACTTGAAGGCCAAGGAAAGGAGGACTAGAATGGAATTATGGAGCCCCACGGAGTACACCCGAGTCACACTTTCTTGAACTCCTTCCCAACAGATTGAGGGCAGAACAGCGACCAAAACTGTAAAACTAGGAAAGGCGCCATTCTTCTTCCTAGAAAGGAAAAGATTGGAATGCCTCCTTGAGCCACTTTTAAGCTCCGATGCAAACAGCACCCAGTGCACCAAGCATAAAAGCATTGGAGGAATTTAAATAAATGCACCTTGGCCAAAATAGCCTGGCCCTCTTATGATCTCAAGCGGACCACTTAACTACTGAGTCTGTGGAGACAAGACCCCTCAGTTATAGTGAGAATGCTGACCGGACACTGTCTGATAGGGACGCATGCGGCCTGCTGAGGTCTTGAGACCTACGATTTTTGCAGACATTTTTGTCTGACCTGCGAAGTTTATCGGAGCAAAATAAGGTCCAGAAGCTTAGGTCTAAGGACTGAGTAAAAATAGTTCAAATCTGCACAATTCCCACAGCTTATATCTCAGGCATTTCGGCACACGTGGTAAACTGCGCAGTTAAACTGAAAGTGTATGGGCCGCTTAATATAGCAAGTAATCTAAAGGAACTGATAAAAACTGTCATACGATTTGTGAGCGCCTACGGCGGAAAACCGGAATTTCAACCCTTTTCTCCACTCCCACGAAAATCTTATTCGATACGCTTCGAATTTACAGGTGCCCGAACGTTCAAATATGCAGCGGATGTGGGGCGGATAGTGGGAGAGAATAGTACGAGGCATCGAAACTGCACTCAAGCTTACAATAGGTAAGTCAACGATTAAAGCTTGTTTAAACGGATGATAGTAAAGATCTGCAACCAATTACTCCTGCACAGTTAGTGTCACCTGCGACAGAGTTTTCTCTACTGATCGCAGTTGCTCCGATTAATAACGAGGAGGTAAGAAGCCTGTTTTGGAAATGCTGGACCTGCAACCTGGCGACATTGACCTCATCTATGAAGCCAGGACCCAAAGAGGAGACCGGACACCTCGGACGTAACACAAAATGCGTGTTAAGTTCGTCTTACTAACCAATAACGTTAATGAACATCAATACATCACCTGTTTCCGTTAAAGATTCAATAACACAATTAAGTCCAAGTGAATTAAGCAAAAATTCAACGATATCTTACTACAAAAAACACTTACCAACTTCCTCTAGAGTTCGGAATTTCAAATCGCATGCGGATCCAATGCCATGAACCATAAAAATTAAATGGTCAACTTTTCGTGGCTCACCCTGTTCTATAGCGAAATCATCGATATCTCTCTTAACAACACGTGGTCTGGCGGTTGTTGCCTATAAGTATGAAAATTATTAATAAATAACAATTGATTATTATAAACGATCTATGATACACTTACAGTTGTTCCAGACCAAGCACTATCTGGGGATGTTGGTAATTGAAGAAAATGAACCATAACAGTTGGACCATGAAATACAACTGTTTCGCCAGTTGGCAAAGCAATTTTCCGATGCCATTCTCCACTTACAGAAGCTTCTCTATATTCCTCTTCAAGCAGATCAGCAACGGATTCTTCATATGGAACATATTTCGAGTCAATAGCCTTATAGAACCAAGAACATCGTCGAACTTCTGTTGGTTCACCAGACCAATAGACAGGAGTTTGTGTTCTATCAGGAATATTTACATCGTAGCGACCACCTTGAACAGGTACTATGCTTTCACGATCTGTAGATTATAACAAAAAGAAACAATTAATTTAGAAAAACTAAAAGAGCTAAAAAAAATAATACCATCTTCGTTAAAATGCTCCTCTAGTAAAGCAGAATCGATATGCGAAAACGGGGTCCATACTTGTTTATTGTCTACAATATTTTTATAAAACCAGTGTCGTGTTGCTGGTCGATATACCTGAAATAGTAAAAGATGCAATAATTTCCGGTTTTTCATAATCGGTAATTATATGACATAATAATATCTTTTAGATAACACCCTCAAGCAGTTATTTCTTAAGTACAAAATTACCAGCGCGCGTGTTTCTAAAAATTGGGAATTTATACACTTTTTTATTGGGTTAAATACATACATATGTATGTGAAGAAGTCAAAGATCGCAATGAAATTATTTTGTAATACCTTGAAGATGTAATTAAAGAAAGTTGTGGAAGTCTGGGAGTTTTAATGATTTTTTCCCTCGAGTAGACAAAATTTTGCTCATTCAGGGTCTTTTTTTTTGTAAATTGCCTACCTAGAGTAAGGTCCTTGGGTCAATGTCGTTTAGTTTGTTGTAATTAATTATAATTAAAATTTCAATGATAAAGAATTATCTAGATTATAAAATACAATTTAATATAAATATGACACGTTTCTGAATCACTCTGAATGTGTATTTTCTTTAAAACTCAATTCTTCATTTATTTATCTTTATGCAGAGTCAATTTGCAAAAGGAGTGCCTATAGAAATATTGTTAATCTATAGTGAAGAGCACTTTTGTTAATGGAAACGTGAATCCCCTCCTTTTTGTTTAATATTATAGGATCATTCATAAAATTCCCCGAATAGAATATATGTAAATACAACAAATAAAACTATGAAAATATAAATACAGTTTAGACTTTGGAACTTGAAGAACTTATACTTTAGAGAAGTTTTAGAGTCTTGTTATTTTTTATTTCCTGTTAATATTTCGTAGTCTAATCAATAAGAAGTCTTTAGGGTGGATAGTGTTCCGGTCATCGTCCTAAAACATTGCCCCTGATGGCTATAGACACACACAACCCAACAACGCATAATATTATAACAACGCACATATTATGTTCCAGGACACTGGAAGACGGCAGTGATGAGCTCAATACCCAAGAGGAATAAAGATAGAAATAACTATGATAATCTTTTGTACTTTTCGTATATTTACCCCCACCCACCGGTCGCTTTCTTTTGAAATCCCGAGTGGCCATTTTTGTTTTTAATTGCTCTTTTTACTACATTTCCTACGAAAAAGGAAACCAGAAAAATCAGAGAAACAAGAACAACAAACCTGAAACTATCCAAACTGTTTCCTACAAAGTTGCTTCAGAAGTTTCATGGCATTGTTTCGTGTTCCTTGAAGCCCTCTCTCACCTTTAACACAAGCTTGCAAGAAACTTTTTGTTTCGTGTTTCATCGTGTAAAATGGGCCATGAGCGATATATGTATGTTGAAGTATTTTTTGCTGCAAGAGTTTACCCGTGGAGATACTGAAGAAATTTTTAAGGAAACTCCAAAAGGGTTTCAGAGATTGCAGTGTTTCATTATCACATGAGCCTTGGTTAATAAGTGTGCTTCCGCATATAAGCAAGGTTTTTGAATCAGAAATTAATAGATCACTATCGATTGAGAAACAGTAGGTATATAATTCCCGATAACCAATAACTTTTCGGGTCGGGCTGATGATACTAATCATTCTGCGTAGAAATTGGTCTCGGACATACCTTGGAACTTTATGAAAGGCCAGCGTATCGGGGCATGCCTGATCGACTACCAGAAGACGCTCGATACAGGGCGAATTAAGGGCTTTAGCTTAAGAGACGACTTGGGATTACCGGACCAATAATTATTCTGAGCTGGCTTTGACCATGCTACATAAAAAAACTAGGACAGATTTCCAAGAAGAAGTTCGTCGTTAAAAGTGGGAATTTTATTTCAGGAGGATTCTTCGACATTAAAAACGTACCGCTCTCATTTAATACCTCTACAAGCGACCTCATAAGTTTACTCCCCTTCGCATTAGCGTAGTCTTTTGAGTATCCCCACGCTGCAACATGACTTCGAAATAATAGAACGCTATAATGATGATTGCAAATTGAAGACCAATGCTAGCAAATGCGAATCCATCCTTCTCCATACTTCTTTTAAGAGACCTTCTGCCGATGTGCAGATGAACTGGAAAACCTTCTGATTTTCGAAAAATGCCGAAATAGCATTAGATAATAAATCGGAAGGAAAATACCTTGGGGGCTTTGTTGGCTGGGTCAATATATATAGTTTAATACAAATGTAATTGCTGTTCTTGGCAAGGCAAGTTTCACATGACAAAAAGATAAAGGTGATGTGTTAGCAAGCCCCTGTTTAGACCAGGTATGACCAATGGCTCAACATCCGTACAAATGTCTCTCCCTTTTATATGGAAAAGCGGGTTTACAAAAAAAAATGAAAACGAGCGTGCTGAAGCTTGTATCGAATACTCGAATCTGGCTTCACAAGTTTCACGCCGATTATGTCCTCTACAATAAGCCATTTGTTAAAAGAATCGACAACTTCATAATCAAATGGATTCGGGGGCATATTGCTAGAGCGATGGAGATCGGCACTCCTCTTATTCGCAGAGCGACCTACCCGAATGCTGAATACTAAAGAGCTGCTTGTGAACGCGGCTTTATCCTTTCGCGTGATAAAAGATATTTAATTAATAACGAGGGTATGGAAGTTCAGAATAATTTAAGGTACGATATTCGATGTCAGAGAGAGAGAGGACACTTCCACTACAAATAGTCCGTACTGGTGACTGGCATTCACCATAAAAACCCAAGGTAGAGATTACTTTTGCTTGTAGGTTAGTTTTAATGATTAACTTAGGAGTTTGATAGGATATAACTCTAGAAGTCTTCCGACACATTATTGGCCCATTAAACGTAAACTTGGAGAATCAGATACAATGACGAATCGTACCAAATCTATAAAGAGATAGACATCGTCAACTATATCAAAATAAATAGACTACGATTGGCAGGAAATGTACAGCGAATACCGGAAAACAGACCAGTGAAGAATATATATAAAGGAATCATAATCGGTGACAGGCCAGCAAGAAGGCTGAAGAAAAGATGGTCTGCACACTTGTCGGGCCTACGAAATTGGAGATCTTTAGCCAGTGAACGAGAAGGTTGGTGGAGAGAACTGAAGAAGGCCAAGAGTCGATTTGGGCTGTAGTGCCATTGAACTGAACTGAGTATAAACAATTAAAACTAGATTATGATATGAGAGAAATTGAAAATATTTTAATTATTTCATTAATAACTTTCCTGACATTTAAACATTTCCAGAAACCTTTTCATTGTGCTCCCAGACTAAGTTTTCCTCTTCGTATAGTTCTTCACTTGATTTTGTGATAATCTCTTTTTTTATTTACAATTTCTCAAGGACATAAATCCAGCAAATAACAAACTCTTCTTAAATAGATCCTTTCACCAAAAATATTTTTATGCTTCCCATAGAATTCTCAAATCTTCATGTGAAATAAAAAGAATTGACTACTTATGTTTTTGCGTACATGCAGATGTCAATTGAAAGTACATTATACACAGGTAGGTCTATAAAAGAAGAATACTAATTTATCAAAATACTTACAACATTGCTTTGCCCACTTGTCGAGGGTAAAAATCCAGCCATTTTGTTATATTCTCCTAATAGTTCGTCCGGTAGATCATCCTAGAAAATACTTAAAATTTAGAACAACCGCTTTTGGGGAAATAAAACACAAAATTAAATTTACTTCTGTCAGTTTGCTTAAATTGCCCACAAATTGTGTAGTAAACTCGCTGGAAAACTCCGAGCAGGAGGATGATGGTGGCTCCACAGTGTTTGATGTTGGTGATAGGGCACGACTGTCACTAGCTGGAGCTGATAGATTCTCCAAACGTTTATCGACGACTCCGCTGCCGACTAACTTGTAGTTTAGGTCACTACCAGAATCGTTAAGTGCCTGTGGGGGATTGTTAAAGAAGTCTTGGATTCGGATGTTGGTTGGGTCTTCGGATATGGTCAAGTTATTATTTTGAGCATCTCCTGATGATGGTTGATGGAAGGTATCGAAGAACGATAATGGATCTTGGATATGTTTCGAGGGTTCTGGCTTGGTTTTGTTTAGGTTGCTTTGCTTTGATGTTAGTTTATCAGATTGAAAGAAGCTTGTTGTTGGTGCGGTGTCTGTAGTTAAATCGTGTGGATATAATCCTGATTCTTCGGATATTAGAGATGATTCTACTGATGGACTGAGATTTTCATCTGGTTTTTGCGGTGTGGGGATTGTTTGTTGCTGTTGTTGCTGCTGTTGTTGTTGTTGCTGCTGTTGTTGGTGTTGCTGCTGTTGTTGGTGGTGCTGCTGTTGTTGTTGCTGCTCTTGTTGTGGCGGCGGTGGTAGTTGCGGATTAGTGTTAAATTGATTACCACCAAAGTAGTTTGTTAAATTAAAACCTGTTGAAGGTGTTGATTGTTGCACGTTGCTAAATAATTGATTGGCACTTGTGAGTATGTTTGTGCTATTAAACGAGGAGTTTGCGGTGAATAAATCTTTTACACTCGATTCTGATTTAATAGGCTTAATTTCAGTTTGATGAACGATTGGAGCTTGTTGAAAAGTGTCTTCTATGTGAGAAGGAGTGCTGAAGAAAGATGCTGGCTGTGGTGGTTGAACAGGCTGAGTTGGTTGGGTTGTCTGCGCTGCAAAGGCTGGATGGGATGCCTGAGCTGGATAAGCTGGATGGGATGCCTGAACTGGAACAACTGGCTGAATTGGTTCAGCTGATTTAGCTGACTGTTTTCTGTCGTCAACTGGTGGTAGTGGCTGAGCTGGATAAACTGAATGAGCTGGTTGAGCTGGATACCCTGAGTGAGCTCGCTGAGATGACACAGGTGTAAAAGCAGGCTGAATTGGAAGAGCTGGTTGAATTGGCTGAGCTGGCTGAATTGCCTGAGCTGGCTGAATTGGATGATCTGGCTGAATTTCTTGAGCCGCCTTCTTACTATCAAATATTGTTTCGAAATTTGCTGACTTCAAAGACGTAGGAACCGTAAATTCCCCTAAATCTTGAGATTTTTTATCTTCCAAAGTTGTATTCGTTACAAAGTCAAAAGCTGACGCCCTTTGCTTATCTAAAGACAATTTCTTTTCTATCTCCTCTGAAAATTGATTCAACTGTGCAGAAAGTGGCGAAGGTGGCCTTAAATCAGCAGTATCGAATCCTTCGCTTTGACTCTGATCAATTTTATTCTGGTTACCTGTCAAAGGTTCTTCCACAGGTGCGAGCAGCTGAACACTTTCGTACTGTGTTTTCGGCAAACCGTGATCTTGTGGTTTTTGTTGTATTTCAGGTTTTATTACCTCCTGAAAAACAGATGGTGGCACGTTCTCTTTCAAGGACTGTTGGCTATTAGTCGAAAAACCTGTTTGTGTAGTGTTTACAGGATTTAAAGGATTGAAGAATGATAAATTTTGCGGAACAATCGGTTGACTTTGTTGTTGCTGAATCGATTGGAAATAATTCACTGACGGAGCAGGATTAAACAAGTTCGGCTGTGACTGCTGCTGTGTAGTAGATTCAGGCGAGCTCAAATCTAAAAAGGATGATGGTGGTGGGGGGAAACCAGTTTCTTTAGGTACTGCAGCAGCTGGTGATGGAACTACAGATGGTAAAGTTCCAACTAAATTAGAAGATGCTGGATTTAAAGCACTGCGGTAATGACGCGTGCCCTTTTGCAATCGGAAAGTATTTGAAGAGGAAATACCAGTAGGTGGTGGCTTAGGAGGGCCTTGAGCAAGGGGCTGGTTTTCTAGTAGTGGATTTACTTCACTTCTAGGCGGCTCTGAGGTTGGTAGTTGTGGATTTGTGGCGAAGTTAGTTGGATTGAAGAAATTTGCTGGTTGAGTTGGTTGTTGTTGTTGCGGTTGATTAGTAAGAGTTGGTGCAGCAATGGGAAAAGAACTTGGCGGATTTGCTGGACTGAAAAATCCGATCGGTGGTGGTGCCGATGTTTGTAGCTGCGATTTTTCTTGATTGTTAGGATCAATAAGGTTAGGAAAACTTGTGTTACTGCCCGGGTCCAAGGGAAATGCACTTGCTGATGTTTTTCTAGTAAGTATATTTTCGGCTTCAGGTGCAAAACCACTAAGCGGAGGTTTTGTTGTTTTGTCTGTACTTACAGAAAAATCATGTAACTCGCCAAAATTCCCCGAGCTTATCGGAGGAGGAGGAGCTGGAAATTGTCCAGCGTTGCTTGTATCAATTTTATAATAACTCCCTTCAAAATTCCTTGTACTCTCAGTAGATTGAGCAATAAGTTGTGGACTTTCCGCTACTGAGCTTGTTGTTTCTACGTAATCTTTTCCTGATGAACCTTGAACAAATCCTGATATATTTTGCCATACAGGTGGAACAAAACTAGATAAAGAAAATAATCCTCCTCTCGATTCTTCAGGCTTTTGTGGATTTTCTTGTTGAGTAGGGATGTTCTCTATACCTGGAGCTGCAACAGCTAGTGGCGGTGCTGTTGGAGTAAAGAAATTTTGATTAGGCGGTCCTCCTTGCTGCGGATTAAATAACTGAGACGAATCTGTGAAGTTATGAGACGATAATCCCGGAATTTGAGCATAAGTTTTCTTCTTTGCTGTTAGACGATAAGTGTTTTGAGCTCCTAACGATGGTGGACCTGATGTAGCCTTTGGAACATCCAATGGGGAGTAAAATTTTGGTGGCTCAGGTGGCGGCTGATTTAGTTGAGTTAAGTAATCGCTAGAAAGTAAAAAAAAAAGTAAATTGGTTTAAAAAGTTGTGATTCAAGAAAAGAGATTTACAAAAATTGCGATTATGTCATCTTAAACGAATAAATTTCATTTTATAGCCTACACACTTGTTATTGCGGCAACTTTATTCGGTTAATAATGTAGTAATTTTTATTTTTAAGTGAAAGAAAAAAATAAGTAATTTACCTCTCGGGAATTTGTTGTGAAGGTGTTGGAAATGGATCGTTTACTTGAAATGATGGTGTTGTAATTTGTTGTTGTTGTTGCTGTAAGATTTCTTTCTCTGCACTATTTTCCCTAGTATTTGTTGATGGTGTGTAATCTTTTATTACTTTAGAAAATGTTGAAAAAACTGTTGATGCAACTGTTGGTAATTGGGAAAACGATGATGCTGCTTGGGCTAGTATTGAATCGTCTGTACGTTGTAGTAGATCGTCATGTAGATTACCACTTATATCTATTTGATTTGTGTAGTCATCTGTTGGTGGATTTAAATTGATTTCGCTTAATGTTTCTGTATCAATATCTGGGGTTTGGCCAACTGTTACACTCTTTTGTGGTTCTGGAAATAGATAGTAAATAAATTGTAGATGATTTTATAATTTTATGGTTTTGGCTTGTAGTGTGGAATATATGAGAAGTTTGTTGGTTAAACAAGAGGCAAGATGTCGCACTCCGAATACCCCGCAAGGCATTCCATTTACGCGCAACTTGGACAAAGTAAGAACGATCGCTAAATAACGAGTTACACCTAGGAATCAATAGGGCAGTTTCTCGTAAGTATTCATAGACTTTTTGAAGAACTCTGCTCGTATGACAACAAAAACTAAATTTAGAATTAAACACAACACCTAGGTTTCGGACTGACTCAACATAAGGCAAGACGGCGCATCATTTATTACAATTGGTGCAAGAGTATCTTACTAACCACCAGACATGAAGATTTCCTAGCATTTAGTCCAATACAGAATGGGCTCTTCTGCTCTTCAAACCTTCGTTAAGTCTGCGAATACAACGATTAAATCGATGGGCAGGCATACTTATGTAGATTTGAATATCATCAGCATATAAGTTAACAGATGTGTTCTTAATTACAAGAAGAAGATCATTAATATAAATGCTAAACAGCAAGGGACCCAGAATAGAGCCTTGTGGAATACCACAGCGTAGAAATATCGGCTTGGAGAATTTGTCCTAGATTTTAACGATTTGAGAACGATCAAATCAGTAGCTTAGCAATAATTTCATAGCAGTAGGACCGAGACCGAATTTGCCACCTAATTTGGGTAAGAGCTAAGCAGAGTAAATTCAAGAAAGTTACTTTAGTGTTGTCCAATCCGAAGAGACTTTAAGTAGTGTAGTTACAACTGTGTCCAGATCTAAAGCCAGATTCCCATTTAGAAAGAAGACAATTTCATTTAGAAAGAAGACAATTTTGCAGTTTAAGTTGCTTAAAATATACTTTCGACAAAAAACTTAAAACATACTTTCGACTAAAATACTTTCAACAAAAACTTTGAACATTGGACGGAAGTCAGACGGTTGTTTTTGAACGCTTAAGCCAATAGTTGAAGAAGACTCGGATTTTATTGAGTATAGTGTAGAAAGAAGTTCATCTTCGTTAATGCAGCGAAAGCCATCAGAAGAATGATTTAATTCGAACCACGACGAATTACAGATTGTATCCGAGGGGGAAGAAAAGAATGTATTCAGAATATCAGGATCTAACTCTTTTTTTTCTGAATTTGTCCAAAATTCGAAGGTTACGGAGGTTACTCCATAGATTCTTCGAAGGTAAACTTGTGTCCAGCAGGTTACTAAAATAGGAGCTTTTAGCTGAATGAATTAACGATACCAAGCCAAGAACACCGTCGCGGGAAAAACCCTTATTATTAACCTTAGAAGAGTGGTCAGCCATCAGCGGAATAGGAGGAGTAACATGTAGTATAAAGTGCCACGAACTGACGATCATAATTTCGCAGCGGTAACTCATCTATGAGAGCACCGTTTAAACAGTGAACCACACATCTGTTGCGAGAGGCCAGGACCGGATCCCGGTTATAGAGCCTTTAAAGAAGAAGTGCATAATATGAGCTTAAACAAGAGCCTTCAGAAACAATAGCGCATATTGGTATGGTAGGTAGGTGAAGGGCTGTCTCCAATGCGACCGGATCTCTAGCTTGGCGCGCTGTTCTGTTGCCACAGCTCGTGCCGAACCTTCTGTTCAGTGGTTATTGGTCGGATATGATGGATGTCTAAAGCTATCCTGTTGAGTCTAGGAAGCTTAACAGTGATCTGATTGGATTTTAAGTCTTACAAAACGTGACTGCCTAGTATGCGCTGCCTGACTTGAGTTAAAGACGGGCATTTGCACAGCAGCTACGGCAACAGAATGTAAACTGATAAAATAAAATAAAAAAAATAAATTCTAGATATTACACTAGCCCTATAGTATACGCCCAAATATTTTTAACTTCCGCAGATCAATCAAAATATACACCAACAATGCTTCATTCGTTAAAGGCATGTTCAATATTTGCATGAACAACTCAACAAACAAACACAAAAAAAAAAACACGGAAATACCACCAACGACATTCAATCAAGGTTACGCTAAAAGAAGTACCAATAAAACCCGCGATAATTGTATAATAAATAAAATTCACTTGAAATTACTTACATATATATTATATTCACTGAATGTAAACAAGAAGGAACAAAAAAAACGAAACAGTATGTTAACCGTGACCTTATAAAGTTACAAGCTAGATCCGTCATTTAGTTCAATTTCAACTTCATTAGATATGAAAATCATGCACTTTTCTTCGAGGCTGAATTTTATATATACAATATATATTTTAAAAATAAAAACCGCAACAATTTAGCCGTTCAGTAAACCAAGCCACAAATAGCAGTGTAGTGTATAGCATCAGCAAGCACAGTTTTTTGAACTCTTATTTTTTTTATGGGTTTGGTTTTTTTTTATTATTATTTTGTGGCAAAATAAAATAAGGTGATTCCATTGAACTGATCTATCCTTAGACGAATCTCAATCTATCCATCTCTCTTCTTTGGTCGCAGAGGTGTATACGCAAATTTGTTGTAGGAAAACCGCTCTGAGACGTTTGGACGTGTTCTGCATAAATTGCACAAAATAAAGGAGGTTGATTATTGGAATATTCGGGTGCAAAAGAATAAATGAGTTGCATACTGAAAGAAGTAAAAAACGTTTACCTTGAATCAAACCTATATATGTGCATATATAGAATTTAATGATTGATTTATTATTATAATTTTTGGGGGATTCAATGTCATCAGCTGATTTTGTATTTTGTGCTTGGAATCGATCGATCGTTTATTGGAATTATTTGGCGGTGCAGTTAAGGTTAACTTATTCTTATTCTTAAATGGAGCCAAATGGTAGGATTCGGGTCTTTTGAAGTCGTTATAGCTTTTTGTATATTTTCTATCTAGTACGTCATCCTTCCACCTGCTTCCTGGTTATCCTACGTTTCTTTTTCCTGATGGTATACTTTTCAAAATCTAAGCTAATATTTCATACAAAGCTTAGGGCCCTGTGCTGATAGTCGAGTCGTGTTGAATTGAATTGAATAAAGTATCGTATAGCGGGATAAACTCAACTTAGCATTTCCACCCTAGTCCCCTTTGATAAAAGTCTGCAACGTCACTTTTTTCAACTCAAACGACTTATCACGAAACACGACTTGTCTTTCAGCACAGCAGCCATAGGGAGCCTACCTCTAGCTTAACTTCAGTTCAACGGACTTAACTAGAGTTAGATTTTAGTTCCAAGGAGGGGCTGGCCTTCACTTAGCTAGATGGCTCGGCTCACGACCTGCCTGTATCTGGAGTTCACTCAAACAGAAAAAAGCAAAAAACCCGAAGAAAGAGCGACTGGAAAAAGTTCGGTCAGTTCCTAAGAGCGAAACCCTATAGAAACAATCGCAGATAAGGTCAAAACTTTATCAGCACAGAGTGTAAGTGCGACCGACGAATCGCTCTACACAGCGACTGTCAAATACAAATACAATAAACGCGTTTATTTGTACCTTCTTGTGTGTACCTTCACTCTGCAGACCAGTGCGATGGCGACTGAATCAATTTAATTTCTATTTCGTAGTCGTTGCCTGACAAAGTTACATGGTATGGGCTTGTGTTGTTATTCCCTTATGTTGCTGCGTGCGTGTTTAGCATATTCGACTGTCTAAGCTGTTATCTTTATCGCCGACGCTGTAAGCGTGTGCACTCAACGAATTTCGTCGGGACTTTCGCCGTGACCCACGAAAATCGTTTCGCAGTCGTCCTTAAAATGTCGACTTCATAAAACTGTACAAGAGAGCCCTTTCCTCAGCCAAGAGAGACTCTTGGAAGTGTTATACCAATATATCGAGAGCCTAGAGGACTCTAGCAGACTATGCAGGATCCTCTTTAAAGAACACTCAAGCCCGTCCTTTATTAAAAAGAAAATGAAGATTGGACGGTGTCGCAGGCGGAGTCCATAGAGCTACTAACGAACACACTTCCCCGGATGCAAGATCGAAATTGAAGTCGAAGTAACAGGGAATGACTATAGACACTTCTGGGAGAAAATTTCCGCTATTATAAAGGAAACGATTCTCTGGGCGATGATTAGCTTCACCTTCCTTACTTGATTGTAACATTTCATTATGAAACTATTAAACCAAACACAACCCTCACAAGTAAAGTTAAAATTTGTTTCTTTCAACTAAAGTGAAATCCATCCACAACATTTTCCGCACTTTCTCACACTCCTGGTTGTTTATTCAACTTAAAGTGTCCATTTGGATATTAAAATTACCACGTCATAAAACATTAAAAACATTTCTAAACAAAAAACACCTAAAATTATCTGCAATTATATTTTTTCCCACATATCGTTGACATATCCAATTTTTTTAAGTGTGTTTTTTTTTACCTTACGTATCACATTTTCACAGGTGAAGAAACCGTCCATTAATTTATTGATGCGTTTCAAGCTTTTCAGGTTCAGATGAAGATTCAGCAATGGTATGATGTAAAACGCTAGTCTATGCCGCGAGCGCACAGGCAACAAATCATTGATTTGTGCGTTTTAGAGGTTTAGAGTTAGCAGCGAAAATGTTCAGGTTAAGCTTTTGAGACTTTTTCTTCGCTCTTAAATTTGAGAAATTGTTTGGGTTTATCATGCGCACAGGTGTTTGCTTAATAAATTTTTAATGTTTGTAGGGTGTGATTATAATAAATATGAAAAGGCAAAGCAGGACATGGTCAGGCGTGATCCTGTAGTTTTTGTTTGTGTGAAAGTTGATTTTGTGAGTTAAAAGTTTAAGTTTTTTATAATATTAATAATGAGTGCCAAAAACATACCCACAGAAATCTTTAAAAATGCTGGAGACAAGCTATTGCTGTACTATGTCTTACAAAGTGTCACTATAGTCTTACAATGGAAAAGCAGGCAGCAGTTGGATGAGTGGCTTCTAGGTACAATTGTCCCAGTCCACAAAAAATGTAAATTGATGAACTCCAGAAACGACAGGCCAATCACGTTGTTGAGCACAGCTTACGAAGTAATTTCACATATTTTGGAAGATCAAGCAGGATTTCGAATAGACAGCAGACTAGATATTGGCGATTTGGAATATGTGATTATTCCATCGCAGATCTGAAGATAAGGCTAGGGTGTTAAGAGAGGGGTCATCCATTACATTCTTTTTGCCCACTGAGATAGAGGGACGGCCGGCGCAGGTTTTTGTAGAGGTATCAGTTATCACCTGAATGGAGGGACTGTGGAAAAGGTAAAATTCTTCTTGATGGAAATTCGCGTGTATTGAAGATCTTACTTCTTAACTTGTCAAATGATGATGGAATTACAAGAGTTTTTTGATTTGATACACACACGCCGAAGTGATTCGTTCCAAATTCCAATCAATGGCTTGAAAAAAGCGAAAAAGTCCCAACCCATTGGCTTTCCAATAGTGCCAGTTCTGGTGGGAATAGAAGATCCATCCATCCAATGGCGCTACAGCCCAAATCGAGCCTTGGCCTCCTCTAGGGCATTTCTCCAAGTTTGACGGTCCCTTGCAGCATGTCTCCAGTTCCGGATGTTGAGCATTGGAATATTGTAGAAGATGGATAAGGAAAATTAGCGCTGACTAGTTTGTGGTCCGAATGGCCAAGGGGTGAGCTAACCTCGACAGATTATCGAGTTGGATGAGTTGTAAGAAATAAGTCAAGGAGATGGGCTCTGTGACCTTCAACGTCCGGAAATCGTGTTGCACAGTTGACGGTTTGGTGCAAGTTATTTAAGTCTGCAAAGATCTCAACGTCTTTGCCGGAAATACTGGTGCCATTTGAGTAGTTGAGCCAATTGACGTTATGAACGTTGAAGTCACCCGCGATAATGACCGCGAGAGTTCTATGCGGCCTCTTTTAGTTCATACCCTTTCCTTAATTCGCTTAGCCAATCCGAATTTGCAACTCGCCCATCAACTACATACTGGGTGTAAGATTGCAATACCCTAATAGAGCTTATTGCTTATATTTCTCGATAGGCATTCGAACACAACGCAACTTCTCAATATTAAATCAAAGTGAAACTAGGTTGCAATAAGTAGAACATTTATTAAAATATATGGATTTGGGGTTTGGGATCGAAACCTATAGCTTATACAATTTCTAGAGTTTGGGTTTGTTGAGTTCAGAAGTTTGGGATTGTTGAGTAAATTTCAACCTGGAAGATATGTATATTCGATTTAGCTCGATCTTTCAAATTCTATAAGGATCTTTGAGATCAGAGAGGATTGATATCAAAATAAGTCGAAAATTGATATTAGACAAAAAAGGGATTGTGCTCAGAAGATTGTCATTAATCATCTTCACTGAGTTTACGTCCCTGTGGATGCAACAAGAATGAACGATGTAACTTTGTTTTAGAATAAGCTAAAAACAAGGTCAATAGTGCAAAATCAAGGATATTAACCTTACAATGAAGGCATCAATCTTTGACCAGTTTATTTTTGTTACATATAAATTTTATGCAATAAAATATAAAATTTCTCTATACCACAACAAAAAATTCCCAACAATCCGTTCTCATAACTATATTTTAAAAATAGCACATATATTTACCATACTGTAAATAAATATGTTGCCCCGTAAAATAGATTCCACATTTAACTTTTATACAAGGTCAAAGCCGTCCAGTTGTAAAAATTC
This sequence comes from Thereva unica, assembly GCA_949987705.1. Lineage (NCBI taxonomy): Eukaryota > Metazoa > Arthropoda > Insecta > Diptera > Therevidae > Thereva > Thereva unica. The sequence goes on from OX465284.1 coordinate 108,612,453, forward strand.
CACATGTATGAATTCACCACTAGGTAATAATATGGAGACGGGTAACGTCCCGATTTGATCTCTAAAAAGCGGGTTTTCGCGCTTACTCGCAAAAGTCAGTTAACCAATGGTGGTCAATAGTGTTATATAGGTGCACGCCAGGTTTGCTCTCTGAATCTTAATAGTGCGTTACTGTCTTACTGACCGCGTCCTACCTATCTATATTGTATATATATGTAGCTAACGATGATGATGGTGCTTGGGCATACTTGCTGCGGGTGCTGCTGCTGGTGATGTTGATGTTGTGTGTTATTGGTGGTACTGTGGGACTATATTATAGCAGTAACAGAAATTTTAGCGATGAATCTCGAATAACAGGTTTATCGTGTACCTGTTCACATATTGCCATTGTTATATAACTTACAGGTGACTTATACCATTTCTCATTTCGTCAAAATGTTAATTTTTTTTCATATTCATTTTGTGTTGTGTCTGATATCTTTATTATAAACTCAGGGTTTAAAATCTCGCCGCGGATGCTCTGCCCTTTGAAGATAACAATTAATGAATTGAAGATTACAACAAACAAAAAAAAGAAGAATTTTGACTGAACTTTTTTTGCGCAATCATGATTTATTGCTCATGTTGGATATATTTTTTTTAGATGGAAAAACTTTAAAAATAGTTTTTTGGGAAGAATCAAAAAGTTTTTTTTCGTGTTACTACATATTTTCAAATATTTTTTCTCTATTTGTGTTACTCTTTTAATAAAGGGTTATACATATGTATACTGTGGGAAAAAAATTCGCTACGTCTTTTTTTTGTTGGTCGTGGATGATTCACATTCAATAAATCAACAAAAAGCGAGCAGGTAAATGACCAATTAATGAATTGTTGCGTTTTATATATCCAGTTTTTTTTTGTTATAATATAAAATGGTTATAGTTTATCTCTAGACGATATATAGTAGTAGTAGACTTTAAGTGATGCTTTTGTGAAATTTTCTATGGAGTCTATGGAAAAATTTCATAATGAATTTTTTTAGTGAATTATTGCAGATTTTTTTTGCAATATTTTTAGCTTTTCAGTGTTAGATATGAGTATTTGTATGTTGGGGAGACACCTGGTACAAATATACCATATGTCTATTGTGCATTGAAGTAGTTCATGTGATTTTTGATGCATTTTTTGATGTTAGGGAAAACGTTGTTCTTTCTGTGAATCTATGCATTTATTTATTAAAATAGTAAAATACAAGAACATGGCCTTAAAAAAGGGATGTTTTTCGAAAAGTATTGATGATTTCACGGTTCAAAGATGAATTGCAGAGTAGGCGTCAGGGTCTTCTATGAATCATGCAATAATGGGTGAATTCAAAAACACATCATTGCAGAATTCGGCGATTGGAAGTCTGTAGCTGAATTCTGCAGTGTTGCGACAGTGATGGGGTTTTATACAGTGTCTTCCAAGCAGAAATTTTGGTAATTTGGAAGGCGTGTCAACAAGCGAGAAAAGACAATTCTAGAAGAAGGATTTTAGCGGTGGTAATTGACAGCCAAGCTGCTTTCTTGGCTCTCAATTACACTCTAATAGTCTAATCTCATCAAAACTAGTTAAGAAATGCTTAGATGAGCTTAAACTCATAAGCATAACTTGTTTGGCGTACCGTACTGGACAGTGATGTCGAAGAAGAAAAAAGGAAATTGCTCGGGCAAAGCAGCATTGGAATACTGCTCATACTTATTCGGCTACAAGGGTTTGGTTTAAAAAAGTACGAACACCAGAAATACGCGCTCATAGGATTGCTGTGATTTGCTGTCATGTACAATTCGAATACGCAACCACCAAAAGAGCTTTGGAAGCCGTATCATCATGACATTTACAAGGTCACAAAGCCTTTCAACCGCTTCAAGCTGCTCTTGCGATTCATTCGTTTTGACAATGTAAATACGCGGGCGAATCGCACTTCGCACGAATCTGCACCTCTGGGTGATCCTCAATGCTTGGAGCGCGCATATGTGCCATTAGCCCATCTGACTGTGGATGAACAATCGTTTCCGTATCGATGCCCCACGCTTCATACAGTACATTCCTTCGAAGCCGACCAAATATGGCATCAAAATATGGTGGGTTTGGGATTCGAAGAGCAATTATCCACCGAAGAGTGAGAACTATACTGATAAATTAGCTGACGCCGCCCGATATGTAGAATAAGGAAAACGAGTTGTGTGCGACAATTTCTTTACTTCTTTTGGCCTTGGCTGAAAAATTGGGAACATTGAGAATCGCAATTGTTGCAAATTGTCCGCTGCAACAAATAGTACTATTTGCTTACGACGTCGCAATTGGTAGCTAGGCACAGTTCATTTGGCAGCCGCGTACTGAACGAGCTTGAAGATCTAGCAGCAGTACATCCAACGAACTTGATACAGTTAATAAATCCAATAAACTGAATCTAAAAACAAAGCCAAGTCGTGTTTCGTGACAAGTCGTTTTAGTTGAAGAAAGTGTCGTTTCAATCGAAATAAGTCTTTCAGCACAAGGGGCTAGAGTGCAAATGCTAAGTTCATTTTATACCCCTGTATTGAAAGTCGTGATTCGACTGAAATGCAACTTTCAACTAAAATGACGACGTGTCGTGACGACTCGACTTTCAGCAGTGTTATAACTGAGGCGTTCTTCTTAGACAGTGGCGTTCTTCCAACCATGTAAGAACTTCTCAACAATATCCTAGATGTAATTTTTCAATAAACAATCCAAAGTCGACGATTTTTTTTGTCATTGGATGTATAATTCGGTGGTACGTCATGGCAATCGTTTAAATTCTTTTTTGATTCTACTCAAAATAAAACATTAAAAACCGAAAAAACAGACTTTCGGCAGCACATGCAAATCTGGTATTTATTAACAATTAATATCGACGCTGTTATTAATTTATTCTAAAAAGACTTTCTGCTACTAAAAATAAGTTAAAAAATTTAATATTGCTGAAAAGAATCTGTTCACCAACTAACAAAAAAATAGGACAAATCCCACCTTGTTTTAAATAACCAACAAAAAACTCGCCACAACAATGCAGCCAGCAAAAATTCCAAAAGCTGGTGACGATATCTTGCAAAAACGTTTTGAGAAACGATATGAGTAATGGTCTTACAGGTGATAACAGAGGAAATCATTTTAAGTAAATTTCCTCTTCCATGCCTCAATTTTGACAGTGACACATTCGGAAATTCTGTAGATAAAAAAATAGTAAAAGTTTGACGGGGTTAGTCCCAATAGTTGCGCTACTACTATACTAACAATGCCGTTGTCGGTCTATACAAATTTTTTTTGGGCAGGAACTTGTAATATTATTTAAAAAATGATTAAATCATCGCTAAGATAAAAGTGGATATACTTAACAACAAATATGGGTTGGCTTCGTGTGAGCTAAGGGAAATATCAATGTTGCAATTTTTCCTGTTGGGTTAATTCAGGTGTGGGTGTTTATTTTGCAACTGAGAGTATCTATGGGTGTTTCTTTCATTCCTTCTCTATTTAAGTAAACAAATATTTTTTTAGTTTTTAAATGCCTTAAAGCCAAAGACCCAATCATGCTTTGCGGATAAATAAATGCTTAACGATATCTTTCTTGTCGCGCTTTGTTTGAAAAAACAAAAACTAAAATAAACAATTTATGCTCTTTTGAAATGTGATTTTATGGAGTTTCTTTATTTTTTATTTTTGATATTGATTTTGATATTTAATGTGCAACAGATGTCAGTGATTAATGTTTTATGAAGCCAGATGTGTGTGCTGTTCACTTTGCAGACAGGTGCTATGGATCCAAAACAGAAATTTTAAACGACTGGAGATTTGTAATTTTGTATATGAGATTTTTTTGGGAGGTAAACAGATGTTTTTGATTAGTAATTGATATTGTTTTTGTGGCTACTCCGTAAATGGTAATGGTAATGGTGATTGCTGAAAATTGTTGCAAATTTAATACCTTGATTCTTAGATAAAGAAATAATAGCCATATGAGATGGCTTCCGAAAGAAGATAAGAAATAATGAATAAATAGATGATGGAGAAGTAAAAAACGAAGGACCATGACACCTTCGTATCTTTGCGATGGTAGTCGGCTGCCTTAGTCTGCACGTTACCAAGCCGAAATTGGTTAATAATAAAAGATCTGTTGTTACAAAAAATACAATACAAACGAGATGTTCTCTTTTAAAGTTCATCAGTTAAAATCGAGTGAACAGATATGTGTGTGTGTATAAGTAAGGGAGCAGCAACCCATATGGTAAAACATGGCGGACAACTTAGGCCTATTGTCTACATGCCCCACTAACAGAAAATATTATCGACCCCAAAAGCGAAGGCAAGAAGGTGTTTAGTTGAAGAAGACTACATAGACCTAGTAAGCAAAATGGAGAAAAACCTTCTTGTTAAGGAAACTTCCGCATGTGCGTTCTTTGACATCGAGGATGGTTTCGATAACACTGGCTATGATTCAATTTCTACCTCGATCCCCACGCAACTAAGCGGATAAATCCTATGCTTTTAGGGCATAATATTTCTTTTAACCTGAATGACTCTAACTCAAGCTTCCCTCAAGGTGGAGTCCTATATCGTTACTTTGGTCACTGATTGCCATCGGTTGTGCAGATGATATTATCATTGTCTAGAGGAAATTGACTTGACTATTACAGAGGTCATTAAAACTGCACTCCGAGAAGTTCAGAGAACTTGCACCACGGGGGCGGCCTATCAATCAATCCAAATAAGGCGTCGTGGTCCATTTTCCTAAACCTTACAAATTTCACCTAGTTCCTATTTGTATTCAGGGAACCAGAGTGTTAGACAGCCTCTGTTGATTTACCTTTTGAGCAAGCTACTGAACGCTATGTATAGGAAGAGAGAACTGCAGCTTACGCCGAATGTGAAGCTTCAACAGCCTTTCCATCTTCTTTAAAACTAAAAAGGTTAAGCTGGTCTATGCGATTTATGCAGTTCCAATTCCTTTAAAGCTGGCTTTAAAAAAACAGTCTTGACTGCCGAGAATCAACTCGAGGCACTTCTGAAAGAGTGCCAGAAGAATTACACCTCCACTCGGAGATTTGTAGGGTTGGAAAGAGGAAACTGCCTATTTAACTATGTCCCGGTCGAAGATGTTTCAGGAGAGGCTTTGGTAATAGCCGTATGGAACGGTGTTATAACTGTACTAAGAATCCAGAGGACAAGCAATTTGGAGAATCGAACCTGGAAACAGCTGGCGTGCAGGCACTTCAAAATTTCTACCTGTGTATGAGCCATCCTTCTTTTCAAAAGATCTACTTCGTTAGAGGAGTCTTTGGAGGGGAGCTAGTTGCCTCTGGTAAGGTCTGCACTCCGCAGGCTCTCAAACTGCTTTCTCCAGACAATTCTTTTGGCGCAGTTTTGCACTGTATCTAGCCACGTTAAGGCGGCTCTCAGGCCCTGATCAAGATAAATGAGTTGAATTCAAGGCGAGGACGAATTTCGGACTTGTAGATTATATCCCGAATTGACACTGAAGGAGAAAAATGCATAATTTAAAAAATCCCAAGCAGTGAGGTGCCTGTTTAGCAATTTGGAATAATAGGACTAACGCAAAGTTCCATCATCAGCAAAACTCTAAGGGGCGTTGGAGGGAATTGAGAAAGCAGATAATTTATAAAAACTAGAAAAAGATCTGGTGATAGAATTGAGCCCTGAGGGACACCTATAGAAATGGTACGGGGTTCTGATTCGACGCCATCTAATACTAAAGTAAAGTTGGGCAACATTTTTTAGGGCAAATATAAACAGGGTCAGTGGTTTTATTAACGTCAAGCTCTTTGAAAGGACACTGCACTAGGCGGAAGGGGATGTTGGTTTAACCTTAGCTGTATCGAAATGAAAAATGGTTTACGATCTGCGTATCATATTGCACACGTTATTACCAAATCTTTAATAATTATTATTATTGACGCACAATCTTCCATATAGATATAATATTATTACGAATCCAACTTCCCAAACTAAAAAAATTTCCATTCCTCCAAAAAAAGCCATATGATCAAAAAATCAACTCTATCTATTAAACTCATATATTTTCCCACTAACAAAAAACATTTTCTGTGTTTGTTATAACACACGCTTCCTATTCTAACTATCCAAAAAAAGACAACGACAAATTATTATAGAAATAAGAAACAAGATCAATAAAATCTCTTCCTTTAAAACCATATACTTTTTTTGTTAACAATAAGTTTTAAACAATAAATTTTATTTTTAGACACTTTTTTTGACAAAAATAAAAAACAAGAATTAAATACGAGGCATCTACCATCGTCATAAATAATCTTTTTCAAAAAACAAGAAAATGGACAGACAACTATCCACAATCCAAAAAGATACGGGCAAAAGCAACTATACCTTTTTTGTTTATTATTTATTAAAGTTTTAGTTTTATTATTTATTTTTATTTTTTTATTTATTTTTTGGGAGAAAACTAAGCTATAATTTCTAAAAAACAAATTCGCATTCTGCATTCCATATAGATGCTCCCAAAACTAAAAGAGTAGCTCTTGAATACGATGAATTTTATTATATTGCATGCCGAGGCGTTCAGAGCTCCCGCTAGCTTTATGTATGTCATTACAAAAACGCACAAAACGACGTTCTTTCGTTGTTGATATGGTTTAAGTCTTTTGTTTTTTCTTTATATTTTTATTTTTTTTTTTTTGTTTTAAAAAATTCGAGGGAGTTTTTGGGATTCTCTATTCGTTAAAGGTAAAGCCAGCAGCACGAGCTACAAGAGTTCTTTTAAAGAAAACGAAATAATAAAAATAAAAATCCAAAGATATACCCTCTACCAAATTGCGATGAATCAACTCTCTCTGTTTTGGACCACCATATTTAAAAATAAAAAAAATAAAAGGTAGTAGTAACAAAACTTCGCCGGCAAAATGATTCCCTTTTGATCTGAATATGCTTTTCGCCTTCAGTATACTTCTATATACATATATATGTTAATGCATTCCACTTTTGGAAGATGATCAGACGAGGATTTGAGAGAGTGTATACTTTTGTTTTAGTCTTATTGAAATTCCTTACTCAAGTCAAGTCAAGTCAAGAGGCCAGTGGCAGCTTAAATATTGCAAACATAAAAGGGAAGAAGGATATAACGAGCGGTAATTTAGCACGAGGAGATCTGTGAGGTGAGGTAACAGGCATCAACCAACAACAGAAGTATAAATAAAAAAAAAGTAGCAGAAATAAGAATAAATATTCTACAGAAAAAGTGTTGACTTAGATTGAAATAATAATAATAAAAAAATTTGAAAGCGGACCAATGGTTTTTTGTAAAGGTCCCTCAATAAATCTGGTTGGTTGTAAAAATAAAATAAACTAAGAAAAATTTTGTGAAGACAAATTTAATCAAAAATCGGATTTGTATTTTTTTTCTGTTCGTGTTTCTGTAGCCAGAGTAGAACTTTCTTTAACGTGTGTGGAAGAGACTATTGAACAACTTTTCGTTGGAGTTACTGCAGCATGATCTAGCACTCTCAATTGTCTTTTGTGATAGCTATATTCTGCAATCATCTAATTTGGATATATATGTACATGGGTCATCTACTCAACATAGAATCTATTTCATCAATACTCTCTCTCCGAGGAAGGAGAAGTGTGGTTTGAGATTTCAACCTGAGTGACGTGATATGGAGTTGTGTAGATGAGGATGATTCTTTGCTTCCGAGATTTCTTTTAATGGCGGTATATCAGGTCTAGATTTAGCTCAGATAAGTACGATAGGAACCTTTTTTAGAAGATTTCTGGATCTAGTATTTATATCTGATAACCTTTCTGTTGAAATCAACGAATCTTCTTTTCCACTTCTTAAATGTGATTTAACTAACTCCGCCGTAGTTTGGTCCCAAATCCAGGGTGTGAAAGGAGGACGGTGGTCGACCTGCCGAATTGACCAGAATTGGAAAACCGAAGAAACTAGCCAAGAAACCGCAAGGATGCACGAACTAACTATTCACGAAATTATGCTACTGCTTCAGTTGCTGCGCTATCGAAATTACAACTTAACGATCATCCCGCCAAGAATCGACGAAACGATGACGCTTTACTATTCCGGTGGTGAGAGAAGAGAGGCCGGCGTCAGCTTTATGGTCGATCGACGAGCTGTCAACAGCGTTAGCGCATTCCAACCGACATCCGAGTGTTTGGCGGTTATAACCATCGGTGGAACGATCAAGACTCATATCGTATCAGTTTGTACGCCAACCGAGACCGGCAAACAAATTTCACGATCAACTTTAACAGACGCTGGATATGATACCCCGAACCGAATTAATAATACTCGAGGGGGACTGAATGCACATTCAGGAGCAGATCGAACCATCTGGGAAGGAACGATAGGCAAATTCGGACACGGGGTAATTAACGACAATGGCATATACCTGCTTTCATTGGCTTCAACACCCCTTTGAACCCTTAACCTATTCCCCTCCGTACTAAGTTTGCTGCTAGACATTGCACCATGACGTGACAAACCACATGACGGACTGGTAGTACAAAGGATACTCTGAGGAAGAATTCCTGAGCGTCAAACAACTTGATCGTTGGCAACAGCATTTTCCGCCATTCAATCAAAAACCAACTCACCTGGTGAAATCCACCCGGCAAAGAATCGACGATGTTAGACTACGTTTTGATCAACGCAAGATTGTGATCGACGCTCAAAGACGTATGTACGTGCAATGCGTGGGTCCGATTACGGATCGGATCATTATCTTGACGCATGAAACACGTCGATTTCAAGCAATACCAACGATAGAACAAAGAAGTTCGACAGAAAATGAAATCGAAACGAGAAGCCTAATGGAATAACGTTGCAGCCGACTTGGAAGAAGCGGCGTCGGGGCACGAGTATTGGAAGCTGTATCAGACAATCCGGCGGTTAGGCGGCAAAACAACATCAACAAACGACAACATCAAAAAATCGGATGGATCTTTCGTGACCTTTTCTCATTAGCGCCTGCAGCGGCATAGAGAATTCTTCCACCAACTGTACAACCACATCCGCCACAAGGTCCAAACCGCCAATTATCGAACAGCCGACAAATCGGTTTCTCGATTCCGAACCGACAATTATTCGAAGCGACTTATCCGAGAAGTTCGCGATTCAAACGGGTGTCCGACATAGAGACGACGCTGCACCACTTCTCGTCAACTTTGTGATCGACGCAGACGTCCGGTAGCTTGAGGTCTTCCAAATGCAATGCTTGAGGAAGATTTTTGGTGTCTCATTACGCGATCACCTTCGAGACGATACAGTGAGACAAAGATGCGATCAGTAGTCACTGATCGAAGAAGAAATACAAAAGCGTTGACTACGGGGCGGTTTGGACATGTTGGCCGAATGGATGATAGCCGCTTGTCACGAAAACTTCTCTGTCGAGACCGTCTGGCAGACTGGAGAATTCAGCGGAAGAAAACCTGGCTGGAGCATATTGAAGGCGATCTCAAGAGTCAACGATTATCAGTAGTCGAGGCTCGAGACGTCGCCAAAAACCGGCAAGAATGGAAACGAATTGTGAGTAGAGTTCGAGACCCAGCGGCACCGACAGCAGCGAATCCGTTGCGGGGACATCGCGCTCGGACCGCCACCTCAAAGACGGATCAAAGACGGTGATGTTGAATTGAATTTTTCCTAAAATATTACAACTTAATTTTAATTGAAATAAGTTTTTATAAGCTATAAGTTTTCTAGTCTGTAAGATTGTAATCAGTAGACTAAAAAAATATTCAAGCAATTTTTTGATTATACAACAACAACAAAAAAAATTACCTTAATAATAATTGTACTAACAATAATAATAAAAAATATACACTGCGTATTAAGCCGGTTGAGTAAGAAGAAGAAGAGAAAAAAACACCGAAGATCGGCGCTGGTGTGGCCAAGCAGTCTTACCCAGTTATGGATGAAAGCTTGGTCACAACTTTAAAAACACACACTAAAAACCATTCAAAATGTAAGAAGACAACAAAAACACCAAAAACAACACACCGAAATAGAAGAGTTACAACAAAAGATACAAGCTTTTGTTGAATATTTGGAAACGAAGTGGAACTAAAAATCACAAAAAAAAAAAATGAATTTATTTACTCAGTCCAAAAAATATACGGGGGATCATCTTCACACAACTTTTGTCACCTTGTTGTTGTTTCAAGTCTTTTTTTTTTCTTAGTTTTTTTTTATTTTTTTAATTTAACCAGGTACAAAAAGAGTCACTCTCAGGTGTTTCGTGTGGAGGTAATTTTTTTTAACTCTGCTGCTGCCTGCTGGTGCTGCTTTTGCTCGCGGTGTTGATGTTGTTGTTGCTGTTGTTATTGGTGGCTGTCGTGTATTATATATATATTTTTTTTCTTTCTTAATATTTTCTTAAAGAAATCTACAAGTGTACGATTCGACCGGACGGTTCGCCATTTACCTATAGCCCCATACCTGAGAGTGAAGCGCTCTTTTTGGTTCCCCAGCAGCAAAAGCTTTGCTATAGGCATTTGAATCGGCAGCGCTTTCAGTTCCATTTAAGATACGCGCTCGAAAAGGTTTAAAACAAAAATCTTGGCGCTAAAAAAAAATTCGTGTTTTATATATTATATATTTTTGGTTTTTTTACAGAAACACTTTTTTTAAATAAAAATAAAAATTCGGTTTAGTTTACAAACAACAACAACAAATACTATTATTCTCGTACGTTTCCATTATAATTAAAAATAATAATAATAAGTGCTAAATTATTTTATGGTACAACAATCGCCGTCACCACCACACCACAATACCAAAAAAAAAACATAGTGTAAATCTCCTCCTCCAAACAACAAAAAAATTAATCAATTTCCATTTCCTCGTTGAGGTAAAAAAAAGTGAAAAAATTTGTGTTAAAACAAATCGAAAAAAAAAGTTAAATATAGTTTAAAAAATTGAAAATTTCCAAGTGTGGTTTTTGTTGGTTTTAAAAATAATAACAACAATAATAATAATAATCAAAAAAAATTAATTTACCGCGAAGAATCCAAACTCCAAATAACAACAGAGTGAAATTTCCTAAGTAAATTTTTGTATTCACCACATCTACTACTACTACTGGTGATGATTATGATGATGATGATATTACCTATGGGTTTTAAGTAGTTAATTCACTTAATAGTAATAATCATCGTCACATTTAAATCTGATAACAAAACTTGCTGACATTTAAATCAGCTTTGGTTACACTACTCTAGCCACGGCGGCGGTAGGCAAAAGTGTTGTGTTTATCCTCAAAAAAAGAAACTAGCAACAATAATATACTACCAAACAATAATAGCAGTAGTAATAATAATAATGAGAAAGAAATAGTGTGTTTATTCAATTTGTTAATAATTTTGTTGTGATAATTTGTTTTAATTCACACTTGTTTTTTCCCTGATTTAAAAAATACTACTATCACACAAACAGACTTTCAAAAAAGAAGAGTTTGTGCAGATCTAAAAATATAATACCCTTGAGTACACTAACTACACTAAACAAAAAATACGACACTATATTTTCTTTATTTTAAAAAAGTCTGTTTATAAAATGTTAACTTAAAAGAAAAAAGTTATAAAAATGAAAGTTATTATTATTCTTATAATTTTTTTTGTAAACCTTGAAAACTCATGCTTTTTCGGCAAGAAAACGCACACAGATTGAGACACAAAATCGCTATGATTATTAAAGAAAGTAATTCAGGTATCAACAACAACAAAAATGTTAGTGTTTATGCACTTTTTAAAATGGTTAGGTTATAATGGTTTATACACTTTTTTTTTTAAAATGGTTAGTGAGTTTTGAATGCAGATTTCTATCTTATTTGGTTCGGTTATGGGTAGGTGGGTGTACAGCAAACAGGTGAAAATTTAATTGCATATTTCCTTCGATTTTTTTTTGTTGTAGTCATTCTGAAATGCAATTTCTCAACTGATATTTTTTGTAGTCATGATGATTGTTATTTATTAAAACTAGTCTTTCATATCGGGTATTTAATATGAAAAAAAAGTTATTTATGAATTAGAATAAAGTTTGGTAGAGGTATAGGTCAAGAGACAGTAGAGGTCTTTCTTCGACTATATTTTTAGTAAAAAAAATTTTGGCTTTTAAAATAAACGAATACACTTTTTTCTGGCATTTTGTAATACATTCAATAAAGTGTTTCAATTTAAGTATTTCCGCAGATTTCGAATCATTCTGCACAAAAATAGTATTGGTTAATCTTGTTCTATTTTTTTCCAAATCTCTTAAAAAAACTCACACTATGTAATTAAAAAAATCCTTCTTACCAACAACCAATACATTTTATTGATGATGTTGTATTATGTTTTTTAACATTTTATTTTAATTTCCCACTCGTCATACACAAAATTAGGTAGTAAACAAAATCTTCATCTTGAATATAGACGACATAAAAGTAAGTGTGTGATTCTCTTTTAAAATTACTGAAATCTTTTACCTACAATAAAATTATTTTTAAATTAGTAAAAGAGAAATTTATAAAGTAATTGAATGGTATAAATTTCATGTTGTCAATCTGGAATAAGATCTAAATCTACTAATAGAAGCTTCTAAAGTATCTACTTAACTTTTCTAATTACGCTTATAGAGTTATAAAATGTTATCTTGAAAGCCGAAGATGGGTAGGTTTGGAGCAAAACATTCCCAACTTTGACAAGGTTTTCCTTGGGGTTCCATAAGGATCTATGCTTGGGCCCTTATTATTTTCAATATTTATAAAGTGATCTGATCAGTTTTGTGCTAGCTCTTTTTTTTTAGTAACACCACTAATATTGTAAAGGTATTTTATTTATGAAAATTGACTTGACGAATAGGTTAAAATGAGCTGTTAAATGTCTGAATCCATCTAATTCGAATGCATTATTTATTTATGAAAACTAAACTTGACTTGTCTGTAAGGTGTAAGCAATTTGGAGTAATTTTTAAGCACATTTCAACGTGAAGTAATAATATTAACACACTCATACCTCGACTAACACGGTTACGAATGCTTTTTTTAAAAAGCCGTGTAGTGGACAACCGTGTAAAACAAGACATATTTATAAGAGATTGAAAGATATTTCCAACTAAACTGCGGATCGGGTATATTATTATTATTTTGTAGCATATAGTCCTTGGTGGAGCTTTGCTTCTTCAACAATTTTCTTCCAAGGTCATGCATCGTGTGGCCGACGCTCGAACTATGAGTGTCCAATGTTAAGCGTCCAACGTTCGTATTTGAACACGTTCGGGCTGACCCAATCGTTGGAAGCCAACATTCCAATGAAACGTTCACCGCATCGTGAAGAGCCGGCTTCACATACTTACGAGGTCCAGGTTTTACATCGTTATACTAGGGCAGTTTGATATTTCTTACCGTCCAGCCATTTCTTTAGGTTTGGAAACAGGCAATAGTGTCAGGGGGTAAATCGAAAGAATATGCTGGAAGGAGTAGCATGCAAAATATGTATGTGTTCAGTCGAGATGCCTACAACATCAGCTATCTCGCATATGTACTTTCATTTTCCGATTCCAAATATCATTCCATGGATTTTATCGACGATTCTTCGTTGTCCTTTTTAATATCCTCAGGTGATGTTGAGCGACCTATGAATATTGCTGAGATTTCATGGGCAAGGCCGGGATTTTCTGTGAAGAGCTTAGTGATTTCCTCTTTGCTCTTTCCATGTATCGCCGAGGTGATGTCGCATCCGGAGTAGCTATGTAAGAACAGTACCGTCTTGACAAATGGAAAGTGTTGAAGCTGTCGGACCGAAAACAATTTGGTCTCCACCTTCCCACGGTTTGGCTTCATAAAGTACATGTTGATAGATGGTGTTGCCAAACCAATGAAAAGAACTATTAGGTCCACATCCTTCCAAACTATTGCTACCCTTGGATGTACAGCTTTATCCAAACCGCACCTTACAATAGTGCCATCACTATTCCCTGTAGCAACAGTCCCTGTTGCTGTCATTTTCTGCGTGAGCAAGTGGATCAGTCTGGTCTTGTTCCATACATTAGAAAGTCATATGTCATATGTTGACAGCGACATGTGCGAATTCAACTTTGGAAAAGGAGATGGTCATTGTATCATTCGTAAATCTTAGCACGATTTCGTGAAACTCTCTTTTGCCCGGATACCAAGGAATCAACACCCCAGCGAACTTCTCCAATGATATGGAAATGGCAGTGATATTAATTTTGCGTAAGTAAGAGGAAGTCATAAACTTAATGAGTGTACGTCAAAGGATACCACAGACGCGACCTATTCATATCTAAAACCATTCCATCGACAATCTTTCAACATTGCGCTCGATAGCCTAATTAAAAGCTATCGACAATGCAGTATAAAGTTCTTTATGAGCTCTAGTATGCAACATAAAACAATTAAACCTATCTCAGGAATGAGAATTTATAAAATATTTTATGTAGTAGGATCTATTTCTGAAAAGACCACCCTTAGTAGTAATGAATTCCGTCATAATGTGGTCACCTCTACAACTCTGATCTAGTTGACCAGGTGGACACTTTCATAATTTATTTAAATAATTCAATTTAGAATATTTTGTTGTATGTATATCTGCATGTCATTTAATTATCAACTCAGATAAGCAAGTGATAATTACCTTGCAATATCATTGAAGAGGTTAAACGATTTCTCACACTTCAAGTATGAGGTTTGTTTCTGAATGAAGTTGCAGCAACTCAGCACTTTGTGTACTAGTTTACAATACACTGACTATAAATTAGGTTTTTAGTAACTCATCAATTTCATCTGGTGTCCACAAAATATAACATAGCAACGCATGTGCACCTAGGAATTTTGGATAATTCTTGAAGATAGATTTTAAGATGTCATCTTCAAATTTAACCACTTAAAGATCTGACAGGCAGATCAGAATAATAACATTTAATATTTGGAGTTCCTAGTGGTTTTTTGCTGTTTGGTTTAGTTTAGTTTAAGGCTCATGCTAAAAGAGTACGAAAATCCTGAAATTATTCGATTTAATAAATTTTTACTAAAACGATTTTAAAATAAAATATGCAAATTCAAATCTCAAGCATATACAATACATATTATAGTACATACTTTCAAAAGATCTTTTCATGAGCAAACCACATAATTATGTTACCGATCGTTTATGTTTTAGCATCTTGAGTGTCAAGTTTATGAACACTAACCCAAGACTGAATTTTATGTCCAGACATGGTTGATAATAGATGACAGATAATGAGCTTTTTGTTCAGATACATTTTATGATAGAGTGAAATGTGACAGTTTATTGAAAATATAAATTAGCATATATATATATATCAATTGTATACTATTGAGGTTGCTAGTACAGTATAGTTTTATCCAGTAATAATAAAGTTGGGTTTGTAAAATGTGGGTGGTATGCAGACCAAACCAAAGGGTGTAACGAAGACAATCCTGCCTGCTATGCTATCAAAGAAAGAAGGACCAATGACGCCTTTAACCAAAATTGGGTAACAAAGGGAATCACTTTGTTGGGTGTACATTGGCATCTGTTGAATCACTGTCTGACTTTCTTAGTCTAATTCAACAACTTTGCTGTTCTTTGATTGAAGCGATCGAGTTAAAAATGCACCTCATTGCTGAAAATGATTTTCAGGTAGAAATCGCCATATGCATTTCTCAATCACCTGGTCGATCGCCTGGTTTCAGTTTTTCCGCTAATTGAAAGTTGCATGCACAAAACTGTGACCCTTAGCTAAAAATTCCCTGCATATTATTATTTCATATGCCCCATTTCTTGAGACCGATGACGAATCATCGATGTTTTTAACTGTTGCTCAACACTTTCTCTATTATCTGCGGCGATTTTCGCACTGGAACATAGAAAGCCTTCCGTTACACTTCTCTTTTGACCATAAGATCACAAGGCGATGGCGAACCAGTCTAAACAAAATTAGCGAGCACGTACGGCTTTTTACTGCGAAATTCCATGTTGTTGAATATGCCACAAATGGGGTAAAATTTAAATCATACACACGTAATTTTAGGACATGCGTGAGATACGAGAAAATAATAAATTCTTTAATTTTAAGTAGTTTATTTTTTTATTTTAAAACTGGGCTCATCATTCGATGTGATGAAAATACTCACAACTCGGTTTGAGACAGCTCAGACACAAATGTAAGATGTGAATTGCTTTTGACCTTTTACTCTAAAATAATCTCTTGCTGTGCAACAGTGGAATGAACCTGCATTCGTTACAAGGGTAAGACAAGAAGTCTTGGACATTAAGGGCTTCGCTTCAATAAGGTCAAACGGTCTAACTTAAGCGTCTAAGGAAGTTCAAGTACGAGCTGCGCAAGTCAAAGAAGGACTCCTGGAAGACCTTTTGTGAGACAATAGAAGGTTTTTCGGACACCACAAGACTTAGAAAAGTTCTCTCTAAAAGCCCAATGTGCGAAGAAATGCTGCAACAAGCAGACGGTACATGGACCACAATAAGTAAGGGGTCATTGAAACTCCTGCTCGATACCTCTTGATACATTCGCAGGAAAACGGTTTTTGGAGTCCAACTAGTGAATATAATTTAGGTACCATTGACGGACTGATAAACTAGGATTTGCTCCTTTAAGCCTTATAAAACATCTGGATCGGTGATCGGTTATCCTATTGAAATTTAGAAGGTCGGCGGCTTGCGGCCATATATAGGAATACCCTGCGCCTAAGCTACATTCCAACGTCCTGGGGGTAGCGAAGGCGGCTTTCCGAAAGCGGGTAAAATCTCCTACCACAATCCAGAGGACTTGAGACATCGTTTCTCCTCAAGATCCTCGAAAGACTTGTGGAGATTCATATTAAGCAAAGCATTAACAGAAAACTGCTTTCTCCTTCGCAGCAGGCCTACACAAAAAGTAAATCGGGAGACACTGCTCTCCACTCCCTGGTAGCGATAATTGAAAAATTGGTTGAATTCAGGGAGTTAACTTTGGCTGTTTTCTTAGATATTGAATGTTGAATCTTCTACGGTCGCGGGGGCACTCCAGCATCTAGGTATTGACGGATGCTCCAGGTTCTTTATTGATCGGCTGCTGAAGTGCAAAGTCATAAAGTTTGGTCTTTCGGAAAAGGTCAGACGCAGGGTGGGATCCTATCGCCGGGCTACTGGGCTACTATAAAGGGTCTAGACTTTTACCTAGCTAAAACTAAAGTAGTGCTCTTTACAAGGAGGCATGGACTTCCCGAATTTCCTTCTCTAAGACTCTGCAATGAAAGACTGAAACTTAAAGAGGATGCGAAAATTCTAGGTCTCATACTGGATAAGAAACTTACGTGGAGGCCGAATCTTTTGGAGAGAGCAGGTCTCTTCTTATGTCAAAGAACGATCGGAGTGAATTGGGGTCTTAAACCCCGCATCGTCCACTGGTTGTATACAGCTTATGCAGCCGTAATCAGACCTGTACTTATGCATATCGGGATGGTGGACTGCATTACAGAAGGTTACTTATCATAAGATACTGGAAAGGGTCCATAGAACAGCTAAGCTCTTTATTAGTGGTGCAATGAGAAGCACCCCAAAAGCTGCGTTGGGTGTCTTATTGCATCTTATTCTTTTGCACATATGTACTTGCTGAGCAGTTATGGACCGTCGGACAGTTTTGGTTTGCTTGATGGCGTCAATAAAAATGTTTTGATACATATGTAGAAATTATGAAAGGAAAGTTGATCTACTTTAAGGGTAATTGTTCAATTAGGGAATTTGTTTGTTAAGTTGTACTGATTAAGTGTAGGAATTTGTAAGGAATAATATTATAATCATCTAAGGAAATAGTTAAATTATGTTTTTAACGTGTATCTACTATAATCAAACCATGAATTCCCATCCGTCTACTTCAACTTCCCGATAGCCTTTCAAAAATACCTACTAATTCCCTCATATACATAATAACACTTAACAATAATCATAATTTATGCTTCGTCACCATAAGTCAAGACTCCATACACACTTCATCCAGCCGAAAAAAAATTACATACATCAAGTACTATTACATAGCATTCCATACGCACCAATTTTCATCTAAATAAAAGTAAAAGTCCAATCAATTAAACACCGGCTCTCAATGATTCTCACCGCAGGACAAAGTAAATAAAGTCTCACACTCATCATCATACCAGCAATAACAACAACAACAACATAGCAAAACATATAATGATAATAATTATTAATGAATGATGTGTGTGGTATCCAAAATGTGGGGAATTACACCTTAAAGAGAGGAGGCCCGCGGGGCGAGATATTGGCTCTAATCGACCAATCAAGATTGCCTTAAAGATTGTTACCTTTTGAGGTAACTTTCATAACTTTTGTTGCCTGTAAACATAAGATTTTTGAGGCTGAAGCGAAATAATATTGTGTGAGGAGCATTAATCTTTATTTTTGGAAAAGAATCGTTGTAGGCCGGATATTTCCAAAATCCAAAAAAAAAAAATAAAAATTGTGTTTATAGAAAAAAAGGTGCAGAAAAATCGTAAATTTTTTTTTGATTGTTTATTTTTGAATTTTTTGGATGAACATCTGCGCACGCAGCTTCAAAAATGAACACGAACAACTTGCCAAATACCAAATTTGGCAGGGATGTTAACATTTTTATTTTATTTATTATTATTTTGTTAATATTTTTTTTTTATTATTTCATCAGAAGATTAATGCATCCTCAATTAAGGTAACAGCAATGCGATATTATGCTTCATATATACATACATACTACAAGAGATACGGCCGACGACCAAGTGTTGTGGCTATCAATCAGCAGTGATTAAATATTCATATGTCATGTTATGAATTAATGAAATTCCTGTTTTGTCTAAAAAAAAACACAGAAACATTGTTGGTGCTAACCTTGACCATTCTGCATCATCACCTTTTCTGTGTGTTTTTAAATATACACACAATATATATATTTTTTTAAATATTTTATTTATATTTTTAAAAGCCGCTGAAAAATGTAAATAAACGTATGGCCACTAAAAATTCGTGAAAAATTATTATTGTGTATCTTTTGTGAATTTTTTTTTTGTTGCTAGTTTTACCTAGCGGTTTAGTCTTATGATGCAAATTGTTTCTGGCAATGTTGGCGGCATTACTATTCAACATTTTCTCAATGTAAATATTATGTGGCATTAACCTTAGTTACATTTGCTTAAATAATATACTAAGCATAATTTTTTAATGGCCTTTCTCTCACAATAATATATTAAATGAAGCGTCAATAGCATAGAGACATAAAGGTCAGATATGGGTGTATGTATATGTATATGGTTAACAGTTATTATTATTCTTATTATTATTTTTATTAAAATTTATTTTATCGAGAAGTGAGGATTTTTTTCTTAAAAAAACTGCACAGTATTTTTTTTAGAAATAGTAAAGGGAAAACTGTTATTTATTAGAACGTAGGGGTCGTCCATTACTTACGTGAGGCGTTTAGAGAGGGGAGGGGGTCAAGTCAAATCTCACGTGGGGAGGGGGGGTCTCTCTCGGCAAATATCATGTTTAAAATTGCGAAAAAATTGGGTTAAATTAGGTAAAACATGTTTCTCCACTAAAGACCCCCATTCACTTACAAGCCGCCGGCAGGCAGTGGCCTGTCAGACCAGGTCGGCCGGCACGACTAAGCTTGACTCAGTCTAACTGAGGGATGATACTTCAGGTATCGGCCTGACAGGCCGTGGCATGCAGCATAAGTCAAGATTCCCTACAGACACACAGGCGAAAACGACTGCTTAACATAGCAGGTTATTAATTCAAGTGCAAAAATGTTTATGGCCTCAACGAAAGCATCAAGGCGGCTCCAGACTCACGTCGTGAGCACCCGCGAACAAGGGCGAGCGCGAGTGTCGATGGATTTCGCGCCTAGTTCGCGCCTTGCTTTCCGTTCCTAGTGGATACGGCATGAATTCTTGCCGTCAATTCACGGCTCGAGAGTCGATAGAAGTTCCGATCTTCAGGCACGAATTGACGATAAATGCGATTTTTGTCAGCTTTCTTGAACTACAGGCCCCATACAGTTGGCGGCCGGTGAGTGTATGGTGATACTTGGCCTCAAGGCGAAAACTTTCAGGCCACGACCTGCCGGTGACCTGTGAGTAAATTGGGGCTTTAAGATATGGGTAAATCCAACACAAAAAATTTTACTCGATTGTTTAGCCTCCATCGGCTAGCCAAACACGCGACTCGTCGATTGTTGCAGAGTACGAGCCAAGTAACACTGACCCGCGAAAAGGCCCTTATAATGTAGTTGTACAAGAAGGCACACGCCCAATTTTAGCTTGTTGAGCGATTGCTCACGTTTTGGTAGTTGTGTGTCCACTACAAGCGAAAAAGCGAGTGGAATAGAGGAGGGCAAGAACCCCAAATTATCCCCACACCCCCCCCCCCATTTTTACACGCCTTTCACTTCGAATTTGACACTCAACTGACCCAGATTTCACTACGGTTACGTCACGGATTTTATACGCGAGGGTCTTTCTTGCAGTTCTATATTCTAAGGAAAGGCCCGCCTTATTGTGGTTACGACCGTAAATACGTTTTTTTAGGGTAAATACTAGAGATTTTTTAAAATTTGAAAAATCTCAGGTGAGATTAGAGGGGGTTGGGCCAAATCTCACGAAATCTCGCCAAAGGAGAAGGGGGGTCGAAAAATCGCAAAAATCACCTCACGTAATTTATGGACGACCCCTTAATATCGTATATATGCATAAAAGTTCCATTTGGCCAGATGATTTGTGTGCTTCTTTTCAAACAAAAAAAAGCGCATATATTTGCTTTAACCAAATGAATTTCAATAGATAATCAAAAAAAAATAAATAAAAATATAATAGAATACATTTTTTTTAAGTCATTAATTCTGCATGTTTTTTAAGGTTGCATTTTTAATTGTCATTATCTTCCTTTAATTTCACCATGACAAAAAGAAGAAGAAGGTAACAAGCGTGCATTTTACGAGTCTAAATCATTACATATCAATAATGCATCTCTAACACACTCTTGTGTGAAAATTTATCCTCATATTGTATTTTAAATTTTTAAATTATGCAAAAAGTTTTATAGTTAATGGAAAATGAATAATGTTCTCTGGAACAAACACATACACATATAATTACACGATAAAAAAATCATCTTTTTTAATAGGTTTTTCTCTAGATCGTAAATAGTGTCGTAGTAAATCACTAAAACAGAAATATTTAAAACAGGCACACGAGTAATATTTATTTTTAAAGAGGTATTAACTCGGTTGTTTATTTTTTTGATATTCTATTGAAATTTTATGTAAATATCTTTTTTATTGTGGGGATTTTTGTAGAAGTCTTTTTTGATTTCTTTCACATTGGACATTTTGCAGTCTAATATGTTATTCTAGAATCTACTAGATTGATTTCATTTTTGCAAGGATTTTACGGTTAATCAACTAAATGGTATCAAGAGTCTGAACTAACTTAGCATAATGTGCGGGCGTGTACTGTTGCAAGACATTTAATAATGCGCCCATTTAAAATTCAAGACTCAAAGTTTAAATAAAAAATAAAAAAGAAAATAAGTTAAGGTGTCATCAACACCCGGACTGGATTCGACCCACACACAGCACAAGAAGTTCTTTACTCCTTTCACGTTCGGATCTCAGCTCTGCCAGCGTCATAGCTTTTATAGCCTGCGCCAAAACAAAGGGGAATACCAAAAACTCGTTTTCTCCATGCGCCATGAAGGTCTCTATTCCCCACCACGAAAATAGATTCGAAATGAAAAGTGCGCCCCGTCACTACCTTCGTTTAAAAACCCAAATAACCTGTTAATTTATATTCTCATTGGCAATTCAATCAGTCTTACTGCGGCTTTTGTCAAGGTCAGATGCTATGGTAGAGTGTCGTTGCCCGTAAGAAAATTTCAACGGGGAAATTACAATGGACGTTCGCTTGTATTTTATCTATACACGAAATTTTAATGTTTGTGGAATTGTCATTTCCCCGCCTACGCGTAAAATTCCCAATTGTTTTGGCGTACCCCATATCGGTTAATTGATGGAAATATCCTTGCTTTAGGGGACGTAACCCTGAAGCAAGTACTTTCCGTTAACTCCATGGTTAATTACAATGGCATTTACCAAGACTTCCCGTAAGCTAATTTATTCTTTTTCCGTCCTTCTAGCTAGGCTTACTACTAGACATTTTTTAAAGCCCCAATTTTGTTCCGTTTAGTATAGAAGAGTGTGAGCTCACCGTTTTTCGTTTAGACTATTCCGTTCATGCCTGTAGCACTTTTACTCAGGTGTACCGTGGCTGCACTTTGACGTTGGGCGTGCCTGTTTCAGGCTAAGAACGGGTGAATCTGATTTTTATTCGGGATAGGATATAAATTCAAATCTATAAAAGCCCGTTTACATCCCAAACGTAAATTGGAGCCCTTTTATCGCACAGGAATATTGTATGTTCTTTCTCTCTATCTGGTTCCACGTTCGTGCTAGAAAAGCATACAAATTTCTGTGCTATAAAAGAGCTCCAATTTGCGTTTTTTCCGGCTTTAATTAAGAGTTTAGGGATGTTTAAAGCCCTTAATTGAAACAGCAAAATACATAAAATGTGTAAAGCCTTTATATGGAAAATATCCATGCCTGAGATAAGCTTGCAGTTAGCTTGAAGTAAAGCCAAAGCGCTCCTTGTCTCTCAAAACTGTCAGAGAACTGACAGTGTTGCAAGACATTCGGAGCCGTAGCTTCCATGTTGAAAAATGAACGTGTCAATGAGACGTGCATAAAAAGTTATCTATTGGTCCGATATTTTGTATACCTACTCATAGTAATATGGTAAAATGATTTTTTACGAATTTGGACGTGATTTTTTTTTATAAATGGAGCAACAAAAAAGTTCCCCTAGATTCCGGTCGCCTTTTGTACTCCTCAGGTAAAACAGAACACTTTTTATATGCTATTCTACGTTTCACAGTGCAGTCGTTCAAAACGCCAATACACTACTAAGGCCTGGTAGTGAATTTGCGTGCGCTTCAAAACGCTCAATCTATACTTGGGCTAAAACTAGAAGGAATCGAGACAATTCTTTCAAATTTGGTGTCGCGGTGAATGGGGTTTTCGCGGTGCATGTTTTTTGGAAAACTCAACGGATTCGTATTCAGCAACCTCGAAAACTCTCAAGCGTTGCCTGGTGGCTGGTCGCTTAGATTTCACGGTTCGAACAGGGGCACGTCGAACAAGAAACCTCTGCTGCTCGCTATTGCGGAATACTCAAAGAGAATATGAAAAGCAGACTCATATTCCTTAAGGCAAAGTCTACAGACGGAGTTCTCCACCCGGCTTATCTTCCATAAGTGATAGTTTAGAGCAGAGTCCGGCAGTCAAGCCAACAAGTGCTCTGACATCCTGTCTACTGCCCTTCTATCGAGTCAATGCATTGAGCCGTGTATCATAACCGTTGAACTAATGAAATTCGTTAGCTAAGTTTACCAATCTAGCTTAATATTAGATGACAAATATACCCTAACTGGTAAAAAAATCGTCAAAATAAATCTAGATGGTCAAACAGTGGCTCATTGGCATTAAACGTACCAAACTTACAGAACAACAGCAGATCAGTTGCTGGACTAGATCATGAGTTTTTCAACTTAATTTCACACAAGAACAGTACAATCTTATCTTGGATGCAACAGTCCTCAAATTTCACATGCTATCTTCTGTCATTTTTAAATTTCCTACACAAAATCCTAATTATCATGAAAATCATGCGATGCCAAAATGTCTATTTTATTTCTTCTTCAAATTCATTCAAGTCTTGAGACGAACGCCAACAATTTAACGATAAAAAATTAGTTTTACAAGCAACGTGTTGTTATGAAATTTAATTAGAAATTTAGTGAAAGAAAATAATCGTTTTCCATGAGAATCGTGCAAATATTTATTGGACATTGTATACGATATTTAATTGCAAAGTATTTACATGAAACTATAGTAAAATTGTTAGATGGTTTGTTATAAATTATATATTTTTATAAGACTAGGAAAAAGTGTCCTAAAAATTGTGACAGTGTCACAAAATTGTCTTTAGAGATAACATTTTATTTTAATAAAGACAAAACATTATGTTTTTTGCATGCAAAAAAACACGTAATCGCAGCTCAATTCATGTAGGTACCTATCCACCTCCTTGAGTCTATACAAAACTACTATACAAAAAAGGTTTCTAAAAACCATTAACAACAAGTCCCAAATCAATAAATAAATACACTTCCTGAAAAACACTACACAAATATTGACTATCATTAAAAAAAAGCAAAATTTCCATTTTGTCTACCGGCAGAGGTTTCTTCTTCTAAGCACAAGAAACCAGCAGCAATCATTCAAACCTAACAAAAAAACAGAAGGTACGACCGAAGCCACAACCACCAACCGACTACCAATATATAAAATTAACAAATATCCTGGCTAAGATTATTAATCATGTTTTGTTGCATCTCATCGATATTTATGAGCTTTCAAGTAAAACTAACTTCTGCAGAAGCATCATACTATCATCATCTGCCGAACCAATGGAACATCCACCGCACAGTAAAATATCTTTCAAGTCACACCAACCACACCGCAACATAAACTCTCTTTGAAATATATATAGAGAGATATGAAAAATAGTGAAAACGTTTTTGTTGTTGTTGTTGTCGAACGTTGTTGAAAATTAATTTTGTTTAGTTTTCTTCATTTATTTACAACATTTTCACAAAAGAAAGTCTTTATTTATTTTATTATAACTAAAAGTTAAACGATACAACAACAAAAACTAATAAAGAAAACAAGAAACAATAAAAATTTACGTGACTTACTACTTAAATAAAAATAAAACTATGGAAGTTATTGGTTGGTGATGATGATGATGTAGCGCAAAACTAGACGGAATATTTCTTCGTGCAACTGCAAAAAAGTTTGACATAACCAGTGCAAAGATTACTTGCAAACTCATGATTCTGAGTAAATCCGACTAGGAGTAGTATGCTAATTAATATGTGTCTCAATGGAGGCCCAACTATAATTAATATTAATTAAAAAATTGAACAAGTAGTTGAACTTGTGTGTTTCTTTTTTTTTATTTAGTTTGTTGTTATAGGAATATGACATAAGGTTGGGATCGTTGTGTTTTTACAGGCAGGGGGGAATTAATTATATTTTCAGATTATTGATTTCAATTTAGTTTTTTTGTATCGTATTCAATTGGTTTTAAAAAAAATTAGGATAGACAGCAGTGGTATATTTTCAATGTGATCACTTAAAGATAATTAGAAAATTCTATGGTAAATATTGTAATTAATGTTGTGTAATCTCATTAATATTCTATATCCGTGTTCATCATCAGTCTATACTTTAAATATATCAAATTTATCAAGAGAGATGTCGTTTATAGCTTTTGCAAGGCATTATTTTATAGAAATCAGTTAAAATTTATGAAAAAAATTATTAATATTTTCGACTGCTACAAAATTTCTTCTAAATCGGGCCATTCTGATCAAAGCTAAATCAAAGTATTGGGGCATGTCATAAATAATGCAGGTTTTTTTATACTTATTTCAAAAATTACGATGCATAAAACTAATCTTAACCCAAAATGTCGTTTCCATCATTTGGGGTATCCTCAAGGAATTTACTTAGACCCTCTATTATTTATCATCTTCGCAAATTCTGTTTCATGCTCTAGTAAATTCCTTAAATGACGATTATGCGTTTGTTGACACTAAAAAACTCTTTTCGTTTATTGGCTAGGACGATTCTTGAATATGCATCCGTTGTGTAAGGACAGAATGAACCAGACTCGAGCGCCATCGTATTTCAACTCAGTCTTGATTTATCAATGGATACTTATTTTTCAAGAAACTGTAACATAGTGACGTTGGTGACGACCTGCTTTAGCTTGAGGTTTTGAAACGTTTTCCGTATCTACACACTGGGCGGTGTGAATAAAAACTTAGTGTTCACTTACGGTGAACACTTCTGAGTGGAGTGATTCGTTAAAAATGAACACTCGATTTGGTGAGAATAAAAATTTCCTCATTCAAATGCAATTCACTCATGGGAAATTTTGGGATTCAAGTGTTGAAGTGTCAAAGTTGTACGTCAAGTAAGAATCAAAGCAGGCAAACTTTTTATTTTTATCAAAAAGCAAAGTAGTACAGGTAAAATACTAAAAATAGCGAAAATGATTGGGTGCATGCTGCAAAGGTTACAGAGATCTTCCTTTTAGGGTGCCTAATAAGGAGTTATAAGGGGTTTAGGCTCAAGGGAAGGGCTTTAGGCTCAAAATATCAGTTGGTAATTATATCGAAAAATAATGTTCACAAAGTTTTGAAGATCATCTACAGAAAAAGTTATTATACATTAACCCGAACGAAATGCCATTCATAAGATATGACCATATCACCGTTTTAAAGATTTGAAATACTCATACGCCCTCATTCGCAACTTGACATAGATGTTCACATGTACATAAAAGATGAGCCTAAGTATGTTGCTTTACCATAATTAGTCTATGAGTTATTCAACTTTAAGTAAATTTAAAATAAATACAATTCTTCGTAAGCACCCTGTATCTTAGTGGATAATGTGGATAGCCCACTCTAGAACAATTTTGTCCTCCAAATATATCCAGGAATCCCCCGTGAAAATATTAGCTACGTATTCCAACAAAGGGCGGTGATTTGGTGATTCCGATGATAGCTGTATAGATTGAAGTTTGTAAAAGTGGTGGGTGCTATACCAAAGCTTGGAAAAATTGAAACCTTCTTAAGATATGTAGGTTTTCCGAGCTTTCAAGTCGGTGAAGATCTTTGCATCCATAAAACAGCAGCGGCAAAATAATTTGGGAGGTGTGTAATACTACATGCACAAGAGCAGATAAATGGCTCAAGTTTCCGATTTCACGTGAAGAAATGAAGAAGGCAAAGAAGAAATGGTTGGCAAAAAATAAATTTCCTAGTGAAATTGATGCTCTGGATTGAATGCATGACTTTTATGCGTAAAACATGGATAAACATACTTTTAATAAAATGAGGAAACTGTCCTTTAAGTTGAAGTTTCCTTTTTAACTTTCTCCATCGATTATCTCTTTCAAATTTCATTTCATCAAAATACATCCAGGAATGACCCATAAATATATTAGCTACGTAGTCCCACAAAGGATTCATCCAACGTCTGATGACCTGTACAAGTCCCGAATTAAAAGGAAGCTCTCTGCCAAGTTTCAGCCTGTACCCAATCATTTCCGCTATTTCGCTATTTCTTTTTTCGGCCTATTTTCCTTACTTAAAAAGGGAATTAACACGTTTTTGAATATTAATCCTCGGAAAAGAAAAAGTCACGGTCAGCGGTGATTCCGGTGATAACTTGAAGTCGTTGTTTATAACAATAAGGAAGAAACTCGTGGTGGCACTATACCAAAGCTTGAAAAAATTAAAACTTTCTTAAGACATGTAGGTGATCCAGGCTTTCAAGTCGGTGAATATCTTGGCATCCATAGAATAATATTGGCAAAATAATTTGGGAGGTCTGTAGTACTAGAGAGAAATGGATCAACTCTCCGACTTCACGTGAAGAAATAAAGGAATGGTTGGCAAAAAATAAATTGCCTAGTGCAATTGGTGCTCTGGATTATACACATGGCATTTATCCACAAAGCATAGTTTTAATAAATTGACAAAATTGTTGAAGTTGAACTTTCCTTTTTACTTTTTTACTCCATCGATTATCTCTTCATCTATTTCATCCAAAAAATCAATTACATCATACATTTTTCGTTTCAAAGCTCCTCGCCACTACCCTTAATTTTTACGAGCGTTCACTCGCAAACAAATGTAAAAACATAATTTTATTCACACCAAAAAGAAGTGTTCACTTGATATGGGGAAATGACAGAGTGAAGTACTTAACGAAACCTAACGAAGGTTATTTTTATTCACGCCAAACTAAGTGTTCCCTGCAAAAATGGGAGTGAACACTTGCACTCAGTTTTTATTCACACCACCCACTGTCTTCTGCGCTTATCATTTTTGTACAGGATCAACTTTTCATTGACAGTCACAAGGTTCATTTTTGAGACGTGTGACAGCAAGGAAATGCATATTTGCTCTATGAGCGCGATTAGCCTATGTAAAAGTTGACCCATTTGACCCAGCTTGCTGAATTTCCCGGTGCCATGAAATTATCGATTAAGAGTTGATTGACTATATCCAAGCTTCGACGCCAGTTCGTCAATAGTTACCATGGGGGTTTGTTCGGCCAAGGTTGACAAGATCTACAAGTCAAGCTCCACACTTCTTCCAGGACGAGGCTTATCCTGTAATCTATAGTTTCCTGTTCTTTTTTTTTTGTCCATTTCATTGTTGTCTTTACATTTCTTCCTCTACAATTTCTATTACTTATGATTGGTCTTATTTACATTGGTAATAAGTCCACATTTCGAAGTTAGCAATTTTCTTGCGCCACGTAGCGGGCGTACAACGAGCCCTGGTGGAACTAAACCTTCTCGTAATCATTGAGGAACTATCCGAGAAGCTTGTATTTGGTCATTCAACAGTTCATCGACACCTTGACGCTGTCGAGAAAATCAGCAAGCTGGGTCAGTGAGTTCCTAACCTACTTCGAAGCGCTCAGAGAAGAGGGTGAATGTATGCTCTTCCTTCTTTGGGCTTGTGAGACTGACTGTGTCGTCAAAGGCTTCCTTTGCTGTAAGTCTTCTTGTCTGAGACCTCGGAAGTAAAATTACTACCTGTATTTATGATGCAGGTAGTTTAACCTCTCGCCCGTCGAAATCAGTTCATGCATTTTGAAAAACCTTATTATTTATGGGATGGTCCAACATATTTTTTTACAATGTATAAAAGCAAAAATTCTGTATAATAATCTACCAACAAAGAGTCTACATAAGAACCATTTTTAATACCTTATTAATTTTTATAAACCATCTAGATTTTTCCCGATTGGGCCCGGATTTGTTGTTAGTGTTATTGATATGATTTTGTGCCATTTTCAATTTTCATCGTGTCAATTTTTCTTTACAAAAATGTTTGTTTAATTCTTTCATGTTTAAGCTTATTTGACAAAGTGTAAAAGGCTTATGTTAGCTTTATTATCTGTGCTTTTTTGCCATCGAATTACATAATCCTAAAAATGAATCATACAATATGTTAATTTAAAAATTATTTGTATAAAGGTAAATTCTTACAAAAGAATCAATGGTGGGGTCTCTTTTTTGATATTTATTGGATAGTACGGCATACGGAATTCATACTAGATTTTTCACTCTTATGAGTATTTGGCTACGATTTCGATACTTTATATGAGTACTTTTACTCATACGATTACTTATAGAGTAGAAAAGCTAACTGCCAGTTTATCTCAGTCCTGAATATTTCTATGCTTCCTTCTCTATTCGTCAACATAAAGAATCCAGGTTTCTGCAACAGAGAGAAAGCCATACAAATTTAAGTGCGATAAAAAAGCTCTAATTTTCGTGTCCACTTTGCCTTTTGGGATGTAATCGGGGCTTTAGTGGTTAGAAATTAGATCCCATGTAAGCAACATAAGAATTTGTAATCTGTCACAGCCGGAGATCGAGTAATGCATACACTAAAGAAAGAAATCGAGTACTTTTGAAAGAGTAAAAAGTACTCAATGAGTAATTTTCTTTCGTTTATACTCATGAGTATTTAATCCAGTTCGTCAATTCCATATCCACACTTGTCTATAAAATTATTGAATCTGCCTGGTTAATTGATAACGTAAAAAATATTATCGATTAAAGATTGTTTTTAGTTATTAGAAATTAGATACCATCTTGTTTGGGACTGTAAATGCGCCGTTGGTTTCCTAGGTATTCGTCGTCTGATTCACTGTTTTCATTGGTCCTGAACGTAGCTATTGATACCCACCAGTGTGGTGCAAAGAACAATTAGACCGTTGGTCGACAAACTCATTAGTCAACAGAGCCAAATAGAAACAGTACAATGATTGAAATTTTCTATGAGAACAAAATTAGAGCACTACTAGGGTGGCCTTTGCTAAAAATTTTCTCAATCTGTTTGAGGTACGTCTACTAAGGTCAACCCCTTCCAAGTTTTCCATCAAAATTCACCATTTAAACATATCCTTTAAGCCACGGTGCAACGTCTAATACTAATTTTGTTTTGAAGGATGGAAGAGTCGTGTCTATCTCCTTTCACTCATCCTCTCAAGCTGCAAAATTGGTGCGAATGGCAACGAGTATACCTAGTCTGAGTTCTGGGAAATGGCAATTTTACCTACACCATCATCTAATGCCACTTCTTCAGAATATAATCACCCAGGCCGAAACCCAACTTCTGGGCATGGTCTACGAAATTTCAATTGCGCGTCTGCAAGTGATATTTTGTGGAAAGCCACATTGAAGGGGCCAAAGATATGCATGTGGGTCGCGAACCACGATTTGCCACCACTGCCCTAGACGATCAGACGTTCATATTTCGTCTGGTCTAGATAATTCATATTTCGTCTAGCGAACTCTAATCGGTTTATTTTTGGACCTTCTTGCAGTGAATTACTGGGACGCAGGAGGAAATATGTCAAGACATTGGTTGCCTGGCTGGACACTACGGCCTAAATTGCCGCCTAGGGACGATTGAAAGTGCGGAGGGCCCACCTGCAGACTCTGCCTCAAGGATAACCAGTCTGCATTTCACATTCCCTATCACTGTTCTGCTATAGCGAGGAGCAGGGTCTTATTATTTTGCTTGAGTCAGAAGCTCTAAAACTGATAAAATTACACTTAAGTGCGCTAAATTTCTATAAATTTATTATATTAAACTGCAACTAAGCTTGCAAAAATCATGAGTTTTCAAAGAAACCTTTTACTTATTTCTTTACTCTAATCAATACAGAAATAATTTATTCTCCAAAAAAATCAGAAAAACAAATCATGCTATAAAAATTCTGTAAACTTTAGTGACTAAATAGCAAATAAAATAATAAGATATGTATATAAAGTGTTTTCAAAATAAAAGTGAAAATAAACAGTGTTAAAATCAAAAGTTTTGAAAAAAAGAAATTAAAACAAAAAAATATAAAAAAAAAAGAAATAAAACCAAAAAATGTTCCTTAAAATTTGCCATTTGGATATAATCCTCCTTGCCATACTATCAGCCAGTAAACTAACAACAGCCGAAGACTATGCATCCAGTGAAGAAGTAACAACAACCAGCATAGACTTCTTCGATAGCGAAAACACAAATGAATTCTTCGATCCATTACAGCAAAGTGACAAAAACTATCAAGATATAAGCGATCACAAATCGCACGAAGCCGATGTTATTAATTATAATAAGTTCACATCCGATGAAGAGATAACACAGAAGAATGTACTAACAACAATGGTGCCAGATTATATACAAATGTTCTCCGATATGATGATAAATGGTGAAGAGAGTTACCTGAAGGAGAATGATTCAAGGTCATCTGAAACGACAGTTACAAATGAAACATTATCATCATCATCGTCATATCCAATAAAAAATAGCATATATTCGGATAAAGATTTAGATATAGTGAAGAATATCTCAGAAGACAACCATATGATGGATAGTCAAGATGATGAAGATATTGATCAGCTAGAGGCTGGTACTACGACCCTTATGACACCAACCGTTCGAACTAAGCAGGGAAAGCAAATACAGATCATAAAATTGTTACCGCATGAGGCATTACGAAATTATATTGAAGATGCTTATATAAGAACACCATTGGCGGCTGTAGTTGACACATCATCGTATTCTTTAGAGAAAACGAAAACACTTTGGAAGGATGCCCTAAGACCGAATGCTGCACTGGATATTGTTCTTCTGGCATTTAACGCTTCAGGTAATTCTACATACATGGTATCTTTCTTTATATTTTTTTTCACGTTCAGTCTCTAAGGTATTTTGTCATATATATACTTTAACATTTGTTGTTATTATTGCAGAAAGAAAACGAAAATCTTTTATTTTTGTTCTTTTCAATGCGAGCGCATGAAATATGATGCTAAGTTGCTTAGTGTCAGTTCGTTTTGAAAAGTTGCTCTAGATTTTTATGGAGATTGTTGAGCAATGCGCGCATGCGTGTTTTAACTTGTAATATTATTTAAGTCTGTTTAAAAGAATGGCGCACACGTTCTCTTTTAAGTATTACATATTTCATATATTTTCGCAATTTTTAATTGCCCTTAAACAGAGCTTCTACAAATTTTATATGTCGGTTAAATCCTGTTTAAAGAATCAAGATTAAACCTTTACCCCAGCGTTTTGAAATTAATTTAGTCAAGGGAGCATCATTAATCTGATTTTAGTTTATCTTTTGATCATGTCTGGTTTAGCAAATTGAAATTTGTTACTTGCTTGTTTTGATACATTGATGTTGTCAGGGCTGTTTTTACATAACTTGCCGCTCTGGGCAATTTTGTGGTCCTCATCGCGAGAGATATTACTAAAAGAAACTTGCAGGGTGACAAATCAGTCATTTCGGCAAAAAAAGGTATGCTGTTGACAATTTGTTTTTGCAATACATAAATTTATGGCGAAAAATGAAGGTCCACTTGTTGTGAGAAGTTACAGACAGCACTTTGACGCTCCCAAAATTTGCTCTGGGCGATTGCCCTTATTTCCCAATCTCGATAAAAACGCCAACAGCTGTCGTTTACAATGTAACGAACGTGGGCTTCTTTCCTTCCTAAAAAGAATTACTCGTACCTACATATCTCAGTAGTCACCAAAAGTTGGTAGCAATAACGCCGAAGCGGTAGCCAGAATAGACTCGGGAAAGGGATTCAAGATTCTTTAACGTAGCATGAGAGAACATCGAATAACCCTCAGGTAACCATTGTAACCCTTCAAGCATTCTCAAAACGAAGTTAAGAACATTTTGGAAAGAGGTTTCTAGACCAATTTGTTTAAGTTTCAATTGATATTCAAGATACCCAATCCAGAAACAACTAGTTCTTCCATCCGTCGTCCTAATTTTCTTTCCAGCATAAGCGAGGTAGCCATCTCCTGTGCGAACACTCAAGTCAGCGTTCTTTCGGCGGTAGTATAGGATGTCACCGTTCCAACTAAAGCTTGCTGTTCTACATTGGTTTCTATGATAGAAACGCCAGCCGTACAAATAAATACATTACTAGTCTCACATAAAACATGTAGTTTGGTCAACAGATCACTGAAAAGAAAAGTATCAGATTTTTGTAAATGGTGATGAAAATCTACTATACTAAGGCTCGCTCCCCACTATCGTGCCGTTCTCGGTCCATTCTCATGCTACTCTCGGTCCAATCAAATATTTTTACTAAGCAATGGACGTATTCACAGTTTCGTTCCCTTTCAAGCTCCAGGCCAGCCACACTCCGATACCGATCAATCCAAAAGAATATTCTATCGGTCCAGTTTAATGCTAGTTTCACATTCTGGTTGGCCCGAGAACGATGGTGTGAATATGATGAGATTTTACCGGACTGAGACTTGACCGGGAATGGCACGATAGTGTGGATAGGGCCTAAATTAGCCGTGTTCTGAGCTGAAAACGAAGCAAGAGTGGAATGATCCAACCAATAGCATTTTTTCACGCATTATCGTATATCGACCGATGGAAAAGACGAATCAACGCAATGTATCGAGCTTCTAGTGCTCACACGTCCCAGTGAATTGGACCGGTATGTTTTTTTATGACACATATCTAAGCTCAGGAATCAACCTTTGTACTACCAGTCCGTCATGTCGTTGGTTATGTCCAGTAACAAGCTTAGAACGGGGAATAGAATAGGGAATGGTTTATAATGAGCAGGGGAGGATGTTGGAGGCGTTTGAACACGAGTCGACTGATTTGCAATTCGAGCTGCACACGCAACTGCTTCGTGATCATGCCCGTGTTCGAAAGTGGGCATCCATACACAGGTCGACAGAAACGAGACTGATTTGACTGCTCGTGTACGAACTGTTCTTGCCGGTCGGAAGCGATTTCAGTTGCGTTGTTGCACTTCATCGGAACTACTTGACATTTTGCCGAAACCTCGTGACTAAAAATTATCTGGGCACAGAATATCAATTGATCAAAAATCAGTTGTGCTCGTGTGTGGACAAAGGTTTCGTTTTGATCGCATTGGTTGTGCGCGTTATTATTGTAAAAATGTGAAATTTGGATTGCAAGTCGACTGAGAAAGACCGAAAGGTGAAATGAAAACGCTTAGAGTTAAGTCGTTGTGTTAGAGTGTCTTTTCAACTCCATGGAAACTCGGTACATTAAAACGCGGTTTGATTAAAGTTTCGTTAAATCCAAGAAAACTCCACGAAACGCGTTGGATTAAGCCGGGTTTTGCATACAGGCGTCATGGAAATAGCATTGAGTTAACTTGAGGGGAAAAGTTTTCTGTAAACTCAACGAATACTCTATCCCGGTTCATGGAAACGTCAAGTTATCAAGTTACCCTTCGCCTACGATAGAGAATTCCCCCCTGTGACATGAACGTACAGGCATTACCCTCACGGCTAATTGTTTTGTATATCAAACGAACTACTGGTCAGTCAGATAAAGGACGTTGCTTGCGGAAGATTTTGACACAGGATTCGATTCCCTAGTAGCAATAAAATTTTGTCCGGGCTGCCGCATTCCTGCAGTGGAGGAGGAGCTTCCACAATTCACAAGCAAGGATGAATATATGGTTGGTTTCGATTTGGAATATGTCGTAATTCCTTATTGGCATGCCTGGGATGTAAAGAAAGTTAACTAGTAAAAGACTAGGCTGATAAAATTGATCACTGGATCAGAGATGGTGTTAGGTAAGTAAAAGTAAATGAATGAGGGGACGAAGGCACGATTTGTGGAAGAGTAAGTCCTAGATGCTTCACCAAGGCAAAACGCCAGCCTATTCTGTCTTGTCTGTGAAGGCGTTCTTTGATAAATATGGCATCACCGTGTTGGACCATGCATTGCACTTCTTTCCGTGTGACTTTTTTCTTTCCTAAGAGGAAATCAGAAGTTAAGGGACAAGATTTGATAGTGTGAAAAACGTGAAGGCAAAAGCGTCTGAGGTTCTCAACAAGCTGACAAAAGCGGACTTCTAGTACTGCTTTGAACTATGGAGCGTTGTGTAGGATCCGGCGTAAAGGTGAAAATTTTTCTAATGCAATTTTGATTAATAAACACTTTTGTATCACCAGCCAGGTTATTTATGTATTTCCCACACTTTTGCAACTTAAAGTGTTTAAACGAGAAAACTAATTACTTTAAGGTAGATTTTCTGTAAGAACCATTAATCTTAAATAAGACTTGCCGTGGGAAAATTTGTGCCTGATGCCTTCAAGGTTGGATATAGACTTAGATACATACACCTTTTGTATTTTGTAGTGTGTGCCCCCAAAAGGTTAAACCAATTACATAATCTAGAACACATTACTACAATTCCCTTAATTTTATGAAACACATATTTATGTTTCTGTCATCTCTCTCTCCACCAATAACCATTTGCATAAAATTCAAACAAAAAACCATTTAAACAATTCGCACAAGGAATTTACTTTCCCCGAGATCAAATACCGAGCTCTCGACTATAATTACATCGACAGAACCAATTCGATTAATCTCATAAATAATCCGGTTATGGCATGTTGAGTAAATATAAAACGTGTGCTCGGAGCGTGTTAAATTGCCTTTATCGCTTGGCCCGATGTGTGTGACCCAAGTCAGGCCAATTGGACAAGCATATTTCGTTAATTTTTACTTAGGGAAATGCCTGCTTTCGGCCTGCGCTCTCCCCGTGAACGAGTATGTCCCGTCGTGTGCACATATCATGATTGACCTTCAATATTAACTAAAGTGTAATAAGCAGAAAAATCGATTTAAAAAATAATAATGGCATAAAAAAAATAATCAGAAATAAATTAAATGGATTAGCAGCAAGCGGCTAGCCTATATAGCAACAATCCAGGTGGTGGTGGTCGGCCTGTGATATTCACCTTGCTCTCGAAAGAATTCTTGCCAGTCATAAGGGAAAGGTTTATTTTTGGATTATTTTTTTTTTATTATTCGAGACATGTGGAAGTATGAATTAAATTTTTGACTTTATTTGTTGCGAAATTATTGTAATTAAAGTTGGGTGGGTTGTTTTTTGTGTGACTGAGGTTTCATATTCACCATGTACCTGTCGTTAAATGCGAAATTTATTTGTATTTTCAGGAAGTTTAATATCGCGAAATCTGTCGACTTTAATGACAGCTAGTTGAGCTCATTAAAAGAGGAAGTAATCATTTATGGTTACGTAATTCCAGGGTGAAAAAGATTTACGTTCCTTGATCTCGTATTGATTATAAAACCCTACAATCGCAACAGTATTGATAAATTTATTGTTTTCGACAGTAAATACACCTGTATTGTCATAAAATACTTTTATTGTTTATGAGGTATCCTTGTCGGTAGTTTATTTTGAAATTTAATATTATTTTTTAAATTTATGTTTTTGACTTAAATTTTTAGCAGTAAACTGCAAAATAATTGCAGCATCTCTGTAGTAATATCGAGGGCAACCTGAGATTAAACTCGGATTTAACTATCATGATCACTGATATTACTTCGATCATTATTTCTGAGCTGTAACAAAATTTGTATTTGTTCTGTAGCGATTATTTTAACAAAATAATGTCTTTTCCACAAAATTTGTATTGAATTCTTTAATCCAGATTTTTAAAGGTGCAACAATGACCATGTTTACGCGAAGCCTCTAAAACTGTTTATAACAACCTTAACACTGATTTTCATACGCGTAAACGCCCCTTAATACTGCTTTCGTTAGTGGTGTTAAGCTTAAATAAATGTGCTAAGGTAACAACTTTATTAAGGAAAACTGAGTTAAGTAAGAGGCGTAAACAGTTGTTTGACAGTTTTAGTAAAAACATTAAGGAAACTGTGATTTTAAAATAAACGAAAGGAAAGTTTATTTACGTAATAAACGCTGCAGAACTTGCCTATGATGGTTTATGAGGATTAATACATCTCGATTTATGTTCATTTCATGATAAAATTTAGTTAAACTTCTTCCAATCTCTTTATTTATTTATTTAACTGTCAGCT
The DNA here is from genome assembly GCA_949987705.1 of Thereva unica. Lineage (NCBI taxonomy): Eukaryota > Metazoa > Arthropoda > Insecta > Diptera > Therevidae > Thereva > Thereva unica. Next base: position 108,649,642 of record OX465284.1, read on the forward strand.
TGACAGTTTATATTAGATCTAAGTAGGTACTTTAAAAACTGATATCTGCTGGTGGAAAAATTTTAACGCGCGTAAACGTTCTTAAAACTACTACGGATAGCAGTGACACGAACCAAAATATTTGCGCGTAAACGCTTTTAATATTACTACTGATAACGATGTTATAAGCTTAAATATCTTCGCGTAAACATGGTCAATGTAACAAAACTAATCTTTAAAGATGTTAAGTTGATTGATACCATGATTGAAGTTCGACTGACAGATGTCGATTCTAAGCAATAGTTAATTAAATGTTCGATATATTATCTTTCCAACTAAGAAAGGGGCTTATTTCAGCTACTCGAAAAGATAATAACTAATGATGAAAGGCTGATTTTCTGTGGCGATATTATAATTAACGTTAATTACTAGATTGAACGTAATCCGCATTACCCACCCAATAGCTTCAATTCAAGGTTATAAATCTAGTTATCATTTCCTTGAGCTGTTAACATTAACTGATGGAAAATTTATCAGAAGGATCATAGAGGAATAATCTAGAATAAGTCTACAAAAACTGTATTAATGCGGGAATGAAATCTAAGAGCGGGTCCAAAAAGTGAAGTTTCAAGATGTTTTTAATTTTTCACTCAAGGCTCACTTATTTTTAACTCCAAAGGTTCAACTCGCTCATCTTGGCCCGTTTTTTACTAAGTAGTGTTTATTTCTTACGATATTGTCCAATTCACAAAAACAGCAAAACGTGGTATATCCTCAGCAGTCCAGTTAACATTACTACAACTTTTTAATAACCACAAATGTTCCACGAGTATTGCGAATACTGTGGGGGACTGAAAGGTATATATTACTATTCTGAAGATCTGAAATAAAATAAGAAGTGAGCCTTCGATTTTGAGGGACGTAAATTTCGAATAAGATCAATCAAATCAGATTGTCTAAAGAGATGTTATTTTCATGGGTACTTGTTTTCAAAGCAGCTGCTTCAATAACTCTGTTGAAAAAGAACGTTTTCATTATACACCATTTCGTTAGTCATAGGTGGCACCGGCGGTAAAGCATCATAGTTTCGAGGAACTGATCTTCGTCAATTCTCACGACATAGTCATACAAAAGTAACAATCGTTTCTATGGTTTTGTGGTTCATTCCAAACCATGGACATTTCAAATAGAGAATTCGTTCCCGGCCCTTATTTCCAGTTTCGGGATTATAAACAGACAACCCGGGAAAAAATTGCAAAAATTATGTAAAAAGCTGGATCTCAATTTCATGTTTTCAATTGACAAAGTAAAGTGTCCTCGGAAAATGATATCATACAAAGAAACTAGCTGGGATGTGGGTTTGACTCTTTCGGTCCACACGATCAACTTTCCTGTACAAACAAACATTTCCTCCGTTTTTCTTTCACTATACTAGAGCGAGTGTTTGAACTCGTATTGAGCATGTTGAAGCCCAAAACTGGGAAGTAACTGACTTCATTTGAAAATTTGAAAGTGTTCTGTCTTGTTGGAAAGCTAACGCTCTGCTGAAGGGGTTTCATCCCAATGAGTTTATTCGATATTAGCAAAACCTAATAATTTAAGGCCCTTGTGACACTTAGCCCAAGTCTTTTCATTTAAACAAAAACGAGAGCTTAATCGAATGTTATGAAATTTTTTTCAGAGCATATTTTCGTTAATAATTTTCCGTCCGCACTAAAGGAAGTCGATATGGTGCTTGGTTCGCGCTATATTGTGAAGGTACAATTGGTTCGAATGATATTGTATTATTTGGTTACAGTGTTGCATTGGACTTGCCTATGCTATGTATATTATCTCTATGATAACATACGGTGCCTAACAATGTGACAGGTAATATGAAAGCGTTTCGTTTCATTCAGTATTTTTTAAGCCGCGTATACACCAGGCGAGCGAAGAAATGGACAACTTAGTAAAGGCCAACGATGGTTCGCCCATTCGCCCACCTTGGACCATATACGCCCAGCCCTATCCGATTATCGGATTTGGAACCGTCTGTATACTAAAAGACTGTGCTTTCGCCATTCTGACGAGCTTCTGATAATCGCAATAGTCCAGTCGAAGTTAAGACGGCCATACATGGCTCCAGGTTTAATTCCTTGAGAGTCAGATAAGTTATCCAAAAGGACTGTTGGCTTAAAAGAGAACCGAGCCCGTAGATGCAGTGTCCCCAATAGAACCTCCTTCTTCGCTACTACTGGTGGAAAGGAAAGAAATTCAGTAGGGCTTTTATAGCCGCATTCGGACAGGTGCTTTTAGCTCCCGTGATACCGTGACATGATTTATATTCGGAAATGTCGGTTGAAAATACAATTTGAACACTGCTGAGAGTTTGAACCCGAGACACAATCTTTTCTATAGTCTACTGAAACAACAAAAGGACACGATTTATCTCGATACCTAGAAAAAGAAATCTGCGCTATCTGCCAGTTTGTCATGGACAAAAACTATGCGTTATTATACGAAACCCTACCAGATCGTCCCTAACCAGAAAGGTTTTCTATTACAACAAGCATTATTAAACGATATTTATATTATTCTTTAATTGTCGATTTGGAATAGTATTTTTGCAAAAGAATTCATCAAGTTTAACTAAAAAATTATACAAATAAAACTTCTTTTTTATAAAACCAAAAATCTCCAAAAACACAACAATAATCAACAATAAAATTTCAATCTCAGGTGTTTCAGTAACATACCATTTCCAAAACACACGTACATTCCTAGCTGGACTAGAAAGTATCAAGGAGGAATCAACTGGTAATGCATTCTATGGAATAATCCGTGCCTCAGAACTAATACCCTACGACAGTGCGGTGTTTGTTAGTACAGCAACTGCACCGACTGGTGCTAATCTAGCACAATATGCAGCGATAACACTACTAAAAAAGAGAATACGAGTAAGGATCATTATTTTTATATTAAAAGAAAATAAGTTCCTCAAAAATAATGATTTTTTTTTGTATAATTTTAGCTATATCTAATTTGGTTTGGTGAAAAAACATTCAGTGAAAATGAAACACAAGAAGTTACCGGTGGTATATTGGGTGAAGTTGCAATTCGGTCTGGCGGTGAAATATTACATATTGGAAATGATTCGAGCAAAGATTTGGATGAAAATATGGTAAACTTCAAAACGAAAAGAAAATATAACACACAAAATCATAAAAATCAAACTTTAAACTAAAAACAAAACCTCTTCTCTGTACATGTATGTGTGGCTGAATCAATTCTTTCCAAATCTATAAAAACAAACTTTGGTGTACCATATTGTATGCCGACCTCTAAACACTAAAAAAAAGTACTTTTAATCATATAAATTTCGAAAATATAAAATTTCTACTTGCAGCTAACAGTTGTATCAGAAAACTATCATGGTCCACAACAGATTGAAATCCCCGTAGAAACAACAATGTCAAGTCTACATATAAAAATTGATTCAATGATGAGAGCGGCAACACTGGAAACTCCTAATGGTGGTTAGTTATTAAAAACAAATCAAAACAAACAGACAAAAAAGCAAAGCAAAAAAGTAACAACAATTTCTTTTTTTTTAAATATATATATAAATGGAATAATATTTATTTGTGCACCTTAGTTGTATATTTTCAAAATAACCAGAGTACAAAAAACAAAAACAAAAAAACAATGTTTGTAATAAAACAGAAAAGAACCGAACTAATAATGACACTTGAATGTGCTCGTTTAACACTAAATATTGATTGTAATGTTGTAATTGTATTAAATAATTTTTTTAAAAACACTTGGGCTTGGTTTTGTGCTTTTTATGTGTAATTTATTTATTTATTTATTTTATTTTTTTGTTGTATATAAATATATATGATTGATTTGTTTTGTCCCTCGATTCTAGAATACAAAGCAGAAGGGTTGTAGTTTTATTGATATCGAAATTTGTTAGGTTAATAATGTTGTAAATAACTCACACATGAAAATCAATTATTATAAGCCTGGCGACACTTTACTAATAAAAGTAATTATTATACAAAATTTGGACAGTGAAATGGGCTGCTTATATGGAGGATTTATCTGAAGGGCATTCTGTTTTTAACACCAAGTTTCAAACGTAAAGAATTTAAATGAAACATGCTTTAAAGCACTTGGAAACGTTCAAATTTAACTCACATAAAATTGTGATTCCTAAATAAATACACTTTGAATATATCAGACACTAAATGAAATACGAACTTAAAACAATTCACACGCTATTATTGAGATATTTAAACAGAAACTATAAGAAATAAATTCGCTCGACAATAAGCAACCTAAGAACTTGCACTGCAGATAATACTTTGTTGCAGCAGCTTTAAAACACTGCAGATACACCCATAGGCCGTCCTACTGACAGAACTAAAATTTAGTTTAAAAAAAAACCAAGACAATGATTGTGTACGAAGCATTTCAATTCTTGGAGGAGTTCCAATAAAAATATTTAAAAGAAAATAATGCAAGCATGACTCGCAAAGTATCCTGTTCAATACAAAACAACAATTTAAATCATAAAAGAAAAACTTGAGCTTTCAGTGCACAATATCAATTGCCACATCCCCTTTTTTCTGTGAATCAGAGTTGACATCCTTTTGTGTCCACTTATCTTCGTTCCCTAAGAGACTACATTCGCAATATTCAGTGATATTAATTCGATTGGACCATAAAATTCACCAACGTTTGACTTATAAGCATCCTGACCCTAAATTCTAAATAGTACACATAGAAAAATAGTAGTAATAGTACACATTTTTTAGCAGAAAGCTAACGCGATAAGAAGTTCTGAGTTTTCTCATCTGTTCAAACACGAACGACCCTGATCTGCCGTTCAACTACTAATCTACAAAAGCTGTCTGGAAATTATACTCCAGGTGAAAATTTTGAGATTTTACGGCAAGATTAGCAAAAAATAACAATTAAGGAAAACCTTATTGCAAAAATTCTTGTTTTTCTTTTCGTCCGTTTTCTTTCTGATGAAGCGTGTTGGTAAAACAGATGTTTCGAAATTTGAAAGGGGAATACTCGTAGTTATTTATATTTAGAAATGAGGCGGATTATCTAATTATTAACAATAGTATACGCTCTGATTTTAATCACTTCTGGATAAAACCAAATGGTGCGACGATATGCTTCCAATTAGAATATAGAATATAGAATAGAAACCCCAAGTAACGAAAGATACGATTAAGATACTAATTTCATACTTCTCACTCACCACTCCGTCCGAGTGGACTCGACCTCTCGCCAACTCTACCCCCTATCTTCTTCTTCTTCAATGGGTCTACAGCTCAATTCGAGCCACGGCCTCCATCACCTTCTATCTCCAGACGTCTCCCTCAACTTACTTCTAGTTTCTTATGTTGAGGAATTTTGCTGCATCAGCCTTAACATTGTCTTCACACCTGAAGTGTGGTTTGCCAACACGTCTTTCCCCATGTGTTGGTAGATACAGGGCTTTTTTCGGTATCCTTGAGTCATCAATTTTTGGACAAGACCGGCCTAACATCAACGCAGAAGCTTGGCATTTGTTGATAGTTTACACTCTTTGTATAAGTCATGCAATTTGTGATTTTAAAGTACTCTCCATGCATTGTCTTCATTGATTGGGCCGTATATCAACCTTTCCCTCAAATATATTTATCTTGTTTGCATATTTTTGCGATATTCTCCATGTTTCATACCCTTGTCTTCGCTGACTGTGGACCCCAGTTGTTACTTTTGTATACCTGGTCGAAGTTATATTTCCCCAGGTGATGTTTTGGTTTCTTCTTCGTCTTTCTATCCTCGACAGAATTAGAAACTTGCTCTTGTTGCGTTTATTTGTAGTATTATATGTTTAGCTACCCACTACCTATACTACGAAAACATGATGAGTTGAATAGTTGAGTTGAAGTGGAGTTGAATTTTCGACTCGGGTCACAAATCACAAACTGAGATGCTGCTGTCAACTAACTTCAGCTCGCGTCTATATGCATAATTTCAACTCAACCAAGGTGGCATAGCTGAGTCAAGTTCATTCACCCCTAACACAACTCGACTCGCGTCTACATGTAGTTGGATTCGAGTTTAATCTGAGTTCAACTCATCATATAATACATACTACTGGTTTATCTAATAATTAACAATAGTACATTATTTTACCAATTTCTTATTAAAAGTAGTGGAAGAAAATAGTTCAAGAGGCCCGAGTACTACAAAGAGTGTAGGAGGAGCGCCATTCAAGAGGTAGGCTTAAACTCAACATACAAAGCCGCAACATATTTTCCTGCATCCAATCTCAAACCCCTAAATTAACGAATATACGATCAGGGCCGGGCCTGAGTATTTGTCCGCTTGTGTGCCAGGGTATGTATGTAGCCGCCTCCAAGGTAACATCATATAAAGAAAAGGAAAATGTTTATAATTAGGACTCCAGAGCAAGATCGCCCAAAAGAATTTTTAGGTATTCAGAGTGATTTTCGAGTGCAGAATAATTGAATGTATGTATATCCTCCTTTGCCTGCCGCCGTCGACCTATGCGCAGGGACGTTCCGCTTGGACCGTCAGCTAACGGTTCAAAGAAGAAGAAGTATCCTATCCTACCTGTCCAAGGTCCTTGAGAGGATCATGTATGATCAGTTTCAATCGTTTCTTGATGGACTTAATCTACCTTGTAAATGTCAGCCTGGCTTGCGACGGCTTCATAGTTGTGAGATTGCACCGCTGAAGGCCCCCACGGATGTTGGATGATAACGAGACCGCGGTGTTTGTTTTGCTTGATTTCTCAAAAGCCTTTGACACCGCTAATCTAATCTCTTGCTGCCCTCTTCCATTTTTCGTCTTCTGCTCTGTTCTCGCACCTTTGATCTACACATTATTCACGAATTATATGTCTACTGTCATCCGGAATTTGGGTTTGTACTGACCTCAAGGTTGACTTGTTGCGACCACGTCTCGCTGATTCTTAGTAAAGTCTATAGTCGCCTTCGTAGGTTATGGTTATTTCGTAAACTCCTACCGCAGCAGTCACGCCTAAGACTGACAAAGAACCTCATCATGCCGCATTTTCTGTACGACATCTCGAGCTATATTGCCTTGGATGTCGTTTGCAGGCGTCGTCTGAATTTGACTCTTAATGACTGGGGCTTCGAACAAATCTCTGTCGTGATTAGATAAAGTACACAAACGGGCTCTCTAACTTATCGGAGGCGACATCGTTTGCTCCACCATCAACTTGAAATGCCGTACGAACCCTGACAAAATGCATTCGCTAGTATCATAATCGTTCTACTGAAATAAACGCTCTCCTGTCTTTACGAAAATCTTACACCCGCCACATAAGATTAGCCCGTCATTCCCTCTGCCTACAGCCTATCGGGCACCCTACGGGTTAGGATTTCGTTCGCAAATAACACAACTCGACTATGGAATAATCGATCACATTCAGTATCCCTATCCAAGAGAGTTCAAGAGCAGGATTTATCACAATCTCCTTCTACATACTCCTGAGTCCTGACTCGCCTAAAATCTTGACTAACTTTTGAACTAAGCTTACAACTAGACATTACAATATGGAAATATTTTTTCACTTGGCTACAATATCCGAATCAGCTTACCTAACCGGCACTCTTATACTAATGGACACAATGTCGCCCAAGATGTTTCGGCAACGCAAACAGCCCACAGGACATGTAAAACCACTTTGATCACCTCAGACTCTAGCAGAACTGATTTAAAGTCACAAACTTAAAGAACTAGAATTTTTCTGTGGTCATAAACCAACCATAAACCGGATTTTCGACCTCAACCTTGAGCTTTTGGGATTAGGCAAAAGTGTAACACAATAATTGGGAAATTCACCTAGATCTTCCACAATGTTAGCGAGTTTTTTGTAGTTCTCTTCACAAGTTAATTGGACACTTTATAAATTAATTTATAAATAATTTATTGCACTAAATACACCGATTTTATAAGGAAACTAGAAAGCCTGAAGCAAATATTAATCAGGCTCGTAGCTGATCGAAACACTATTGTACAATAATTACTATCAGTAACAATAATTCATTGGGATAAATAACAAAAGATAATGAGATTCATTAGCCTCCAACTAAAAACCAAATTACGAAATTAAAACAAACATCTGGTTGCAAAAATTAATTTCAAGTGGAAATCCCAATGCCAAACAAAATCTGAACCCGAACGACATCACTGGCCAAAGTGCACAGGTCACAATTATCCAATTAATTCGTCAACATATTTCTATGCTATAAACCTCCCCGAATAACGAATTCTTTCCACAATCACTTAAATATTATAAATCCGGACATTTTAACCGTGAAATTACTGCAATAAACAAATATTTACGGAAAACATCAGGAACTTTTCCTCGGAAAATTTCTCATTTCACAACACAAGCACAAAAAAATGTATAATTTCTACGATGTGTCACTAACCTGAAATAATTAACTGCAATTGTTTATATTTTCACATTGTTCATATCACCATTAATTTAACACAATTCTTATTTAATGCGATTTTATTTCTAACTTTTTACGTTTGCAAAAAATCTTTTTGTATATACAATTCCTAATTTTAGTTGACAGGCACACAGATTTTTGTTGTTGACGTTTCTTAGCGCAAGCGCACACCCGTTTATTATAAATGTTATAAAAGAGCTAGCAAATATTCACACCGGAACTTTGGTTTTAGGTGTTATAACAGATTTTGTTGTTATTTGGACGAGAGAACGTTAAAGAAATTTTTCTGTTTTTAAAATATTAAAAAAATCTTTATTTTATTTATAGAAATTCGCTTAAAGAGTTTAAGAAAGTTTTCTGTAGTTCAATTTAACGATAAGAAAGCGGACAAGCTGGAAGTTAGCATACCATTGGCTAAATTCACACAACCAACCAAGTTTTTTTTGAAATTGATACCGGAGGATGAAGCGAAATCGTTTTGGGTTGTAGTAAAAGCAGATAAAAGGAGGACGAGAATGGAGATTGGTAAGCTAAATTAATTATGTATTTAAATGGGGTTTAAATAAATGTATTAAAGGAATGTACTTGACTTTGCAAGATTTATATTTATAAAGGTTTGAGTTTAGTGCTAAAGAGAGGAAGACGTTGTCCCATGGAAAACTGCAAGGCTAGTAGTATTATATCTTAAAATTGGTTTGTTTAGTATACAAATCCCTCCTTCTGCTCTATAGGGCCGTAAGCGAGCCGTTGCCTTCTTAAAATTGTGGCCAATCTGGACGGATCATGAGCTCCAGTTTCTCACTCATAAACTTGTGAGGTAACTTTCAAATGCCATCCAACCTCTACGTCTTTTTTATACCTACTATTCTTTTACCGGTAAATATGTACTATAACCCGACCTACCCCCTCCCTCCGCAAGTTCGCAAGGACCTTTCTGCATATGCGCAAAGCATATCTCCCAACAAAGAAGTCGGGACGAACCAAGTAGATTTTATCACCCTTAACTAGCTTAATCCGAAATTCTATCTGTCTCCAAGCACATCAGTCTAAGCCAAAATCTTCTGATAACTTAAGGATCTTCTATCATAACTGCAGTGGGATGAGAGGCAAACTGAAGGATCTTTTTATTGACTCCAATTCTTGGTTGAATGACTGATGAAACATCATAGATGATGAAATATCGTCATAGGCGATTTTAATCGGCCTAATATATCTTTTATTCACGACGAGGAAGACAGTTAGTTACTTCCGATTAACGTATCAAACCCTGTCGATTTAAAATTTCTCGACAATCTTTACAGCAACGACTTACGATCCGATGAAGGCTACACATTACTCAGTCTGACTGAGGGAAGAGGCCTTAAGGTAATCGCCTGACAAGCCGTGGCATGCAGGTGACGTCATGAACCCCTTCAGACACATAGGCGAAGCCGACAGTTTAGCATAGCAGGTTGTTAATTCAATTGCAAAAAATGTTCATGGCCTCAACGAAAACTAGGCCACTACTAAGCACAAACAGGTTGGCGCGGCGGCTTTCGGAAGTGGCAACTGGAAAGGATCGCCATATTTGCTAACACAATTGGCGGACAGGGCTGAGAAATTCTCTCACAGGCGGCCGCCGTCATCCAGACTCCAGACTTACGCCGTGAACACCCATGTAGAAACGCGAACGCGTATGTGGGTGGTTTTCACGCCGAGTTCGCACTTTCAGTTCCGAGTGGACACGGCGTGAATTCGTCCCGTAAATTAACGGCTTGATACTGAATAGAAGAGTCTCTAGTTCAGATCTTCAGGCACAAACCGACGATAAATGCGCACAGACTTAAAGATTTTTGCCAATTTTCTTGGACTTCAGTTGGCGGTCGGTGAGTGTGTGGTGATACTTGGTTTGAAGGCGAAAACTTTTAGACCACGGCCTACCGTAGACTTGTGTGTGAAAGGGGATCTTAAGATATGGCTAAATAAAAAAATTTATGAGAACGCCAGATAGTAACATAGTAGCCCCTCGATTGTTTATCCACCATCAATCAGCCAAATGCACAAATCGACGAGTGCTGTTTCGAACCTAAACGATCAGCAACAGGGTTTTAAAAAAGGTCGTTCCACTACATCCAATCTTATGATATTGATCTCCGAACTGCTATGCGGTATGGAACAAGGCCACCAGTTTGACGCTGTACACTGATTTCAGCAAGTCATTTGATCGGGTACTATTAAGATTTGAGATATCCGGCCCCCTTTTGGATTGGACAACATCCTATCTTAACGAGAGAACTCAGTTGGTAAGATTTCAGGGTTTTATTTGAAAAGAAATCGATGCAACCTCAGGTGTACCGCAAGGCAGCCCCGTAGGACCACTTCTATTCAACATATTCATTTCCGATCTATCTGAAAAATTAAATGGCATTCCGCACCTCTTTTACGCCGATGATTTACAAATTTATAGTGCTATAAGGTCTCAAACTGGTGTATCCTTTTTACAGTCGAAACTTACAAAAGCTGTTGGTCTTTATTAAGAGAGCTAAACAATTCGATCATGTATGGATTACTAAAGCCTTGTTTTGCGCATTAGTCCGTCCTATTCTTGAATATGCGTGCAAGATCCCATATTTCAAATTAGTGTAAACCGAATAGAATCTGTCCAAAATAAATTCTTTTTGGCGCTTAGGAATCTCTAGAATCTTACGCCTTTATTCCTTAGGCGGAAAATGTTCATACCTTGGCCCCTGCGCTGAAAGTCAAGTCGTCACGATACGACAAATCGTTTGAATTGAAGAAAGTGACGTTTCAGTCGAATCACGGCGTTCAATACAGGGGCCTAAACTACACATGCATTTCCACTGTGAGTCTCTCTGTGCTGAAGATCGTTTTTCGACTGAAACGTCACTCTCTTCAACTCAAACGACTTGTCACAAACCACGACTCGACTTTCAGCGCAGGGGCCCTTGTTTTACCCTTGTTCTGAACAATAACATCAAGGTGCAGTTCTTGTTGGGCACCGTCAATGTTAACGAAACTCGCAAACAAGACATTCCACACTACTTAAAGAGTATGTGCAGCGCACTGAATATGCTAGAACCGAGCCCGTTAACAGGTGCTGGATTATCTTCAATATCTAAGCGGCCTGTTTCTCTCCCTCAATTAACAAAATGTCCTATAAAAGAAAACTAACTTCCCTGCTGTCCTCCTGATTTCTTGCTAACACTATAGACCTAGGATCTTAGTTTAATACTTAAATACCCACAAAGTTCCTTTTACGTTAATGTTATTACATATTTTTGATATCTTTTTTTTATGTGGGGAGAACCAAACTCACGCTTTGTACTACTAGTCTGTCATGTCGTTCAGGTCATGGTGCAATGTCTAGGAGCAAGCTTGGTTTGAAAGACAGAAAAGAAAATTATAGATCAGGGGAAGGGGGATCTGGCGGGTGTTGGCACAGGTCGCGATGAACCTTACGTTTGAATTCTTTGGTGTTATATAAATTCGGGAAAACTGATTGTGGGAGATTATCCCACAGCCAAACTATTCTTTTTATAAAAACTTTTAGACTTCTAATTTGTAATCAATTTTTTAAGTGTCTTGCTTGGCAATAAATAAATAAATTTATACTAAAGGCTATAAGAAAAAAGCTAAAATAACACTCCATACATAGCTTTCTTAATAGCTAAAAATACGTCATACATGTTCTTCAAACGTGATATTTTAAATGTTTCTTTTATTATTTTTTAACATTCAAAACATCTTAACTATTAAGAAAACACATTTTTCATTTCAAGAGCCGAACATTTGTAAGCTAGTATAATAGGAAATGATATATTTCGTTGCATAGGTAATTTTTAAATTGATTGATTCGGCTATTGTAGAATTAGTAACACAAAATCTTTTATACATAAAGTTTTACTGTAGACTTGAAAAAGGTTTATATAATGGATCCTTTTGAAGTAAACCCAGAGAATAGAAGTATCAAAATTCTTGTGAGATACTGTTTTTATAGTTTAAAGTTTAGTTACTCCAATTGAATTAATTAATATTTACCATGACCCACGTTTATTCAGTTTATAAGTCTTGTACGTCCAAATATAGTTAAACAAGTTTCACTTCACTTCAACAACAAACCAAACAAAAAATCTAAAGTTGCACTAAGCAACATTTAAACACCACTAAAACCTCTATTTCACGGCTCTAAAATTATTATTATAAAATAAACTCCAATCTGCAGCCTGCACGTTTAAATCAATGAACAAACAACAAAAATTAAAACATTTAACAACCGGAACAAGAATTAAAAGTTAGACAATCTCTAAGCTAATTAGCATTCAAGTGCTGATTTAAAACTGACTCGAAATCAGTACCAGCAATCGTGAAAGAGCTTACATAGCTTCAATGGAGTGAGTAAACTGGAGTCAACATAAAAATGATAATATTGCGACCTTCCAGATAAGGACTCTCACTAAATTAGAATGACGTATATGCATCGCAGCTGAACACAAATATTACATCAATAGCGAAATTTTATTTTATTCCATTTTTTTGTTTTCAGTTCAAGTTGTTGCTGACATTCAAATGAGTTTCAAAATAAAAAACATATTATATATTTATATAAAGCAATGCAAAGCGCACGCGTACTCAGCTTTGAATTGAAATTTCTTAAAGGATTTCTCTACTACAGCGTTTTTTTGTTACCAAAACGAATCACTAAAAAAAATCTTGTGTATTTCAAAACAATTAGATAAGACTCTTTAATTAAACTTCTTCTAAAAAAAATTGATAATTCCCATTAAACGGATCAGTGTTTATTCTTACAGGCAAAGAAGTATTTGATAACACTTTACAACCAATGAACCTTGTCGAAATTTTTAACCTAAACAACAAAAAGTTAACAACCGAAAAAAGAGATGAGCACAACAAGCTGGAAAGAATTCGTTTCCCTTCGGATGGCGATGAGGAGGCTGAATTGATTGATGTTAATAATAGTAATATTACAACACTAAATGCCAAGCAAATTGGTGTCTTACAAGGAATAACAAAAATTGATGTCGGCATCCAGTCGCAGCTTCTTGTTGCACCGGGAATGATGGCACAGATTTATTTTGAAGTAACGAACTTAAGAAGCGAGCCGGTGTATCATAGTATTCAAGTGAGGGATGAACAGCGGTATTTAACAGATCTTAGTCCACAAAGGTATTTAGTAATGCATATTTTGTATTAACTAATTCTATAAAAATAATAGTTTGTGGCTTCCTGGTGGTCAAACTGGAACAGCAACCCTAACTGTTAGGGTTCCTCCAGAGGCGATACAAGGTAGTAGGGACAAAATAACATTTATATGTCAGGGATATGGAAGAGCATCTCAAGCTCTGGAGTTGAAAGTAGTTTCGGTTTCAGATACGCAGGTAAATATAATAATTTTGAATACAGAGATAACCTATTGCTTATCAAGTTTGTTCGCTTTTGATCCATTGCTCCTTAATTTAGATGAAACAAAAATATCCCCGTATGCTCTTTTGAAGTAAGATAAGCCCCAAGAATATTTTTAAGACTCGAAATCAATTGGATTCAGGTCTTACTCCTATAAAAAGAAGTTCTTCGATGTGTTTTTGAAGAAGAAGGTGGAAAGAAGAGTAATCGCTTGTCCTTAAAAAGATTGACAAAAGAATGGGTGGTATGGAGGCAGAGAATGATGATATTGGATTCGCGGCAGGGCTGGATTTAAGCATATGCAACATAGGTGCTCGCCTAGGTGCGCGCACCACATAAAAAATATTTTATGCAGTCCGCCACATAAGACACCCGACTTTACGGCACAGGCGAAGGCGGAGTAATTGAATTAACGAAGATGTTTTGTTAGAATCGAAGGAAAAGGCGTATTTGATCCATTGAGCCTCTTCTGCATTTCCTGCTCCTTTAACAATTTAATACGGCGCCTCGGGATGTTACCGATGCAGTATACATATTATACATAATTTTATCATCATAACATTATGTTGTACTTCTCCCCGCCCATCGAGCCATGTTTAGTAGTATAGCTATGTTGGTCCGGTGCCACCTATTGCGCAATCTAGCGTTTCATTTGCGTCTTGGGCTGCAGCTTCGGTTTGTGTCTTGGGAAGCGTTTGCGTTTGAGATAGGTGGCTCGGAACAATATAGCTATACTAATATGCCGGATTTGCTGATGATTGGCCAAAGTTTTTAGAGAGGAAAAGAAACTTGTCATGGAGTTTTGCTGACGTCCTTTTTAAAGAATGTTTAATGCAGCACAGATCACAGAAAATGTGAGTAGGATACCATGCCACTGCGGGAGGCCGAATCCGAATCTCTAGAATGGTTGTTGGAAGTCTTAATCTCTAAGGCTACCAAAGCCAGCAATTACACTAGTTGAACTTTATCATTGGATTTTACAAGAGTCTGGGCGAATTCAAAAACTCCTCACTGCCACAACACTGCAGAATTCAGCTACAGACTTCCAATTGCTGAATTCGGCGGGGATGCGACAGTAATGAGTTTTTGAATTACTCTCTCTGATATTGCTGATTTCTTGATCTTTTCCTTATTTTTCATCCAAAAGGCATAGACTATTGAAGACGATTCATCTCCAAGCAAAACCAATGTACCAATTTCAAATTTCAAAACTGCGAAAGCTGATTTTATTGTCCACTGCAACAGCACGCAATAGTATCAATATTTTTATCCGACTCTGAAAAAAAGCTCACAGAAATATCACATAAACGTCTAATGTTTTTCCACAACAATTATTTCTATGTTAACACATTGTTTGTTCAGCTTGTTCGTCTTATTTGAGGTGTAGTGGAGTCTCAAGACCTGTTATCAGTCAACCCTGGTTCGCTGGTGTGGTGGCCAGCACTTAGTATGAACTATGCAAAAAGTTGGTAAAGATCCAGAAGACGACAACAACAGGGTAACATAAGAATATTCCCCACGAATGTTTTCTTGAACCTTCCCATCAAAATCCTAATCCAACGTCATAGCAACATCTTGGATTTGTTGCTCGATACCACAACCACGGACTACCTTTTACCTAGAGTGATCTTCAGGAAGGACTTCTAGGTCAAAATACCCTCAAGACAAGAGTGGACAAACGGAGTCGTGTGATGTATGGATATTCACCGACAGATCCAAGACGTCAGGGGGCATCGGGCCACGGGTCTATCTAAAGATCACTAACGGTGTTACTGCGCTGATACCTCCCTGTGCAATTTAGTATCTTTCAAGCTGAAATGCTGGCGATCCTGAAGGCCTGACAGACAATGAATCTCGAATCTACGGAAGCATCTAGCATTGGAACTTTTATAGGAAGCCAAGTCTCTATAAAATCTCTGGGTTCTCTATTGATGTGGCATAGCTGCGGGGAGACCAAGAGAAAAGCCCTTGTGGGGGAGACCAAGAGCACAGCCCTTGCAGCGCACACTAGACAGTTACATCACAGCAAGAATTAAAAGTGTCTCCAGATTATGGGTCGGCCAGTAGCAGGCCCAAGATGAACGAACCTATCACCATGCATCGAGGCTAAGACTTGGCCTTGTTATAGCAAGAACCTCGCCAGAATCGTAGAGCTAATTCCGGGACACTGGCCAATTGGTCGTCATGCAGCCAGGTTGAGAATTCTGTACTATAGTCACTGCGATAGCTGTGGAGAAGAACAGGACGGTGAGACAACCAAACCGAACTTTCTCTGCGATTGTCTGGCTCTGACCAACATCAGATCTGTGAACTTGGAAACATTTTTTAAAGAGTTCGGAGGAAGTTTCAAAGCTCGAACTAAAGATTCGATCTGGAACCTAAATATGACTGGGTGGATCTAAAATTTTTCCTAGATTACTACATTTGTTTTTCGACTCCAGCTACAGAACGGTGGACCTCAGCTCTGATTGTGGCCCAGCCTACGGTTTGGATGAACTGCTTCTACCTACCGTTATAGTGGTTTTTATAAGCTACCTAAACTACACATAATGGCTCAAAAAATCCGCCACAGTCGGAAAAGCAACCACCAAACCTGAGGTACATGGGTTTGTGATATCAAACCGGCAGGACAAGCTCCAATTGGACCTCCGATTGTACTGGAGGCAGCCTACAACCAACCTAAACTAACCTTAACTTTTGAAGTTGCCTTCTACTAGATATTTGCTTATTTAGTGAAGAATAATTCAGAGAAATATCTTTCGAATATTCTCCAATAAACTTTTATCAAGTAAATTATCGATAACATATTTCTCTTCCAGGACACAACACCACCAAGACTATCCTGGACATTTGGCAGTCGCTGTGACGGTAACTTTGCTTCAAACTCCTGCTCCGAACGCATATGGAGCCTAGAAATAACTGTCCAAGATTGGGAAACTGGAATACTCCGCATCCAGTCAACACCGCAAGGCATAACGTCCAGAATCCCATTTACAGTAGGCACTTCCGAGCCAGCTCGAGTTACATACACGTCAACATGCTGCCAGCCGCGAGTCTCAATCTCTGCCTACGATTTGGCGGGGAATCAACGAACCGCAGACATCGATGTCCGAGATATCATTCTCACGGACGCTTCAATAGCCGCTATTGTCCTAGGAGCCCTGCTGCTGATATTGCTGATAATTCTGTTCATTTGCCTTATAGTTTGGTGTTGCAAGCGACGGAAGGAGTCTCGGGACTTGCCTTCATTCAGAAGTAATCCAGAGCGGAGATAAATCGCCATATAGAAGAAGAAACACCAAAGTTTATTTATAAGTTTCTTATTTTCTAGTTTATAAGTGAAATCAAAAGTATTATCAATGTTTTGTCAGTATTCATAAATATACGAGGGAAAGGGGTCGTGTTTAGTGCCAAAAAATCAAGTTTTTTCTGCTTTGTTTGCACATTCAACAAGTGGATCCTGTTGACATTTAAGCTGGGGCTTGGCCATCATCTCAAGTCATGAGCGCTCTTAAATCCAAAAAATTCTTACCTTCTGCCGCACCTTCGATGAGTGGGGCTGCTACAACTGGCGGTGCAGCCGGCAATAGTAGCGGCTTATGCGGGAAATCATCAAAAGTCAATCCAGTTACTGAGGCACTTAGAAGTGGATTCTTCACAACCTTCGACGTGTCACCTTTTGATTTTTCCGACATATTTTTACGTATTAATTACTAATATGGTTGCTTATGTCACTGATCTAGCGAAGTCAATAGTTTGTACACAATTAACTTGAATTTTTATAGAATTTTAGAGAGTATAAAAAGTAGAAAAAAACAAATTAGAATATTTTTGTGGGTTTTTTGGGGCTATGTGGATTTGAGTGAAGTTTGTTGAAGTTTTTTGTCAGAAAAAAATTTGGCTTTTGACGCGTGTTTGACGTTTCTGATTTTGTTAATGATGTTTTTATTTTGTAGGAATATGGGGAAACTGTTATATTTGGTTGAAGTATGGGATGAGAATTTTTATTAGAGGTGCTTGCTATTTTATAACAGTTATTACTAAAAACTCGAGCAAACATGAATGTTAAAATAAAATCTTTTAAAAGCAAGATTTTTTATTTAAATAATATTGTCAATACGTCATTTCTATTACCGTATAGTCACAAAAAACATGAGCCGGGTACACGACCGAGCATCGAACGAACACAAGCAACGAACGAACTGGGTTTGTGGGGAAGGGAAAGGGAGTGAGAGAGAGCGATGGCGCACAATTCGGACATAACGGACAATTTTGACAGTTTCGTTGTAGTTGTTGCTAGAACAAGAAAGCAAAAAGGGGGAAAAATCGAACCGTCACCTCCACGTTGTGCCCCCTAGATAACCAACTAACGACGATAGTAGCGAGCGTGAAACGCTATTTTCTCGAATACCAGCGAGGGGCTAGCAACTCTTCCTAGCACTAACCTTTTGCTAAGGAATCTACAGCAGAGCCTCGGATTGTACAGATTTCACTGAGGCGACCCAACAAACGTACAAATGCCAACGATTTGAACTTATTTTCATGGAATGTAAGAACACTATACCAACGCGGTAAGCTAGGCTTGATGGTTTGCACGAATACCACAACGATAATGGATTAAGACTGAAAAACTTTGCAATGGCGCAAAATCTGGCTATATTCAGAACCAAATTCCAGCATAAGGATACTCAAAAAGCAACCTGGAAGCCACCAGATGGAGTAACCAACAACGCAATTGATCATGTCCTTATAGACGGATTGCCAATAAAACCAAGTAGAAGTTGAAATGAATTTATGTTAAGTCGAACCAAAGTATTTGAAACATATAATATTACGTAATACCACCTCTGCTCTAGGTTCCAGCGACTTCCAAAGTTAAGTGACCGAACCTAACTTATTGGGAATCGGTTTTAGGTCTTAGGCAGGCTAAAGAGCCGATAAGATCCTTTGTCATAACACGGATATCCACTGGCCACAAGGAGCTCTACCGGGCACAGGCAAAACCTATTTGCATTTGCCCAACCCAGACCTTCATGGCTTAGTATATTTCATTAGAGTCCGATTGTTTAGGGACCTCTTCATTCCAATAGCTAGTTCTGGACCTATGAATGTAGTGTTAAAGCTTTGTCGTGCCAAGTGTTAGCCTTTTCATTGCTTTTGAAGCTCTAATGATGTTAGACCCCGATTTGCTGAGAATACCCACTTCATCAACGGTGCATTGGTAGTAAATCCGCGTAATAGCGTAGGCCCTTCTGAAATTCTCGGTCAATATAGTTTATACCTACATGTGTAAGAAAGGTCTGATTTTGTCGTCAATCTCGGGACCCACATCTATCTCTGTTTTGCATTCTTCCGTGCATCTAAATCATGCAGATCATGGCGTCGCTCTCAAATCGCTTTTTAGATATAGACCCATGTGGAACAATAGGTTTTGTCGTACGTCCACGAAAAAAATGTGCGTTCTACTCATCAGATTATCCTTATCCTAATTCCAGTCAAGTTTGGAAGCTTAGGTCACCTTTAAGTATTGGACATCTTGTGAGAAGAGTAAAGCTTTCCTTGAAAGGGCCAGTTCCGTCAATACCGGCAGTGTTCGTTTGTAAATAGTACTAGAAGGGGTTTCTCCAGATTGCCCCTAAGTCCTATTTTAACAAATAAATTGGGGCTCAAGTGCGTGCTTGAATCGCAATAGAGCCAGTGTTTCGCGAGCTGTCTGGCTTCGTCTTGCTAAAAATAAACATCGTTCACATCCGTAGCATCAATTTTAAGAATAGCGGGGAGCCTAGGGGCAGGTCGGGCACATAAAACAAAAATAAGGATATTGCAAAAATCAAAACAAACATTTTTGTATCGGGTCATCTTTGGTGCCAGTGACACTATCCGGAATAAAGACGACCATCTCGTTGCATTACATTCGATGGGGGTAACTTTGAACTTTTTATACGTGCGGAAGGTCCATTGAAGGTCGCCCTTTCCTGGTCTATCTCGTCAGTCATCTATAATAAATAATTTTAGATTACCTCGATGGCAAATGGAATATAGTTCAGTTTTATTAAATTTGTCAGATGTTGTCTAAGTTTTTTGATGGAGTTGGAAGTGCACATGAGTCTTCATCACTGTCATCTACCATTAACAATTCACTTTGTGCCGATACATCTCCCATAGTTACTTAATAAATTTCAAGTGACAAAAACGAAACTACGAAAATACTATACGATAGAAAAAAACTTCCTTTTACCAAGCAAAACTCACACCTCAGTGCATATTCAATCACAGGCTGTCAGCATATATTGATCGGCACCTTAATAACTTTCTTCATTGGACACGACCGTAATCCAATAACTGTGGCAGAAGGACGAGCGAAAAAAATAAAGAGTCCTTTTGGGTGGAAACCTGTCAAAATCACTCTCCTTCTCCCTCCATCTGTCCCAAATGGGATTCAAGAAATTAACACAAGCAATCTTATATTTAGTCGTAGTCCTTTGACCCCCGGCCGGTGCCCCGCACCTCATCTACTTGCAATTAAGAGAAACAATCGTTTCCCTGGGCTCGCCTCAACCCTTTCCTGGCGCTCGTTTGATTTAAGCTGTGACCGTGACGAGGAATTTTAATGCGAATCAAGCAATCTGGAAGGATAACGGGCAGATTGGCGCGCGGAATTTGTTTAAGGACCAAAAGGACGACGGCGGAGGAAGATGGTGTGGCGCGGATTTTGTGTGTGAGAGTGACAAATTAAATCGGATGAGGACTTCTTTACCGACAAATAATTCGCTTATTGACTTTCCTGGGCTGCTGGTGTCGTCGCCCCCCATCCGGCAACCATCAAGCCGAGCTTCGGTTTAGCGTGAATAATTTAAAGGACTTTAACGAAAAGCTGCTTGAAGTGTGGGGCCACACAGCATAGTAAACAAGAAAGGAATTCAACGAGGATGATTGGCCTTTCCTCAAATTCTACTTAAGTCAAAAACTTGGGTTTATTTAAGCGCTTTTGTGGCGGGAAAATACTGTTAAATTTGAATAAACCGCTTTCATCCCTTTAGCAGCCTCGACGAAATGCTTAAGTACAACTCGCACCCTCGCCCCGCCAGAGTTATCCATTTAGCTCCCCGTAGAATATGAATTTTAAAAGGACCAGGACAATATGTGCGTGTTCCGCCATTGCCACAAAAAGAATCTCCCTGAATTTATCACAAAAGTCGCCCGCGCGTTTTTATTTAACATTATTATAAATGGCGGACGTAGTCCTGATTCACAACCACCGGATGAATAATATCACGGAATATCCTGCGACTTGCTTTAAACTGAGAATTTTTGCACATATAAAATTGCATAGAATATTTTACCGCAAGCAAAACAAAAAAGGATATTTCATGTTGGTCCCTTCTGGGACTCAAGAACTTTTATCTTACCCTCAAGGCTGGCGCCAATTTCTTTTTATTTATTCTTTTTTATTTTGTTCTAAAACAAAAAAAAAACGGAGATTAATGGCGGTTTTAAGACGGTACAGGGTGGAATCTGCGTACTTTTACTTTTCTATATAGTTTTAAAAAAAGGATTCACAGAGCATTTACATTTTCTGAAGGATGTTTAATGGTTTGCGCTATTAATAAATTTGTTTTTTCGTGTTTATAGTCCTTCGGAAAGGACCGGTAATGTCATAAATGTTAGGAATGCAATTAAGGACTTAATGGAAATTTAAGTGCTGTTTAAGGACATAAACAATTTCGGGACGAATTAATTTTAATTTTTTGCTCCATGTATTTAATTGTGAATTTTTCTTTGATATTAACTGAGAGACCATTAGATGCGGAAACTATTTTATAGTCAACATATTTATATTTTATGCATTAAAATTATCACTAACGAAAATGTACACCTTCAATCTACCGAGGTTGGATGGATACATAACCTCACGTTATTCTTCAGGATGAAATTTCTGGATTTAACCTTATATCCAAAACTTAATTGTCGAAGTCGAACATTGAGGAAAGGGCAAAGGGTAAAGAAATCCTGCAGAGTTTGCGGCGTCCGCCAAAAGACCTTCGGTAAACCTGTTGGTGCAGAATTTCGGGCTGTAGACCGGTGTAGACCGGACTGATAAACCGCCGCCCTCCAATCTGAATTCCGCCCAATATTTTTACATGCAAGTACATAGTCTAAGCGGTAGAGCCTGTAGCCAAAGATAGCAAAATCAGAAAAGGCACAATATGGGTGAGTGGCGAGGTTGCGAAGTTGGTTCCGCGCGGGCAAAGATAGGTTGGGTTTATTACCCCGGTTATGACTAGGTTGAACCCAGGTTCAAGTCAGTCATAAATAGGGTTTAGTTGAAACTGGGTCCTCTCAAACTAACTCAGCTCTCCTACCTGGGTCCAATTGGTATTTCACTCATATAGGAGGGTTGAGTTGTAGTTGGGTTGAAATGACATTTGTTTTGTTTGTTTTCTATCCGTGAAGTCCGACTTCAGCTTTATTTATTTATTTATTTACGCCAAACAAGGCACACTTAAACTATATTACACAGGGAAAATTACTATAACTAAAAGTAGTTTACAGTCTAACAGTCTAGTCTAGTTTCGCGTTTAGTGTTTTTGTTTATACAGGAATAAATAAAAAATAATTATTTCGTTCTGAATTTTTACGTTATCTAAAAAATGAGAAATGAGAATTTCACCCAAAAATTTGAGGTTTTGTTTTGACTTCAGTTCAACTCTCTTTTAACCCAAAGTGAACTCAACTGGACATTATCTATATCCTGTGGTTGAAATTTCAACTCAACATCAACTTAACTTTCTTTAACTTAGTCATAAACGGGGTACCTCGTAAATGTCTACAGTTGCTAGTCGATGCCTAGTCTCACGATGGATGACTACGTGGGAATGTTGGGAAGCTTGATTGCAGACGCGAACCGCCAGAACCCAAAAATAATAGCCGGCGCCATTTTAATGCAGGAGCTACGGATTGAGTCAGTCGACATACAAATGCAGGGCGGTCTATTCTGTTTAAAGCAAACCAACGGAACAAGTCCTTTCCAAAAATGCCAAAGAAAATCTATAGCAGATATCACCAGCATCAGTGACAGGATAGCCAGAGAGCCCGAATGGCAGGTGAGTGAAGTGTACATATACTCACAGCGACCACCACGCCATAAGCACGGGATGGTCTCCAAAAAAGAGAACACTGGATAGCACACGCATCACCGCTACGATAGGCCGAACAAGTGACGCCTCAATCCCTTTTTTAACGCGCATAACGTTCAAAACTTCGAAGGCACCTACCGACCTTCTGATGGAACAATAAAATTGAGGAAAGCCGAAGAGTTTATGTGAAGGCAAGGTGGCAATGCAAGCGAAGGGGACAATGGCCGTAATTCGAGCAGGTCTTTATAGAATACAAGGAGGCGAGAAGAGGGCTAAAAAATCCCAGCAAAATGAAGCACTTTGAGAGCCTATCCAACGAAGCGGATCTTAATGCATGGATGCTTTGTAATGCTGCAGAACCTGTTCCCACAGAAAGGAGACAAGGGCAGCCTCGCTACAGCAAAAGTGTGAAACTGTGAAGCTGACAGCCTTGTGTGACGTCACAAGGGTGACACAATTTTACTGAAAATATAATGCATCTCAGTTCCGTGGGTCTCTTACCCGACATAAAAAACACTTCCTTTAAACCTTCAATTCTCCCAAGTGACCGCTACCGATTTGTCGCACTACCTTGGGCCCCCCTTGCATATTCCGAGTCTTGCTGGCTCCTACTCTTTGCCACCAGAACATCAGCGGGTTCATTCCTGCTACGACCTAAGCCTGAAACTAATATGATTTACCGTAACGTAACCGTACGTAGCCTAATGTACGAACATGAGTGTTGATATGGTACCGACCGAAATTGACTTAATAAACTTGACGAATGTTAGTTACATTCTCGAATGTTACGTAAGCACATCAGTCCCCAAGCAAGTTTACGGTTAAATTTTTTCCTTTTATTTTGCTGAGCACTTCTAAGCTGTTTATATTTCGTCTACACCCTAAATAAATCATATAAATCGCTTAAATCTGCGTTTAGGGAATCCATCTTTTATTTGTCATTTGTAACTTTACATTTCCATTTAGGGCTATCAGCCGTAGCTAAGCTCAAATTCCTTCAGTTCTCTTACGGTACGGCACGTCATTTTAGGTTCAGACTATATTCAAAACCCGCTTTGACCCACCTGGTTTCGTTGAGTTTACTTGAATTTAACGAAACTATACTCGATCCCGTTTCCATGGGCGATTACTCTGAGTAAACCCAGGGTAAACTCTGCATGGAAACACAGCAATGAAAAGGCCTGCTTAGGGTAGTTGAGATCAGACAGTGGAAGATGTGATTCTTCTGCCTGATGACTGGACGATAACCATAGGAAGCGTGGTAAACCGACAATTCTAGGCAAACTACTGCTAACCGAAAGGGTTACCACTGGAGCGTTGACTCAGGGTTAAACCTAAACCAGCCTGATTCTCTCTCCTTTCTCTTCCTTCGATCTATATTCTTCCCGGATGCAAAATTCACTATCTATACTGCTAAGAGTTAAATAGTATCTTTGTAGAGCATCTCAGAGACCCTTGGACAGCTGCAAGAAGGGTGTATCTCTCTACCATTACAAAACTTTACACTTGTACGCAATACCCATGCTAATTTTCAAATCTCCACTGCCATCAAGTTTTAACTCTATTAATTCTGCTTCATTTTAATTTTCCATTTTAATTTAATTCCCCTCCGCCGTCCACAAAAGGAACAAAAGGAACGAAGTAACAAAACTTCAGCGATTAGTAAAAACACAAAAAAGAAATGTTTTCCTTATCCCCTGGCCGGGCCAGCAGCGAAGTGAAAAGTTTCATTTCCCATGGGTGGGATATCCGAGTTGAAATCTTCATATCAAGTTCTCGACTTCAGACCATTTAGCTCGATAAATGTAACAATTTTTTGCCCTTGACGCCGTGCAGTCTCTCAACCATGGATCAACTTAAAATGTAGCAATTTTTTAACTTTCCAAGATGTTTCCTTGCCTTTCTGCTCCTTTCTTTTTTTTTAAAGGATACACCCACAGAGTACGGCTGTGGGAGACCTATTCAGAAAAAAAGGAAAGGAGAAAAGGAATGGCGTATATATCTTAGTTGATAAATGGTGTCTGCGTAAATACAAGTAAAAAAACACCCGATAACACACGTTTTTTCAACTCGAGTCAACTCAACTTGTTCTTGTCGTAGTCCTTAGAACTGCCTCAATAAAGGATTTAGACGTAATGAGCGGGAATTGTTGAGACATTTTCGGCGATAACGAAATTTCTTGAAGCAATTGAAAAGGATTTGTCTTGTCTGTATCAGTTTAGTGATCTCTCCAAAGGACCGCCGAACTCTCAACAATATTCGCCAATAAATTACTTTATCCACTCATACTTCACAAGTCAACAAGCATACCGAACGGTATTCAAGGGACTCGGGATTCGGGCTGAAGCTAATGGAAAATCCTTGTACTGGGGCTGGTCCAAACTACATATAGTGCACACGTTTCAATTTTTGAAGCGGAAAGCTTTTGACTTGTCAACTATTTTGCTACATGAGAATGAAGGGTTTCAAAACCGAGAGAATTGACTGAAACCTTCATGCCGACAGCCCCTCTCTATTGCCTCTATGCGCCACAGGAGACTTTGTGTACCTTCGTCCTGATTTTGTGAAATGCATGCAATTCCAGCTCAGGTGCAGGATAATCTCCATCCAAAGCTGGAAGCTTGTCTTTGATTTGATTTTCTTCTGCAGAAATGTAATCGAGCAAAAGTTACCATCTTGGAACTTTGTTAAGATGCCACGAAGATAACGTCCTGGGTACATTGTAAATTGGGGGAAATCTGGTGAACAAGTCGAGTGAAAATTACAATTGCTTCATTTAGGGAGTTACAAATTAAGTTAACAGATGTAGGATAAGTGCTGATGTAAGATTTGAGCTGGTGGGGAGTATTTTGTGGGTTTAAAGTGAAGTAAAGCTTTATTTTTATGTCACAGATTTAAGCTTAGCAATCATCCTTTGTTCAAATGAAAAATGGTGACCCCGACTTCGATCTTCAAACGCAAGCTGGAGTAAGAAGAGATACCGAATGGCCTTTTGTTGATTTGTTCACCTATGGCTAGCAGGAGCAGTCCTTGTTGCGTTTCATAAGGCAAACCTGTTGGAAATAGTCCTTTCGATGACTTAAAAAAAGCAATAGCAGACGAACAGCAGGAAGCACGCTCTACGGAAGCTACTTCAAGAACGTTTTCCCCAACACCGTGAGAGTTCAAGCCTAACAACTGAACCTTCCTCAAGCGTTAAACTGCCGAAGATTATGCTGCCTATTTTTGATGGTAGTTACTTAAGATGGAGGTAACGGTTATGGTAGCGGAAAAGATCCAGGTTATCAGGGACCAGCAGGATAGCCAGAAAAGGATAAATTAATGAATTCTGTTCTAGCAGCCTTTTCAGACTAATTGTGGCCGCTATAACGGCGGAGGGTAAGGAGATAGTAAGAGCGGCAGCAGTACTGGCAGCGGAGACTTTCAATTCTTAAGTTTTTAGGTGGAGGTAGCTCAGACTAAGCATAACAATCCCACCAATTGCTACGTAGTATATTTTTTGGAGGCGGTGGAACCACGTGTGGCCTCGACCCACGACCCTGAGATTGAAAGTCTTCGGCGCCACTAACTAGAATAGAAAAATGCAAAGAATTCAAAAGGTCCAATACCCACGGGCGTTCGGGTACATCACGCGACTATTAGAAGCCGTAAAGAGAGTGGCCAAAAAAGAACGGAGTGCCTCTACATGTGGCCTTGACCCATGCCCCTTGGATTGAAAGTCCTCGGCCTCACTAGTTAAGCTAGAAAAAAATGCAAAGAACTCAAAGGGCCCAGTTGGTTTTTTTTACCTTAAATTGATCCACCAGTCTAAGTTCAGTTCTTTCCCGTACTCTTTCCGGAGAAGTCATCTTTTATGGTGCTAGCCGTGTCGAGGTGTAAATCCGACAATATTTCCTAATAAACAGTGTCGAGATGTAGACCCGACCACATTCCTGGCAATATTCCTGAACCGTGTTGAGGTGTAGACGAGACCACAAACGGACAATCCGATACTATCTAAAGGAAAACCTACCTTAGATATAAGAAACAATACCAAAAACACCGGTGAGAAACATGTAGAGACTCCATAGAGGTATTGAATATTGGAAGAATATGTGAAGAAAAATAGTTGCCTAACTACTGGACTCATGTACCGGGTATAAGGCAAGTGGCTCGGACAAGAAATTCGTTACCCTCTTGGTCGAGGAAAATCTAAGAAACTTCTTGCGGTGATTAAACACGAATTCAGAGTATTGACAGACCTTCTCACAAGGCATGCTCTGGTCCAATATCACATGAAAAACATAGGCAATATTCATACCAACATATGCAGATACTATCAGGTGGTGACAGACACCCCAGAACACTACTCTGCCGTTATGTTGCATTTGAGACAGACATATTTCTCCACCCAAAAAAGCCTAAAAAGTGTGGTAGACTAATTCAGAAGCTATCTTAAGGCTGATCAGTAGCTTAAATTTTGCTCTTAGATAAGGAGAACCTTTGAAGGAGATGTGCATAAGATCTGTTACAGGACGAAGTTGCCGATTAGTTCAAGAGTCTTTCTTTGAATCCTATCGGTATCAATAACCACGGTTAAGGTGGTCAGTTATCTTCGAGCAGAGAACAAATAGGATTTGAATATTACAGTTCAGACTGCCATGGGTCGTGACCATGAGCAAGGCAAGAAAAAGAACTGGTGATAGAATTGAACCTTGGAGGACACCTGCAGAGATGGTGTGGGGTTTTGATTCGATGTCAGCCAATACTACCATGATGACAGCGCTGAAAAAAGATGAAATTTGAGGCAAAAAGACATGCCAGCAGATTGGCAATTAGTTTGCACTGCGGCCAATATAATTTTGGTAATGTAGAAAGTGGCAACGTACGGTTCTGGAACAACAGATTCGATAACATAGATGCTATGATCTGGCTTGATTAGGGTAGAAGATTGGTATGGAACTGTGCTTACTATACCGTAGCTCGAACTGTCTGCAGCCGAATCACCCTGTACTGCTTTTGGGTGAGAGGTAAGAAAAATTTCCAAGAGGTGGGCCCCCTCGGTCTGTAGCATCAGGAATTCATGTAGGATGATTTATAATTATTGCAGGTTATTACTCCCTGGTATAAAACTGATGCCATTCGAGTAATGCCGCCCATTTCGTAGTTTTATTTAATTCACATATTTTATAGAGATAAGAAGTCCCACCTTAAAGTCATCCACCACAATAAATTTTTCTTAGTTACGACTACGATCTTCTACAATCTTCTTCCACCAAATTAAATTTAATTAACGTTTTATCATGTTGCCTATAAAAATATTTTCAAAGATCCTCTCAAAGAAAACTCTTAAAACTCCTCCTCAATTAATTGGAAACATCTCAGCCTCACAACGAAAAATCTGTAAATTCGCAGAAAAGAAACTTCGATCAAACAAAAATAAATTCCTCCATCACAAACTTAACCCCAAAAGAGGCACACACCAGAACATACCAAGCATCCCTTAACAGAGTAATGAAGTGGCTTCGGGGATGAGAGCACGTATTTTCCATTCCACCTCACAAAAAAAAACAAAAAAATTAAGAAAAGTCAATTTTCCTCCAATTTTCAGAATTAGTTCATCCTGAAGAGCCGAGCCGAGCCTTGGGTATGTATGTATGTGTGTATAGAAAACTCCACACCAGAAATACAATTTGGAAATTATGTAATTTAACGGTTTGCAATTTTTCACGCTACTTTAAGCTTGATTCATGTCCTTCTTCTCTCCATAACAAGGACTCTAAAGCCCTCCGCTGGGGCTGGCCGGGGCTAGTTGGGTCTAGATTGTTGTACAAGAATAGAAGGTCCTTAAAATTCTGTACAAGCTCTAGACGACGTCACTGGGATGTTTTCTTCCTGTTTTTTATTTTATTTTCCCGGTTAAAGGATGCTTAAAAACGTAAGGGATTTAATGGTTATCCTTGTGTATGTCCTTTATGGGATTATATTGCAATTGTGAAATTTCTGAAAAACTTTGTGTGTGTGTGTGTTTTCAGATAACTTCCAACTAGTCAGGTGCTAAATTAAAACGATCATGAATCTTCGAGGATCACTTGGCTACGATCGATAAAGTTTTATTTTTTTTTTCATTTTTTTTCACAAGTCCTTGTTAGTTCTAGGATATTAATTCACAAGAAGTTCTAAAGTCGCCTTCAACCGTCGTCGTTGGTTTTCTATAACAGCTTCACAGGCGGTTGTGGACTGACTCTATACACACACATACAGAGAGTGAAGGAAAGTTAAGAGGATGTAAAGGACAAGACCAGACTGAAAAGGAGGAAACTTTTACAATGATGGCAAGCGGTCTACCTCCGGTAAAGTTTCAAATATTAACTTCTCTATGGATTCTCCACGTAAAGCAGTTTTAGGGATGAAAATTCTCTAATAGAGTTGGGTCGACTCCAGCTGAGAGGCAGTATGTTTGGCTCTGATGATAATAATCGGTTTAGCAGGCAAAAGTTATATCGAAATTTTGTGAACAATGCGCGCACGTTGTGTATAGAGTAGAAAGGAAGTTGCAAAATTGATTTGCTGTTGGAGAAATTTAAACTTGGGGAAGTTTTCATGTTAAAGGATTAACATTATTTATGAAAGTGAGAGAAAATAGGATTTTTTGTTTTTGGGGTTGGAAAAACTAAGCTTAGGAACCGCCCTTTTGTAGTAGCAGTTGGTATACTAGCCTGTCATGTCGTTCAGGTCATGGTGCAAGGTCTGGCAGTAAGCATTGTTTGAAGTATAGAACGGAATAGCATAAATTGGGGTTGTTGGGGCTCTGATGCAGATGGCGATGAACCTTAGGTATGCACTCTAGGTTTTTGTTACTTCATCGCGGACCCTCACTTAAAATTACACCCAAGATGTTAAGAAATTGGTCTGTCGTTAGATTCACACTGTTTATTACGACCGAAGGAAGATGGATGCTAGGCTAATATCCGTGTAAAGCAAGACTATAACTGGTATAACCTTGAGGATTTTAGTTGGGACGCTTTGAGGGGCATATGATGTTAAAAATTCAGGATGTGATGGCATGAGTATGACATGAGGAAGTTTTGGGTTAATACGAGCGGGCGTTTGTTACACCATGCCGTGAGGAGAAAGTGGAGGTGAAGAGAAAATAAATGGAGTCCAATATTCAATAGAAAAAAGTCTTCTGCTCTACTAGCTACGACCCAAAAGAACGGAAGCCTTCAGTTAGATTCAGATTCAGTTAGTGCATCTACGTGTCCTCGACCCACGACCCTGAGATTGAAAGTGTTCGGCCAAACTAGCTAAGCTAGAAAAATGGAAAGAATGCAAAGGGCCCGATCCGTATAGACTTCCGTTACACCACGCGACCATTAGAACCCGTGAGGAGAGAGTGGACGCAAAAGAACGGAGCCCTTGATTTAATCGTGCATTTACGTGTGGGCTCGACCCACGACCCTGAAATTGAAAGTCTTCGGCTCCATTAGCTGTGCTACAAAAATGCCAAGAATAGAAAAGACATTATACGCACTGGCGTCCGTTGCACCACGTAACCATTAGAAGCTTTGAATAACTAGTGCGTCTACGTGTGGCTTCGACCAACGACCTTGATATGGAAAGTCAAAGGTTCCACTAGCGCAGCTATAAAAATTTAGGATGAGACGGCGGCAATGGCATGCGAGCGTCCGTAACAAGGCTTAAGAAAATAAGTATTTATAAAATATAGACCCTTTAATCCCTTGAGTTCTATATTATACCCTCGGGACCAACCAAGGGTTCATTCATGCTGAAAATGACGATGCTATAACAAAAATGTTCCAATAGCAAAGTGTTACTTCTAAAATGTTTTAAGTTATTGTGAACAATATTGTCAATAGCACATTAACATCGTCAAAATACAACTGGACTACTTACAATAAAAAAGACCTTTTCTAAACTTCTTGTTATATCCCTATCCATTCATTATCCAGTAATGTTAGCACAGAACCCCTTCTGCAACTGATTACAAACTAAAAACATAAAAAAAATCCAATAAGTAATAAATAGAGCAATCAATTTCCCAGTATTCCTCCACTATAAAATCAATACACAAACATTTTTGTTATTATTACAATAAAATTAATCAAGCAAAATAACGGCTGCTTCCTAAAGCAATCAATTTCCCTCCCAAATGAAATTTTTCCAGAAAAACACGTTGTAGCGCATAAAGTCCTTACTCAGCTCAACATACAGTTTTTTGCAGCCCTTCTCCGATCCGATCAATAACCTGCACGTGGTGCACCCTATTTCCTATACTACACAGCATCCAATAAACAAACTGCAGCACAAACTAATTTTTCAGCCATCCTCTAGCTATCCACACATTCACCCTGTTTTTTGCTAGAAACATTTCGATCCTGCATCATTTTATATATAAGGACGAAAATGTACTATTGAGTGTCCTTTATATTTGCTGAAAGTTTTACGCTTTTGTAAGCTACGCAATGACCATATTATCAATACTACAGGGTGACCATAAAATAATATTTACTAGAGAGTTGCTTATTTGCTGTGAATGTGTGATATTTGATAAAGAGGAGGGGATTTTTATAATGTCCTCTTTTTTTTTAAATTTAACATGAAAATAAAAATAAATTCAGCTTTAAGAGGTACGCTCCACTTGAGCCGAGAATAGTTCCACTTTTATGCAGAAATATGAGACTTTACGTCATCATTCAGGTGAAGTTTAGCAAAAAAAATTAGTGCCGTGCCATGTTTCTCGCACTAGAAGTGGACCCTTGACCCTGTCAACTGGCATTCGTTCTGCGGCATGATTTCACTTCGTGGATTATGTTAACAATGAATGTGATTCCAACAATTCGTTGTCGTTCTTATTTTAAAGTATGAATATAATTTATTTTTATTTTGAAGACATATTTATTTTTGGAGCTAGTTAATCCACTGGCCCCGATAACATGCCCTCTTCTATGATACTTAAGAAATGTGCTTTAGCTTTAGTTAAGCCTCTGTGAAAACTCTTCGACCTGTCATACTTCTCTGTAGTTTATCCAGGGTCTTAGAAACTAGATTATGTTCAGCCTATACCGAAAAAATGTGGCTCCAACAGCCACAGCCCGTCTAACTACCGCCCAATGCCAAATGTGTGTATACTCTCCAAAATCGTTAGGCGGCACGGGCGGACATGTGTTTTCTTTTATTCTCTAAAAAAAAATATAGTGTAAAATTCGACTGCCATATTGGAACCGCCATTTTTATTTCAGACAGGATGGTCAGATTGCATTATCACGCAAACTATACGTCTTCTTCTTTAACGGCTCTACAACCGGGATCCGGTCCTGGCCTTTCGCAACTATTCTCTCCACCGGTCCCGATTCGGAGCTGATGCCATCCAGTTTGGCATCCCTACGCTCTGAGCGTCCTGGCCTAAGCCATCCTTCCAGCGAAGGTTGAATCTCCCTCGCTGTCGCACCCCATAGGTCTTACCGCCGAGAAATTTCCGAGCAGGCTCATCTTCACTCATACGAGTTAGATGCCCTGTCCACCGGAGCCTACCGAGCTTTATTTTCTTTCCAACATCTATGTCGTGGTAGCGCTCGTAGATCTCGTCATTGTAGAGTCTCCGGAATCGTCCTTTCTTACATACGGGGCCAACAATCCTCCGAAGTATTTTCCTCTCAAACACGCCCAAGAGGTTTGAGTGATTTTTGCTAAGCACCCACGTTTCGGATGCATATGTGAGAACGGGTAAGACCATCGTCTTATATAGTAAAAGTTTAGACGTTATGGTTAGACGTTTGGATTTAAAGAGCATTGAAAGACTATAGTAGGCTTGTTGGCTTTTAGCAGTCGTGCGCGTATTTCTGGTTCCATGCTATTGTCGGCTGCTACTATTGACCCAAGGTAGGTAAATGATTTTACCACGTCAAACTCGTGCTCCTCTTCCGTGATTGTGGGACCAATGTTAGGTGTTTCTTGTAGACGAGGCCACCATGTACTTTGTTTTGCTTTCGTTAATGTGCAGTCCCAGATTTACTGCCGCTTGCTCAATCTGAGTGAAAGTTTCTTGTACAGCTGTTGTTGTTCTTCCAATGATGTCAATGTCGTCTTCATAAGAAAGTAATTGGGTGGACTTGCGGAGTCTCGGATCACTTTCTCCAACGCCAGGTTGAAAAGGAGGCAGGTCAGACCGTCCCCGTGTTGGAGTCTATCATCTATATTGATTGGTCTAGACAGTGTTCTGGATACCTTTACTTGGCCTATCACATTGGTCATGGTCAACCAGCGTAGCATTAGCATCAGATATTGGTAGAACTTCCGAATCCTCAGTAAGCTCGCCATTTAGCAATTCATGAAAGTGCTCTTACCATCGCTCCAAAATGACTTTAGGATTGGTAATCAGATCCCTTCTTCGTCCTTGCAGTATGTGCAACGTGGTGTGGATTGCGTCACACTGCGAACTCTTCGGTAGAACTCCCGCGCCTGGTGCGGCCGTCGTTCTCTGTACTGTTCTAGTTCACAGACGAGATTTTTTCCCTAGGCTTCCTTTTTTCGTCTGTGAATGCTCTTTTCTTCTTCTCTGAGCTCTTTATATTTCTCTTCGCGTGCCCGTGTTCTCTGAGACTGTTGCATTGCTCAGTACGCAGCATTCTTACGTTTAGTTGCCAGCCGTTCCGATCTCTACGAATTCTGACTAAGATGGACTCAGTAGTACCAATGACAATATTTTTAAGGCGGGTCCAGCTTTAGTTGACGCCCGGCATCTCATTCCCAGGACTTAGGGAGAGTTCTAATGCATGACCGTAGCTGTTTCTGGCCATTTCATTGCGTAGGACAGCTGTGTTGATTCTAGCCTGATCAACGGATATAAAGCCTTTCAGCGTTGTAATGTGCTCTCGGAACACCATACCAACAAGACAGTGATTCAAGTCGAAGTTGGCACCTCGGTACGTTTGTGCCGTCATCAGGCCCAAAAGGTGGTGGCGGTCTATCAACACATGGTCTATTTGGTTGCGAGTGGCTCCATCAGGCTTTATGGAGTGTCTTTATCTAGTACTTGCAACTACCACGTTCTTACTTGGTGCCATCTCTATAACTCGCTGTCCATTTTCATTAGTGTTTTCATGCAAGCTGTGGGTGCATATACGTAATGTGCAAAATTTGAAGTTTATCCGGTATATGGAAGTGGGTCAAAATCAAGTTAAGGGTTTTTTTTTTGTTAACGCTTGATTTTCACCCCCGTTTATTTTTCATACTGTGTTCTATATATGAAATGATTCTTGAGGAGTAAACTAAAAAAAAAAAAATAACTGATGATTTTTAAAATAACGTCTGCAAATATTCAAAGGATTATGTGTGTATATGTGTGTGTGTGTATAGTAGAAAAAAAATATCGATGAACTTTGAGTTCTACACCACATTTTTCTTCTTTAAAATAAAAGTTCTGATTGAATAAACTCCAACAAGAAACGGGTTTAATTAAAGCAATTTAAAAGCCTTTTCTTTCATTCATCCTCTGCTATCCCACCCGCTGCCACCAAAAAAAAGATTGAAAATTCCTTATTAATTTATTCCCTCTTTGTTCTCGAAAAGTCAAAAATTAAACTTTTCTTTATCTAAGATGAAAATATTCTCAACTTCTCAACCAAAATGAAAAATACACAAACAAAACACAAAACACTAACGAACAAAAGTTTCGAATTTCAATGGAATATCCCTCATTCAGCTCGGCACAGCACAACCCCCTCAAAATTCATCCCTAATTGAAGTGAACTTCTCTAGCAACAAAATTGAATTAACAACAACGAAACAAAAAAAAGGACGAAAACGAAAACGAATCCGAGGGAAGATTTCTTGAATCCGCACCGAGCATACCGGATCGCCTCCGTGCGTAATCAAGTTGATAGAAATCCGTTTACGTTTTTATTTTTTAAGGGATTTCGGAATGGGGTAAAAGTTTCGCTTTTCGTCCTTTTTTTGTCGGTGTTGTTGTTGTTGTGTTTTATTTGAAGCTAAAAGCTTTTTATTGGCGAATGTAAAAACGCTATCAACACACAGCAAAAAAAAATGGTGAAAACCAGGATAAAAACCACGGCGAATTCACAGCATTGTTTTTTTTTTCGCTGTGATTTTGTTTTTGTTTCTGCTTATGATGCTATTCAATGTATTTTCAATGTTATTGTTGCGTAAAAATTTCCAAAGGATACTGATACAAAAGTAGGATTTATAAATCGACTGAACTTTCATTTAGTAAGGAGGGGAATAAAATAAAATAAAAAAAAAGGGAAAAGGACATTTGTTTAAAAATAGAATCACGTCCCTAAAACTGGGTATTCAAGCACTGTGTAGCCTTCCTTGCATGAAAAGGATGTTAAATTTCATTAGAGAGGACCTGGTCGACGTTGTTGCCCTTATTTACATTTGTTGCAGAAATATGTTCAGCATCCTTAGAATCCTTTACGTAAAGCGCAATAGAATAAAATTCCTTTAACTATATTCCCAGATGCTGTGATTTTTTTTATCAGGAGTCGTGTGTTTTTTTGTTAAACACAATCTAGAAAAACTCCTAGAAAAGTAGGTAGGGGGGGCTATGATCCGTAAACTCCATGAATGGAACATTAGGTTTTATCGAGGACAAAATAAACTCCCAACAGCAAAATCCCTTTATATCCCTTCTGACACACACCGAACAGCTTTAGTTGCCTTGATTCAATATGCATGCATATGTTGAGAAGTTTGCTTTCAAGAAGCATTTAAAGCAGCTTACAAGAAGTTTAAAATTCCTTATACCCCCCATCCCCTCTCTAACCCCGCCGGAATGTTGCACAATTTAGAATTTCATTACAAGCACCCCAAATACTTGGTGCATTACAAACTCGCCCTAAAGCAGCACGGAATTTTGCTGCATGAATACGCCGCTTCCTTCCAATTGGGGCTACAGCAGCGATTGGTTTCAGTGGCTCCACATTTTATCCTTGACTGGGCACCTTCCTTCCAGCGCTCCGTTAATCAACCAATATACACTCACTCTCTCTCTTGTGCTCCTGTCGATGATGATTGAATTATTCATAACGAGTTAAGCCAATTGCGGGTAGTATTCAGCACCTCATGAACCCCCCAGTATAGTTTGGAGAGAGTGTGTAGTATAGTAACGTATACTGGCTGCAGTACCTGGACCAAGGATATATTCATGTTCACGTTTAAATCCCTGTGGAATAGACCAATCGCTCCCGGTGTTGTTGAAAACATTCAAATGGAAATGTGATTGATTTCCGTGAAAATTTCGCTTGATAGTTGGCGGAGCTTGATTCATCGTCAGTTTTGTGTAGAGCGAGGCGAGGCTATTAAAATTTGTGTATGAGTGATATTGGTAGTTATTGCTCATAGTGTTGTTACATATACCAACGAGTATATTTTTCTACCCTTAAAAATTTTCTACCGCTATGTAGTATTCAAAATGTTGAAATTTAAAGCTACTAGTATTGATTCGGTTTCTTTCTAGGTCAATAGTAGCATTGAATGTAGTCGAAAGGGATCAGGCCTTATTTCCCCGATCTATACAACAGACATGCTCGCAATCACATT
This sequence comes from Thereva unica, assembly GCA_949987705.1. Lineage (NCBI taxonomy): Eukaryota > Metazoa > Arthropoda > Insecta > Diptera > Therevidae > Thereva > Thereva unica. The sequence continues at coordinate 108,686,240 of OX465284.1, forward strand.
CAAACAACTTAACATCTTTGCTATTTTCAGTACTCTTTAAGTAACTTTTATGCACTCTCTTGCCATTACATACCCATAAGCGCACATTCCAGCCCTTCCAAAATCCTACATATTTTGCATACCTCCAGGCATCATGGACATAAACCCAATTGCATACCTCCAGAAAGCAAAAGTTCTCAACACACCACGGACACAAACCTCATTGCATACTTCCGGGCACCGAAAGCTCACCGCACCATTGACATAAACCCTCCAGTTTGTTGTCCAGGGAGTGGAGCAGGTAAGAGGAGTGGGTGCAGGAACCTTCTTGCTATATTACAAAAAGAACCGCAAGAATCGTGTCAAATTCAACGAATCTAGAACATAATCCTGTATAATCTGCAAACAAGCATTATTTTTTCTTACTTTTTGATCTACGATCATATTGTAAAGATTCATCTGGACATCCTAGTCATAACATAAGATCTGCGATGGAATGACTGGGAGCTGGGATGGATAAAATCGAAATACAAAAGTGTTTAAAGCAGCTTCACGAATGAACAATCTAATCATAGCATAACGGTTCTTTGCTATTGTATACCTTTCATCCTCCTGATTTTCAACCAACTTCGCTCGTGCTCCAGCGGGCCAAATCTAATGAAAATAATAGATGAAAGAGAATGAATAAGAAAGAGGAAGGACAAGCCGATGTGACAAAGGCAGTGACCCGATGGTAATCGAACTTGCCTCCTTGTGATTAATCGAATCCTGACCGCTGGTAGGCGATCGTAAACTGGCCTGGTGAGCGTATTGTTCTGCTCTTAATAAAAACAAACGTGATTTCTTGAATATGCCGACGATGACTGGATTCGAATCATGGACCCCTGTGATGGTAGACGGGCGCCTTAACATCTAGGATACCAAGGGCAATACTTAGGGTTAGTTCAATCGTGCATAGTAGTTTGACTGGAACACCCAATTCCAGTAGCGTCTGAAGTAGCTTCTTTCTTTGGATGAAGCCATGTGCTTTAAAAAGTTCATAAGTATCTGATATACATTCCCATCTCTTTTACAGTACTTTTATGGAAGTTATTTCAGCGTGAATAGTTTGTCCTGCAAAAAAAGCTTCGAGTTTCCTATCATTCTTTTGCTACGAGCTAAGTTTATCAGTCTACCACTGTCGTTTATCGATCTCTTATGGGCATCTCTCCTAGGCAAGTAGAGCTGGAGTGGAATTGGTGCCACACCGAAGCCTCTCTTTGGCAAACTCCTTCTCATTATACCAAAGACAGCGCTGCGTTCAGGAACCCAGGAAGTCCCAGTTGGCCGGGATCTCCATGACAGTTGTAAGTTGTTCAACGAAATCCTGCTCGAACGACAAGTCACTATGCAGACTGCTGAATCTGTTCAATTGGAGTGGCTCACAAATATCAGAGATATAGGGTGTACAAAACGCGAAGGGAGTGGACGCGGTACTTTTGGATTCAATACCTTAACCGAAAGAACAAAATAAAAGGAACTCGATAACTTGGCCGCCCCGGTTGCTTTGGGTTAATAAGGGAAGAACGATCAAGTTGGTATTAGATGAGATCCGGTCAAGTAAAATCGGGTGCTAAGGTTGGGAGTTGTTTCGCACTTCTTTGAACTGAAAATCGCCACAAACACGAAAATCTAATCATGTGCCCGCTAGAGGTATGAACTCGCCCGCCACAGGTATGCACTTTCCCGCCACAGGCACGAAAAACTTAAAAATTCCCTTTATAGGCATGAACATTTTTAAATGCATCCGCATCGGCATAGAGACCATTCCAAATGCGAGTGTTTTTTTTACCATGCAGTCCCCCAACTAGCCATTAACCCCGTCCAATGCTGCTTGACCTAGGCAATTGAACTAGAACCATTCTTTTGAGTACGCTTTTGGCACTATTTATCTTCACCAAGAAAATTGTCCGTTTTCTTCGTCCTGTACAAGTTTTTAAGGACACCCGACTTCTTGCGTGCTAGTTTGCGAGCGCCGTGCAGGCTAGTGCGTGCCTGCTGCATGCTAGGTGCGGGCGGAGTTCATTTTTACTTGGGTGTGAAAAGGTGATTACTTCTGTGTTTTTTCACATAAAAAGGTACAATTTTAAAACGTGATTTTTCTACTAAGAAATTGGATTATTAAAAAAGTGAATAATGAATAATACAATAAAATAAAAATTGAGAAAGTCCTTAAATTGACCAACAGAACTTCCAATCCTCTTGTGAATAAAACCTTCCATTTCCGTCCCAATCCTCATAATGATTAGAAATAATTCCGAAGTCATCATCCCCCTCTGCCATACACAACCAAAGTAGAAAAACCTCCCCAATAATTTCCTATTATCCTTACTTATTCTTGGTTACAAACCACCCTTCAAAAAAACTTTATAACTTTGATTTATGGAAAAAATATTTTTTTTTTAAACAAAATTTTCCATTCTTCTCCCCCAAAAAAAATCGTAACTTGAGAATTCCCGAATTTCATCTTGAATGTCATAGAAAAAGTTTTTGAGTAGTCGGTTTATTTTTTTGGGCGCACAACTGGAAATCTCTACGGGGTGAAAAAGGGAGCAAAATTTTTTTAAAGGGTATACCAAGGACATAAATACATACATATACATACATATACACCTGTCTACCTGTCTTCACCCTCATAGCCAATAATTTTATTTGGTTTTTATTGAAGGATATTCATATATGTATATCCCCTGTATCAGAGACGCGAGGATAAATAATATTATTGAATTCATCGAGAACCCATTGGTGTACACTTTTCGATTACAAATAAAGGATTCTCTCAATTGCGGTTTCCTTTTCATGAACTGAATGCAGGACAATGAAAAAAGGGCAACGTCCGCAAAAGGTAAAAAGGTATTCTCCGCGGTAAGACGATAATATTTTTATTATGTAAATATCAAAAGGGCCTTACATTGATTGGCGGTGATTTTAAAGAATATATACATAAATATCGATTTTGTTAATGGTCGATAAAAGATTTTATCTTTCAGACATCTGGTTTATGTTTTCAACACCTGTGCACAAAATTTGTCGAAACAATCGGTTTTTGGGTGAAAAGACACTCGTTGCACACAATTAACACAAACAAAACCACGGCAGCCGTATGCAAGTACACGCAGCTCCAAAATAATGGAATATATGCATCGCGATATCTCGTGGTGCACCTTTCATGGCTCGATAATGCTCGCATAATGAGGTGTGTCTGCACATGGTACTTGCATATTTAATGCGTTTCACCTGCTATTTGCACTCTGCGTAAACATTGATGAGGATGCATGGGGATTTTGGATGTTTTACTAGAATTTCCTATTTTAGACAAATCCCCAAATAATGGTAGACGGCTGCTCTGTTTGCATTTATTTTTGGATGTTATGAGGGAATTTATTTAACACGGAAAGAGGTGGGGGAGGATTCAATTCGAGATACTTTAAAATGATCCTGAATTCTCTAGAGTGCAGCTGATGATAAGAAGAATCTAGTCTGACAGCAGTCAGTACTAAAACTTTTATGGGCGATGACTTTAAAAATGGGGGAATCTTCCATACACTCCAAAATAGGTCCTAGTTTATGGCTTATCGTTTGAACTTAAAGTAAAGCAGGTGTAATTTTATTAAGGGCTTAAAGGGAAAAAGAACGTTATCTATTGAAGAGCCATGCAAGCAGAGTCAAGTGCTTTTCACAGTTTATTTGGTTTAATTTCGGTCTTGTACTCGCTTTTTTTACCATCTTTAAGCATAAATGTTTACCCCCTCCAGCAAGCGTTCAGCACTCCTCCAGATTTTTAACCATGAAAAAATAGTGGTAACCCTGCTCCCATGCTCTCATACCAATACTGTTCATCGCTATCCAGGTTGTGCAGATGACAAGCGAGTTTCGTCGTAATAAAGGATATTAACAAGGCATTAATGTACATTATCATTCAAAATAATATTAATTGATATAAATATTTCATTAAAATGACATTTATAGGAAATGAACCCATCTTCCGATGATCTTAGTATCGATCGCTCCAAAACCGGTTTATTTTCCCAGGCTCAACCGACCAAATACCCACTCTAAATACATTAATAAAAAGAAAACCAATAAAAACTTAAAGGAAAATTACTAAGATGAAAAAATATAGTAAAATGAAAATGAAATGTATTCAAACCGTTATTGGTAGCTATATACTCGTATAAATCAGAACAATCCTTTTTAAACTATTTCACGTTTCCAAACAGGTCTGAGAGTGTTTTTTTTGGCTTTTTAATCAAGATCAATGCTCTGCAGGGCTCAATTCGACCACTCTTTTCCTAATTTTTATAAATTAAGGGTTCACAGCTCACAGTCTATGGTACATAATGTCATTGATATTAAAAACAACAATGTGTAATTTCTTGTTAGCGAACTTTCGAAATTTCTGACTTTGTCTTGAGCCATTTCCAGTTTATCTGCAAAAAATTCTCTTATAGTAATCCAATAACTCGGCATCATTAAATCTTGCACCCTTTTGGCTCATTATAGACGAGGACGTTTGCATCCAGACACAAAAGAACTTTGCTAAAAATTCAGAGTTGGAAAGCTTTTCATGAGACTAAAGCCAAGTGTCCACAATAGAGTTTGGTAGAGTGTAAAGCGTAGAGTGTAGAGCTCTACCTGTAGTTTGCACACTGCAGTGCGCCCTTACCACTCTACTGCTCGAACATAGGGTTGATCTAGAGAAATTTTGAGTAGAGCTCTACCAAGCGCTCTACAGACTTAATACACTGCAGATGCGATTTTCTCTACTGTAGAGTCGTATGGTAGAGCCCGTAACTGCGGCCATCAACTTGTAATTTGATTTCTCAGTTATTCACAGGTGCGTGCATTCACATATTGTGTTAAAAATTTAAAGGAAATTAATAGAAAAAATGAAAACAAAATGAGTTCTCACCACAAACAAGCTGCTGCCGTTTTATTTTTGCTCGAAGAAAAGAAAAAGAAGGAAAGGAAATGTTGGGAGCAAAATTGGATCAATATGCGAGATTGTTCTTTAGCTCGACGCAAAAAACTCTACAATGGATACTAGGCTTAAAAAAGCTTCGGTGTTTCTACATATTGTTATACTTGTGTTTGTGGCATTAAGTTCACAGCGGAAAATTAATTAAGCGCTGCCAAAAGAAGCAGGAATGTAACGCTTCCAATTCATATGTTATGGAAGCTTTTTGGAAGCACACTCTGTACTCTCATTTTTTTTAACCAAAGGCGCAGAAATTTAAACAAATAACGCATGTTATAAGAAAGTTCAGACCGCTTCTCAACTCTAGGGGATAATATGACTTTGTTTTTGCTTTACGAGTACATTAATGATAGTATTAAGGGTAAAAAAAGAAGAGCAAATCTGGCACCTTACAGCCAATGCATAAAAAACAAAAATATATTGACCTCTATTATGATAACACAAGATCCCTGCTGAAAGTATCCAATTTCTACAAAAAGAAACAAAATCCCCAATGGACTAATTTAAATTCCAATACCACATCCTTTTAATTTATCATTTAACCAAATCCATATATGTACACAGGGATCATTAAAATTCAATTCGTTAACCCTTTATGTAAATCAAAATTTCCGTGTTTAAGCCTATCGAATTAGAAGAGCGTTGTTGTCCACCTCATTGTTGCAGGCACATCCTAACTACCCCGACAGTGTACCATTAGTCCAATTACATGGTAGCTGCGAAATACATTTGGAGCATACAACATCAGATAACAGGATGCCCAATCTCCAAAACACAAACAGGACAACCGAATTATAGCTTAGTGCATGGGGCGCGATGGGGATGTGTTAGTTTCCGGTCGGATACGTTTATGTTTAGAGCAAGGTGCACAGGGATTGCACCGAAAATTCATTAAAAATTAAATTCATTTGCACTGGGTGTTGTTGGAGGGATTGTCCAGGGGCATTACAAGTGCTAGTTTTGGGCAGACAGGGACAGACGAAAGTCTCTGGGAGGTTGAACTTTAATTTATTCCACCTCTGGTCATACACTTAGTACACCACTGATTATACTTAGTAGGTTGTGAGTGTATAACGTTTATCCTGCTTAAATAAGTTTTCGGCTTAATGCAAACATAACCATAGAAAATCCATAATCCTGCAAACTAACATCTACAGCCTGGAAATGTTGGTGAAAATATACCCTAGTTACCGAAAGAAATCCCATGAAATATGTTAAGTGGACAAAGTGTCCTTTTTTTGTGTAGAATGAAAAAAAATGTCCCTTAAAGAGATTTACTAGAGGATTGCTACAATGTGTCCTTGAAATTTACATACAGGTAGATAACATGAGAGAGTCCAAGAAAGTACAAGACCTTATCCTGTGTGTATGGATCCTGTCGCAAAATGTAATTCATTTTAATGTAAATACACGAAGTAAGAAGAGTCCTTCGTGCAAGCTGAGATAGTTTCGTATGTTAGTAGGGCATAAATTCAAGTCAGTTTATTGCATTTACTATGTGGGTTAACTCGAGACGAGCAGATTACCATCCGAGACAGTTCTGGACTAGAGAGAGAGAGACTCGGTTACTGAAAGGAATCTTATATAAAATATGTTATTTCAAATGTAAGGGAGAAGGATCCTGAAAAGGATTTTGAATTACTTGAAAATTAAATTCTTCTTTATGCGCATTACATACTGTACATGTGTTAGGAAACAATGTCAACTGTGAAAGTAGTTTATTGTGGAGAGAAGTCACATGAATTTTTATGGATTTAAGATGTGCGCATTTTTTTATATAAAAGTAGAAGTGGAGATGTTTTATAAAAGATTCTTATGGGATTTAACTTGGGTCTTAGGTTTCGTTTGCTCATTTAGTACTCAATAAAAAATAGTAAGGATTTATCTATAGCATCGCAAAACTCGAAGCCGCTTCAAATCTTTTCATAAAATAAGTAGAAAAAGAAAATTAAAATGTATCTTTATAGCCTATCCATTAAGCATGATGTTTGTTGTGTTTGTTTACAGGGGTGGCGTGCTGTTTCGTTGCAATCAAATCACACGATCTTAACCTATCATATCCTCTTTCTACCATTAAGCTAAGCTTACTACCAGACATTGTACCATGAAGTAAACGACATGACGGACTGGTAGTATAAAGGGTGACACCTAAGCTTAGACTCTTCTACATAATTAAAAAAAAATCATTTTTCAATGATCATCAACCTCAAGCTAGAAAGTCTGTGGTTTTAATCAATGCAGTCCCCCAACTGAGTATTAATCTGGTCCAAAGATGCTTGACTTCTTTAATCGAACCAGAACCGGTCTATGCTAAATAACACCTTTCACGGGCACTAACATATTTGTCTGAAAATTGGGGTAATGTAAGCGGCATGTGACTCATTTGCTATATGGGCCCTCATGAGGAGCCTACGTGGAAATCCGTCTTTTGGCATGCCTCATGAGGCATACAGTTATAAGCTCTTAATAGCTCTAACATAATGTACGTATAAAATGGATTTCTCCACCCAAAGCGAAAGTGAGTGAGCGCTTTATCTTCCATCCTCATGTTCTCCTCCGGCCTTGCTATGGCTAGCCTACTGTAAACGACATTTGAGAAGGATGCTAGAAGTCTATACGGCAGATTTGAATTGTGTGAATTTATAATAGACTGGAGTAAATTCAGATCCCTAGCGTCTGCATTGTCCCCGCTTGTAGAAGAAGAGTTAAAGCATCTAACAGATAATCGATTTCAAAAGCAGAAAAGGTGGTAAAAATTATATTATCGACAACCGATGTACTGGCAAAAGAGAAGAGCCGGAAATGATTGTATAAATCTTTCTGTCACGATCAACGATCAACAATCAACGATCAGTGAATAGTGATGAGTGCTTCCAGAGCATTTTGGGGTTATTGATCCGTGGCTTTTGCACGTTTTGGTCGCAATCGCCACATATTTCCCCCTTGCGTAGCGATAATCGGAAAGTTGCCAATCCTCTGTTCATTCAGTTTATGGAATGATCCAATATATTGTTTGGTCTGGGCAGTGTTCCAGATATATTGTTTTTGGCTTCGTTATTTACGATCAACCTGCACATTTGTATCAAGTTATTGGTGATGATAAATTCTTCCATGAACTTATGTTGTTCTACTCTAATAAATTATGCTGTCCTTGCATTATTTGTATATTATCAAACCAATGTTACAGATGAAATTGAAAGTGAATCCGTTTTAAAAGAGCGAACTTACTTGTTAAATAAACTACATCTAACAAAACACCATTGTCATTTATATCTGAATTAAATACTATTGAAATTTCTACTTTTTAGTTCAATTGATTTCTATTGAGAGTTTAGCCAGACGCAGATAGAACATACATTTCTGAGTATATACCCACATTAAGTTGACATTTTATGCCATCATCTTACATGACCTTTAGCTTAATTGGATTTTGATATTGAAGTTAGCTGAACTGAACAAATATGTGAAATTACACAATTACTTTTTATAGCAGAAATGAAATTAAGTTTAGAAAGTTTTTAATGGGCAATTTAAAATAGTATTTAAAACTAAAACGATAATTAAACTCTTCAATTTCTCTAAACTCACATCAACGAACTAATTTTAATTGAAAATAAAAAAAAAAAAACGAAAAGCACAATTTCAAGTTCAATCCTTTTTCATCATTATAGAAAGTTTGCTCCCCCCTCCAATAACCAGAGAAACTTACATTAACAAATTCCAACTCTACAAGTTTATGACCCTTTTGGTGAACGTTTCCATTATAAACCCAAAAGTTTTAGTAGTCGAAAATTATTACTTATAAAATTAATTGAAAATCAATTACAAGGACAATAACAACTCCTCGAACGACCACCCTTCGTCCCGCACGTCCCGAAAAAGTAGGTCCTGGTGAAGGATGACCGCTTGACAGTGAATCAAGTTGAAATTTTTGTCGGTGGTGATGGAGGTGGTAGTGTTGCTGTTGTGGGACCACTGCTCAACTGCCACCCACTAATCTAGATGGGAATTTATGATGCTGTTAAATTAATTGTATTTGAAATGGGGGAGGTTACACCGAACTTTACGACAAATATAAGAGACATCCACAGTGGCAGTGTAGCCGGTAAGGAAGGGTCTGCTTCGTTTAGGAAATATATAGCCTGGACCTGCGGTAGACGTATAACACAGCAAGCATACACACACATACAGCACTGTGTTTATCTATTATATGTTATATGTCAGACCGATGAAATCTTATATTTGCCAAACGACATCCTAATTAACTTGACTTAATGGTCGGTAGTTTATTTTATGTGATGCTAAAATATCCCAGTTGACACTGTAATTGATGTTGACAAAACAAAGGAGTCAAGCATCGATTGAGACAGGGCAGCGCGGGGGGGGGACTACTGTAAAGGATATAATCCGATTAGGAAATCATACTTTAACATTTTGTTTCAAGAGTACTTTTTTTGTTTGTGATTTAAATAGAGCGTATTCCTTTTATCCTTGCCTGCATGCAATATTCAGAAAGTACATATATGCAAATAAACTGTAATGCAATCATCCTTTTCAGAAAGGACGAAAAGCTTTTTGCTCATCTTACATTCTCAACGAGTACAGGAATATGAAATGCACAACACAACAAGACAAGAAAAAATCTGACATAACTTAAACTCAATTTCACCTGAACAGACCCAATTGTAGTACACCTTTGTCCGGGACGGCGCTTTCATAGGTGTGAATGGTGCCCTTGCACCGGGCGGAATTTCGTAATCTCTATGTTAGTATGTTAATAAATGGTGCAATCTTACATTTTGTGCAAACTATAAAATTATTTCTCCCATCCAGTGAGTGTTTGTGTTTTTTTCCATTGCCCTTCACTACGTAAAAAATGAACAGCTCATGGGTCGCAATATGGCATGGTGCACCGGGCGCAAAAAAACCTAAGCGCCGGCCCTGACCTTCGTTGCCCCTCTCTCTCTCTTGTTGCCTATTTATTTACCTTTATTCAAAGTTAGCCGGGTGCGTTGCAGCGTCTTTCAAGAAAACAAGATTATGTGTTCGCAGTCGGTGGTAGGAAAAAGATATAATGAAAGCAGAACAAATCTGCAAAAAATGATTTTGGAAACTTCAAAAAATTTAGAGTATGTTACAACTTGCTTAAGATTCGATGTTGAAAAATTGTGTACTAAGTGCACAGCAGACACCTAGCCAAACATATTCAGAATCGTCAGCATGGCGGAAGATTGGACGCCCTGTACAGAACTTCCCTTATGGCGGCCACCTCTCCCCCAAATGGATTTTCCCAGAAAAATTGCCAAAAAAGTAATCAAATTTGCAAACCATGCACCGACCGTGCACCCCAAAAATGCACAATTTGGTGCCCAAAAACAATCTAATACCTATTTTTACCAATCTTATTGTATTAACACTGTAACTTTGCTTTAGCGCCCCACGCTTTTTACATTTCTAAATGTATGATGTTTCCATATACTGGCTGGAGCAACTACTGGACTCTACATTCAAAATTATTTTTTAACTTTTTAATTTATTTTAAAATAAAAGAAGAATTTTTTAGAATTTTTAAACTATATTTTTATTTTATATTTTTAGACTGTTGTCTCTTCCGCCATTTTGTGGTGACCGTGATATTTGAATTAAAATAACGCCACCACAGCTTACTGTACCATACTCGTCATACACTTTCATTTGATACCCATATCGAGAAAAACGCTTATCCGCCATTTTTTGTTGGCCGCCATTTTGAATTTGGAATGACGCTAAACAGCTAATAATATTCTACTTGTCACATCAATTCATTTGACACCCACACCGAGTGGCATGTAAGGAAAAAGGTTATCCCCTGTCTTGTGCTGGCCGCCATTTTGTGTTTGACGCCATTTTGAATTTGAAATGACGCTACATCGCTAAGAGTATTCTACTTGTTATTTACTTTGATTTGATACCCATACCTAGAGCTTGTAAGGAAAAAAGTAATCCGCCATTTTGTGTTGGCTGCCATTTGGAATTTGAAAAAACGCCACACCACTCGTTGTATTCTAATTGTGACACCCTTTCATTGGATACCCATGACGGGGGTCAGGGAACACATTTGGCGTCATCTGAACAATAACAAAATATGGCCGCCATGTTGGAACCACCATCTTGATTTTTTACAAAATGGTCCGATTGCATAGCCACGCAAACTATGCAAATGTGCGAAATTTCAATTTGATAGATTATGTTTTCTGCTTTTTATTCTATTATGTCTTCCACCATCTTGGATTGGCCGCCATTTTGAATTTTGAATGATGTCACACGGCTAATTGTATTCTACTCGTAATACCCTTTCATTTGATACCCATGTCAGGGATCGGAACACGCATTTGCGAAATTCGGCCGCCATCTTGCAGCCGCCATCATGATTGTTTTTACAAAAATGACATATGGCAATCAAGTTGCAAGAGGTTTAAGCAAAAAATGGTGTGAAATCGTACTATCACACTAATTTCACATTATACATTTAGTCACCTGTTGGGGTATCCATACATCTACAAAAAAATCAGATTTCTATCTTTTCTAGTTTGGCCCCAATGGGTGACGGTACGCACAAGCAGTCACACATATGTAGACTGACCGACACACAGTCTGACAGACACTTTCTTTTATTAATGTAGAAGATAGATAGATAAATTCCTCCCATGTCCTTTATGCAATTCAAAATATCGAAGTAAAAAACCTCCCAAAAAACACTCAACAATTCCCCATTTCTGTTATCACACATACACAATCACAAAAGTCATGTACCCAGCGGGAAATGTTGTCAGGCCTTCCCTCTGGAAGGACTGTGGAAGCAGTAAAAGTTCAAAGAAAAAAAATGAGACAGTTCAAATATTCGTCATCCATTCAAAGTTGATCTCGAAGGAAGCTTGGTGGAAGGTATACCTAGGGGAAAGGCACGCTGAAAAGCTTAAACTGCTTCCTTCCTTTTCAAAATCCTATAAGGTGTCCAATAAAGAGGCATGCATACCTTATTCCTTCCAAGGAAGCTAGGGGTAAGCAAATCAAAAAGTTTCAACTGCTTCCTCCCTAGGACATGCCTATACAAATGTCCTACAAGATGTCTAATAAAGAGTCATGCATCGCACCTTCCACGGAAGGCGTCAAGTTTGCATGATAGTATGGTTCCATTTCCCGCTGGGTAATTACATTTTAAGTGATAACAATTACAACAAATTTTTCTGTTTTACTTCCCATTGGTCGATGCATAATAAAACACACCCTGGGTTTTTTCTGTTGATAGCTTAATAATAATGAACCAAGTTTCATTCATTTCGGTTCAGCTTTTCCGATGAATTTTGAAATGAGAGAATCCTGTGCCATATGATGTGTGTGTTTGTAAGTATGATGGCGGTTATACCATATATATGCAGGCAGGATCTGCTTTTTCGAGGGTTTAATTGCTTTTACGAAATTGGGTCATCTGTACGCGAAAAAGATAAGCATCGTGCGGGGCTGGGGCCATTGAGGATGTAGGAATGGGGGACGGAAGTGGATATCCACATTAAAAAATCTCATATTCATTATTTTTATATAATTAGTTTTGATTGTTTTAAGTGCTTTGTAAATTGAATTTGTTTTTTGTTTTTTATTTTGCTTCTTTACGTTTTTTTAGACCAGAAATTTTGAGATGCGAATAATAAAAATAATTTTAATTTGGACAGAATTAAAGTTTTGTCCTTGAACTTTTTTCGTGGGGAAAAATACGAAGTCTAGTGGAACAAAAGTTCATCGTAGCCATTGAGGAAGTAGCGGAGGAGTTTGGATTTGGTCATTCAACAGTTCATTCTTCATGCCATCGAAAAAGTTGGGACAATAGGTTTCTATAAGTGGGATGATACACGAGTCAACGTGTCGCTGCAACACACTGTCAGTTTGTTGCGCGGAGGTGATACACGAGTCAACACGCTACACGCAACACTCTGTGTAATAACATAGCGATTTTATATGTGTGGGTGTGCATTCCAAATTATTTTCACCCAGAATCGCTTGACAGCTACGCATACATAAACATTTTTCAAGCAACTGGAGGAAAAATAGAAATCGTTTCTAGTTTCAGTCAACACCGCACACTTCACCCTGACCCGTCCCTTTGCCAACGAACTGCGCAGAAAAAGCTCGTGTTTCAGAACATGTTGACCCGTGTATCATCCCCCTTACAATTTTTAGGAATTTGATTCGAAGAGAGAGAAAAAGGTACGTTTCCACTTATACACTTAAGTGTATATATTCGCGAATGGAACCGAATGGAAGTGTAAATTGAGTTTACGATTATAAACTTACTCAGTGATTACACTCAGCGGAAAGTGAAAAGACACACTCTTTTGTTCCACTTTCACATTTAAGTGGAAATTATTTTTAAATTTATACATTTAATGGTAAGTGTTGTTATGCACTTTTTCCGCAGATCGGGAATTCCTACAGAAGTCATATGGAAGAGCTCTAGCAGCTACAACTGCATTGGTAATTATTTTACGTAAATGAAGAAATCGTGAAAACAAAGAGAGTAACAAGACATGCTGGGTTTGTGAGTGTATTGAAAAATGGAAAAATCTTACAATTATTGAAAGTCTAATGCGACAGCTTGAGCTAGGACTATGCTTATGGGAAATGAATTGAAATTTTTTGCTCACTAAAAAAAGTGGATACACTTGTAAATAAACTTTTAAATTTAAAGTGTTTACACTATTCCACTTATTAGTGGAAATGTAAACTTAAAAGTGTATATACACTCGAATGTAGCAGGTGGAGCTTGGGGCCACACATATACATTTTACATTTTGCGAGTAGAACTTTACACTACCATTCAAAAGTGTATAAGTGGAAACGTACCTTAAAGTGGTTTTTCATGCTGTGACGTATGTATCAGGAATGAACCTTTTTTATTAGACCGAATTGGGACTGTCGATGAAGAGTGGATCATGTACAAGAATGCTTGAAGAATGGTATTGACTAAGATGACGTATGCCATCGCCTCGATATTGAGACTAGTGGAGATAGAAGCTGTGAGCGGCTGGAACCAGATACGCGATTGTGGAATAAAATAAGGAAGAATACGAGCAGATATTAAAGTTAGATTAGGTTAGGTGTACCAACAGTGCGACCGCATGTGGCCTAAGGCTCGTCGTTTTGATGCCAAAAACTCGTGTACCTATAGTTTCGTGGTTATTTGACCTGTGGATTTCAATCACAGTCTGGCTAATAACGATTTAGATCCTGCCTTTTGCGATGCTGACCCTGTCAATCTTCGAGCCTTGGAGAGTGGCTCTTCGGTAGGCTATGCAGTCAGTTTTCTCGTTCTTGAACTTATGGCCAACTTATGAAGATACTTTGACCAAATGGAAGGTATAAGGGACTGTTAACTATGCTGAGGTAGATTGGACATATTTGGAATTCCCGTTAAATGAAATGAACTGAATGACCTTCAAATCCTAATGGGTGCACACTTTCCTAATCAGGCTCTTGTTAACATCTTTTCAGGTCACGTATATGTGAATTAAAAAAAAGTAGTTATTTTCGTCGGTGGCACAGCGGAAGCAATAGTCGCAATCTCAGTCAAACTTACAACGCCGCAAAATGGTGCTTGGGCAAGGATGATAAATCACCACCAATCGAAAATATCCTGTCTACTCTAAAATTCAATCCACGCGAAACAATGTGCTGATTTCCTCTAATTGATTCGAGGATGTCAATCTTACAAAAAAGGCTTCGGGTGCATTTCCCATTGGTTTTCCATCCAAGGTTTTCACTCGGGTATCAAGCTCCAAGCTAACGATTTATGGAGTATATTCAAATTGGGGCATAAAGCTTTGACTTGGCTTAGTCAGTGTCAACTTTTAGGCATTGAAGAATGTTTTAGAGGAAATGTATTTAATCTAAGATAGGTACGAGTATAAACTGCCGTATTCAGCTATAAACATGTGACAAATCTTTCCATACTCACTTATTGGAAAGATTGTTGACGATCACTATGGCAAGAAAATACTTCTAAAACACTTGACGCCCAACACTGTAATTTTTCATATAACTTCTGTGCAATCAAAACATATTTTAGTAGTCATGTGTGATAACCAAATGATGAACGTGAAAATATCTAAGACAAATGTTACCAAATATAGAAGAGCCCATTTTCTATCAAAAAAACACAAGCATGTAAAATCCAAAATAATGCCAACACGTTCAATTTCAATTTATTTCAACAACCTTCTGCCATCAATAAAAACGATGTTGAAGCAGTAAAACAAAAATGAAGTCGAAAAAAATATCAAATAATTGATGATCAGCGATTATCGCCTCACGTGCGCTTTTCCATGAACTTGACTGATAATAATGTAGCCATCCATAAAACGCCTTCGTGTACCTTTCACCACGATCCTTGTGTAGCCCCAAGTGTTGTAGAAGACCGCTGCTATTAACAAAAAAAATAACAAAGGAAGAACCGAACACCAGCATTAAATAGGGAGTGTATAAATTCGCAATGTTCACCGACATCACCAGCGAAAATAAAACGTACATACATATACCCAATCCTTAACCTCTAAACCCCGAAACGAGGCGTTAAAAGCCGCGATTAATTCAACAGGATACTCTCCTCCGGGTATAAAATTAAAATTAACCGTGCAAGGAGCAGCGCTCGCCATATCCCTCCCCCTGCCCCTCAATAAACAAATTATGTCCCTCTTAACATCAGGGCCGGATTTATATATTGCGGGGCCCCAAGCACAACCTCGAGATGGGGCCCCCAACAATGACTACCGTAGTTACGTTTAGTTTTACATTTATTGTTTTGGTCCCAAAACTATGACGGTTGTATATTTGATTCGCAAAAGAATATTATGAAAAACATTATGGCCAAACAATTTGTTTATTTCCCTTTTATCTAAAGACGAACCAAACAAAATATAAGAGCCGCGGGGCCCCCTGAGGGTAGGGGCCTCAAGCAATTGCTTGTTTTGCTTGTTGGTAAATCCGGCACTGCTTAACATGCTCCTCCACAGCCCCAGCATTGGTGAAAATTTCTGTCTGTGCTCCGCGGTTTTATCTCCTTTTCAGCTCCTGACCGAATGACAACAAAAAAAAATTTGGAAAAAATTAAAAATTGAAATCCTTGCCGAAATGTTCCGCGAAAATACAACAAGGACACTCGATCCAACACAAGAAATTTTCATGCAATTATGGTAAAGGACACAATTTGGAAATGAGAGTATTTTCCGCACAGCCTTCCACTATCTCTCTCCCTCGAAAACGGCAAGGAGGAAGGACGAGTTTTTTAGTGTCCTTGGGATATTTAAAAATTAAAGTTGGCGGACAGTTTTTGCTCCTTTCCTGGTCCTCTTGCGCCAGTCTGCACGGCTGCTTGAGGATCATATCCTTTAGCGAAAGTTAATTAGGAAATTGACCCTTGTATTGTATGCTAGGGAGCAAGTAGGGAGCCTGCAAGGAGTAGTGCATAAGTTGCTTTAGGGTTTTACATAGGGTTGCAGGATTCTATCTTCGACTTTTTGTGTTTTGTTTGTCCTGAAAAATGTTTTCTAAATCCCCTCACACACAGTTGACCTGGTACTTTCCCGGACTGGGGGACTTTGCAGTATTAAAAAATGGCTTAGTGTCACTTAAAAAATAGAGAGGATTTTGGGTAATGAAGTGTGACGTCTGAGAGAGAATGTACTTCTTTTGGTATCGTACTTCTTAATTAGGGTTTCTGGTTTTTTGTCGCTGTGTGTATGTTTTTCTTCATACCACATATTTTTTTTAACTTGCATTTAGATTAGGTTAGCAAATTTCACCAAACTCGAATAAAAACTAAATTGTTGAAACAGTACAAATCTATTTCTCAGTAATATACTCATTTTTGGAACTCTTCAACCATTAGCATAATTCGTACAACAGGGAATTGTAACAAGAACCTTTTAAAAACCATTTTTAATCACTTTTCAATCATAAAAATCATACATACCCCTTTAAATCATCAGCCTAGTGGTTAAGTCACCAGACTACCATATCAGAGGTCCGTGGTTCGATTCCAGACAGGCTCACTCTCCATCGCATTTCTACTTCGCCCACCACTATTAATATTCCTTCTTTCTAGCCTTGTAACTTTACAGAAAGGAGCCACATGTAGTGTATTTAAATATTTAAATACACACGTGAGGTGGAAGTGCGTCGGAAGTACTTCTCTCGTGGTGGCCACTGGAAGCTGTTCTGAAAGGGATTGGCTAATATAATCGGGCCTTCCAAGCCAGGATGTAAAGTTATCGTGTCGAGGGCTTCATGGCAGTGGGTAGGCAAGAGGGCCTTAGTGGAATTGGGCAGCTTTCGTGAACACCTTCCCTACAGAACGAAGGCAGGTCCGTAACCTGGAACACGGGTAGCCAAGAAGCTGTCTAGTCCCTGCTGTGCCCAAATTCTGAGCTCACCAGAAAATTGGCAGCACCAGCTCACATGTAATCTCTAAGGGGTACATTCACTCTCCGTTAGTTAATGGAAGAAAGAATTCATTGCCGCAAACGAACTGTCGAACTGTCGGAGCGTCGGAAACCGAACACGTGTCATTGAAAATCATCGAACTTCTTCAAGCGTCGTACGATGACTCAACCAGCAGCGTTCGTATTAGAAGCCACTTATCCGAAGAGTTCCCGATTCAAACGGGTCAGTTCAATCGGACAGGAAGACGTCGCTTCGCCACTTCTTTTCAACGTTGTGATCGACGCGATTATGCGTGAAGCATTCGATGGACGACTCGGAGTTCGATACGACAACAACAACTTCGTAACCGACATAATGTTCGCCAACGATAGGTTCGAAAGCCGGAGAAATACCAGGCAACGTTAGCAGAGAGGATAGGTCCAAGCCTAAACATAAATAATGAAGACACAATTGAGGGAAAATGGACAAGACTGAGGACGATACTGACAGATGTCACGAAGGAAACTGTAGGCTACAAACGCACTGCCAGAGCCAATGATTCGTACGACGAGGAATGTAAAACAGCTATAGAGGCCAGAAATAGAAATAGGAAAATTTACATAGAGAGACCGACGAGGAGCAAGAAACTGAAATATGAGGAAACAAGAAGAACCGCAAAAAACATCTGCAGGAAGAAGAAAAGGCAATTCCTCAACAATTACATCCTGAGAGCAGAGGAAAACTTTGCCCGAAACAAAACCAGGGAAGCATATAAGGAAGTAAACTTCTTCAAGAAAGGCTTCAAACCCTCCTCCGGTATATGTAGAACGAAAGAAGGCACTATAGTTACAGGCAGCGAAGATGTAAAGAAAAGATGGAAGGAATTTTTTTAGCGAGCTGCTGAACGCAAACGAGAGCATCCGACACGTACCAGAACCCCGTCCACAACATAACGATGACACCAGAGAAACAAACGAACCCACTCTGGAGGAAGTACAAAGTGCCATACGACTCTTAAGAAATAACAAATCTCCAGGAATTGATAACATCCCAGCAGAGCTGCTCAAGCAAGGAGGCGAACCGCTTTCAGAAGCTATACATGAATTACTATGCTGCATATGGAGGAACGAAAAAATGCCTGAAGATTGGGAGCAAAGCATTATCTGCCCAATACACAAGAAAGGAGATAGATTCAACTGTGCAAATTACAGAGGCATATGTATCTCTTTTAAGCACAGTGTATAAAATAATGACCAATATAATTAAGGCCAGACTGGAACCTTACGCAGAAGCTGCAATAAGTGAATACCAAGCTGGATTCAGAAGAAATAGGTCAACGATGGATCAACTTTTTTCAATAAGGCAAATCCTCCGAAAATGCTGGGAATACAACATCGACGTGTATCAACTTTTCATCGACTTTAAACAAGCATACGACAGCATCGACAGGGAAAAAATGTATGCGACAATGCTGGACCTAAACATACCCCTAAAGATAGTGAAACTGACTAAAATGACAATGGAAAATACAAGGTGTGCAGTCAGAATACAAGGAGAATTGACGGAGTCCTTCCCAGTCAAGCAAGGCTTAAAGCAGGGCGATGGGCTGGCACCCATGCTATTTAATCTCTGCCTTGAAGGAGTAATTCGCAAAGTAAACATTGATGCGAACGCAACCCTGCTTAACAAATCAAAACAGTTGGCAGGATATGCCGACGACATAAACTGCCTTGCCAGATCACTGTCATACCGTAGAGAAGTATTCACAGAATTATAAGATGGAGCTAAACATATAGGGCTGCAAATAAATGCAGAGAAGAGCAAGATTCTAATTCAGTCAAGGGTGGAAAGAAGAAGAAGAAGCCACAACACCACCTGGGGGGAATATAACTTCGAACGGGTAAGCCAATTTAACTACCTGGGGTCCACAGTCAGTGAAGACAACGATGAAACGATAGACGTACAAAGAAGAATAAACGCCGCGAACAGAACATACTTCTCACTACTCCCAGTAATGAAATCCAGAGACATCCACAGAAAAACAAAAATAAGAGTCTACAAAACCATCATACGTACAGTAGCTACGTATGGTTGTGAAGCATGGAGTATCTCCCAGAAATCCGCAGACAAGCTGGATATATTTGAGAGGAAGGTTCTCCGAAGGATATACGGCCCAATCAATGAAGACAATGCATGGAGAATACGCTACAATCACGAACTGTACGACTTATACAAAGAATGTAAACTTTCGACCCATGCCAAGCTACTGCGTTTACGTTGGGCCGGTCATGTCCAAAGAATGGATGACTCAAGGATACCAAAAAAATCCCTGTATCTACTACCAGATGGCAAAAGACCAGTTGGCAAACCACGGTCAAGATGGGAAGATAATGTTAAGACCGATGCAGCGAAACTGCTCAACACGAGAAACTGGAGACAAGCTGCGGAGCAGAGAGACGTCTGGAGGAAGAAGCTGAAGGAGGCCAAGGCTCGAATTGGGCCGTAGAGCCATCGAAGAAGAAGAAGAAGGTTCGAAAGCCAATGTTCACTTCGATGGAGCACAAATCGAACAGGTTTCGATGTTCAAATATGTGGGATAATTGGTTGAAAGTGGCATCGATGGCCGACGTTCACAGCCGCATCGGCAGCAACATTCCCCTCGCTTAAGTGGTGCATATGATAACGAACAACTATTACCATCAAAACGAAAGTACACCTTTACCGAACTTTGATCCTTCCGATTCTTCTTTATGTTTCGGAAACTTGGACACTGCTCAAGTCAGACGTCAGAAAGCTCAAGGTCTTCCAAATGCGATGCTTGAGGCGGATTTACGATGTCTCACTCGGCGATCTCCTTCGAAACGAGACGGTTAGGCATAGATGCTATCAACAGACACTGATCGAAGAAGAAATACAAAAACGTCGACTACGGTGATTTGGAAATGCTTGCCGAATGATGATAACTACGATTCTGGCGAGACCGTCCGGCAGACTGGACAATTCAGCGATCGGCACTGAAAAAAACCTGGCTAAGAAATATCGAGGACGACTTAAAGCATCGATCGCCGAAAATCGTCAAGAATCGAAACAAATCGTGACTGGAGTTCGAGACCCAGTGGCACCAAAAGCAGCGTATTCGTTGCCGGGACGTCTCACTCAGACCACCAGATAACAGATCCAAAAACGAGAAGAAGTTGAAGTTCCAAGAGTTCGGAGCATTGCCCTTATGTTCCTTGTAGCCAAATTGAAGTCAATATTTTGTTGTTTGCGTCTTAGCCGTGTGATCAATTCGATCCGAGGCCTCGTTAGAGGATGCGTAACAGTGGTTATTTTCGGTGAACAGGTTGTCAGGGGTAGGGGTGGAATCTTGGCTTTTACACCTTTAGATAGGTGGGAGTATTCTGCAAGCATTGCTACCTTATTTATGAAAATAGGTCAAACCGTTATAAAAATACAGGGTCATATGATTTCTCTTCCAACCATACGCAGTTTTTTTTCGTCTATCCAAACCCCATCAACACCTGGCCGCTTTGTAAGCTCAATGGATACACCATGTATACCTATCATCGAGCATTTTCGCTTTTTTCCGATTTGTTGTAACTTACAAAGTTTTCCTCTACTTTAGCCGAAAATTTGAACTAGATCGTGCTAAATTAACCAGTTCAGTGAGTTCGTCACTACTGAATCTTGGAATATCTTCACAAATCAGCCAACCATAAGAATTGTTAAACTGCTTCTAAATTCTCTAAATGTCATCGTTCAGGTGCAGATAGAGTAGAGACTCTCCAATTTCTTAAGACATTCTACATTCATAGAGTAGTCTGTCCCATTTCACGTTTCTTAACTTCGATTAATACCAACGAACTCAACCAAATCTTTCACCATTTCTTCCCGCTTAATTCTCTCTGTCACAGCAACCCGAAATGAATTTATCGATCCAATCGCAAAAACCTCGACGAACTTCTTTGATTACACGAATCAGAACACACGATTTGCATTTACGGTGGGGGAATTATTAGCGATGTTAAATGCTTTAGAATTGAAAGTTTGTTTAAATCATTGAAACGGAATTCGTTGCTACCAGATATAACGAATTTCAATCAACCTTCTTGGCTTCAATTAAATCCCTCCTCTCTCTCTGTATGTATATATGATTGGTGTGTACTGTGTGTCAAACAAATCCTTCAAGACAATGTAGATCTACTTCCTCCATCTAAGTTCGTTTGCATGTAAATATGTAATACCTGTAAAGGATGTTGGTGCTGGAGGAGGAGGGGAGGACGCCATCTCTCAGTATGTTTTCTCAAGCTACAAAGCCATGTCAATTTCGAGACTAACAATCACTAAAGGAGATTTCAATTTGAATAAGCTCGCTCCCTGTCATCATAGACTCCTCTTCCTCCCTCTGGAACTCTTGTTATGGTTTCTGTTTTCAAGCAATTATTGAAGGATGTTTTGTACATATCGAGCTCTTATCAAAGGTGAGTGATTGAATGGTAAAAGGACTGGTGTAATAATTGTGCAAGATGAAGGAAATTTCACCAATAAAACTCTTTAAGTTTTTTGTGTAAGTGAAGGGGGGGGGGGGGGAAGCAATTGACCTTATTGCATTCGTTTCATCAATTGAAAACTGCTGCTTCTGCACAGTGCACACAGAAAGTTATCATCATTGGGAGACTGGGAACGGAGATCCGAAGGGAAATGCTCGAGGGCACTTAAAATCCAATTGAATCTTACAAGGGAATCGATTCCCTAGCCAGACATTTAGTGGATACAACGAGAAAAAAACACACATCTACCCTGAGGGAGTTTACACTTTCCACATACCCTGCTCTCGGCATCGTCGGCATCGTAGCCACTATTGGTTAGCTGATGGAATTCTCCTTGCTTTAGGAGGCATAACACTCCAGCAAGGCGTTTTCCGTTTGCTCCGATGACTACGACACCGGCTCTGCCAGTTTCGACTGAGGACTGTAACCTTGCGCATGCGAAGCAGCGATGTAAATACTTTTATATCGCCTTTGCCAACATCCGTGGATTCCAAACAAATTTCCACTCTGTGTTGTGCCATCTACATATACACGAATTCACCCCAATTTTTCGCGCTAAGTGAGACCTAAATCTTACCTAATGACGTCTTGGATTATTACCAGGTTTCTGGGTACACATTAGTGCGCAATCTCTCCCCCCTTTAAGGATTCGTGAAGTGTACAAGTGCCTCAAGGAGCTCGATTCCAATAAATCCACTGGCCCCGATAAGATTCCCCCTATGGTTCTTGAAAAATGTGCCTCATCTTTGACTAAACCTCTGCGCAAACTCCCGCATTCCCGCATTCCCGCACTCCCGCACTCCCGCATTCCCGCACTCCCGCATTCCCGCACTCCCGCATTCCCGCATTCCCGCACTCCCGCAGTCCCGCACTCCCGCATTCCCGCATTCCCGCACTCCCGCATTCCCGCACTCCCGCATTCCCGCATTCCCGCATTCCCGCATTCCCGCACTCCCGCATTCCCGCACTCCCGCATTCCCGCACTCCCGCATTCCCGCATTCCCGCATTCCCGCACTCCCGCATTCCCGCATTCCCGCACTCCCGCATTCCCGCATTCCCGCACTCCCGCATTCCCGCACTCCCGCATTCCCGCACTCCCGCATTCCCGCATTCCCGCATTCCCGCACTCCCGCATTCCCGCACTCCCGCATTCCCGCATTCCCGCATTCCCGCACTCCCGCATTCCCGCATTCCCGCACTCCCGCATTCCCGCATTCCCGCACTCCCGCATTCCCGCACTCCCGCATTCCCGCACTCCCGCATTCCCGCACTCCCGCATTCCCGCACTCCCGCATTCCCGCATTCCCGCATTCCCGCATTCCCGCACTCCCGCATTCCCGCATTCCCGCACTCCCGCATTCCCGCACTCCCGCATTCCCGCACTCCCGCATTCCCGCACTCCCGCATTCCCGCACTCCCGCATTCCCGCATTCCCGTACTCCCGCATTCCCGCATTCCCGCACTCCCGCATTCCCGCACTCCCGCATTCCCGCATTCCCGCATTCCCGCACTCCCGCATTCCCGCATTCCCGCATTCCCGCACTCCCGCATTCCCGCATTCCCGCATTCCCGCACTCCCGCATTCCCGCACTCCCGCATTCCCGCACTCCCGCATTCCCGCACTCCCGCATTCCCGCATTCCCGCACTCCCGCATTCCCGCATTCCCGCACTCCCGCACTCCCGCATTCCCGCATTCCCGCACTCCCGCATTCCCGCACTCCCACATTCCCGCATTCCCGCATTCCCGCACTCCCGCATTCCCGCATTCCCGCATTCCCGCATTCCCGCACTCCCGCATTCCCGCATTCCCGCACTCCCGCATTCCCGCACTCCCGCATTCCCGCACTCCCGCATTCCCGCACTCCCGCATTCCCGCACTCCCGCATTCCCGCACTCCCGCATTCCCGCACTCCCGCATTCCCGCATTCCCGTACTCCCGCATTCCCGCATTCCCGCATTCCCGCACTCCCGCATTCCCGCACTCCCGCATTCCCGCACTCCCGCATTCCCGCACTCCCGCATTCCCGCACTCCCGCATTCCCGCATTCCCGCATTCCCGCACTCCCGCATTCCCGCATTCCCGCACTCCCGCATTCCCGCACTCCCGCATTCCCGCACTCCCGCATTCCCGCACTCCCGCATTCCCGCATTCCCGCACTCCCGCACTCCCGCATTCCCGCACTCCCGCATTCCCGCACTCCCGCATTCCCGCACTCCCGCATTCCCGCACTCCCGCATTCCCGCATTCCCGCATTCCCGCACTCCCGCATTCCCGCACTCCCGCATTCCCGCACTCCCGCACTCCCGCATTCCCGCATTCCCGCATTCCCGCACTCCCGCACTCCCGCATTCCCGCATTCCCGCATTCCCGCATTCCCGCACTCCCGCATTCCCGCACTCCCGCACTCCCGCATTCCCGCACTCCCGCATTCCCGCACTCCCGCATTCCCGCATTCCCGCACTCCCGCAGTCCCGCACTCCCGCATTCCCGCATTCCCGCACTCCCGCATTCCCGCACTCCCGCATTCCCGCACTCCCGCATTCCCGCACTCCCGCATTCCCGCACTCCCGCATTCCCGCATTCCCGCATTCCCGCACTCCCGCATTCCCGCATTCCCGCACTCCCGCACTCCCGCATTCCCGCACTCCCGCATTCCCGCACTCCCGCATTCCCGCACTCCCGCATTCCCGCATTCCCGCATTCCCGCATTCCCGCACTCTCGCATTCCCGCACTCCCGCATTCCCGCACTCCCGCATTCCCGCATTCCCGCATTCCCGCACTGCCGCATTCCCGCACTGCCGCATTCCCGCACTCCCGCATTCCCGCATTCCCGCACTCCCGCATTCCCGCATTCCCGCACTCCCGCATTCCCGCACTCCCGCATTCCCGCACTCCCGCATTCCCGCATTCCCGCATTCCCGCATTCCCGCACTCCCGCATTCCCGCACTCCCACATTCCCGCATTCCCGCACTCCCGCATTCCCGCACTCCCGCATTCCCGCACTCCCGCATTCCCGCATTCCCGCATTCCCGCATTCCCGCACTCCCGCATTCCCGCATTCCCGCATTCCCGCACTCCCGCATTCCCGCACTCCCGCATTCCCGCACTCCCGCATTCCCGCACTCCCGCATTCCCGCACTCCCGCATTCCCGCATTCCCGTACTCCCGCATTCCCGCATTCCCGCATTCCCGCACTCCCGCACTCCCGCATTCCCGCATTCCCGCACTCCCGCATTCCCGCATTCCCGCATTCCCGCACTCCCGCATTCCCGCATTCCCGCATTCCCGCACTCCCGCATTCCCGCACTCCCGCATTCCCGCACTCCCGCATTCCCGCACTCCCGCATTCCCGCACTCCCGCATTCCCGCACTCCCGCATTCCCGCACTCCCGCATTCCCGCATTCCCGCACTCCCGCATTCCCGCACTCCCACATTCCCGCATTCCCGCACTCCCGCATTCCCGCATTCCCGCACTCCCGCATTCCCGCACTCCCGCATTCCCGCACTCCCGCATTCCCGCACTCCCGCATTCCCGCATTCCCGCACTCCCGCACTCCCGCATTCCCGCACTCCCGCATTCCCGCACTCCCGCATTCCCGCATTCCCGCACTCCCGCATTCCCGCACTCCCGCATTCCCGCACTCCCGCATTCCCGCACTCCCGCATTCCCGCATTCCCGCACTCCCGCACTCCCGCATTCCCGCACTCCCGCATTCCCGCACTCCCGCATTCCCGCACTCCCGCACTCCCGCATTCCCGCACTCCCGCATTCCCGCATTCCCGCATTCCCGCACTCCCGCATTCCCGCACTCCCGCATTCCCGCACTCCCGCACTCCCGCACTCCCGCATTCCCGCATTCCCGCATTCCCGCACTCCCGCACTCCCGCATTCCCGCATTCCCGCATTCCCGCATTCCCGCACTCCCGCATTCCCGCACTCCCGCACTCCCGCATTCCCGCACTCCCGCATTCCCGCATTCCCGCATTCCCGCATTCCCGCACTCCCGCATTCCCGCACTCCCGCATTCCCGCATTCCCGCATTCCCGCACTGCCGCATTCCCGCACTGCCGCATTCCCGCACTCCCGCATTCCCGCATTCCCGCACTCCCGCATTCCCGCATTCCCGCACTCCCGCATTCCCGCACTCCCGCATTCCCGCACTCCCGCATTCCCGCATTCCCGCATTCCCGCACTCCCGCATTCCCGCATTCCCGCATTCCCGCATTCCCGCATTCCCGCATTCCCGCATTCCCGCACTCCCGCATTCCCGCACTCCCGCATTCCCGCACTCCCGCATTCCCGCACTCTCGCATTCCCGCACTCCCGCATTCCCGCATTCCCGCATTCCCGCACTCCCGCATTCCCGCATTCCCGCATTCCCGCATTCCCGCACTCCCGCATTCCCGCACTCCCGCATTCCCGCACTCCCGCATTCCCGCATTCCCGCACTCCCGCATTCCCGCATTCCCGCACTCCCGCATTCCCGCACTCCCGCATTCCCGCATTCCCGCACTCCCGCATTCCCGCACTCCCGCATTCCCGCACTCCCGCATTCCCGCATTCCCGCACTCCCGCATTCCCGCACTCCCACATTCCCGCATTCCCGCATTCCCGCACTCCCGCATTCCCGCACTCCCGCATTCCCGCATTCCCGCCCTCCCGCATTCCCGCACTCCCGCATTCCCGCACTCCCGCATTCCCGCACTCCCGCATTCCCGCATTCCCGCACTCCCGCACTCCCGCATTCCCGCACTCCCGCACTCCCGCACTCCCGCATTCCCGCACTCCCGCATTCCCGCACTCCCGCATTCCCGCACTCCCGCATTCCCGCATTCCCGCACTCCCGCATTCCCGCACTCCCGCATTCCCGCACTCCCGCACTCCCGCACTCCCGCATTCCCGCACTCCCGCACTCCCGCACTCCCGCATTCCCGCATTCCCGCACTCCCGCATTCCCGCACTCCCGCATTCCCGCACTCCCGCATTCCCGCACTCCCGCATTCCCGCACTCCCGCACTCCCGCATTCCCGCACTCCCGCATTCCCGCATTCCCGCATTCCCGCATTCCCGCACTCCCGAATTCCCGCATTCCCGCATTCCCGCACTCCCGCATTCCCGCACTCCCGCATTCCCGCACTCCCGCATTCCCGCATTCCCGCATTCCCGCACTCCCGCATTCCCGCACTCCCGCATTCCCGCACTCCCGCATTCCCGCATTCCCGCACTCCCGCATTCCCGCACTCCCGCATTCCCGCACTCCCGCATTCCCGCACTCCCGCATTCCCGCATTCCCGCATTCCCGCACTCCCGCATTCCCGCATTCCCGCATTGCCGCATTCAGTTCCCAATAACCTGAGGTTATGTCTAAAAGTACCAAATAAGGCCATTTTTAGCATTAAAATTGCTTATAGCTTCAAAACTATAGGCCGTAGCATAAAAGTTGTTGAACATTATTCATAGGAAATTGTCCAAGTGACCGTTCAGTCATGGTAGTATTGGACGGGGTCGTATCTAATCCCCATAGCATCTCTGCAGGCGTTCCCCAGGGCTCAATGCTATCACCGGCTCTCTTCCTAGTTTTTATAAATGATCTGCTCTCAATCCCATCAAACTCACTTCACAGCTTTGCTGAACTTTGCCGACAGAACTCTGCGTTACTCGTATAGCTTTGAAAACGCAAGACAAGCACGTGTCAGACCTTGTCTGCTTGATCGTCGACTTATATCCATTTCAATCAACAGGGATATAAATCTGATTCTAGATCGGGGCCACAAGAATCATGCTGAACTCAACGCCAGGAAAACAAATTATACTGTCTCTTCTCTACGAAAATGCGCTCCTAAATTCCTCCCATTATAGTAGACAGTCTAGAAATGATAGCAGAACCATCTCTCAATATCCTAGGCATAACATTAACTGAAGATCTGCGATGAAGTAATCACATATTCCAAATCGCTAAACAAGCATCACAATGCTTGGGATTCCTTAAAAGATGCAATTTCCTCCTTCAGCCGTCGGCCAAGGCTATAATCTACAATCCCTACATTCGGCCTCGCCTCGAATTCAACTCGTATCTCTGGGTAGGGGCACTGAGTACCACGTTAGTGTGGCGGGACGAGTTGAAAACCCGCGACCTCCAACTCATCGACGCCATTTGCTCCGCAATTGATTCATTAACCCACCGCAGAAATGTAACGGCTCTGGTAAAATTCTACCGCATCTACCATAACGACTGTTCCACCGAAATATATATCAACGGTAGCAGCACGGGACTAGCCCTTTCGGCCCATCCTCACTATCTACAGCCCTTATTTTCGCGCACACACCAGTTTAAAAATTCGTTCTTTTCGAGAACAACTCGACTGTGGAACAACCTCCCACAGTTAGTATTCCCGAACTCTTACAACATCCAAGAGTTCAAACGCAAGGTTCATCTCCATCTCCTCATGCACCCCCCATATTCCCTTTAGTCTGTCTTATCCTTTTTCGATCCTTCGAGCTAAGCTTACTACCAGACACCTGCCTTTAACGTGTACGATATGACAGACTGGAAGTACAAAGGGTGACACCTAAATTGAAACATTAAAAGTTCAGTCACAGTACAGTTCAGTGCCACCCATCCATCCCCCCTCCCCAAGAACGTTCAACCAACAATTGACGACAAATACCCTTAAAAGTTCGGCAACAACTTTTGGGTTTATCTCCAGAATGTAAAATATTATTAAATACCTTTAATCCTTAATTACATACATTTGAAAATGGGAGGCATCTGCTTACACCTTTGGGACACCGCACACACACACATATCTCCTTCATCAATTCATTTGTTATGTTCGACAGTCATATGCTGTCTTTCGAAATGCCCTGAAACTTCACGACTTGCCCATTAATCACAGCCAGGACATATATATAAGATCTGATCCTTGTCATTAAATTTCCAGATGTCATAGGATCCAATTACAACTCCTAAGTGTCCTCGAGAGAGACAGACTTCTTGCAGTAGTTTCGATGCCAGCTCACAAAAAAACAGAAAAAAAAATAAATAAAGAAGGAAGGAAGAAGTAAAAACTTGTCCTGTTGAGTCCTGTCCTTAAGGAATCTGTTAAGGAAGTAGAATTTAGCCATCGCAACTAGGATCTATTTGGGTGTAGTTGTTGCTGTAAGAATTTGTTATACCTTAGGAACTTCTTATCCTTTCATAAGTTTTACCTGAAAAGGGATATACATATAAATATTTTTTCCTTTCATTAAGGACCTTTTTAAGGAGTGAAAAAAATGTGTCAATGATGGGAGGAAAGGTTTGAAGCGTTTTGTCTGGTACTACTACTATATCGTCATAAGCTTATCAGGAGTGGTTAAAGGAGTTTGCTCTATCTTCGGCAAATTCAGTTAAGTAACCATCCTGAAAGATGGAAAATGATTATTTAAGAAGGAGGAGACCAAGTAATATTTATTTGGTGTGTTAGCTCTACAAGTACCCCTCAATCGATTGGGGGTTTTCTTATCTATTTAAGAACCAGATAACGATGCCCTCTGGAGAGAAAAAAAAAACACTGAACTGAAAGGAAAGTCTTTGACCCGAAAGGTCAAGAGGTGAAGCTCTGACGTGACGAGATCCTCTTCGTGTCTGTCGATTTAATACATAAATTTCAGCATCTAATCTCTAAAAATATAATTCGTAATCCTGTGGCGGCAGCATGGATTCTCCTTCGACGTCGTCGTCTATCAAGAGAAAGTTTTCAAGGGGTCTATACTTGAATTTTACGCATCTATAACTGTCTGAAAGAACTTTGAGTGTCTTAATGGTTAGGAGGAGGAGGCCATCTGTGGGGTGATGGACCTATCAAGATTTTGGACAGGATGTGTGCAATTAAAGATGGTGATGTTAACGACCTATAGGTATTTTTTTAATTAAGAAATTTAGATATTTTTTAAATATCCGCGCGCAATAGCACGAGGATGCAATTTCAGAAATTAGGATTTAAAAATCCCACCGCTGCCACCAATTTTTTGTGTGTAACGATTTGCCTAATTCCCCTGGGACTTGAGCGCGTTAACTCTAAGCGTAAATCAGCAAGCAAGTCTCTGTTTACAATCTACAATGCAATGTGGAACTTTATTCTCGATCTTCTGCCATCTTATCTATGCTACAGGGACCAGGTAGCCTGCATAACCTTGAGGATAAATAAGGGGGCTGCATGGTGAAGAAATATGGACACGGCAATATGTTGTGCTCTCTATCAATGGAAATGTCGAGACATCTGACTACATGAAAGCGAAACTCAATTTCAAACCAGGTTTTGATGCCTAGTTCCACAGCGGAAAGGAATGGAAGACCTATCAGTCTGAAACGAACAATGACGTAGTTTTATACACAGATGGCGCCAAATCAGGAGTTTTTTACCCTTCATTATACCTTGAAAAATACTATGGACTGTCTAGTTTATCCAAAGTCTTGTTGGCAATCCAAAAAGCTTCCCTAGTAATACAAGCAAACCCAGGGACAGGAGCTAGAGTAATACCGATAGCCTACACCCAATGTGGTAAGTCTTCTTCTGCTTAGGGCTGTGCAGTAACAGAGGAGATGTTGTTCCCGTTCCTTTTCGTCCGGACTTTTACAGCTCTTGCAAAGATCGTTGATCCCAAAGCTTAAGTGGTCCCTAACAGACAGTGTCTGGTCAGCACTTCTAAGAGGTCTTGTGCTCTGCTTCTCGGACGTAATGGAATGTCACTAGCTTCTACTGTTTGGAGTCGGGCGCCAGGGTAAACTTCCCTGACTCTAGCTACCACAGCTTTGTACAGCTCTGCGGATCTTGCGTTGTTGCAGGCCGTTAGCTTTGTACTACCTTGATACTCTCCGTCATCGAGTCATGGGAGTGGTCCCGAGTTACCCCTTAGGACTTTCACAACAACATTAGCGAGGATGACTTGTACCAAGCGAAACTGATGTTAAGGGATCTTCTCATTTTGCTCATTCTCGTCCAGAACACTGATTATTTTGAGATACTTCGCTAGTTCTATCGCTATGGTTCTGTGCGGCTTAGACATTTTTGTAGTTGGGCTGTGGATGTTTAGTTCCTCCACAGATCGTTGGCGTTTAGAAGCTGGTGCACAACCAATGTTCTGAGCCTGTTCTTTGTAACGAACTAATTCTATGTTCAAGCTTGCATGCAGACAAGTGCCTAAGTGCTCCTGCTATGCTCCCTGCATCGCCTACAGTCTTCGCCCGAACATAGCGCCTGGGCGTTCTGTGCGAGTAGTACGCCTAGTGAGCGTTTAATTCGAACATAACGCTTAGGCGTTGTATTGCAAAAAATTGAAACAGAATTAACGGAAACATTTTCGCTTTTTGGGTAAAATTTTTACCGAAAAAATCATGTTTTATATAACCATAATTTTTCGACATGTGAAAAGGTCCTAAAAGTGTATCAAATAAATACAATTTTAACACGACAATTTGCTAATATCGTCAAAAGTAAAGGCCGCACATAGGGGTATTTTACCAATCTAGCCGGTCAAAAATCAATTTCTAAAATTTCATTGCGGGCAGAAATAAATTGGATATTTTTGTTTTAAAATAGATAGAGAACAATAGGCAGCCGTTACCGGTGTCTTTTCGGTTGCACCCGTGCGCTGGTTTTAGTCGGAACTTTGTCATCGCTTGAAGTATTTTGAAGATAAGAAAAATGTCAAAAATCATATGGTTGTCGGAGATATGAATATAAATATTTTGGATTCTGGTTCAACTACAACAAATGAATATTTAGATATTATGTCAAAAAATGGTTTTAATAAGTACTTATTAGGAAAAACTAGAATAGGAAATAGAAATGGCACATGTATAGATCACATTTTCCTGAAGAATACTGCAGAACTTCTTTTCGACTCCGCAATTTTTGAAACCTACCTAATAGATCATTTTAGTGTTATAGCAGAACTAAAACCGACAGAGATCCAATTAAACTGTGATAATAAAAATAAAATATGTATTAATCATGTTGATTTAAATAAATTAAATAATAATTTAGAAAACCGCAATTGGGATCAGATATACTCGGAACAAGATATAGATATTTGTATGGACAGGTTCTGTAATATATTAGACAAAGCAATAACAGAGAGTACCACCAAAAAAACTGTGAGAAAACCAAAATTTAAGCCATTGAAACCATGGGTCACACCTGGTATTATAAATTCTATTAGACACAGAAATAAACTTGGTAGAAAACTCAGATTACAGCCTTTCTGTGAGTCGCTTAAAACTACCTATAAGCGTTATCGAAATAAATTGAATCAGCTGATAAAAACTGCTAAAAGGATTTATTACCAAAACGAAATTACCAGGGTCAAGAATAATCCCAAAAAACTTTGGAATAAAATAAATGAAATAACTTTTAAATCCAGAAGTTGCAATACAACAGTAACTCAAATTAGAAATAAAGATGGTCAAGTTTTGAGCGAGTCAGCAGAAATTGCAGAGGAGTTTAATAAATTTTTCACAGATGTAGGAGAGAAGATATCCAGAAGCGTAGTTTGTGCTAATCAACCACAGGAACCAGACTATCATATGCCACGAACTAATAGCCAAATTATTGATTTACCACCTATAACTATGGATGAGCTAAAATATTACTTTGCGAAGCTAAAAGTTGGTAAAGCTGCAGGGGTAGATAATTACACACCTAAAATTGTCCAAGCCTCATCCCGTCACATCCTGAAACCCTTGCTATTTATTTTCAACAAATCTCTTTCTGAAGGTCTTTTTCCCAAAAAATTAAAAGTAGCTGTAATAACACCAATACCTAAAGACGGTGATAAGTTTGACACAAATAATTACAGGCCGATATCTCTAACCTCAATTTTAGGCAAAATTTTAGAGAAATGCATCAAAGCTAGATTAATGAAATATCTTACTGAAAACGAGATCCTTGCGCCTAACCAATACGGTTTCAAACCTAAAAATAGTACAACGGATGCACTATATGATTTGACTGAGTTTATATACCGTGCAGTCGATAAAAAGGAAAACGTAATTGGTGTTTTCTTGGATTTAAAAAAGGCATTTGACACTGTTAACCACGAAAAGCTGATACATAAGCTTAAAATCTTTGGAATTCGAGGAAAAGTACTCCAACTTCTAATATCCTATTTAAACGAAAGGACACAGTGTGTAAGAATAATGGACACAATTAGCGGTTCACTAGTGGTTAAATGTGGTGTGCCCCAGGGCACTGTACTGGGTCCCTTACTTTACCTGATATATGTAAATGATTTATGTAATATGGAGCAAAATGGAATATCTGGGCACATAGTTGCTTATGCGGATGATACAGTCCTTTTGTTTAAAGCAAAAAACTGGGTTACGGTTACGAGGCTGGCTAATGAAGGCTTAAATAAAGTATACGACTGGCTCTGTTTGAACAAATTGGCCCTTAATTTAAAAAAAACCCAATTTATTACATTTGGAAACAAAAAGAATTTAGATCTTAATACAACCTATATAAAACTAAAGGATACTAGGCTAAATCACACAAAGGAAGTTAAATATCTAGGGGTTACCATAGATGGAGAACTGAAATGGAAAATTCATATATCCAACACTGTTAGCAGAATGAGACAAGTGATATATAAATTTAGAATACTAAGGAACTACCTCGATCTTCAAATCCTGAAAAATGTTTACTTTGCGATTGTACAATCAATCCTTCAATATGGAATAATAGCATGGGGTGCTACCCACAGTAGTACTATAAGTGCCAGTGCCGGATTTACCAACAAGCAAAACAAGCAATTGCTTGAGGCCCCTACCCTCAGGGGGCCCCGCGCTTCTTATATTTTGTTTGGTTCGTCTTTAGATAAAAGGGAAGTAAAAAAATTGCTTGGCCATCGTGTTTTCATAATATTCTTTTGCGAATCAAATATTCAACCGTCATAGTTTTGCGACTAAAATAATAAATTTAAAACTAAACGTAACTACGGTAGTCATTGTTGGGGGGCCCCATCACGAGGTTGTGCTTGGGGCCCCGCAATTTATAAATCCGGCCCTGATAAGTGCGTTACATAATGTCCAAAGTAAACTAATAAAAATATGCCTTGGCAAATCGAAATACTACTCGACAACTCAAGCATTTGGCGAATTTGAAGTAATGGATATTCGACAACTATACTTGGTAACGCTTTTAAAATTTGTACAACAAAATCCATCAAAATTTTCCACCAGAATCTCGAATCATGATACGCGTGCGCAACGAAATAGGCCGCTAAACATTCCAAGATGCAAGATATCACTCGCCCAACGTCATGCAAGTACACTGGGTCCTAAATTATTTAATAATCTTCCAAATCATATAAAAAATATTGTTAATGAATTTAATTTTAAAGTAGTTTTCAAGAATTATGTAATACATACGAAACACTTATTCAATGAATTAATTAATGTATTATGAACTTATATTAGGAATTTGTGTCTCAGGCTCTGAATTATTTTTTTTTCCTTTTCTTTTGTTTTTGGTTCTGTAATATTAGTTTCTAAAGTATCGATATAATTTTTATACAGGGTGTGGAAAAGGTCTGGGAACGGTTCGATATTTCCTGAAGGGTAGGTTTTCGTGAAAAAAGTTTGTAGCAAAAGTTGCTCAGGTTGGAGGGTAGAATCGTTTGCACACGAAACTCACCCCCACCCACTCACCCCCTCGCAGGGGGTGGGGGTAAGTCTGAAATTTCAAATGGCAACCCCTATTTTTTATCACGGATTGTGATTCTCCGAAGAAAAATATGAAACTTTTCTCTTAAAATTTTTTTTATCTGAAGCTTCCCTGCACCCCCAAAACGAATTTTTAGGGGTGGGGAATAGTCCGGCAATTGTTCGATATTTCCTGAAGGGTAGGTTTTCGTGAAAAAGTTTTAAGACAAAAGTTTCATATTTTTCTTCGGAGAATCATAATCCGTGAAAAAAAATGGGGGTTGCTATTTAAAATTTTAGAGTAAGGGGGTTGCTATTTAAAATTTGCGGGGGGTGAGTGGGTGGGGGTGACTTTCATGTGCATTTCATGTGAATTAATCTGCAAGATTTGCTTACTGCAACAATATTATGTACATACTTAAAGGATGTTTTATGTGACCCCAGAACAGATTAATGCGACCCCTTAGAACTAATTAGCAAGTGGGGCTTCGATGAATCACACCAGGCACAATTTAAGAAGAAGATGGAAAATAAAGCCACAGATTCTCATATTTTTCAAAGTAGTTTTGTACCACTTCGACTAATATATCGTCCAAAAAAAAACAGAAAACACTATGGAAAAATCCAACCCCATCATCACCACGATATTGTCGACCTATTTGAATCAGATTCGTAAAAGAAATGTGGATATAACCCAAGAAGAAATTGTGAAAAATGCCATCAACACTTTACAAAATACAACATTTTCACTAGAAGGAAAGTTGTATTCCGTAAAGCATACAATGATACTTTCAATGATAGACGCAAAAGTGCGTAATGCCGCTACACATATTACGTCAACAATGAGACACTACATAAATATCAAAAGAGTTATTGCCGGGGGGGATACACTTTCTTTTGGATTATCTAGTTTGCACGCCAGAACTCCTCTGCTTGAGATCATACTGCACCTGTCATCTAGACTCACAGTGAAAAAGTGGCAATTAAGATCTTCTGCTGACAAAGATATTGTAAAGGAGAGGAAAAAAGCGATCCAAGAAAAGTTTAAAAGTGAAACAGGGCTAATAGTGGCTGTACCGAAACTGGATTTGGAAACACAATGATGGACATTATTAATAGGCTTTTACTCAGTTCTGATTCACTGATTATAGTCCACGGAAATGGTACTTTAACATTGCAAAAATGCAGGACAAGGTTTTATTTTTGGGTTGTGTAGGGGCTAGGATATCCCCAAAAAATTTTTTGTAAGGAGTACTGTTACGGAGATACATATAGTGGAAATCCCATTTGCACCACCTGTTCGAAGATGACGGCTAAATGGGGGAGGGGGGAGGCTGGGAACCCGAAAACTCAAATTTAAACTCACATCGAACCCCCCTACACAACCCAAAACTAAAATCTTGTCCTACATTTTGGCAATGTTAAAGTAGCATTTCCATGGACTATTACTGGCATGAGACCAACTCGTTTGGACATTATTCATAGGAAATATTCCAAGCTTTCTCATTTTGCCAAAAGAGTACATGCGATTTTTATGGAGAAAAAGGTAGTTGAAGTCGAAATTTTAGATAAAAAAACCAAAATTTTGGCTTTGACGACTCATAACTCTGAAATTTGGTAGGCAACCGAACTTTTACAATTTTATATAAGGAGTATTCTCCGTACACTGCCGGCTGAGCTGATAGTACCCTGTTGTTAACTGGCTATGCCGGTGGGATGTCTTATTAGGGCTACCAGGGCTATTTATGTGAAGGTTAAGTTTTTCTTGAAACTCATTACAGAATAGAAATTTTCATATTCAAATATACTGCCTAGGCGTTCTATTTTATTAGGCGTTCTATTCGAAAAGAAACCCAAAGTTTTGAAACAAAGAAAAAAGAAACTTTCCCGAATATAATGCCTAGGCGTTATGTTCGGGCGAAGACTGTAGCCATGCCTCTTGGTTCTCAGGTCTAAGTGCCCCATTACCTACTTGAACACTGACTTCTGTGATCAAACAGGAAATTGATTCCTGCGTTACTATCTTTACAGGCGATGGCAGAAAAAATAGCATGGAAGACAAACTATCTAGGTGAAAAAGTGGAAAGGTACAGAACGGTGTCGCTGCGTGGACTCGACCAACAGACCTTTGTGATGGTAGTCTGTATAAGAATCCCCTAGACTAGCAAGGCCAGTTTTTTTCCGAGGAGAGGTTGTCAACATCTTTCACAAGGAAAAGGAACGGTGCCCGAATATTTATATATCCTTAGCGCATGCAGTCTAATTGAATATACAGATCTATGTTTCTATTGTCGGTTACCCTAACTACCCTAACTACCCTTCTTCTTCGGGCTTCAGACCACAAGGATGTCCTGGTCAATAGAGCTTGGTGTGGGACATTGCATTCCAGATAGAACCATCGACAATAAACAGGGCTCCAATCTATGAGACCTAGACCTAGTGAGACTCTCTTTATGGCATATAAAAAACAAAGATGCTATTTGTACTTATCCTCAAATGTGTAAATTAACTTCATTCTCTTTAACTACTTCCACTTTTTTGCCCCCATTTATATTTAACCATCAAAACTTTTTACCCCGATTAAAACAAAATCTACAAAGTGTTGCCATAAAAAGATTACACCTGAGCAAATTTCGGATAAAGGTAAAAGTACTTAAAATGTGCCCTCACTTTTCAACTACTTTCAGCTGCATTGCAACCTAGTTAAGAAATTCACTACTTCACCCTTAAAAGTCCTCAGAAGGAGCTTTCTGCAGCTCAATAACAACTTAACCTCATTGCAGAGCCAAGCCACCTGAAAGCTAATTAAAATGGTAACAGGAGCAGGTAGAGCTGCACACAGGACGAGGAGGTGGAGGATAGCATCTGGATGCCTAGTGGTGGTGATAACGATAGCGACGGCATACCGCGAAGTAATTTCCGACAGGAAACTTATTCCTTCCGGGAATGACCTTCTCAAATTGACCATTCCTTAATGCAGGAGTCAAGGATATTCTGTAAGGATTCGTGGTGAGGATTAACTTCGTTAAATCAAGGCGTGTAGAAGTTGAGTCATTACTGGCTGACTATGGGGAAAGAAGTGCACAGCGCTTAAACTATAATCCTTTTTCCGCTAGGAAGATTTTGTTCTAGACTATAAATAGCCGTGGAGGATGTCATTAAAGATAATCCCAGGACATCTAGGACATGTCACAAAATGGCAGGAGGACAAGAGAAGGCCGCAACCAAGTGCCATCGCTGCCATGAATAATTAACCAAAATCCATTATGGTATTGTCGCGAATTGGGCCGAACTAGAGGCGCGGCCCGTGGCATAGTAGTAGTAGTAGTGTAGTTCGGTTGACAGTGATGAAATGGCGAAACGTTCTTCATCAATCAGGATATGCTCGACAAATTTTTAGCTCCAAAATCATCAATCACTGACTCATAGCTGTGAAAGGACTACCGCTATACACCATGTTACCGGCAGCGGTGAAAGGATTAAAACTTTGAATTATAACCGAATAAGGAGAACCCAATGAACTAGAAAATGGCTGACCCAATCCTTGAGACGAAGGACGACGAGAACAACTTGTAATTTTCTGTGCTGCCATGTAATTTTTGGGTGTGAAGAAATGCTAGTCAGAATATGGGGGTGCTCTGCGGGAAGGGCAGCGGCGGTAATTGTTAGCCTAATTTGAGGAAGATAACCAATTAGAGTATCCCTTCCTATTTTAGCTAAGTAATCCTTGGGGAACGTTGTGAAAAGCAAAAAGGGTTCTTTATTGGGATTTCCTAAAGATTTAATGATAAAAATCAATTTTTTTTCTTTTCTTTTTGTCGATATGTGTGTGTACCATAAGTAAAATTGTAATTGGTACAGAACTTTTGTAACAAGATAAAGGCAGCGCGTGTAATTAACTCTATTGGATAACGAACTGTAATTTCATGTGCACGTGATTTTGCTATTGGCTCAAATATATACATATATACCTTGTATCCCAGATGAATGTTTCACCCTTCTACTTTGTATTAGATCCAGACGGCTCAGCACCAATCTCGTAATACATACAAATATACATGCATATACGAAAGTTGTGGTATCTACTGATTTATGTAGATTGTGAATAACAAAGTTTCCTGAATAAGAAGCAAAATTAATTAAGTTTGTTCAATTACGACCAGTTTTATGTATGTGGATGTGTATGTGTAGATTTATTTAGGTGTTTTGTGTACAACATTCATCACTGAAATCAAAATTTGTACATGGGAATATGGAATTGATGTTCACACAAAGTAATATCCACAGATTTAGTTAACTTGTTATCATTGAAGACTCATACTTGGGATCTGTCGTTTATTTGCGCAGGGGGTTTCTTTGATTGTTTTAATACAATACCTCTGTAGTCTGCAATTGACTTGCATCATTTGCTATTTAAAGCATTCATTGCTAAACAAATTTTGACCATCTTTCTATTAGGAGCTTCCTCACCACTCTCTATGGCTTCAATCGAAACAAACCGCATACTCCAGTACAGCCGTTTTTGTAAGCATAAAGAAGTCATACAGGGCGAAAACTTTTGTTTTATACGAAAAGGTAAAAAATTCAGCATTAAAAAATATCTAAATCTAATCTGTACTTTAAATAAATTCCAACAAATATTTTTAAAAAATATTATTACAATAAAAAAGTTTTTTCTTAGCCGTCAATACGCTAATAAATGACAAAGACTCTTAAAATAAAAGTTTTGAAGCTTTTGTGACGTCAAACGAAAAAGTAAGCTTAAAAGCTTTTAAAAGTTTGGAAGCTTTTATTTTGAAAGGTAAAAAGCTTTCAAAAATTTATGAGCTTTCAAAAGCTTAAACGTTTTCATATCACTTGATTAAAAGATTCTGAGCTTTTAAAAGCTTTTATCATAGTTGAGAGCTTTTAAGAGATCAGACGGTAGCCAGTAATGGAAGTGTAGAATTCGATACAGTTCCTGCAGTTTCAATCAATGATAAGGTTTACGTCCCCGTTGAACTCTCTCTCTCTCTCTCTCTCTCTACTAGCAGGAGTAGAGACGGCTGGAAGAAAACACTTGAAGAGGCACGAGTCCTACAAGGATTCTAGTGCCATTGAACAAGACGAAGCGGTTTGAATTTGGACGTTATTACGAAAGAAGTTTCAATGAAACAATGAAGATATATGACTCATGCTTGGGCTTAGTCCTAAAATTCGTTGACGCTTATCCAAACTACAACTGTATGACTGTGATGCCGCATCCACACGTTTGTCAAGGCTTGGCAAGCGTTCGCAAATTCAAACGTGTTGGTAAGGCGTTTGGCTTGGCTTGTGAAATCTTGGTAACGCTTGTGGCCAATCCAGTCGAGTGTCGGTTTTTTGGCTCAAATCAAAGGAAGTTTGCGGCAAGCGTTTGCGACGCGTCCACACGTTTGTTTAGGGGTTTGAATGAATGATGAATGAAAATGATAATTTAACAATAAAATAAATGAAACCTGCTACGGTTTCTATGAATTTTTATCATCCACCATCGTCTTTGCTGTATTTTCCTTTTTTTCATTTTTTGTTTTACTTTTATAATAAAAATACGTCAAACCAATACAAAACCAAACGATACGTCAAAAGTTCTGGCCAGCACAACCTCGACGTCCGTCATGTTTGCTTGTCCAGAATATGCAAGCGCACTCGCAAGCGTGTGGATGCTCTCCAAACCGAAGAAAACGTTTTAAATTTGCGAACGCTTGCCAAGCCTTGACAAACGTGTGGATCCGGCATGAGAAGATCTTCTACACATATAAGAGATATCGTGTGTGGTGAAGTAGAAACATAGGGCCTTCGTCAGAAATTTTTTCCAGGAGGTTAAAAGGACTGGCTACTAAAAATTACCTCGCGGGGTTCGTTAAGCTCTATTTATTGCCCCCGGATTTTTTTCGCCGTTCTCTATTTCTCCCGGCTTCAGCATTTCTTCCTCTTTTTTTCACATTTCACCTCATCATAGGATGTTTTTCGGCGTTAGTGGCGCCTCGCCTTCCTGCATCCCTAGTTATACCGGGCGCAACGGTGAAACATTGCCTGAAAAGGTGAAGGTATTTCCTATACCGACCATGTCCACTCATGAACTGCGTGAGGTCGTAACTCACTTTCTCACGCTCCCTCGTAACCCTTAGTATGGGGTAAGTATGTGGGTGCAGCCACCATTGACAGACTTGTCCCACTTCATTTTCCAGTCCTTTACGAGCTCGGAGCGCGAAATCTGCCGTACCTTACCGTTTTTTGCTCTATTCTACTATATTCTGTGTCATAGAGACGCCTGCATTCTCTCGCCAGAAAGTCTATGGGGATCATCCTCCTTGCACGCCATCGCACCTTCTTCTTCTTGTAAGATAATGGGCCCCCTAAAGTCTTGCTCGGCTTCGGTAGTTTACAGTACGAATTTCTGCTGTTTATATTGTTCTGGAAAGATTGAGATAGAGAAACTGTGAAAACTTCAGCAAACCTGTTTGGCGCTATCGTAGCCTATGTTTTTTTAGCCTCCAGAATCTCTTCTGCGGTTTTTGCAGGTACCTCCTCTGGGTCCACCTGACATCGTAGGTTGCCGGCGCGCCCCATGCCTGCTTTACAGATTCTTCAATTCGCTCTGTTCCTTTCCTGGCATCCTGCTGACCTCGCATCATGCAGGAATACTTCGTCGAACACTTGTGAGTCGAATTTCTTAGAGGTCCCGCCAAAAGAGTTGATGCCGAGAAAGTCGCGTTTACCATGCGCAGTAGAATCCCCGCATGCCGTTCCCGTCCCTTAGCCTAGTCGCAACAAATTTCGAAGGGGAAATTTGAAAATAAATAAGCGCATTTCTTATCAATATGTGCGCAATTTTTATTTGTGTGCAGCTTTAATTTCTCCAGCTGCGCGCTCCGGCATCAACTCTTTTGGCGGGACCTCTAACAACGAATCCTCTACCCATTCCGCATCTGGAGTTCTGCGCGCCTATACTCTGACCCACCTCGAAGGTGAAGGCTTGGTGGTCGCTGTGCGTGTACACGTCGTTCGTTCTCCACTGTAGGTCCTACGCTACTAAATACAGCACACGTAAGTGATGTCGATTACTTTACGTCTTTACGGGGTTGACTAATACTACGTTCAATCGCGAGAATACTTCCAGGAGTATGAGACCTCTTGTATTCGCTTGTCGACTGCACCATTCGACAGCCTAATCATTGAATTCACCCGCTATTACGCCCGCCGCACATGCCCACTCTCGCATTGGTCGACACGAGCCACATGCGAGTGGCAGTATTTGAAACCTATGGCACAGTACCGAACTCCGCATTTGCTCTCACGTGTCGACGCAGGCGCGTACATGAGCGTGTAGCGCGTTTCGGCTAGGTGACCGAAACGCCCGCCGCACATGCCCACACTCGCATTGGTCGACACGAGCCGCGTGCGAGTGGCAGTATTTGAAACCTATGGCCCAGTACCGAACTCCGCATTTGCTCTCACGTGTCGATTTCGGCGCGGACATGAGCGTGTAGCGCGTGTCGGCTAGGTGATCGAGACACTAATTTCGAGTTGCAGTGGCGCGAGTGTTTGCAATGAAGAAGGAATTAAATGAAACTGTTCGAAGCGGAAAATGTACATACGAAGTAAAACACCCAGATTTCAAGAATGCAAAATTAAAGGATTGATTTTGCGTCTGAAAACTCGGAAGTTAATTTAAATTTTCCATAGGTTTCCCTCTGAACATGTAAGAGCTCTTCCATTTTTTTTTTCAGATGCTTTCCTTATTAACAAAAATCAAAATAAAAACTCAAACTCATTGTCAGATATTGAACTTAAGTCTATCGCGCTCATCTTGAATGCCACTGACTGAT
This sequence comes from Thereva unica, assembly GCA_949987705.1. Classification (NCBI taxonomy): domain Eukaryota; kingdom Metazoa; phylum Arthropoda; class Insecta; order Diptera; family Therevidae; genus Thereva; species Thereva unica. Next base: position 108,728,775 of record OX465284.1, read on the forward strand.
GTACGACTCGTGTTAGCAAATGCGGACTAACACGTGTACACCAATGTCAGTGCCACATTACCGCAGTGTCGTGAACGAGTGCGAGTGTGGGCATGTGCGGCGGACATTATCGGACAATGGCGACTCGCGTCGGTGGCTAACGTATCCAACATTGACTCCTACTCGTCTAGTGTCAGACTTGGCGCCGCATAGCAGCTGTAGACGCCTACTGTTGCTCGCGTGAAGCCATTCTCTAGGTTTCTCATAGTAGCTTTCACACGTCCATATCGTAGGGTCTAAATTTGATGTAGCTTAGCACTGCCTCGACTAAATGGCCAAAACCGAATTACCAAATCTATTCAAGTTGAATGAAGAAAGTAATAAGAGGCACATGGATTTATTTTGAGTTACTATCTTCCCCCTACATAAATAAAAGATGGGGTTGCCGATTGTTCGTAATTACATGCCGTTATTTATTCATTTTCTTGAATATAACTTTTACGTCATTATGCCAAAGAGACCCCATACCCCCTATATACCCTCGAATAGTTGAACAACAAACTTATTCCAATGTTCCAAATCGATAGAGTTGCAATTAAAACTTTGACTAAAGTTACTATTTAGCTGCAATTATACACTTAAGTACTGTCGAACAATTATCGATATTTCAAATGCAAATTGCACGCGAATTTGCATATTCTGGGCGTAATTAAATAGAAAGACAATATCAGTCCTGGAATAGCATTTGATGCACGATTGTGTTTCTGTGATATTCATGCCAGCGAATGGTTGAAAGCTGAACAAGAACGCCATTTCTGGTAAACTAGAAGAGTTGCAATTCGTTCGTGATTGTTATTTAATCAAAACAGCAATGAATAGATAATGATTCTGCAAATGCTCCCGGGAATGCAATTTTAAGATGATTATAGAGCTTGGAATGGAGATTGAATATACTTCGAAGATATTCGTATGTGTTGATCCAACCCTTGAAATCTAATCAGCCTGAGTAAGTCCTTAAGCTCCGTTCAGATTTTTTTTCTTACAATTTTTTTACAGGTGCAAAAGCCATTTTCCTTTTGTTTTTCTTTATTTCCAGAAAACGTAAACCAAATCATAAGCAAGGCAAAATCCCTTAAGAGATTTTTGTTCAATTCAACTCAAGGTGATAAATTACAACGAAATTTATTATCCTCGAACCCCTAGTGCTGTTTTAGACCTAATAACGTTCAGTATAACAGGGTTGGAAACAATTCCCCCTTGTACAGTCTCCGGGCCTTGTTTGATAAGTTCTTAGGACGGAGGCTTAACGGGAGAGTAACGTAAGCCCGTTACGGGAGCAATTTCTAAAGGAGCCAGGCATCCTGTTTTTGTCAAAACTGCTTTAGGGGTTAACCACTTTGTATGACTCAATTACACAAAGTCGCCTCAAATAAGTCCCATGGCTTCCCCTTAATAAAGTCTCCGGTCTTTCTGGCCCCCCCAAAAATGTTTTGGCTCTTGTTGTATATATGAAGTAGTTGAATGGAATGGAAGGTAGCGGCAGAGAACGAATGGATATGACAATTGCTTAGTGTTTTTATTTACTTAAAAAATTTATTATACCTGTTAACAATATTTCAGGTATTGTGCGGATAATAATAAAATAAAAAAAAACATGTCGTATTTTATGAGGTTTTTGGACATAAAAAGTTTTTATTGATACTGTGTTGTTGATGTTGTAGCCAATGAAGAGTACACGAGTGTATCAAAAAGTGAACAATGTTTAGGACGAAACATCAATTAGACATTTAGAGGCAGTGCTTACCACTGAAAATACGTGAAAGGAAAGCTTCCATTGGCCCAGAATAGAATTAAAATAACCGGTTTAACACTAGGCCCTATTTTGGGAAACCAGGAAATCTAAGGGTAATGCAAAGTGGGGCCATTACAAATAATCTATTATAAAAGCAGTCACAAGTCACAAGGCAATCACAAATGTGTGGTGCTTCTAAATATGAGAATAATTTGTGTATTCTAATTATGGAGTCTGAATTTTGACAATCCGAAAACAGTCACAAAGCCTATGACAATAATTGTGACTGTATAGATAGCAAGTTACAAGAGTATAAATAGCAGATTTCTAGTATATTTTTCATAACATTCTCACATACACGACAGACAGGAAGTGTTGATGTGAGGTGCTCGGACGTTCACATACACTCGGCCTCATTGCATCAATATTTATAGCGTAATTTGGCTACGTTGTCGCTCAGACTCATCACACGATTGTATATAATACACCATTAGAGTTAAAATTTTTATGAATCTTCTTGGGACTTGGTGATTAGAATTACTGAAACAGCTAATAGTCAAAAGAACGGTCACAAACTATCAATGACAAGCAGGAGTCACAAAAAGTTGTAACTTATGATTGGTGACAGTTTAGAATAGGGGGTGGGATGACAGTTTAGAATTACCAAAACAGCTAATAGTCACAAGAGTAGTCACAAACTATCAATGACAAGCAAGAGTCACAAAAGGTTGTGACTTGTGATTGATGACGGCTTAGAATTGGGGGTATATTAAATTTTTCCTTGTCACTTCTATCAATAGTCGGGAAGAGTCATTGCAAATGAGGCTCTGTTAGCAAGCCCTTATCACACTAACTGCAGTATCCTGGGGAACTTTCTCCTTTAGCGATTATTTATGGAAAAATGAATGGAACTTGATTTGACTAATCGCCCCTTTTCCAATAGCTAATAGGCTGTCAATATACTTGATAAAACGAACTAAGCTCTCAATTCTTCTATAGAGTACATATTTGCAAAACCTAAAATTTTCCAACAACAAAAATTAAAACCACAATGCCTGATAAATCATTATGAAACGGAATTCCGGGAAACTGTAGAAGCAACCAACGGGATATGAACACTTTAAAAAAATTCCCGCTTTTGTAATGAACCATCAGAAGAGATCAAATTAAATTTAAACAATGCCGAGGCATCATTGAGCGCAACAAATATCCAACATTCTTCTCTATACTGAGCCATTGTTGTCAATATTTGCAAAAGAGAATACTGAAGTATTTGTTCAACAGAGACACAAAAAAAACAAAAATATAAATAAATACCATTTTTTATATGTGTATCGTAATGCCTTTGAAAGCTGCTCCCATGTTAAAAGGTCAACAGGCATCCAAAGAGAGGAAAATCCTCCAAGCCTAAGCCGAAAGAAAGAGTTCGAATCAATTTTCATGAACATTTAAATATTTGCGTTTGGTAAATATTTCCTGAATGACGATAAACTGTGATAAGAGATGGAATGAGTTTCAAATGATGCATTGGGGAGCAATTTCGTATTTTTTTTCAGATTTATATTCATTTTAATGTGATGCTTGATTGGACGAATAATGCCGAGGTAATTCAATTGTTGATCAGTCGATAATTGTTTTGGTAGTGGGTAATTGGATTATCCTTCTCAAAGCGAATTTTCCGGATTTGGAAGGTCTAAAGCTGTCGAACTCGATGCGACTAATACCAATTTCTTCATTTTCCATTTTTAATGCAGGAAACCATTTTATCGAGGATTTGAAACGGTTGTTTCAACTATGTCTTGTGCTGGGGTACTATTAGTTCATGTGGGATCTGTTAAGAATTTTGACTTTTGAGACTTTGCTTTGGAGCATACTCATAGTCATCTCACACCTCTAAAGTTTAAAATCAAGTGCCAAGACGGAAAAAACCTGGCTTGACTACAACTATTATTTATTAGACGATCCTGTGATAACTTTGCTAAAGAACACCGTCAGAGTCGTGTCGATTATAACAGAACACTATCCGATTAGGAAACATTCGGACATGCTGAGAGTGCCACAACCAAAAACTCCTTGCTGCATTGAAGAGGTTTTCCGGTTTTTGTTAGGATTCTACACCAAGAATTTTTAGTAGGTATTGCGTCACTTTCGTGTGGGAAAAAATCTCTGACCGATTTCCGTTTGTCTTCCTATTAATAAGTGCGCTATTTGCCTTATTTATGATCTTTACTGACCTTGGTCGGGGAACCGATCAAACCGATTTTTTCCCATTCTCAATCGCTGCAGTACCTACTAATTTGAGAACCTCTTCTTACAAGATTCGGGTGAGCTCGGTAGCTGAATATGACAGGCCACATTTCAAGTTACTCCAAGCATGTAGTTACAAAAAGGTTTTTCAAAAGTACGGTCGGCTCCAATTGTATCCTTGTACTCGGAGCTTGGAAGAGCCTGCCGCTTTTATCGTCTTACCCACATCAAAGTAAAGAATCCTCTAAGGAAAAATCCGTCTATCCAGTATTTGTAATATTTTCTTTGTACATAAAAGGAAGTGGGAAAAAATTTCAAAACTCCCACCCTGAAATTTTCTTTTCCCTTAACAGCGAGCATCTCATCTGTTGAAGAAAGAAAAAGCCAGGAAACCATTTCTCTATTAAATATTCAATCAAGGATTCTTTTAGAAAATGTTTTCCTCCTGGCAGATCTCATTAAGGACTCTTTAGACATGGAATTCTACTATCCTCGAGTAGTTTCTCTACCACACCTCCAAACCGTTCTTCTGTCTTTCCTCATATTATACCATTATATCCAAGGAGTATGGTTATCCAGAGAAGCCCCGTTGAAGGTGTGTCAGATAGTATGAGACTATATCTAAAAAGGCTTTTAACCCGTATTATATGCGAAGAGTACACTAGTTCCGATGTCAAGGAACTTAACACAACTACGGCCTGAAGTCCTGGAGCTGCTTTCCACTTTGAATGTCAGTGTACAAGTCGGTTTACCATCACAATGGAAAATCTCTGTTATAAAATACTTATTCTTTGTCATCACTTTGACGTCTCGAGGGCCAAAGTTAGATACGAAACGAAGGAGCTGATGACAAAGAAATCCCGTACAAATGAACACAATCCTATAAACAAAATGGAATGCTTAATCCTTGGGATAGCACGTAAATCATGGCCTGACACTGCTTAAGACAGCCGACACTAATGGAAAATATACCACCCACCTCCACCCCATATACTGTACTGTACTGGTGGAGAAGAGTCATGGAATTAATATTTTCATAAGGTGGAAGCGAGACTTGCCATTTCGTGGGCGGCAAGGGATGTTACCATAGCTCTTAAGACAGCTCGGTTATAAGACGTGGAATTTTGACAAGAAATCAATTCATCACTCATGCCGCCCCGAAAGTGGATTCAGATTCTCTTTCATAAGCAGAAAATCGTTATCGATGTCACGATATTTTTAAGCCTTATTGAATGTCCTTAAAGGATGCTCCTGATACATTGCAGATGCATTAAACCTTAAAAGAGCCAGGACTCATCTGCCAAGAGTTTTCTTGTCCAAAATCATTATTCTCTCAGCATCGTGAATATGAATTCAATGGCTTGACACCATATTGAATGCAAGAAGACACATGCTAGCTACTAGAAATGATTTAAACATCCCCCAGATTCCGAGAGTGGCTTTTAGCAGGAAAAACTCCTTCAAAAAATTGCAAAATTGAACAAACTGACAGAAGTGAGTTGGACATGTGAGCATTAGGTGAAGCCATGTTGAAGGGCTTGACCAATACCGGAGAAATAAACTATTTTGTGCCTTGTTGTGGGTGCAACCTTGCATCCAGCTTGTCCCTATAAATCTACTTGGGTACTGGAATAATTTATTGTGTGCATCAGGCGATTTCGGTGTGTGTGTGCGCTGTGGTTACAGAACCATTAAGGACAGAGGTTTGTGTGTAAGCTTGGCGCATTTTCCGCAAGAATTTTAATGGTTGAAAGGACTTCTATTAATGTTAGTTGATGGAGTTTTTATTTGCTGAAGGATTTTTTATTAGAAAACATTCAATTACCACTTCAAATTATGTTTTGAGTGGTTTTTTTTCAACTCTTTAAATTGAATACTTTGAAGTCCGGCTAATATAATGAGAGATGGATATTGGAACTTTTTGCATCATTAATATTTTGAAATGTTTTTGAGTGAAAAGCATGCATGAAGGCTACATTCTAACTACATTATAGAATATCTACTATTTACATATATGAATTCCTACTAACCTACATTCCAAAGGACAGCGTTTCGAATCGACTCCTCAGAATGGCCGTTCGTTTTTCCACTCTTCCCATTTAGGCAACATTCTTTGTTTTCCTTTGACGGGAAAAACCTAAAGATACAACCGAATATTTTCTTTGTAGTTGTCTCACTTGATTCTACACCAATTTGAGTAGGTATTGCGTCGCTTGCGTGTGGGAAGAAAAACTTGTACGGGAGAGCACAGGGCCACTAGTAAAAGCAGCACTGCAGGGGGAGAAAACCTGCCAAGCTGTCACTCTTGGAAAGGTGGAATGGTCGGTGCATAGTTTCTCCCCGTACAAGTCTCCAAGCATGGACAACAAAATGCCAATGATGATCCAAAAGACGCAGGCATTATTGGCCCATGGCTTGTCTAGAGGTATTGTTTACACTACGTGCCCCACTCCTGTAAGAAAGCCAAGGCGAATTTCATCCCTAAGATCGGCAGAAGCGGACACAAAGCATCTAGAGACTACAAACCAATAAACTTTTCATCCTTTCTCCTAAAGACCCTAGAGCGCATACTAGAGATATACATATGTACCTACGCGACTCCATAAAACAGGTCCCGTACATCTCAGCATGCATATTGTTAAGGCAGATCAAGGATTACTGCTCTTCGCGAAGTAAAGCGATAGAATACAAAGAGATTATCCAAGCAACCTTCTTAGATAGAAGTTGCCTTTAACAACATCAGCCCCGATACCAGCCGGGAGGCCCTGGCGCTTCCAGGAATCTACACCTGGATTAGTAAATGGATCCTTTGCGTGCTGGAAACTGGAATCACCCATAGCAGAATCACAAGGTTGACGTGCCCCGTCTCTAGCCTCTGCTTTGGCTCGGGGCCATTGACAAGATCCTTAAGACACTAGAGAGCTGTAGAAAAAAGGCAGCGGACAACATGTTGATGAGTATCCGGAAAATTTATCCACACAATTAGTGAGATTATGGAGTTGCCACTTGGTAAGGTTAGCGCTTGGTCCAACTAAAACTAAAATACCTACCTTTAGTCCACCCTCACTTAACGGTCGAGTCAGCTTATTACTTGGGTCTTATTATAGATCCAAAGCTGAAGTGGAGATTGAATGTCGAACAAAGAGCAGTATAGCTTTTTATGCCTGTAAGCAGACTTTCGGCAACAGATGGAGTGCGCTGGCTATACACGGCATTCATTAGACCAGCGCTGACATATGGCTCCGCCGTATCGTGGCCTGCTCTTGCCAAAAAGTTCAGCAGATCCAGACTGGGTCATCCAAAGAATGACCTATCTTGGAATAACCGGCGCTATGTGATCAACTCCATCGGAAGCGCTCAACGTAATTCTCGATCCTCGGGGATTAGATCCGGTACCTATATATGACAGGATGGATCTAAATCCCTAGCTTATTACTCTTTTCACCCAAACGTGTTTTACGAGTGCGGCTACAAAATGGCACACCTTAGCCCCAGTTGTGGCCCAGCCTACTTGACGAGATTTCTGCTCCTTACTACCTTCCTGATAAGTACGACAGCGAGGTAAATCAAAGCTAAGCTAAGCTAGAGTGATGGTCGGAGCTAAAGGCGGACAATTAGCTGACATTGGTTTTGAATGGGAGTTGTAATTTTTACACAATTGCGTTCCTTATACCCAGAAAGCGTTTTGCATGTAATCGGAGTGTGTGTCTATATTTACCCGCTGTAATTGAAATCATGAATCCTGATAAACTCGCTTAATCTTTTATATGCTGCTAATTTAACAGCTGCCTACACAAAAAAAAAGTTTAGTGTGCTGTCTTTCAAACTTAACACATAAAAAATAAAATTTAAAAAATCTTATAAAAAAATTCGGATTCAAATTCCCATTAAAATTTTACTGTGGTCGAAAATTCACTTTTTCGTTGTGACGTCACAAAAGCTTAAAAAAGCTTCTTTTAAAATAGGTGAAAGCTCGGAGCTTTTTTGGCTAAGATAAGCTTTGTTTTTTTTGTTGTGACGTCACAAAAGCTTAAAAAAGCTTATTTTATTATCGGTGAAAGCTCGGAGCTTTTTTGGCTAAGATAAGTTTTGTTGATTTTTTAGCGTTTTAAGTGGGAGAAAAACTATTTTTAAAAATAATTATTCTTTTTAAAAAATTGTGCAGATTTTATTTTTCCTATTTGTTGAAATTTATTTGAGGTATAAATTGGAGTGAGATATCTTTTGTAAACAAGCGGAAAGACTTCATCTAATTCAAAGAATGATGTCATCCACTAAACCCCATCCTAAAATTATTATCCTTTTCAAATCCTTTTCTCATAAAACTCTCCAGAGCCACATATGGCATAACACATCGACTTGTTGCTGGCGCCGCAGTCCTTATTCTTCATCCTGCACTATAAGTCTTTAACCCGTATTTTTCCCATTAATTCTCCGATAATGTTGTCCCCCTTCTTGATTAATTTTATTGCTAAATGCACTCACATTTTTCCTTCGGCTGTCATCTTTAATTACGTTCCAATCCACACACTAGATTCTCCAATTTTTCCCATGTGTGACATCGTATTTCTCCCAAGCTTGCATATAACTTTGGCTTGGTGAATTTATGTGGTATGGGGTTAAGACTTGTAGTAACCCTTTTCCGTTCTGTTATTTATCACAACTTTCACAATAGATTGTTTTTGTTGTTCCTTCCGTATTTTTATATTTCAATATAATCCCGAGTGTTCGAGTCGAGAGAGAATCTAAATAAACTTTATTTTTATTGTTTTCTTTATCCGGGGGAAGGTTTATGGCAGCGATTTTATACTATAAGGAAAAACGATTGGGGTATGCTAGTCGAATGTTAACCGTATAAATAGTGTGTGTCGAAAATGAATATGGTTTGTGTTTGGGGAATGAAATATTGAAAATGGAGATTCAATAATTTTTGTGTTGATAGCATAAGTTCGTAAGACTCTTTATGCTAAGTATAATGCTTCTTCGTAAGGATAACCTTTTTAACCTTCACAACTTTGACAATACTCTTTAAAAATTCAATGCAGGAGACGGAGAGAGTACACTGTACACACCCCCAAGTACATCTCCAGCAGCACAAAATACAAGGACTGCAAAATGTTTTGATAAATGGATCCTGGGTCCTTTCATATCTTGATAAGACGTCCTCATACATAAACCAAGAGTGAAAAGCTTTTGCCCGCCCTGACCCCTCCCCTTTCCCAACCGGAAGGAACCGGAATCACTTTACATGTGGTTGATGCTGCCAGAAGATGATTCTTTCTTGGATCCTGGATCCTTGCATGAGAGTATATACGTTACTGGAAACATATGACTTGCATTTCCGGATAAGTGAACTCTCTCATAACAACGCACATTATTTGTAGTCACATTTTATGATCCGTAGTTTTTTTTCGTGTCAGATTTTTCTTCGATAAGAGAAAAAGGAAAGCGATTTTTTTGTATATGTCATCACTTCGAGTGACGTAATAGACTGGAGGATAACAAATGAAAAATTAAGTACTGTAACTACATTTGACAGTCACTACTAATGGCGGTTGCTAATGATGCACCATTGGGTAAAACAATTTTTTTGTGGCTTGGAAGAGATTTAAGACAGAATGAAAAATGGGAAAATTTTTGTGGCACTCTGTGGATTTGAACAAGTGCTTAAATTTTAAATGCTTCCTTCGTCCTTTAAAGTGATTGAACATTATACAAAATATACAAAATGTGATTAACAAAAAGGACGACGTATAAAAAATATATATGTATAATAAGACATCTCTTGGCACTAAACCCTTCAATGTCATACTTTCCTTGTTACCTTGAGACTCTGACTTTACGAATGGATACCTTATGTATGTCTCGACGACATCTCGGAAGTACCTGAGAGCTTTATGTCAGTGAGTCAGCAAATAAGCAGACAGATAGACAAAATTTCTGAAAATGGGTTATTTACTATTTCATATCGCTCACATTCAGAAAACTTCAGAAGGTCTTTCTATGTTACGTTACTTAACGTTAGTTGAATTTATAAATTGCTCACATTTTTTTTTCTTTTATGGTGTGATTTTGTATACAAGAGAGCATGCATTAAGATGTGCTGAAATAAACCAGAAAATATTCTTTAAAAATTGAGTGTGTGGCTTCAAGAAATAGTCATCACTCTTAAAAATTTTACCATCTTATTTCATGGTATTGTGTGGTCAAAGAGCGATTGAGAGTTGAAATATTGTAAAGAAAAGCTTTATCAATTCTAGGTTGTGATTACTGCCAATACTAGCTTCCAATTCTATTTCACAGATTTGGTACTGCCAAGTTTCACACAAGTGGCGCACCCCTTCAACCCAAGACACAAACTGCAAAAGCTTCAGCCCAAGACACAAACCAAAAGCTCGATTTAGTATTGTTGTGAGAAAGGCGGCTCCGGAGTTTTGCTGCTATACTATTGTATTTTTCGGTATTGAATAAATATGAGATAGTTTTGAAGAGTTCTGATTTATTCCAGTCTCAAAATTTTATTTTTGAATTTAGTTAATTGTTTTTTCTCCTACCAGTCCCTGGGAATTTGGCTTTCGCAATCACAGCTGTGAAACTGCGCTCCTTAAAGTGACGGGTCATATTCGTAACACCCAAGAAGACATCACATTTGCTGTCTATTGCTATTTGACTTCTTAAAAGCTTTTAGTAGGTACTGTGACAGTTGGACCTGGGAGCCAGTGGGCGTGCGAGTGGACGGAGTAATAAGTGTTAGTGACAAGAAATTAAACATGAATTCATAATATAGCGCAATATCAGTATTTTATTTCCCTTAAAAATAACGATTTTCCCTTGAGTAAAATATTCTAAGATTCATATAAACGCAGACGATGTGCAACCTGTGGTCCTGAGTAGCAGTATGACATGCTGTTTTGTCTTGCTGAAATGGGCTGTGCGTATGAATTTACTTAAAGCCTTACTCCAGCCCTTTCTAACGCATGGATGTCCCGGAAAAAGGTATTCGCGACTTCATCCTTTTTTCGTTTTTTCTGTGGTCCGTGCTCCCCTGGATAATGGGAATATTCCCCCTAGATTATAAATGGGATCTGGTGCTGCCAGTTTTTTGACGGGTTTAGAAAAACTTTGGGCAGAGCGGTGGCTTTCTAGCTCAGCTTCTTGGCTTCCCAGGTTCTTGGTTGCATCCTATCTTTGGGGTTTATGGAAGGAGTTTTAACGAAAGCAGACCTAGGTTTTGCTTCGTAGGGCTCTCCAATTCCAATCCGACTATCTTTGCCTAGGCTCTTTCCTGCTTACTTGTTCCATAAAAGTCCCATGAATATGGTAGGAATGTGAAGATCCATTCGGACAGAGCTTCCATATCAGGATAAGGCATTAAACAACTGGGCATTTTCTTATGTGCAGAATGAAAATATCAATTATGGGAACAAAGGCTCTTTACAAGTGGATTCCATAATTCTCCAATTTTCGGAATAAAGTTATTAATTGGCATGAAAACTTTAGATGTTCGATAGGCTGCAGTGACAAGTAGGTATTGCAGCGGTTTAACCTGGGAACCAAAAGTGTCAATTCGACAATTGAGTGCAATCCTTTAGGTGTGCGGTCATATCACCTGTCAATTAATGACTAACTTACACGCGGGCATACGCCAATTCCAGGTACTGAAATGGCTTGAAACATCCTCCACAACTGGTCAAACAATTACTTAACTTGAGGCACCCGAGTTCAAAACGGGCGACAAGCTGCGAATTACACTTCTAGCTGCACTAAAGACAGTCCTATATCTACTTAACCAATAACACCACCTAAAGAATAATACTATAACTGGCCATCAGAGTGCTTCCTAAAGTTAACTCCCAAATGCCCAAAAGATTAATAAATCTAACAAGTGGCTTCGACTCGAATTCCGGACCCATATTGTTTACCACCCATTATTTTTTGGTGTTATTAACCCATCCGTTGATTTCATCTAAACCCTAAAAAACCAAGCGTGAAACATTATTTTTCAATTGAAAAAATCCCAGAAAAACGTTTATAGCCGTCAGTCTGTGAAATTTTCAATTGTAGAGCTCCACCATTTACATCATACATTACACCCTTTCCCCCATTCAACAGAAATCTCCATGCAAGATAAAGAGTTAAAAAGGACCTTTCTGTTATCTGTCCATTTAACATTCACTGACAACAAAAGAATTCCCATCTAGCGTATATACTGTGTGTGAAGTCCTGTTCATATCCTTTTGTACCTTCTAGCACCTTTACGTGTACGAGATTGCATCATGGCTTAGAGGCAGCGATGCAGCTCGCTTCTTTGTTGCATAATGGCGCGCCCTATTCTAATTGCAAGGCATTGTCAGACAGATTTCAATTGAACTACAAAATAACACAGAAGGTCTCGGGTTCTTTTCTGTGCCTGGGTAAATTTTAATGGAAAATGTTGAATGAGTAGTAATTAAGGGTGAAATTACAGCACTATTGAGGCTGTTCGTTGGTTCGTTCTATGGGGAAATTAGAAGTGATTTTTTTGATATTTAATCTATATCTATAAAAATCTCGTGTCACAGTGTTTGTTACCGAACTCCTTCGAAACGGGTCGACCTATTTGTATGATTTTTTTTTTGTATATTTGGTAGGTCGTAGGTTATTTTTTATACCCTTAACCACAAAAAAAACAGCTGAAAATCCAAATAATGGCAATTTTAAGAATTTTCACTTCATTTTAGTTTCAATAGCTTCATGGCCTACCTATTGTTTGACAGCTTCGTAAATGTAAATTTGTCATTAAATTGAATCATTACATTTAATGAAAATTTCAAATTTACACAGCTGTCTAACCATAGGTAGGCCTTGATGCTATTGAAACTAAACTGAAATGCAATAAGCAATATAGTATACCGTTAGATCCATGGCGGCCGTCTCAAGAAGTCGGATCAACTCTTTCTTCACAACCCCCTCGACATGGGTATCAAATGAAAGGGTATGATAAGTAGAATACAATAAACAATAAAGTACACAACCACCTCAACATGGGTATCAAAATATTCCTTTAGATCCATGGCGGCCGTCTCAAGAGGCCGGATTACCACTTTCTTCACCTTCATCTCGACATGGGTATCAAATGAAAGGGTATGATAAGTAGAATACAATAAACAATAAAGTACACAACCACCTCAACATGGGTATCAAAATATTCCTTTAGATCCATGGCGGCCGTCTCAAGAGGCCGGATTACCACTTTCTTCACCTTCATCTCGACATGGGTATCAAATGAAAGGGTATGATAAGTAGAATACAATAAGCAATGTAGTATACTCAATATACGGTTAGATCCATGGCGTCCGTCTCAAGAAAAATACCAAGTCAATGGATGGTTTTTATTGTCCTGGCTTATGGATGTAGCGAGTCGTACCGGGTTCCAGCTAGTTTTTACATATTTTTTTCGCCTTTTTTTTAACGAAGCTTAAATAAAAAGAAATGGGACTCTCTCTTAAATAATTGAAAAAAAAAAAAAAAAAAAAACTTAACTAAACAAAATGTTCTGACTTTATTCAACCAACAGAAAGAAACAAATATTTACTAACAATGCCGGAAGTAACTTTCCAAAACAAAAAACAGAAAAATTCTTAATTTCAAGCTGCCACCCAGCAACAGACGTCCTTTTTCTTCCAGAATTACAACAATGGATTTAATTTAAAACTTTCGTATGGTGAAAAAAATGCAAACTTCTTTCTTGTTTTTTGTTTTGTTTAATGTAACTCTACTAACTAAAAACTCTCTTAACTTTCACTAGTTGCAATGCGGTGAAATGCAACAAAACTTTCTGTTCCGAAAATGGGAAACTTTTCATTGCTTTTATGTCCAATGCATTGTGTTTGGTAGTGAAGGATACGAAAGATAGGAAGGATACTGTACTGTACAAGAAATCTCTAAGGAAATGCACTAGTTTTGATAGTTTCAACACAAAATTTTTAATTATATTTTTTTTTGTTCTATTAAAAAGTCTTGGTTTTGTTTATTATTTTTCAGTTTGTTCTGTTAAAAGTTTGTTGGGAAAATAAAGTATAAGCGAATTGGACGAAGAAGGACACTTTATAAGAATGAAATTCTGTCAGATGGAATAAGAAACTGAAACAGTCAATCTTGAAGAACATCCGAGTGTCTTTACAAATGCTGCTTCTGCTAAGCCTCATATGTTCCAATACATATAACTTTACCCAATGAAAATATAAGTTGATTAAACTATTCTATGTGAGCAGGTACTGGAACGCTTTAGCCTGGGAAACAAATTTTTGGAATTCAGTACGTTGCACTGGCCAATCGATTTCATGGACCTTCGCTGGAATGGATAATATCATTAGGCGTATTCTAAGCTCCGCTGAAATCGATTCCGCAGAGATTTTCAAACAATCGTATGCTGCCAATGTATGAATATTCCAGCAGAGTTCAGAATAGGCCTGCATATCTTGACGGAAGATCACTGATTAGCAGATTTCAAGGATTTCTGTAAAAGAAAAGTGACGAAACCTCCGGTGTACCTCAGGGTAATCATCTAGGCCCTGTTCTCTTCAATATTTTCATCTCTGATTTATCTGAAAAATTAAGGAATATTCCTCATCGCTTCTATGCAGCTGACCTTAAAATATATAGCACCATTAAGTCCCAAACAAACGTATCCTTTCTCCAATTGACATTACACTAGCAAGTGCTATGCAATTTCCTTCTCTCGCAAAAAACACATAGCTTCATTACTACTATCTCAACGACAAAATATTGAATCATGTTGATCATATTATGGATCCGATTCGAAGCAGTGGTGTTTTTATGGGAGCCCAACCGACTTAAAACTTTGTTTTGTTGCGTAGAATATTCAGAGAAGGGCTATAGAGATTGGCAATGTATAGGCTACAAAAACATTCTTCTGATCTCCTTTTTGCTCAGAAACATCATCTACCTGCACGATCTGAACTAATTTCGAATCCTAACACGTTGCCAGGACAGTTTCAAAGTAATGGAGCTCATGTCACTGTCGTCTATGAGAAAAATGCTTATCTCAAGCCTTACGTACACTTTCTAAATGATGACACCTTAAAATAATATTTCTGTCGGATATGATTAAAATCAATGATGATGTTTGACGCAGAAGACATATCAAACTACTTGACGACTACGCGCATTGAGTACTCTTAAATTTTTTAGTCGTCAGTGTCATTTCATTTTTAAGATATAATAATGTATGGCTTGAGAAATAAATAAATAGATGGCATAATTTAGTTCCCAGGCAAAACCGTCGCAATACCTACTCATGTGCTTTAAATATCAGTTAAACAAAAATTTATATTAACACGAACTGATTGTTACCAATTTCAGCAGCATTTTTACAAAAAATCGATTGGTGAGGAAAGTTTTCGCAGAACTAGACACTATATTTGAATGATTACATGTCCACTGGTTCCCAGGCCCAAGTGCCACAGTACCAACTGAAAGCTTTTGGGAAGTCAAGCAATAATAAACAGCAAACGTGATGTTGCAATTATGACACATCCCAGCTGTGATGTTTGATAAATAAAATTTTAGGTCTATGTGATGAAAGTATTATGCAAAATATGATTGAGTAAAGAAAGTGTGCAAGAGGTACATATGTCATTTATCTAGCGGAGACAGAAACTTAAGAAATATTGATTTGTTACTACCTAACACAGGAAGTAGTTTCATAAATTTTAAGTAATTACCTTTTTAAGTATCTTTAATTTAAAGTGTAATCATATCAGTCACATATGCTACCATCACCTATCGACTTCTACACGACCTACCCTTGCCATATAACATATACCCATATACATTTTCATAACGACTATCCTTTCAACAAAACACTCCAAGTTTCTATTGCATCACCCAAAAAAAAAAACACCATATAACCATTGATTTCTACTAAGGGCGCACGTCTTGCTCCCTAACTAGGTTAATTGAGCACTTAAACCTGTCAATTTTTCTTATACCATTTCTTCACATAACTATTATCCGCACCTTGGACACTCAACATTTAAGCTTCCAGGTCAAATATTGTCCGTCCAAAAAAAAGTAAAAATATATAAAAAAAACAGGAACAGCAAAAAGGAAGTGCACATTATCCTGGACATATCACACATACAAGAGCTTAAATGCGCCACAGTAACGTTATGAATGCAAACAGTGCCAAGCCAACCATCTGGCTCGTTCTATGTTTTTGGACACTGGATAAAAGTCGCTCATGCCTGTAAATCGGGAAATTGTAGATTGGGGGCCAACTGAAAGGACTCTTTCACACAAAAAATTTATATATACATATGTAGTAAAAAGCATGAGGATTATTTCAGGAATCCATGGAAACCCTTGTACTAAACTGGGATGAGTTGAGGAAGGACGTGTGTGTATATATGTATGTTCGGCAAGTTCACCCATGGGTACAAAAATTCCTTCATTCGATTTACGAGGAGACAATAGGACGTGCTGGTCGTGTTTAATCAACGGTAAAACACTATTGTCCCTCAACGATGTCCTTGTTCACTTCGCATATCGATAAATTTCGTTCTGGCCAAGAAAATTTATTCAAGGATTGCAATTAGCCATCGTCGATGCGTGTCCTGTAGACTGAGGTTCGTCCGTTGTTTCTCGAGATGTAATCTATTGACGAGGTGTAGTTCGTGTGCAATGTCCAGAAGATGATAAGTGCTAAAAGATTTTAAATACTTCAATTGTAAGTGAAATCTATTCGGATTAAGTAGCAGAGCCTCTAGTCACACTATATAGAGTCGTTCACGTCGTATACTCGTGAGTAATCAAGACTTTAGTAGATCACACCCCTACACATATAGTGTGGAGACCGTGTAGTACATGAATAGAAGCAAATTGATATTTAATGAAGCCATTCATTGGAAATGTTAAGCGAACGTATGCTACCCCCAGTATTAACCAAGGTTTTAAGGGGGGGATTGATAGGGAATTACCATTTGGCAATCGCCTTACTAGTTTACTTTGTAGCTGGGGAATTGATTGGTGGGGTTATGTGGATGATTATTGACTGAGGCACATTTTTGCATTATTAATTCTGCCGTGCAAAGGACAAAAGACCTAAATGCAAAAAGCTCGATTCGAGTAAAACGCGTTTCAAGTTGTTTTTTTGTTACTTTCCGTAAAATAAGAAAATGCAAATGAAGTTTATTCAAATTATCTAAGTTTAGATAATTTGAATAAACTTCATTTTAATTTTCTTATTTTACAGAAAGTAACAAAAAAACACTTGAAACGCGTTTTACTCAAATCGAGCTTTTGCATTTAGGTCTTTTGTCCTTTGCATGGCAGAATTGGATGGGGTTGGTTTATATTGATTTTATTTTGTTAGCGCCAGGGGATGATAGTAAAGGGACATTTGTATGTAAGAAGAATTTTTGTTGCCTTCTGGAGACAGTTTCACATGAAGAGTGTCTCAATTATAGCTCTGTAGCTCTGACAACGATTTTATCGAAATTTTCAATCGGATTTTAAAATTTCAGTATATTTCAGTTTAGAGTTCAGCCTTCTCATTCCCTTACTATATACTTTTCCTCATATTCGCAGAATTTAGATTTTCCCTCGACGAGTAGGTATTGCAGCGGTTTGGCATGGGAACCAAAAATGTCAATGCGTGGTGTGAGACCAATTAATCAGGTGTGTGGTCATGCGTGACGAGGAAAGTATGCAAATGAGTTAATCACCTGTCAACACCGTTCAACTAATGATGATTAACATAAACTAACTTAGAGGTGGGTATGCGGCAAGTGCATTTTTGTCACCGCTGCCACCAATTATTTGATCGTATGGATAAAACTTTACTAGCTTCTAATTAGTATCGAGAATTGTGCTGGTTTTGGGAAGTCAAGAAGATAGTGGATCATTACAACAAGATCGGCTTATAGATCACTCTAGGATGTGATTCAAGCATCCGTCGTAGCTTTGATGTGAATAAGGCGACTGAGTACTTTTTTGTTCATATCTTAACTACTAACCTATATATATCTAAGCTTTTCACTGCTAGAAGACCTGAGTTTGTCGATATCACGACTCAATAAGTTGCTAGATACATTCGTGACTGGCAGGTCTCAAAGGAGCTGCCATGCTTAGATCACAGGTCTTGGAATGCTTGCTGTAGTAACAATAGCTGATCTGCAGAGTTGGGATGGAATTCGTGTGAAAACTAGTTTTTCCGGGAAAGATAACTCTAGGGAACCGTTGAGACCCTTTACCTTTGTGGCATGTTTTTTTTTCTTGTGATGATATATGGGCAGGTCGAATGTGACCGAATTGACATTGCCAATAGCCAATGACTAGGACAAGTAGTGCTTTAGTGTAGATGAGGGGAACGAATGCACTAGATGAGATGAGAGCTATCGACCATTTAGGCTTGAATCGATAAATAGGTACAGTTCGTCAGTTGATAAAATTAGACCCCATTTTCATTATTTACTACAACGACGGCTTAAAGTCTATCCCAAAATGAATCGTCCTTGAACTTTCTCTTATGAGTTTAGAAACCATCAATATAAATGAATTATTTATCAAAGATAAAATTTCGCTGGCTCTTACCTTACTAATTGGTAAACTTTTGCAATGATTTATGTTTTTCAGAGTCCCGGAAAAATTTCATTTCAGGCCCGGCAAGTAATTAGGACATAGATTAAACATTTTTTTCTACCACAAAAGAGTTTCTAAAAAGTTAGTTCAGCAAAAAAAAAATCATATCATCCATCATATTGCAGCAATGACGATAATAAATTTGGACAACTCCTATTTCACCGGGTCTAGTGATAAACTCCGTTCAGAGTTAACGAAATCAATTTTCCCTCACACACACACATAATCCAAGGCGAATCCTGAATCTTACCGAAAAATCTTTAAATCTTACAAATGTTATGACAATGTCATATCCTCGTAGGCATGTCCTGCTGCTATATTATTCACACCCGGCTTTACCCGAAAGTTGGGCCTTCTCTCTCAGCTTCTCTGTTTTGGACGTCGTCTTCGTTTCAATTAACATAAATACACGAGGCTAATAGAATATAGTGTCACATGCTGGAAATTTATCTACGACAAAGTTCAAATCCAATTAGGTGCAGAAAATCCCCGGTCTTGTATCGCACACATGTATGAATGTATGCTTGAGTTTGTGTGCGTGTGGACCGTATCCTTTTTTTTGACTTGTGAACAAGAATAAGATATGTATGTAATCGGTACACAGTGGCGGATGATGGTGGTATTGGAAACAAGGCCAACGACAACTACATATACATATACAACGACATCGCAGTCTTCCTGTTACAACATAGCGAAATTCGAGAGCAATTACTCTTCTTCTTGATTTTCATCCTCCAGGAGGCATATCAATGCAACTGAGATATATCCCCGGGGGATCAGGATAATGAAACCGGAGACTTTGGGAGGATAAATGATACACAAGTCAATCGTTATAAAGGATACAAAAAAAATGACATCAAGTGGCGACATTAAGTGCCTTTATGTCTCTGAAAAGTTTCATTTTGATTCCCATTTTATTGTTGTGAGCTCCACTCGCTCTCTCTCTCGCTGGTTGGTTGCCTGCCATTGTTAAATCGTCGCCTAAGGATTTTCTCGAATTCCTTTTTGCCCCCGGCTTTAATGGAAAAAAGTTTTTCGATTTTGACCTTAGTTATTGGGGAAGAGTTCTCTGGGATTTGTTGTTTGGCATTTTCAGGGATTATGTGGTGGTGGTTGGGAGGAGCTTTCAATGAATTTCGAATGTATCAAAAGAAGAAAGAACAATACTGTATGCTTAGTAGTTTTAATGAAGGTTTGGACAATAACGACGAAAAATTGTTCTAATTTCACTATGAACTTGGAGAATATAACTTTTCTGGGTGTTGAGGACTATGGGGTAAATTGCATGATTGATTACTCTATCCTTACCTCAAACTGGTTTTGTGTATTGGTGTAGGTATTGTATGGTAAACTCATATTTCTGAAACTTTTTCTTGTAACAAATATGATGCTCATGAAGTTGTAAGATAAACGCGAATGAAAAGGAAAACCGCAGATAAAGAAGTTGCACTTCACTTCGTAGTCGACTGTCAGGCTCAACCGACCGAATACCTACTATACGGCAGTTGAGATCGAATTGAGCTTATCGGGTGCAAATTTTACTTAAAATCTGGACATAATGTAATCTCAAATAGTATTCGGTGTACAGTGAACAATTATAGTAACAAAATTGACTCCCTAAGAATTAACGGAAATATTTTACTCCTGCATACATCGCCAGTAATTCTCGATCAGACGCGCTATATCGTTTCTCAGTGCCTGAAAGCTGTCACAGCCTAGCCGCGATATTTTTATTCCAGCTACTCTCACTATTTCGCGACTTTGACATCAGGGCATCGAGAACAACTCGCTGGAGTGTAATGCCTCCTGAAACGAGTTGAATCTCATCAACCAACCGATGGCATGCGCTTGGTGGAGCAGGGAAGGCTCTGACAGCAGGAATCCGGAATGTAAAGAGGGAAGAAGAGAGATGGAAAGATATGTAGGTGCGAAAGTGGAAAAGGCGACGGACCGTGGGGCTGGCCGGGATTCGAACCCGGGACCTCTGTAATATCAGTGAGGCGCATTACCCCTAGACTACCGAGGCCCTTACCTTAGAGTACTTACAGAACTGCTCATCTGTAAGGGGTATGATAAGGCCTACCCCTTACTAGTAAGTGTTTTTTTCAGTACTTCTGTAAGCTTACAAGTCCCAACGAGGATTTACAAAAATACGAAAACAAATGAGTCATCGGGCAAATTTTCACATCTTTGGGTCTAATTCTGGACTACACCTTAGCATCTGCCTTCTCTTGTAATGGGTTATATAAGGGCTCATCTAACACCAAGAAAATAAGGGATACCCCTTACCAGATGACTACTTATTTCAGTGCTCCATCAAGGCCTTCCTAGAATTCCTACTGGGTTGAGATTCGTAGGTTTGGTTTTGGGTGGGTAATGGTGCAGGTATACACGCTCATATTACCCACACTATTTGGTTGAGAAGAGCCTGAGAGTCAAATCTTGCTGATTTAAGTAACTGCACAAAATTTAAATCGATTCTTCTACTTCAAAGTACGAACAATATGATAAATGTAATAGATAATGTAGCATAGGACACGCAATAGTACTATATACACCATTTTATAATATTGGCACGATTTGATTAACAACGAAGTGATTAATCACCACGTATCGAAGCTTTTAATCTCCATTGGTGCACTCTAATCTCACCCACACCCATTTCAACCGATAACATGCTTCAACCCCTCAACACACATTAAACAATTTTCTTATCCTTTTAAAATATGCCCAATCTACTTTCCTCATATCATTTATGATTATTAAATCAAAAACAAAAGACCATCGGAAATATTCTTTCGTCTGGTAAAATCGATTTATATATCCTATATATATCATGCCACACCCGCTGAAATTTGTGCTGGGGAACAAAACATCCTTAAAACATGTCTCGACCATGTTTGAATTAATATCTTTGCTCTAGATTCCGTTCTTGCTAAACATCGACATATGAGGGAAAAGGATCAACTTTAACCCATAGAGCAGCTAAGGAGCACCCGGTTTTGTTTCAGGTTTTGGACAGCTAGAAGAAATTGATTTATGTGTGAATTTCGAACAACAGAATTTCTTCGATCCAGAGGGAAAGCATCTATAAGCAATAAGTAGCTATAGAAGATTGTTAGTTTATAGAGAGTTATTGATTGTAGGTATGAAAGGATAATGACCTGGTGCGTATAGTTATTTAATAGATGAGTTGACTGTGTGGATTAGGAATTTTAGAGATTTTAGACATATACACCAAAATTCTACTCTAGATAATAACCCGCTTTAGTCGGTTTTTATTAAGGACGTCGACATTTCAAAATCGGTGCCCCGTTATAAAAAATTTTTGTTTTGATTTTTGTTACTACTCTGCTCTCTAATTCTCTCTGCTTTTCTCTGCTCCTCTCTGCTTCTATAATAGAAGTCAAACTATATTGACATATCTTGGCCTGCATGTCATACCATCCTTCCTTACTTTAATATATGTATCACAGAGGCTAAAAGGTCGTCGCCATTGGACAAAATCTTGTTCTAGTTTACAGGGCCAAGTGACCCTATACCCACTCTAGTGCTATTTGTTGGAAGCATAAAAATAGAAAAAGCTTTCTCCTATTTGATAACCGAAGTGAAACCACAGCAAAGTGGGGGTTAAGGCGCCCGACTACCATCCCAAAAGGTCCACGATTTGATTCTCGCAGGTCGTCGCCATTGGTCAAAATATTGATCTGGTTTACAGGCCCAGGTGCCCCAATACCCACTCTGGTGCTATTTTTCAGGCATAACTAAAAATAGAGAAAGCTTTCTTCTACTTTATCGTCGAAGTGAGACCACAGCAAAATGGGGGTTAAGGCGCCCGATTACCATCCCAAAAGGTCCTCGCAATGCCATGGTCCTTCATATTTCCAGTAATTCTAATTAGGGGTCGTCCATAAATTACGTGAGGTGTTTAGGGGGAGGAGGGGGTCGACCCGAATCTCACCAAATCTCACGTGGGGGAGAGGGGGTCTCGGCAAATATCACGTAATTTTTTCCACAAGACATGGTTAAAAAAATTTTATGTGGAGAAATCACAGCTTAGGAGTCACTCTTTATACTATCAGTACCAGTTAAGGCCATGGTGCAATGTCTAGTAACAAGTTTGGTTTGAAGAATAGAGCAGAATAGGAAAGGTAAAAGGGGGTCTGGGGTGCTCAAGGAAATGCTGATGAACCTTACGTTTGAGTTCTAAGATGTTGTACGAGTTGGGAAATGCTGACTGTAGGAGATAATTCCACACTCGAGTTTACATCATAAACAAACCTCTAGATCGTATTGTAGAGTATGGGAGTGAAGGGGCTAGTCTTGTGTTGCGGAAAAAATATTGCCGGAGGTTCTGAATTTCAGTGGAACCGCCGCTGTGGCAATAGAAATAATGTGTAGAGAAGGCCGCTACATTCAGCACGATTTTGCACCTTGTCGAAGCAAGCCAAGAGGGTTTTTAGGGCGATTGTCTAGATATACGGATTGCATTCCAGGCGGGGCCGAATGTAAGATTTGTAGATTGTAGCCTGGTTGTCTGGTTGGGGGGGGGGGTAAGAACTTATATCTCTTAACAAATCCAAAGCATTGGGAGGCTTGTGGGGCGATTTGGAATATGCGATCATTCCATCGCAGATCCTCCATTAGGGGTCTATTAAACGATAGGTTTTGCTGTCAGTTTATACACTGCTACGACTGACGGAAAACCTACCGCCTAAGGTGATGATTGATGTAATTATCTAAGTATTTTGATTCTCACTAATCACGACTGATGGAATTGATTGACGTTTGCATGAACGTGTAATGGACGCCCTGAAATTTCGCCTAGGATGTTAAGAGTTGAGTCAGTGCGCAAGCCAGCTCCAGAATCACGCCGTGAACAACCGCGAACACCCGTGAACGCGAGTGTGGGTGGTTTTCTCGTCTAGCTCGCTCCTTGTTTTCCGTTCTGAGTAGATATGGTGTAAATTCTCGTCGTAAATTCATGGTGTGAGTGGGGAGCCGCTTTTACGTTCTCTTCTCCCACGGAAATAGGGGATATATCGATATTATCGAGAAAACTGGGTTAAATTAAGTAAACCCTGTCTCTCCACTAAGATATGTCTAAATCCCACAAAAACGGTTATACAAACGCCACAAATAGCAAGGTAGCCCTGGATTAATTAGCCGCCACCGGCTAGCCGGCAGCGTTCGAGCCGGGTGGGTGTAACCCGCGGAAAGGCTCGACTTGCTGTGTTCACGTCCGTAAATGCGTGTTGCTAGTGTAAATTCTAGTGCTTAGTGATAGTGATACTAGGGGGAGGGGGGGTCGAGCCAAATCTCACGAAATTTTACGGATGGGGGAGGGGGACGAAAAATCCCAAAAATCACCTCACGTAATTAATGGACGACCCTTTAGGGATTATTTCTTATTTCGTTACGGCAATTCTCATCACTCTCTACTACCACTAACCGATAGCACAGGAAGCAAGGTAATATATCCTGAAAGCCAAGACTGTTAAAAGCTTTCCTAGCGTCGAGGTTCATACCCATATTTCCAACCCAGAATTCCAATGTTCATTCAATGCAAGACCAATTCTAGTTCATTTCGAGCAACATCCTTCGAAACGAATAATTCACAATAACAAGGACTAGGATAAACACAGAAATTATTGTAAACAAGAAGCACTTCTCCAGGACGAATCATCCTGCATTAATTAAACCAACAATGTCCATTTCGAATAGTTGTAGTCGATCCAACTTAATATTTACAATATTACCGAGCATAAAGCCTGCAATAACACGACTGGCTGTAGCAAGAATTAATCTGTTTATTTGCTTAAAACATCTGCTTAGTTCAAAATCAACTTCAGTTCAAGAGTAAACAACTTAAAATAAATTGAATTCCCTCCCCTTATGCTCCCTCTCCCCTATATATGCGGAATTGTAGTCATTAGTTGGTCTGTAGCAAATCGAGAGAGTAGAGTATACTATATGAAAAAAAAGTGGAGACCATAGCAAATGGCAAATGGAAGTTACTTGACCTCTATGGTCTTCCCTCTACCCAAGAGGAAGCCGCAGCTAATAAACTTCCTTATAAAATTGCTAAGATCCTTGCGGGCTGCAGCTTTGGCTAAGTATCAAGCACTCCATGCGGGACATGTGCCACACCACGGCCCAGTGGTATACAATTGCAGAAACACAAGCAAAATGGTCGAACTGGAGAGTGAATGGTAGAGTTAGTATAGCCGAGATAAAAGGTTAACGTGGCACAGTTTGTTCGGTAGGAATATTATCCTTGCTAGAGAGTTGTGTATGTGTGTGCACGTCTAAGCACACTGTTCCTGCAGACAGGACACAAGGCGCGCACCAATTACAGTTCATTTTCGAGTAACAAGAGAGAGGCAAGCAAGCTGGCTGGAAAATCTTCGACAGCTTAGGCCACAAATTTTCAACAAAACGGCACCCCATTGTTGTGCTATTACTTTTATCTTTGTAGTAAAAGCCACATGCTGCATTAGGGCCTCACTAAACTCGGTGGGCAGATCCCGACCTTCTTTTGTTCCCACTAGAGACCGAGGTGCTAGAATCCTTAACGCCAACCCAGTATGGGCAACAACCACTCTTTCTCTCTCCCTATGCTGGCTGGCAGAACAGAATATCCTCTGAAATTTTGAGAATTTTCCCTTCAGTCAAGGATAAGCTGAATTTTTTCCAGGATAATTGCAGAAAATGTGGCAGCCAGGAGCAGTTAAGGGTGAGAATGCGGTATTCGGGTGATAAATATTCTTGGAATGAGGTTGCTTCCGTTAGTGGATTGTAATCAAGGTAAATGCTAGCTTCCGTTTTTTTTACAACTCAGCTGAGCTATAGCCGGTCTGGGTCCTTGCGGAAGCTGTCTTTAGTATGGAGGTTGGACGTGAAGATTTTGCCGCTTTGGTGGTGGTGCTTTTGATAGATTAGTTTGGGGAATGCATTTAAGACTGTGTGTGCTGGGGAAAAACGTTAAATTTATTGCTTTTAAATAAATTGATCTACTGCACTCACTGGCGGTCGTAAAAAATTATATTAAATAAATTGAAGTTAAGGCCCTGGAAGTAAAGTAAAATTGATTTATTCTTTCTGGGATATTTAAATCGTATAGGCACTTAGGGTGGATGATGGTCATAAAGGATTTCATGGTTGTATTGTAACTGTAAGAAAGTTTATGATGCTGGTAGAATATATAGTAAATCTCGACCTTTCTTCATTAAATGTTATTAGTTAAGGAATTAAATAAATACCCATGGCCAAAGAAATAAAAAATAGTCTGCTCACTCTTCCGCTTCAAGTGTTAGCAATAGTGTAGGTATAGGGCCACTTGGACCTGGGAACTAGGTTATGAGCTTTACCGGTGAATGCTTTGCTTCTTGAAGAGTTGAGGACGGAGTAATAGGTGATAATAATGTAATAAATAGATCGTAATGACATTTAATTGTCACCTACTTATTCGTAATAGCGTCCTCCGTCTTCTGGTTTCAAGTCCAAGGTGTAAAAGGAGGAGGGTGGTCGACCTGCCGAATTGACCAGAATTAGGAAACTGAAGAAACTAGCCAAGAAACCTCATGGATTTACGAATTAACTATTTACGAAAAAATGCTACTGCATCTGGGATAGCTGATGTGCCAGCGCTGGAACCAGGGATGCTGGTGAAAAGTGGGGTACTGGCCGAAGACCCAAATTGGTCACACCAAAAATGGAAATTCTAATTGCCGCTTGGAATGTACGAACAAGACAATCCATCGGTCAAAGAGAAATCATAGCAATGGACTTATTCAAATGTAAAATATTGCTGCGCTATCGGAACTACGACTTACCAGATCCGGGACATTGACGATCGTCCCGCCAACAATAGACGAAACGATGACGCTTTACTATTCCGGTGGTGAGAAGCAAGAGGCCAGCGTCGGGTTTATGGTCGATAGACGGGCTTCCAGCAGCGTTATCGCGTTCCAAGCGATATCCTAGTGTTTGGCGACTATAATAATCGGTGCAACAATCGAGGCCCATAACGTATCCGTTTATTCGCCAACCGAGATCAGCCCGGACGCGAACAAAGGCTGATTTTACGATCAGCTTCAACAGACGCAGGATGCGATACCTCGAGCTGAAATAGTCATACTCGCGGCGGACTTCAATGCGCATTCAGGAGCAGATCGAACTGGCTGGGAAGGAGTAATGGGCAAATTCGGACACGGAGAAATTAACAACAGTTTACTCCTCGTTTCATTCGAAAGGTCAAACAATTTGATCGTTGGCAACAGAATCTTCCGCCATCCATTCAAACACTAACTTATCTTGCGAAATCCATTCGGCAACGACTCAGCGATGTTAGACTACGTTAGCGTTAGCTCTATAGTGTAGGTTGCGAGCACTTGGGCCTGTGAACTAGGCCATAAACTTGAGGATGGAGTAATAGGTGATAACGTAATAAATAGATCATAATAGGATGTAATTATGGCCTTATCGTAATAAGGTGCACCTCGGCACGTGCCTCCATGGCTGCCAACACATGGATTCGTTTGTTCAGTTAGAATTACATCTATCCAGCTTTCTTGCTTACTCTTCTGTCAGCGTTTATGTATAATAAGTGAAAAAAAAAACAAGTAGGAACAAGCCATCTGTACTAGCATTAAAGTGGGTATCGGGGCACTTGGACCTGGGAACTAGGTCATGTACTTGAGCGGTGAAGCCGTCGCTAACTTGCTGAGTTGAGAACGCAGTAATAGGTGATAAATAAGCCTTAATGACATGTAATTCGTCCGTTAAAGCATGCCTCTCGGTACATCTCCTTTTCGATAGCGAAAATCAGCATTCTGAGGCAGTACTATTCGATGGGAAGCGGTGGAATAAAACTACGTCGTTACTACTTTCACGACCTGCTGTTGTCGTCGAGAGTACAAAAAAGCTTCACCTCTGACAGTACAAAAGAGGAATTGACTCCAGCTGAAGTCTATCACATAAAAAATTTAAATGAACAAATACCACCAAAAATGCTACCCCTGAGCTTTATCAATTTTCGGCATTATTCACGGAACCAGACACGCTTAGCCTGTTAATATAAATTTCTTATTATTAATCCAATCACTCACAATTTTCTCAGGTTTATCATCCGTAAAAAAAAAATATGGATTTCACGTCTTGCCTTTTCCCTCCACTGATTAAACGAAAACGAAAATAATAATAACGATGCTACTAATGTATATAACTTCACAGCAACAGAATCGTCGTGCACGTGCTCACGGTTGGCCACCCCTTAATCATGAATGTTAATATCCATTATGCCTTGCGATAACAAGTGGGGAGCGCTGTCCTGTCTCATTAATTTTTATTAAAGGCAAACTCTGTTGGTCTAGATTTTCGCCTCCGTGATGCCTAAGAATCCTGTCCGCCCCCCCGGGCCGTACCTATCTACCCGTCACTTTGACGTACATCCCGAAGGGTAGGTCAAATCCAGGACATTGCTGCGTCTATGTACAACGGCGATAAGGTAGGTTCTTTCTGGAGTTCGCCGCACAGGAAAAAAGGGTATCCTAGCTAATGCCGCTCTTCCACAATGTCCGCATTACCTTGATTTATATCATCAGCAGGAGGCTTTCTCTGATTTTTCACCATTTTTCCTCATTTGTAATCAGCATTTTCTATTATCGTGGATTTTGTCTAGATACCCACCACCACCCGGTCTCAACAAGTCGAATAAATACTTAACGTGAAGTAGTACAG
Source organism: Thereva unica (assembly GCA_949987705.1). Taxonomy (NCBI): domain Eukaryota; kingdom Metazoa; phylum Arthropoda; class Insecta; order Diptera; family Therevidae; genus Thereva; species Thereva unica. Next base: position 108,757,177 of record OX465284.1, read on the forward strand.
GGTGTGCACGAAAAAAAACATGTTTACTGCCGCCACAAGAACGGCATTGCCACCGCATTATGGGCTTCATTACTGTATATAAGGATTGCCATTTATTAGGTGGTGTTAGCTCATCAATCAGATTCAGACTTCGGATAGTGATTGCTGCCACCAAAAAGGGAGGATTGAAAGTCTGCCTGTACAAGTAGCCAGTAAGACGTTATGACAAATTATTTTCACTCTCGTCTCTACACAAGGACAACTTCTACCAGCACGACATCAGACTCGGGGTTATCTAAACACCGATTGGAGGACAGAGATTTAGAACAGGACATTGACACGATGTTGAAAAATCCTTTTTGTCTGCGAATATCTTAACGCTGCCACCAAAAAAATGATAAATTTCTAATTACTACCGTCCTCCTCTTAAACCAAAAAAAAAAAAAAAATAATAAATCGTCAACGTAAGGCACTGAACCCCGCAGTGATTGATGGTGCAGAAATTTTTGTCGATGTTATTTATTTTTAGTCACACCTACACACAGCTTAATAAAAAGGACTCAGGTGCCAGAAGCCTCGACTAGTCCTTTTTTTGGCATTCTCTGACTATACCCCGATAAATTTTTCCCAACATGTCAATATTTGACATTCCAATTTGGGGCTGAATCTCACACCTGATCTTGCACCTAGAGTGTATGTTTATTCATGTCGCCGGTTCCAGTGGTGCTTTATGTATTTGTATGCTTAAAGGAATTTATTTTGGTTAAATTGTTGCTGGTTTATTGTGTTGTTGTGTTTGTTGAATTAATTATTTTAATATAGTGCTGTGTGTTGATTGTGTTGATGAAGATGCTTTATTCAATAAATAGAATTTATTCCAGATTGGTATACCAAACTTAATTCACAAGACAAACGTGTTGACAAAATTGTTTTGTAGGCCTACAGGTACGATCAGTGAGTAGGTAGGCAGATTTGGAGAAGAATCATGCCAATTTGTAAAATTTTCCTTTAAACGTAAAAGCTCTGTCTGTCCGTGCGTCTATGACCCCCTTTCATCACTGAAACTACTGTGCTTAAAGTTACATGCTATATCACAAATTATGGGTCTCAGCCAGGAGATCTAAAATTGAATGAATAGACTAGAGCTACCAACCTGAAATGAAGAGGGTGTAAGCAGTAACGCGGTCGCGACATGGGCCTATTGTACCATGCGTGGCCTCACTATGGCAAAATTTGTAGGCTAGATGGCTTGAACAGGAGTGTGGTTAAAGGTTTATCACTTGGGCATCTCTGGTCAAAGAAGGTCGTGCTGAATATCGAGACCCTACTCCTCGCCGTTTCGCGGCAGTTTTGGAAAATATGAAGAGCAGATTCGTTCTTTTCGGGAAGCAGATGGGGCTCCCTGACCAATTCGGGTTCCTTGATTGATAAATTCTAAGAAATATCTTCCCGAGTTGCAAACACCATTAAAGTCGTTAGGCGACATACAATCAGCGATCATTAATCCTGTCGCCACTTCATCTTCCTGCACTTTTAACTCCTCGGCTTCTATTCATCCTATATTGGTCGATATCAAAAGAAGCGTGGCCGGGCTGATATTGAATCGTTGTCATCTGTAGTGGTACAAAATCACAATTCCCTGAGTTCTCTGGGCTTAATATTGGAGACTGTCTTTGATACGAAAAATACTCCCTCAGCGGCGGGCGGCAGCATCTGATAGAGCCCTACAGGTTGGGAAGCATCATCTATCTTCACTCTGGTCCATGGCTGCTTCTCTTAGGAGAATGTTGTCTTGCAGCCTCGGCCTAGTAGTATTAAGGCAGGAATAATCGAAATCGCCAAGCTACCACTGGTGACGATGTTACCTTGAGTTCCTTGCACCGTGTTCCTGAGACAGAGCCGACCTCTAGGCCATCACTGAAGTAACTGCCCCCCTGGAGCAGTGCACCCCTCTTGTTACGAGACCGAGACCTTTAAATATCTTCATCTCGCGACTTTCTCCTGAAACTATGACGGAGACTATCTGTGAATATCTAAGGAAGAAATCTATAGACAGTGGAACTGTTTTTTGCAGAAAAGTCAGCAACGCTTTAAACCTCATTGCTTCTTTTGTTTTGTCTGCACCTCTTTTTATTGCTGAGACTCTCTTAGACCCTGGTTTCTTGCCTGCTGGTTCCGCGCACCCGTGCTCAAGCCTATCATGCAAACGCTTATACTCCCTGCGCTCCACAGATGTTAAAAAACTCGAGACGCTTTCATTCTACTACCAGAACGTAATGGGGACCAGGTCAAAAACTAACGACATCTAACGGCTAGCGGTTTCGATGTCATATCATTCACTGAAATCTGGATCAATAAAGGCATTCTTAATGCTGAACTCTTTGACTCCTCCTACCAAGTGTTTCGGAGGGATGGTTACACTGACTCGGAAGCTCGTGGGGTAGCGTATTTCTTGCTTGCAGCAGCTATCTAATTTGTATCCCAATGTAACCCTTGTCCGGTGGTGATTACACATTCCTTTAGCTTAAAGGCTAACTTTGGTGAACTGTCATAGAAGCTTGCGATTGATTTTAACAGCTTGCTTTCCGCAAATGAGTTGGATGTCGATGTGGCACGGTTTTACGCCGTACTATATGAGGCCGTTCGCTTCATGCGTTCCTTACCAAGGAAAAATCCTGAAACATTGACGAACTCCCAATTTCACTTCTGGCCCCGACGTTATTTCTCCTGTGCTCCTTAAGTCCTGTGGGGAGGTTCTTCAGTCTCCACTGAAAACCCTTTTCCAAAAATCTCGGAATAATTGGCACTTCGCTACTCTGTAGAAGAACTCGCACATAATTCCTATTCACAAGAGCGGTAGCAAGAACGAAATTTTGCATTATAGACCAGTAGCGAAGCTATCTGTCTGTCTCACACTCCATTATACTTCTTAAACTAAGTTAGGATTTCTGCAAGCCCTTGTAGTATGGTTCCAGTCTTGCTTGGATGGTTCCAGTGCTACTTGCTGACAAGACTAATCAAGTTCGATTGCGCGCAACCAAATCTGCAACCACTGAAGCGTTATTCGGTGTCCCACAAGGCAGTCGTCTTGGTCCCCTCTTCTTTCTTCTATCAATTGGTGACACAGTTCCCTTGCTAAGATACTCTCTAACACATTAACCCTTCTAACAACAATTACGGTAGATTTGAACCCTTAAATCACATGTTTATTAACGTGAAGAAAATTATTAATGCTTTTAGTGTGACTGTAAGTAAGGAGGTTTTCAAAAAGAGTCTTTTTAACCTTACGGGACTGGTTATGTTGTATCTCAGGTGTAGAAAAGTAGGTATTGGGTCAGTTCAACCTGTCAGTCAATACTTTGATAAGTTTGTGTCTTGGATGGGTGAATAAGCTTTTCGGTGGTGCCTTGACTGCGGTGCGACGTATCTAGGCTGAACTTTTGCGGAAATCTGAGACTGAGTGTTTATAAGTGACAGAAGCTGGGGTTGTTTAGTCCGCAACCGACGCAATGCCTACTTAGAATCACTTCAATGAACGATTGAAGTGATGATTGATTTTTTTTGAGATACTAACTTTTTGCCTTCTTCCCGTGGTATTGAATCGGGTTTTCGTGTGTAAGAGATAGTAAAGCTCCACTGTCCTTTTTGTGAAAGTAATTCATTAAGCCAGAAAATGATTATCAGGAATTTATAGTATTTTAAATATCAATAAAAAAATATAGAATTCAATTAGCACAGCAGTTTCCATAAACTTTTCGTTAAGAAAAATTCAATTTACAAAACTCAAGGTCCTTACAAAATGAATCCAATTTATTTACTTTTAATTACGCCTGAACACCAAACGATAGTACATTGTCACATTATAGTGTAATTAACAAAGCCTGCCTAGAGTCTCCCCTCGGCCGCGAATAAGCAGTTAAGACCCAATTATAATTAGGATTCCTATTAAGGTCCCATAAAGCGTTGTCCTTCCCTGCAGAGGCACCAAATAATAAATCAAAACATACTTTCCCCCTCCCTAAACTCTTGTTCCGCAGCACGGAAACCAATATGATACGTAATTAATCGAATGAGGCCGGCCTGAACTGCTTAAGATAATAATTCCTATGGCGATTACAGCTGAGGAAATGTCTAGCTCGCCCATCTCCAGTTCTTCCACCCACCGCTACAACATCCTCTTATCTATCAGCAACGGAAAAGGTACTAATGAGCAGCCAGAATGGACCAAAAGCGGTCCTCCATCTACGTAAAGGCCTCCTAGTAACTGCGGCACATCGGGCTCCCTGCTAGCATCTCGGCCCATTTACCCTTCCTGTTGTTTATAGCTAATGGCCATTGCCACAACAAAACAAAAAAAAAAGAATAGAAGCTTCGGGTATAAGCCGAGGCCAAAGGCTGCCCCCAATAACGGCCATTTTCTTACCTTGAAAACATTTGGTCCAAAATTAGTTTTTCCTATATTAAAGCGACGAGGACTCTCGGACTCGGAAGGGAAATTTCCTTCTGAGGAAACTGTCATGTTCCTGATGAGGGCGGTATACGAGGATCTGCCGCATCAAGCGAAGGCATATTTTGGTAGCATGAAAGGTGATTAGCATTTTTCCCAAGAGTTTTGGCCATGAAAAAAATACATTGGGCCTTTTTCTGTCTGAAAGTACATAAATGAGAGATAGAGAAAGAGGGAGAGTGAGAGTGAAATCAACGAGATTTAGGTAACAGGATCCTTCAATGTTTAAGTGATTAACACGAGATGCTAAAGTATTTCTAGACTTTCGCAAACATATTTAGGATATTTTCCATGTTATAATTAAATTTTCTTTGAAATTTTTCCTTGAACATCATTGAGCGTAAGTAAAGAGATCCTAGAGAGTATTAGCTTGGAGTGCGCCCTCATTAAATTTCAAAGACGGAAAGTGAAAAATTTTAGTAAAAATCCGCCTGGGAATTGAACAGTTTTAAAATATTAAGTACTCTCAAAATTGGTGTTGCTAAGCATAAAAGTTCAAACTTGGTTGAGATTTTATTTAAGAGCTTGTTTTACTTTCATAATCTTGAAGAATTTCAATCATCTATTCTCGACTTCTTGACAGCTCTCTTTCCATGCATCTGCATCTTATCTGCTAGGACCTAATATAACTTTCGAAACTATTATACAATAGGGCTTTACTTCTGTGCACTAGTCTTAAAATTTGGGTACACATGTGATAAATTATTTAAGATTTAGGTTCCAAAACAATAAAATGGTAATAAAAAGGTAATAAAAGAGTAATAAAGGGGTAATAAAAGAGTAATAAAGTAAAACATCATCAAAATCTACTCTGAAAACGTTAATCAGTTGAATGACGTTTAATAAATTGAAAAATGGAAAAATAAATAAAATGTAAATAATTAGTATGGACTATGGGACATACAGATGCGCCATAATGAGATTGATAGAAAAGATTTTAGTACGAACAAATACACAACGTATTCAAGTAAGTAATGTTTAATTCAAACCGTAGCGGTAGACGAAAGAAATACACTGTAAAAACTTCACTAAGGCTTAGATAGAATGGCCACCATGGTTTCCTGTGGGAACTCTGGTCAACTTAATAGTGGATATCCCAGAAGGGTGGATGTAATCAGAGTGTAGACCAGCAAGGATTTCAAAGCTTGAACTCTCTTCAAGGGCGTCAATCTTGAGCTTTTCCTAGGATACCACAAGTCGAGCTTGTATAGTATACAGATGTCTCCAAGAGAGACAGGCGTTGGTATCGCGATTTGAGCCAAAGACCCAAGGTCCAGTAGAGAGCCCAGCTTGGGAAACCTTCTGTTTAGCTCTGTTACATAGTCTTCCCTAATTTGTTCTTCTTTGAGGGGCACGGTATTATATTTCGCGCGCTTTGTTCCCTCCTTCCTGCCTTGACGGATGATATCCTGTCTCTCATCTTAGCACGCACCACAAAACGGTCTGATTCCACTTTTGCTCCACGGTACGTTCTAACATCTATTATGCTGGAGATTTACCTTGTACTAATTAATTGGCGATTTCCAGGTTACTCTGTGTATTCTTCTATCGTCGTTCGGACAACGCTGTTTGACGAACGCGGAGTAGAACGACGATAGTGTGTAGTGGGCTTTATACTGTCGACGCGGTTCGAGCTCAAGATCTTTGGCTTGTTCTGAAGAGGGAAGATGTGGATCTAATTGTTGTTATTGAATGGCGTCGCTGTCCGCTCTTGAGCGCTTGTCCGCGACAACAATTTGTCGGCTTTTGATATGTCGTATGTCCTTTGTAAATTGGGAGATACAGTCCAGCTCTACAGTAAAAAGCCAGAAGTGCTTAAGTGCAAATTTGACGATTTTGAGTTTATTGCATTTTTGTATTCAGTATTTTATTCTTAATCATTGGTATAATTCTTGCCTTAAACTGAGCTGTGGTTGCTGAGCTATTGGAGCGACAAAAGTGGTTTTGTGCACAATTCTGTATCTAAAAGAATCTTTGAAGGCGATTATCTCGAAACACATATTTTGCACTTAGACACTTCTGGCTGTGTACTGTAGAGCTGTGTTGGCGACTTTCACCAATCTCTGTCGTATGTTAAATACTGTTTTTCTGATGATTTCTAAACTTTTTCAAAAGAAACTCTATGGTTCCAGTTTCTTGCCGCTGCGCTGTAGCTTCGTGGCCCGACGTACAAACTGATCTTTGCTTTGGGATCTGGGTGGACGTGTAAGATCTTCTTGACGGTATTGAAAACGATACCATGTTCTTTTGATAAAGCTCTACAATATGCGGCGAACTCTCATGCGAATATCGGCTTCCAACGTTTGATTCAATACCGACAACAGCTCGAACGTGTCCAAACACCAACGTTGGATGCTTGACATTGGGCACTTGCAGTTCAAGCATTTGATACACGATGCGTCCTACCATCAAGCATCCAAAGTTGGAAGGTGTTCATAACATCATCTAGAGCTGGGTTAAAATGAATTCTACTATCCTAGCCTTCCTAGTTCCTTTGTGTAAGGGCCACTGGCTTGGCTTTGGTCAAGAAACGAGTGTAGAGCTTTTCCATTCTTAGAAAACGCGCTGGAGTTCTTTTTAATGGTAGTGGGTATTGGAATCCCTGCCAGAAGAACAATTTCAAATTCGTTCCGAAAAAATGCAGCTTTTGTACACTGAAAATACGTTTTTGATAGTTTGTGCTGATGTTCTACTTCTGTATTTGTTCAAAAAGTACATCAAAATGCTTTTTGTGTTCTTCTGTGGTTTTACTCCATTGTTGAAATCAATCCCATGAACATAGAATATATTGTTTTATACGTTTTAAATAATTATATACTTACCTTCATAAAATTTTCCACAAATAATATCAGCAAAATCCTTTGTTCTACGAAATAAATTCCCGTTTGTCATATTTAAATAAATCAACAATAAAAAAAAAGATTTTTAATAAATGGAAAACATATTTTATTACGATAATCAACTAGCCCCAACAACAAACTCAAAACAAAAGTTTTTTAAACAACAAAACCAAAAACACAAAAAAATGTTTACCACACCTGCATCAATCAACTCCAGCCTCCAGCAATAAAATATTATTGATTCCGGTTTTGTGAAAATTCCACAATAATTTTCCGGTAATTTTTCTGGAAAACCCCAATGAAAACCTTCCGTTTTTTTTATTATGGATATTCTCTCAATTAATTGTTCGTTTAACCAAATCAGATTTTAATGAAATTAAATAATATCCTGGCAGGAAAATGGTGGTGGAAGGTACTGAAATGGGCTGGGGGGGGGTGAAAAAGGATATTGGGGGATTAAATAAAACACCAGACGAAATGTTCGAGTATTGTTTTTCATCATTTTTCCCATTTAATCGGAATCGTATTTTACACAAATAATTTTTTTTTGAGTTTATTATTTTTTTTTTGTTTTCATTTTTTTATTTTTTTTAACAGCAATTTTTATATTTTTCATCTTGATACAAGTATATTTGTTTTTTGTTTTTATTTTTTTTTGTTTTCCTACAGGGTCTTTTTTTCTCACGAAATTATGTTAAATTATTTTTTTGTAATTTTCTTAATTTTTTTCATTTTTCTTCGGTTTTTTTTTAATTTTTTTTGGAATAAAATCTTCTAAAACGAGATTTTCCCCCATTCAAAAACGAGATTTTTAATCTGTTTTTATTTTTTAAATAATTTTTGTTAATTTTTTTTTTGTCCTAAATTAATTTTTTTTTTATTATTATCTTTTTTGAAAAATATTTTCGCTTTTTGTTATATATATATTTTTTTACATAAACACTCGCGTATTTTTTTTATTTAGTTTCTTTATCTAAAATATACACTTTACGTTTTACAACTTGTTTTTTGTTTTTGGTTTTTTTTATCTTATTATTAGAGTTTGCCGTTTTTTGGAAAATATTTTTTAGTTTTGGTTTAAATATGTTTATTTTATTTTGTTTTTATTTTTTTGGAAAAATGGTCAAGTGGCAATTTTAGGATTATTACAATTTGTTTTTATCTTGTTAAAATTACTTTTTGGCAAAGTGTTTTTAAATTTTATTTTTATTTTTGTTTAGTTCTATAGGAAACGTTTGTATTTTTTATTTATATAAAATATTTTTTTTTTATTTTTTTCTAGTATTTTATTATTTTTTATTCATCTGAATTTTCTTTTGAATAGAATCTATGAAAATATGGACATTTGTTTCTATTGGTTTTTATTTTTATGTTTTGTGTATTTTTTAATTTTGTTTTTTAGTTTTTTTTCAGTGGTATTAGAATAGGTTTTTGTTTGTGTGGTACTATGGTGTGTGTTGAAATTTGAAGATAACTGAAAATATAAAGAAAAATAATGAGAAATGTAATAATAATAATTAAGAATAAATTAATAATGATTTTGTTTACCTTTTGCTTCTTTTGTGAAAAGAAAGTGTACTAGCACCATATTTTTTTTTATCAACCATTTTTAACTCTCGACTTTTTTTAATGATATTTTTAGGCTTGATACTTCTGAACAGCATAAAGTTTAACTTTAAAATATATTTCACTTTCCAGAAGAGCGCATGAATTTAAAGAAAATTATATAGTATAACTTCAAAGTTTTCAAAGGTACCTCAACTTGAGTAGCTATAGTTTTTTTTTTGTTTTATGTGAAAATCCAAGCTTAGGAGTCATCCTTTGTACTACCAGTTCGTTATATCGTACTCGTCGTAGTACAATGTTTAGTAGTAAGTTTGGTTCAAAGAAAGGAATAGAGGATAGGTTAATAGGATCCTTGGAGGAACTGAAGGAGGAGACGATTGACCCTGCGTTTGAGCCACTGGATGATGCAGTAGGCACCGAAGAGAAGGAATTTATACGAAGCCCGCTGTTGTAACAAAATTCAAAACAAAAAATTTTGTAACGGGGTCTTCATTTCGGAAGCTTGAGTGGGGCTACTATGAGAACATCACTGAAAACGAAAAAAACTATGTACCAGATGGGAACCCCGCCTTCATTTCACAGCAAAATCGAATTGCTAAGTGAACGTCTAAGTGACTAAAAGAAAACAGATTTTGTTGATAGTTATTTAGATAAGTAAAAGGTGTTTTTGGGAAAATAAGATTTCTTTCAATTGACTAGGAGAGGAAACCCATTACCACAGAATAGTTAATATATCACATTTTGGTCCAATGGTAGTGGTCCAAGAATGGCAAAAAAGACACATTTTAACATCTGAAACGCCACAGAATTAGTGGCAGGTCTAACTTTTCTTTTGCCGAAATAGAAAAAAAAACCTAGGTAGACAACTTGCTTCAATCACACAGCAACGGCAGTAGATGTACGGTGTTCTTAATTTGACCACAACTACTCTAATTAGCCAGTGTCCGATGATTGACACGATCCTGTCCGTCGCATGATCCCCGCTTCCTGGAATTGAGCAAAGTCTTTCTTGTCCTAGTGCATGATATTAAACACTTCCACGTGCAACTTAAAATCGAAATGATATGCTCTTTTTCTTACACACAGCGGATTCTGTTGACTCTGGTGGGTCTACAACGTTTGCTGTTAGTCTCTGTCCAATTAATTTGCGCTTTCGTTGCTCTGGATATTCCTGTGACTTGGTACGATTTAAAAAGTGATCCTGCACTTCTTAGCGGAGGAGGAGAGCTCTTGCTAACAGGTCCCGAAGAGTTTGTATGCTACATAGACCGCACCTGATGCATTGATTAGTGTTTTGCTGAAAGTACATGGAAGCACTCGAACGAAGCAGTTTTTTGCTGCTATACGTGGTGACATGTTTGTATTTGTTGTGCTTGCTGAAACTGTTCTCAGATAAAGCTTTTTCTTTATTAAAAAACGTCGAACTTTAAATTTCTGATTTATATGAGTGCAAGCCTTCCGCGCTCATAGGTAAACAACAGAAGCATAAAAATCTTTACTACAGCACGAAATTCGAACTTTTCTACCTAAGCCAATAAGCCAGTTCGTTTCATATTTGTGTGATTAAGAGCTTTCCGAACTTTTATACAGGCTGCACTGAATCACGAAACTCTTCGCATTTCCACATTCACACGACGCCCTGTCCCGAAAAAAGCTTTTTGCTTCTGAAGCATGCTTCCTCATGTATTTTGCTTCATATCGAGATTTTTTTATAGAGATAGAGAATAAAACTGTACATGTTGAACACGGTATTCCATATATTTGAAATTTCATTGTGTTCCGACTAAAATATTTTTTTGGTGTTGTGTTGGGTTGATGCTAAAGGCCCATCTAAACTGTAGTGGCGTTCAAGTTCCAAAATAATGAAACGGCGGCTCAAAAAGACCAGGAAACTTTGTTTAATGTTATTTCACAACGGTTTAACGGCAAATAAATAAAAAGAAAAAGCAAATAAAAAAATGGTGATAATAAACAATAATAATTTTTTTAAATCAAACAAAAATTCAATTTTAAATTTTTAAAATTTCTTCAATATTTAATAGACTTTTTTTTTTAAAGGAGGTACGAAAATTGTTTTTTTTTCACTTATTTTTATATTTTTTATCTATGTAATAGGAAATCACATTATTGTTTTTCTTTTTTTTATTAACATTAATTTTTTTTATTCTCTATGTTAACCGGATGCTTAAAATATATAAAAACAAAAAATAAAAATAAAAAATGTTTTAATGTTAAAAACAACTTATGAATTATAAAAACAACAAAAAACAAATCTTATTTATTTATTTTCAATTATACTAAAAAATAAATATTTTCTTTTTTTTATTATTATTATATATTTTTCATTTTGTTTCTAAATTTTTTTTCTCTTGTTTCTTTTCTATTAAATACAAATTCTAACTACAATCATAAGTTTTTTTGGTTTTTTTTTATTTTATTTTATTCTCATTTATTGATGAGTTTTAATTTTTTCTTTTTTTATTAATTTTTATTTAAAGTTAATTTTTTCTTCGTTCAGTTTTTTTATCCAAATTTTTTACGTGTTTTTTCTTCTTTGGTTTTTTTTCTTTTTCCTTAAATTGATTCTTGTTTTTTTTTCGTTTAGCAATAATTGATTTTTGCATTTTGTTTTTTAAATATTATTGTGAAAGTTTGTTTATAATAATAAAATTTCTTCTTTATTAATTTTTTTTGTTTATTCGATTTTTGTCTTGTTTCATCAATTTTATAAAAAAAAAATTTGAATTTTTTTGGGCTAAAGATTTGATTTTTTCTTAATTTTTTTTTTCATTTTAAATTTTTCAAAAATTTTCTTAAATCCTTAAAGAATTTTTATGTTTTTTTTCAATATTTTTTTATACAAACTAGAATTTTTTGTTTCTTACAACAACAACAACGATATAGATTCATTTTTTATGTGTTTTTTGGTAATTTTTGTTTTATGGAAAAAATTTATTTTTTTTGTTTTATTTTTGGTTTTGATTTTTTTTTATTTAACACTCATATAGGATTTTTGTTTTATTTTTTAATATTTTTTTCAAATTTGTTTTTTTTTGTTTATATTTTTTTTTCTTGTTTTGTTTATATGAAAATTTTTAAACTATAAAATAATTTAATAGTTAACTCTTAATTTTTAAAGATTGTAAAGCTTCATTTGGAATATTCGATTTTTTTTGTTGAAATTTTTGAAAGATGTTTTTTGGGGAATTTTTTTTTATTAGTTAAGTTAAAACTTTTTGTTTTTTTTTGTTTTTTTATTTGATTTAATTGGACAGATAGATCCATCGCATCCTAGTTGCGTAATATAAAACTTGAAACTGCATTTCAGTATTCATAAATAGAAACCACACGTTGTTCGAGATTTTATCATAAACATCAACCTAGATTATCCCAGGTTAGGATTAAGATAATGGTTTTGCATCGAAAATGCTACGTGTACAATTTTGAAATCAAAGATATTTCGATTATCTAATCGGAGAATTCTCTCTCTGTCAAAATTTATTTGATATTGTTGATATTTTAGCAGTAGTACAGTACAGTACAGTAGTCACACCTTGCTATGCGAAAACGAGTTCAAGCCGAAAAGGTTCTTGACTGCAATCCGCAAGGAACCTGACAGTTGGAAGACCTAGACCTAGAACATGTGGGAGATGCTGAACGGAGATTCGAGCTGTCTCACAAAACAGAGTACGCTGGAGGGCTATTGTTTCTGCCCTATGTCCCACCAGGGATTAAATGAGCAAAAGAAGTAAAACTCATGTATGTATGTGAAGTATATACTACCCCCAGAAACGGTCTGGACATTTTTTAGGAGAGATACCGTAGAATATACTGAACACTGAAGAAAATGAATTGATTAACCTATGTCGAAAATGTAAGCTATGATGCCATGCATTAGGTCGGTCACACCCAAAAAAAGGATGACCCAAGGATGTCGAAAAAAGAATTTGAATTCTGAATCTACTGGCAGGAGTAAAAGCACCAGTTGCCATGTCACGGTCAAAGCCGGAAGTTAATGGTAAAGTTAGTTAATGGATTGACATTAGGCTTAATCGTCTATGGGGTGGTCACGAACAAAGTTGCTGAAAATGAGTCCAGACTGCATCTTTTGTGAGCGCACATGATTCTAGAACCAAACTACATCGTTTGCAGGCTTTTTTTCTCTACAGCTTAACAAGTTTTTTGCTTCCTGATAATAAAGAAAACATTTTTCGATATGTTCAATACGAAAAAAGTAACGATTTGGTTTTATTATGGAAACCAATTGTATTTTTTTGTATTGTATTAGTGAATGTTTAAGGGGTTGCTCTGATTTTTGAGGCAAAAAATTGACTATTTTTGGATTTTTTTTTACAGAAAACCCTTATTATTTTTATATACAAAATTTTTTCATAGTATTAGATAACTTTTAGAGATCACAAAAAAAATTTTAATTTTTTTTTTGCCGTCATAAATAAATATGTAGCACGCGCTGAAGTTGACACCTCAAAAATAACATGGAAAACGGTTCCATCGATAGCTCCGTCCCCATTGGTCAGAACCAGAAAAGTGAAAAACGGTTTTGTTAAAAATTATGTCTTTTAGTTCGCTTATGTCAACATTAGTAAAAATTGCATCAAAAAAAAAATTTAAGGACATTTTAGTGAAAAAACGTAAAAATGCAACTTTTCTGGCCCAAAATGGGAGGATAAAATACTAATAGTAAGATTTTGAAAAAAAATTTTACACAGGCGAACTCGACAACATCATTTTCGATAAATTGACATAAGTGGTAAGTCAATATATTAAATAGTTTCTTTTGAATCGCTGGAACCGTTTTGAAAAATGGCATTTTGAGAAAAACGCGTTTAAAGTTTTTTTACGTTTCACTGTAGCCGAACTAACCGAAATAATGTAAGTAAATTCAAACGTATGTTTGCGTTACTATATACATATAGTGGCTGATGTTGTTATTTGCACGAATGCGTATGTATATTTTACATTCGTGTAAATAACAATAACATCAGGTACTATGTATATAAACTATAACAGTAGCACTACCACGCGCTGAACGTCCGACAGAAAATCAGGTTTTTTGCACTTACAATACTGCATATAACTTTTTAACGAAAAAAAATTTCGTACTAATATTTTAGGAACGTATTCTACACATATTAATAAATATAAAAAGGCAAAAAAAAAATTTCGTTTTTTTTTAAACCAAAAATCAGAGCAACCCCTTAATATACAAGGTTAAGTATTAACAGATTGAAAATACTTTCCTAGATTAAAATGTTACAAAAGAAACTTTGTTTTATTAATTTTCAAACATCGATCCTAGACTTTCTTTAGTATTTTGTATTTTCACTTAGTAGTTTTTATGATACTACTGCGGCGGTAATAATGATGAAGAAAGGCATTCGAGAAAGCGGTTTTATGGATATCCCAAGATCAACGAATAACTTGGTCAATGAAGATTTCAGTAAACGCACGAGTAACAACACTTCAACGCAAAAACTTTGCCGAAAATGCACGAAGAAGCATGCTTCTTGAACAAAAAAATCAGGAAGCATTAGATTTGAAAACCGCACTAGGCGTTCAAATGTTTCAGGTTCGACTCCAAGTGGCGCATCGATCGGCGATTCGATCTTGATTAGTTATGTTTGCGGAGTATATTTGAGTTTGTAACATTTGATACTATCAAACCATTAATCCATTAAAGCGTATAAAAACTCTACTGAAACACGTAACTCTTCACTCCACATGCCTTGCTTGGCCAAAAAAAGTTTTCTGATTCGGAAGCACGATTTTTCGTATATTTTGAACCAAAAATATGCACCATGAGGGCCAAATGTAGTAACAGAAATCAGCAACCAAAAAGGCCCAAGCACTGATTTCCAAGCTCACAAAACAATTTCGCAACAAATCATGACGTTTGTAGGATCAAGCAAGCTAACAAAATATCGAATTGCAAAAGGCTTGCCGTCCTGAATCCAGATCAATTCAGTTTTAATCGGGTCTGCGAGTCGGATCTTTTACAAGATACAGAACCGGTGAATCGTAAAAGATCATTCTTGCCAATAATCATAAAATTAATATTACAAAAAAAATGGTGGCAGCGGTGGGATGTCGTGTTAAAGGATAATAAAAATATCCTCAGGGCAGATTAGAAAGCATCAGACCACTACATTATAATAAATGGTGGTAGCGGTGAGATCGCTTGTTAAATAAAAAAGTAGTCCCAGTTGATTTTGAAAACCATCAGACCACAACGTACACGAATAATGTAATTCGATCCCAAACTGATGTTTCCTTCTTGCAGTCTAAACTCATTGCCTTACAAGTTCAGGTTGATCATATTATGTGGTGTAGTCCTGGACAAAAAACTTAATTTCCATCTGCACTACGATAATATTACTGTTAGCGCTTCTAGATTTCATAGAGATGAGAGTCAAAGTATTCGGTAATGTATGAGCGAAAAAACACTCTTCTATTCTCTAGTCCGTTCTATTCTAGAACATGCGTGTCATGCATATATGGGAACTTATGTTCCCAGTAAGCAGCACCCGGATGGAGTCAGTTCAGAAGAAATTATTCCATTTTGTCCTGAGAAATCTACATGTCCCGCATGACTATCAGACCCTATCAAATTACTCGGATAGTTCAATTTAAGCTGTTATCAAACAGAGGAAAATTGCTCATATATTTGCCCTCCTAAGGTGGAAAACTTAAAGTTAAGTTAAAATTCAATGATGAAGTTCGACAAAACGTCACATCGCACTGATTACGGTAGGAACGAGCCCGTCAATATATGTTGCATGATATATAAAATCATAGCTCTTGTTTCTCCCCTTCACTCCCAACAAAGCATCCTTTAAAAAAACTCTTAGATCCTCTTAGAATACATGGGACAAATATGAAAGGTTTTTGTATACTACTCAAATTAAGAAGAGAGGAAGTAATTTATTATAAGAAGACGTGATGAATAAAAAAACAAGCAACTTCTCTTAAAAAGTGCGTTTTTCTTATTTCCCTTAATTACACCGTTTAGGGTTTGTGATTTTTTCTATTTCGAGCACGCGCAAACCTTTCGGCAGATATCATAAAAAGGGTGACATTACAAAAAAATTGTGGCAGCGATGGGATCTATTTTTAAAAGATAATTAAAGTAGCTAAAGTACAGTTTGGAAGCCTGCAGACAACAACGACAAAATAAATGGTGGCAGCGGTGGGATTTCTTGTTAAAGGATACTAATAGTAACGCCAGCACATTTTGGTAACCACAACTTTAGCTGGAATGAAAATTTGTGGAATTCCAAAGAAAACGCACGGCTGATTTGAAGAGGGCAAGAGTTTCAACGTGGTAAAACTTAAACTTCAAGAAGGAAGCATTGTTCAATGTTTCGGTTATTGGTGATGCAGCTTCTTACCAGCTCTTTTTTTGCACTTTATAGGTAGATCTGTCTTTGGGAATTAATAAGGATTACCTATAGATTAATTAGCTGCCAAGTTCGACAAATATTGAATTTCCTCGGCAAGCTATTCCAGAAAACGATACATGTGGCTTGTTTCTTGAAGTAAAAGAAATATCTCCATTTACAGCTTAAACGTTCAGAAAAGATTTTTTCGATATTATTTTTGAGGCTTCAAATGAACCTTTATGTTGTATAACAATAATATCAGCTTAATAAAAATAAAAAATAAAATAAAAATCCCCAAAAAACATCTTTTAACATTTCCTAGACTATCATAAAATTTACAACAGTTTATGAGCATTTTATATTTTTTTGTTCTTCATAAAAACACGATTTTGGTTTTTTTCGTTTTGTTAATAAATTTTATCTCAATTTTTCTTTTTCTAATAAAAATTAAAAATTTAAAATTTTTTTGACGGTTTTCATACACAATTTTTTTTTAATTAATAATTATTTTCTTTAACCCTCTTTCTTCTCCTGGTTACAGCACAAGATATGAACTTTTTCTAAGTTAAGAAAAAACGTCAGTACTTAAAAGGACACTTTGATAAAAAATTGTTTTTACTCAAATTGTTTATTTTTTTTTGTTATTTAAATTTTTTATATTATATAAAAAATGTGCCTATATACTTTTTTGTTTTGTTTTTTACTAAAGGATAAATTAAATAAAATAAATAAATAAAATAATTTTTTAATATTTTCACTTCAATTTTTTTCTTCTATTTAAATTTATTAAATTTTTATATTGTTTTCTTTTTGTTTGTTATTATTATAACTATTTCTTTTTTTAATTGTTTATTATTTTTTTGTTTATTATTTTATTTATAATTCTGTTATTTTTAGTTTTTCAAAATCATGCTAACAAGAAACACCCTGTTTGGCTACGGTATACCAAGTTCTAACCCTCACCAATGATGGTGAATCGGGAACCTGTAGTTGACCATTCGTTACTAGACTAGAGCTAATTGGTACATTGTTGCTAACATTTAAATTTTGATTTTTTAATTTATTTTGTTGTTCATCATTATTTAACTTAACTGACTTATCGTCATTATTATCACTAGAGTTGCTTTCATTTAAGTATGTTTTAAATCTTTTACTATTTGTTGCTGTTGATGATGATGCTGCTGATGTTGTTGCTGGCAATGTATTAGCTAATCTATTGCTAATACAATTACCATTACGATAATTATTATAATATTTTGGATCTTTTTTTACTAAACAGCCATCAGCTACCATACGTTTGGGACGTGAACAATGTCTACATAATGCTGGCGTTATATCGTTATCACCACCGCTAAAACTATTGCTAAATTTTTGAGATTTTTGTTGATTTCTCATTTGATTACTATAGTGTTGTTGATTATGTGTTGTTGTCTGTTGTTGATGATGTTCTTTATTTCTACAATGTTGTATTTCGCCCACATCCAATGGATCAGAATGTCAGAATGCTGTATCGAATACTGACATTGATCTTGATATAGCATCGTCATTGCGACAGCATTCTAAAAATTCTTCTAATGTTACAACACCATCACGATTTACATCCATTTTCTGTAAATAAATGAAAATTTGGTAATTATATTTGTGGTATGTTAAGCAATTTTATAAATTTATATTAGAGAAGAAGATCAGAAATCGTTGATCCAATGTGGTTCCAAAATAAAGAATAGGCTTAGCTGATCTAGAATGCGCAGTTTTTTTTTTTTTTTTTTTTATGTGACAGTGCTAAGCTCAGGAGTCACCCTTTGTACTACTAGTCCGTCATGTCATTTGTCACGTCATGGTGCAATGTCTAGCAGTAAGCTTAGTACGGGGGAGGGATGAGGGGGGCATAGGTTAAGGATTAAAAGGTACGGAGGGGTAATGAAGAAGGTGGTGATGAACCCTGCGTTTGAACTCTTGGATGTTGTAGGAGTTCGGAAATACTGACTGCGAAAGGTTATTCCACAGCCGAGTTGTTCTATTAACAAACGAATTCATATCTTGTTGAGTGCGTGAAAAGGGTATTTGCAGGTGAAGGGAATGAGACGAGTGGGCTAATCTGGTGTTGCGGGTATAAGATTGCCGTGGAGGCAGGAGAGCGTTTAACTCGGAGGAACAGTCACTGTGGTAGTAGCGATAGAATTTTGTCAGTGCTGCTACATTCCTACGGTGGCTCAGGGGGTCGATGGTGGAGCAGGCGGTGTCGTCATCAATTAACTTGAGCGCCCTTTTTTGCACCTTATCTAAGCATGCCAAGGTGGTTATTGGGGCGCCGCCCCAAACGATGGAGTTATATTCGAGAAGAGGCCGAATGTAGGATTTATAAATAACAGCACGGGCCGATGGCTGGAGGAGGAACTTGCACCTCTTAAGAAATCCCAAGCACTGAGATCCTTGTTTGGCGATTTGGAATATGTGGTCAGTCCATCGCAAGTCTTTGGCTAAAGTCACGCCTAAGATGTGTAGGGATGGGTCGGCCTTTAGTACCACGTCATCCGCTTTCAAGGATGGTGAGGTGTTGAACTTCTTTTTGGAGATAAGACAGTACTTGGTTTTGTCGGAGTTGAATTCAACACGATTCTTCTTTCCCCACTCTAGAATCAGCTTAATGTCATTTATAATCGACTTGGACATTAGTTCGCGATCATCAAGACAGGATCTGGCATGAGTCTGTCTTGTATCGACGCTGTACGAGTAACGTAGAGTACCGTCGTCAGCGAAGCTGAGGAGTGGGTTGGAGGGGATTGAAAGAAGGTCATTTATAAATATGAGAAATAGGGCCGGTGATAAAATTGACCCCTGGGGGACCCCCGCAGAGATCGGGTGGGATGCGGATTTGACGCCATCCAATACTACATTGATTGAACGGCCAAAAAGGAAACTCTCAATCCACTTCTGTAGAAGTGAGTCAACTCCAATAGCTTTGAGTTTAGCTAACAGGGCTGTGTGCCAAACTCTATCGAAAGCCTTGGAGATATCCAGAGCAACCAGACTAGACTCACCGGATTCATGCAGACTACGGCTGAGGTGTTCTGTAAGACAGACTAAAAGATCGCCAGTGGATCTTTTTTGTCGGAAGCCATACTGTCTGTCGTTTATGAGTAGGTTGGATTCTAGATATCCCATAAGCTTTTTGTTGATTATCGTCTCCATGGTTTTGGAGAGAATAGAAGTAATAGCTATTGGGCGGTAATTGGAGGGATCGCTGGAATCACCTTTTTTCGGTATGGGCTGAACATGGGCAAGTTTCCAAGAGTCGGGATAAACTCCGGAGAAATATGACAGGGAAAATAATTTGCGCAGAGGTTTAGCCAAAGGTGAGGCGCATTGTTTTAAGACGATAGGGGGTATATTATCGGGTCCAGTGGATTTGTTGCTTAGGAGCAGTTGGAAATACAGATTAGATCAGTCAATTTTATTTTAATACTTATCATAGTAAGGCACTTGTCTTGTGATTGTCTGGTCGTGGCTTTTGATTTTCGCTTTTTCCAACTAGCCCACACAAGTCCTTGCAGTTGAGGAGCTTTCATAAAAAGTATAATATCACAACAAAATAATTGGTGGCAGCGGTGGGATTCCTTGTTAAAGGGTAATAGGAGTAACCCCAGTGAACATTGGAAACCATCAGACAATCAAAACAAAATAAATGGTGGCAGCGGTAGGATTTCTTGTTAGAAGATAATAAAAGAACTAGGGTGGCAAACTTTAATGAAGGAAAACTTACTGGTGGCGATATGAATTTTAGTATAGCCAATGGAAAGAAAAAAGGGCCCGAAAATAGATTGAAACCAGAAAAGTTAGAACCCCCATATCTTTGCTCTCTGAACGTCAAGAAGCTAGAGTCTGAAACCCAAGAATTCAGCGTTTTAAAATAAAATGAATGAAATTTTAGCAAAGAGTTTAAAAGGTCTTCTTCGTTTTCTTTGATCCGTTAGCTGGCGGTCCGAGCGGGACGTCCTCGCAACGGATACGCTGCTGTCGGTTTCGCTAGGTCTCGAACTCTATTCACGATTCGTTTCCATTCTTGCCGGTTTTTGGGAACATCTCGAGCCTCGATCAGTGATAACCGTTGATTCTTTATGTCATCCTCGACATTCCTTAGCCAGGTTTTCTTCGGTGCCGATCGCTGGATTCTCGAGCCTGCGGGACGGTCTCGCCAGAGAAGTTTACGTGGCAAGCGGTCATCATCCATTCGGCAAACATGTCCAAACCACCGAAGTCGACGTTTCTTGCATTTCTTCTTCGATCAGTGTCTGCTGATTGCATCTTTGTCTGACTGTCGCGTTTCGAAGGCGATTGCGTGGTGAGTTTAAAAGGTACGAGTATTAAATATTTTTTTTAGTAGGTAATAGATTTTTTGGAGCTTCAAATTCCTTAAAGGGGCCCTAAAGGAGGTCCAAGAACAAGGTCCAAGAAGAGTTCTGTCGCCAGACTAGTCGACAATGCGTCAACGGTTGTGATCCAAATATTCGCCACCCTTTTTTGAGGATTGCCGATGTAAACGAGAGAGGTGAGACTCACAATTTCTTGTTAAGAATAACATAGATCAGGATACAAACCCACATTTGCTATTGGTGGTAGATGGTAGGAGGTGCTGCGCCTCCCCCTCACTAACAGGCTACTCTCTGACTATATCCAAAACTGGCGTGACTAGATGAGGCCTCAAAATTGGAAGAATATTAGCACATCAGGTTATATGATGTTGGCCGGCCTCCATATTCGCGCCTCTTCTTGGTTCCTAAAAAAAACCAACTGGTATAATTTTCAGGGACTTGTGGCCTCGAGATCAGACCTGCTCGTCGCCTTTGTCAGCTCATTGTGTGAACTTTAGATGGCAACAACGCAGCCCACTGTGGTGCTGATCTCCTCCTACCATGGCAGCAACACTTTCTTCCTTTCAGTCATCGCGTGAAACTCCTTGGTGGAACGAAAGACTGGTTGCAATGCGATAGTGATTCAATAAGACACAACTTGCTGGGCAAAGGGAAGAGTACAGGTTCCTTATAACAGGTTACGTTTCAAAAAGACTGCCCGGAGGAAGCATTGTGAGATCCTGCAGACTCTACCTCTCCAAAGACTGCTTCAAAGTAGGGAGCCTTCTCAAAAAGCAGGGTTATTCTTATACCTATAAACTCTCCACCCTTCTGAACCTTGAGGTACCAGCCCAGCCCGCACTTTCAAGGGTCAATCTTTTAGACCACTTATTCCCGGGAATCAGTGTGGCAGAAAACACCATCTCAGCAATTGCTGTCGGGTATTTAAATACCTATCTCATATCTCAGTATCCATCAGACAACAAAACCAAAATACGTGGTGGCAGCGGTGGGATTTCTTAATAGATTCTCTATCAACTTCTATGGTCCCCCTGGCACACATTGCAAAATTACATCGTACGAGCCAGTTTTTGGGCCGGCTTTAACGGTTTGCTTTATTTGGTCTTAGTTTCCCTGACAAACATCCTGACTTTGGTGCTCAGTGGTTTGTTGGCCTCGTGCTTTTTTAGACATATCTCATGAGCTTTAAGAGGACTTCCCATTTAGCGAACGTGTAATACACTTGATTGCAAGCGGTGCCACGAAAGTCTCGAGCAAAGAAGACAGAGACGTTAGTAAGTCGAGTTTGGATTTGTCGTGGGTTATCATCTTCCTTGTAGATCAGGAAGTGAGTTATTGGGTTTTGGTTGGTGAGATATACATTTTTTTACATTTGAATTCCTGACGACTTTCGCTACCATTGAAATCCAAGCGAGAGTCTGGTTTCAGTTATCGTCTACAACAAAAGGAAAAAAAATTACATCCACTCAGATTCATCAGCCAAAATGGTGTCTATTAGTAAGCTTAGCTTGAAGGATAGAAGGTCTAGATCGAGTAGGTTAGTCTAGTTCTGCGGGAAAGCCATGGAGGCAGAACGTTACTTATTTCAGTGGAACAGTTATTGTGGAACAAGCGCTAAAATTTTACCAGAGCTGCTACACTCCTGCGGTCGCAAGTCAATTGAAGAGCAAATGGCGCCATCGCCAAACACTTTGTCTCCACTCGTACTTTAAGGTCCTATATCCGCTCAACACAGCCTCATAAATTCGCAATATAATTCCATTAAAATTTTGTGGTTATATATGAATATAAAAAAAATAATAAAAAGTCATCATTCAAAATCATTAAAATTACACTGCATTTCCTCAATAAAACATACACCAAGGTCCTTCCATTCCCACCAACCACACGTCCTTGACGTTCAATTTTTGTTTTATTGGCAAAACATCTTTCTAGAAAATTCTGCATAACATAAAATAAAAACCATAATTTAATAATAAATAAAAAAAAGGAAAAATAAAATAAAAAATTGCTCCGCCAGCCTTCTTCCTTCAAAGCAAGAACGACTCAAGGATTGATTAAAGGAACGGAAAGGGAACCCTCTCCGCCTTGGCTTATCTAAATTCATGTAACTGGAAAATACAAGGGCGGAACCCGTCGAAATTTAATAAATTTTATTTATTTTACTGAGAAACATCAAAGGAATAAAAAAAATATACATATGTATTTCGCCTTTTTTCGCCTATATATATGTGCACGTTGGCCTCCTTTTTTATGAGGCAAATTATGATGGAAAATTCCCAATTTCGTCGTAAATCCTTTTATGTCTTATATCATATATGTATGAATATCGCGTTGCGTGTGAGTGCGTGTGTACATAATGTTCTACTCTTGTCTGGTTATTTTATTATTTTTTACTTTTATTTTTTAAATTTAAAACCCGACATACGATAAAGTAAAAATGTTTTGTGGTCTTGATACATATATCATATCCATCAAGTGGGAAATTCTTTTCCTAGAGACTATGGCAGGTTTTGGGAGATGATGGTTAATTTTGTTTTTATGCACATAGAGCTCTTCTACCAGAAAAGGTAGAAGCAAAAATATTTTATTTTTATGATTATAATAAGAGTGAAATTTTAAGATATACGCCATCGTTATGGGGTTATGCTTACGCATAAGCAGTATCTTTATGGGGTTTAGTATCCAGTAAAAATAAAATAATGCATATACAAAATTTTCACCTTTTTGGAATTTACTTTTTTTGGGTGAATATGATGAATTGCAGCGCTTTAAAATAACTAACAGCTTCTTATCAGAGCCGTTGATATTGACTCACCTATCGGCACCACGGATCACTGCCTATTAAGTAGTAATAAGCAGCAATTATAAAAGGGGTAATAACAAAACAAAATAATGGTGGCAGCGGTGGGATTCTTTTTTAGAGGGTCATAAAAATAACCCTACTATACTTTGTTGGCCACAGACATTACCTAAACAAGTCAAATCATAATTGACAGGCTGACAAGTAAGTTCTTTAATGCTATTGAAGGCAGTAAACCTTGGTTACTCCTTGGCAACTTCCTTCTAGAAGAATTTCTTTTGCTTCACAAACCATCCTTTTGATGATTTGTGAGAAGTGATAACAGAAAGAAAATCTAAAAATGTTTTATTAAATTATCGGCCCGCCTCAAATTATTCTATACCAGTTCGTCATGTCGTTTACGTCATGCCTAGTAGTAAGTCTAGCTCGAAGGGGTAGGTTAAGGGGAGTCTGATGCATGAGGAAGAGGCATTTGAACTCGTGGATTATTATGAGTTTATTTTTGTAAGCAACCGACTAAGCCAGAGGCAACCATCGGGCTTAGCGGGAGATATCCCCGATGGATTGTATCGCTCTACCATCCGCCGCCACGAACAAGCTGCTCAATCAAGGGACAGAGTATTCCTTATAACTTTCTAATCTAGTTCACAGCTTCGTTGGTGACGGTACTCTGCGTTACTCATACACCTTCGGCAAAGAAATGCTAGACTAGGATCGGTGAATTTCTATAACGGAGATAGCCAGAAATCCGTTTGGATTATGTAGGTAGTAACGTTAGCGTCTGGAGCGAATTCAGGGCCATGAACCGCGCGTGAGAGCTTTAGCCTAAGCATTTTAGATTGTAATGCCCGAGTTGATGTTCTTGAGATGCACTGGCAAAAATGATGCCGCCGAATGCCTGAGAAAAGCCGTATACAGCCATAGTCATAGGTAGGTAGTATCGGCCGTGCCATCCAAAATGGAGACTGGGACATAATTGGTGGTAAGGTGCGTGCGTAGTTTTGAAACTGCACTTGTGGAAAATTTTGGCAGTAAGCTAGGAAAGATTTAAGAGCCGCTTTTAGGTAACGGATTAAATCTCCTATTTTGAGTTTTGAAACAACCCCCAAACACTTTAAGAAGACGTTTCCAAGTATATGGTGCCTGGAACAGATGCACGCAAAGTGTTCGATTGCCTCATCGGCTTGTTCTTCTCTACAACTACGGCAGTCGGTGTTTAACGAAATAATAAATCTGGCAGCATGAATACCCAATTGGCCCCGTGATAATCGACACGATTCTGGTGATGTTCTCGCTAGAGAACTTCAAAAGGTCGCGCGATTTCTCATTGCTATAGTAAGACCAAATCCTCCTAGCCTTGACGCATAATGATAGGGTTCTCCATCTGGAGACAACTTGAGAGAACGTTCTCTATTTAGTATGCACAGCAGCTTCTATACATTTTGCAGTGGTCTGCCCGCGGGAGTTGCCTCCTTGATGTCCCTGTGATCCGGTACCCACAGAAAAGTGTGACTCTGTACCTCCTGGCCGGAGAAAAACGCTCCTTCTTGCAGTATTAGACCAGATTCAAAGTTATACTAGCGGAGACTAATGCCTTGGTGGCCACTTGGCTACCTGAGAATAAGAGTACCTGGCTTCTGACCTTGGGTATGACTGTATTTCTAGGAAAGCTTGAAAAATTGCTTGGAGAGCAATGGCGAACTTAGGCAGGCGGCAGAATTTTTGGAAATTAGGCGACGGGAAAAAACTTCAGCCCTAATACATGCCTCTGAGTTCGATCCCTCCGTGTGTAGGTCAACTTCATGGTCCTTGACGGGTTGAATATTCTCCCCTTCCTCTCTGGTGGTGATCTGGATATTGAGATCCATACTGAAATTTATTCTTGCGACCATGTAGTCGGTATGTCCATCTAGTATTTCTGTGGTAGAGAGCGCAGTACATTTCTGTGCTCATAGTTCTTCTTTATCCAGCCACCTATTTCTCTCAGGCAGGCCCCTGCTGCCGGATATGCAAATCCGCGTAAGTTTAGAATTACGTTAAGCGCTTCAGTAGGAGTTTTATACAAGGATCCCATAATTCGTAAGCAAGCCACTCTTTTGATTTGGTGTAGACTGGAGCTGTTATATTGTTTGGTAACAACG
Source organism: Thereva unica (assembly GCA_949987705.1). NCBI lineage: Eukaryota > Metazoa > Arthropoda > Insecta > Diptera > Therevidae > Thereva > Thereva unica. The sequence goes on from OX465284.1 coordinate 108,782,786, forward strand.
GGCTACCATAGGGCGGCGCTACATGTCAGCGATTACTTCTTTCAACCAAAACCGTAGATACGATAATCAACAAACGCCTCATGAAGTATCTACATCGAATCTGACCAAATTCTTAATACCTAATGTATTTCTTCAAAAAAGAATGTCAAAAGAATTTCCTCTGGCAACTGTCTTGTAGACCACTGTCACTCATCGGTGACGATACCATTTTCTGCACAATCGACCACTTGAGTTATCGTACAACAATCCCACTGTGGAACAATCTTCTGTATTTCCGACCACCTACAATATCCAACACATCAAAAGCAGGACTCATCGCCAGAGGTTGATTCCTGGCCAGCCTATCCCACAACCAGATAATGTGTAAATACAAAACCGTAGTAAAGGGTCCTTCAACAAGAGGTGTTATTTTAAACTTTGCGCCATTTTTGAACTGTCAACATGCAACTGTCATTACAATGATATTTGACAAGCAAAATTCAGGAGGTTTTCAGAGATGTATCGTCAGGCATTCGTAAAACGCATTCAAATGTCATACAGCTCGTGAAACAATGGCTCTATTTATCTCTATATCTAAAATCAGCCCTCTTCTTGAAATACCCTGTATAATACGTATAGGTCATTCATTCTGTTTTGTAGCCCCATGAACGATTGAGAAGTCATCAAATTTCAGATTTCAGTCAATAAAAGAGGTAAGGGAGTACACAGTATTAAGTAAACTCTCTCATATTATTAAAGACTGAAATTGGAGTGTCCATATGGCCAATAATGGAAATATATAAATCCAGCCAATCTGAACGTTTCAATGGCATATAATGGCTTTTCGATAAATTCCGTTAAGTTAATAAAAATGTTCCAGACTAGATAACAATATTTCTCCAGCAGACAGTTTCCTTCAAATACCATTTCTCAAGCTCTATAAAAGTACGGCACGTGTCCCTACCAAACCGCTTTAAGGCAGCATTGCCCCCACCGAGCGACACTCTCTCTCCAAAAATAAATCCAATTTCTATAAAAAAAATCACATAAAAACTCCATAACTAAGCATCCTGCTATCAATCGAAATTCAATTACAAAGGCGCAGAATATATAGGGTAAAAAAATATGTCGACATCCAATTTTTCGATGTATCCACTAAAAGCTATCCTTGGACATGTCCTGAATTAATATCGGTCACATCTTGCGTGCGCTGCCCTTGATCTAGTCGAAATTCGGTCCTTTGGCTCAGGGAGAAAATGGACTCGACGACGACTCCTGTGTAGTACAACTCTCCACCGAACGAACTTTCGCGATGCCGTGCAATCGTAACCACCCCGTATCATCCCTATGCCGGCACAGCAGAAGTCGGAAACGAAATCGAAATACCATTGAAGTTGGACCCCGAAAACGTCGTTGTGTAGTCCTCGAACGTGACTCGAAAGGATAATTGGAAAGCGTACATACACCGGGGGCCGAAGCCGCTATCGGGTTGATAGCTTTATACAGGCAACCATGGCTTACCTAGAATTAGTCACAGGAAAGCGCTAACGGAACCACCAGAATCGGCGCGGCGGCAAGAGGGATGCCAAAAGTCATATCGTGTTTGTTGTTGTTGTTTTTGTACCCATCCGTAAAATGTCGTCGTCAATCTAAAAAGGACGACGAAAGAGTCCTGAATTTCATTAAGGCAAATTAAAAGTCAGTGCCGACACTTTGACGCCCGTCCCCCCGCCCCCGCCCGCTCTAAGGGATGCTACCGAATTGATGGATGACTTGATGAGGCCCTGAATATGATGAGGGAGAGATGCCGGCGCAAAAATTGACTGGAAATTTTTCGCCATTTTAGAAAATTAGAATCGAAATTGGGCGAGAAAACTTCGGGCTCATTACTTTGAGGAAAATTGAATTTTATGCCCCGTTAGTGTAGGGGAAAGGCTGAGCGGAGGATGGAGGGGGACGTGGGGTCCTTAATTAAAAAAAAAAGGAAAATTTGAGATTTTTTTTATTGAATTCTAGTGCTTAACTCAAATAATTTGGAAATTTTATTGTGTTTTCTCCTAATTAGATTGATTTGTGAGATTTCGGTTTTTAGTGTTCCTTCGTTGGGTTTTAGTGCTTTGGTAAATGATTAATAAAAAAAAAAAGTTATAATGATTACTCTACGTCGATGTTTGGGAATGAAGTCAGAGCGTGATTCATTCTATATATCCTGCGTCACGCAAGGCCTTTTAAACGGAAAAGTTTGTTCTGTTGTCGTTTATAACTTTTTTTTGAGAACTAGGTTGTTGCTTGAAAAGAACAAAGTAGAGACATTTAGAGGATATTAACAGCTTATAGGCAACACTCGAAAGGGATCCTTAGTAAAACTTTAGAACTTTTTTATTCTGAAAGTTTAGAAATAACGATTTTGGAATTTTTTACCTTGACTTGTTTCTTGAATCCACAACTAAATATTTTTCAGTTCGAATCCAACAGTCGTCCTATTGCCCAGTTATAGACGAAGACACATGCATCCAAGTAGTATAGCTATGAGGTTCCAGCACCATGAGCTCACCACACCACAGACACAAACCCTATCGCATACCTTCAGCCATAAAAAGCTTTTGTCACACCACGGACATAACCCCATTTCATTACTCTAGGCTTTGGAAGCTAATGGTACCGGAACCTCATAGCTTAACTACTCATCCCGATACAAAATATCTTTTCTGGATAGGGATAATAAAGGTGGGCGTGTGAAAGTAGAAAAAATTGGAGTGCTTTGTTTGACTAGCAACAACTTTTACGATCGCTGCGGTCTATCCATCAAGCAGGAAAAGACAAAACTGGATAACTTTTACCAACAGTGATACAGTGCACACTTTTAGTCCAGCCTCAGTGACCTGAGGAAAAATAAGCCTCGCCCATTCTGAACCTGAAACAGTCACGTATAGCGTCAATGCCCCTGCAATACACCCAAAACAGACACGGTACGCCTGAGTTCAAATTCTGCTTTTCTAATTTTCTAATCTACAGGCAAGTATCAAAAAAAGACGCACGGAATGGTTCAAATGAAGCACGGTAATAAAGAGAGCAAAATTGGAAATTTAAGATATTTTATAAGGACGAAGAGAATGGGCTTTTATCTTGGTAACCATAAAGGATTCCATTAGCATACTCAGTAGACCGGTTCTCGTTTGATTGGGTAGGTTAAGCAGCATTGGAGGTGGTTAGAACTTAGTTGGGGGACCGCTTAGTAAAACTACCTAAGCCGTTGTGGAGGTGTTTCCGCAGCCCCACATGCCCAGTCAGATATCTCACAAGCAGGCTAAAGTCCGCCCTAATTACAGTGATAACGCCTCTTAAGGTAGAATCTTATTAGCCCTTTGGCCTGTCTAAGAACTGAGACCGATGCCCAACAGGTTTGATTTAGTCCCTCCAACCCAGTCCACTAGAAAGGACTTGAATATAGACCATGAGATGATACAAAAAGATTCTGGGCCCTGGACCAACATCTCAGAAGCCGAACTTGTCCATAGTCTCATGTGATGTGAACTTGTCCGTCGTCTCATTGCCCTTGATACACCAGTGTTTGCGGAGCCAGGAGAGCGAGACCTTATTCTTCTTAGCTGGGCTTTGGCAAACATCAAAGCTCCCTTAAACTATTTTAGAGCTCCATGTACTAAGCATCTTTGTCCATCTGTTTTGCTACGGCTTTATAAATTTGGCAGAATGGGTATGAACAAATACATTCCTGTCTGTAGGATCCTACATAGTTACATGGATAGCGGCTGAGTTTACATTTTTGTTTCAAAAATACCGAACCTCGTAGGCGAATTGGAGAAAAGGGCCAATTGACCTTCTAATAATTCCAGAGAAGAATCCTCCTCGACGGAGTGCCGCGTTGGGTGCGAAGTAAGAAGATTAAGAAGTTGAGCTCCTGGGCTTTAAACATCATTATTGATGTCTGCAAATAATTCAGCGTCTTTCACAGAAATACTAGTACCTTTTGACTACCTCAGTAAACATTGAAATTACCCCCAAAACGATGGTTTTACATTCAGGATTGGAGCATACAAATGCACAGAAAAAAGGTTGTACAGTAAGGTTACCCAGACACCTGACAGTGACCTAAGTCAGCATTTATGTTTCCCATACCTGGAAAATGGGAGGCTTAAATTGTAGTATGGGGTATTCGATTAAAATAAAAGTCGCATAAAGTCCACAACACACAAACTGTTTATAGCGAGACTTTTGGGATTTCATCGGGAAACCAATAGTCCCCACAATCGGAGACAATACAATTGCAAAGAATCCAAATTTCAATAAGATTCGATGAGCATGAGCGGACTGAGGAATCAAGAAGGAAACTTAAAATCTACTCTCTCTGCGCTGAAATAATAAACAACAAAATCGTACAAGAGCTGATACTGCAGTTGAGGATAATTTAAAGAAGTAAGAAGCAATTTTGTTTCAAGCTTAAACCTACTCAAAATAAATTGAAAACAAAAATATGTACGAGAAAGCTCTTTTGTTTGGAGCTTCTTTTAAATGCTTAGAGCTTTTTTGACGTCACCGAAACAGACGGGAGCTTTCAAGTGGATATGAGCTTGAAAGCTCCCGTCTGTTTCGATGATGTCAAAAAAGCTCTAAGCAGATAAAAGCTTTTTTCGTAAATAAGTTTCAAGTTTTTATTACGTTAAAAGGAATCAAATTTTCCAAACCAAAAAAAATTCAAGTAATCATGTTTGACAAATTTAAGTAAAAATCTAAGATGAAAACGAATCTTTTAGTGAATAAGCGTATGTAATCTGGAATTTACTTTTCACAACAAAAAAATCAATAAAATCTCCATTAGGGAATAATACAAACTGCAACCCATGAAAATCATTGAAAGCCAACGCAAAGTTGACAGTAGATAAAATCCCCAAAAATCCTCTTGTGAATAAGATAAATACAGCAAAAATGTGCACAACCGCCAGTGTTGCACAAGGATGAAGGAAGAAAATTCCATCGACAAAAAGATGTTGTTGCTGTGTTGTTGCTGCAGGGGAGAAATAAGCAAAAAACCTAAGAAATAAATAAGTAAAAGAGAATTTATCACTTAAAAACACACCCCCACCGCCCAACTTTTCACAGTAATCCCAGATTCCCCAGATAATGCCATTAAATCTTCAAAACGGAAGCTATAACGAAACTTTCATTCAATGAAGGACGACGGAAAATCCACCTCGAAAAAAAATGTTTTTCGGTGACTTTTTTTTTCGTAAACCCTGTTTAACACGAAAAAATCCTTCTTCAAAAATCCTATTTCTTGTATTTTTTAACCAAGGAAAATAAAATTGTTACAAAAAACTCGTTTTCCCTTTTTTTATATCCTTTACCTTAAAATTACTGCAATTTGAGTTTTTCGTCCTTTTTTTTCTTTCTTGACAGTCTTAAAAAAAGAAACGGAAATTTCTCCCTTTTAGAGCAGGAAATGATACCAATAACGACCGTAGGGTAGAAAGTTTCTGGGGGGTGGTTTTTTTCTTCTTTCATTTCTTTTCTTCTTTTCTTATCATTTAAAGATAAATCCTGACTTCTTTACAGCCAGGATATAAAAAATTTGTCTACTTACCTGAAATATCTTTTCAACTCGCTCCTTAACTCTTTCCTCCTCGGGATAAGCATCTGGAAATCGTCCTACTAGCTCATATATGGCAGTTACTATATCAGTCATTTCCTCCTTTGTTATGAAACCATCTCCGTTGATATCGTACAACGAAAAGGTCCATCGCAGCTTCTCCTCAACTGATCCCCGTGACAGTACCGAAAGTCCTTGCACAAAATCCTGGAAAATTTTTTTTGGGAGAAAGTTTTTTTTTTGGTTATTTTTTTTTTTTTTTGTAAAGGATTTATGTTGTTTGGGAATGTTCTTTTCTTGTTATATAGGTTTTGGGGTCATAGTATTTAAAACGTCGAAGGGGACTGTGGAAGTTATATAGATATTTCCTATATCACGCTTAATCAAACAAACATAAAAAACGGATACCGATGATAGAAAAATCAGATGATACAGAAAATCATCCCAGTAAACAGAACGGCGCTGCGGCATGTAGTATTTGTACTGACAATCTTGACTGTGTCACTTTCAATCTTGCCTACGTTGGTGCAGGTTTAAAAAGTTCCCACAGGGTTTATAAATGTCCAAAACCACCCCCAAGTCAGGAAAAATTAGTCCAGACCAACCAATAACTTTTACAAGTCCTCAGATTTAGTGTGAAACAGTGTCCCAGTATCGCTGATGGTTGCGTCTCTAGTTCAACTATTGGCGACCCTATTGGAAACCCCGTTCCAAAAATTTGTTGTTTTGATTTTTGTTCCATCCATAGGTTTCGTGCAAATTTCTTATCTTTGGTGTAAACTCCTACAACATCTACGAGTTTAAACAACAAGGTGCTTCGAGTCCTCCTTCAGCCTCCAGAGACTATCACGTCCTCTATTCCTTCCTTCAAACCAAGCTAGATACAAGAGATTGCACCATGACAGACTGGCAGTACAAAAAGGTGCCTCTCAAAAGCTTGGACGTTTACATACAAAAATTTCGTGATCTTACATACCAGTTTCATTGAGAAAGCGTTCAACTCCGACTAGAAAATATAGCAACCTGAGTGCGGTACGACGATCCAGCACCACTTCTCATACCTTTGGTTAGCGATCAATTAAGATCCTATAGAATGGTCCCGATCGTGCATCTGTGCCAAAAGCGAAACTTTCGAGGCTTATGAAAACTCTATACTAAGACTCTTAACCTTCCGAAAAACACATTTGACCATGTCCATTTCGATTTAGTGGGACTTCGTACACCGTATCGTGGATATGTGTACATCTTCATGATCGTTGACAATCAGATAGAGAGCGGCGGAATATTGCCCCAGTTGAGTAAAAAAATTGGAAAAAAATTCCCAGGCACAAGTGTCGCAATACCTACTCTCCTGAAACAAGTGAATTCCGCCAAGAACACAACAAATCATGCAACGCTGGCATTATGAAACTGAAAGATGAAAAGGGAGGTCTACTGTGTCAGACCCGACCCAACTGGATCTTCGAGATGTCTTATTATTAATCGGTTAAGTCGACGAAATGCCTTAATAGGGCTAATTGGGATTTTGTTTGCATCTCATTTTTGTAAGCAACACCGCTTGGACAGGCTCAGCACTTCGACTAGTCGCTCACATTTCACTGCTATATTCAAGCCGCGTTAGGCAAGACTGCCGACTTAACCGGTTATAAATAATAAGGTATCGAAAGTCCACTTGAAACGGGACCCAGTAGTCCTCTTTTTTCATCTTTCAGTTTCATAATGCCTCCATTACATGATTTGTTGTGGGAAGAGTAGGTAATGGGATACTTGTACCTGGGAAAAAATTGTCTAAGCCACGAACCTGGAACTAGGCCAAGTTCAGGCTCGGTTTGCAAGGTGGACGTTTACTTCTAAATATTCATCGCTTGATCTAGTGCTCGACTCTCTAGGTCCAGGTTTCTAGCAAACAGTGCATCTGAGATGCAATATCAGTAGACGGCCCCCACAAATGGGGCACTGAAGTTGCATGCGCCCGAGTGGACTTATCGAACGCTTAATGAATTTCTTCAATGATTTCTTGAGTTTTTCTTTTACCTGGAGTCGAGTAAATTGCTGCTCGGTTTCGGAGGTGAAGACAGACGGAAATTAATATTCCGATTATCTAAAGGTTTTCTTACTTTCATTTTTGCATAATAATGACAAGCATGAGCTGACAAGTAACAGGTGACTTTGATCAAGTTTCAAGGTCGTGGTCAAGGTTCAGCCTTTTTTCCCAGGCTCAAATAACCCAATACCTTGTCAAAAGACATAACACAAAATCTTCTCGCCATCCTCGGGGGTTGCGTTTCTGGGTCATCCAGCTCCTATTGAGGATATTGACTTTGCGAAATCGAAGGCGAATGACACTCGCCCTTTAGGTAATTCCTGGCCATCTCTTTTGTTACCGCCTTTAGAGACAATCCTAAAAAAAGTCATCTCCTGTTTAAATATCGAAGTTAACGTACTGTAGCTTAAACGGGGGCCTGTGAAGTAAAAACGCGTTTTGGGATTGACCTCTGAGCTCTAGATAGATCAGCCAACAGTACAGTTCTTAAGATACTAAATTGAAATACAATTTTAAAATTAAGGTGGCAAAGAAATTTAATATTCTCACTCTCTCCTACTGCCACCCCATCAATATTCCCCGTAGACAATCATTAAACTTTTGATGAAGAAAAATGAAGTATCCCGCGCCGCTTATTTTTACCTCATTAAAAATTCTCCTTCTTTTCTCAATGTCCGCAAATTATCAAAATTGGTAAAGTTACACCAAAACGATGCTGCTTAAGTTTAAGTCCTTGCCAGCAATTAACTTTCAATCTGGCAGCCATAATGAACCTCTTTTCACTAATAATTTTATCCACCTCAAGGGGTTACATGAGGCACATAACAACTGCCTTCAAGCACAATAGGAACTCTACCTGGAACCAATTCCCCTGTCTACCACCTTGGCATATCGTCGTCCTCAGCCCCCACGACCTCCACCCACACGGCATTTGCCCAGACACAACTTATTCGAGTTACGTACACTAAACACTTCATGTCTCTTTCTCAACAGGTAGGTGGCGGTGTCCCTGGAACTGGAAGCTAATTACGCCATAGAAGGTAATTTGTAGGCCTTCCTCATCACCCGAACCATCCAACTCCATGGGGGGTGTAGGGCCCAGAGCCCTTAGTTAGTACAGAGAGGCGATGTTCTTCTATTCTTGTGCTGTCGGGTGGCATGGGAGCTCATTCAGCATTTATTAGGGCATTGAATCAAGGGAAGATAAGGACGATTTTTTCCAGGGTGGCGGATGGAGCATGTTTGGTGACTTATCGCTAGATCAGTTCCCGTTCGTCCTTAAATGGAAGTAATTTGCGCGCCATCAAATTACCAATCCTAGAACTTGCAGTGCTCTCCCTCTCGTACGGGAATCGTGCGAGCTTCAACTTTATTGTTTGTTGCCTGCACGTGTGAGTGGGCGGCTGCGTGAGCCAGGAGGCGTCTGGGCTGACAGAACAGGAGGCTGGAGGACATAAATATTCCAAGGACAATTTTAGGTTCTTTTTGGCAAAACATTAAATTTTTTATGTTCTCCCGGTTCCTTTGCTCTCTCGTACGGCGGGGGGTTGTTTCCTTGCGTCATATTCGATGCTTTCTCCCCCCTCTGCCGTTTTGCTTTCCTGCTGACTTTCCACTAAACTTGTTTTCTTTCTCTCGTGTCTTTTTGACTAATGTCAGTTTAGAATGCGTCCTCGTTTTTTGTTTGAGTTTTTTTCTGTTTTTTTGTTCCTTTTTTAAGAAAGTTTTTCCAGATGTGACGAATGAAGTTTTTCAATATTCTGAACTTATAGAAAAGAAAATCTTTTTTCTGTCTGGCATTATTTATATGTCGTCACGGTCATTTCAGAGTTGAAAGATGCTGACTTACCTGTTTTAGTAAAAGTTTTGCCTATTGTCGAAATTGAAACATTAGGAGTGTGCTTTTCGTGTCTTTCTTTTTTCGTACTTTTCGTGTCTTCTCTCATCCGTTTACAAGCCCTTCTCAAACTCCTCTTTTTCGCTACTCGCTAGGATGGGTGATCAAACACCTCGATTAAGTAAATGTTCGAGGAGAGAATCCTGGAAAATACTAGGACCATAGGATACGCTAGATAGAAAGTCTCGAAGATCACTAGCAAAATAAATCAGACAAGTTATGCTTTGATTTCAAGCTGGGTGGACCAGGTAATCTATGAGTGTCTAATGAAGCGCGGATGGCTAGAGTCTGCCTGAAAGCCAAGACCGGCGGGCTTTGGAGAACTTCTAAAAGAGTAACATAAAAAGAGGCAAAGAAAGTGTTAACCAAAGCCACTGTCAAAAGATATAACTGAACAATTCCAGAAGAAAAGGAAACGCGGACATATGAGTGAGATATATTAATTACTTGATTTGTCCTGTTGCTGATATTGGTGAGCTACTCTTAGTGCAAGTAGACCAGCATGATATTTCCGAGGTTAGTCACTAGCGAAACCGGCATGAGGAAAAAATTGCGGCCCCTGGTTTGGATATGATTGCAAACAGAGCGACGGAGTTTGGCTGTTAGAGAAGTAGCAACCCGGTTTGTTTTTTTATAGCATACTTAAGGAAAGGAGTTTTCTCTAAAGAATTAATAACAAAAGCTCTTATTCATCCCCCAATGGACTCGACAGGACATGCAGGATGATATAACTCGGAAATAAATCGGATTAACTCTTCGTGCCAGAAATGACAAGGACTGGTTGGCAGGTTACGGGTGGCCTAGTTTCAGAGTTATGGCGTTGACAATTTTTTCCCAGGTTCAAGTAACCCAATACCCGCTCTACTGAAACATGTAAATTCCGCCAAAAAGATGACAAAAGCTGTAACACCGGCATTACCAGACTACAAGTTGAACAAGGAGGACTAGCGTCCGCTAGGTGAAGACCTTAGTGGACCTTCGGTACCCTATTATTATTAACCAGTTGAGTCTGCGAGGTACCTTATAAGGGGTACTTGGGATTTTCTGTATGTCATAGATTTATAATAGTGATTCGCTACTCACACTAGACTGTTACATTCAAGCCGCGTTAAGCAATATTGTCCTGGGGCCCGCTTTGGCGGGAACATATCAAAAAAGGCAAAGTGCGGGGAAATTCCCCTTGAGGGGTCTATTGAATTTTCGATCCTCCATAGACGGTAATTTAGAGCAGTGTCCGACCAGCATACTAATCAATGTCCCTTTTACTGGGCCCTCACTGACTTCTCGAGGAACCGCTAAGATCTTTAAACGCTAGCATTTTGACCTTGTATGGCAAATCGGGCACTGAACTCCTCTCTTTCTATTCTCATGTTGATGTTCTTCCTTAGAGTCACTAGGTGTGATAATTAGAGGCTCTGTGCCGCATTCTTCCCGAGTTTTCGGTTCTCTTTATTGGGTGAACTGCCACGGGGTCCGGCCTTCAAACCTCTGTTCCTTTCCTCCAAAAATTTCGAAATTTTTTGGTCAATTTTGGTTCGCGCGATTACGCGACTACTTGTTCCTACATATTACGTGTCTTGTCCGGCAGCCTAACTGCCATGGCTTGTACGGCTAACTCTATGTTCAGATGCAGATGTTCAAGAGTGCAGGCCAAGTTTTGACGAGCCAACGGGTACCTATGCAGCCTATGTATGGTGTACGGAGCTGCGTCACCTCTCTCACAAAAAGCAAATAGGAACGGAAGGTCTAGAAGAAGAGACGAATGCCACAAGCTCAAATGGAATGATCAATTCAGCATAGAGTGCTGCAATAATTCATGAGTTGGCCCAAATATGAGCTTGGTGCAGCAAGACGTGCCAAGTAGCATGGGTATGAACAAATTTGTGATAATGTGAATTCTGAAGTAAATAAGGGAATTATGTTTTATTGAGAAAAAGCTAAACTGCACAAGAAATCAATCACACTGATCCGTCTGTCTCTCTGTCTCGGCTGTGGTGAGCATCCCTCCAAAGGACCCTTTTAAAGGTCACATTGATGACGACAGGGCGAAGTAATGCTTTTAGGCCAGGTGACAGCCTGTAATCAAACGTCAATGAAAAGGGTTGATGAGTTTAGTCAGTAGGTATCTGAAACTACCGTCTCGCCTTGCAGGGGGTCGAAATTGCAGCTCGACTAATGAAAGATTCTGAGCATTCCGTCGCAGAGAAATATGCCCAAGTGGATTTCTCTACCCAAATGTGGAGCGGTACAAAATTAGGTAGAGTTCCAAACACTACAGTCGTCGAGGTAGGAATAGCTCTGATGATGGTTAGACAGGTCTATCTACCATGTTTAACTTTGTTGTGAAACTTTGTTGTCTAATTGGAACAAGTGTCGATAGTGCAAAAATGATAACGAAGCCCAGAAGGGGACCAAGAATTTTTTACTTCCATTACGAATTTATAGCTACCGCATATTTTCCGCTGCATTTCGAATCAATTCATATTTTCTATGCGACCAAATTATTGTCGAACTACCCAACTGCATCCGAACCACCTTTTGTCATAAAACCCAATGAAATCACAAAACCATGGCAACAACTGCATTTCCCGTTTTTAATTAATTAAACTTTTCACAAAAGAAATAAATTATCACCTTTGATTAAAAAAACTTCAAAAGCTAAATGACCCGCGAAAATAGCGATGTTAATTCACTGCATGAAATTTTCCACCATTTCAAAAAGAGAATTTTTAGGGTGGGTTTTCATTTTCAATTTTCGGGACAAACTCCCTCCCGGCGGCATTATTCTTCAATGATCTACAAAGCATGGCGGTTTGGATGCTGCTGCTTTTGAAAAAAAGTGTGTGTTTTATACAATCGTTGCCATCGCGAACAACTCACCGCACTTATTTCAGTCTATAAGGCCGTAATAATTTAATTGGAGTTTTGTGCACCGCATGTACGGAATGGCAGCTATGAAAATCAAAACCACGAGGGGGATGCTTGACCCGTTTTTAATGGGGGAAAAATGGTTTCAAAGTGTGGAAAAAAAATCGTAATGAATGTCGAGTAGTCTTTTTATTGAATGTGGAAAATACACGTTGGTGGAATAATAGTCAATAAAACTAAACTTTAACCGAATGTGTTGTGGGTTTGCTTCGATATAATTTAAGGTTCGCCAAGGAGCTTTGATTTTCAGTAAGCCCAGCTTCAATCAACTTTAAGTCCGAAGAATTCCTAGACCAATAAAGCACGTCTAAATTTCTTCAAGGAGGAAATTTTTAATTGTTTTTGCCATATTGAAAGAGTTTCATTATGCATAAAAATATAAAAGACCCTCTTCAAGGCAGGGTGTTGATATGTGGCAGCAGAACGTCGGACCACATATTTGTATTTTTGCTGCCTCATTGTCCCAGCAACAGAAAGAATGGGTCCAAGAACTAGATTGAAAATGCTGGTCTATCTGACTGTCTGGCCCAATAGGTCTGTCTGATCAAGAATTTGAACCTGAACCAAATTTCCCCCACAAGATTCGACCCAAGACCAACGATTCCCACACAAGACTCCCCCAGAATAAAAGCTCGCCCAAGGCATGCTTAACCACCACTGTGAAGTAAAACTCTCACACCGGTGGCGCAAAAGCTCACCATGGTTCTTGTCCCCAATAAACTTCCCACCCGACCTCACAACCGATGACGACACTGGTATGATAGTGAGATAGCTATATTACTATAGACAGTCCTTCACTGGTATTGTTTTAAAAATCTAAACCCACTTCCGTATCCGCATCCAAACGTATTTTGCTACATAAGTTGACCTGTTGAAACAAAACCATCACCAGCTGCATCTACTGAGGCTTACAACCTTTTACACATGGGAAGCCCCAATAAAAAAAATTTCTGCTTCTGATTTTTCAAGCGGATTTCCTTTCCGTAAAGGACAATATTCCTAAATATTCACCGTAAATGTTCACACTAAATAAAATACAATTTTTGTTACTCAATGACGACTTATTACGTTATTACGTTATCAGGTGTCTGGGTACACTTTAGTGCATTCTATTTTCTATTCGGCGAGGTTGGCCTGTCGCGGTATTCTTCTTCTTCAATGGGCCTACAGCCCAATTAGAATCTTGGCCCCCATAAGCTTTTTCCTCCAGACATCTTTCTGTTCTGTAGTTTGCCTTCAGTTTATGGTGTTGAGCAATTTTGCTGCATGGGCCTTAAGACAGCGGAAATGGAGGCCTTGCTGAACCTACCTCCGCTTCACCTAGTATAGATTTTAAATTTTTATAGATTTTAATCTTTTCCTTGCGATACATCGTCAAAGTTGATTTGCCTCTCGATAACAGGGGACCATTTTTTAGTCCGTACTAAATTCTCAAATTGATCTTCTCACCTAGAGGTCGACAAACCATACGTTGTGAGCCACAAGCGGCCTTTTGCCCCTCGAGTATGGCTTTTTCACAAATTATGGCGCGAGCATATAGCGTGGTTGAAACTTCGTAGTCCATACGCAGAAGTCAGATTTCGGCTTGTACGCGTCTACTTTGAAGTGCTGGCAGAGCTTAGTAGAACAGCAAGTCAGTTTCTCGGCAGCCAAGATACTAGATATTGGTCCGTGACTTGAAAGACATGACAGACTAGTAGTACAAAAGTAATCATCTCAAACTTGGTATACATTGAGATTGGTCTGGTTGCTCTAGATTGAAGTTAACTCAACTGACGAGAACTTGGATTGGTGATCGACTAACACCATCAGCGCACATGGAATAGTCGAATCAGCATGGAGTGCTGCAATAATTTATGTGTTGACTTAAAATTGAGCTTGGTGTACCAAGACCTGTGAAGTCACATGGGTATGGAAAAAGAGACTTGGTTGGTCATTTGAAGCTCCTGCCAGACCTGGTCTCGAACATATATCCAATTGAATCAACAGAGGTATTGGCCTCATCCTCCAGAATCGTGGTAAGGGATGCACTGATGCTGATGCTGGACGGCTGAAGAACGATTTCCTGAGCACATGTTGCAAACTCTAATGCTCTAATTCTGCTTAAAATGTAATTTTTTAATGATGAATTTTGTGTTTTTTGAACCAGGCGAATGTGCTTCTTCATTGCCGAATTGTTTAAAAAATTATCAGAGCTTAAAAATCACTCATCTTTAGAAGATTGTAAAAGTTGTTGCTGTTAATATTCGTTTTCTATAAATCATGATAAAACGGTGCAGTATCCAACCAACTAAACGAGCTTTCTCTCAATTCGAGTGGAAAATTCTATGAATATTTTGCAAAATCCTCCTTGAAAACTCTCACGTACCCACCCACAGTGCAACTCCTTAAAAACCCATCCATAAACCCATCAAGCAACAAAATGCGTTCTTCACTCTGCACATTTTTAGGGGAAATAAACCCCTTTTAATAAATTTCACGCTACTGACACCGCGGGTATGTATCATCATAGTTGAGAAATTAAATTAAAATTAAAATAGATAATTTTGTTCTAAGCTGCAGCAGTAACACCTTACACGCGACGTGAATGCTCGTGGATCATGGAAGGAATTAACCTAGAAAATCATTTTCGTGATGGAATTTTGTTGAAAGCGCATTGAACTTTGTGCAGAAAAAAAAACATCGGCGTATAATTATCACCAACGCAGTCAAGTGGCGCGCTGCTGAATGTTCACACCAACACTTACCCCATTAAGGAGCAAAACGTAGAAGGATATTAAGAGTCGTGCTAAGTGCCTTTAATTAAGTTTTTTTTTCATGATGATGGTGATGATTCATTGCAGTTAAGAAGCAATTAAGAGACAAAATTGTTGGGGGGGAGGGAAGTTTTTTAATTTTTGGTTCAACAAGTTCATCGGGGGCGGAGTAGCTGGATTGGCTCGATTTTTTTTGCTTTTTAAATTAATGAAGAGCATCAATTCCTTGGTATCAAAAAACTACTCTGAATGTTGTTTGTGGAAGGGAATGGCCTCTCGTTATTGATTTAAAGAAATTTTAAGACTAAACCTATAGGATAGGGCAATATTATTCATTTAACACTAGAAGCTTCAAAGCTTGTAAGCTTGGCCTAAATCACTTCCAAGCTGGTAGAAGTATGTCTTTTTCCTTAGGCCCCGGGTACTCTTACCTGGCTTTCACACAAAAAACTAAAAGAAAAAATTGCGTCAAGCTAGTGATCTCTAGTAAAAATCTTCCAAGATGAGATTAAACGATAGAAGTAGGTATTGCAGCACTTCGACATGGGAAAATTTTAAGGGCTGTGAGGAGTAGTAGGTCATGACTTTCAAAACTAGCTCAAGCTCATAAATCTTGTTATTAGGTTAATCACATGTCACCCAATAGTGACAATCATTTATGGAGGTTTCTGCAAGAATATACTTGGCCCGTCCCCACTTGTGAGTTAGTTAGCTGTAAGCACATGTAAGTAACTACTGAAAGCAACGAAAACTTGCTTTACTGTAGGTACAGTGTTTCTCTTGATTGATCGGATCAATTCATTAGACCAGCCTTAGGTCCCAGAGGTCCGGGATTCGAATCGATTGTATTGGTTCGTTGTTCTACTTCCCCACCTGGATATTCCTTTCTTTTTGTCTTTCCTTTTTACAGTAACTCCCTGCCATCACCTCACATCATATTTAAACAAAATAAGCAAGGAAGCAATTTCCGTTTTGATCACCAAAATCATCATTCTTTCGCGGTAGTATTCGATGGGTGTTGGCGGAATAATACCACCATTGTCGTTTCCAATTCTATCAATCTTCAATTGAGAATGTTTTTTGACAAAACTTTCCAAGGTACACGTGTAAGGGACCTTGAATGATCTTGAAACCTGTCTACAGAACGATAAAAGATAGGGTCTGGCCTGAAACACATGACTGCGGTCATTCTACACTATTCAGCAATTGGAAGTCTGTAGCTGAATACTGCAGAATTACTTCAATTATGCGTTTTTGACTAGCCCTATACTAATCGTTTGCACTAAATGCTCTGATAATGTCAGCAAGACCACCAGACCTTCAAAGAGGTACTCAAGCTGGAAAAGGGAGTTCTGAATAAATGAGTTGGTCTGGTGGTCTCTTTTGTAGGAGCACATCCTTTGACTCTCTAGCTAGGGTGTTGGATAAACGAGATCTAAGCAGAACTTTTTATAACTTTATGCGCTCTTGCTGAGTCGATCAATCATTCTGAGGCGTCTCGGGAATGTACTATAGCAAAACGATGTTTATAGAACGGAGTCATATATCCATTACTTTGGTGCTTAGCTTTACATTAACTCCTAACTCCACTGAACAAAAACAGCCATACCACTTCAAGGCGTTTGCACACCAATCGCCCTCGATTGATTCTGTTGCCACAAATCGGAAAAGGAGCTAACAGGGCATTTTCAGAACAGGTCTTTGGAAGCAAGGGCCACACTTCATTGAAACCACGACGTCGGTAGTCTAAGGAACAGAACACAGATCTCAGAGGGCCTGCAAATTAAGAGAGATTCAAAGAATGGTTTTCCTTTCCATTTTCTGAACTAGTTGCGGTATTTGGTACTGGCTCATTTTATAATAGACAAACCCACCATAAGCACTTAATAGAGGGTGAGAACAAATGGTCATCACGGCCGGAGACATACCAAAATTGCTGGTGATTTGGGAGAGATTATGGAAGCGGGAATGGAATCGATCGACGCTTGACTCTGACCTGTGGTCTCTAAACATAAAAAAGACACCGTTGGATGGATTTATATTGTACACAGATGGCAAGAAGCCCGTTGACAAAGCGTTTAGCTTGGGCACTCAAACTAATGTTTCTCAAGCAAAGGTATATTGTATATTGCTGTGCACCTACGAGAGCTTATAAAAATCGTATGCTAACAAACTGGTATTTATAATCCTTGGCAATCAAGCAGCAATACGACTAATGAAGTCTCATTGAATCAAATCTAGACTGAGACTACCATGAGCCTTTGGTGAGTTTTGTATTCTCTATTAAGTTATCCTTATTTGGAATCCAGGTCATCGAGTCTGACAGGGCAATGAAGTCGCGAAAGCTCTAACCCTGACAGAGCTCTAATAGTGTATTTATCAGTGAGGAGCCGGCTATTGAGTCTGGCCAAGAGAGCCTCCCTGGGACAATCACTCGTTTAATTAGTTCTCAGAACTCAGGCATAGACTAATCAAACCAAACGGACTTGTGACTATGGCGGAGGTGCCGAAAGAGTCTGGATCATTTCATTTCAATTCATGTTCAGTCAGTTCAATGATCTAGGAGATGTTTCGATCATATGGGAGTTTGTTGAGTCCCTTGGCATAAAACTTGTGAATTGAGATTTATACCTGGTCGATATTACTCTGATGAAACATACCGAACGGTGGCGGTACTTTGCTAGAGTGGACAATTCCAGACACTTTATTCCATTGCCTCGCATAGAGTGACCAGAAAATATTTGGGGCACAGTAGAAAGTATGACAAGACACCGCATGGATTGATAACTGTATGCTAAATTGCTATTTAGCAAGGATGGAAGGGCAGAAGACCTCAGTCGTAGGCTTTGGTTTCTCTTCAGGTTCCACATCACTCTTCTATTTACTTTTGAGTCCGATTTAAAGTAGAAGACTAATATTCTCTAAAACATTCGATACGGCAATCGAAATCATCACTTTCATGAAACCATCTTCATTTTTTTATTACCGCTTCATTTTTTTATTACCGGTAATAATTTCTTTTATTACCCGTACTGATTTTTTTATTACCAGTAATACTTTTTTTTATTACCGGTTATAATTTTTTTATTCCTACTTTTAACTATTGCTATCCTATTATTCGATTTAGAAGTAGTCAGTACGTGAATCGTTATGCTATTTTCTTTAGCAGCTGTAATAGGCCATCGCATAGCCATAGTCCATGCTCAGTATCAATTATAAATTCAATTTCAACAACAATGTTGGTTTTAAAACAAAACTTCTTATCCTTAGTCATAAATCATAAACATTAAATTAAAAGACATAACTCACCTCAAAGCTAACAATTCCGCTGTGATCCTGATCCAAAGTATTAAAAACGTAATGTGCGTAAAGACCTGGATTTGCTGTTGTCCAAAGCCAGTTAGGAAGTAAAAAAAGAGAAAGAAAAACTCAGTTACAATTCTGGCAGCAAAACTTTTTATGTGTTTTTTTTCGTGGTGAATTATAATTTTTTGGTTTTTTTTGAATAATTTTTTGATACGTTTATCAATCTAATAAAAAAACATAACGTGCAACACTCATTTACACTAATTTACATGCAAAGTGTTACATGGAATCACACACCATAAAAAATGTCGTATTTATTACATATAGATTGTACACCAATGCAGGCCAGGACTCTCATTCATGTGATTTAAAAGCGGTTCATTTGTTTATATTAACGGAAAATTGTTTTTTAAAATGAAATAAACTTTGACCTCGTTCTAAAGCGCCCTTCTACTAAAGAAGAATAATGTCTGCGGACTTCAATAAATTATTTAAAGGCATCTCTTCCACCCTCTAAAAAGGAATTTCTCTCCTCTCCAAAGCCACACCATATACCCTCCTGTCCGTGAATAAGAATTTGCATAAAACTAGAAGGGCGTTTGAGGGCTGTGGCCGTGTATTGGGGTTAGGAGGAGATACTTTCCATATTGTGGAAGAGAGTCAAGTGCGATCAAATTGAATTTACGACACTGTGGAAAACTTCACAGTTCTCAGATTTTATTGGAGAGATTGCCCATGCCCTTACCAACCAACAAAAAAAAAAAAAAATTCGATACGAAACGAGTGGCATTTCTCATCTGCATACGGTTAAGCCTTGGCGGGCTTTGCGGATACCGCTCGAAAATTGGGAAAAAATTTATTTTAATACCCTTCAAAATTCAATGCTTACCAGCAGTCAAAAGTTGTTGTCGGAAGGACTTTGTTATGGAAACCAGTTGGGAATCTTTTTGGAGTGGGGGTTTTATATAAAATCTGCTGAATTTATCAGAGGCATTCGATTCTGTTTCCATGGCAATTTGTTTTTCTTTTTTAAATGTTGTTTTGATGATTGATTTTTAACAATGGGATTGATGAGATTATGGGGTTTTTGGTGTAGGAGGAATTGTTGTAAAGTACAGAGCACTATAGACTAAAGTGGACGGAGCCTGTTTTTCGTTTATTTTAATATTATTATCTTGCAGCTGAATATAAAAAATTGGTACTAAGTAAGTTGAGGAAGGACTTAAATCTGGTGTGGATTTATGTTATAGGGCGCTGAATTAACATAGAAACGCATAGGGACTTTGAAACGTCTTATAAGCTTTCCTCAGTGAGTTTTATGAAAATCCGACTTCCATCCGATCTTTGTTTCCTTATTCTTTCAAACCATCGAGTGATAATCTCACACATCTATAACATCTATCGAGATTTCTCAAAATTTAGCGAGACAAATGTAAGATTTCTAAGTAAGATAATGGTAATAAAAGGGTAATAAAATGGTAATAAAAAAATCACTTGACAGTGAAATTATGGGATTAAGTTAGTGACGATGCATGACGGTGTGGATGAGTCAGTCGTTTCTGCTTACGTTAACACTAGAGGGATATTGCAGAAACAGATTATGAAGCCATATACAGCGCGATTTTGCTCTAACAGGAACATGTTTTCAAGTGGCGTTTCTATCAACAAACAAAAGCGGGCTCTTGTGTCGAATAGGTCGTCATTAATTACGCTTTTTTACGAAATCCTATCAATTGAATAACAAATCCAGACTGGCTGGGGAAAGTGTAGTTTAAGTGTAATTTACAGACCTTGGAATCTTTCTAGTTTTTGCAATAATCTTTCAAAATTTCTTATAAGGGTAGTAAAAGAGTAATAAAAGGGTAATAAAAGAGTAATAAAAAATAAGGAAACAAAAGGAGTACATGAAAGGGTTCAAAACAGGGTAGAAAAGGGAATGCATAGAGGGTACTAAAAGTGTTTCCAAACGTGTGGAGACTGGCTGATTTATTCATTAAATAATTTAAAGTCGTTCGAACCCTTTTACATTTTGCAATATGATTTTAAAATAATGCAAAGTTTCTTATAGACTAGATATACTAAATGGGTAATAGAAGGAAAAAGGTAATAAAATGGTAATGATAAAAGGTAATTAAAGGGCAATAAAAAAATTAGAAAATTTACTTGACCGTTATGCCGTTTAACGACAGAAAATAAATTTTCATCTCCATATTATTATTTTGCTAACTTTGTGACTGATCGTTCCGCGGTTTTATACAACATAATTTTTTAAGGAATCTACTTATCGCCTTGTGGAAGTGCTGCCACTTTTCTGCTCTGAAATTCAGGATTGCACATCCTTCTTAGGTCATTTTACAGCACATAAATATAAGATTTGATCTTTTTTACAAAAACGATATTAAAAACTATGATATCGTAAAATTCAGCACAATAAAAACGAAATTTCAATGTAAGCTAATAAGTGCTGAATAAATTTTATCATGAAAAACAGTAGGAAATAGCTCATTTGTTCTTTCTAAATTTTATTTTAATTCAATCTTTCATAACTTTTGGAAGCTGAATACCATGAATCGATCTAAGAAATTATATATAGTATTTAAAACTATATTTTTCTTAATTTCCAATTCCCTTCTGTAAGCTGAATATGACAATCCATGATTGTATTCAAAAAAGACAACATTCTTAATATGACAAGACGCTCGTTTTAATATAGCCCTTCGCTTCTATTTCTATTCTAGATTGTTCACAGTAAATAACACCCAACATTCAAAATCTTATCATAGGTAATTTTATAGCATATAAATGCAAGATTTAATCTCTTTAGAAGAAAAATATCATCAAGGTTGTGATATTATCCAAATTCAGCAACACAAAACCGCAATTTAGAGGTAAGCTGACGGCTGCTGAGTAAATTTTATTTTGTCAAACCATAGAAAAAGGCCGATTTGATATTTCTAAATATTATTATAATTCAATATTCTATCATTTTTGATAGCTGAATACCACGTAAGCTTCTTAAACATTATATAATATCTGAAAGGACATTTCCCTCAATTTTAAACTTATATCTGTAAGCTGAATATGACAATTCATGATAGTTACTATCCTTAGAAGCCAATAGCAAAACAAAGCTTTAGTTCAAGTGTAAGGAAAAGGCTGCTGAATAAATTTTAGTATGATAAGCTGTAGAAAAAAATTTCTAAACTAAATCATAATTCAATCTTCTATAACTTTTAGTAGCTGACCTTACGAAAGATTATATAATTTCGGAATAGACAATTTCTCTCAATTTTCACCTCTTTTATATTAGCTGAATATGACAAATCGCTACTCTATTCCAAAATAGAAGCTTTCCTTAAAAGTTAACAAGCTTGCTTTAATCGATCTTCGTATCCACTCAAGTTCTAATACTTTTTGGAAGAATTAAATGATAAAAATGTGATTTCGCATGTGAGTTCAGCGTAATGAAACCTTAGTTTTGATGTAAGCAAAAGGTGCTGAATAAATTTTAATGTGAAAACCACTAGAAAGGTTCTGGATCGAGAAGTCTGAGCTTGTTTTATAGTACTTAATTGTAAGAAGAATTCCTTTTATATGAATGAAATGTCAAAAATTTGATTTTTTCAAATTCAGGAAAATGAAGCTCTAATTTTTATGTAAGCAATAGGTGCTGAATAAATTTTATTATGAAAAAATCTAGAAAAAACCTCAATTGTTTTTTCTATATCTAATTATAATTCAATTATTCATAACTTTTGTTAGCTGAATACCTTTAAAGGCTATATAATATCTAAAAATACATTTTTCCTAAATTTTCAACTTAGCTGAATATGTCAAATCATGATTCTATTACAAAATATCCTTAAATAGAAACTTAGCCACATTAATTTCCATCACAAACACTACAAATATGACCAACAGCTGCCATAAACCTAGACAACAATGACACAATATCGATTATTACTGGACTATATTTATGTCATCATGGCAGCTGAACGTACAGAGATGTCCATCGGGAAATCAAATGCCATATTCTATCAGCAACATTGAAATTCTCTCCCCGCCAGGAACAAAAATTTTATATCATCATTGTCCTCTGAATGCGACTACGATTGTCAGAATTAGCCTCCACCTAGACCTCGGGAATATTTTAACATTAAATCTCTAGGCAACTAGGTCTGACGCAATAACGTCAGGAGAGGCAAACAAAAAATAACTTAGTAAAGCAGCAACAATATAATAGCAGCAACAACAACAACAAAACAGATGGTTGTTTTTACGGGCTGATTTTATCGGTATACCCACTAGAATAAGTTTTGTCGTGTCTAGAAATATACCACCCAAATGGGAATTTTCCAGATGGATATAACCTGACAGGAACTCAGGCAGGGTGAGCTCACCTATTTCCACTTTGGACAATTATCTACCATCTGATATCGACGATACTGGAATATCCTTGTTACTAGCACCTACGCCAAGGACATAGTCATGCGGGGGTAGTCCTATCCCCGCTGCTCCTAAAATCATTGAATTTTCAGCCGCTAGGGCTGAAACAACTTCAACAGAGAAAAAAAAACATACCGATATAGCGCTCGACATCGACTAACACAGAGATAAGATTAAAGGGCACCAAAATCCACGAAGGATAAGAATAGCTGGGGGAATACTAATTATTGATGGCCACTCTCACTCACTCTAACAGAGACAGAGATTACTTAAATTTCGATAAAACTTTTAAAGGTCCCCTCAATTAAATTGTGTACGCGTACCTGAAATCAAAAAGGACTCGGCTTTTATAGTATTTTTCAGGGTGTTTATCTCGTCCTTAATTGCTTTCAATTTTCATTATTGAAGATTTCTATGGAAATAAAATTTGCATTAAGCACAAAAAGTTTGCTCCCCTAATATCACTCGGGAGTGTCGCTTAATGGGAATTCTTAGGTGACACAAGGGAGAAAGGATATATATTACTTCCTTTTTTTGACTGGGTGGGGGGGAAAATCGACTTTTAAGAAGTTTAGAAAACTTTTACTAGAAGCCAGTAGCGAAAAATTTTGCAATAATTACTGGAGATATTAGGAAAGTTTTGCTCCAAAGTAGAAAACAATGGCTGTGAAGAAAAAAAGGGACCAATACTAGATAAAGTTTAATGTGAACTCAGTCATCAAAATTCACTTATAATAAAAAAAGTGGGAGCTGCATCTGTTGAAATAACAACATATTTTGGAAATAGTCTTTATCGCGGTTACCACATACACCTCTCCCTAGCGTAGCGTTAGCATATTCTGAGCCACATACGAAAGCTGGATTTAGCCTATCGTGCCGTTTAGTTTGAGGACGAAGTGTTCTTATAAGTCTTTATGTTATTTTGTATGGGTCTTCATTAGGAGCTTACAAAGGTTTCTGAATGCTGTTGACTTATATGACTTTGAAATCGGCGTCATGCAGTGCTTTTAGCATATAAACATCCTTTTGGACTGGTTGTCGAAGATGTGTTGCCTTTAGGTTGTGCATATGCAAACGAAGACGAGTGAGAGATTCTGAGTTTCCTTTGGGATTTTCATCAGTCCGGGGATGGAATTGGAGTTTTTGGAGTATCAGATTCATTCAAGGGGCATTTTCATAAACGCAGAACGCAGCGATCATTCTGCAGTATTCAGCAATTGGAAGTCTGCAGCCGAATAGTGCAGAACGATCGCAGTTCTGAATTTATGAAAATGCCCAATCTCTACAGATGAACATTAGTAGGTAATGGGACACTTGAACTAGGGAACCAGTGGGCGGGGCTGGATGTACCAGTGGGCGTAGTAACGACTGACATACAATTAATAGGTGCTAAAGAGGTGCTAACGGCATGAAAGTCGATCTTGAGTTTGGCAAATCCATTAAGAGTTTTGATTCGAATTGCATACCTTAATTAGATGTGATTTCAAGGAAACATGAAACGAATTATGTAAGAATCCTTTTGCCACTGTTGAAGCCAAGATGTCCGAAATTGAGTATGCTAACTAGTCAATCGATCTACTATCCTTAAAACATAATTCGCGATATTGTGCTAGAGGTGCCACTATGACCAAATGTATATGGTCGAATCTACCCAGGCATGATCAAAATCACTCACTGCAGTCTTTATTGATCGATAGCCAGAAATACTACGTGCTGCTTCTTTGCCATGGCGCGTGTTGTAGAACGAATACCTGAGTAATGTTCAGAGTTGAACGCTTGCCTGCGTAAGGAAGTGGGTAGACAAGGCGTAGGGATGCTTCTTGAAGAAGTGTTAGGTTAGATTAGGTTTGGCTGAGCTGCTGAGCTGTTTAGCTTATACACTTAGGCCAAAATGATAGGCTCATTGACATAGTGATCCCAGTTTAAACCTGATGTTAAAGTGTCGTTTCTCCGCTCGAGGAAATAATGAATCTTCTTAGTTGCAGGATCTCAATCCCCGAGATTTCTACAAGCGTGCTTAGGAAGGGTTCATCAAATGTCTTTAGTCTATTTGAGAAGATTTAGACGGTCCGGGTCCTATCGATTTGCTAGTTGATTTGCAGAGCAGCTTCATGTATGGCTAAAACCTTCGCTTGGTATACACTGTAGTGATCAGCTTGCCGTCAGGAGATTTCCGGGGAAAGACTCTTCCTCCTACTCGACCTTCAAGCTTAGAGAAACAAAAGAAGTTTATGGCATCCTGAATGCTGTGTGGTCTATCTTTCAATTCACGACGGGAAGGGATGCGGACTAAATAGTTCTTCGTGAAGGTAACCTCGGATATGAAGAGGTCGGTTTTTGTGGAGATGATAACAGAGTTCGGCACCTTCGTGTGCTTTCCCCTTATTCCGGTTCAAAATTCAGATTATTTTATTCTAAAGGCTGCGCTTTCCCTTGTCCGCCGCACTGGCCTAAATTTCTAGACGCGTCATAGGGCTAGGATAAAGAGGGGCGGAGTCGAACTGGGGAGCTTCTTGGAGCAGATCCGAGCCCCGGGGATTATCCCAATTTGGAAGAAGGCATGCGTCTTTATGATCCAGAATATGTTAGAAGCGAGTCTGTATTGGAATGAAAAGGCAAGTTGAACGGATCTGTTTAGGGCCAGTGGAACCACGGACTTATCCTAAACTTGAAGAGGTGGGTTACAAGGGAGTTGGGTACTGACAGCGAGGTAGACCAAACTTCTGATGAAAGGATAGCGTAGATAAGGATGACCAGATCTTTGGGATGCTATGCTGGATGATGAATTTGCCTGAGAATCGGTGTTACCCAGGGGAAGGAATAGGTAGAAGAGGGGATTTGGTCTTAGCGGGGATTATGGCCCCAGAAGTAATTAACTAAATACAATCAAAATACACACTCTCAGTTTTCAGTTATTATTATCCATTCATCACTTAATAAACCACAATACTCCAAAATAAAATAACTACGTTCACTCTTAAATACAAATTCGTATGTACAGATTTATACATACATATGTATGAGATGAAACGAGATAGTAGCGGTAGCAGAGTAGTAGTAACGTGTTTTTCATCAGAAATTAGTTATAAACAAAAATTTAAATTTAAACTAAAAATATATTGAGAAATGACCAAAGTGACCAAATTTTATCTAACCAAAAATAAGTGTGATTTTTATTATTTTTGCTTATTTTTATATTTTTTGCTTATTTTATTTAAAAAAGCCAAAATGTGTGTATTTAACAATATTACTAATTTCAAAAATCTACGCAATTTGCAACATAAAATAAAAACATTTAACAAAAATACGATACAATTTTTAATAACAATTTCTATGCGCCAGCCACATTTATTTACACGACGTGCGCGTATGCATGTGTGTGTGTGTGAAGAGAGTAAAAAATAAATATAGTGAATAAAGGTTTTTTTTTTAATTTTTGTTTGGATATTTTTTAAAGTTTTAATTTAATTCCGTTTTATTACAAAACTTACCTTTTGTTATTGGTTTTGGAGTTTTTTTTTTATTTTTGTATATAGGAAGGATATAAAAGTTTAGGTTTTAAGGATTGTTGCCAATTTTAAAGTAAAAATTATAAATTGTATGTTGATGTTAGAAAATATTTAAAGATATTTTTATGAAAAAAAAAAAAAAAAAAAATTAAAATAGAGATTTTTTTGTTAAGTAAACATTAGGTTTTTAATCGGTAAGATTGGTAAAAAATTTAAATCTGTAAGAGAGAGAGAGTCCGCAAATATATTTATTTAAGTACGAAAAATCATTGAATAAAAATGTTAAAAATACAAGATTACAATATTTCCCAATCATTGACTTTCAACAATAAAGCTCCAAAATGTATTTTCAATTTCGCAAAATTTCGAAATGATTATTGTTCGTCGGTTTTAAACAAATGAACATATTATTATTAATGATAACCCTCAATAAATTTTGTTATTCATAAATTATTTTTAGCACGATTAATTATAGAGACATTAAACATTAAATTTCAACATTTAAAATCTAATTCCCATTTGAAATTTTTTTTTACTAACATACTCAATTGACTGAATTGATTTTTGTGGTAATTGCCAATTAAAGATAAATTGCCAATTAGCTCCAATTTTACTACATATTATATAGACACGATTTTTCACTGATCGATTTCTATAACGTTTTGTTCAATCGCTTATTTTCCAAATTGTATAATTTATTACAATTGTATTTAACTCAAACTCTTCGCATTATTCGGAAAATAAATTGCCAATTTAACAGGAAATTAATTTGTAATTAATATTTATTGGGAGATGATGTTGGTCGTATCTGTGAATGTGGCAATAAGAATTGTGATGATTATTTTTTATATTAAAAATAGAGATGTTTTACAATTGTAAATTTATTTTATTATTTTATGATGGCCCGTGACCTTATGTAGTTTTTCACGCCATCAATTTGAATGCAGCTTTAATTCATTCTGCTAAAGGCTCTAGAATAAAGTCATTTCATCGTTTTGAGATATTGTAAAATAAGGTCAACCAAAAAAAAAAATTTCAGTTCTTTGATTTCAAAAGACACATTGGTATAGTACTTCTTTGTCAGGCATGAAGTACGAAAAAATTTATATTTCAAACGAAAACTTTTTCGTACCGGATCCGGAAAAAAAGATTAGGTGTCCTGCCTGTCCAATATTATAAAAACATGTCAAATTAGCAAAGTAACTTGGATCTTTCTAAGTCAACTATAGATTCCCAACAGAATTATATAGGATTTTCCCAATAAACCCGCTTAGTACACGGAAGTAAATCGATTACATTGAGCGAGTTTACAAGCTACTCGGCGGCGAGTTTAGAAGCCGGCCACTTAGCTAGTGCGATAATGACGATGACACACAAATCTTTCCACTCGCTCAGTAGCCACGTCTTGTTTGTTTTTTTCTTACTTAAACCTTTCTCCATACTCGCAGCTAGTTCATTAGCAACTCCGATGACACCCGGCTAGTTTACTAGCTAACAAGCCCACACGCCAGAGAGTAGCGAGTAAAGTAGTCCGGGTCAACTTTTTGGCACATAGTAGCTAGTGAACATGATGAGACTGGGATAGCTGATAAGGAGCTAGTGTATTCGCCGTCTAGAAGCTTGTAAACTCGCTCAATGTAATCGAGCCGTAACAAGCAGTCGATTTTTCATTTAAAAAGTTCGAAAAGAACCGAAAGAGCAAATAAGATCGATCGTGTCCTGATCAGTAGTCCTCATTAAGAGATCATGACATGATCGATCTTATTTGCTGTAGATCTTATATGTTTAATGGTGCAGAGGTGCATATTACGCTAGTGATCACTATCTCAATAAAATAATCAAGGAATATCAACTATTGGCTAACAGCCTGGCATAACAAGGGTCGACCTCTACTAGGATGCCTGGTAAAGATCGCATCGAGAAAACGGAGGATAACCCGCAATCGGGGAAAGCACCAAAGAAAGGACGTATAGGAAAATAGGAAAACTAACTTGGTGATTAAAGGTGGTTATCGCACGTGTTGACTAGAGATCTCTCGATCTCTATTAAATTACCAAATCCGCTAAACTCAAGGTCTTTATGATGAAGGAGATCCCGAGACGACCGAGAGCACGTTCCTGGATCCCTGCGGAACCTGCAGAGCCTCAGGCTATTATTGATATTATTCGGTTGAGAAACAGCTGCAGACGTCATCGGAAGTTACGAAACCGGTAAATAGGAGAACCCAATGTGCCTGGCATTGTGGGGGTGGCACTGGAATGGAAGTAGGTCCAAAAGAGCCCCTTGTCTTATCCGAAGAGTATATCAAAATCTGAGGGGTTCCTTCGACGGAGGAAGAACTGGGGGACTTTGCCCAACTTATTTCCGAGGGAGATGATGATATTACTCTCACACCGAAGAAGGACGAGACTGATATAACGGTGATCGAGATTGATCCCACTAATCGGAACCACGATGCGAAGAGTAACTCAGATTAATCTCCGTCACAGCAGGGCTGCGCTCGCCAGTCTATGCTTATCTCTTTCGAAGGCCGATTTAGATGTCATCCTGGTACAAAAGCCTTAGATTGTCCGGGGCCTTGTATACGGAATGAGGAATCCAAAATATCCCAGAAATGGGAAAGCTAAGCCCACAGCCTGTTTAATTGTTAATAATGACCTTAATGTTATTATGTTGTCTAAATGTAGCAATGCTGGCACAATGGCGGCCTGCTTGGACAGCAGAAAGGCGGCAAGGCTATATGGATTGGATCTGCCTACCTACCATATGAGGGTGATATAGACAGCTCCAGTCTCTTCCATACGGCAAAGAAGGGGTATTTGGACCGGAATTTATCCTGTTAACTCGGAAAGTCAGTGACCTAATTCTGGACTGGCTTGCAACCATCTATAGGAGTTTCGTCGCTTAAGCTACATTCCAAAATCCTGGAAGGTAGCGAAGGTAGCGTTTATTCCGATCTGCTACCGCAATCCAAGGACTTGAAACCTATATGTCTCACATCTGTTCTCCTCAAGATCCGCGAAAGTCATGGAGATTTATATTAAGCAAAGCATTGATAGGAAACTGCTTTCTCCCTCGCAGCATCCCTACACAAAAGGTAAATCGGTATACACTACTCTCCCCTCACTGGTAGCGGTCATTCCCTTGCATTCAAGAAGGTCACATGGACTGCTTTCTTAGATATTGAAGGTGCGTTCACCAATGTTGAATCTTCTGAGATTATGGGGGCACTCCAGCGTCTGGGTGTCGACGGGTGCTACAGGATCTTTATTGATCATGCTGAGGTGCTGGTCTAGGGCTTTCGGAAGAAAACATTTTCAGACGGGTTGGAAAAGCGCCCCGCAACATGGGGTCACATCCCCGCTTCTTTGGAATATCCCAGTCAAGGAGGAGCTTAGCTTTTCGCTGAGTTTGAGCTTTTCGCTAAACTTGAGCTTTACATTGAAGAAGAAGAAGAAGAAGTTCAAGTGAGATGTTCATATGTGAAAAGTCACAATAGAGCTTTCAAAAGCTTTAGAGATTTTTTTCAAAGCTTGAGTGAGCTTTTAGTAAGGAACAGCGGATGTTCCGAGGATTACAAATCTTTTCTTAAATGAAAATCAGAAGAGCTTGAAAAAACTATATTTAGTGAACATTAGATTAACCAAAAAGTCGAAAATTGTTCAGAAATACTATATATCAACTCCAGATTGCAGCTCCAGTGAATCCAGCATGGATTAGAGGGAGAGATGCATATGTAAAAATGAGCGAATTGGAATGGAAATATAAATCCACGCTACGATACGGTCGTATTACAAACAAATACCCTAAAACGAATTTGGAATAGATTTGAAATTGAAAATCTGAGTGATATTGAAGTGTGTTAAGAATATCTACGATTATGGATAAAGGTGTACCCCCAAATTTAAAATATTGGTAATCCTGATTGCTGTTTACAGCAAATAATGTTCATTAATGTAGCACGTCTATAAACTAGAATTGCTCCTACTCTATTAGCATATATTCATACCGTGTTAACTAGCGTGTAAAAGCTAAACTAGGATAATATCTCATATAACAAGGTTTCTTTCCTATATTTTAAAGCATTTTTAGATATAGCTGCAAACTATGATAATTACACAACAAGCCATATTCCAAAAAGCAATCATTTCATCAAATTAAAATCATTTGCGCGATTCCATCCTAAAAACCTAGTGTTTACTCAATAATGATGCATACATAATTAAAAAAAATTAAAATAAAATAAACACTTAAAATACACAGAAAAATAAAATAATAATAATAAAATAGAAAAAATAAAATAGTAAAAGCTTAAAACAGCCAAAAGGATTAGGGGATAAAAAAAAAGAAAGTATTCATCTCAACAAAGAAAGCTATATATACGATTAGTAAACCTTGTTAACAAAGATATTTTATACTGTACCGCACGAACCTCCCTGAGGAAAAAATTGGGAATATATCACTTTGAAGGTATCCTCCTTAACAACGCCAGTTGGACATTCAGCCTTGAAGCCGCGATAAATGCGCTTTATCTCTGCCTCAGAGAATCTAGTTGCTCGACATAGGGCACTTAGTGAATCCGGACGATATCTTGGTGGGTTCTCGAGCTCTTCCAATTCAGAATCTATAAAAAACGATAAAAAATAAAAATTAAATATTTTGCTAATAAATTTATTATAATGAAATAATATATCAAAGTGTGAAGCTCACGAAAGCCAAAAGCAGATTTTGGAGTGGGTATTCGGTCGGTTCCGCCTGTAAAAATTTATGACATAATAAAAATTCAAATATATGAAAGCAATATCCGAAATTTTGTTGGGGGAATCTTAATTATGAAAATTTTCCAAACATATTATGGATAACACGTCGCCTGTGTACTAATATAATATAAACGACAATTTTCGCTAACATACCCTCATTTTGAATTCATAGCTAAGATGAGGTGAAATTTCATTTTCGCCTTAAAGGAATGTTCTTCATTATCACATGACATTCTCAGGGCCATTATTAATACAATTTGACTTGTTCAACCCCTTGTTTTGTGCGACGAGGTAGAGCCGAGGTGGGGCGGAATTGGTGGCGGCGTGGGGAGGTTGTGTTAAGCGGCGGGGGGACAGCAGGTTGTTTGGGAAAGATCTTAAAATGCTATTATCAGAACACCCTTTAAAGTTGGTGGAATACGAGAGAATTACTTAGATGTTGTCTTAGTAACATCGAAAAGTAATAAGCAATGGCATGCCTCGTGTACGGGGAGAACGTACAATCGAAAACGAATTTAATATCGCGACATGTGTCATCTATTTTTCTTTTTTTAGAAAACAAAAACCTTGGAGGGTAGATTCGTGGATAAGGAAATGGAGTTAAGGGAAAATGTTGGAAGAATGTAATTTGATTGTTTATAACAAAAATACTAGACACAAGTCCCATCACACCTTAGGCCATTTATTTATTTTTCTTTTTTCTGTTAGTACTTAGGAAGAACATTCTTAATACACCAAAAAAGGAAAACGAAAACGAAGAAGAAGAAGAAAAAAACACACTGGAATTTCCTCAAATTGTGTGACACAAACAAGGGAATCCCAAAAGGACTCGGCTCGTTCGTTTGGTGGGTAGTTTCTTCCTTGAGGGTTGTGAAATGGCAGGACCCATGGAATGGTAGGAATCCGGCAAAAGAAAAGTTTAGACTTAAGATAAAGTAGAGAGAAAGAAGCGAGGTTTCCACTTAAACACTTCTCCCCAAAGCAGCAGGAGCAGCCTATTGGCCTGAGTAAATATTTGACCCTGTTTACGATAACCTCGCCGCCATCCACCTTCGCTCTCGTAGTCAAACTTTGGGATATATATATATATATATATATATATATATATATATATATATATATATATATATATATATATATACTAGACTCTTTAACATAGAAGAACAGGATTTAAGTTTCCCTATATATCCTTTTGAAGGAGCCTTAATACACCCACGGCAGAAATATACAAACACATGAACAGACGCACACACATACACAAACGCACATCCTAGCGAGGACCTAGCACCGCTATTTGTTTGCAGAAAATTATTCAAGCATTTTTTATGGAAATAAACTTTTAAGGAAACGAATTGATGACATCCCCGGCTTTTGTACAAAGATGTCCTGGCAGAAAAACTGGTTTCGCAGCGAAATTGATCACGTAGCAATTTTCTTAGAAATTTCATCTGCTTCTCCTCCTACCCCCCCCACCACCCATTCCAAAATCCTTAAAAGAAGTCTGTCGTGTCGTTTTTCAAATTTTGGCGTTTTTCGACGGTTTTTTTTATTTTATTTTTTTTTCTATAAAAACAACTCAAAAAAAAAAGTAAAGACGATGACGAAAAAATCCAGGCTGTTTGGCAAATTTCTATCTGAGATAGAAAACACGTACTTTTTCTACCCTTAACAACAAGTTGGGGTTGGAATTGAAATGATTATCATCAGCATATTTTCTCTGTGCACAGTGAGTGTGCTTACAGGTGGAAAGTCTATAAATGTAGTGTTCTGTCAGGTGTATGCAAAGATATCTTTTGAAGAAAGAAGAAAAATTACGGAAATATATATGAATAAAAAAATCGTTGTGATTTTGGAATAAAAAATAAAATATATGGGTAGTTAAGCTGAATGCGTTTAACAGAATTGCTTGGAAACAATTTCCATATCCTTTTATCTCTTACACTAGCAAAAAACCCGCGTGCGTTTCAACGCATTTCAATAAAATAGGATTATGTGTATACTAGTGTTGAATAGGACTCGACTCGAAAATAAGTTTTGTAAAAGGGGCCTCTTTTCTCTTTTGAGCCAGTACAGTGACATACTTCAAATGAGGCGAGGTGCTATTGTACTGCCAAAATGACAAAAACAAGCAAATGAAAGTTCTGGATCGTCAAAAATTTCATACAACTCGTTTTTGTATCTTCTTCGCCATATTCCATCCTATTATTGGGCCTATTATGCATCTGAGAACTTTTCTCTCAAAGCTGTTGACTCATTTCTCCGTGTCCTGGATGATAGTCCAAGTCTCGCTGCCACAACACAGTACAAAACTTCACTCCCTTTACAGGGCAAAATTTCACTCCCTCAAAAAATGTAAGAAATGTCTGTTTAGTACAAAATATTCCTCCCTCGAAAAATGTAAGAAATGTTTCTCCGGTTCGTATTTACAATCCCACCTCATCAATTGGAAATTTTACTACCCCAAAAGAAGTAAGAAATGTCTCTCCTCTCCAGTTTGTGTTTACAATCTCACCTCGCCGTAGTTCAAATTGGATATTTTACTGTCGCAACAAAGTAATCTCCAATACGCAATTTACAATCACACCTCGCTTTATTTTTCTCAATACACCCTCATATACCAGTGGGACATTATGTTTTGAACCGGGACATTTAAAAAAATTGTGGTCTCAGTACAATTTACCATAGTGTAAGGGATAAATGTACTGCCTCGTGTAAGTCCGGCTCAACTCTAGTGTGACTCGTCCGTGGTAGGCAAAAAGTATAATGAAAAAAGGACAAATCTGCAAAAACTGATTTTGAATACTTAAAAAAATTTAGAGTATGTTACAACTTTTTTAAGATTCGTTGATGAAAAATTGTGTACTCTACGTGCACAACAGACACTTAGCCAAACATATTCAGAATCGTCCGTATAGATTTTGTTATGCCGGTAGATTTGACGCCATGTGCCATGTCACTCATGGCGCCCTGCTACACTCCAAATTGTTTGGAGAAATTTGGCACCATCGTGCAGCCTAAAAATGCACAATTTGGTGCCCATAAAAAACTCTAATAAATATTTACTTTTTACCTATCTTATTTTATTAACACTGGATCTTTTGGTTAGCGCTCCACGCATTTTTAAATTTCGAAAGGTAGTTTGTTCGCATATACTGGCTGGAGTAATAAAAACTTTACATTCAAAATTATTTTTTTACTTTTTAGTTTATTTTAAAATAAAAGCCATATTGTTTTAGCTTTTTTTAAACCATATTTTTATTTTCTATTCTTAGTCTATTATATGTCTTCCGCCATTTTGTGGTGACCGCCATATTTGATTTAAAATGGCCTCACACTACTACACTCGTCATACATTTTCATTTGATACCCATACTGAGCACGTTGTAAAGAAAAAGGCAAACCGACGTTTTATGTTGGCCACCATTTTGTGTTTGCCGCCATTTTGAATTTTGAGTGACGCAACACAGCTAATGGTATTCTACTTGTCACACCATTTCATTTGATACCCATGTCGAGCGCGTTGTAAAGAAAAAGGGAACCACTCATCTTTTGTTGGTCTCCATTTTGCGTGTGCTGCCATTTTGAATGTGGAGTGACGCCAAACAACTAATAGTATTCCACTTGTCATACCCTTTCATTTGATACCCACATCGAGTGGCTTGTAAAAAAAGGTATTCCGCGATTATGTGTTGGCCGCCATTTTGAATTTGGAATGACACTGCACAGCTAATTGTATTCTATTCATCATAGTTTTTCATTTGATACCCATGTCAATCATCGGGAAGCACAATAATTGCGAAATTCGGCCGCCATCTTGATTTTTTTTTACAAAAATGTCATATTGAATTGTCACGCGAACTATGCATATGAGCAAAATTTTGGTTGATCAGTGACACGAAAGTGGGTCAAAATGAACCCCTAGATATCCACTTTCATTGGAATCAGAATAAAATTGGAAAAATTGGTCCCCCATATTGGCGGGGCCATTTTGAATTTTTAAGTTCTGATCATAAATACGTTATTTGCTACCCCAAAAAAAACCCAGATACCGATTTTCATTGAAATCGGAACACAATTTGCAAATTCATATTCAGGTGGCCATTTTGAACTTCGGTGAATTTTCGGCGGCCATATTGAATTTCGAAAATTGGGCTTCTAAGTGTCTCAAGGAAGACCGGCACGCCCCTTCAAGCAAAATTTCGAAGCTCTGCGATGACTGGTGCGCCCACTATAGCGCACACATGCATACATACTAGATACATACATAC
The DNA here is from genome assembly GCA_949987705.1 of Thereva unica. NCBI lineage: Eukaryota > Metazoa > Arthropoda > Insecta > Diptera > Therevidae > Thereva > Thereva unica. The sequence goes on from OX465284.1 coordinate 108,818,284, forward strand.
CTATATACATACATACAGAGACTTTCTTTTATTAATATTAGATATGCATAAAATTTAATATGCAGAATTTTTTTTTAATATTTAAAAAAAATAAAAAATTTACAATGATAGATTAAAAAATAAAATAAAAACAATTTTTCATTATTTTCATCTTGTACAACAAATTCTCCCACAATATCATCTTAAAGGATCAAAAACTCCTTAAAAATATAAAAAACAAATTTTCTAGGGAATGGAAGAAGTAATGTACTGGTACATGGATGCTTTTATTTTAATGAAAAACTTATACCTCTTCGCTCGTCATATATTTTATATGCAAGTGTGACGCTTGAATTTGTCATCTTCTTTTTTTGTGACATATACCTTTTTACATCTGGCATGAAATGAAGTGCAATCTTATTTATTATTAATGCTATGTGACATGTCTCATTTCATCAGAAAAAAAAAAGAAATGAAAATTTTCTTTGCCATTTTCATAGAAAAAATACAAATTGAATTATGTAAATGAGAAGCGTCGATTTTAATATTTCTTTTTTTTTCCTTTGTAAATAACAAGAAAGTGTCAAACAAACAGAATTAAAAAAATTTTGATGGGGGTTGAAAATGATTACAAAAACAAATCTGAAACATCTGGAATAAATATGAGACATTTTTATGAAAATTAAGAAATCATGTTTTTAGCTTATTTCGTTATTAAAAATTTAGCTCGGGTCTGTATTAATGGATTAAGAAGAGTTTCAAGGATCGAATCATTTTTGACATGAAACCTTCTCTTTTTTTTTATTTAACAAGATATTACCAAGTATCATTATTGCCACTTGGACTTACATACTACATATAAGTACTATACTGGCTTATGGAGCTTGCATCGGAAGCATTCCGAAAGCAAAGGTGTACCTAGCCAAAGTAGCGCCCATGGCAACACTAAAACGGTGCCCTTATAAAAATTATTTTCAGACAGTCGATGTTGACTCATGAAAGGTCTCACATACTATAGCAACATTTTCAATTTGTTGAAAGTCTCTCACATCTGACGCTTTTCTTTATCATCTCCAAAATAGTCCCTGAGCACTTTCAATCCTGAGCAGTATCGCTGAAGTGCAATCAACACACGGCTGTACAGTTTCACGGAAGCATTTAAAGCTGTAACAAAAGCATTTAAAATTTATACAAAAGCTTTTAAAGTTTCAACAAGAGCTTTTGAAGCTTAAAGCAAAGCTTATAAAGCTTAAACAAGAGCTTTTGAAGCTTAAGGGAAAGCTTTTAAAACTTAAGGAAAAGGTTTTAAAAGTTTAACAAAACCGCCCCTTTGCAGTTTTGAACGCCTCTTTGGATGGAAAGATCCTGTATTTAAAATTTCGCTGCGGAATTATCAGTATTTGCCGAGATAATGGGCTACAGATTCGATCCCCTGTGCGAAAGTCCACCCACCCCGAAAGCTCATCCAAGGCACATACCGAGAGATGTTCAAAGAAAATTCCATGCAATAGCGCTTCAGCCCAAATCGAGCCTTGACGTCCTCTAGGGCATTTCCCCAAGTTTGACGGTCCCTTGCATCCTGTCTCCACCTCTGCGTCAGCCGCCACAAAGTCTATCCATATCCTCCTCCCTCTGCCTACTATTATATTTCCCGAAATTTCTGCCAGAATGAGCCGTTCTGGGATACGATTGTCCTCCATCCTGATTACTTGGCCAGCTAGTCTTAATCTGTTGATTTTTGTAAACGTTGAGAGTTCGGGGTTGTCAAAAATTTCACGCAACTCGCTGTTGTAGAGGTCGCGCCAAAAGAGTTGATGCCGGAGCGCGCAGCTGGGGAAATAAAAGCTGCACACAAATATAAATTGCGCACATATTGATAGGAAATGCGCTTATGTATTTTCAAATTTCCCCTTCGAAATTTGTTGCGACTAGGCTAAGGGACGGGAAAGGCATGCGGGGATTCTACTGCGCATGCAAAACGCGACTTTTTCGGCATCAACTCTTTTGGCGCGACCCATATCTCCTTCGGTATAGAAAAATGATGAGAAAATTTCTCTAATACATATTGACCGCATACACAGCCAAGTCCACAACCGATGACGTCACTGGCGCAGTAGCTTCATAGCTATACTACTTGGTTACTTTTAGTTGACACTTTTGCTTTAAGAATGAACCATTTATGGGAGAATTCCATCAGAATACCAGTCTGAGGAGTACAAAGGCCACACTTGACAAAAATTGAACTGTGGAACGTGAATTTCATAAAAAAAAATTGTTTCAAACGAACTTTACGCCCCTTTGGAATGCCCATCGAGTTGGCATCGAATTTTTTGTATGACCAGTATTTTTTGCATAATACCATAACGTCCTGGACTACAAAAAGGAGCAGAAAGCAATTATTTGCAGTTACAGCATCTCAAATGATCACAGGAGCGCTGGCCTTTGTATACTGGATTGTTTTTGTTATGGTGAACGATGAGAACTCAAAGGCTGTTTTGGCGATTGTTCTATTTGGAGTGTCAATTTTGAACTGCAATTGCGGTATGGTGGGTTTATATTGGCGCCTGTCGCTTCCTGTCTCTGGGCAAATCCAAAAAAAAGATGGATCTCATAAACGATGAAATTGAAGACCCACAGCACAGATTTCCTACTAGTTTCCATTAGGCCACGTCGGCATTACAGACTTCGATCTGTTAATGGGATTCTACTCATTTAAAGAGACTAAATTTAGATTTTATCTGATGCCAAATTAAATCTGGGAACGCTTCATGAGCCTAGAGCCCTTTTAAGAAATATTCCAGAAGTTTAAATTTTAAGTGGACCTAAAAGCTTTCATAGCTAATATTATTTTCTCCATTCCAGAATTGTTTTTTTTTTTTTATGAAAAAACCAAGCTTAGGTGTAACCCTTTATACTACCAGTCCGTCATGTCGTTCAGTTCATGGTGCAATGTCTAGTAGTAAGCTTGGTTTGAAGGATAGAGGAGAATAGGAAAGGTAAATTAAGCTTTGAAGCTTTTTACTTATTTCTCTCTGTCTCTGTGAGATTTAAGCGATATTTTCTATTCCAAATAACAGTAGCTTAGGAGTTATAACGTTGGACTACGGTCGCGAAGGTTTCAGGTTTAATTCCCCGATAGTAGGTATTGGGTTACTTTGGTGTGGGAACAAATTAATCAAATGTGGTACAGGGCGTCTAGATTTGATTAGCAGTGTGTGTTATAAACTACTCTTATGTCATTTTAGTTTAATATACTTATGTCGTCGAAGTAGAAGTCTTAACTAGACTTAGAATACGGAATCGAATCATAAGCCTGCGCAGTGGCAGATGGGTGAATTGATTCGCAAGATACGGAGGCCGGCCAAAACTCAGTTAGTAATTTTAAACAAAACTATGAATGTAACAAATTAACCAAAATAACTTAATGTTTGCGTTTCTAAAGCACACAACTATATTTAATACATATCCTCAAATTGAGTACTAATACTTGAAGATGGAGCAATGTCGTGATTACAATCAAAAGAAAAGTAAGAAATGTCACGACAACCCAAGTCAAGTAAAGCTATAAATTGAATATACATACATATACAAGCACGTAATCATTAATTGCAAGATAAGACTTTTACTTTACTAATTAATTTGCACCCCTCTATAAACATTGCCACAGCACCATGTGTCGGGGGGTCTAAAAACAGCCCAATAACATGGCAAGGATCTCCTCTTCTACACATTACATAAAACTGAAAATAATTACAGAAAACATATGGCATTAATGAAATGAACTTCAGCTGATGTAATGAATATCCTTTTAACATCAAAATGTCCTTATTTTGCATCCCACACTATAGGAACCAGCACAAGCTGAAAACAGATACACATATATACAAGCACACATACTCCTACATTACTGTTTTTGATTTCAGTGTATCTTGTCTTGTCCCTGGAATTTTGTGTTGAAAATAGATATAATGAAAACCTTCATTATATCCTTTTTGCATTCAGACATGTCCTTGAGCCTTTGTCTGAAAATGTAATTACCAACTGGCATCTTATTTTAGAGCTTTTTGGTTGTGCGACCGACGACGACGATCCTTTACTTCTTCACTTTTAAATACAACACACAGATAGAGAGAGAGAGGTTATTGTACATTTTTAGTAATACTTAATATCAAACAGGATTAATATCAGTCTTAAACGAAAGGACTTAATTTGAATCCTGCTGGGATGTGCTGAAAGGGAATTTCTCATTTTTTTTTTCAAAAAAAAAAAGAAGGAAAACAGGACGACAAAATAATAATAATAATAGAAAGAAACTTTTTGTTGTTATATATATTTTCTTATTTTCTGGGTCCTTTTTTGCCAGGATTTATAGGACTTAAGACCTCTAAGACGTTTCCTTTTTAAAAAATATCCTGCGGAAAATAAGCAGAGAATAAAAGGAGAAAATCTTTATTAAATTTTTGCCATGAGTCATGTCTATTATAGTAGAAAGTATTTCCTTTTCGGTGCGGTGTTTTTGTTGTTGTCATTTTTGAGAGATTATCTGCTATTTTGAGGGTCGTGCTTACTTTGCGCTTTGATGAAAATTTGATTTAGAACGGATTTTTTTGCCCCGTAAAGTAAGGGATTAATATCTTTACACGACAAATGGAACTTCGGCTGGGATTATTTAGTAATTGAATATGTTAAACAAATTACAATATTTTGTGCTTGTTGAAAGGACCCAATCAGTTTTGCAAGGGGTCTATATTAAAAATTGCTTTCTTGACTTGACATTTTTTTACGGTCCTGTCACAAAGTCGTCAGTCCCATATGAGTGATTTCTTTTTGTAGATTGATTGTTTTTAATTTTGCTGAAAATATTAGGATGTGAAAAGTTTTTCTCCTCTTTTCCCCCATATATTAAGTCCCCGGGTAAAAGCAAAGTTGTATGTGAATTTAAACTTTCAAAAAAAAGTTTAAGCCACTTATCAAGTCATGCTTGGAAGAGTTTTTGAGTGTTCTGATGTCAACCCATTTATATATTAAGAAATTGATTAAAAAAGTCTACCCAGGGATGACTTACAACTTTCTGTAGTTGCCCTCGCAGCAAAATAAAAATACTTAATAGAAAATATTATCCTACTAGGTATTGCGGCACTTGGGCGTGGGTAAATAAAGCCAGTTGACCGGTGTGCGAACAGAGTCAAATCGTTTTGGTTAAAAGGAGATCGTATTACTTGCTTACTCCTCTTTAATCAATCATGACATGTATGGTCGAAACAGTCCGTCTTCAGTGGATTTTGTTTTGCGCAACAGTTATCAGCTTCGTCCAAGGTGTGGCCAATCTAATTCCATTTCCTTCGAAAAGGAACAGGTGTTAGAAGCTATTTCCTGAATTGGCTGAAGCGCATCTGCTATGAGACTTGAGTCGGCTTTCCACAATTTTGACGGGATGAAATCTTTTCCAGATGCCATTGGCATGAATTGCGGTTATTATTTCTGTCTTGGATGAGGCACGAGTGGTGATTCTTATTGGCTGTGCATTGTTTTTTTCAGGTTCCTGTGAAAAAGAATCATTCCGCGAAGAAGTAATCTCTCAATATTTGGAGCTGATTCTCATAGCTATACAGCAGCCTTCCATCCACACTCGGCATGCTTTTTAATAGAGTCCTTTCACAAGAGCTGTTTAGTAATTTGGTACAGTATCTTACTGTTGCCTGGGTTTGCGGCGTTTTCCGATTTTTCTACGACGAACACTTCTCTTTACCTCCCGGTGCAATTCAAGTTGACCACGTTTGTCCTAGTCGCTTGCGGAGTTCACATTATTTTTTAGAGCCCTCCTGCGTTCTATTTTTTGCTAGTTTGTAGATCGTTTTTGTATGAAGTAAATCGTTTTGGTTTTAAGTAGATCGTTATCGTCTAAAGTAAATCGTTTTGGTCTAAAGTGAACTGTTTTGGTCTAACGTAGATCGTTTTGGCCTAATGTAAATTGTTTGGTCTAAAGTAAATTGTTTGGTCTAAAGAAAATAGTTTTGGTCTAAAGTAAAACGTTTTAGACTAAAGTAAACCCCTTTGGTCTAAACCAAACAGTTTTGGCCTAAAGTACATTGTCAAGTCTAAAGTAAATTGGTTGGCCTAAAGTAAATTGTTTTGGTCTAAAGAAAATCGTTTAGTCTTAAGTAAACAGTTTTGGTCTAAAGTAGATCGTTTTGGTCTAAAGTAAATCGTTTGGTCTAAAGTACCTAAACAGTTTTGGTCTAAAGTAAATTGTTTGGTCTAAAGTAAACAGTTTTGGCCTTAAGTAAATCGTTTTGGTCTAAAGTAAATTGTTTTTGGTCTAAAAAATGGTTTTAGTCGAAAATAGATTATTTTGGTCTAAAGTAATCTTTTTGGTCTAAAGTAAATCGTGTTTGGTCTAAATTAAATCGTTTTGGACTTTCGGACGATGATTAGAAGGGTTGTTAGCATCAGTTTTTATTCAGACTGAGCTGAACATCAGATACTTTCCAGTAACTATTGTTGAATGTTTATTTAGTAACGAAATAATGTAGTTCCTATTACTTTCGATGTTAATCGGGTTGTAGTTAAGCTTATCTAAAGGTGGTGCTATTAAAAATAAAATACATTAACAAGGTTACGAAAAAACCCAACAACCGCACCCCGATTTTAATGAGATAACAATTACACCAACAATTTAGTGACCTTAAGCTGCTTCTAAAGTGAGCTTCCGAGTACAATAAAGAAATAAACATGACCAGGAAACAACAACAACAGCAAAGAAACTACCCCTAGATAAAAATCTCAGGTTTCTTAGGAGATGAAAGAAAATACTTTCAATTTAAAGAGGAAAGAAAAGTGAAAAATCTTTTCCATTCCCTTTCTCCTCCTTCTCCATTCCTCCATTGTGGATCTGACACAAAGGCTCTTGAAATAAAGCTGAAAACGCTTAGAGCCTGAGAATCCTTGCTGACGACGACGACGACGGTTACCTAAATCACAACAAAGGAACGTCACTCATTGTGGCAATTCTCCTAGTTGGCACGTACTTCACACTTGGAAACATTTTCTAGCGCATCAGGATTATGACAGCAGAGAAGAAATGGGTGATGCCGCCGCCGTGCTGGATGGGGGTGGCGGCGATAAACGAACTTTTAAAACTCACCTTGTCCCTCTAGCACTTTCCCCCAGAACCCTTTTCACTTAAATATAAAACGAAACAAAAAACAATCCTTAAATTCGAAACTTTCCTAGACTGTTTCTGTTAATAAAGACACACTGACACTCTCAAGATGTGCCTTATACATATATGTGTGAAGAGCAGCGCAAAAATACCACATTGTATCGCATCCTTGTTTCGGGTTTATTTCTAGCTTATCCTTCCCAGCAAGGATGCGGGTCTCAAAAATATAGACGAACAAAATGTTTTCTGCAGTGAGTGAGTGAATGGCGGATGCTTGGCTGCAGGATAATTTCGCGAGATTAAAATGTCATTATTCCCCCACCCCCTCCAATGGCGCAATTCCACCATAAAGCGGCTTGTGTTTATGTGCTTCCTTAAAAGGACGAAGTGCTTATGTACATAAAATTTCTCGTTTTTTTATTTTACTTATTTTTGCTGCTTTTGTTCTGTTTTAATCGTAAACTGCTTACGGGCGCGCTTCCTTACTGAAATTACTGTCAGTCAAACTTATAACTTTAATGGCTGCGCTGTCAGAGTTTCCGTAATTGAATGACAAAATGTTTAAAGTTAATTTGAAGGGATTAGAAAGTTGCTCTGCCGGTTTATATGAGGGGTAGCAGTGGTGATGGGTCGAGAGAGGTCCTTATGAAGGAGTTCACTTTTGTTATTATGTTACTGGATAAAGTTCTGTTAATAAGGATATGTTTTGGAAGAGTTTTTGATTTTATTAGAGGAAGTTGTAATGGCATAAGGTAATTGGGGTTTATTTTTAGCGTAATTTTATGGTAAGTGTCCTCCGATCTTGGGCATTGTGTGTATTCAACCTAAGATGTAATAAAAGGAATCCGATCCGATGCCGAAACAGAAGTCGTGTTCACGGTCCCCCATCTAAGTACTAACAGCACAAAATACTACTTGACTTTAGTGATCGAGCGAGACAGCTGATCCATTCTGCGGATTCGATTAGCGAAGTCTGTGTTCTGTCCTCTTAGTATTGGGTAGGAGTCCTTGGAATCAAATCACATGTTGGCGTTGTTAGTTATTTTACTCTTCTCTCTTACCGAGCCATTGCCATTGACAATAAAGACGACGATAGTACAAAGGGAGGCTACCTCTGAGCGATAATCTTCACAAACACTAACTATGAAGTTAAGGAAACTTTGCAGTGCCCCGACCTGGAGATCTCTTTTAAATGGATCAGAACATAATTGCCGGGGTGTGCGCTGCCTGTCCTTGGCTACAGCCGGGAATTTGCGCAGAAAGTAAAGGAATGTTTTGCTCTAACAGACGTTGTGTGGGATACTCAGCTGGACAGAATGGTTTACTATGGATCACTTATGAGTTTGGTCGATTGCTCTAAATCTCTTCGGGGTTTGATTATGAGGGGTCTATATTTTTCGTTGTCGTAAGTAAGCCAAATCGACCTATAGATAAAGTAAGTCTTTAGTACGGTCTATTTTTGGCTGACTAAAAGCAAGTGGTAGTCGAAAATAGCGTTTTTATCCCCGCTTATTGAGTTGCTACTATCTCAATCTCTGACCCGCGAGAAGAAGGTGGACTGCTTGACTGTGTGGTCGAAATTTTTCGTTGCTAACGCTGTTGTTATGTTTGGAAAGCCTGACGAGAAGCGCATCACCATCAAACCAAGAACTCTTATAAAATTTTGTATACACTATGCGAATTGAAATGATACATCTTGGTAAAGATTCGAGGATAACTGACCAACAGGCCTTTTTAATATGATCTATGGAGGATGTGCGGGGTCTGACACTGGAGGCCACTTATTACCGCAATTGCTCAAAAAGTTTTACACACGCAAGCCTAATATTTAGTTTGGGCTGTTGATTAGTCCTTACTTAGGCCAAGGTCAAGGTCAGATTTGGTTCCCACGCCCAATCGTCCTAACACCTACTCCGGCAAAGTCAGAGATTTACTACCATAGGGGTTAGCAGCGTTCGTCGGAGTGTTATACCTAGTGAATTCTGCTAACTAACCGGCATCCAGCCCGTGTTTAACCCGCAAATACAGATAAGTCTAAAATTAAAGGAGACCATTCTAGGCAAACAGAAACTTTCCTTTGGTTTTCCAAGCAGAATATAAAGCATAGAGAACTGTGTCCATGAACGTCTGAGGCGAAAGACAAACAAAAAAAAAACAAACTGACAACGCTACTATTTTTTAGTCAGGCGTACCGTGCTTGTCGTTTTGACAATGCGCGTGCATGTTGCAGGCTAAGAACGGACGAAACTTATTTTAACTTGGGTGTAGAGCCAATCCGAATAGCAGACCTCTCGGATGATAGTCGGACGCCTTTTCTCCGATGCCACCAAGGCTAGAAAGTGAAATATTATAAAGAAATGCATCGCCCTAGCATCCTTACTAACATTGTTCTAAAGAGGGGCGCACCAGGAGATAACGGGTCTGATGGAAATGATTAGATTGATGAGTAGTACCCCGGTAATTTGACAAAAGCCTTTCTGTGTGACAACCAGTGGTGGTCACCTTTCGAATATGAAGTGGAAAGTGCTGAACTGTTTTTTTGTCTCACTAAAGGACCCAAGAAATCAATTACTCATGCTCAAGCATAAGGTAAGAAACGTCTCGAATTTACTAAACTCGAACTCAGAACATTGACAGACTTTCTTATATGACATGTTCCTGTAAAATATAATCTTAAAATCATCGATAAAATTTATATAGACATATTGAGATACAATCACGTGTAAACAGACACCTCAGAGAAATCTTTTGTAATTTGGATGTATTCAAGACACATAAATTTCCCCACAGAGTGAAAGAAGAATTAACTACGAAAGAGTGTGAAACACTAATCGAAGAGCCCCGAAATTTCCCTGTCGGTTTGTCATGACGTCGACCACATCATAAGACAATATCTAGAAGTAAGGCTAGTTAGAAGGATAGAAAAGAATAGGTTTGGTTAGGGATGGTTTGGGTCTGTTGCAGCAGATGACGATGATCCTACCTTGGAAGATGTTTTAGCATTTTTCAATTAACATTTTTTTAAGCAAATAAAGTTCCACTCAACTTCCTCAGCTTTATCGACCATTTTCTTTAACTGAAAAAAACTCTCTCTCTACTCGAATTCCACAAAAAGAGCAAAAGAACAGACCTATGCTGAAAATTTAATTCTCATTTTCACTAATTAGTAATTTCCCAGCGAAGTGAAATCATGAGGCTTAAAAAACTTAATCCAAAGCGAAAATGGACTCTCAACACGGCTAATAAATTCCGGTTTACGTTTAAGCCACGGAACAAAAGGAAAATTAGGAAAAATTTGTTATTCCGACAGCGGTGAAAGTGGAGAAAACTTTCACATTTCCACCACCATTCGCCGGCTGTCGTCAAAGTCTCGGTGTCAGCATCTCTCCATAGCCCCTTGGTTGTCGTTGTCGTCGTCATTCCTTCTTAATCCATTTTTTTTTTTTTTGGTTTTTTGTTGTTGTCGCCGGCAGAAGGTAACAAGTTGATTAAGACGATGTCACATCAAGAGAAAAGTACGGAAATGACGACACTGACAAATGCTCATTAAGTCAACAACGGATGGAGATTGAGATGAACATTGTGAGGCTGTTTGTGTTTATTAGCCAGATAGATGCTGGCCCGCCATTTCTCGCTGTGTTGACGTCTTCCCCAATTTCCTGGGCATGTCCTATGAATAAATTCGGTGCAGCTTTCATCATTATTTTTTTTTTTGGGGCATAAGATTGGACTTCCTCTTCGGGCTGACAACACGTACCCGAAACAGCAGTTTCTAAACAAATCATAGCGCTTTCTACTAATTATATCAGTGGCAGAATTGAATGCGGATAATCCGGCCCGGAAATGGCGGAGTGTGAAGGAGACTGAGAGTGCCACAGCACAGATGGGATTACGGCCCGAATGAAAGGAGCAGATTTCGATAGTATCACTCGTAGTATCTATCATGAGATAAGGCAAGGAAACGAATATTGGATTATAGAACGACAAGACCCAAAACTAACCTAAAACGGAGCCCAAGCGGAAGGACAACGATGCGAATCCACTGAGGGGGCAAAATCTGGGTCAGGACTTTGACGTCTTAGAATTCAATTAAGACCACTTCCCGTAATTCTGTTCATCCATTCCGTCCCCTTAGACATCCTCGACGATTCTATTAATTCCGTTAACAACATTTCCACCCAATTTTGTGACGTTCGTATTTTTCTGGTTTCCTGCTAGTAAATAACAGCCACCCTGTACTCCCCAGCTTCTTCCCTCATAGGGGTGCAACTGGCTATGCCAGAGGCTGGCTATAAACTTTCTTCGCTTTACAAATTTTTGATCGATTCTGAGAGAAAAGAAATATTTCTGTAAATTCTCAAAAACAAGAGGGGAGAAGTTGCCAAATTGTTTTCGTAATGGATCCCTGATAACTTCTCGGAAACTTTCTCGTACTTTTAAATATCGCTCCTTTTGAGAATTGAGCAAACTTCGGTACACCCTGTATTGCAGCTGCTTTATCGCCACTTTGATATACCGACCTTACTCTACAAGTTCCTTCGAGGTACCTACCTTAATTCTTTATTGAAAATCGATTATTCCAAAAACTCAAATGAGTGTACACTCAAACTCAAATGAGTACACTCAAACTCAAATGAGGCAAACTCAAATGAGGCCAACAACACCGTAAACAACACTGGAACAGGGCGCAAAGGGATAAAAAATAAAGAAAAAAAAAACAAGCGGACGTCGAATATGAATCATTAATCAAAGCTCCACTAAGGGATGCTTGTCCTATATTTTTTTTTCTGCTTGTGGTAAGGGTAAATTCTTGTCTAACACTGTCTGCCAGCCCAGTAATAAAGGGGAGGAACTAATTGAGCCGCATTTCATTGATTAGATTTTCCCCAAGCCATCTATCAACGAAACTGTTTGGGTGGCTTCATTCCTGGTCTAGTTGCGGGGTGGCAATGAACATTTTCGCAATGAATTTTGATTGATCGACGAGGAATACCGAAGCGAATGGCCATTTGTTATCCTGCTGAGAGCTATTTTCGAGGACTTTATTACGTTAAAGTGGATTATAAAATGGCGCGGGCGGGGGAGGAGATGCTTGTGAAAGTTTATTCCTATTATCTTTTCTTTACTGTTATTTTTGCCGGAAATTAAATTACGAGAATTGCTTTTGGTAATTGAATAGAACAACCGTGAAGGCAAGAGAGTGACATTTCTGTTAGGTGGAGATATGAATGATGACACCGAAGCGGAGGATTGGCTTGTCCTTGAGACGTCTGCTTTGACTGTTATAAAAACTTTTGTTTGTATTTTTGTAACATTCCTTGGGTTCATCCAAATTTATCCTTGGTAGCCATCCAACCAACCATATTCCTTCCAAGTGAAACTCAAACATCACCTGGTGCTGACCTAGATCATTATCAAGTGTCTGGATACACTTTACTGTGACCTAGAGGTAATGATGTCAGGAATGTTTTCAATCGTGATCAGGGAACTCATGAAAGGGTGCCTAGCCAGAATTAAGACCTAGACAGTAGGCTGAGGCTTTGCAGATAACTCAGGCAAAACCGAAGTACCCGCATTGCATAGGGTGTGAAATTCCCAAACACAAACATCGGTGTGGAGTCTTTGGGTGTAGGTGGATTGGTTGTGTCGTGTCCGAAAGGAACCAGAACATGCCGTAAACAGGAGGCCCTCGCTTCTAGAGCGGTCGTACGTCTCCTTCAGACCATATTCTGCTAGAGACACCCTTTCAATGCTGCGTGGACAGGTGAGGGGTCATCAAGCTGTCAGTAAAAATAAAGCTCTAGCATGCAACAGGCACGCACTAGTCCGCAAGCCCCCCGCAGTTAGCATGCATTCTTGATTGAAAATAAGACTCGCCACTGTCTATTAACACTGTTCGTGCGTGCCTGCTGCATGCTAGATGCGGGAAAGTTTCATTTTTACTCGGTGCACTCTCCCGTTACAGGCATGCACTTTATCTAGACTAAAGGGAGGAAAATTGGGGCTTTAAAAAATTGTATAGGACGAAGAAAACTGGCAATTATGTTGATAACCATCGATGGTGCCAATAGCATACTCAGTAAAGCGGTTGTCGTTCGATTGCGTAGGTCAAGCAGCATTCGATGTGGTTAGTACTTAGTTGGGTGACGGCCTGGTAAAATAACACTCGCGTTTGGAGTGGTCATGCTTGCAGCGGGAATCCGATTAAACCTTCCTCTCCCATATTAAGGCGGAGATCTACCATAGGTGGCCAACCTTTCGCGCACATTATTGATCCATATTCTGAGGTTCTGGAGAGACTTTACTGATGAGGTTTTGTAGGGCTGTTTCAGTGGATTTAACTTCTTTAAAACACTGAAACACCACTAAATCAAAAACAAAACAAAAATTATACTAAATTTTACCATAAAACAATAAAATCAAAAGCCAAACACATAAAATTACAATAACTTTCTTAAGTAAATAAATACAACCCCTTTTTAAGCGTCCCCTTTTACGGAATCTGAATAAAGGCGGAACTGCTTAAAATAGTAAGAATAAATTATGAAAAGGAGTCTTAATTTGCTACTATTAAAAGTACAAAAGGATTTCCATGCAGCAGAAAGGAATTCACCCCTTAATAAATTTGAATAATTTTGCAATAACTCTACGGTGAACACGGGCGGGTTGGGGGTGCACATTAATTGTAGATACTTGCAGATAAGGGGCATATAAATATTTCTTAATTACTGGCGTGGAAGTAAACAAATTCGAACTATTTCAATTTTATTTTGTTAAGGTAAAAGAAGGGTTCAAGTTGAAGGACATAAATCATGAATTCCGAGAGATTAAGAAGGACATAAATAACAGGTCTTTTTATGTTTCTAGATATTTTGTGTTAGAGTTTCTTAATATTTAAATTAAGGAACAATATTATTACGGCAGTTGTAACTTTGGACAGGGGTATGTAAAAGTTTGACTTTTTATCCAGAGATTTTAAGGTAAATAAACAAAATATATTTTTGGTGTAAATAACTGGGATTTGTGCTTTCTTAGTACGAACTTTCCCTCGGTCGTTTTCTGTGTACCCAGTGTAAAACAGGGAGCGATGTGTTTGTTTCATTCCTTATTTTCTTTATTGGATAGTAAGCTTTTTGATCTTTTCATGAAATAAAGATGATAACTTTCCCGTAGACAATAGTTAATGTTATCATCTTCAAATCAATTTCTTCCTAATGTATCCTTTAATGGGCTTTTGATTTTGCGTAGCTTCATTCGGAAAAATTCACTGGCGTAGCTTCATTACCACTCTCAAATTCTAACTGGTTTTTGCTTTCAGAGGCAGAACTTAAAGCCAACGAATCCGCGACAACAAGCCCACAAGGATGTTTAAATGCCTACAGGTCTGGTGAGCGCCGATTAGAAGAAAAATCTTTTGAACCTCTATATGAGGGCCCATACCAAATTATTAAGGGCTTACAGAAATTGTTACTCATCAACCTCAACGGTACGAACAAGTTAGTATCTATCGACGGGCTATCTTATTCGTTTCTATCCTTCAAATTAAGCTTACTATTACACCCTATAACCCCTAAGTTAACCCCTTGGCAGATTAGTAAAACAAAGCTAATACCCCAGCTTCATCGGCCGAGCTGCGCAAGTTCGAGCAAATTGGTGTACTGAACTTCAATTTTTGCCTGAGTTCCCATACATTTTCACATATTGAACTTAGGAAAAATAAAGCCTGAATTCGTCCAATAGAACATGAATTCGAGCTTGAAAGTAAAAACTCGTTCAAAAGAGAGTGAAAAACTGAAATATTAGAATGTCAATTTCAAGCCCGAACTGAACATGTCAACTTCTTCGGATTGAACTGAACAAAACCGTGATGACAAAACCTTTTGCTATGGTTCGGGTTGCGGTGTGAGGAGGCGGGGGGGGGTCGACGGAGTATGTGGGAATTTGCGTATCGAGCTTTATAACCACAAGCCTTTCAGGGCCCGCTTACTACTTTTTGTATTAGCAGAGATCAAAAATCAGTTTCATATCAGCATCATTACACCAACAGAGTACAACGGACGTTGTTGTGTAGAAGAAGGACGTCGTGAATCGGGTAATTTGCGATAAACAGTCTTGGTCTCATTCACCAGCTGGCAGTAGTAGGCATCAATCAAAGGTGAGCGTTCTAGTAGGAATTCAACCAACAGTACACCTTTTGAGGCCCAAAGCACAGCAACCAAAACTTGCGAACTGCAATTGATCGCTCCATTCGCTTAGTCAAGCTCTTCTATAGAGAATTGATTATACATATGTATATACAAATTCTAATGCTATACCTGGTTCGAGGCTCATTGTCTAGCAGGCACGGAACTGTTGGTGCCCGAGTAAAAATAAAAAATGACCTTAAAACGGGCGAACATCGGCCGCTTGGCTTTTTAGGGGGCATATGTTGGCCGTAACTTTGACCTTAAACTTTATCATACGTCTGGACCTGAACGTCATGAAAAAAGGGTTGGTGGGTTTAGTTAGAGAGCTTCCCTTGTAGACAAAAAGCCTTCGGAGGATATCAAACTACTTTAGGACGTATCCATGTCTTCACTCTCTTCTTGTGGATACTTCCTGAAGGTCAATCTAGGGGATGGACGACATCGAGAAAAAAATCGAAGATATTGCTATGATAGTAGGGTTTGAGGTTGAGGTTGAGGCGTAAGAGTCCCTCGACCTAAGAGCATAGCTCGGGCCTGGTTTTTGGGTTTGATATTAAGGTGGCAAGGGAGCAAGTGCAAGAACACGTCGAGGGTGCTCGTGGGACATATTCCCAAGGCTTCTGTTGCCCCTATTATTGCCGTTCACTGGACTTTTCTTTAACTTTATGATATTGTAGGTCTTGTTCAGTGTTGGTCAGCACACCAGGAAGCCGTAAGTGCGGGTTGGATTTACCAGAGCTGTGTACATGCACAAGATCTTCTTTGGTTTTAGACACCATCTCTATCCGAAGGCCTTTTTACAGACGTAGAAAGCTATGCTATTACTTTTTCCTTGGTCTTCGACTTCCATCTGAACTTTGGGTTCAGGAATAGACTCAGAAAATTCACCTTTAAGGATAGAGCGCGGGTGTGCCGATCCTTTCTCAAACCACTGTCTCATTCGTTTGTAGCTTTCAAACTAAGCTTACTATTACACCTTATAGATCGATTTAACCACTTGGCAGGTTAGTAAAACAAAGCTAATACCCCAGCTTCACCGGCTGAGCTGCGCAAGTTCGAGCAAATTGGTGTACTGAATTTCAATTTTTGCCGAGTTCCCATACATTTTCACATATTGAACTCAGGAAAAATAAAGCTTAAGTTCGCCCAACAGAACATGAAATCGAGCTTCAAAGTAAAAACTCGCTGAGTAAAAAACTGGAATATTGGAGTATCATTCCAGTGAGCTTTTGCGAAAAAGCAACAACAATTTCAAGCCCGAACTGAACATGCGAGCGGTGAAGTCACTTCTGCGGATTGAACTGAACTTTATTGAATTCAGGCTGGTGAATCCGGGGTTTATATTGTATAATGACGTTTTGCAGGACCTAACACATTTCCCATCCTATTAGAAAAAATATATCAAGCACAAATGCACCAAGAATTCTGATGTAACACTAAACCCCAAACAATCCCATTACGAAAATTAGTAGTGAATTTTGTAATTGAATTTCTTTCAACCTATTTAACTGAACTGTAATGGCGTACAATATCGCGTAGAAATCAATCGATAAATCCAGCTTGCAACTGTTAACATTTGTTATCCTTTTATCCATTTTCCTGGATTCATACGAAAAATTTTATCTACAATACTCTCTACAACAGCGTAGGGATCATACCGCACCGCATTCAGAGGATGCATTCAGCAGATAGTTCAGGATCGTAAAATTCCACGGAAATTCATCGCGAGCGTATATTAAGTGCATCCTGCGGATTTTTGCCAGTAGTGGCCTCACTACTCCGGCATTATATACCTCAATACCCTCAACCCCCCTCTAAAAACCCTTCTCTGCCCATTGGAATATGATTTGTGCTCTACAGAATTTCCAGTGCAGGACCTGCGAGTCCTTCATGGTGTTTTGTAATTATTTCTGCACATTTTTCCGCTACATGTACAGAAACAGGACTCGACCCTTTTTCGGAGCATCCATGGTGGAAAAGTAATGGAAAGGGGAAAGGCTGTTGAGTGGGACCACCATGCTATGCTGTGTTATGTATGGATATATGCAGGTGTGTGCTTGCGAAATCCCTTTGTCCATTAACGGTTTACATCCTGGACATACCTGAGCTTGAGGTGAAAGAGTATAATTTTTGTGTAGAATTTTTTTTGCTGTGTGTATTTTTGTGATTTTAATGAAAGTTTTTCGTTAGAAGGGTGCGATGGGATGATGGGGATGTAGGTGGGCGGGGGTGGCTTTCCATCCGAATTTTCCAAGAGTTTTCGTTGGGTTGAGCTTTGATTAAAGCAAATTAGTAACAGTTCAGTCAATTTGCGAGATATATGCTCGGTTTTCAGCTAGATTACCAGTATTTTTCTCTGTCCATATGTTTTTCTACAACATCTTCGCCGAACTTTCTCCTCGTCTTCTCTCCCGGTGTGTTTACCTTTGGAAAGTTTTCTTTCATGAGTCCCGAGTTTATATTTTCTCGTCCTCAATTTAAAACTCGTTAAAGTCTTCCTAGAACTCGGGTAAACAACAGGAAAAGAAGAGTCCCAAAAAAACTCCATGTGGGAGGAGGTGTTTATATATTTAAGCACACAAAAAACACGTGTGCAGGATGAGCTGGATCTGCTCCAGAACTGGGCACACCATAAGAGTTTTACATTCTTGAAGAATTATGACGACAGGTAAAAACGCTGTGGATGTAATCGCCAGCAAATGGGTCTAGAAAGGGTCCGAAAATTTTGTAGTAAAAATGTAAATTGGCAGAGGTGCAAATTTTTACGAGTTCGCATCCGTTTATTTTATGAGGATTTTATGATCGATTTGAAGACGCCGAAAAAAATAGACCTAAAAGCTATAAGATGATACGCGATGATAAAAATTGAAGTCGTTCTTTCGCCACGTCTCATTTTATGCCAGATGAAGCATTTCACCGTGAATGATGATCATTGATGCCCCCGTGCGCCCGTGAGAGGACTCTGCCATCGCCCGTCAGAGCCCATCTGTAAACCGATAAGTTGATTATTTTCAATAAACAAATACGCGCGGTGCTTGTGAAAACAATTAAACGCTGGAAGAGCGCCATCGATTATTAATTCGGATCATTGCGTTTCCTGCCAATGGCGGCGGCGGCATACGAATGTAATTAAACGCAGTTTTTTATTTTTGCCTCTTTTTGGATGAATTATATTTTTGGGGGAAATTGTTGTGTAAATATTAATCGTATTCAGTTTTCGATTGGGGTTTTTTTTTTGCAGTAATAATTATGCTTTGAGTTATGAATTCACGGGAAATGAATATATCAAGAGTGATATCAAGCGTTATTTTAAATATTTTAAATATGGAGCAAGGTATTGATCTGAATAAAATATTAATTATTGAAGGAAAGTAGAATGGTTCATATGTGAATGGTGGTTTTTTGTCATTTTGAGTTTTTCAATGCCCTCATTAAACAGACGTTCAAGTTCGGTGCTCATTTTGGATGACGCTGAGGCATAATTTTATTAATGTGTTGAATTTTTTAGTCCTTCAACTCTTGAACAACGACGTTATTGATGTACACTTTGCAAAAGCAAGAAAGTCAATGTTGGCTGTGGGGCAAGTTACACCATCCGGTTGAAACCACATGGTGTCCACATCTATAGTTTCCAATTGCCGCCACAAAATATCACCATTACAGATTCATGCCATTCACGGTAACAGGATAGCCTGCTTAGTTTTCGCAGATCAGTCAGTTGAGCTTTGTAAACGTACAAATTCGCGTTGACGAATAGAGGTCGACGACGTCACGGCCAGACTATCGCGTACAAATCTATAATGTGTCGCCTTTACTTCTATTCTTAAATATGAGTAAATGATACCCCGAGTAAAAATAACTTATAATTGGGTAATTTTCTTACAAACACGAACGCGCTCGTACCTAGCACGCACAGCGAACAAATATGCACGCTCCCGCCAAAGGCATTCACGCTTCCGCCACAGGCATGAAAATATAAAAATCGCCTACATCTACAAATGCATAAGCATCCAAACGCGAGGGTTGTTTTCCAGGTAGTTCCCCAATTAAGTACTAACCACGTCCACCTTCCTCTGCGTTCTACTAAGTATTCTTTTGGTCACCAAGGTAATTGTCCGTTTTCATCGTCCCATACAATGTTTGAAAGCCCCAATTCCTTTAGTCTAGAAAGAGTGCATGCCTCTGGCGGGAGTATGCATGCTAGGAGCGGGCGATTTTTAATCCCGAGTAAAAAAAAACTCGCCCGTACTTAGCATGCAACAGGCACGTACTAGCTCATGCATGCTTCATTAAAAATAAAACTCGCCCGGGCAAATTGCCACTGTTCGTGCGTGCCTGCTGCATGCTAGACACGGGCGAGTTTTATTTTTACTAACAACAACTAGTTATGCAGTTAGTTAGTTTGCACCACCTAGTTAGAAAATCAAAAAAGTCCATTTCCTTAAGAAAACTGCCTTCAAGGGTGCATTCGACTTTTCTATTTCTAGAGCACTAGCTTTCAGAAATGGAGGAAAAATTTTCCATGATAGCGTGACATTTTGTTTACCCTAGCTGACCCTACCAGTGCCAAAGCTATGAAGAGCTATCCTCAAGGTGGAGTTTTGTCCTTGCTACTCACGTCACTGGTTGTCGACGAATTCAATTTGGATTTGATATCATCGGCTATATGATATGGACCTAGGTCCTATTTGTATCCAAATGGAGCACTCCACTGAACTACGTTCTCAGTAGTTCTATTATCTATTGGTACACCGATTGATCCAAGAAGTAGCTATGCTATGTCCCTCTGAACTCAGTGACATCATCGGTTGTGGAAACGACTGTGAACTTTATTCGGGACAACAACCTGGTGCTCGAGTTTGACGTGAACGCCATCTATGTAAAACTAGTTGAACTTCGCGGAGGTTGGTTAGTGTGTCTTAGGTGGGCTTTCATGCTGTTTAAGTTTCTGGGGTATGAGCGTGGAGTTACATAGCGTGGATTGGCAATTTAGATGTCAAATGGAGTCTTTTGCGATCACATTTAATGTTTCTGCCAAATCGTTAAGACTTTAGTCTAGCTCTAGATCTTCGTCCGATAACAGTTTCAATTCTTCGTTTTCAATGTAATTTGGTTGGCCAGGAGGCACTTAGTTATCAAAATTAAAACTTCCCTTTTTAAATCTTCTGAAATAGTACATTCGAAGTCTCACTTATTCCATAGGGTTCGAATATCAACCAGAGAATGATCTTTAAATGGGAACAATGAAATGGTTCCAAAAAATTGCATTTTGTTAACATAAAACCTAAAAAATAAATCTTGTTTACCAATAATTTCTAATTCTTAAGTCTTAATAGCTCAGAATAGACGGGGACGTATGCATCCAGAAGCAAACGCTCTTACTTTGCAAAGGAGGTGTGTGTAGGTGGAAAAAGTGTAGCGAATCATGTGCCTGTGAAGAATTGTTTCGATCTGGTTCAACCTGGGTGGACAAAACCTTATTCTTATACAAAAAAGAAATTAATGCCGTGTTTGGGTATTTGAAATCGACAAAATCGTCTAGCTACAAAAAAGCTGTTTTGCTTACATGAAAACTTGGTTTCCTTGAATTTGCTGTTAGAGCTTATTTAAACAGAATTCGTGTTGAGTCATTGCGTTTGAAAAGGCTAATTTAAATTTCCAGGGTAAACAGACACCTGACAAAACCGAATCAATCACACTCAACTCAATCACAATTAAATCTCATGAAAAAGTGAGTCTACAAACAAGCATCACAAAAAATCTAGAACATGTAAACTGCCTGTAATCTGGGACTAATTCCGTGTTGAACTATCGCCCGCAATCATAGGTGTAAATTTCATTTAACGTTCAGTCCGCAGCCATTACCGTGGCGTTAGGTTCAATTTGTGGCATAAATGTTTAAGCGATTTTCCATGTTGCACTCCCGTCATCATTGCCATTGCCGCTGCAGCAAATCCTCGCCAGGCCATTCGTATGATTAATTATGGATGTTCGGTCACGGTATGCAAATTCGCTGAATCGGCTTAGTGCGATAAAAATCAATAGAAGGTGATTTCCACTCTGGATGACCCATCGCGGAACGGATTTGGAGTGCATTCGTCATTGTCTATCCGCGCTTTCGATATGCACTCGCGAACGGGTCTAAAAATACCCGACCCGAACATAATAGAAAGATTCCGGGCCAACAACAATCACTTGTTATGGCTAAAGAACTGAAACACAAAATTGCAGAGCAGAAATCACACAAACGGAACGAACGCGGGATTATTTTCGGGCTTTAGAGTTTCTTTGAAATTTGATTAAATTCTGGCGAACACGGGAGCAGCACACCTTTGCGCCATTGGCACACTGTTTCCGGTTAAAATGCAGAACAAACAGGCGAACGCTTTTTTTCGGCGTTGGGGCAATGAAGGTGTGTTAATTTTACGACGACGGGCTCTGCTCAGTATCAGGGACTGATTTAACAGATTTGATAATGCCATAAATCTATCCTGTTTACTTTGGTTCTACGCACATAATCCGGACTTTAATGGTCGTCCGTTTGCGAAATGAGTAACAGACCTTGATTTTTAATAATGTTTTAGTTGGGGATGGAAGATTTCACGGGAGATTTGGGAGATTTGAAAATATACAGCGGATGTTTTTTGATGGGTGTTTTAGGCGTTCATTGATTATTTCAATGAAAAATTAAAAACGAAAAAATCTTAGAAAAAACACGTCAGAAGGAAGCAACAGGAAATAATTTTGGGAAGTATTACAAATTTAAAAAAAAAAAAACGAACGGAGGACTTCAAGTGTATTCACCATACTAGGTTAAGTTAGATCTGTAGCTGCACGCCGCCTTACCCAAAAAGGCCTCCTGCCCTGAGTACTATAATCTATGGAGAGTTTAGAAGACTTCCAGACTATGGACGATCCTCTCAAAAGAAAGTTACTCCTTGATAAAGAAAGAAGGGAGGTGCAGTCTCTAGAGATACAAATGGGCATAGACTTCCCCGAATGCTAAGGACAAAAAGGAATTTGAAGCTCTAAGGAATGGTCAGAGACACTTCTAGGAGGAAATTTCTGCTTTTGCCACCAAGGATAAAGTTTAATATCCAAGTGATTCCTAAGCTAAACCCCATATTCTAAAAGCAGTCACAAGTCACAACGCAATCAGGACTGTGTGGTGACTGTCAGCTTGATTTGACTTATTCCCCTTTAATCGATCATGGGACATAAGACGGAAAGTCTCAACTTGAAACAAATTGATATTCTAATTTTTCAGTCACAATTTTGACAACTTGCAAACAGTGACAACGGCTATTAAAATTATAACGATATAAATAGCAAGTAACAAGAGTATAAAAAGTAGGTTTTCTAGCATATTTTTCATCCCATCATCACAAACTCAACAGACAGACAACATTCATGAGAGATGTTCGGACGTTCACATACACACTGCCTTATTTCATCAATATTTTCTGGCGTACGTTATAGTACAAATTTTTCATTAGTGGTTGATTTTTTTGTGATTTTTCTTGTGACTGGGTGCTTAATATACCAAACAGCTGAAAGTCATAAGAATAATCACAAAATATCAATTACAAGCACTAGTCACAAGAGCTTGTGACTTATGACAAGTCACAATTCTAAGAATATTTTTTTTAATTTATATTTTTCACAGTCAGTTTTAGCGAATGTAGTAAATAGGAAAAAGAAACATTGCTCTCATCCTGTTGTACCACTCAATCTACGTTTTTTGCCTTCTTTTTTTGACCGCGGTCAGTTTAGGCCTATTATGCACATATTCGCTATCGCCGAACCACCGGACGAAGGTTTTTTATTGGAGAAGACTTCTTGCGAGGATGTTCCACAGCCGGGTTTCTCTCGAAAATATCGAATTTCTAGACTGATGTGTCCGTGAAAATAAGGGCTGTTAACAGTGGCGGTAAGCCGAAAGAGTTAACACACGAAAAACATTGCCGTGAAGGCAGGAAGTTATAAATTTCAGTGGAACAGTCGTGATAGATGCGGCAGAATTTCACCAGAGCCGCTACATTCCCACGGTGGCCTAATGAATCAAGTCAGGCGCAAATGGCATCATCGCCAATAAGTTGTCCGAAAAAAGTTTGATATTGGCTCCCTTCAAACCTTTTTTAAGGTTGAGCCTAGCACAGGTCTCAATCCTGAAACCAGAAGGCCGTCAATCCGATACCTTGCAGTTGGGTCCTAGGACACCAACTCCAGTGCCATGTTCCATTTTTGATCCTTCGGTATGGGCTAACTCCGGTTGTCACTTTTGGGCTAGCTTGCTGGCTAAGGCAGCCCTTACAAAACATGAGGTAATAAAATGGTAAAAAATGAGGTAAGGGAGTAATAAAAGAGTAATTTAATCACAGGTAATAAAAGGGTAATAAAACCATACGTATTAAAAGAGTAATTTAATTATAGGTAATAAAAAGGTAATAAAATTATAAGCAATAAAATGTAAAAAGGTAATAAAACCATAGGTAATAAAGGGTAATAAAATCATAGATAATAAAATCATAGATAATAAAATCATAGGCAATAAAAGCATCATAAAATACCACTTGACAGGCATGTTTAAAGTGAGGGACTTATTTTTATTTTTTATTTGGTCTTTACTCGTTGTGCTCTTAGCGATTTGAAAAATATGTAAAGATAAAGACAGCAGCAATAAAACTGCAGTTTCCACCTTAACGGATTGATTTCTTGGCCATGTTAAGCGATGGGACAGGAATGAGCCGTTTAGCTATTATATATTTCTATATTCTTTTGAAATCTATTCCAAATATGACAGGACCTGGCCAGTCTTGGGATTCAAGCCCAGGGTTGTATAAGGTTAGGCCAATGCTTCACCTTATCATTTATTTCTACATGAGAAATTTGTGACTGAGTTTAACTAAATGTGAATCTACATAATTCAGCAAAACCTTTAACATAGCTTCGTCTAAATTTAGATATTTTTAAAATGGAGAAGAATAACACAAAAAAAATTAATTTTAAATATAAAAAATAGATTATAATAATTACCGTGCGATGATGAAAATTTAACTCCAGAAAATGCACTCCTCACATAGTTATAAAATCTCCTAAGTATTGGTCGATGATGTTTATGCCTAACTCTCTTGCTACCCTGTTCAACATCGTTTGTCTTATTGCATTTAGTTGCATCAACAATTATTTCGACATGTGATCCAGGAACAATAAGCGCATCATTGCTACTAGCACCAGCCCTATAGGAATCCTGACGTCCACTAACATTACTGCCATGCTGGCTGCTGCTGCCACTGCCACCACCAGCACCACCAATTCCACCACCGCCGCCGCCTCCGCCGCCACCGCCTCCTCCACCACCTCCGCCTCCTCCGCCTCCACCACCTCCACCCCCACCACCACCGCCGCCATTTCCGCCACAGCCAGACCTATATAGTTCATTCTGATCTGGTCGCAATATTCGACCACTTGCTTCACTATAGGATACTGTTCGTTGCAGATGTGGTCCAGCCATTCTATTCGATCACTTAGTTAGGTATCGGTCTAATTGGGTGATACCCCTCAAGGGCACACTCTATCTCTCTTGTCTGTGTCGAACAGTTGATTGTACAGTTTCAACTAAATGTCGTATGGCTCATTACAGTAGATGGTTAGAATTCTTCTTGTTCTCCTTTAAGTAGCTTGACGTCATATTCTACTACTAGACTATCTAAACGATTGGTGTCCTCAATTTTTGGTGTTTAAAATGATTCATCGATTGTTAGTTTTTAGGTTGGGCCATAAATAAAGTAGAATTGCAATTAAAACATGACGCTATCTCGTGGCTATTGCAATTTTAACGATCATCTGGCAGCTTGATAAGTAATGAGAGAACCAAAAGGGAAATTGTTATATGTTTTTTGTAATATATTTTCGGTTTTTAGGAGGCAGACTTTTATTATTATTAGTACACGGGGGTGTGGTGAGGGAGAATGTGAGTTGTATGAGGCTTATTGTTGCAGATATATGGAGGGGCTATAAAATTGCCTTTGATATAATTTTGGAGAGCCTTTTACCTCACTTAAAAATCAAGAATGATTCATTAAATTCGACCATGCAATCATCGTAAAATTTTGTTTTCTGATGCACACTCAATATCTCTTCCCTTACTTTTATTTATTTATTTTATTTTTATTATTTATTATTTATTAATTTTAATATTTTTCTCTCTAACCACGGGAATTTTATTTTATTTAGATTATTTTTATTTTAATCACAGTAAAACTTGATATTATCACTATGCTGCATCACTTTTTTTATGGTATAGCTCTATTTTTTGGCACTCGATATATTTTTTTTATTTTTTTATTTTTTTTTTTTGTAGTAAGAAATGCAAAACAACAACAACAAATAATGCGGTTAGTTTTTTTTTGTAATTTTAGTGCAAACTACGAACTACTCTTTCTTTACGCGCATCACTTCCCACTTTTTCTAGTCTTACTATGACCAAACCAAAAAAAAATTAATATAGCTTCTAATTTTTTTAGACAAGTCTTCGAAAAAAATATTTTTGTTTCTAAAACGTTCGAAAGCTCCTTTTTTTATTTTTTTTTTATTTTTTATTATTTTTTGTAATCAACGAAGCCACGAAGTTCAGTACTAAATGTGGACTTAACACAGAGCGCACTTTATAGTGTTGCCTATTATTTTAGAAAGCATAGCCTCTATGATTCTGATACTTTAATATAAACGCTTTCTAAGAGAAAAAACAAAATACTAAACAATATATATACTATGCGACAAAAATGTGGCTGTAATGAACATTTAAGGTAGTAGTTATATAGTGGTGGTGGTGATGATAGTAGTAGTAGTAGTGATAATAGTAGTAGTAGTAGTAGATCAGTATTTTTTTTATATATATAATTTTTTTTTGTATATATATATTTCTATATATATTTTTTTTAGTAGTTGTGATAGTTGTTAGCCTCGTGTTCCGCGTGCAGCTTTTGCATATCTGCAAAATAATAAGAAAAAAAGCGTTTGTTAGTATATGTTTCTATCTATATATTTTTCTATTTGTTTTGTAAATTATATATTAATTTTTTTTTTATTTGTATATTATGTATTTTTTTATCAAAATTATTATAAACATTTAAGTAAAAAAAAATTCTACTACTATTTTTTTTTAATTTACTACTTAAATACATTTTAAACAAAATTTTTGGAATATATAGTAGTTAAAAAAATATTGTTAAAATAAAAAAGCATATTTATAATAATGACAACAATAATAACAAAATGAAAACACATACTTACATATATAGAATATTTACAAAAAAAAAAAAATAAAAAATAGTAGTAAAAAATAAAGCATACATACACATTCAAAAAAAATTATATATATATATAAAAAATTTCGAAATTTGTTTAAATAATTGCAAAAAAGCGAAGTTTTTTTATTTAATTGAATATTACTGTCAGGTGTCCCTAAAAATATTATAAATATTTAAGTTCCCTTACCCCCTCCCTCTGTGCACATTTTGTTTGTTATAAATTATTTTTTTATTTAATTCAATTTAAATAAAATATTTGTCTTTTGTTTTCACACTTTTGTCACATTTTTTTGGTTTTTTATTTTACAAATAAAAATTTCAATTAATTTTTAGCAAAAGAACTAAAACAAAATTCTTTGAAATTGAGGCGACACTTTTATAGTATTTTATTTTTTAATTGGATTTTTGTGAAAGGATTGAAATTTTTGTTTAATTTTTTCTTTATTTTTTTTTTTATTTTTTTCATTAGTGTAAATCTAAAACCTGTGATGAAATTTTTGTGTCATTTTTAGAGTGAATATGCAGAATTTTTTTTTGTGTTGAAAGAGGAGATTTTGAAAGATAAGTGACAAGTTGAATGGCGTCAAGGAAATGGTGCTGTGCTTTAAATTAAATTTTTTTATTTTATTTAAATTGTTTTCAACACATACCAGACGGATTCTTTGAATATTTTATAGATGATAGAGATAAAAGTCGTTGGATGGCTAGACGTTCTTAGAGTTTTTTTTTATAGATAGTGTCGGGTATTTTTATTTTAAATTGTTTAAAAATAAAATAGTTTTGTTATAGGTGTTTTGTTTTCCGTTGTTTTTATTTTGTATGTTTTGATAGTGTAAAACAGACTGTTAGTAGGGAGAAAGGAGAAAAGCAAATCGTATTCTATTTATAATATAGAGAGACCTGTAGAAAGACAATAGAATTTTTTTCAAAAAATAACCATAAAATTTTTGTAAAATGGCGCCCTTTTCTCAATGTGGCTATAATATTCTTCAAGACTTTCGAGGTATGGCGTAAAGAGTTTGACGGGAAAAACTCGTTTTGGCCCGACAGCATAAGTCTTCTGCTCTTACAAAAAAATAGATGGCCCTAATTTTGGATAGTAAATGTTAATAATTAGAGCTCCAGACGAAACCACTCCAAATTTTATTTTACATATTCAGGGTGATTTTTGAATGCTGCTGTTGTAATTTCAAGCCGGGGGTAGGGAACATTGTTTCCCAGGAGGAAGGGGGGCGGGAATTGAGCGTCCAGACCAAAATAGCTCCAAAAAACCCCTCCTCCGCCCGCCACCAATTGACATCTCAAAAATTTATGAACATTCAATTTGTCAGCACTCAAAAATCACTCTGAATACATCAAACAAATTTTTGCTGTTTTTTTTTTTTTTTTTTTATGTGATAGTCTAAGCTCAGGTGTGACCCTTTGTACTACTAGTACGTCATGTCGTTTAGGTCATGGTGCAAGGTCCAGTAGTAAGCTTAGCTCGAAAGATAGAGAGAAGGACATAATAGGTTAGGGGGAGTCAAGGGGGTGTTGCAGAAAGTGGCGATGAACCTTGCGTTTGAACTCTTGGATGTTGTATGAGTTCGGGAATACCGTCTTTGGAAGGTTGTTCCACAGACGAGTGGTTCTTGTTATAAACGAATTTCTAGATCGGAGTGTGCGCGAAGATAAGGGCTGTAAACTGTGGGGGTGAGCCGAGCGGGCAAGTCTTGTGTTGCGGGAAAAATGTTGCCGTGGAGGCATGAGGTTACTTATTTCAGTGGAGCAATCATTATGAAAAAAGCGATAAAATTTTGCAAGAGCTGCTACATTCCTACAGTGGCTTAATGAGTCAATTGAAGAGATTTTGGTGTGGAGCCCCAATTCTAAACATTTGTTGTACTTATGCATGCTCTATTCCTTTCGACTATATTGTTTTCGATTGCCACCTAGTGCAGACTTCGGTTTGTTGGTACTGTACCCTATACCGCATATAGATAATATAATAGAAGTAGTAGTATTTTATAAAACGGAAAAGAAACAGTCGTTAATAGAAGAATATAAGGAAAATTAAGTGACATATGTTTCATTTAACAAAACCCAAAATTAGGCCCAGCTACAATGAGGGGCAACTGGACGAACTGTCCCAGGCCTAAGGTCAGAGGGGAGGGGGAGGACTGTAGTTAGTCCAAAACATAAAGTTCTTTTGTTATATAGCTGAAAATGGCCCCAATAAGATTTTAGCTAAAGGCCCACAAGGTTATGTCGCGGACCTGTTTGACAGTAGCTTATGTTTAGCGCCAGAAGCCATAAAAATGTTAGAAGTGTTCGTACGAACGGCTCTCTTTCGTAGCCTAAGAGTTCACCGACTACCATAGCGATTCAAATTGACACTGCCGCATAGTTTTTCACTGTTCGGCCTTTCTTGTTTTCCCTCTTTTCAAAAATTTCCTGCCATCACCTCAAAGGATCTCTTCGATCAATTAAGTCAGCGTTCTGTCACACTAGTATTAAATGGGTAGCTTGTGGAATAAAAATGTAAATTAGCATTGTCAGTTTAGTCTCTATGTCTAACTACAGATATATAAAAGTTAACGTAGACGTTGCTATAAAGTAAGGTGAAAAGTACATTGTTGCCAGAGTAACCGACTGGAGTGCCTACCGATAACTCCAAGAGTTAGAGTTAGTTAGAATTGGACTATGTTGATCTCACAAAGTACAGGTGTAGTACCGCCGAATCATCCATATTCTCCATCATCAGTTCAGTCGACTCGGCTCATCCCAACACTATGGTCTAGAAGTTCGTTTGCAAATAGAACAACTTCAATGTTAATCGCCCTTTCATAATCACGAATATTTGAACTTCTGGAACATCCAAGGACTCAAAAACAAACTTAACCGCCCTCTCCTAAACTTACCTACTAGATATTGCACCATGATGTGACCAAAAGCGGGACGGACTTGAAGTAAAAATCGTGTTTACCGCGCTTACGATAACCACATAAAAATAATTCGCAGTATAGAACACGCTTTTACATTTCAGTTCAGTTGAATAATTAGCCCAGACCAGATAGTGAAGGTCTTTAACAATTTAAACTGCTTTTATTTTCAATATTTGTATTTTCTTTCTAGTTTTTGCATTATTGTTAGAGAATGTAATAAAATTTCATATAAAACATTATTATTAGCAGAGGTAATAAAAAGGGTAATAAAACAGAGGTAATAAAAGCATCATAAAAATTTATATGCATGTTGACACCTTTTACTCTTGGTGTACTTATAACAACCTGGTTCTTAATATTAGTAAATGTGAAGTCATGACTTTTAGTAGGAAACGTGATCCTATAATTTTTAACTACACCTTTCTTAATGAAGGTGTCCCTCGTGTAAACTTTGTTAAAGATCTCGGGATTAGATTTGATAGTAAGCTGGATTTTTCCACTCACATCAACTATATCTCTTCTAGAGGTAGTTTAGTCCTGGGTTTTATAAAAAGGTGGTCCAAAGAATTTAACAACCCCTTGATTACTAAACACCTTTATATTTCTCTTGTCAGACCATTACTCGAATATGCGGCCCAGGTTTGGTCTCCTCACTACTCTGTGCATGTTAGAACTATTGAATCGGTCCAACGAAGGTTCGTTCGATTCGCACCGAATCATCTTCCTTGGGAAAACCCATTAGTTCTTCCATCTTATGAATCTCGGCTTAAGTTACTTAACTTAAGCTTTCTACACAAGCGCCGTGAGGTGGCCGATGTTGTTTTTGTTCATCAGCTCCTTAATGGAAAGGTTGACTCAGGTTTTCTAGATCACCGTGCATCGTTTAGAGTGAGTCGTTACAATCTAAGAGGACCACCTCTCTTACAAACCAACTCTTCTAATACGAATTACGGCAGATTCGAACCTGTCAATCGCATGTTCATTAACGTGAACAACAATATTCATGTGTTTGACGTGAGTATTGGTAAAGATGCCCTTAAAAGGAGTCTTTTCAATCTGACGTGATTGCGTACATTTTATGTTGTCTGGTGGGTTACATGTTGGATGCCCTTACTTTTTATTTTAATCTATGTATGTTCAATCTCTACTAATATTTACTAATATTTTATGTTTGCATGTCTCAGCTGAGCCACGGCAGTGGTAAATATTTCTCAGCCCTGCTGGGAAGTGTGCCTTCTGTGTTAGAAGGGAAACTCTATATATGTATATATATATATGTATATATACATATATATATATATGTATGTGTATGCATATATAGATTTTCATGCTTAGCTGAAAAGTGCGCCTTCTGTGCTAGAAGGGTTAACTCTTGTTAAAAGTGAACTAAGATTTTCTGATTTTAAATTTTCATTTGGCTTTTTCATGTAGTTCTTCCAGCGCTTTGGGACATATGTCAAAGTAAAAACAGATGCTTAAGGCAAGTACACCTCGTTTGACTGCACTGCTAAGAACGCGTACGAGGTATAATATCTTGTGTAGACTTATAGATGTTTCAAAGAAATTTGGCATATTTTTATGCAGATAAAAATTAGGTGCTAGAGAAATAATAAAGAGTGGTAATCCCACCCCTATATTTCAGCAAGGTCGTCCTTTTCACTTTTCACACTTGCTTGACCTTGACCTTTTTCAGATTAACACCGACTCTTTGGCTAGATTAAAAACCCATTCCGACTTTTTAAATCAAAATTTACTAAATTAATAAATATTTCTTTCAAGTATACCCCCATATCATCACGCTCTTCAATTGAATTTTTAATGCTTAAATTATATGATGAGGTTTTGAATGTCGCCATAAAAACATGCAAATATCTCTATATATACCCAAAATATACCAAAAACCCCTCTTTTGAATGCCACATTTTATCGTCACCAGCATTAAAGGTTGTGTATAAGCTGCACTTAAAATGAATTCGTTTATTATTCAAATCGAAAGCTATATTGTTGTTAAAATACGACATTTTCAAATCCTAGAATGTACATTTCACCACACCAACACAACAGTCAACAATGGCGAAATACCGTTAAAGCATCACTAGCAATTCTACCTAGTGTTGGTTTTCACAATAAACAACCGCAATCAAATAAAATAAACATTACCAAAAAATATATTGAATACATTTGCGCATTTTCGGGTCATTAACGAGCAGAGATATTACCTAAATATTACCTTAAATATTACCCCGGCCGTTCTAAGCTAAACCGAAAGCTGTCATGGCGTCGTATTATTATTCAGAATTATAATCCCCATTCGCAGAGAGATTTTAGGGGGTAGAATTAGGCTATCATACGTACAACCCTTGTTGATGAGTATGGGCATGGGCTGGTTCGATGACGACATTACTTTTACCTAAATTTGACCCTGAAGCGTTGCCTTTTTCTGGAAGGCTTATGCCGGCCGAAATGGTATAAGTGATACAAGGTTTGGATATCCAGGACAAAAAAATACAGGGAAAAAAGAATGAGTGGTTGAGCAAGATAAGATAAGTTATGTGACAGCCATGATACCATCATTGGTGGTAAAACAAGAATGTATTTTTGGGTCTGGTATTATTTGCATTTTTTATTAATGGCTGTTATCCTGATTGGGGGCGGGGCGGAGGGGATATCCAAATTAGAGTAATTTTTTATGCATAAATAATATCAAATATCCGTAGGCGATTAACAAAAAGAAAATATCCAAGGGTAGAAAATGTCAGAATTCTCAATCGCAAATATCTTAATTGGAGAACACAACACCCACTCTAATGTTAAGGTTTTTAATGATACCCCCCCTGTACAGCCCTGGTATTTCATTAACAACACACAACTACATAATGATCTCTAGATATACATCAAAAATAAAATAAATGTCAATGCACTAACGAAGGAGCACTGAGCAAACACAATTTCTATGGAGTATTTCCCCCCATCAGAGTAACATTTTGACCCCCATCGCCCATTACTCTCCTTGGGGGATGAAGGTCGGACTTGTAGCATCAGACAATTTCTACTAAATTGATTTATTGTGCCCGTAACATAAAACTAATGAATTTTGTAGAAATCTATTATTAGAACGGCTCTGGATCAGATCAATAACACAAAAAGGTCAAATTAATTTCATAATAAATTGAGCTGTTTTTTAAAGGAAAAGAAAAAGGCAATCATTTTCTAGAAAATTTCTATTTAAAATTATCTTTGTGGATATTCTTTACAGGTTTGAAATGCAAATTGGGGGTTTTTTTAAATAAAATAATCCTAATCACGTAATATCAGAAAAAGGCGCCTAATAGCTTTATGCACCAAAAAACCTATTATCAAGAAAAATTTCTACAAATTCAATTTCTTTTTTTCTGTAAAAGAATAGCAAATTTCATTTATTTTTGATATACACAAAAATCACAGTTATAACACAACTAAAATTTTAACCAAAAAGTAAAAAATGATTTTGAGTGTAAAGTTTTGATTGCTGGAGCCGCTTAAAGCGTGGGATGCTCTTTAGCTATATTCCTATTTTATAATGACTGGAACCTTTCGCTAGCTAGAGCCCCACGCTTTTTACATTTAAGTAAGCGGCTGCAGCAATGAAAACTTTACACTCAAAATTATTTTTTTTTACTTTTTGGTTCATTTAACAAAAAAGGGTTTAAATATTTATTTTTAATTTCTACACTTTAGTCTATTTCTATTATATGTTTTCAGCCATTTTGTGTTTGAATATAAAATGACGCCACACAGCTAATTATATTTGACTCTTTGTACCCTTTCATTTGATACCCATCTCGGGGAGACGAGGGACAAATTTTCATAGATCAACCGCCATTTTGGAATCGCTTTATAGATTTTTCTTTTACGAAATGGTCAGATTGCAGTGACACGCGAACTAGGCATGTGCGCAAAATTTAAAGTTGATTTGATCTAAACGAACTAACGAACATTGCAAGTTAAATAAAAACTGATAAAAAAAAGCTTATATCAAGGAGTCTGTCCATCCGTCCATGGCCCACTCTCATCTCCAAAACTACTGTGTGTACAGACACCTGATAAATTTTAAATTGTAGGTCTTACTCAGTAGACTACTTGCTCCCAATAGTAGTAGTGGCGTTGGCATAACATTGGCCAAACAAGCCAGGGCCAGCTTCATTGGCTTACCAGATTCTTATAGGAATAAAAAATTCTACGCCACGCCCCAACTAAAGACGATGGCATCAAGAACGAGTTTTATATGGGCAGGAATGTGAGGTTTCGTTTTGTCACAAGAAAATACCAAGAAGACTTAGGTGTCGCCGGATGATAAAGCGAGAATTTAGACAAACACGTGGCCGTCACCCGCTGATGAAGAACTAATGTGGAGGATGTCATGAGCTTTAATGGAGCAGACAATGGACACGATCATCTTTTATAGCTATTCACCCCGAAATAGCCACAATCAGGAAAATTCAACGAGATGCCATAAATGGTAGACGACATAAGGGGTCGTCCATAAATTAAGTGAGGCGATTTTTGCGATTCCCCCCCCCTAATCATAAATTTTTAAAAATCTCTAGGGTTAGTTCACTGCCAAATTATATGCTTTTGTATAACAATACAACAATAATTCAGCCGTATCTTAAAGCTCCCATTTATACGCAGATGTCCGGCAGGCCGTGGCCTGAAAGTTTTCGCCTTGAGGCCATGTATCATCACACACGCACCGAACTTTGTCTTTGAATAATTATGGTCAGTTCTTGCCTGAAGATCTGAACTTCTATTCACTCTTAAGCCGGGAATTTACGGCAAGAATTCACGCCGTATCCAATCGGAATGGAAGAAAGACGCGAAAACCACCCACACTCACGTTCGCGCTTGTTCGCGGGTGTTCAAGTTTTCGTTGAAGCTATGAATATTTCTGCACTCTTGCTTTTGTCTTGATAAATGTTACCAAACAACAGTTTCGGAGGAGGGATGTGTTTGTCTGACGACTAGCCACCCGTGGCCCAACTCCGCCGGTCTTGAAAACGATTTCTTTGAAATTTGGGCACAGCTTACTGTACCCGTTCAAAACAGCGCCATCTGTTGGAGGTTAAAGCAACACAAGCTTGTACTAAATATTTTACCGCCATGGGAGCGCCATCTGTTGAACGTAACAGCAACACACAATACTAAACACTGGATAAAAAAAACTTGTTGCTGTCCACCTACTCGTCTCTCAACCTGCTGGTAAACGCCTAAAAGCGAGCTACATATTAACAATAGTAAATCGACTGACAGATGGCCCGGTTTTGAGTTTGCGTATTGGATTAACTAAAAATTACCTTATCAGTTATCCTAGTTAATAAAGCTCATATTCGTAATAAATGATGAATTTTCGTCATAAATACGTGCAGGCTATTAGAAACCCGTACTTTCTCTTCTCCATTAAACCAGGCTCTCCAGTAACACGTGACACGGTACAGCTAGTGACTACTTAATTTCTACAAGA
Organism: Thereva unica; assembly: GCA_949987705.1. NCBI lineage: Eukaryota > Metazoa > Arthropoda > Insecta > Diptera > Therevidae > Thereva > Thereva unica. The sequence goes on from OX465284.1 coordinate 108,853,347, forward strand.
TGTTTAAAGTCTTTTAAAAAACAAATTATAATAAAAAAAAAAAAAAACAACATTAAATATGAAAAAAAAATCAATAGGAATTTGTCCACATTCTTATTTTTTTAAGCTGACATTGACTTACAATTAAGCTCCCAGTGCATCCTTCCCACCTTAACCTCCCTTTTACTAAATAAAAGGAATTTGTCTTTCCTGTAATAAAAAGGAAAATAAATTCCTATTATGGCTTATGGCAGACATTCATTTCGCAACACAAAGCCATTATTATTATTATCATTCATAAGAATGAAAATAAAAACTTCATCCTGTTCACGAAAATATCCTTCTCGGTAATGTCCTTAATGTAATTTCATATAAATCAACTTAATCCTTGTATTTACGAAGAAAGAAAAAAACCCTCAAAAAAAAGAGAAAAAGGAAACAAAAATCTCAGAAAAAGAAGTTTTAAATAAAAATCATAAAATTTCCAAAACGATATCCTTTCTTCATTATCCTGATTTACTCTTGCGGAAATTTTTTGTTTTTTTTTTTTCAGGATTTTTCAAAAAAGTCAAAAAAGTTTTTTTAAAAAAATGAAAAAGATTTCTGCGAAAAAAAATATTATTCATGAAATTTGTAAAACCGCTTAACTTCGGGCTTTGAATACTCGTCCTCATCATCATCGACTGTGACGGAAAAGGTTAAAAGGAAGGATCTGCTCTCGTGCATCTGGATCCTTAAGAAAATATCCTTTCCCACTTATCTCAATGTAGGACCAAGGAAATTTTAACGAAAGCCAAATTCATTTTTTACTTTTTAAAAGGCGCCCTCCTCTTAAGGAGAGTGAATGTTCTTAAAGAGCTCGGTTTCTGTAGGAGTTAAGAAATGCGACTGTGAGCACACCTCCTTCAACTTAATCTTTTCATATGCAAATGCGGTGGATATGTCCTCAAAAATGGGCGAAGTTCTTCACTCCTACTTCGGCACTGGAGGCGCTTTTATGAAATCCATTTTGAGCCAACCTTTCAGCATTTGTAAATCCCTTGGCTTTGAGTACTTCCACCCAAAAAAAATATATACCACAGGTTCTACCACCCACCCATCCACCCACTCCCACACCTATACAGCCTGGCTCAAGTGCACAATTCATCCCCTCCACAAAGCCAGGTATAAAATGCTTAGGTGCTCGTTTCCTGTGCATTTGAGAAACAATCACGAAAATTTTTTGGCTCCGAAAGGAAAACACACAATTTTTTTTCCTGTCTCTTCTTTTTTTCGGAAGAAGAAATTTGAACGTTTGAAGGGGGGCTAAAGTTTTTTTTTCTTTTATGACAGATCTCCCCCGCCACACCCTCATCCGGGATAACATCGCTGCCGCGCGTTCGTTGTTGAACTTGTGTCTTGTTACGGCTTTTATGTTAAGGCAGAGATCCTCTTTAGTCGAGTACTTACTTACTTACTCACGGTATCGATTACCTTCTTACCTTTAAGGTAAGTGCAGAGTAAAATTTAATCCGCAGTTTGCACGGTAATTAAGTGATTAAGTTTGCTCGAGTAGTTTTTATTTAATTTTAGTATTAGATTACCGTGTTGCTTTTAGTTTTATCGGGTTTCAAAGACGTATTAGCTTTGGTAAAGGATTTTATCCTTTTTTAGAGTGTTTACGGTGTGTGTGTAGAGTTTTCAAATTAATTCACTTAATTATGAATATTGAACTAGCAGGTGATTCATTTAAAGGTACTTTTTTCAGTAGAGATTTTATTCAGATAACCCATGAGTTATGTCAAACTGCCATGGTATTTTTGTTCAAAATTGTTTGACATTTCATCATGGAAAAACCTAGTCCGACACAACGTGTACAAATTATTCAGTTTTATTATGAAGATCAGAGTTCTAAGTAGTATAGCTGGGTCACTACTGGACCAGTGACGTCATTGGTTGTGGGCTTGGGTGTGAGCTTTATTCAGGACATGAACCTGTGTAGTGAGCTTTTAGTATGAGTGCCACCTGTGTGTGACTAGTTGAACTTCGCTTAAGTAGGTATAGCGTGTCTTGGTGGAAAAGGCTGCACATAGGGCACCCCGCCTTTTCTATCGTTCATAAGTGGTAATTAAAGGGGCCGGTAATCAAGCCAACAAATGTCCTTGACATATTTTTAACTGCGACCTAACAATTATTTAGCCGCATTAAGAGACAGCACAGGAGGGAAAAGCTTGCAGTTGGCCAGCCCAGGCACGGACGATGTGTTTCGTCTAAGTCCGAACGGCAAGGACCCTTTACACCAAACGGACGATTCCAGACCGGAAAGGGCTTTAGAGCTCTGCCTTTCTCTACAAAGCTGTCAGTTCGCTCGCTCCAAGGGTAAATCAACAGATGTTACTCTACACTATCTAGTCAGCAAAATTGAGAAAGCCTCGCTAAGGAAGCTGCCTTATTTGCGTTCCTTGACTGCGATTATTTGGAATCGTTCTGAGTAGGAGTGCCAAAAATCTCCATTCCTTCCTGGGAGTTCACGAAATCATCATTGGTCGACGCTTTCACATCACATAAATTGTATTTCCGGTTTTCCGAGATAAATCGGACCGGCGAGGTGGCCATAGCGTGATGGAAGTCTATCTGTACAAGCTTCATTTTGGAAGTAGTGTTCACTTCCTTAGGGGATTATGTCCACCCCGTATACAAACATTTTTGGTCAGAGAGGTGATTTTGAGATAGTGAAAAGAGTTATCGTTAGAGGATGCCGCCTACTACTAGCCCACAGTGGTCACCATCCTGATATTAAAGCAGCTACCTCTGCCATTCCCGGAGCAGCTCCTGCATGACTCAGTCGGTAGCCGCGGGGTTTTCCTTTCCTTGGTGATCTGAGTAGAAGTAGTCTCGATTGCTCGCAAGTTGATGGCGGTCGCTGAGGTGATATTGCAAGTTCAGCTTGGGGAAGCTTTGGTCATGGGCTTTTCTGCCGCCCTGTGACCAGCAAAACTTGTTGGCAATTTCACCACCCATCCGCCTCAGCTCCTGCACAACCTAGCAGCCCCTACACGGGAGTAACCAGTTTTCAAAAATTTGTGCAAAAAGTTTTTGAGCTGCGCCACCTCGTCCTCTCAAAGAGACCGCTGATTCGGGTCGCCTTTCCGATGGAGCAGAAGGTGTCCAGGTTTCAGAAAATATCTTTTTTCAATTAAGCCGTGATCTCACCATACTCCACCGCGGTTCGCGAACACAGACTGCTCTCTTTGTCGAGAGGTCCCGAAAATTCCGTTTTAGTTATGCCACCACCTGCATGGGTTCAGCAATATCCATCTGGCTTGCCCTTACCTGTCCATGGAGCAGTGTAGGGGCACCTCGGGCAGAAAGTGCTCTAAGGCCAGGTATTGAATGTTCTAGTTTCGCCTTCTTCAACTAAAAGCCTTCGTGACCTGGAGGATTCACGGTCTTTCTCGTTAGTGGCGCATGTACGAAATACGCCTAGCATGGCGATGTTAATCATATGCGCTAGTAGTATAGCTATGTGACTACTGAGCCAGCTTTTTCATAATATTGCGCTATTGAGCTTTTGGTTTGTGTCTTGGCCTGAAGCTGTTGCAGTTTCTGCCTTCGGAAGCTTTTATGGATTGTGTCTTGGGTTGAAGGGGCGCGTCACCTGTTTGAAATATGTTGAACTTCACTGTAGCATGTCTTCGGTGAGAATCAGCTGTCTTGAATGAGATCTTGTGGCGGAACCTCATCCAGGTTCCAATTCTTAGCTATCCCTTGGTTATGCTTTTACCCCGTGGTGAGTTTGTGCACTAGCGACTAACTTTATCCAACTCAACTCTAGTGTCATTCGGTGATTATGCATTTAAATAGAGGCGTTGAATCACAGCCTGACCCTCATTTTTCCAGTTTTCTCAATAAATAAAAACAAGCAATGGATGTAACTAAAACTTTGACAGCTGCCGAATGACAGATGGCAATTAGGAAAAGCAAAAAAAACGCAATACTACGAGCGCGCCATCTCTTTGATTTTGTAAGGACTTATTGAACGACCTTGAAAATCTTCTCGGTGCATATTTTACTTTTATCTATCAAGGATTAAAGCAGTCAAGAATCATGGATGGGTGATTGCCTGTTTTATTGAAATACGTTTAAGGTTTTAAAGTTGCGCAACTGATATGCCAGTCTTTTGTGCAAACTTTATTTTAAGCATTCAATAAGCCATACACTTCGAAACATCACAAGGTTTTAATAGGAACATCAAGTGTGTGAAAAAAAAGATATTTCCATCACACAATGTTAAACCCCATTCAAAGAACGAAAAAAAAACAAAAGATCCGACAATAGCTGACATAAGCATAATCACCTTGAGTAAGATATCCTTAAACTGTTCTCTCAAAATCCCCCTATTTAAGATCCTTTTTTCCAGATATCTTAACTCAAGAAAAAAACATCCTCAGCCATATGCAAACCCCCCCAAAAAAAAATTGCTGAACACTTCAAAAAATCGAAATCCACAAAAGAAAGGAAAAAAAAGGAGAATTTTTTCGTCTCAACTCTGCTCATATTCATATCGGGATTTTTTTTTTTTTCGTAAATAGGCTCCTGGGTCCTGAATCAATTTTTCACCCCCGACAACACTTTCACAAATTCACACCAACCAAGCTACCAATAAATGTCAGCGGATATTTACGCTACATTAGTTTCTGATAACGGCAAAGGCTTTTCTCACCAGCACTAAATGGTTATTACATGTTTTCGTGTGTATGTGTGTGTATGTGTATATCCTTGCTGATGGGTGGGTGGCAGGGAAGGTGGCGCTGCGGATCAGCCCGGGGGTGGTTTGGGGTGCGATAAACATTTTGCAGATTTTCCGATTGAAGAGAATCGAGGATTTAACACTCCCCCGCACAGTACACGCAGAAAAAGTTAAATAAAATGAAAATATACAATCAAAAAAAATAAATAAAATAAAATGTAACACAATCGATTGCCTGTTCGTAATCATGTTCGGCGGACACGAAACTGATAATAATTGGTAGCTGTCAAAGGCAAAATAATATAAATCGCGCCGCAAAGTCGAAGGATATTTCAGGGATTTTTATTGCCTCCCGGCATGGAACGTAGTCAGGTACATCCACACCCCTCAGGCCTCTCCTGGAGTACCCCACGGAGGAAAAGCCTTAACAGGAGTATTTAGCGTGGTTTTTCACAATTTTTTCCCTGTTGTTCCTTGATAACATCACCCCCGCCCCGTCACCCACCCACGCACACTTCTGCCACAATTTGTTGTAAATTTATTTTCCCTGGAAATATATTACAATACGCCGTGACTTAGGCGGACGTGTGTATGCGTGCTATCGTAATTTGTTTAGGCATTTAACGGCATTAACCATTAATTTAATCATGGCCGACGCTTTTCTGTGTGTAATCCCCCGCCTGTAAAACCGAATTCAGCCACCCGTAAACGAACCCCAGACCCTCCGGGTGGTCGACACCGATTCGTGTGAGAAAACATGAAAATTATGCAAAGAAAACTGCTTTTCTCCACTCTTTATGCCCACTCATCACTTTTCCAGTTTTTCTATGGAAATTAGAATTTTTTTGTGTGTTTCCTGTTTCATTTGTTTACTACCCTTGTTACCCGCGTTTGTATGTATGCTAATAGCTTTGGTGAATATCGTGCCATGTCCCTGCAACAGGTTTCTTCAACACCCGGTGAATGATGGCGTGGATTTGCCTTCACTGTGAATAAATCCTAGACCCTAACAACATTCCACTTAGGTCTCAGCTGGCTGAAGGGTGGGGGTTGTTGCTCGTATCAAAGTAATTCTAAAAAAAATAAATTGAAATAACAACAACAACGAAAAAAATCGCATGCCATAACAAAAACCCGGTGCAAGGTGTGAATTCCCATTAAAAAATGAATTTATTACGTCAACTCACTTCAATTCATCCAAACCCGGGGGTGGTGGGGGTTGGGTTAGGGACAAAACGAACGCTACAGGGGCTCCGGATTGTACTAATTCCCTACAAAATCCCTACGAAACGTTCGTGCATTTATAGAAGCAAACTTTTCTAAATTAAGCGCTTGTGTAATTGTTTGTACGTGTGTGTGGGTGTGGGTGTGTGTGTGTTGTAATTGTGTAATTTTAACAATTCATTTAACTTAGAAAGTGGAAATTGTTCTGAAAGTTTACTCTGAAAACAGTGAAGAGATTTGCTCAAGTAAAAGAAATACTAATGCTATTCATGGGGGAGGGGACGAAAACCCCCTTCAACCTCCACAAGTTGGATGGGCATAACCTCTCTCTATCGTCCAGGGTGAAATTTCTAGGTCTAATCCTAAATCCAAACCTCAACTGGAAGTCAAACATCGAAGAAAGGGTAAAGAAAGCTTGCAGCAAGAGATCGGGATTCCACCCAAAGATGGCCATGTGGATGTGCATAGTTGTGATAAATCTAGTGCCCACGTACTGACACTCTGGTGTAATGACCAGCGCTGAGCAGGACCCATAATGTCATAAAGTTGGGAAGGGTTCAGACGACGGCAAAAATAGGAGCAACGGAACGAACCACGAACGCCCTTGATGGTCTCTTGCACTTGCTGCCTCCTGACCAGAACATAAAACCCGCAGCCTCGTCCAGTGCCCTTAGACTGAGGGGATCTGGGACCTGGAACTTAAAACCCTACAGTTACAGCAAGATCTTGGATGTGTTATCCGAGGGTATGGTGGCAGCAACCACAGATTACCTCCAGACTAGATTGACCTTCAGGAAGGACGTCTGGATCTATTAATAAAGAGAGTGTAGGAGCGGAGCTGTCCTGAAGCAGTTTGATCTACAGATATTCACCGATGGCTCCAAGCAATCACCGTCCAAGCATGGATCCCCTCTCCCTCGGAGACTCCAATATCGAAATGTTTGACAGGCCTGCAATACTACAAGGAGTCGTGCAGACGCTATTCCTACAGAACGGGAACCCCAGTAAAAATAAGAAAATAAGACTCGCTCGCTCTTAGCATGAAACAAGCTACATGCACGAACGGAAGAGTCCACGCTACGCTCACGCTGTTTTAGGCTACAGGGGGAAGGTTTGGGGCTTTAGCAAATTGAAGAGGGCGATGAACACGGGCACATATCTTGACGCTCAATAAAGGGTATCATTAGCGTAGTCGGTAGACTGGTTTTAATTCGATTGCGTAGGTCAAGCAGAATTGGATATGGTGAGTACTTAGTTGGGGGACCGCTTGGTAAAACGACACTCGCGTTTGGAATGCTCTGTAACAGAGGCATGCATACCCCTAGCGGACTCAATTTTAGAATTTCATGCCTGTAGTAGGAACGTGTTTACCCCAATCTGGCAGGCGCGTTTGTTCGGAAGCGTATGTGTTACTAAAAATTTACCTAATAACGAATAACAAAAGGAAGGTGTGTTCTCTGAATAATGGAAACGGTAAAATTCTGTGCTTATCCCGAAGCCGAGTAAGTCCCCAGGGGAAATGTCGGCCGTCAGGCCGATATGCCTTCTAATTACTATGGGGAAGCTTTTCAAACGGGCGAAATATCACAGATTACAAAGCCGGCTCGTCGGAAAGGTAATCAGGCTTCAGGAAGGACCACAATGAACATTATGGAGATTGTTATAAAGACGTCGGTCGAACAAGCTGATCTAATGCTAGCTAAGCAAAAAACGGAAGCAGCGCCACCCGAAAAAATAGAGACCAAAGGCGATAATAGGCAAGCAGGTCATCTGGGATGAACTCGTACTTAAGCATCTGGGAGAGATGATAGATCGAAGGCTTAACTTCTGCATGCCCTTGACGGGCAGGGTAGAAAAAGCTTCCGCCATCAGCGTATCATTCTTTGCCTAATATAGGAGGCTCAGGCCAAGCCAACGCCTCCTTACCACGAGAGGAATTAGTTCGGACCACGACAATGTGGGGCAAAACGGGCAATCGGAAGAAAATAAACTCTGCGCAACGCCTAAGTGCCTTTCGAACATCCTGTGGATATTATACTACGTCCGAAGGATCAGCATGCTCAATAGAAAGAATGAAACCCATATGATATTCTGGCGGTGAAGAGTAGGAGCTTGCACGACCCGGAATATGCAAAGCGAAGCTCAAGGTCAACGCAAAGAGACAACGCAGCAGGATAGAGGAGGTGGGACAAGTGTGCTAAGTTTCTATAGATCAATAGGCTCAAAGAGGTGATATGTGGAGAAAGATGGAAGTGACACTGAAAGCCGTCCACCAGAACTTTAAGCAATGCGAGGCGAGGCAGAGAAAAGCAAAGAAATTCCAGCAGAGATAACAGCTATATAGCTGATCCAGCCCCGCGATGCACTGCCGTAAGATAGTCAAGCAGGAAGAATGAAAGATGAAAAGGGGGTGATTTTTTGGTGACTCCGGGTTTGAGACCCACAGAACTGACAGGCAGGAGCTTTTTGGTAGAATGCTGCTCACCTTACGATGCAGCTATGGGCACGAGACCAGAGGTTAGTGATCCTTACGTCCCATTTTTGCGGTACTGGTGAACACCCCTTCAAGGAACCCTTTTAAGAGTCACGTTGATGACTCCTGACCAGACCGAAGCAATGTCTTCTGAGCTTGTGCTGATTCCACTAAAAATTCGTTGAAATGGCTTGGTGGCTTTAGTCAGTAGGAATCTGGTACCACTGTTAAAGCGTGGACGTCCGTTGGTGTCTCCTGTTATATGCATGTGATGAAAACGGAAAACGACCATACATATGACTGCTGATTGACAAAAAATGAGTTTACAATTTATTCAACCAGAACAAGAGACCATAAAAAGTCTGAGCACACTTTTCCACTTAAACGTAGCAGTTTGGATTCACATGTGAATTATATCATGAAGGGAAAATTATCAATCAATTAAACCAAGGCTTTTTTCTCACTCCCACCCAGTGGGAAAAAGGAGTGCTCCAAGAGCCATCTTGGAGCGCTCCAAAAGGAGCATAGAGTGCTCCCGTTGCCATACCCGTTCTATATTCTTTTTAACATTGCATGTCATTGCGAGGGAGCATGCGTTTTTATGCTCCCAAAAAGGCGTTGATGGAGCATTATAAAAAAGCTTTTTAAAAAAGAAACATTCATGGGCGCCTGTGGGTATGTGATCCGGTATCGAAAAGCTTTTATTTTGTTTATCTTTTGCAATTGCCTTTTTCTTTCCAAGCCCGAGAGTGGCTTTACCAAAGCAGTCCCCCAACTAAACTCTATTAACTTCCAAAGCTGCTTGTCCTCCGTATCGAACGAGAGCCGGGCTATTGAGTTTGCTAATGTCACATTCTATGGGCATGAAGATAATTGCCCGTTTTCTATTTTTATATAAAATTTATGAAAACTCCAAGAAAGCTCCCTTGAGAGTGCTCCAAGTACACTCCCCTGTGCATCGCTCCCAATTTTTCCCACTGGGCAGTAATCTGTTGTCTTCATACAATAAATAAAAATCACACAATAAGGGCAGAAATTTGTGTTTTCAGGGACAAATTGTGATGTTAAATTTATTACAAAGCTATACGTGTATGTGTTGAAATCTTTTCTATCGCTTGCCTCAAGGTGAAAATCTTATCAATTGTTGATTTCCTGAGCCATACTCAATTCTTTTGTGTCGGTCATTGGTGATTTGTATTAAGAATATTTCTTTTATTTATATTTTGTTATGTAATCATTTATTTATTTCTTTATACATTTCGATACTGCCCTTATTTTTGTTGGATGAACTTCTTTCAACTTTGTACATATTATTTCCAAACAATCTCATCTCTCTTCTATTGGAAGAACTTTTTTCGGTCATGTAAAAAGTTAAAGTTTCTTAGTTTTGTTTGCATTTTTCTGCCTTTTTCTTGTATGTATGTGTGTGTGTGTATTTTTTAAATATTCATCCATAAAGAAAGTACGAAATCGTGTATATTTTCCTTCAACTTGAACTTGTTCAGATTTGTTTATAAAAGACTTCGCAAAAGTTAATGTTTTCTAGAGAGAGAGAGAGAGAGAGGAAAATATGCATGGAAATTTTGTTGATATTGTGTTTAATTTTTTATCAGACTTTTACTTACTGTTCTATATTATGGAACGAAAATTTATTTATTAATGAAATCAGAGTTTACTTTGAGTTCTGTAATCATAGGAATGTACATATTATTTTATTAACAATTTTCCTTTATAATCTAAGGGAGTTTTCTTGACGTAGAAAGTCCGCTAATTCGACAAATCACTATTCTGAAAATTGTCTCTAGAATTATGGAATGATTGTTTGACGATGCGATCATTCCATTATATGTAGGTCTTTGGTTAATATCACGCCTAAGACACTCAGGGATATGTATATCAAACGTTAGTTCTACACCACCTATTGACACGGATAGAGAGATTGAATTCGACACGATGCTGGCTGGTCCAATCGATAATGTCCGCGATCATCAAGACAGGATCTACAGAGTAGCAATTTAGTAACATAATTTTGTGAAAATAATATACGCCCCCGCAACTAGCACGCAAACACACGGAGATATGCACGCTCCCGCTAGAGGCATGCAATTCTAAAAATGTGCCCGCCATAGAGGCAATCGACCATTCGAAACCCTAGTGTCGTTTTACCAGTCGGTCCCCCAACTAAGTATCATCTATGTCCAATGCTGCTTGATCTTTGCAATCGAAGGGGAACTGGTCTATTGAGTATGCTTATAAATTTCTTAAAGCTCCAATTTTGCTCCCTTTAGTCTAGAAAAATTGAGAGCGTACCGTGCTTCGTTTAGACTATTCGGTTCGTCTTTTATTGTGCCGATGCATGCTCCATTTTTGGAAAAATTGAATATTTACTCTGGTGTACCGCGTGCATAATTTGGGGGCCATACCGATGTTTAAAGGCTGTGCGTGCCTGTTTCAGGCTAATAACGGGCGAATCTTAATTATATTCGGGTTATCATGTACTTGCCTTGCATTTTCAAAGGCGCATGAGTAACGACATCAGCTAATCTAAGAAGGCTGAGATCTATTCGGCCTAGGCTTCACAGAATTTGTAGAATGGAAAATGAATAATGCCTGCATTATGCTCTACATCGCGTAGTTAGAGTGAAGAAGAAGATGCATGACATCTAGCTGGAAAATTTTTGAACAAAAACGAGTTGGCGCTGACATCGCTTAGGTGAAAATTGCTTTAAATCTAAACGGTAAGGCTGCCATCGGATTATAAATATATAAAAAAAAATTGCTTACAATTCTTAATTTAATGCCGTAATAACATAAACAATGTGAACAGTCCTTCAAGCTTAGAAACGCAATTGATATTATGTCCTGGCGCCATTTGAATGCCAGAAAAGTGAAACATAAAGGCCGGACTGAATCCTCATTTAATGCCACTGAAGTATAAAAAAATTTAACATTTCCTGAGCGCTGAAAAAAAATATGCGAAAAAAATAATAAAAATAAAAATGAAAAATAAAATTGAAGTTATGCTTATTTATTTTATTTCGTTCCATTCCAGATGCCTCCACACATACACATACAAGTAAATAGCATCCCTTAATGTATTCCAACAAAAAGCTTTTATTACTACAAGTCCATAAATCGCTGACGACAAGTGCTTAGTTATCTTGTGTGCAAAAGGAAGGCAACCCTCTTTGGAATTATAGATTTTATTAGCATGTCTCGCAATAAATCCTTTTATCCAAGGATAATAACAATTCCGCCAGGAAAATGTGTTATGCGGCGGGCAATCAGCATGAATTCTTTACACATTCCCAGATTCTCCCACCGAGGAGGAGCCCCCGGCTAGGATTTTCATTGCTGTCTCCCGAGTCTCGTCCCGTCTTAAATGAAAAAAATAAAAACGGAAGTAAAAGGACTAATGAAGACATTTTTAACTCCATTCCGGGTGCTTGCAGAGGTCCTTGTGCATAAAAGGTATCAGATTGTGTACACTTATTACCACCGCAGCCGAAGGACGCTTTCTGTTTTTATTTTATGGCAGCTTTTATAAAGTCCGAGTGATTTGCTCGCATCCCTTTTGGAGTGTCCTTTTTAAGACAGATGCCCATTAGTGAGTTTATAACTCTCCCCAGGAAGAGGACTCGTTTCGATTGCTAACAGAGTCTAATTCCTTTACTGATTTATTTTGCTTGTGAAGAAAAGGATTTGTGTACGTGAGAGGGTGTGTTGGTGAGAATGTCCAGGAGAGGACTGTAAGTAATGCCCTGTAATTTCGGAAAGGACTTAAACAATCACTGAGTTGAGTGTATGTCATTTATCGGGTAATAAATCTGTCCCATGTCTGTCGGTCCTTGAGGTACACAAAGATGGGGCATGATTGTGCTGCCATAGTTTCTACCCTTTGTCGCAAATCTCTGCCAATCTTCGTTCTGGGGTGCAAAGAACTGGACCGACATGCACCCCACGAATTTCGAGAAAAATAAACTCGAAACGAAAAACTGTGGTATGCGAAAAAGAAGAAGAAGAAGATATCCTTTTATTGCTGCTTCAGGACGACTTCATTGCTCCTAGTTGTTGTTGCTATCGTTCCTGTTCGTTCGCATTTCGTCTTTCTTAGCATAGAGTTCATCTGGTGCTCTCCAGCAAAAAAAGGACACACACATCCTTTACACCAACGCTCAATATAAGTCCCCAAAAACTGCTCTTGTGAGGGCAGAAACGATCCAGCTTCATGTCCTTAACATGAAAGAGGAATGGTTTTTGGCTCTGAAATTATATTTCATGGGGACATAAAAATGAATTTGAACGGGGACGTGCAGGAGACAATGGGGCCCACTCAAGGATGTCCACAGCAACTGTGTGTATGTATGTATATACGAGTAGTTTGTGCCAGAGCGACATCAGGATCGTTGGACCAGGGCAATAAAGTGTCTTCACTTGATTTGACCCGGACAATCAAGACATCCAGGAACGCACCTTTATTGAAACAGGGACGAGCAAAAGGATGAAGAAAGATTCTCCTTCAAGACAGCTTTAACCTACACTAAATCACACACACACACATGCATAGATGAAAATAAATTCGTCCTGTCGCACGAAAGATGTCGTTTAGTTCAACAACCAAATTTCGTACGTTCGCCAAAGCATACATACACACCAGGCTAGAGAGTTGACTATGTCCGTTGTCACGTTGACATTTCACGTAGTTTGTTACGAATTGACAAAGTCATCCTCTCGTCATATTTGCATAGGGCCCATCGTGAGGGATGAATAGTGTGTGTAGTGTGCCGAGCAAGCACTGAGGCTGGGATAATTGTGTCCCAGTTTTCCATGTATTTACACGAGGCGAGCTATTTTAGGCTTGCTAATGGGATATTTTTAGGGTGAGCCTCACCCTATTTGCGTATATCTGTCGGGGAGAGGGCAGGGAGACAGAGTGAGTCGAGATTGGTCTGGTTTGAGTGGCCTACGATAAGGAAGTTCCCTTTTGTCATGCTTTGCAGAAATCCTAAAATAGCTTCTGACTTATGACGCATGTAGATTAATTTCTATTTATTTTTTTCTACTTGGGTGGTTTGGGGATAGAAATGGGGGACTCAGCATTTCGTGCTTCTCTCTACTCGTAACTTGAGCATGGATTATTATGCAGGTCAAGAAACTTGATTTAGAGAAATTATATCAATTTAGAAATTGATATTTATGTGTGTGTGTTCGTGTATTAGTTTTATCGTGATATTTTGTAAGGAGGAAACTAGGTGAAACTCTGCTGAGGTATATTTAGGGTAGCCGAATGTGATTATGGAGTTTTAAATTGATTATTATCATGCTTTTAGTGGTAAATAATTTTATCGATTTTTAATCTACATGTTTTTCGTCTGGTTGAGGTGTTTATGTTTAAAATAGATGGACACAAATATAATTTTGTAAGGCAGAGAGATGCGTCGATTAAGTTATGAGCCATCCTTATAATAGAATGGCCTATTATTGAAATAACAAAAAAAAATTCGAACTATATTTTAAGAAATACTAAAATAAAAATGGACATGAGAACTATTTAGGGTTATGTTTGGGTTGCTTTTAATTAAAGCTCTTGCGTCTTCGATATTTTTATAAACATTGTTTCAACAAGATGGCTAGTTTTGAATTTGGTACTGTCAATTCAAACTGTCTTTTCAATGACGTTTGACAAGTAAAAACTAGAAGATTTTCAGATATGGCTTCATATATACCCACAAAATCCATTGAAGTAGTGAAAATTTTCTACAAAAAAAGGGGGAAAAATTACGAAGACAATTCGTAAAGTTCGCCGTCATTGGACATTAAGTCTGCATTCTAGCAGGGACCCTTGACAGAGAAATCCAAACAGTACACGAGTTTAATAGGACGCCTTATAGACTTTCAAATTCTCCAATCGATACAGTGTTTGCCGAATCATTAGACGACCGGCCCGCCAATCAATGCCACCACGGAACGCGAGTGCTTCGCAGTGCTTTCGGCTATTGAAAAGTTTGGACCCTACTTTCTTCTTCTTCTTCTTTCATCCGTTGCTCCGCTTTGAAAAATGCGGGTTTCTTACCTACTTTCTTCGAATTCCCGATTCTGGTCAATTCGGCAGATCGACCACCCTATTCTTTTCACATCCTGGGCTTGGGATCAGGCGACGGCGAAGTTTTGGACCTTACCTACCTGATGGTTCATGGTAGTGTCGGATCACGCATCTCTGGTATGGTTGCATAATTTAAAGGACTCAACAGGACGCTTGGCCAGGTGGGCAATTAGGTTCCACAGTATTATTTCAAGATCATCCACAAAAAGGGCAAGGAGCATTTACTGCCACATTTGCGATCTAGGTCAGTCTCCATCGTAGAGTGTACCGATAAGGAAGCTGCTATGGCGGACAAATGATACGAGCGGATGGTCACTCAAGTAAGAGAGGATCCAGGATGTTTACCGTACTGAAAATATCAAGACGGTAACCTGTGGAAATATATACGGACGAAATATCCTGAGTTGGTCGGAGAAGAAGCTAATTGGAAGAGTTAGCGCAAAACCAGAACAGAAGATCATGATGGAGACACATAATACCCCAACGCGAGGACATGGATTAGTCAGGACGACTAACGACCGGCTTGCGCAAAGAGTTAACTGGACGAAGATGAAGAGTGACGTCTTGACTTATGTTAATCGTTGTACGATCTGCCAGTCAACCAACCCAGAACGCAAGAAGGATTGTGGGTTGATGACTCCGAGGATAGTGGGCAATCGACCTTGGGAGTGTGTGGGCATAGACCTTATAGGGGCACTATATCCCATTTCACCCATGGGAATAAATACATTCAGACCGTTATTGATTATTTTATTAAGTTCTCTTGCTCTTCCCGTTACGATGTGCCACCGTCTCTCCTATTTGTCGCAATCTAGGTAGATATACAAATAAGGTAGAGGAACACGAGTTTAAAAGTCTCTCCTTCAAGGTAGAGGAACACGAGTTTGAAGTGGTAAAATCATTTACCTACCTTGGATCAATAGTAGCAGCCGACAGTAGCATGGGACCAGAAATACGCGCACGACTGCTAAAAGCCAACAAACCCTACCATAGTCTGTCAAGGCTATTTAAATCCAGGCATCTAACCAAACCGTCTAAACTTTTACTATAACAAAACTTTTACTATATAAGACGAAGGTCTTACCGGTACTCACATATGCATCTGGAACGTGGGTGAAGAGTGAAAGTGGGTGAAGATGAGCCTGCTCGGAAAGTTCTCTGCGGTAAGACCTATGGGGTGCGACAGAGAGGAAGACCAAACCTCCGCTGGAAGGATGGCATAGACCCGGACGCTCAGCGCTTAGGGATGCCAAACTGTATGACATCGGCTCAGAATTAGGGCCGGTGGAGAGATCCAAACATCCGGAACTTGAGACATGTTGTAAGGGACCGTCAAAATTGGAGAAATACCCTAGAGGAGGCCAAGGCTCGTTTTGGGCTCTAGCGTCGTTGGATGGATATCTGGGTCAAATAAATACATTTTCATAATTTAAGAAAACCAATTGAATTTTACAAGAAAAAAATGAAACAAACTTTTTCCTAGACCATATTCATATTCAGTAAATACTATGACGGTTTATGCAGTAAGGTACCGCCATCTATTAAAACTAGGTTGAACATTGGATAAACTGTTAAAGCTTTCGAATGTGCGGGAAGCTTTCGAATGCTGTAGAACAGTGTGGAACAATGTGGAGGTTGGATCTGAAAGGAGGTTTGATGCATAAATACAGGAGCTGCGATCGGTGGGTATTAAGTTTTTGTTAGAAAATGTGTTAAAAGCATACTAAGCTTTAAAAGTGGAATTAGACATAGAATTAAAAAGCGATAAATGCGATATTTTAATCTCGGTTTTAGAATGGCAGAAGGTCTTTCTTGGTGAATTTAATTTAGCTCAGTTCAGGTTACGATATGCTCGTGAATATGGGCTATCAGGCCCTTAGCAATTTTCAGCAGAACGTCAATAAAAAATGTATCCAAAAAATATGCAAATTTTTATAAAAAAAAAATAATAAATTTTAATTAAAATTATCATCCTAAGAGTATGCAACATAATATAAAAATATTGATTTTAAAGTCAGCCTAACAGTATGCAAAAAAAATTTAACTGATTCACAATAAAATGTGCTACAAAAAGGATAACCAGCCCACAGAGGAGCTACGTCGTGAATAGATTAGCTACATCAATAGATTGAAATTTCGGGAACTTGTATATTTTCATTTCACTTCTGATATTTCTTTTTTTCCATAGAGATTCAAGGTCATCATTTTCTCCCAATTGTTCTAGAGACGCGAAAATTGAAATTCTCTCCTAGGTCTTTGCTCTATTTGTTAGTGCAACAATTTAGCTAAGGTTAAGTACGAACGAACTAAATTTTTACAGACACCATGAAGAATGTAGTTTTTAGTGAGAGATATGATTGTGTCTGTAATCACTGAATTGCTAATAAAGAAGTTTTGTGAAAAATCATCAATTTATTTAATCCAAGGATTCCCGTGCGTGAAAAAAAACAAGAACAATCAATTGTTGCTCTTTTTTTTTTTTCTTAGCTTATTAATGCCGAAGGACGAAAATATTAACAAAAGCCTCTTCGTGAAAGCATTTTTTTTTGTTGGTATTGTTTTTATCAAAAACATATTTTCAATATAAAAATTAAATGCTCAAAAAATAAAAACACAACGTATGAAACGAAAAAAAAGGGAGCAAGTCCATCCTTAAAAAATTACCATCGTCATTTGCAGGATAACAAAAGCCGAACTCGAAATTCGCATAAAAGTTGATGAATATCAAAGGATTTAATTTCATGAAGAGCTTTCGTTTGTTTCGAAACTTCTTTTGCGCGGAAAAAGGCAGGGTTTTCTCTTATTCGGGAAAGTATCTGCTAAATGCAAGAAGTTTCTTCACAAGGGGAAAATTTGAATAACAAAAATGGAAGAATAAAAAACGAGAAAAAAAAATTCAAAATTTTTGTTTTAAAAAAATACTGAAAAAAGTTTGAGCAAAATAGAAGCATTTAAGTCGACCCACTAAGCCAACAACTGTGAAAGTCCCTCCTCCGTCACACACAAGAGGGGCTAAAACTTTTCTTAAAGGATAAAAACAGGATAATTTTCAAAAAGAAATTATTTAGCAAGAGGCCAAGGATTTTCGAAGTAAAAGAATGTTTCGCTTGAAAATATTTTGAATGCTAAGACTGGGGCATTTGTGGAGTTTGGTAACAGCAACGGTGGGTAAGTTTATTATGACTTAAGTGCTGGCCTCTATAAGGTTACTCTAGGCAAATACTGGTCGTCTAACAAGACAGATGGCTGCGCAAATATTTCGCTTGGTATGAAAGCCATCTTATACCACGCTTCGTGTATTCAGTATTAAGCACCGAAAATTCAAGTACAATTTGCTTCAAGGAAAATTCCTCTACACTTCAATTTTGTCCTCGGAGAGTATAACCAAGGAATTTCAGAATATGAAAGCTTTTCGGGATAGGATATCATGTCTAAGGATGCAGCTTGATAGCATAGTTGAGTGGTGGTTTAAGGAGGTTATTTATTAATTTCCGTCTCTCCTATATGTATGCAATTTTAGGAATTTTCAAGCTGAAGACGTTCAGCGTTCTTGTATCTCCAATCACTGATTTTATTAAATATCCTTTTTAATTTACTTCGCCCATTCACTAACGTTATAGTAGACTAAGAATCATAATCGGGGCGAACGGCTAACAAAGACCTCGGAAGATGGTGGCACCCGATTTGTCACTTCTGCCAAAAACAGAGAAAAGTCCCTGCAGACGAACACCTACCAAACCTGTTGGCAAGTCGTAATCCCACCTCCCTGCGGTGCCCCCTAGGGTACTTCTTCGGAAAGAGCTAACGAGAGACGGGTGAATGGCGAGCTCTCTGCGTCACAAAGCAGAGTTTTAAGTCGGTTGGGCTGGGGATTAGCAACCCGCTCCGATAAAAAAACACCATTGCAACGAATTGGCACAAACAATGCCTCGGAACAGGATGGACAACACGACGACGATCTTTGCTTTTCGAACCAGGAGGCGAATCGAATAATGGAATGTGAGAACACTGCTTTCTGAGGTACGGCTGGATAAAGTCCTCAAGGAGATGAATCGATATAAAATCAAGATCATGGGACTTAACGAGACCAGATGGCCCGATGCGGGGAACATACCTGCCCAAACGTTGAGTCCTTCTGGGAGAAACGAAACTGAGAGCCGTAGGAATGTCGTTGGCGTGCTACTCACCATAATGGAAAATTATCCGACAGCTTTGAAGTGAGTTCAGGAGTACGACAAGGCTGCCCACTTTCGCCTTTACTATTTCTTATAGTAATAAATGACATCCTTGTCGACGCTCTAGATAGTAGAACAGGCATTTGGGGTTTGCTAGACCGCGTTAAGGTTCTCGACTACGCGGATGATATCTGTTTACTGGCCCACAGACATCAGGACCTGAAAAACATGTTAAGCAATTTGGTAACAAAGAGTAGCCCAGCAGGCTTAAGGCTAAATCCGACTAAAACTAAAGAAATGCAGATAAATGCGAACACCATTGAACGGACAGCGCTGAATAACCGTGCCGTGGAACTGGTAGATAAATTCTGCTACCTCGGTAGTATTACAGTTCTTTGCGTACGATTGGGAAACATGGAAAGTCACCCAATTCATCACAGGGCGCCTACAAGTCTTCGCCAACAGATGCCTGCGTCGTATCCTAAAAATCCGCTGGCAAGATAGAATTTCAAACGAAGAACTATGGCGCTGTGCCGGATAAGAAAGGATAGACGACCAAATCAGGCGAAGGAAATGGAATTGGGTTGGGCACACCTTGCGACGCGAAAACGAAAATCGAGCCCCGCAGTCTTCGACTTAGGGTACACGGAACCAGGTTGGATGAAAAAGTGCGGGCCATTGATAAGCACTAGGAGTTCTCTTACAACGAGACAACACAGAAGTGGTGATAAAACTCCTCCTTGTAGGGCCACCAGACTCCCTGCTTCAAGCTTACTAGCTATCTGTAATAGGGCGAGTAAAAAAATAACTCGAGGACATTCGATACTCAACAAAAATTCACAAAACGCTAGTTAAAGACGCGTCCGGATATCTCGGGAGTAATATAGCAAGAGGGGTTCCACGCCTCACTTACCTGAACATATGCTTTTAAGAATGCGGTTCGTTTCTTCGCTATCATGAAAGCTGTGATTGTAGGGGAAATTTTAATAAGGTTCTCGTCTTCGTTCAATGGAAAGCTTGTGGTAAAGAATATTTTGATAAGGTTGGAGTCTCCGCTGAGATGAAAGCGTTTTGTAGGGTAAATTTTGCAAATTTTAATTTTTTTTTTTGGAGTTTATTCTTCTACCTAGTGTTTTTATTGAGCATATTTACATATTTTTGCAATCTAGCCATCTAGCTACGTGGAGGAGAACCCTACTAGCAGAAACCACACCAACTGGGAGATCCTGTTCCGAGCTGAGAGCTGTCGCCGAAAACAGAGTCCGTTGGAGGGCAACTGTTTCCGCCCTATATTAGATGAGGGATTCTTCTTCTTCTTTAACGGATCTACAGCCGGGATCCGGCCCTGGCCTCTCGCAGCTGTTCTCTCCACCGGTCCCTATTCTGATCCGATGTCATCCAGTTTGGCATCCCTAAGCTCTGAGCGTCCTGGTCTACGCCATCCTTCCAGCGAAGGTTTCGTCTCCCTCGCTGTCGCACCCCATAGGTCTTACCTCAGAGATCATCCCTATGAGGCATTAAAGGAGCGTAAAGAAAGAGGAAAGATCCCCCAACGTTATAGCAGACTAAAAATCATTAAACGCGTTATCCTTCCTGCAAGGATTCCATAACTCCACCAAAAAACTACTTAGCTGAAAATTTCTATTCACAGGAGGTATAAATAAATCTCAAAATTTTATTCATGAGATCCCCCCGCTCCTCCTGCACTTATCTTAAATAGTGTCGGAATTTCCTCATAACATTTAAAGGAATCTCAAGCATCTAAATGGGGTTGAAAGTAATTAAGCTGCAAGACGAGAGATATTATGTCCCAAAAAAACCCCGGCCTGGGCGAATTTTCACAGCCGTACTGTGCTCCATCTAAATTATCCTTGTAAAGCTGGAGGATGAAACAATAAACAACACTGTTATACACACCAACACACACTGTAGACAGTAAGCAGCAGCACCATCGTGCCATATAGTATAGTAACAGGACGAAATTTTGCATAGGGCCTGAGTTTGAATTCGTGTTTATGGAAATGAATTCCGAAGAGAATATGGATAGTGTTGGGGCACAGGGTGTATTTCTTCACTCCACTATGAACTGTAATGAATTGCTTCCACTTGAGCTTTTGTTCATATACATATAACAGATATAACAGTATCCATTCCACATCACACAAAACTTCCTTTCTTCTCGTTTATGTTTCGAGTACATCTCAAAGACGTTAAGTGGGCCTCAGATACAATAGAGCTAGAGCATCTAGAATCTGTTTGTTGTGCACTCATCCTAAAATTATAATCCTACAAAAAGCCATAAGGGATACGTCGCTTCACTGATATTCAAATTTAATTACATCATAACAACTTAATGACGTATAAACTAAAAAGGATCTAATCAAATACGACATTTTGTCCTCTCCACTAAATTGGCTGCAGTGACTTTGCAATTGACATTGTGAATGATTTTCCCGGAGATTATAGATTACAATTTGCACACTAACAAAAAACACTTTGTTTTGTTCGTCCTGGGCAAGTTGGGGAAATTTAAGGATCATTCCTGAACAGCATAGAGCAGGAAATTTATTTTCATTCTAAGGAAATAACATCAGGACTCTTTATATTTATGCTTAGTTGGATTTAAGAGGTTGAGGAAAATGGGGGCGACTGGCAGTTAGGAATTTATGATTTTGTCTGCATAATTGAATTTGTGATTTGGTATCGGGGTTTTAGTTTAATGGAATAATATTATTCAGACTTATTTACTTTGGTTTTAGAATGGTAGTTAAGGTCTTTGGGTATGTATTTTATGTAGCTTAGTTAACAATATGTCAAAAAATATTAACTGTTTCACCGAGAAGTATGCTACGAAGGCGATAACCAGCCCACAGCGACGCTACGTCGTAAATAGATTAGCTACACCTGCAAATTAAAGTAAATAGAAATGATTTTTGGAGAACTTTTCAATTTTCATTTCATGACACGTGTTCGTTTTCCTCTCAACAAGCTGTTCCAATCGATACAATCGAAAGCGACTTTGAAATCGATGAAAACGGCGATAGTTCGTTTGCCGCAACGAATGCTTGCTTCCATTAGCTTACCTAGAGCGAATATTTGAGCAATACATTCTCGATGTGGTCTAAATCCCTCTTGTTTTTCCGGCTTGTTTGCTCTCGATTTTTCTGCCGACGATCGAAAGGAGGCTAATACCGCGATAATTCTTGTATTACCGACTGTCGCCTTTCTTCAAAATTGGAACAACGATCGCTGTCTTTCACGACGAAGGGACACGATCCGAATGCCGTATGTGTGTTATGAGGACGTGGAGTTGTTGTGATAAGACATAACCTCCGGTTTTGCTCATCTCGGCGGTTACTTGATCTACTCCCGGCGCTTCTCCATTGTTCAGCGATTTTATTGTCTTCACCTCGATAATTGTCGGTTCGGTATCGAGAAACTAATTCGTTTTCTGCTCGATAATCGGCGGTTCGGATGCTGGACCTTGTGGCGGATCGGGGTTGTACAGATGGTAAAAGAATTCTCTCCACCGCACCCTTCCATGGGGAGAGATCACGAAAGTTCCATCCGATTTTTTGATATTGTCGTTTGTTGATGTTGTTTTACTGCCTAACCGGCGGATTGTCTGGAACTGAGTCCGGTACTCGAGTTTCGACGCCGCTTCTTCCATGTCGGCCGCAACGTTATTCCAGTGCGCTTCTCGTTCCGATTTCACATTCTGTCGAAGTTCTTTGTTCAATCGTCGGTATTGCTCAAACTCCACGTATTTCATTCGCCTCCGTTGATCGACGAAGTCCAGACAACGGTCCAAGATCCTTGGCTGCGTCCGTTTACGAATAGGTGGACGGTCTTCTCCATCGATATCTTCCGGTATTGCGAGCGCCGTGAATTCGTTTAATAATTCCAGCCATTTCTTGGCTGGTGGTGGCGCCGTTTTCTTCGCTCTTTGCAGTCGCATCTGTAATTTTGCTCGAACAAGATAGAGGTCCGATCAGCAATCGAGCCCACGCATGGCACATACGTCTTTGAGCGTCGTTCGGAATCTTGCGTTGATCAAAACGTAGTCTAACATCGCCGAGTCGTTGCCGGATGGATTTCGCCAGATGAGTTGGTATTTGAATGGATGGCAGAAGATGCTGCTGCAAACGATCAAATTTTTGACTGGTTCATATCCTTCCCTACAGACCAAAGGCAGGACGGCGGCCTGGAACCCGGGCAGCCAAAAAGCAGACCTAGACCTAGCAGACCGAGGCCGACGCCGTTTTGCCCAAAGTTTCTGGACCCGCCAGATGAACATTCGAGTTCCCATAT
This sequence comes from Thereva unica, assembly GCA_949987705.1. Taxonomy (NCBI): domain Eukaryota; kingdom Metazoa; phylum Arthropoda; class Insecta; order Diptera; family Therevidae; genus Thereva; species Thereva unica. The sequence continues at coordinate 108,876,341 of OX465284.1, forward strand.
AATCTTAGGGGGGACATTACTGTCATCCAGAGTAGCAGAGACCCCAGAAGAAGTAACAAAATTATAAAAGGGTGGTATCGCGATTATTACAAGCAGACCCCGTTCTAGACTCACTAAAGGGCCCCAATTTAAGGCGGGCCGCAGTGGAATTGGGGAACCTACGGATCATACCCGAGCCACCTTTCGGGAACTCCTTCCAAAAAGGCCGAAGGCCCGGGGAAGCTTCAACTGTCAAGTATAAGAATGCCACAACGCAGGCTGCTGAACTTGTTCCTGCAGTCTGACATCCAATGAAATTTCGATTAAAATTTTAAAGATCAAATTCACTGCTTTCCCGTAACCTAACTCCCCCTCCTTCATCCTCAGATATTTGTTTTGGCGGCTGTGAACTTATTATTCCTTTTGCATTTAGACACGGGGTGAAAATGGGATAAAATACAGAAAGTAACCCCCGCAAAAATCGAGACTTTAATCTCAATGTGGTTGAAGGCTTGAATTTTGTGTGCTGTTTTATTGCTTTTAAAGGCTTCGTTAAGCTCCACCTCGTTTCAAAAAACAAAACCAAAAAACAATTGCCTGAAAAATTTCCAATTGTGGCTTTGAGCTAGGTTTTGGGCTAGAGGATCTCAGGAATTGTCCGAAATAGACGCCCTTCAAAAGCCCCAAAAATCGAGAAGGATTCATGTGGCAAGGACAACGAACTGCGCTATTCAGGTTCATGCGGTGACCACCATTTATAAACAAAATCCTGTGGTTTTAAAGGCAGACAATGGCACGATAAAAATCTCTGTAGCCTGAAGGTGTGCATAAGCCAGACGTTGCCTGTTGTGTTCTGTTAAATAAGTGTGGTTGGGGATGTGCTCCGCGTGGGACGCGATATTATCCTTCGTAGTTTTTTTAGTATTAAATTTATTCAGAAGAAAAACACAGCATAAATCTTGATTTTATTAAGATTTTTATCACAATCACTTTAATGATAATATTAAGCAGAGCAGGACCAAGAAAACAGCCTTGGGTGCTTCCATGAATGCGCTGTAATCATCTCCATTTTCACTACATTACAAAAAAATGTCTTCCCTTCAGGTAGTCAGCATAATTCTCTTAATTTCCGGTTTTTCTGGAGCGGCAGTAAACACACAAATTGAATTCCTCGTAAAACGTGTGTGTGCGTCTCTCCTGCCGTAATCCTTGAATGTTACCGCCTCAAATTCAGCTTAAATCCGTCATAGAACGAACTCCCCCACAGGAAGCAAGGAGTAGCAACAACACACTCGAGTTAATGTATTTAATGTAATTATAAACATAACTGCGTCAAGAACCTTTTTTATCCTCACCAAACACCATCAAAGGATATAACATCTGACAGCGCTAACAAGGCTCGTTGTGAATTTTACCACCCCCCTCCACCGAAAAAGGATCCTTTTTAATAGAGTGCAAAAAAAGAACTCCGATGTTGGATAAAATGCGGGATTTCGCCTAGGGCATATAACTTGTAGCCGGAACGAGGCACGCAAGGATATTTAAATTATTTTCAGAAGGATTCGGATTCTGTGTAGTTTTCCATCTGTTTCCCATTTTACGGTTATGCCAGGGATAAAGCCCCCCCCCCCGCCCGGTTCTCTACGGGGATTTCCATCTGATTATGCAGGCTTTTATCCTGTTGATGCTTGTAAGGAGCTCAGTTGCGATTTTAATGCGCTTCAAACAATCCCCCCGCATTGAGAGAAAGTTTTTAATGAAAAATGAAAGAGAGAGAGAAGCTACACAGGAGCTAAATCCTTGGACTTGGAAAGTTTGCAGTTGAGGTAATTTTAGATATCATCAGGTGAAAATGTTTGGAGAATTCGCTTTAGTTTTATGGTAATAATCATAATAACAATAATAATGATGATAATAATAGAAAAAGTTTCGGAATTTTTGTGTTCTCGTTTCGAAAATTCTTTTGCAGGATTCGAATTGGTTTTTAGATATATAATTTCTTATTATGTTGAAATGCAAACTTATGGTACCATCATCAGCGAAATACGAATAGTTGGTGGAAGTCTAAGGAAAATCTGTGGCAGCCGCGTATAACTTCATCGATAAATTAACGCAAGCCACTTAAATCAAACGCCTGTCGATCAAAACGATCAGAAAAAACACCGCCTAGATCACCGATCGATCATTTGCATGTCCGGCATGGTGTTCCGCACTATTGATCTCCGGTCCGTCGCCAAGTCAGTATCAATAAACCAAGATTTTGTCAAGCACGAAGAACACATTTCGTTTCGACACGGCATATTTTATGTGAAAGAATAGCGGTCAAAAGTAAAGTCCCTTTGTAAAATGGATGGTTCTACAATTGAGTGTAATGTCTAATAGCAAGATCTATTCGGAAATATGCTTAGGGCTTCGCTTGGGCGGGTCAAAAGTCCCTAAAAAATACTTCATTTTGAGGATCTTTGACCAGGTTTTCGGTATTCTGAACCACTGTGCGGCGGGATGGCTTATTAGGGCTACCAATAGAGTTTAGAATCGACACCATTCAACACTACTTTAATTGAAAGACACGACACTCTAACTCCAGTTTAGTTAGAGCCAACATGTGCAGTTTGAGTAGTTTATCACGACACTGCTGGAATAATTTATATGCATGCTGAAAAGCAAAGGTCCCAGTACGGAACTTTGCGGAACACCGCGTGTAATTGAGCTTTGCAGCCATATAGTCCACTCAAAACGCGGGGGGGGGGGTGTTCCAAAATAACACCGTTAAGAAAATCGAACCCTAAACGTTTTTCGGGTCGCTGATCACGAAAATCGAGGTCCCGCGGTCCTAAAATTAGGGCGTCACCCCTAAAAATGCAAAAAAACACCCCTTTTTAGGGGGTTTTCGCGATTATTTCAGTAATAATGAAAACTAATGTGATGAAATGCACATTTTTTAATATTTATTTGCGAAGGTGGTTGATTTATAATAAATTAAGGCGAACTTAATGGTAAGGGGTACTCCTAAGGGGTTGAAAGTACCCCTAAATTGGCGAAAAATGGCAAAAATTGTAAAAAACGTTTTTTTCCAAGTTTATGCTTCAAAATTCGATTGTGGGCGTACTGTCAGGCAAAAATAAATTATTTTCAACCCTTAAGGGGTTAAAACTACCCCTACAACCCTTTAGGACTACCCCTTATCATAAAGTTCGCCTTAATTTAGTACAAATCAACCACCTTCGCAAATAAATATTACAAAAAAAGTGCATTTCATCGCATTAGTTTTCATTATTATTGAAATAATCGCGAAAACCCCCTAAAAAGGGGTGTTTTTTGCATTTTTAGGGGTGACGCCCATGTTTTAGGATCGCGGGACCTCGATTTTCGTGATCAGCGACCCCAAAAACGTTTAGGGTTCGATTTTCTTAGCGGTGTTATTTTGGAACACCATAACGCGCGTTTTGAATGGACTAATATACTTTTTAAGAACGATTATATTTAAGTAATAACGAATTAAGGAGGCTGAGGATAAAAATATCATCTACTCTATTAACTTAGTTTCCAGAAACTTATGGCTAACACTGCCAAATGCCTTACTGAAGTCAAGAAGCACAAGAAAAACATTTTGAACGAGGCACATTGATATTTGTCGAGATTTCTTCATTATTTAAGGAGTCCATAAGGACCTACCTAGGGACACGGAGTCGTTACTCGATTCCTTTCTCATGAGTATTTGGCTTTCGATTCAACTCATATAAGTTCTCGAAACCGAGTACTTTTACTCATATCAGTACTTCTACTATAGGCTAGAATCTAGTACCGAGTACAATTTCCATACTAGTCAGTATTCAAGCTTATCTCAGGAATGAATATTTTCCATATAAAGGCTTACGCATTTTATCTATTATTTTGCCTCAATTAAGAGCCTTAAACATCCCTGAACTATTCTTAATTGAAGCAGAAAAAATAAATCCCAAACGCCTGTCTATCAGGAACGTAGAACCAGACAGAGAAAAATACATATAAATTTCTGTGCGATAAAAGAGCCCTAATTTACGTTGGGGATGTAAATGGGCATGTATAGATTTGAATTTACATACATATATCCCATCACGAGCAAAAATCAAATTCGCCCCGTTCTTAGACTGAAACAGGCACGGACAACGTCGAAATGCGTTCATGGCATCCGAAACATCCACGGTACACTTGAACTGAATAGTCCAAACGAAGTACGTTACGCTCACACCTCTATACTAAACGGAGCAAAATTTAGGCTATACAAAATAAAGGGTGCCATTATGCATATTCAGTAGACCGGTTCTCGTTCGATTGCGTAGGTCAAGCAGCATTGAACATAGTTAGTACTTAGTTGGGGGACGGCTTGGTAAAGCGACACTCGCTGGGATGGTATCCCTAGACTACCAAGGCCGGCATTTACGATATTAATAAGAAGTAAGCTATTATTATCCTCCTTAGAAATGAGGAATAAATTAGATCGATTAAAACTTCCAAGGAAATTATTTCTGGAAGACTTGAAGAGATCTCCAGATGGATATCAGCTGAATAACCATCGTGAATTCCACAGGATGACTTTAGAAATCTGTTACTGCAGATCAGACAACCACTGAACGTTTGCACACGACTTCAGGTAACAAAACGGCGCGTCAAATCGCTAATTGGGCCTAGCACTAACACACCTAACCTAACTTAAGCTTTTTTTGATGGATAGAAAGAAATAGGTCAGGCTAGAGGGCTTAAATTAGAACTGATGTTGTACGTGTTCGCAAATATTGTATCACGATACAATTTTGTCAAGGCTGCTACATTCCTGTGGTGGCTCAATGAATCTATATCTATAAAATGTATCTATAAAAATCTCGTGTCACAGTGTTTGTTACCGAACTCCTCCGAAACGGGTTGACCGATTTTTATGAAATTTTTCGTGTATATTTGGTAGGTCTGAGAAATAGGTCGTAGGTTATTTTTTTATAAAATCTAAAAAATTGGTAATTTTAGGAATTTTCACTTCATTTTAGTCTCAATAGCTTCATAGCCTATTAGCTTCGTAAATGTAAAATAATTGTCATTAAATGATATCATTCCAGACAATTTCAAATTTACGTAGCTGTCAAATAATAGGTAAGCCATGACGCTATTGGAACTAACCTGAAATACAATACCGTTAGAACCATGGTGGCCGTCTCAAGAGGGTGGATTACCACTTTCTTCACAAACTCCTCGACATGGGTATCAAATGAAAGGATGCGATAATTAGAATACAATAAGTAATATAGTATAATATACCGTTAGATCCATGGCGGCCGTTTCAAGAACCGTTTACCCGTTCTTTGAGGCACTTCATCTGTGTGAAAATTCATATCTCGAAAACTACCAAGTCAATAGATGGTTCTAATTGGCTACTATTGGTTTATGAGTTTAGCGAAGCGTACCGGGTCTCAACTAGTATATACAGAATTTGCTAAAATGTAGAGGCTTAAAGATTTAAATTTTTGATAGTTTTATTGATAAATATTTGAGGTAGTATACTATTGCTCATCCCAGCTGGAAATTGCAAACTCAATAATAAAAACCACAAATACAGAGCGAAAAAGGCCAAATTTCTATAAATAATGTAGAATAAAATAAATTATTGATAAAGAAACCCCACGATTCATCCCCAGCTAAAAAAAAGTGCAAAAAAACCCTTATCAACGCCGATGGCATAAATCGATTCCTCTGCCGACATCATCTCCATACTTTAGTCCAGATTTAACCTTAGTTTAATATTAAATTCAATTTAACAAACAGAACGGAAAAAATACAGCAAATCGGTTGTGTGTGTGTGCATATTTGTGAAGCAATTATCACACTTTTTTTTAAAGAATTTTATTAATAAATAAATAAAGAAATTTAATAAAAATAAAAAAATAAATACTTACGAAAATGTGTGAATAAAAAGTTGTTAAGTTTGAGTTTACTTACCTGGAAAAGAAAAAAATGTTTTTTTTTATTAAATTTATTTCTGACACATAGACAGGATGAAAAAATATATATATATAATATAATGTAATCACTTATAACATTGATGACAGTAAGGATTTTCTGGCAAAAAGGACCCGACCCCTAAGGCGTATTTTAGGCATAGACATTTCCGTATAATAAAAAAATGTCTACTACCGAAGGACTTCCAAGGAAGTCATGCTGAGAGAGGAAGAGATGTATCTAAATTCGGACAGTAGATGTCCACATTTAAGTAGTCCTTTAGGTACAAGGATTTTCTTTTAGCATCCTTTTTTAAGTTATCTTTTTTAAAGACGAAAAAAAAAGTGAAATATACTACTACCATGGCCCATTCTTAGTAGAATTCCCTACCAAAAAAAATACAACAACACAAATGCAAAAGGATTAGCATAAAACAGGAATTTGACCCTGCGGACCGAGTCTAAAAAGTTATGTGAATACCGATAAAAGATAGAAAAAACAAAAAAAAGGATATCCTTCGACGGAGCATATTCTGTGTGAGAGCAAGTTATCCTGGAAAATAATGGAAGGAGTAGTAGTTCATCCTGTATATGTTCCTTGGCCCCTTGGTCGAAATATGTATTCTTGACCCCCCTCTGGTCCGGCTGCGGACTGGTTAAAATATATAGACTGGCGACTCTGCTTTGTGTTTGTTCATTCGTCCTTTTTCCTTTCTCGGTTCAATTGTTTCATGCCCCCAAAGAATCCCCCACCCCCCTCTTCAACAAAATTTGGTAGCTGGACCTTTCCGAGTGGCAATTGTACATATTAACTAACATCTAAAAAGCTAAGGCTTCGTTCGTTGATTTACTTTGTTTTTCGTCCTTTTTTTTTCTTCCTTTTTTCTATTCCCTTTCTATATTCGCATGCTTTCGTCCTAATCATTTCAAGGTTTTCTCTAGGATTGTGTCTGGAATTGGTGATGGATATTATTTCCGTTTTTTCTCTCTCTTTGATCCTTTCTCTGTGTGTGAGAAGAAGGATGTCTCAAACACACATATATACATATATAGTTACAAAAATACTGCTTAACTAAGCGTTCCTGTTCTATGAAAAGAAAGATGTTTACCTTAACGACACGTGGTTTTTGTGGTTAAACCGATTTTTTTGTATTGTAGTACAGATATTGTTGTTGTTGTTCCTTCTATGTTTTTGTGTATTCGGCACATGAAATACAATATATACACATACATAGTCACATAACCTTGCTATTTTTATGATATCCAAGTCTATTAACATTAAGGATAATGTTATACTAGACAGGATTTTGGCAAGTCGGGTGGTGAGAGGTGGTGTGGTGGTGGACTAGACCTTGCATGACAGATAATCATTCACGATGAAGGTGCTTGTTAGAATTCCTTTTTCGATGGTTCATTGCAACTAAGGAAATATCATAACATGTTAATGAAATCCATAATGGAGAGCTCATTCTGAAATTTTGTTTCTTGTTAGAATAAATTGAGGAATGATTGCTGAAACTGGAAATGAGATGGTTGGTTGTATGGGGTGGTTTGAGTAGGATGAGGAAACCACATTCACAATTAAGAAATACTGTTCATATCTTGAGCATTTTTTTGTGTCCTTAATTTTTTAAAGAAATAATAAAAATAATGAAAATCTAGTTCTAGACCTCCGCAACAGCTCAGTCGTAAAATAGCCAAGACACACTGCTGCGTCCTAAAGCTTTTTTAGCCACCCAATACATACTCCTATGCCATAAAGCTTATTCAGCCACCAAAGACACACAGGGGCGCCAGAAAGCTTATTAAAGCATGTCTATGCACAGAATCGAGCTGCGGACCTCTGTAATGGTAGTCGAGGGCTTTAATCCACACAGGCCGGGAATGGGTTTTGATATACATTTTGGTTCACTCTTAGATCGATTTTTAGATTTACATTAAAAAATGTGTAAAGAGTCACGGAAACGAGACCGAATAGCAAGTGTACGTCCACCGATGTGTGCGGGATGCCATGTCTAATAAGTTTTGTAGCTTACTGCAGCACCCGTGAATACCAGACCTCACAATCGTAAGCTTAGTACAGGAAATTGAGCTTTTGTAATAAATTTAGTCAGTTAGTTTAGACATGTACCAGAAACCCGGCTACAACATAACGATGACACCAGAGAAACAAATGTACCCACTCTGCAAGAAGTACAAAGTGCCATACGATCATTAAAAAACAATAAATCTCCAGGAATTGATAACATCCCAGCAGAGTTGATCAAACAAGGAGGCGAATCGCTCTCAGCAGCTATACACGAATTACTATGCTGCATATGGAGCAATGAAAAAATGCCTGAAGAATGGGAGCAAAGCATTATCTGCCCAATATACAAGAAAGGGGACAGATTCAACTGTGAAAACTATAGAGGCATATCTCTTTTAAGCACAGTATATAAAATAATGACCAATATAATTAAGACCAGACTGGAACCTTACGCAGAAGCTGCAATAAGTGAATACCAAGCTGGATTCAGAAGAAATAGGTCAACAATGGATCAGCTTTTTACAATAAGGCAAATCCTCCGAAAATGCTGGGAATACAACATTGACGTGTATCAACTTTTCATCGACTTTAAACAAAGCGTGCGACAGCATCGACAGGGAGCAAATGTATGCAACAATGCTGGACCTAAACATCCCCCTGAAGATAATAAAATTAACAAAAATGACAATGGAAAATACAAGATGTGCAGTCAGAATACAAGGAGAATTGACGGAATCCTTCCCAGTCAAGCAAGGCTTAAAGCAGGACGATGGGCTGGCACCCATGCTATTTAATCTAAAGAGAGTAAGATTCTAATTCAGTCAAGGGTGGAAAGAAGAAGAAGAAACCACAATACCACCTGGGGGGAATATAACTTTGAACGGGTAAACCAATTTAACTACCTGTGGTCCACAGTCAGCGAAGACAACGATGAAACGATAGACGTACAAAGAAGAATAAACGCCGCGAACAGAACATACTTCTCGCTACTGCCAGTAATGAAATCCAGAGACATCCACAGAGAAACTAAAATAAGAATCTACAAAACCATCATACCTACAGTAGCTACGTATGGATGTGAAGCTTGGAGTATCTCCCAGAAATCCGCAGGCAAGCTGGATATATTTGAGAGGAAGGTTCTCCGAAGGATATTACGGCCCAATCAATGAAGACAGTGCATGGAGAATACGCTACAATCACGAATTGTACGACTTATACAAAGAATGTAAACTTTCGACCCATGCCAAACTACTACGTTTACGTTGGGCCGGCCATGTCCAAAGAATGGATGACTCAAGGATACCAAAAAGAGCCCTGTATCTACTACCAGATGGCAAAACACCAGTTGGCAAACCACGGTTAAGGTGGGAAGATAATGTTAAGGCCGATGCAGCAAAGCTGCTCAACACAAGAAACTGGAGACAAGCTGCGGAGCAGAGAGACGTCTGGAGGAAGAAGCTGATGGAGGCCATGGCTCGAATTGGGCTGTAGAGCCATCGAAGAAGAAGAAGAATAAATTTAGTCTACCTATCGTATCATTCGACGGAGATTTTATCCATTAGAAATACCACCTAGATATTGTCTTCCTTCTCCTTAGAATACAGAGTTTACCCTGGCAGCCTTCATAGATATAGAAGGTGATATTAATAACATCAGCCCCGACACCATACGGTCGAATGTGGCGGGGCCCGGATCCACGCTGGAATTTGTCCATGGATGCTTCGCATGCTGGAAAATCGAATCATCCATAGCAGATGGAGAAATAGCAAAGTCATAAAGTCGCCTCTCGTTTCTGCTTTAGCTCATGGTCATGGACAAAATTCTAACTAGAGCTACAGAATAAAGGCAAAGTATTGGCGCGGCAGTGATGTATTTAATTTCTCCGAGTCCGGTACCTAAATTTGACGAGATAAGCCTAAATCCCTAGCTTACTACTTCTTTCACGCAAAAGTTTGTTTTCACGAGTAGGGCTATAAAACGGCGCACCTATGGCCTGGACGGGAGTGCTGCTCCTACTTGCTTACCTGGTATTGGAATACATCAAAAAACTAAACAAGTGGACGAAGGAAAACAGAAGTTCGATCGGAATGAGAAGGCTGACATCTTGAGAAATCAAGAGTCGACTTCTGGTTCTTAGTTCCAGGGTCCGAAGCAATACTATGCAGTTGGTAGAGTAAAGAATGGGTAAGAGGTTGCTATGCTGGAGCTTAACCTACCAAGCTCTGCAGGAAAAAGAGAGATCCTGACTAAGCAGCAAGGATCTCTAGGAGATGTAGCTTATGGCATTAATCCCAGCACAAGGAAGTTTCTGGTGTTAGCTAATAGCAACTTGACAAGAGCTCCTGTCGACTATGACTGGTGGAATTTGAAACGAGACGTTTTAACTTTAACTCCGTTGCTAATGACCAGAACTGCTGATATTATTGGGCTGCTTTGAATGAAGGACACGCGGCAAGTTACATTCAAACACACCATTTACACACGATGACTAGATGGAAGCAAAAACATAGTGAGGCAGTTAGATGCACCCTCGCTGGGCATAACGACAAAAACAGGCCGAAAAAGTGTTCCGATTCGGTATGCCTCGAGCAATCTATATATTAAGGATCATTGAAGAGCAACTGAAGTAGGATCCTTCCATCTGGCTCCTTGCCTTTATAGATTGTAAAAAGCATTCGAAACGGTAAATAGCAGCTTCATATGGCACGGACTTCACAACGAAAGACTGTTCGACAGATTTAAATTGGGCACCGAAGTACCGCAAGGCTGTTTACTTTCTCCCCTACTCTTTCTTGTACTAATAAAACCGCTCTTGTCAGTCAGTTTATGTATTCGAACAGGTAGTATACAATGGAGACTCTGAGATCGCATCAAACACCTCGACTACGTTACTGGTTCATGGAGACCAAGATCTAAATTACATGATAAACAGTTTAACAGCCGTAATTAGTTTGGGATAGGTTTGAGATTAAACCTGATGAAAAATAAATGTGGATAAACGCAAACAACACTGCATGTATGGTTCTGGATAGCCGAAGACGTGTAGCTTATTGAATTCTGAAAATTTGGAACTGTAAATTCATCTACTTAAGCTCAAAATAAATTTTTTTAACATTCAATCCGGATACAAAATCTGCAATCATGCGCATTACTTTTTCACATGGCTTTTAACTTAACTAATTATACCAATTCAGAAAGAACATTGACGACTTTCCATGGAATTTCTCTCCTACATGAAAACCGCATTTCAAAGCCGTCATAGATCTTGTTCTGGTAATTAAGTATTTAAGTTTTTAGATTTTTTTCTTAACGTGTTAAAGTAAACACTTTTATTTTATTTTATGGCAACAAAAAAAGATTTTAATCATTGATTTTACAAGGCGTGAATAAATAAAAATAATAAATTACAGTCTCAACAGTCGACTGATTGTGAAGGAAATGAACATCAAAAGAATAGCAGCCATTATTTTGCACAATAATAGAAATGCACCAAAGCAGAATTTATTACTTTTGCAGTGGTTTATGTGTGCGGTTTTTGTTTTGGTTTTTTCTTGGGATAAAGCTAAAAATATTTTTAATATTTTGCTAAAAGTGGCGGGTGGAACATAAAGTATTGATTTTTACAACGTATGGAATTTATAGTGGAGGTGAAGTTGAATGAAGTTAGTTAGGAAAGGCTAGGAATTTTCATTGTTAAGGATTTTATAATCTTACAAAAAAGAACAATATTCGAATTTATTTATGAGAAATCAACAGAAAATTTCGACTTAAGTAAAAATATTGAGGAACGATTATTGAATGTTTTCAAAGTCCATCCAAATTTTCCCACCAAACATTACACAAGACCAAAATTTTCGTCGCAATCCTTACGAGTTTCTGTGTCGATACATACCTGTGGATAAAACATTGATACATTACTACACACTACGGAAACAAAGGAACATTCGACAACGTCCACTGTATTCACAAGATTTGGCCCCTGGGACTCTTTTTGATTTCCAAACTCACGTCAAACAAGAAGGTTATCCGAAACCTACTTTTTGGACAACTTAAAAAATTTGGAGAACGCTAGGTAAAGGGTATCCACCTTTGTAAAGTGTATCGACCAACAATCTATTTATTTCATATGACCAACTACTCAAATGGTGTGTGACTAGCATTGCCTATAGGCAAAGAAGAAGGGTGAAGAAAGTTTATCTCTAAAAAAGATATAATCGCAAGGATCATCAATGAAAAATTTGTATAGGACGAAGAACAGGCAATTCTCTTTGTGCCATTAACATGCTTAATACACCGGTTCTCGTTCGATTGCGTAGGTCAAGCAGCATAGGACATGGTCAGTACTTGGTTGGGGGACCGTTGACTGACTGTATTGAGACAGGTCCTTTATAAAGAGATTAGTAATAGGAAAAGTGACAGAATTCACCCTTGGAGTAAGCTTGGAGTTTTGTCAATACAGCAGAAAGCAACCAGCAAAAAAATCATAAATGGACATATCGGTTAAGGGACTCTTCGAGCACACAGGTGGATCTTTTCGACGTACTGTTTGTAGTCTACTATGTAGCTGAATTCGAGATATATCATAAGCTTGTTATTAGATTATTAACTCCATAATTTTGAAGAGAATACAAGTAATTGCTATTGGGTGGTAGTAACAGGAGTTATTGAAATCATCCTTTTCCAGTGTGAGCTAAAGATGTATGGGATAAACTCCAAAGAAGTAGAATCAGGTGACCGAGTACCATTAACCTACTGGAAAAATTGTTATCGAAGTTGAGCAATTCTAAGGGCGATTTGTACTTAGAAGGCTATAGCTTGGAAACACCTCGTGTCTTTGGCTCCGCGTTTTAGGGGGAGAAAAGATACCTGCAAGAAAGTGGTCTGATACAGTACCTTTAAAACAGTCTATGAATATAATGATAGGACCACAAGTTTGCGAAGAGGTTTAGCGAAACTCAAACAACTAATTATGGCTGTAGGGAGTCAATTGTTGGGAGTCCAGTAGATTTATTTACAAGACGCAAACCTCTAGAAACACTTACACTAACGAAAATTGATCCTACAGACTGAGAGCCGCATTCGATAGCAAAAGGTGACATAGTAGTATTAGGTAAAGATTAACTCGATGCCAGCAATAAACACATGCGTTCTCTATAACTCTAGTGACACTCTAAACAACAGAACTGAAGTCGTTACTCCGAAAACACAAATCCCAGTCAGAATAATGTCCAGCCAATTGTCTTTTTTAATATCTTTAATTTTAGCAGTATTCGAGATGGCAATTCTCCTGCACTAAGAAATGTTCAGGTCAAGTAAAAAAGAATAAACTTAAAACATGAGAATAAGAGTAAATAGGAACAAACAAGATAATAATTTCAGTAAAATTCTTTCTCAATTGATAAATAATTAAATATTTTGAATTTGTCACCCTTATTCGTTTTTCTGATGAACATAAATATTTTATACCCTCCCTCTGTAATTTCCATCAGTCTCTGGAATTTTTTTCTTTCTAAAATTAGAAAACATGAACCTAAAGATGAACTCTCGCAAAGAATTTCCTCTTGTTTGTTAGACTTTAATAAACAGGTAAATGGCACCTGTTCAACACGAAAAAAAAGAGAAAAAAAATAATTTAAAAACTTCTCTTTATATACACACACAAGAAACTTCACAATTTCTTGGATGATCTGGAATGATAGATTGTGAAAAATCCAAGAACAAAAAAAACGAGCCTCCCCCCACTCAAACAGCATGTTTTCACCGTTTTTCCCCATCATCTCTCCCCGGCACAAATCATAAATATTCAAAGGTTTCGCAGCCTGGGGGGGGGCGAAACAAACAACAAGAATATTGGGGTAAGGAGAACGATGATAAAATCCTGCACCAGACAGAGTAAACGAACCTGCTGCCACGAGTGGGGCGGCCCGAGGAGGCGGCGATGCAGGAGATACACTACACATATATAGATGTGAGTCAACGTGCACAGCCCAGGAGTGGGAGTAAACACAGTATCCATCAGTATCACAATTTTAAATGAGATTTTTTTTTTTTTTTGGAAAAGGATCAATTCTCGGGATTTTCTTTACAGTGTCAGACAGGAGGAGCAAGCCCCATGCAGGGAGCAGACGACTCCTACGTGCCAGACATCGGGGGTATCTGTTGCACAATTTCATTAGAAATATCGATTTTAATCAAAGCAAATGTAAATATTAGGTTTAAAAAGAATATTCAACTCGGTAATTTCCAACCCCCATTTATCATCCCCCCCACGCCCGGGACTCCCTCGTTTACACGCTTACACTGCAATGTAAACAAACAACCTTAAGTGTAAGTGTTTGTTTGTCACAAATCTCCTCAGAGAAAGCCGAAAGCATGAAAGTAAGAAAGCGAGGAACTTTTTTGTTATCATTGTATTTTTTGTGTGTTCCTGTTCAATCCTCCAAAAAGGACGAGGGTATCCTTTTGTGGGTGCTGGGTGGAGGCTGGGTAGGTGAGCAAATGTAAACACAAAAAACAACTACAAAAAAAGAAACACCAAAATCAAACACATTTCTCACCTCATCCCCCCACCCACCCCCACCCCAAAATATTTCATGAAATTAATGGAGTGCCTGAGTGAAACGGAATCGCTGGCTGGAATAAATTGGGATTGATTGGATCGATTGGGGCTCGCAGGGAGAATGATGGAGACTCTCCCCGATCCGATGGCAATCGATCATTTTCGACTGTGTGTGTGTGTGGAAGCCCTGCATTGTCCTGATAATTGATTTTCCATGTTGTTCGTTACGATGGTGCACGAGCGGAGTTATAAGAGTTTGTTTCCTGTTGTGTTTGCTAATGCCATTCTCTTCTCTCTTTAATTTTACATTATCATTAAAATAACGAGAAAAATTTGTAAATGGAAGCACTAGGAGACGGGAGAGGGACAGTAATTCTACTTTTGATGATGAGACGGCTGTCCATCCAATAAAAAGTCAAAGCTTGCCGGGCAGAGGAGGCTTAAGTCTTTTCATGATTTTCCTAGATGAATTTCATGATTGTGGCAACCAAATTGAGGTAATACCCTTATCTCCTTATTGCTATAGTTAATGGAGTGGAAAATTATCACAACATTCGAAATCCATCAAATTATACGGCATTAAAATAAATGGAAAACAATAAGGACTGAAATGACACGAATACACAAAATGATACACTTATGATTTAAACATGAAAAATCTTATAGAGTAGTTGTGATAAGTTCTTCCTAGATTGAGTTGATATTGATTTAAGATGAGACAGCTTTGCACGAGGTGGTGGGAACTATCAAAAGGACCATCCGTTACAACCAATAAATTGTGGCAGCCTTGCGTAGGCACAGAAGGCGCATTCAAACATGTACGTATTGAATCGATTCAGAAGCTCTCATAACCTTAAACGAAGAAGCAAGACTTAAGCAAAGGCTTACACAATCGTTACAAGCTTATGGGTGCAAAAACATTGGAGAGAGAGGGAAAGATGAAAAAACCGTGCATTAGAAACGACAGGAGTAAGGCTTTAAGTAAATTCCTACTCAAAGCCCCTTTTAGCAATGCTTGACTCATGCTCTGCAGGTTGCAAGGTGTTCAACAGGCACTTAGTTTAACCTTCTGAAGGCGGTAAGAAAAGGAGTAGAGCGGAAATTTTTCGCAAAAGTAGAGCGCGATTGATGCTATATTATTAAGTTACTATGACGTTATCATCTATTACTGCTCCAACTGGTTCCCAGGTCCAAGTGACCCAGTACCTACTTAAAGCTTTTGAGAATTCAAGCAGCACCAATAAACAGCAAACGTGATGTTCATCAAGAGAATTTTTTTATGTGAAACAACCAAGCTTAGAAGTCACTTTGTACTACTGGGCTGTCATATGTCGTTAAGGTTATGGTGCAATGTCTAGTAGTAAGCTTGAAGTTATCATTCTACAGTGAGTTCGGGGACATACCAGAAAATTGGCAGCTCCAACTCCCATATCATATCTAGGGGAGCAGAATTGGGAAACCGAAGCAACTAGCCCGCTCGGACTGCCAGATAACGGATCAAAGAAGAAGTGTAAGAGCCAAGCCACAAGGAGGTTGCTGCAGACCAGAGCCGGACCCTCTAAAATGGGCTAAGTAGTACAATAGTAATAGGTGTAGGTGAAGGTGTAGTACAATAGGGACACCCTTCGGACCCAATCACTCAATAAAAAGAATCGGTGGTAGGAGAAGAGCACTTAAGGTTTTGTTTTGAATATGGCAGTTCTAAGCTCAGGAGTCACCAGTCCATTATGTCGTTTTTATGCAATGTCTAGCAATAAGCTAAGTACGGGAGGGAAATAGGTTAAGGGCTATGAGGGTTCGGGAGGATGTTGAAAAAGGTGGCGATGAGCCCTGCATTTTAACTCTTGGACGTTGTAGGAGTTCGTTTACTACCTACTGACTGCGAAAGGTTGTTCCACAGTCGAATTGCTACTAGTTACTAGTTTGTAGAGGGGGAGTTGCAGGTGAAAGGAATGAGACAGACGAAAATGGATACTCTCAACCTAATTCTGTAAAAGTGAGTCAATACCAATAGCTAGCAGGGCTGAGTGCCAAAAGCCCTGGAGATATCTAGAGCAACTATACCAGATTCACCGGTTCTGTAAAACAAACTAAAAGATCGCCAGTGGATATTTTTTGTCGGAAGCCGTACAGTTTGTCGTTTATAAGTTGGTTGGATTATAGATATCCCATAAGCGTTTTGTTGATTATCGTCTCCGAATCGTCTATCGAATAGAAGTAATTGCTATTGGTTGGTAGTTGGAGGGACTGTTGGAGTCACTTTTTTTGGATAAACTCCGGAGAAGTATGATAGGGTAAAAAGTTGATGGTGAGGTGAGGCGCATTTTTAAGACTACAGGGGGTATGTTATCAGGTGCAGTGAATTTGTTGGCATCGACTTCCTTGAGGCAATTATAAACCTCGAGAACCCTGACGTATATGCTGTCAATTGGCGTTGGCCTCGAGAGCCATTGGTAGCGTATCAGTTTCGGGATCGGCCTTGGATTTGCTGTCTGTGATCACCTTCTCATCGTAGATGAAGAAATGGGTTGCGGATGGAGTGAAAATAAGAAAAAGCACATGCCCCCACTTTGACCATCCATCAATCCAATGGCGCTGCATCCAAAATCGAGTCTTGGCCTCTTGTAAGACATTTCTCCAAGTTTGAAGTTCCCTTGAAGCATGTCTCCTGTCCCTGATGTTAATGTTGACCATTGCCTCTGCGTCACAGGGTCTATTCATCTAGGTCTGTCTACTGGTCTATTTGCTTTTAAGCCTTTTGAGTCGTTCTTTTATGTCCTAGGTCATAGTACAAGACTCGCTATCATAGCAAGTACTGGTCGTTGTTTTGTACAGTGTGAATTTCGTCTTTCTGTACACAAATCTTGAGTACAGAATTTTTTTTTGGGGCATAAGAGGCCCTAGTTGCCAGTAGTATTCGTCTACTTTGACTGGCGCCATGGCAAAAAATCACGAATTGTACTTGGAATTGTTTGGATCACGCACCATATTTCCAAAATCTTGTCACAAGCAACAGAATCTACACTTCGATCTTCCCTTGAATACAGCCAGTTTTTCAAGTGCCACGAGTTTGGGGCCCTAAAATAGAATTTTAGAGAAACCTTAATTTCATAGAAATGAGAAACCTTCTGTCTTGACGGTAAAAATATAACTGCAGCATTATACCAGCCCATTCG
Source organism: Thereva unica (assembly GCA_949987705.1). Lineage (NCBI taxonomy): Eukaryota > Metazoa > Arthropoda > Insecta > Diptera > Therevidae > Thereva > Thereva unica. The sequence continues at coordinate 108,894,050 of OX465284.1, forward strand.
GTTCATCGGTGGGTATTGGAGCGGTTGGGAATGGGAACCAGATTTCTCTCATCCTCTATTCGAACATAAATAAAACAACTTGACTGTGAAACAACCTAAAAGGCACTACCTTTGCAAATTTTAATTACATTCTAAGATGTAAGAATGTTCACCTGTTGCATCAAGCGTGACTCTATATACAAAATAAATACACGCTGTCGTACATACTAAACTAAATCACTTCTTGCCTCTGCAACTTCCTGCAAATGCATCATGTCAAAGAAGGCAATCTGTTGAATGTGTAACACTCAAAAGGTAAACCAAACAAGAGCGACAACAGACTGCCTCAAACAAAGAGTTATTCTGCTTGGCTTAAAATCAAAGCATTTCAGCAGAATCAAAATTGAGTTGTGGCTTTCTTCATTCTACTCCTGGATGCTGTTGTCATGCACCAACCCTTCTGCAAAACTGAATCGCCCTCACTACCAATATCGGTGTGCCGTTGTTGAATTGTCTCACTACTACCCAAATTGAAAGTTAGTTTCACTTTGCCATCACGTACTTGGTTGGCCTCCCATCAAGCCGCAAGGACGTGGCGGCAGTGATGATCCCTGCCAAGCCCTACAATCAATCTCTACTTGAAGCCGAAATCTCCATTTAATTTTCTAGCAAAAATAAAATATTCATCGAGCCGAAATCGATTGACAGAGGAAAGCTCTTAAAGAATGATTAAAGTGGAAGGAGCGGACGGATACTCTAGAGCCAGGCTGTGGCACTTCCTCATACATTTCGGGGGGGCGGCGTCGATGACAAAAGCTGAATGTTTGGCAAATCTATCACGTTCCTGTCCGGAATTTAATGGCAAAAGTTCAAGTAATACCAACACAACTAGGGCGGCGCGAGGGGAGTTGGGGTGACAACGATCAAGGAGAGACTGAAGCCGAAATTGTTTACCGCTAAAATTGAGGTAGTTACATGGCTATTTCGGATGGGGATGAACTGCAGAATATATAGAGCTTCACTAGCCGAAAAGAGGAGAGCAGATTTAATTCAATTTGCTCCCCACTGAATAATTAACCAGTTCTTTTTTGGGGGGCTAAAGGAGCATCCCTCCACCACCTCATTCTGTTCTTGCTTCCTCCCCTTCCACCCCCAAAGAAAGGGTGTCCTGAATTATTTAGTTTAAAATTACTTTTAGTACGAATGAACAAATATATTTCATGGCTGGGCTAATTATAATTTGAATACTGATGACGGTGGAGTGTTTGATGTTGAGATTTGGTTTGCATAGCCTCTCTCTGCGAAAAGGCTGCTCTTCCACACAGTGAATGCCTTCCATTCATACTTTCCTCCATTCCATACTATACTTTCTCTCACACAGGATGATTATATCCTGGAATTGAGGTCGGAGTTTATTTATATTATTACTGGCAGGAAGAAAAAGCCTATGGAATTTTTTCGCTTGCATAAGTGCCTGTTTAAAAGGATAATGAGATAATTTTAAGAAAAATAAAATCCTTAATATTTTTTATTTTTTTTGTATTTTTATAATTATTCTTTACTAACTAAGAGCAGTTAAAGTGTGTGCCCCTTTTTTAATTGCCGGAATTGTAGATGTATATTCGTTTTTGCGGATGGTGTATAAGTTTAGATGAAACGTTAATTAGAGATGCTAGAGAGAAGCACTGAGTGCCTTTAATTAGTAAATTAATAGGACTAATTGCCTTGGAAATGAAAATCAGGACTAATCCTTCAACTCTGCAAAAGGAGATGACAGAACTGACTGTAGTAATTACAGGGGCATAGTGATGATGCCTAAATGATACTCTCCAAAATTACTTTTAAACAGATTAACTTCTATCGCTGGGCGAATTTCAGTAGAGTATAAATGTGGTTTTAGATGATATAGATCAACGAACCGATCAACTTTTAACCCTATCTCAAATTTTAGAAAAATGCTACGACTTCAATATCGATTTTTCAAGAATTTCAAACCATCTTTAAAGGACGTCCGATGACAAAATTAGTAGCACGCGAATGCCGCATGTGGTTTTCAAAGTAGGGAATCATTGCTACCCGATCAGGAAGAAAGGAAGAGGCGAAACATTAGAGAATTTCGACGTAGATATCTGAGTAATAACTGCGACGGTGTCAAAAGCTTTATACTTTTGTTGCTACTTTAAAATTGCCCCTTCGTCCACCCAAACGTGAGTGTTCTTTTTCAAAGCGGTCCCCCAACTAAGTACTAACAACGTCCAGAGCTGCTTGACTTTCGTAATCGAACGAGATCGGCTCTATTGAGTATGCTAAATAGCGCCCTTCACGGTAACCAACATAATTGCATGAAATATGAAGCAAGACAACAACAGAAACTAAAGCTTTTCATGAGTAAAACTAAAGCTTAAGGGTAAAACGATATCCGTATACATAATGAGATTGCCCCATTTCAAATGTAATGAGGTTTGCTTCTGAGATATTGATAAGATGTACTTCACTTCAGTATCGTTGATTTTCTTGTGGGAGGTCCTCTAATCGACGTGCCCTTCATTTGCTACATTGTTATTGAGACGATGAATGAGACGCAGCAGTACGCAATACAGACTTACGACTTACGACCGCCTTATGAATGTTGAAAACGACGAGGGCCTCGGACGTCCCAGAACAGATGGCAACGTCAGAGAAAGTGACGAATCTATAATGGACAATTGTCGGATCACCATGAGAGGCCCAATTCAAAGGATGCCTCCTCAAGATGAAAGATTAGGAATGGACGTCAAATGTAATCGAATGTTATGGTTTTGCTAATTGTGTTCTTCGATCTGTACGGCTAAAATGGAATAGGAATAATTGTACAACATTCAGGTTACGCAATACCAAGGCAACTAATTCGTCTGCGAGAACAAGAAGCCTTAAGGCCACCATATATTACAAGGTTTTATGCGTTCAAGCAGGTTCCACATTACAATATACACATGCATTGGAAATACTTAGAATTGGGGTTCCAGACCAAAATCCCTACACTCCAGGCATTCGAATTGATTTTTGAGTGCTCCGATAGTAATATCAAAGCGGGGGAGACCAATTTTTCTTATCAGAGCGAGCGTCGGAGTGTGTTGGGAATGGGGCTCCAGACCAAAATCCCTCCACATTTTTTTTTAGTTATTGTGAGTGATTTATCCTCCTCCGCCCGCCGCCACCCGCACACGACTTGGGCGCAACACTAAAATTGATAAACAATCATTCTGAATACTCTGAACACTTTAATGCCGGATTCATCGTTGCGGATGATTCGCGCCGCACTTATGTGCGCGCATACTTTTTGTATGAAAAATGGTACCTTTCTCAATTTTGGGAAATTTTTGGGATTTTTTTTTCTCTCTCAAAAAAAGTTGAACCAACTTCAACTTTTGTGCGGCGGATTTTAAAAATTGTCAAAAAAATCATATGTTTTTGATGAAAATTGTCTGAAAAACTGTCAAATCATACAAAATGTGCGGCACACTATGACTACAACAATGAATCGAAGTTCAGCTGACTCTCTTTTTGGGAAATTTGTGCGACGCGACTCATCCGCAACGATGAATCCGGCATGAATGTTGAACGATTTTGGTCTGAAACTCAATTCTTAACATTTACTGTTTTTATATGATGTTACCTTGGGGTCGGCAATATACCCTGGCACGCAGGCGACCATATACTTAGGCACCGGCCTGGTTTTATTTATAGTGTACTATCAAACAACAAAGCTTTAGCCGGGAAAATGGTAGAGAGAACTACCAAAGCCATCGCTCTACTACATTCGCTCTCATCGACAGAACTTTGACTTTGGTGATTGAACAGATTTGCTTACAAGCCAGTAATATATGTAGCTATGCCACTACTGGATAAGTGATGTCATCGGTTAAGGGCTCGGCTCGAACAGCGAATTTCAATCGCTTGCGGGGACGAATGACCATAGGATCCCATCCAAAACCCAACATCGCGAAGTTGAACTACAGATTCGTTCCCAATGTGAAAGCTCACCCAGCGTGAAATTTATACAAGGCACATCATCAATGAATTGGAGCCTGGAGCCAAGATCCCATCCAAGACTTCCCCAACAAGAAAGCAAACACAAGATACACTAAAGCAAAGTTCAACTAGTTTCCCACAGATGGCGCCAAAGCTCAATAAAAAAAGCTCACAGGTTCTTGTCCCGAATAAAGCTCACAGCCGGGCCCACAGCCAATGACGTTACTGGTCCAGTAGTGGCATAGCTATACTACCCAATCTAAAACAGAAAGAATGGCATTGAATTGCTGAAAAGAGTCGTTAGATCAGAATGAAAGAATATTGATGTAGAAAAATGAGTGATACTGGTGCTGCGTGAAATCAAACCATCAGCCTCTGTGTTGGTATAAAATAGATGAATAGGCTACCGAAACCCCGTATTACCTTTGGAAGTCTTACACGGTTTGAGTGAAGCAATCCAACGAAACTGCCTATCCGTGAATTTTTAGCCAAAAACAATATGGTTATGATGTCTTAGCTTTCGTAAATTTACTGAAACCACCCCTTTAAGTTCTATCTATTCCCAAAACTTAAGAGCAAGATAGAAAAACGACGATTTGCGAACATTAAAACAATAAAGATAGAATCACTGAATGAGCCAAAGCCCCTTGGCAAAATTGTGTGTGTGTGTGTGTTTTTGCTGACTAAAAATCAATATTTTTTCTTCTACCAATCCTTTATTAAAAAAAAGTCAACTTCTTTAAGTGTCCACTTTATCTGAAAGTATCCTTTATGAAAACGTAGTAAATATCATAATTTCAGCAAACATATCAAATCTATGTTGACGATCGGAACACAACTATTGTTGTTTCCCTCTAAGCCTTATCCTAAATAAACACAACTCAAATTACTTTGTATCCAAAATCCTTAAAATCTTGTCCAGGAAAAAGTATTAGCAGCAGCAAAAAAAAAAAGTGTAATAATATGAAGAAATCCTCGGATGCCTCTTATTATTTAAGAATGTCCCAAAGTCTCGGTCAGCCTTGACCCGCTTAGGTTCTAGCTAAAGTCAGTCGTCAATCCGGACTTTTTATGTATGTATGTATTATATCTGTATATAGCCATAAAACTAGGGAAGGATGCGAAATTCTGTGAAAGCTTCTTGTAATGTATAATATCCTTGTTATGGAAAAGGCTGCTGGTCGCTATACACAACTACTACAGCGATGAGGATCTGAAGCTCAGATGTAAGCCAAAAAATGATTTACGTACGTCCAGAAGAAGAAAAATTTCATCCCATGGTAAATGGGAGCTCGTTAAAACCGGATACCAAGAGACTGGAAGGGGAAGGGGGAGGGATGTTAAGTGGAGCGAATATTGGGCGGCGGTCACATATTTTTGGCAAAAGAAAATATTTTTCATATTCATGTGTCCGCCCCCGTTGCTCCGCGATCCCCAATTTTTTCCTCCAAGTAATTTTCCTCGTTCGCATTGTCATCGGGCCTCCGCAAGTCCTTTTTTTTCGTCTTCTTCTTTCTATGCCCCCAAAGGAACATTCAAAATCCTTGGTATTGGCCGGTTGTCTTCCAACTATACGAATAGGACATTCAACACTGTCCTTTTAAGGATCCCCCTCAATGTCCCACTGCCCCATGGCTGTATTATATGCATGCCGGTGGAACTGTGACACGCAATAAATTACAAAAAAGGGAGCGAATCTTTGTCTTGTAGGGTATTAAAAGCAGGGGATGAGGGTGAAGAGAGTGTTGAAATGAGCCAAGGGAATGGTCCTGAAGTACCTCAACCAAAAAAACAGGAAAAAAACAGCACAGAATACAGGGGAAGTAACAAGGATAGCCTTTTGGGAAATTACATGCCGCTTCGCTATACGACAGCTTATATACAACAAGCCAAGCAGTCCTTGAAAAGTTGACTTTATATGTGTTATGCGTATATCCTTTTTTTTGCCTTGTTCGGCAGCCCCGACTGTGTATACGCGCAGACTTTGCTCTGTCTACACAAAGGAGAAAGTCTCCGCAGACTGTTTTACGCCATTGGATTAAAGCTCATTTTGAGAGGCTTAAGGGTTCTTAAGGGATTTTTAAGGTACAATAAAAAAAATATATATACACACACCAAACACAACCACCAAGGCCTTATCCTTTAACATCGGCAAAATACTTTTGGGTTCGGTACTTAGCACACCATAAATTGGGAAAAAATGATTCTGTTTTGCGAAAGGGGAGAGGAGGAGGGATACGTTTTTTTTCCTTGTTTAGGCTCGATGTACGGAAAGAGGTGGCTTTTGGTTTGTGCAATTTTCATCTTCTCCCTCGTCATAAATAAAATGAAAATCTGCTGCTTTCTGATAAACTCTTTTGTAAATGAATTTCGTCTAAACGTAATAAAATTATAAGAAATATGAGGATACTAAATTCCTGACGAAAATTCAACGAAGATCCTTGATATGGTGGCAGCGGTGGGATCGGGTAGAAGCAATGGGATCTGGTGGCAGCGGTGGGATATCGGGTGGCAGCGATGGGATATCTGGTGGCAGCGATGGGATATCTAGTGGCAGCGATGGGATATTTGCTGGCAGCCATGGAATATCTGGTGGCAGCGGGTAAATCTACTGGGTAGTTGTTACCTTTTCATTCCCGTTTCCTTCTATGCAGGAAGAATCATATCATATTTTATTACCACACCAGCAAAAAAAAAGAAAAAGAATAAGAATAACCAGCAGCAGAAAAAAAAGGAGTAAGAACTGCCAGATAAGAATCCTTTTAGGTAAATCTTAACCCAGATATGAATCGAGATTTGTGTGGAAAAGCTAGGAGCACAGGCACAGCACAGAGCACCTTTTGGGATGGCAGTAAAATAAAATATCCGGAAAAAATCTGCACAATTTTTTTTCTAACTTTATTACACTGTTTGCTGTTTTTTTTCTTCTATAGACTTTGTATTTCCGTCCCTGTATGTAGTCCAATTTTACGGTACAGAGTATTAAGAGTCATAGGAACATAAAACCATTTCACATTTGCCATAATTTTTTCCCTGGGAGAGGTTGCCTGTTTTTTTTTGTTTTTCTTTTTCGTATTTGGTTGTTATTGAGATGATGTCTGACTTCTGTAGAATATTTTGTATTTGCTACAAGGATATAAAGAAAAAACGAAATTTTATTTATTCGAAGGTTCGTTCATATTATCCTTGATAAGTTGAGCTATTAAGGATAACAAACGCTGTGGGTATTTTTTTTCTTGTACAGAAGTCAGTTAGCGTTTTATGTACTGTAAATTCTTGGCCTGGTTTAGGAGTTTCATTTTATATGGACTAAAGGTATTTTATTTTTGATTTAATTGTGCAGTCATAAAATTGTTTTATAGCTTATTGGCTATATTCGTTTTGTCGCAAAACGTGTATTGACTTCATAAATAATAATCCTATCAAAGTAGACCGGACATAAAGTAAGGTTTAAAGATAATATATATTGATATTTTATGACTGTTGCAGATAAAAGATGAATTGAGTCGAAATTTGGGCTTTTGGGTCAGGTATTGTAATATCCTCTTTCTATAAATCATATTTCTTATTCACTTAAATGAATTATAGATTTTTTCTTAACCTCGCTTAACGACCTCATAAAAAAATAAATTAAAATCTACTGCTATCTGTCTCTCCAAGTCTCGTGCTGTTGCACTCCAGCTTCAGATGTTTAGTCTTCAAGAATCCGGTATTGATTGATTTTACTCACTTCTTCTTTCCACTCGGGTTCTTTCTTTTCTCGAACGCCCAGTAGGCCCCAAGTAGTAACACAGCTGTAAATTCGACCAATTGAACTCTTATTACCTCCTATATATCAGATTTTTAGACCAGAATTAGCAGCCGTAGCATGACAGGCACAGGGAAGGTAATAGATAGACTCATACTCTTCGAGACAGAGCTTGCAGATGAAATCTTCCGTCCAGCTGATCCTACAAAGGAGATAGTTATTGCACAGTGTCCGATGATCCAGTTAACTGGTATCCTGACATCTTTTCTACTTGCGCCGCAGCAGTACTCTAGTAGTGTGACGATACAGCGCAATTATAAACAGTTTGGAACTAGCCAGACAGTGACCTCTACTGTTCGGCATATTTCATCAAAATCCAATGGTCCAGCGATTTTATCACCCAGCTGATGGACTTCCCGATTGCCGGCCGCTTGTCTGAGACCAGGACGATCGCCTTTTTACTGCCCACGTGATCCTGGTAACCAAGGATCTACTAAAACAAAAGGTAATGTGAGGTGAAATTGTCAACTATCACGAGAAGGCAGGGCTTGCACAGCCTAAAACGATCGATTGACATCCGATCGGAGTCTACTTGGTTCAGGAAGCAGAGCCTGACGAGGCTGCCTTCCGCTAATCAAGGCTGTTGTTATTGAAGATATCAAAGGGAAAACGGAGCCCTGTTACAAAAATTTTTGGTTTGGATTTTTGTAACATCCGCACCCTTCGTGCGAATACCTTCTCTTTGGTGCCAAGACCATGGCTTCCTCGTTTAGCACTCTTCAGACTCTTATCAGCCTAATCCCATCTTACTAGTTTTTTTCAATCTCAATCTGAGTTCTGTACACATAATTTGTTGGAAGTACTCTCGAGCGGTACTAGGTTTTCATCTTGCTGTTGGGTTAGGATTCAGGTTTTGAAATGATAAACCCATAGACTAAGCAACTTGCCTTGAAACTCATAATCCCACCGCCAAAAATCAGACGGTTTTTAAGTTCTTGCCACCTCAAAGTGTAACTTTTATTTGGTTCGGCGACAGCATGATTCGGTCTTACTTATTTATGTAAGTTTGCCCTACGCTTTACAATAGGGATGCGGTCCAAGCCTCTCGATGCTACACCCTCCAGAGCTGAAGTTCTCCAGATTCGTATGTTCAAAGTCTGGTCTCTTGGGGTATACCATCCTTACAGCAGAGGATCTAAGCCCTTTTCTCGAAAATCTTCTGCCGTAGAAATTATGGGATTCTCCAACGTGGTAGGGGTTAACCGTAAAGGAAAGGAATTTTAGAACGAACGAAGAGCTTGAAGAAATAGATGATGTAGTTATACACATAAAACTTGGCACACTACGATGGTGGAGGCTCTGCACAAAGAATGCTTGCCTGGATTTTTAATGGATAAACAAGGAGTAGGTGGAAACCTTCTAGAAAACTGGAAAAGAACTAGCTGGAGAAAAGAATTGGAAAAGAACTAGCTGTAGAAGCAGAACTAGAGAAGAACTAGCTGCAAAAGAAGAACGGAAGGAAAACTAGAACTAGAAAGTGGAGAGAACTACTGCGGAGAACTAGCAAGACGTAGGGACAACTGGAACACGATACTTCAAGAGGCCCGAGTCCTACAACTTACTCTATAGAAGCCTGAAAAAGAACTAGCTGTATAAGAAGAACTGCAGGAAAACTAGCTGTAGAAAAAGAACTAGAACTAGAGACAAGGGAGAACTAGCAAGACTTAGGGACGACTGGAACAAGATACTTCAAGACGCTCGAATCCTACAACTGACTTTCTAAAAGGCTGAAAAAGAAGAACTAGAGAAGAACTAGAGCTGGAAACTAAACGGAAGAACTAGTAAGAGGTAGAGATGGCTGGAACAACATACTACATAAGGTTCTAGTCCTCCAACTTTCTAGAAGCCTGAAAAAGAACTAGCTATATAAGAAGAGCTGGAGAAGAACTAGAGCTAAAAACTGAGGAGAACTAGCCTGACGTAGGGACGATTGGAAAAGAATTCTTCAAAAAGCCCTAGTCCTACGAGGACCGTAACGTCATTTACAAAGGCCAAGTTCTAGAAGACTGGAAAATAACTAGCTTTAGATAAAAGAACTAGCTAAAGATACTTAAAGAGCCCTAGTCCTATAAAAACTGTAACGCCATTTACGAAAAATAAGTTCTTTCATAATCCTGCCTTTTTCCTTTATTTTCCTTGGGGTCACTTTGAATCTATTATACCTTGTGACTAGATTCTACGCTGCCATCTTCCCAACAACTAGAAATTGATCACTTTCCACATTCGCTTCTAGGTAGCTCCTTACATCCACTATGCTACTACCATACACATACTCTATATTTTAACATTTCCCATCATAAAATCTCAAAATGAAATGAAAATCGAGCAACGTTATAACTAATTCCCGTCATATAAGTAATAAATAATTCAAAGCGATACTAAATTTCACACCCGTCTTTTCCGTTTTTTGTTTATATCGATCATCCCCCACCACCAGGATTTAAGGGGTGGATTTTCAAGCTATAAACGCGGCTACCACCTAAGAAATACGTTACAAGTATCGACTTTAGGATTAATAGAACCATAAAAGATTGATCCAAAATCCCCAAGATGTATAAAATATCCACACTCCCGTCTCGCGCCCATCTAATGCTCAGTCCTAGCCTCCCTCCTACCATCATTCACCAAAAATAAAATGAAGTTATAAACCTGCAAAGTAATAGCACAGAGGGTGTTACAGAAGGCTCAAGATGGGTTTTCTTGAATCTTACGATATTTTAGCACCACACACACGCACACGCACACATATAATTCAGCCGATGTGAAATAATGGCTGAGACCCATTGGCCCAAAACTGGGGAATTTTTAGTGCTCAATTCCCAAGGAGTTTTATGAGTTTTTATTTGGCATTTACCGGGGGGGTTAATAGCGTCGTGAGTTAATTGCATCCCGGGTAAAAGAGGAGCGAACAAGAAGGACACATCATCCCTTTTTTAGTGAAAAATATTGTTGCTCAATGTTTTTTCCAGATCATTTACATAAAATGTGAGAGAGAGAATTTTCTTATGGAAAGTTTTTGGTGCCCTTTTATCCCCACCATAGTAGCAAAATGATTATGTCCCGGACATTACTATGCGTAAGGGTTTAAGTACCAATCCGAGGGAAATTATTTACAAGCGACGAATTTATTTTAAAGGGTAAGGCGAGTAATTTTTAAGGAATGTTCTGAGAGGAACGAAAGGCAACATAAATGCTGGATTGGAGGAGTTTAGGGTATGTCAGAAGAAGGAGTAGCACACGGAGAAAGCAATTAAAGCAGATAGAAAAAATATGATCGGATACAGTTACAGCACTTTTCCATCCATGCAATTGTAAAATAAGTGTGTAATAAACATATGTTTACTAATTGTATAAAGCTACTTGCTGATTTATTCCCTTGCACCATATAAACATTCTCAAAATGAACCCCAACCCTTATCACTCTCGGTTGCATACCTCCAGACAACATGGACACAAACTGCATTGCATACCTCCAGGCATCAACAGCTCATCACACCACGGACATAAACCTCGCACCATGGACATTGCTGGCAAAGGGAGGAAGCAGGACAAAGAGATGGTGCAGAACCCCATTAACAATACTACTGTTGTATACAAAACAATATTTAGTTTTGGAAGGATTGAGCTTAACGCGATCCTTGCCGCTTCAATCAACAATGATCAATCGTTAAATGCGGCTGCCAGGTATCCCTACGTATGCCACGATTAACCGGATAACAGGAACCAGTCCTGAGCCCTCTCCTTTGGATTTCAATGCATAAGCTATGTTGAGGCTGCGCCTCCCAAAAGTGGCAGATCACGTTCGCAGACGATATCGGGTCTTCTTATCCTCCTTTTATCCTTCGTGGGACAGGGCGAAAACAATTGCCCTCCACCTCTCAATTCCGTCCAGGATCCCCCAGTTGTTGTGGCCTCCGATAAAAAGGTTCTCTGCCAGGTTCTTCATGGTCTTCCAACTCGACGGGTTCCTTGTGGATTTCATGATTGACGCTAAGGCACTGGGAGCAGATCATTCACTCAAAGGTACTTGGGAGTGATAATCAACCAAAGGCTAAATACTAAAGCACAGTTGGAGGGCATGTCGGCTTAAAGCGTGGGACAGAACGCGGCTTCAAACCTGATGGATGGCGAACAGTTGAAAATGGAGGGTCGCATACAGCAAGCAGGGATAATCGTCATGGACATATTGACGAAAGAAGGCATGCACCTCTACGACACAGAGCATGTTAGTGTGAGCCAAAAACCCTGCAGCTGCAGTAACCGAAGTGCTAGCCCGTAAAATAATAGCGAAGGAACGAGTTTGCTAAGGCTCCACGCGCCGGCTTAACCGGTTAACAATAAGGTATCAAAGTACCACTTAGATCGGGTCTTCACTTAGCAGACCGTACACCTTCTTGTACACCTCAATTAGGAGTCGATGTTGGGAAGGTGAGCCGCCGATGCGAGTCGCCATTCCCCGAAAATAATAGCGAGGGGTTTCAATGCTTGGGCTGTCCAATGGGGAAGTCGACAAACGAAAGCAAAAGGGGGCATACTCCTGGAAGTATTCTCTTCATTGAACGTGTTGTTAGTGAACACCGAAGGCTTGAACATCTTCCAAAGGAGTTGGAGCGATACAGTGGCAAAGGACCTGCAGTGACGGGTGAGTGGGGTATACATGCACAACGCGGACCATACTATAATTTTCGAGGTGGGTCAGGGTATAGGCGCGAAGAACCATAGGTGCGAAAAGGCTGGTAGAAGGAGTGTTCCTGAATAATGCGAGATCGGCAGGAGGTGAAAGGAAAGGGCAGAACGGACTGAAGTCAACACTCCCCAAACTTCTGGTAGACCACAGAGATCAACGATTGCCGGAGGGTCTGCCTGAAAGCTAGAAGGAAAACTCACGAAAAATCGGAACAGTCCGCATTCCGACAAGCTCCTTAAAACATAAGGAAGTGAGAAAAAGGCTAAACAAGGTCATAGCTAAAAGTAAATCCGAACACTTCAAAAGGTTGTGCATCATCAGCCCAGCTGATACGAATATGTTTAAATTCAGTAGGTATTGCGGCACTTTGGTGTGGGAAAATAAAATCGATTGACCGGATTGCGACATTCAAAGGCAATAAGAGCCATCCGGCCAAACAGGTTTATTTTCCCACGTCAAAGTGCCGCGATACCTACTCAAGTCAGCTTTCCATCTTCCTACAGTAGGAAATTACAGCAACTGAGCGATTTTGACAGCAGTTGATTTTGACAAGCAACGCCATCTTCCTGTTTAAAAAGAAATATTATTTTTTGCTGGTGCTTACTCAATGCACCAAATAGCATCTATCTCATACAAGATGACGATGTATTCTGCAGCATTCAACAAATTTAGTTTACTTCCCCATAAGTAAAATTACATCTGAGATACAAGCCATCTACCAGCTGGTTCATAATGGACTCCATATTGTTACCCAACGAAATTAAATTCGCTTTGCTGGCGCCGCACTCACACGTACACATACAGAACTAAGCCAAGAAACTTTCCGCTTAACATCTCAAGGAGTAGTCTCACACCATCAGTTTAAAAGCACACCCTCCAGCCCCCACAGGAATTTCTTTCCGCCCCAAGATACATATATTCCAACCCTCAAGAATTTAAACTTAATTAAAATCGGTTGCTATCACTAAAGCAGCAGCAGTGTGGGGAGTTGGGAGAGAGAGTTTCCCTTTAAATTTTTAGATACATAATACACACCAACAAAACGAAAAAAAAACAGAAATGCTCAACACAACTTCCTTTGATGTACACACAATTTTCGGAATAAAATCAAGGCACGTTTTACGTTAAAAGGATCCTTTTTCAAATTACGGTCAGCTATCCTGGTACACTCTTGACATCCAAACACGTTAATTGATACCAGCTCCGTGTGTCTCCCTCATCACCCATACCCATGCCCTGCTCTGGTCTATACAAACAAATTTAATTGATGCTTTAAAGATGTTAATTGCGTCCTATTTTATTACGTAAGATGCTGACTGGTGCGGAATTTGTTAGATTTGAACACTCATGTTTTATGTATTAAAAAATGTAGCATCAGCCTTTCGCCCGCCGCTCGAGCAGAGCAGAGCGCCACTTAATAATTAAGTCAGGTAAGTACTTCCGAGAGCTAAGTGGCTGTTTGGTTTGATTATGCAACTTATCAGCGGTTACTGACAGGCTAAAGTCATACTGAATTAATGACTTCTCCCACAGCGTGACGTCATAATCTTATCGGCCAACTTCAAACACAAAATCTTGTTTACACAAAACGTCTTCCCCCCCGGTAGTATATACAGAGAGGAAGGGAGTCGATGGTGGTTCATAATCATCAAGGACGATTCAAGTCAGCGAGCTTTGTTTACACTCCTACACGGCACTTTCCTTCTTACACTTACAATTCTGTCTACGACAGCAGAAAGCCATCGTCATCGGTTCGGGGGAGGACTTGAACTGGCATGGAAAGTCAAGAGTCTTAACCCTTATTTACATCACTTATTAATAATTAGATTGGAAAATTGGCCATGCTATGAGGTGACAGCCTTCCATGGTGATTTGGTTAAGTGCAGAAAAACCCAAGTGCTGTGGAAAGCGCCTCGAGGCTGGGCAAGGAGAGATTTCGTAATGTGCGGAGATAAGCACAACTTTTGACCTTCAGTTATGAATTTCATTAGGACTATTCACAGGATTCACGTGTTCAGATTATTGAAGTTTTTCTGATCTCTGGACACAGGTGGAAAAGTCAAGACAAATTTGTTCAAAGATGAAGTGGAGACTTCTCTGCCCTATAGCGATATCGGTTCTGAGACACTTGGGCTCAAGTTTTTAGTTTGTATGTAAAAATTGTACCAGAACCGGTATAGCTATGCTACTGGAGAGCTTTTGTTAGTTTATTATTTTTGTGTGGTTACTAAGTAAGATCTATGGGGTACGACAGCGAGGAGACCCAGGAAGGTTGGTGTAGACCAGGACAGTGTAGATTAGGATACCCAGAGCTTAGAGATGCTAAAAGAGATGACATCGGCGCAGAATGGAAACCGGTGGAGAGAACGGATGCAAGAGGATCCCGGTTGTAGGGCCGTTAAAGGAAAGTAAGTAAGAACGATGAATTATCTATCAATCGTCTCCCAGCAGTTACGAGAACAGACGTTGTGCGGGATACCTAGCTTGATAGTGTGGCCCCTATGGGTCAATGTCTAATGATAATCCTTGTATTAGTAGATTTGTTATTCTTCTTTTTCTTGGAAGTAGACCAAGTCATATTCTGCATTAGATCTGCATTATATCTCCAGCGTGATTTTGACCCCACCTGTTGGACTTCTAGCCAACTCTATCTGCACACCCCGAAGAGAAGCGTCCTACTTGGCTAAATAATCAACTTTCTAGTACGCTCCCATAGACCTATAGCCCAGGAGAGTCACGTTATTCATTCTTCGAAAGCCTCTCCAGATCAGTTTAGCAAGGCTCCATTAGCACGGAGCGCATCATCACCAAGTCTAGAACTCTTATAGTTGGCTCATTCCCTGGCAGGCCTTTAGGATCGACCTCAGTTTGAAAAATACTAAAGTGCGATCAGTGGATTTTGTGTCATAAGAACATCTTGACAGAATAGTTTGGCCGGACTAGGAGCAGGTTTTTTGGACCCATCAGAAGAGACTGTAAAGAAGCCGCTGGGTGTTGAAGAGAGATTGTTAACTCCATATGGAGGAGTTTAACATAATGTATTAAAACAAGAAAGACTTGGCCTGACTGCAGTAAGCAGAGATCAAGCGATATCCTAACGAAAGTCCGCGAAAGAGTATCGCCAGCATGATGTCGATCATCCCAGGACAATGGCCTATTGAGGAAAAGGCGGCCCGATTGAGAATCCCATAAAACCCCACTATCGTAACTGTAGAGATGAACAAGCCCTCTTCGAGGATGACAAATCGGGCTTTGGAAAACGTTCTCTTACAAAATATGAGAGGTAATATGTCAGGATTAGGCATTTTGGTGGAGTGAGGAGTAAATAAACGCATTCCCACTAGTATAATCTTGGTGATACATAGAGTGAGAGGCAGAATTGGCGTTAGCACTGCGGAAACACACATCCCAGTCAGTGGCTTGAAAAAGGCGAATAAGTCTCAGCTTTCTCATTGGCTTTCTCATTGTGCCAAACCTTTTCTTGCGAAACTATGTCGGTTGGTTGATTGGGGCAAAAGGTGGGCATAATAAGTTAACGATAACTACGCAAGGGATCGAGTAGCCAAGGGCAGAGTCAGCTTCGGTGGAGTACCCTGTTGAATGTTGAGGAGGTGTGTTCGTTAAGCTGCAACGTCAGGGACTCTTATTGAAGCCTTCCTGGCGAGTATGTTTTTGAGAATTGAAAACAGATAACTGTCTTTGGGGGCCAAATCTGTAGAATACGGTGGATGTGAAAGCCCACTTCGAACAGAGCTTTCTCATAGACAAATGTTACTGCAACAGGTTGAAATCCTTGCCTTTTAACACCTACCATTCATTTTGAGATCAATTATGCTTGTACTTCCAAATTAAGGAGGCAGCTGGGAGTTTTTTTTTTATGTGAAAGAGTAGAGGCTCAGGAAAGCCCCTTTATACTGTCGACAATCTATTTTCTTAGTATAGAGTGCAATGTCGAACAGCAGTTCTAGTTGAGGAGGAAGGAACTGCTACAGCCCACCTGCGATATATTTTTTTAGTCCACCTACTCGCAGCAATTACTATCGTGACTTTGACAGCAGGGCATCGAGAAACAAGTCGCTGGAGTGTTATGCCTCCTCAAACGAGTTGAATCTCATCAACCAACCGATGACATGCGCTTTGGTGGAGCTGGGAAGGGGTGGGAAGGCTGTGACAGGACGAATCAGGAATGCAAAGAGGGAAGAAGAAAGAAGGAAAGTTATGTAGAGAGGAAAGTGGAAAAGGCAAAGGACAATGGGGCTGCTGGGACTCGAACCCGGGACCTCTGGGATGGTAGTCAGGTGCCTTTACCTTAGACTACCAAGGCCACCTGATTTGTCATGTGGTCTCATTAGCATATTTTCTAGAAGCGTCTGGCTATCACTGTCAAATGCCTTCCTAAAGTCAAACATCACAAAATATCCCGGACCTGGACCTGGACGTGTTTCGGGAATACATTTACTCTGGGGTAAGTAGAGTGTAGTATCAGCTAAAAACTGCAGGTAATTTTTTTGGCTCTGTTTTCAAAATAACTGACAATTTTGACATATGTCAAAAACAGATTCATACGAGTATATACGAAAACAACGTTAAAATATTTGCATGAAATCTCCGCTCAAACCTGTCACGGAATATGCTTTCATAACTTTTCTATAATAAACGACAACCAGACAGTCTGCAACTGATTGTTAAGTTTGACACTTGTCAAAACACAAGCTCGAAGTATATCAACCTCTTTTCTCTGAAATGTTGACAAGCGCCTGGCCATGCAAACGTTTGCATTAAGCACAAATAACGTGCATGTCTATATAATTTTCTCTGTCAAAACACCGATTGAACTTGTATTGAGCCAAGCCAACCCTGAAGCATTCCACAGTACCCCCAAGCAGCAGCAAATGTTAAAAGGGTTTTAAAGAGGGTAAGAGGGTAAAGGCGGGTTAGTATAGCGTGCATTCAATATCAGCTGCACGAATCACTAAAGTCACGCGATAAAGGCATTCCCCGGGTAAATTGCACAAAAAGTCGCACAAAAGTGAGCTCCTCAGGTGTGTGCTCCTTCCTTCCTGGAGTTCGCTTTTAGTCAAGGATCATATAGAATGCCGGCGTTTGTTCGCCATCCCAGTTCCCTTTGTCAATTCTCAAAAGGATAGAGACAAGAAATTTCATGCTTTCAGGTACTATGTCAGATTAGTTTATTGCAAGGATAACGACAAAGGCGGATTTTAGATGCATTTCATCAGGCTTAAGGAGGAAAAGCAAATCTAATTTTGTACGCTCCGAAAAATTATAAAAGCAAAAACATTGGAATACATGTGGAGCTCCAAACACAAGCCATAGAGAGACACTCAGACACAGGGGGTAGGGTGCAGATCTGCTCCGAACCCGGAAACAATAAGGGGCAATCAGGTGGTTGTCACATGCACTTCGGGGATTAATTAACTGCAAACAAAAGGATAACCCTTTAAAATATTCATCATAAATGCCATAGAGAACCTCCGCAGAGGTGCAATTTCACTTCCATTTTGAAATTATCCTGGAGTCCTGGGCCGGAGGGCCAGAGGGCGAGAGCATCGTTGGCGTTGGAGGTTTTTGTGTCATTTCCCTATTCATGTTTTACCTTTCGTAATTCTTACGGCATGGAGGGGGGTAAACAGCAACAACAATAACAACAACAGAAACCCTACCCTTCATGCCGACCTACACCTCCACGGTAAATGCACTCTCCATTGCAGCATAAATGCTGTGAAGGTCCTGCTTTTATTATTGTAAACACCCCAATAAAAAGGGGGAATTGTTAAAGTAAAATTTAAGACTTGTTCTAAGCTCTTTGAAAACCGTTGACCTACTTTACATCACGGTACAATTCCTGAATTATCCTTATGCAAAAACGACGACTGGCTCCTGTTAGCATACATATACATATACATATTTGCAGAGGACACTTTTCCTTCTACCCCATATGGGTTCACATATTGCACAGAAGACCATTGGTATTGTGTTGGTCCTTAAAATTTTAACTGTGCGCTCCTTGTCAAAGTATAGCTCGACAATCTGGCCATTATTGTACACAGAAAATAAAAAACGTGCAGCGACAATGTCCAAGGAGCAACAACATTTTACCTGAATGAGATATGAAAGGGTGCTGGAGAAAGGGAATTGAACGAGGTAAGAATGAAAAATAATGAGCGATTTTTTGTGGTGCTCCAGGGAATACAATCTTAATGAACGTCTATTCAATTATTTTTTTGCTTAACCTAGAGTGAACAATCTTGAATAACTTAAAAATTACAACAAAGTTCAGCGCAATTTACTGCGACAATTTTTTCTGTAGTTTATGGCTTAGAAGATGACCTCGTTTATATTTTTAACACTTTAAATGTTATATGGTTAGATATTGCTTGAGTAGGTATTGCAGCACTTTGGCTTGGGAAAATGAACGGGTTTGCAAGAGTCTAAATTGCCTACTTAATCGCGCTTATTATCTGCTGAAGTTTAATTTTTCACTCTAAATAGGTGTTACTTGCCTATTTAATGAGCTTAATGATGGTTTATTTTCCCAGTCCAAAGTGTCACAATACCCACTTTTGCAAAATTCTTTTCACGTCATCTTAATGCAGCGCAGCGACATGGACTTTTCTCTTATATTTTCTTTCAGATTCTCGCTTTTTAATTCTCAATTTTCAACAATACCAGATTAGCTTTATCGGACCGACGACCCATTGCCTACAGCTTTTGTTTTCACGCACACTATAGTCAAATAACAGACATGGGATCGTTCATTTTCCTCCTGTACGCTATCCCATTAACTTGCTTACACTGTTTCTGCATACAAGAGGATTGAGTTTACTACAGTAACGTTGCTACTAGGAATCGACAGTGCATCTTGGTTTATCTTTGTACAATCTTTTCACAATCACTTACTCCAATAATGGAAACAAACCAAATTCACCTACCTACAGCATTGAATGAAAAGGTAATAGCTAAGTAGAGTCAACCTAGAAACTCTGCACTGCAGACGTTCACCGCTTAACAAATTCCGACACGGTAGATGAAATTTAATGTAACAGTGTGATAAACTCAAAACTTCATTTCCCTCAGAACAATGCAACTTAAAATAATTCCTTCCGTTTTAATTTTGTCCTTTAGCACATTATTTTATACAACATCCTCTTTTATATCCTTGATACAACTTCCTTCCTACCAACTTGAATTTTGTTGCCGAATAGGTGTATTAAGAACTCCTAAAAAAGTACTCCCCTCCCCTCTAGGACTAAAGTTTTAAGCTTGTAAACTTGTGTTCCACGAATAAAACACTTGGCGTTTATATTGTATAAAAACAGTTTTCACTACTCTCTCTCTCACTAAATTTCCTCGGAGATATCCTTTTTCCAGCGCAAAGTCTCATTGTTTGCTGGAAGTATCCTAGAAGAAAACAGCACAAGATTTATGCACGCGATATTTTAAGAATAAGTCACGTAAACGTTATAACCTTTTCTCTCTAAAGGATTGCAGATGATAGTCACAGTGTCGTCGTCGTCGTCGGTTACAATTTTGTGATATAACAATGTGAATTGTGTTTTTCATATATTTATGTATGTATTAGAAGAGATTAGATGCTAGGGAATGCTGCAAAGGATGTATATGTATTTTCGTTATTGTTTTATGGAATATATTTGCGGGAAGGATAAGTGAAATTGTGGCTGGTTCTCCTAGGATTTGCAGTATGTGCACGAATTTTGTGGAAGTGTCAGAATGTGAAATTGAAATTTTTAGTTATGTTTAGGTTCTGGTAGTATAAAATATTAAAATTTCAAAAATATGTTTTTTTCGTTTCGGCGAAGAATGTGCATAAACATAGTAGCCATGTTCTCCGGTATCAAGGGACAAGACGAAAAACACAATGGACCGATTCATTCTTTACGAGACTAATGCTCTAACAGTCTTTCTTCCGCACCTAAAATATTTATCACAGCAGCGTTGCGAAATAGGTCGGAAAGATACTGCTTGGAGTTGGTCAAAACAAATGCGTCCGGACTTTTTTTGCGATATGTTTACAAAGAGACTACCTTCACTAAGATTGTGGATGGTCCAGTAGCCGATTTCCGATCGAAGTTGTCTAAAATCTAAAGCCGTCATAAAAGACGGGACCCAAACAACGGTTCCTTGATTGAAAGTACATAGCTGACCAAAGGCAGCACCGCTGGCAGTCCTAAATTAGTTAAGATTTGGTCCTATGGGACACTATCTTTCCAAACTCCGTTTTTATCCTCACGATATTTGTCGAAGAAGAGGGAAGTGTACCAAATTCGATATCGTGCCAAATGAACGAAGATCAAATCAAGCATGGGACCCAAAGAAGGATAACTTTATTGAAAACTCCCAGCCCAGTTTCCAGCCTTAGCACCAAAATGTAAAACACCCAGAAAGGCTTCGGGTATAGACCTAAAAGTCCTAAAAGATTCGCAGTATAAATTCAGAACTGGCTCTGGGATTATTTCATCGATTATAAGAAAGGCTTACGTATTTGTAAGTTAACTACCGTAAATATCAACAAAGTCCATCATTATCCGAGATTTTATCATAAACATCAACCTAGATTAACTCTTGCGCAAAATTTCCAAATCCGAGATATTTAAAATGTGAAATTTTTCGAGACACCTTTTCCGTTAAATTACAATAACAACAAGAATGATATACTTGCAAGAGTCAAACTCACGGACCTTTGACGATTCCGGTACACCAAAGAGACAAGTACCGAGAAACGCCATCTGCGATCTTCCGATATACTACCGAATCCTCCCCTTTACGAATATGTTGACTTTACATTGGGTCACCCCTAGATGATCTTGTGTATTCAAGAGTAGCTGACAGAGGAGGGTGAAAGGCGAGTGTTTCACGCCTAAATACGAAACTATTACCGGACTGGTCCTACAGGTTGGGGGTTGGGCGGCAGGCAGACAACCTTCCACCGTAAAAACCCGTCAGCCCTCCCGAGGCAGCCCTCGTACAGGACGGACTCAATGGCATCGACCCAGACAATGAAATATGGAATTTGATTTTGGAACTTGGAACGTCAGAACGCTCAACAGGACGGGCGCTCTGCGTTCGCTTTTATTATTACTGGAAAAATACGGCATAGCAACAACCGCTCTACAGGAGACCCAGGAGGAGATGGATGGACTCTGTGACGGCTGACGCAGAGAAAATGCTCGACATTCGGAACTGGAGAACTGCTGCAAGAAACCGTCAAACTTGGAGAAATGCACTAGAGGATGTCAAGGCTCATTTTGAGCTGTGGCGCCATTGGACGTTTGGACATTGTTGGTTTGAGATGTTAGGACAAGGTTTTTATGTGAAAAATTAGCGCTCATGGGTAAAGCCCTTTGTACTCTCAAGGTTTTATCAATTGAGTGCAATGTCGGATAGCTAGAACTATTCTGTAAGATAGTTGAGAGAAAAGTAGAAGGACTAAGATAACGGCAACTAGTGGTTTTATTCCACCAGCTGCCTATTCCAATACTACCCCAGGAACTATTCAACTGGTGTTGTCTTCCTTGCTTATTATGGTTAGCGGCCATAGCAGAAGAAAGGGCACGGAATTTTTGGTAAAGAGGTAAAACATACCTTCGGTATGGTGTATGAGATCATTTTTTTAGCAGCCGGCTGAGTCACAACAGTCCGGGTTAACAGGAGACAGCCTCGTCGGAGTGTTATGCCTCTTGAAACAAAAGAATCCCGCTAACCAGCCGACAAAATCTGTGACACAGGCAGTACCAAACTACCAGATTAACGAAGAGGTGCACGGTCTGCTAGGTGAAGACCCGGCCGAAGCCGCACTTCAACCATTGATTCTAAAGAAACAAAACCGGGAACCAATTCTCACATTGTCTGGTATCATACCAACTACTCTGTGGGCTTCGACAAACCGGTTATGACGATTTATCAGAGGTTGGTTAGAATCGACACGCAGTGAGCCCCTCTTTTGAGAAAACACTGTTCCTAAACCAATAATGTGTTGAGGTCATGGACCAAAGTGCGAAATATCTATGGTCCTTGGCACACCTGCAGCTTTCTTTTAAGCTGAGGTACTTGCCATCCAGGTATTAAGCATTACGAAGCCCAAAGAAACAGAAAAATGTAAGAAATGTAAGGATCAGCCTTCTTCTTCTTCTTTGATTCATTAGCTGAGGACGTCCCCGCAACGGATACGCGGCTGTCCGTGCTGCTTTAAAAAATGCAGTTTCTTGCCTAGTTTCTTCGGTCAATTCGGCAGGTCAACCACCCTCTTCCTTTTACACGCTGGACTTGGGATCAGACGACGGCGGAGTTGCTAGGATCAGTAGCAGATATATAGCTAGACGTATAGACATGTTCGGCTCTTGTGACGGATCCGGGTCGTGCTAATGATGCCAGGCTAAAACTATGCTGGTACCAGTCTGGATTTGAACGTTATGGAAAATGGGTAGGTGAGTTTTAGTGAGTAAGACTCTGACATTACTGTCTGGGTGCGTATCTCCCCCGATGTGTCCTGAGTTGAAAGAGTCGTACATGAGTAAGGTTTTCCGTATCCTGGTGGGCGCTACATTTCCCCTGCTGCAGCGATGTAAGATTCTCAAACACCCACCCTCCGGTGAAAAAACAAGGCGTCTTCGAAGGCTATCCTGGATTGTCTGCTATCTCTGAAATCCCTCAGCAGGAACAGCAATGTTACGGTGAGGCAGGTCCCGGCAACAAAGGCGTGGCTAGAGTAAGGGAACGAAGTAAGATAAAAGATTAGACTATAGAAGAGAGAAACTCATCTCTTGTTGGTCCGGATGCTTTCTCAAGCGTAACCAGCTGGCACGTAAGATCGGCCATTAGAAAATTAGTCGACTAGCTGTTTCGTCGTTCATAACTGCACAACGACCCAAGACACTCGCCGAACTAAGACGGAGATTGACTCTGCTCTATCGCAACTTCCCTGCTTGTGGGGAGATTAGGGATATGAATCCCAAATCAATTTACGGTTTTATCAAAAGCCTTAACCTAGAACGTTTTTAACGATGATGTTGGTACAATAAACCAACGGGTGTATACATAGATTACCACTCAAAGAAAGAAGCACTCGTGTAGCTGACATAATATGTTGAAAATGCCTATTCCAAAACTCGTAACTGGGCCTAGGCTAATAATTACGCATCACACATATAATAAAAGTATCAACAAGGATAATCTTTATTCGAGATTTTATCGTAAACATCAACGGAGGTTATCCCAAATAAAATCCAAGATTGATTTTACATCCCATTTACCATGTGTAGAGGACGTTTTCCATTAAATTCTAACAATAACGATATAACCTGAGATCTGGGGAAATGGTTACGTCTGCTTCTATTAAAGCTCTCTTTTGGAATACAAGCCAACGTTTACAATGTTAGAGTGAAATTGCGTTTTACATTCAAGTAAAAGTAGGAGAGATATATTCTTATGTAAAAACAAGATGGTGAACGCTGTAATCTAGGGCCTTTTCAATAATGCAGGTTGCGTGCGCAATTGACTTTTTCAGCTACACACTCTCAATTGCTGAATAAGTCAATTGCGCACGCAACCTGCATTATTGAAAAGGCCCCTACTTAAACTACCACTAAGCCATGAAGACTACGCAAAAAAGGACTTTCAAATATCCTCAATCATTAATAAAAAGAAATTTAAATGTCCTTTACAATGTAGGGACATCGTCCTACTACTTCCGGTTTTACTTAGTCAAGGAGACTAGTGATGAAAACACAGTCGACGGTGGCTAAGTTTTAAAAAACAGAAATAGATTTTTTCCAAATAAAAATTTGACACTTGAAAATTAAAAATATATCAAAATAACCAAAAGATAAAAACCGAGAATAATAATATTAAAATATAAGTTAGTAATATTCATAAATAATAATAATAACTATTAAAGAACAATAATATTAAAAATAGAAACTGTGTTGTATATAAAAGTTAATAAAAGTGTATTCTAAATATAAAATGGATTGTGTTAGTCAATGAACTAAATTGGTGACCCCGTATGTTACATAAGAGACATAATTATTGAAGGATTTGAAGAGCTCGTGTCTTAAAAAAAATATAATATTGGAAGCCAACAGGGTGAAGGATAGCTGCCAAGTTAAAAACTTGTAGAAGCGAAGAAAGAAAACGAAATTTGGTGGAAGGAATTTTGAAATTTTTGCAGATAAGGAGCTACGTAGTAGCTAAAAGATAAGTGAAATTATATTGTCAAGATTATTCAACAATATTTTAGTTTTCTTTAAATATATTTTAAATTACATTTAAAAATAAAATATAGTGGTTGGTAGTAAACTAATTGTAATTTGTAATCGATTTATTGGTTGGTTTTTGTTGTTTTGTGTACGAATTGGTTATTCCTCGGTGAATTGTCAGTTGGGTTTTTTGGTTTTCCTCTTTCAAGTTATTTCCTCTTTCAAATTTAATATGTCTAGAGAAGAATATTTAAACAATTCATTTGTTGTAGATATGGAAGAATCGCTAAACAGCCTGGAGGAAGGGCTGCCGGATCGGCGTAGGGTTCGGGCGGAGGTAGACGTAGCCTCCACGGCGAGAGTCAGCCTGCCCGAATTCCAACCAGCAGATCCGGCAGTCTGGTTTTACCAGGCTGAAGCCCAATTCAGCTTAAACGGGATAACTTCTGATAAACAGAAGTTATCCCACATTATCGCAGCATTGCCCACAGATGCTGCGAAAATACTGTTACACAATTTCCCCGACCTCAGCTCAGCCAGCTATGCGGATGCAAAGCGACGGTTGCTTGAGAGATACGGTTTGTCTACAAGGAACCGCCTCGAGCAGCTGCTAGCGGCACACGAGCCAGGGGACAGAAAGCCCTCTGATTTCTTAAGAGGCCTGCAAAGTCTGGCCGGAGACAGCCTTGGCGAGAGCGAGGGCCTCATCAGGGGTCTTTGGGAACGGCGTCTTCCCAGGGACATCCAGGTGGTCCTCGCTGCGTCTACGGACCAGTCTTTGGACCAACTGTCCAGGCTTGCAGATAAGGTGTGGGAGGTGACATCTCACCAGCCCGCACCTGCTCAGGTGTCTGAGGTTAGGACCTCATCATCCCTGGAGAGGACGGTGCAGTCCCTCCAACGTGAGGTAAGCCAGTTAAGGGCACTCATGTTGGGAGAGAAGCATGGTCCTAAAAAGGGGTCTGCGAGAGGGGCTGCTGGACAGCATCAATGGAGCCGCGCTCTGGCGCAACAGCCATCGAACACTTCGTTGAAGACCAGCAACTCCACTAATCAGGGAGCGAACCCTAAGCCCTCCGACGCGCAGGCATTGCCGGGGACGCTCTGTTACTACCACTACCGCTTCGGTAGTGGAGCAGAGCGGTGCACCCCACCATGTGCATTTAAGGGTCCTGGCTCAGCAGCCAAGAGGGACCGGAGGACAAAGGGCCCCCGTTCAAAAAATTAAATTGGCGGGGAGTCGCCATATCCGCGAGCGTCTCTCAGCAGAGACGCTCGTGTAGATTATTTGTCCGCGACCAGCACAACCAACTCGATTTTTTAATCGATTCTGGCGCGGACATATCATTAGTTCCGAAGCACACGTTTAGGGTACAAACAACATGCCCTAATTTGCTTCTGCGGGCCGCAAATGGATCCACGATCCAAACTTTTGGCACGAAGTTGTTGGAACTGAACCTAGGTCTTCGCCGACGGTTCATCCACAACTTCATAATAGCCAACACTAATAAAGCTATACTCGGTGCGGACTTTCTAACAAAGTTCGAACTCATCCTCGACTTCAAAAAGCGAGAATTAGTTGACTCACAGACCAGTCTTCGGACTGACGCCTGTGCAACTGATGAGTATGTACTCGAGAGCTTTGAATGTCAACATCTTGGCAAATATAAAGTATTGTTAATGAAGTACGCTTCATTAACACAACCACCAAATTTTAACCTACCGGTTAAACACAATGTGCAACACCACATTGTTACTAATGGGCAATTACCTTTCGTTACCGCTCGTAGACTTCATCCTGAGAAGCTCAAGGTGGCGAAATTGGAGTTTGAACATATGGTTCAACTAGGGATTTGTCGACCATCGTCGTCTCCCGCAGCATCTCCACTTCATCTGGTCCCTAAACGGGATACAAATGATTGGAGGCCATGCGGCGACTACCGTCGCCTTAATGCAGTCACAGTGCCGGATAGATATCCAATCCCGCACATTCACAATTTTTCTGTGAACCTTCACGGATGCACGATTTTTTCGAAGGTGGATTTGGTACGTGCGTATCATAACATCCCCATTGCACAAGAAGACGTGCATAAGACTGCCATAATAACACCTTTTGGTCTGTTTGAGTTTACTCGCATGCCATTTGGGTTAAGAAATGCAGCCCAGTCATTTCAAAGATTTATGAACGAAGTCACAAGAGACTTAGACTTCGTTTATGTCTATCTAGACGATATACTTATCGCTAGTAAATCCGAGGATGAGCATCTCACTCACCTCGAATTACTGTTTAAACGCCTTGATAATTTTGGTTTAACAATAAAATTATCAAAATGCGTTTTTGGGGTCAGTGAGATCAACTTTTTGGGACATAGTATCGGCAAGGATGGAATCCTTCCATCACCCGAACGAGTCCAAGCAATTAGTGACCTCACAACTCCAACAACAGTCAAACAAATACAAAAATTTGTAGGAATGGTGAACTTTTATCACCGATTTATTCCTAAACTAGCACAACTGCTAGTACCGATCAATGAACACTTGAGGGAACTCCTCAATTGTTCATCAACAACAAAAAATAAGGAACAACTTCCTTGGCCCGCAGAATGCCAACAAGCATTCCTCGACGTGAAAGCCGCAATGGCTGCAGCAGTAATGCTGATACATCCACTAGAGGATGCTAAATATAGCGTCACAACTGACGCTTCCGATTTTGCTATCGGAGCTGTGCTGGAACAATTTAACGGTCACAGATGGCAACCATTAGCTTTCTTTTCCAAGAAGCTATCATCTGCTGAACGAAACTATTCTGCATTTGATCGCGAACTACTCGCAATCTTTGCAGCTATAAAACATTTTCGGTACTTTGTTGAAGGAAGAAATTTCGTGGTCTACACTGACCACAAACCTTTAATACATGCCCTTCACACAAAAACCGAAAGATCTCCCCGCCAAACAAGACACCTGAGCCTAATTTCCCAGTTCACAACAGACATCAGACATGTCTCTGGGAAACAAAACGTTGTCGCAGATTATTTATCTCGCTCATTAGCGGCCGACAACGTTGACACAATCACCTTCGATTTGCCACATCTGGCGAAAGCACAAGAAGGTGACAAAGAGTTACAACGACTCCAAGAGCATCCCAGTAGTAGCTCGAAGGTAAAACTAATACTCACACCAATTCCTTTCACAACTCATGAAGTTTGGTGTGAGATTAGCACGGGTACATTACGCCCATATATACCTTCATCATTAAGAAAATTAGCATTCAATGCTGAACATAGCTTGTCACATCCAGGCATACGCGCCACAAGGCAAGCTATTACTAAAAAATATTTTTGGCCAGCGATCAATAAAGATTGTAACAACTGGTCTAGATCCTGCATAGGTTGCCAAAAATCTAAAGTTTCGAGACATACCAAATCTCCCCATGAAGCTTTTAACCCACCAAATAATAGATTTGAACATATCCATATGGATATTGTTGGACCATTGCCCCCATCTCGAGGATATTCATATATCCTAACAATCGTAGACCGATTTACGAGATGGCCGGAGGCATATCCAATGCGAGACATCTCTGCTACTACGGTGGCCAAACATTTTGTCACCGAGTATGTCCCTAGATTCGGCGCCCCACTTGAAATTACAACAGATCAAGGGTCGCAATTTGAATCAAAATTATTCAATGAAGTCACAAGACTTCTAGGTACGCATAGGATACGTACCACCGCCTACCATCCACAAGCAAATGGGATGGTAGAGCGATTCCATAGACAACTGAAAGCGGCCTTAATGGCAAGGGACAACACTACTCATTGGAGTGAGGATTTGCCCTTTGTCTTATTAGGTATTCGCTCGGCAATTAAAACCGATTTACAATGCTCACCAGCAGAGCTTGTCTATGGACAGAATCTGAGGCTCCCCAATTCAATTTCCATCCCAACGGATGAGAACCCGATAGAGCACTCAGAATTTCTAACACGTCTTCGCACACACATGAAAGGTCTGTCGGCGACACAGCCCCGACAGTCAGTTCAGAATGATGTGTATGTGCCGAACGCCTTAGAGAACGCGGAGTACGTTTTCATACGTACCGATCGCGTTCGACGGCCTTTCGAAACACCATACGAAGGGCCATTCAAAGTAATCAAAAGATTACGTAAACATTTCGTCGTCAACATAAATGACACAAATAAGTCGATAACTATCGATCGACTGAAACCTGCTTTTGAGTGTGACCGAAACGTTGAAGCAGCATCAACTTGCTCGGTACACTTCATGTAACGCTACGCTGGGAGGGGAGTATGTAGGGACATCGTCCTACTACTTCCGGTTTTACTTAGTCAAGGAGACTAGTGATGAAAACACAGTCGACGGTGGCTAAGTTTTAAAAAACAGAAATAGATTTTTTCCAAATAAAAATTTGACACTTGAAAATTAAAAATATATCAAAATAACCAAAAGATAAAAACCGAGAATAATAATATTAAAATATAAGTTAGTAATATTCATAAATAATAATAATAACTATTAAAGAACAATAATATTAAAAATAGAAACTGTGTTGTATATAAAAGTTAATAAAAGTGTATTCTAAATATAAAATGGATTGTGTTAGTCAATGAACTAAAACAACAAAAAAAAAAACAAAAAAAACTCCACCAAAAAACGAAATGCTTTCATTATTATTAAATATCCTCGAGGGAGAGTCCAGCCTCCGTACTGAACACTGTTTTCCTTTAACGAATATCCATCCAAAAAAAAAAAATGCTTGAACATACCACACTAAGTCGCTACCCTCTTGACCTACTGCAATTTAGATAACGAAAAGTAAAAGTGTAAATCGTTACCTAGAGGCCATTGCTGTTTCCCCCCCGGGGAGAAGGTATTTCGCACCTTGGCTGTGTGTCTGACGGAACTCATTAATTAAGTCTGGGCCTAATTGAAATTTATTAACTTTCCTACACAAAAATGGCAATTTATCTTCGGGCAGAGGATCGTCCTGCCATCCTACTCCTTCTGCCACTGCGGACCAAGGATTCTTATATTTTTATCTAAAGCCAGCACTCCTTGCGCAACTTTCTTTAGACGGTTTTTATCCTTTTTAAAGAAGGTTTTGTTACCGAAAATCTTTGTTAATTTTTCTTTCCTTTAGTCATAACAGGATAACGGAAATTCGTGGCTTGTTTTTATGAAGAAGAAGAAGAAGAAAAAAAGAAAAGGATTCGAAGCCATTGTTCCAGTAAAAGTTTAGATTTTTTTGCTTGTAGGGGTATGTGGGTGTGTGTGTGTGTGATAAAAACGATCTAGGGACCCATAATTTTTGGGATAAAAATGAAAAAAGGAAAAACTGCTCCTTCGCCGCCTTACATCCAAAAAAATCCCTAAATTGAATTAGGTTTTTTTTCGGCAAGGACATACACAAAAAGTTCCTTCTAAAGATTTGCTCCTTTCAATACTACAAAAAAAAACTCTCTTTCTCGTCCTTTTTGTAGATGTTTTGTTGCTTGTATATATGCACTCTTGAATATATGCGGAATGAGTTCACAATCACGTCAAGAAACATTTGAGAAAATGAAAAGATACGACGAAGTCGGAGGGAAAAAAGAAAAAAAAATCGTTTCGACGACAAAAGTTCTGACAAACGTCATCAGCAAAAAAAATGTTTGAAGTAGACATTGAAGGGTAGATGGAGCTGGGGTGGAAGAAATATCGTCCTCCACCATTCTTGCAAGATATACGGAATCAATTTTCATCACTCCCAATACCAAAAACTCAATCCTATTGTGTGCGGGGGCGGAAGAATATACACCTAACTTCTTAAGGGCACAGAAAAAAAAACTTTTCGCCCCCCGTTCTTATTCTGGCTAGAGAAACGTCAAAGGAAGTACTACAAGAAAAAAGTTGGAATGTCAATAGTGCCTCCAAGAATATTTCTCACAATTTTAGTAGAGTCTGAGAACGACAAGTATATAGGGTATATTTCTAGAACACACCCCCACACAAAAAGTAAGAAAATCACTTTTTCCCTTCTTTTCTTTTGTTTTATTTATTTTTTTTTTCGTTCTTGTTCCGATTGAATCACCCCAAAAAGCGATTGACAATACTGAGATTTGTACAAATATAGCACGTCAAGCATGAGTGTGTACAACGGACTAGTTTAAGACCAATGATTCTGCAATTTGGATTCAGATATTGCAAAGATATACCAGTATATACATATATGGTATGGTATGGTAGACCAATAGTCTTAAAGTCACTAAACTGTCGAACTATTGATATTTCAGTTTCATTTTTTTCGGCAGCCGATTTCCAACATATTATTTCGAATCGCTTCACTGCACACGACAGGTTGAAAAGGCGACGGGGGGAGTGTTGTTTGGGACAGGTATTAAGTGATGTGTAGAGGGCCTATACTAAATTTGGCATTTTGTGATTCTATTTATAAGAAAGAGAGAGAACCTCTGTGATTCCATTATAACCAATATTCAATGGAAGAGGGGAATTCTGTAGAAATATATATTTCAGTTTTCTTTGGTTAATAGAATTCTGTCAGGCGAAACATTCTTTGTTGTTCCTTTATTTAATTTATTTTATCTGAGAATACATCTTTATCATATACTAGTATGTCACAATTTGTAACATGGTGGAATCTATAAAGAAAAAAACGGGAAATATTTATAAAAAAATATGGCTAGGAAAATTGTTCAGTATTGTTTGCATGTCAAACGAATTATTTTTTTCGTGTTTGATGATCATTTTTCATATTAGGTGTTAGGGAATTACGGAATAGTCATTTGGAATTTTTGTGTGATGACAGAAACTAAATATCACTTTTTTAAAACAGGTGTAATTCTTGCTTACCAAACCTGCACAGCTTTCTACGCTTGTAAAAAGACTTTCGGCAAGAGATTCAGTCTGAAGCTGAAAATGGCTTTATGCATTCACATAGCCATGGTACGTTCAATCTTCTCATACGGCTCGCTGGTGCGAGTGTGACCTATAATGTCATAGGATGCTAGTGTGACATATAGTGTCATAGAGTTGGGAATCGAGAGTATTGCAACGAAGGAGACAACTGAGGCAAGATAACATGCTTTTGAACCATAACGCACATGCACTTCAACATACCGACTTTCATATCAAACACATATTTCATATTCTTAACGCAGTCACAAGTCACAACGCAATCACAAGTGTATGGTGAGTCTCAACTTCAGGCAATTTTGGTATTCTAATTTTTCAGTCATAATTCAGACAAACCAAAAACGGTGGCTTAGTACATCAAAACAGCTGATAGTTACATGAATCCAATTCTCAATGACAAGCACGAATCTCAAAAGCTTGTGACTTATGACTGGTCACAATTTAGAATAGGGGGTCTAGCCTCGTGCAGTGCCCTTAGAATGAGAGAATCCGAGGCCTGAACCTTAAAACCCTACAGTCATAGCAAAATCTTGGATTTGATACCCAGGGGAATGGTATCTACTTCTTCCTAGACTGACCTTCAGATAGGACATCTCCGTCGAAATATCCTCAAAATGATAAAGAAACGGAGACATGCTGAAAACAGACCGGAGTCTTTTCGGTGCACGCTAGTATCTTTCAAGCGGAGGTACTTCTAAAGGCCGCGCAAACACTAACCGCCCAATTTTTAATTGTGACTAGTCATAAATCAAAAGCTTTTGTGACTTGTCATTGATAGTTTGTGAATATTTTTGTGACTATTTTAGTGTCTGTACTTGTGACCATTATTGTGACTATTCTTGTGACATTTATTGTGACTATTATTGTGACCATTTTTGTGACTATCAGCTGTTTTGATATTCTAAGCATGTAGTCACAAAAATTCATAAAAAATGCATCTCAAAAGGTGAATTTGTATCCGTCTAATGAGAAAAAGCGAAGTCTGGGGGCGCCAACGTAGCCAACCTACTCCAGAGAATATTGACGCAATGAGGCAGAGTGTATGAGAAAGTCCGAGCATCTCTTATCAAGTTGTCTGTCCAATCTGAATTTAAATACAGTCACAATTTTGATAGCCCTTGTGACTGTTTGCGAGTTATCAAAATTGTGACTGCAAAATTAGAACACCACACTGTTTTAAGTTGAGACATGCCACACACACTCGTGATTTCGTTATGGCTTGTAACTGCTTTAAGAATACGGGTTAAGCCTCGAACCTCAAAGCCTTAGACCAGATAGGCTCTATAGAAGACTTAACGTGACTCTCGTTTGGAACTTCTAATATAGGATAAATATTTGGGATACCTAGCCAAGAGGGGTGTATATCTCTGGGGTTCGGAGGTGGGTATGGTTAGTAACCCGCTATTTTTCAGCTCTCTAGCTGTTAGCCAACGAAAGGTGGAACGCACTGGAGGCCTGGATTACGTACCTTAAAGGAAGAACAAAGAGCCTTATAAATAGACCCCGAAGAGATATTTCCGGAGTTACTGCAAACATCACGGCCCAAGCTGGGAATCTCAAACATCGTCTGGTCTCGTATCTGGGTTGAAGAAGAAGGAAACTTTCTGTGTAAATGAGCGGCGCTAGTCAAATTCAGGCAGCATACACTAGCCAACTAAGTTCTGCGAGACATTGAAGAGATTTTCAGACTACAAGTCGGACATAGAAAGGTCGGTGGTGTGTGGAGGCATTTCTACGCCTAACCTAAGCTAAAGGTATGCTGCTTTGTACGGTCGACTGTTCTGTCTAAAATACATCAAAACAGAAAGCTCTAATCATAATAATAGAAAAGAAAAACAGAAATACCAAATGCAGCATGCAGTTGTTACTCCTCCAGCTTCCATCAAATACTACTACGACAGAGCGCTGACCTCAGGCGATAGCAGAAGTGTAGGCAAGAAGACAGAAACAAGGAGTACCACCTGAGTTAGACGAAGTGGAAAAACGCTAGAACGGCACGGAATCGAACCAAGAGCCTCTGGAATTGTAATCGAGAGTCTTTATTCCTAAACTACTACGCAACATTCCTAATATTTTTAAAAATGAAAGAACACCTTGACTCCTAACAAAATAAGAATTTGAACTGAACACAATTCATGCGTCGGAGAACTATACTATAGTGAACATAAAAACCATCTACCCAGTTGTGCAGATGCACCATCGCTTCGGAGGTAAATAAATTTAGCTCAATAGAGATCCAGACTTCGACTGCTTATATGTCATGACAATCGCAAGTACATTAACCTCAGGACATCTAGCTTACATTCAACAGCTCTTTTGAACGAAAATCATCAACACCTCAACTAGACCATCAAGCTTGAAGAGTGCATTTTTGGTGCACCCATAATATACTGGGAGCAACTACGCAACGTTTTCCCAATAGAGCGTCAATTTCAAATACGACACGAGCCCCTGTTCGAGGTAACACCAATCAATGAGCCACACTCTGGTTGTCCAATAAATCCACTGAAGAAGCTGGTGAAATTCTGGAAAAATTCCAGCAATTCCATAGGCATATGTCAGCAGGGTGGGAATTGGTATGGAACTAGGTATTGACCACAAAACTGTTTTGAACCATTTACACAAAGTTGAATACAAAAAGAAATTCGATTTATTAGTTCCTCATTAGTTGAGCGTGAAAAATGTTTAATGGAAAATGAAGTGCTGCGATGGAAATTTGAGAACACTGCTTAAAAAGCTTGGAGTGCTCCCCTTTACATACTAGTTCTATATATTTTAGAGCTTTGCATGTCCTCAGAAGGGGGCACTATCTGCTCTTTTAGAGGTGTTTTTGAAGCAGTAAAAATATACATAATAGATTCATTGTCCCGTGGATTTGTGTGTCTTATCAACTGGTCCCCCAACTAAGTACCAACCACGGCCAAAGCTGCTTGACCTCCGTCAGTGGGGATTTACAAGTGCGATCTGATAATAAAAAAGGTAAAAAGAGGAATGGAAGTTTGCCAACAAGAAATATTTTTCGGGTTAAATTTAAAAAAAAAAACAGCAGAGCTTTACCCCATAGCTAATACCTTAAACTAACAATATTTAACCAAGCAACCTTTGTAGCACCTTTTCAAGGTGAACTGAACAATAAAACTATATCGACACATATACACAACAATCTATTACAATTTTCATATACATATATCACAAGGACCCTTCGGAAAAATATCTGGTGGGGGGATGTAATAAACCCGTCAAAAGTTGAAGATTAACATCTATAATGTAAGGACATAAACCCTTTTTAATCCTCTTTTATCGATTGTTGCTCTATCTATATGTATATGAAAAACGTTATATAATGGCCGCTCTTTGGACCTGGCACAGACATAATTCTTCTCCCCTGCCATTAAAGTGAAATAGAGTCCATTGTATAATAATCGCCCAGAGATCAAATAGCCTTTGCATACATAATACCCCCATTGTGGGCCCAGCAGGAGATTAGAAATGCCTTATACAAGTGGAAGAACCTATTGACTCGAAAGTATTAAAAATTCATCTTTGTGTGGCAGAGCTTAAGGATTACTGCAAACCGACCGAAGACAATGCTTTATGTGCTCTGCATAATTTCTCGTACTCGAATAAATTCTAATTAATTTTTCATGGGAATCAAAAAAAAATAGAAAATCAAATTAAATTTCCATACTTTTCGGAAAATGGGGAAAATCCATCGCGCGTTTGGGAGAGATACAATGGAATTCATAAGCATAGCTTCCGCGTCTCGTACATCGTTCAACATCATTTAACATCAAAGCAGGAGCAACATGAGCAGCATGACGATGAAGCATAAGAAGGGAGCATCTCTGCTGCAGTCGCCCCATCTGTCGGGACAGAATCGGGGTTGGGAATTTATGCTATTTTCTTTCGTTTTTTTGCACGTTGTTTATTGTTATATGAGCGCCGGAGTTATTTCGAAATTGAAAGTAAACATGTTGCCAAATTGTTGCTGCACACACGGTGGAAAATGCCATAACGATGATGACATTCTCAAAAATTTACTGCATTCATTCTCGTCACTGTTATGAGGAACCAGGAGGAAAAGTGGCTGCGGTGCAGCTGTAAATAACTTTTTAAGAGGGATTTGCAACATAACGATTGGATGTTTTGAATATTTTAGAGGGTTGTGCACCTTTTAATAGACCTTTTGTTTTGGGCGCGTGTTTTCCGTGTAAAAACATCAGGGAAATGTATATTTTTAAGCATTGCACATTGTGCTGCAGCAGTGATCTCACCAAAATGCAATGACGCGATGCATTCTACATGATTAAGGATTTCTTAGTTTAATATATGAAGCAGAAGACTCTGTTGTGATATAGTTTTAAAAATCGGCCGTTATTGATTTAATAATAATTCAGATACAAAAAGCAAATCGTCCCAAAATTTTATCCAAAGTATGTATATGTAACCGCAGCCGCCGGGGAGACAGCTCACTCTAACGATGATAATAAAGGCCCCATTCACATACAGACCTCCAGCAGGCCACGGCCTGAAGGTTTCTCGGATTGAATCCAAATATAACCACAAGCAAACTGGATGGCGCCTGCAGTCTAAGAAAACTGACAAAAATCTTTATGTCTGTGGGTATTTATCGTCAGTCCGGGCCTGAAGGTCTGAACTTCTATAGAGTCTTAAATTTTCGTTGAGGCCATAAAGATTTTTGCACTTGAATTAACAATCCGCTACGCTAAACTGTCGTCTTCGCTTGTGTGTAAGTAGCGAATCATGTGGTCACCTGCAGGCCATGGCATTTGAGGCGGTTGCCTCAAGTCCTCTTTTCCCAGTCAGACTGAGTAATGTGTGGCGTTTATGGGGCCTTTTTTTATGTGATGGACTAGAGGTTTAGGGTAAGCCCCTTTGTACTGTTCGACAATCCATTTTTTTCGTATAGAGTGTTGACCTGGCTTGAAAGGCCACGGCCTGCCGACGGCCTGTATGTGAATAGGGCTTTAAGTTGCTTTGCGAAAATTTTTAACTACACAAAATTATCTTCATAAACAATTTTTTTTGTGGCATGGTTAATGTGCGGTAGTTTTAATTATCTCTTTTGCGGCTGCCTACCGCTGGGATAGGGTAAAAGCCTACATTTTTTCATAAGTCTAGATTATTTTATTTTCATTCTTAAACAACTCGAAAGTCGAAGGAACATACCTTTCTGAGTGAAATCAAAACACGGATGGCAGTACAGCGCCATAATCGCTAAGCTGACGAGACGGAAGTCTAGTTGTAGTATTATAATTAAAAAATTATAATGAAAGGATAGAAAAGGTTAAAACCAGTTTGGGGAATGCATGGGAAGAGAGTAATGAATACTGCGTTTGCGTTCATGAATTTTTGAATGTTGTATGATTTCGGGAATACTGATTGTGGATGTTTTTTCCATACTCCAATTGTCTGGTTATAACGAAATCCTACACCAAAATGTACGCGAACAGCAGGGCTGCAGACAGTGTGAGTGGACGGAACGGGCTAGTCTCGTATTGAGGTAATAATAAAGCCGTGATGGGTGAAGGTTATTTATTTCAGTGGAACGGTCATTGGGGTAAAAACGGTCAAATTTTGCCAGATCTGCTAAATTCCTGTGAGCCACCAATGAATCAATTGCGGAGCAAATGGCGTCATCACCAATAAGTTAGATAGTAGCGAAGTTTTGCATATGGTCCAGCCCCGCTAAGCGAGTCTCGAGGTCCTGGTTCGGATTAACGATTTGTTTTCAATGCGAGGACAAATTTTTAAAACCAGAAAAAGTACGGCTGATATAATTGAACCTTGTGGAACAACGGCAGAAATGGTTTAATCAAAATTCTTTAGGACAGAGTCGATATCAATAGCTTAGAGTGTAGTCAACAGAACTAGGTGCCATATTTTTTCAAATGTTTTTTTTTATGGGTAAGGTTCTCTTATAGCTAATATAAGTGATTGCTATTGGGTGGCAGCTCGGCATTTTATTGGAGTCATGTTTTTTTTCGGTTTAGGCTGAACATGAAAATAAACGTGAATGAAAAATGGTATCTCTTCCCAATATCCCCCCCCCCCCACGCATCTAAATTGTGACCACTCCTAAGTCAAAAGCTTTTGTGACATGTCCTTGTCATTGGAAGCTTGTGACTATTCTTGTGACTGTCAGCAGTTTTGGTTTTCAAGAAAAATCACTAATTATTCACCTCTCATGGTGAATTTGTAGCTGTGTAATGAGGCTGGGTAACAACATGCCAACGTATAACAGAAATTATTCATTCCCAAGTGTATGTCTGTTTGTCGAATTTGTGAAAATGTCATGAAAAATATACTTCTTCTTCTTTATAGTCTTGTCATTTACTGTTTCGATAAGCGTTATGACTGTTTGCGGCTTGTTCAAATTGTGACTGCAAAATTAGTGCGCCTCATTGTTTCAAATATAGACTCACCACACCCTTGTGATTGCGTTGTGACTTGTGATTTTTTTGTGACTTGTGACTGTGTTTCGAATACGAGTATTATAGCCAATCATTAAATGAAAATTTGACTTTTTCATAGTTGTGGACTTACAGGAGTTTCTCAACCTGCTGTATTCATGACGAAGAGATTCATTGTGAGAATATCTGTACTCTCGAGGGCGTTTCCTGGGTTTTGATTGACTACAACTAGGATTAAAATATGCATGCGGTTTACCCTTTATAGGTTTCAAGAAATAGGGAATTATTTGAGTTTTACTGACGCCAAGAGTTACAATGTTAACATTACATTGTGTTATTTTGCATGGTGTAACCAAAATCTACTTTAAAGTCAACATTCTAATTAAAGTGGCTCTTCTTTTAAAATCCTTCAAACTTAGATTAGACGTTCAGCTTCAATATCACTTCCAGCAAATTTTCCGGGTATTCCTAGTGCAAAATGTAAAGTAGACAACTACTACTACATACTATGTATTTATAACAAAGTAAACATTTTCGATTAACACTCCACGAAATGATTTTATGCTTGTTTGTTGAAACTTAATAATCACCCTATAGTGCCTTTCGCTCGATTTCCCAATCAGCTGAAGTGTATTTGAAAACTTTAAGCGTTCAGAATGGAAATTTTGTTTGGCCAATGTCAGAGTTCTCTCTCTCTCTCTAATCGCGATGACTTTTAATTACCATCAAATTATCGAGCCTTTCCATCTCGGATTGTTGTTGTTGTTCTATGGGTTTTTGGGTTGGTGTAATCAGAAGTGCGACTTGAAAGCTTTCGATATCAATTTCATTTTTATCGCCAGCCCCATTACATGCAGAGGAATCCGGGCTGTCGTAAATGATTAATAAGCGCTTGACATTTCGTGTATATTTCCCCGGGGCTTATTTTGGCCTATACAGCGGCACGAGCAGCGAGCAATCCCTAATCGAAGTTTTAGTATCGAAATCGAATCAATGGGAAGCCCTGAGTATCCTGAAGGCCTTCCCCAACTATTATTAGAGTGCCGGGCCCGTCTGTCCTGTCCGCCCTTGAATTCCCGCTTGTGTCAAACACATGAACTACTACTGCATATGAATATATATGGTGAACCAGCGGCGCGGGGTAGTCATCCTTCACAAAGGACATCGGGAAAATAGGAAAGTCCTAGTTCTAAAAGGAGTACACGACATGGAGGGGGGGTCGGGGATGGGGGGAGAAAAACTACATTTCGATATATGGCAGAAGCCTTTTTCATGTGCGACTCCATCAGTATTTATTCATGTGTAGACGTCAGATGCTTGCCCTATGTTCTGGCTATGATGTAGGAAACAGCGCAGGACATGTGTGTCCTCGTGCCCGTATAAATATAAATATATATATGTATATAGCTCTATATATTTGTACATACATATATATGTCGTGTGGTATAGGGTTTAGCATATTCGACGCGCGGAGAGTGTTTACATAACGATAATGAGGAAAAGCCTTTGAGCCCAGTATTGATTTCGGCTGTAATCAAAAATTCCAACGACGCGGGAAACTTGGGAGAATTTATTATACTCGCGTAAAGCCCATAAATTTTATATAGGAAACATCTTTATTTTATGTATGACGCTGCGGGGGCGGCCCCGGCCTGAGGTGAGCGCAAAATGTGCGAGAGAAGATATGTGATCTGATGTTAAAGGGTTCGTGACTTCAGCGTTCCTTCATCTGTTGTTTGGTCCTAGATAAAAAGTCCCTTTTCCTTGTTTCGTCGTTTCCTCTCTCTTTTATTTTATTGTATTTTTTTCTGTCTTTCAAACATCCACTTTCCCTTCTGTTTTTTTTTTCGGATCCTCTAGTGGCTTTCATTTTTGTGTTTTATTTTTTTTCGGCAGAGGGACGAGGGACGAATTTGTTCCCAAGGACATCAATGTTCATGTTTGAGTAATTTACGGTGACACGTAAAAAAATGGAGTCCATCGATCGATGGCAGGTAAATGGGTCTAGATTAGACAATAAAAATATTTTACAAGTTTAATGCCCAGCGACACACCTTGGTACTTAGTTAAGTAAAGAAAATGAGGGCTTTTTGTGTGTGTATTTTCTGACCTATGAACTTTATTTCGGTGTCGAGTTAGAGTAGGAGTAGAGGGTTGGGATGTTCAGGAAGTTGACAAAGCGTTTTTCGGTGGTATACAGAAGGAGAAGTTGAGAAAACCCTTAGTAATTTGAATTATATCAGAGGGAAAATGTGTGCTTAATTAATATGTGATCATCAAAGCAAATGTGTGTTTCCTCCTTTTTGAACATGCGTCATCAATTTCGTTTTGTAGTAATTTACTTGGTAAAATGAAACAAAATCAGGATTCAGGTAGCTTAAGGTTTCAGTAGTTCGACAACCAGCGGTTACGGTTTTATTTCTCACAGCGGCATTGCCACACATCTTTACTTCTCTTCTTCTTTTACTACAATTCCTTACAAACTCTTCTGTAATCGATCTTAACGAAAAATAAAAGTACTTTCTCGGTTCGATCAAGAAGAAATCAAACTTAAGTAACACCCTTTATACTATTGGTCTGTCAGATCATCACTGTTTTTCTATGAGTCGAGTTAGAGTTTGCGTTGAGTAAACAGAAAGCTTTATCTCTCAAGTTAACTCGTTGCTGTTTCCATTGCGGTTCTGGGTTAAAGTGATAGATAATCAATTTTACATTACGTCGCCGTTGGTATTCAGTAAAAGATACTCAAACACACACATTATGCAAAACCCAGCTTATCTGGACGGGTTTCGTCGAGTTTTCTTGGATTTAACGAAATTTTACTCAACCCTGTTTCCATGGGTGCTTAATCTGAGTAAACTCAGGGTAAACTCTGCATATAAACACATCAAATGGGCGTTTACTCTGAGTTAACCTAGGATAAACCCTGCATAGAAACTCAATATATGTTCAGTAAAAGATACCAAACACACATAAGCAAAACCCAGCTTAACCAGACTGGTTTCGTCGAGTTTTCTTGGATTTAATAAAACTTTACTCAATCCCTGTTTACATGGGCGCTTGCTCGGAGTAAACCCAGGGTAAACTCTGCATGGAAACACATCAAATGGACGCTTACTATGAGTTAACCCAGGATAAACTCTGCATGGAAATTCAGTACATGATGCAATGCCTAATAAGAAATCTGATTTTGAAGGATAGAAGAAAATATGTTAGGTTAGGGAAACTGGGAGACGTTGAACAACAGGTGGCGATAAAGTTTACCTTGAAACACTGCAGCTGAAAAGCGTCGAATAATTGTAGAACTTGATAGTGAAGCTTCTATTAGTTAAAGAATGTGTCGAGAATGGTTTCAGCCCTACAAAAATGTTTTTGGTTTATAGGTGGAAGATAAGGAGTGTCCTGATACAGGTGAAAAACTTTGAAGATGGGGAATTGGAGACATTACTGAATGACAGTCCTTGTCAAATGCAACAAGAACTTTGCAGATTCATTGGAGGTAACTCAACAAGCTGTTTTCCATTGTTTGGGAGCATTTTGGGAATGATCTAACAGGTAGTTGAAGCCGAGAGACGTCAAACTTCATTTTTCACGTCCGCAAAGGTGCCAGGAAGGCCAATAAGGAAGGTTATGATGCAAAAAAAAACCTGACTGACGATGAAAAGTGGATCCGCTACGACCCCGGATTCCGGC
This sequence comes from Thereva unica, assembly GCA_949987705.1. Taxonomy (NCBI): domain Eukaryota; kingdom Metazoa; phylum Arthropoda; class Insecta; order Diptera; family Therevidae; genus Thereva; species Thereva unica. The sequence goes on from OX465284.1 coordinate 108,935,825, forward strand.
CATGCATCAATATCAACGGCCTCTCTAAATTTAAACTCCGTTAAACGACCCCTAAAAAAGTCACAACAAAAACTAAAAATCCCTACGCCATATACCATATCCAGCTGTAAAATCGACAATACTTTGAACTATTTCAATAAACTCGATATTATCTCTAGGGAAAAATGAACATTATGGATTTTTTGTTCTGTGTATTCCTTGAAACAAAAAAAAAGTATGAACACTTGATACTGAAATCATCCGAGAATATCACTCTAGGAATAAATAAGTCATTTCTGCCAGCAATATTTCCATATGCTAAGAGCCATGAGCCATGAAATTCCAGACGACAATAGAATATAGTATGTCGCAAGAACTCCCTTCTGGGTTTTTTTAGGAAGGATACGAGCTACTAGGTAGAAGGAAGACTGGATTTATTAATAATGGCTTTGTTTACGTATATGGTGCTCTCCAAAGATGAGTTCAATAGCATCCGTTTGGTTCTCTCTTTATTATTAATAAAGAGAAGGTTGCTGAACTCTTTTGGATTAGGTGGTATGAGTTAATTTGTGTCTTTTAGTGCAGAGTTATTTTTAGTTATGGTCAAGGAATAAATAATAATCATGTCTTCTTTTAGTTTAGAATTTTAAATTTTGACACTCAAGGTAGGGTCTATAAAATCTCGGGAATTTACTGCCTGCGATATGCTTTCAACGCTCTCTTGAAAAAGCGGAAATCTTTCGGCACCAGTCGTAAAGGAATGTCTTTCATGGCCAAAATACCAGACATTTAAAACTATGCAAGTGGATTCCAATTTAATTATCCGATCAAAATCAGCCATTTTCTCTATCAACCAAAAATGTACATGCACACACTTGAAACCGCCACATAAATAATATTTTGTTATTAAACCGAAATAAAACTGTGATTTCTTATAATAAGTGATCTGCGCTAAGAGATCACCTAGCACCCACAAGTCCCTTTGTTAGAAGAAATAAATCCTAGCACAAAAAACTGGTGGAAGCGGTGGGATAAAAAACAGAGTATCTTGCTACGGGGTTCTCCTGGCGAAATATGAAAGTAAAAACCGAAAAGAGGTACGACACGAGGCTTACAGGGACTGTCCATGAATAGAGTAATCGTTTTTCAACTGTGAAAAAGAAGATTTTGATAGCAGATCCGGAGGTACATATTCTAAGCAAAAAAAAATGAACCGAAACGTATCTAGAATTATGGAACGAGTTGAGAGATTCAAGTAGGATAGATTTAAGGTGTTTTCTTGTGTTTCGAGAGTGTTCCTCAATAGGATTCGAAGCAATAGGCGAAAGAATGTGCAAGATACGAATTAAAGGCAAATTCCACAATTATTCCCACATGCATATTATATGCTCCAACCGAAGATAAGTCTACGAAAACCTTAACGAGCTGCATCTTCTTGTAACTATGGGGACACACAGATCATAAGAAAAACGGATCAAGAGATCGAAAAGGATCAAGAAAATGTCACCACAAGTAGTGTTGTAGATATCAACTCTAAAGCAAAGAAGAGGCGCATTCAGAAAGCTCATCTAAATTGATGTTGCTGTAGTCACGATATGAAAATGAAGGGGCCGAGAAGTGAAGGAGAAAGGTAAAACGAACGGAGAGAAGCAATATATCGTGATCAAGAAAGCTTGGAGGGGATATTTGACTGAACTTGAACACTGAAAAAGTGGAAGGAACAGTTAAAACATCAAGTAGATGATTTTGGCAGTTCAGAAATGTAGGGAGTCCGGAGATTTATGTAAGTGCGTTCGCCGTTAGCAGGTCAACGATCACCAGCAACGATTATATTTTCATTAAGGCGAGAGAGGCTTGCACCAAAGTTGCAGAACTCAACAGCGGTGTCGGGATTAAATACATTAAGAGGACAGTATATATTGATGACAACGCATTTGGAATATGTAAATTATATTTCAGCAACAATAAATTCAAAAGAAGAGCTACTGGAAGTGCCAACTACACTAGAGGAAAGCGAATAGGAAACACACATAGCAACAGCACCACCGGTGCGACCAGCACGATCATTTTGATGTAACGAAAACCCAGGAAAAGAGACAAAAGAGTAGGGGATTTCAGGTTTCAGTCAAGTCTTACTAACGAGAAGAGCATGTATTTCGCTTTTGAAGTTTTCATGCAGTATGCAAAACGTCGCTGTTTTTAGACGTTTAACTTTCATTAATGTGGACGAGGCTGCTAGAAGAAAGCTCACATTAAAACTCTTTAATGTGAGGGTACCATGCAGACGATTCTTCCTCAGGAACTCTCGCTGCTCATTTACTGACGGAAATTTAACTATTATCAGCGATCTCTTCATATTGGTGCTTCCATTCTGTGAATCAGACTGTCGTTGCATTGCTGATCGGAAAACATTCAAGAAAGGTGACAGTTCACGCCCTATGTCAGAGGCAATAGAATTTAAAATTTGCCAGGGATTATCAGTATTACCCACAGGGATGCCTCGAACAACCACACGTCGTGAAGTCGCGCCGTAAGTCCTACAGCTTACTTGACACAACGGCAAGGTCATGTTGGACGGTTCGAATTCTTCTTTAAGTTTTTCCCCTTGATTAGTGAAAATAATCGGGTCTCGAGTCGTCTTTAGCGATCATCGCAATTAATTGGTCATCCAGCATACGGTTAAAGCTTAACAGAAGCCTCTTTTCGAGCAGTTCAAGGATGTTATCAGGGGCTACAATCGATGTAGATCTAGTAGCTTTCTTGCTGCTGGTATAGTCGGCAGTATTGCTCCTTGCGGGATTAGTGGCGTCATTTTCAGCAAATTTCCTCGTAATAAGTCTTGCTTGATGTAACCTCGGCATTTTGAAATTAGATTAGAAATGTTAACAGGACTTAAGCAGAAACAATAGTGTACTGAAAAATGATGATGCTCTACGCTGGCACGCGAAAATCCTTGTGGTCTAAGGTGTGTCCTACCACAAAAATTTGGTGGCAGCGGTGGGATAAAGATATCCTGATATTTTGATACGGCATTCTACTGACGGATTAAGAAATCCCCAACGAAAAAGAGGCAAAATTAGCGGCAGGTGACTAACAGAACGTTGGAGTATAGAATACATACCCGCGATAAATAACTCAAATCGTTAATAACTCTCCACCCTCACACTAAATCATCTACGAGACCTAAATATATAAAAAATGTTGAAACGTACTTTAAAAACAGCAGTAAAAGGCTACGGAGCGACGCTTTGGTGTCCTATCAATAGTTCTGTCCGTTGAGGAAGATTTAGTAAAGTTAGGCTTATTTAATTTGAGGGCATTAGCCAGGAACCGAACGGCATGGAGAGAAATGCTGGAAGAAGCCAAAGCCAACAATAGGCTATAATGCTGCAGATGATGATAATCTACGCTAAGAAATTAACTGGCACGCGCAAGCCTTGGCGGTATAAGGTAAGTCCTAACACAAAAAAAATGGTGGCAGCGGTGGGATAAAGACGATATAATGCTACCGGGTTCTTTTTGTGGAGATGACGTAAAATCATCATTCCAAACGTCATTTGAAGGGTTTTCCACAAAAAATAATTCCTAACAAGCATAAATGGGCGACAAAACACAATTTTCTTTGAACATATTGAAACCAGTCTACATAAAACATGGAAGAGCACATAAAAAATATGGTATAAAAAATTCAGAACAGAAAGCAAGATCAAACAAAGTGCAGCCTCAATAATGACTCCCTCTGTCTCTTATGGGTCCACAAACTTTTAATAATATATTATTTAACATAAAAAGTAAATTCATGATCTGTTCCCCACACATGACGAAATGTACAATCCCTCCTTCAAATTTCGTCATTCCACATAAAATGAAAATTATCCATTTTACAAAAGTCGATAATGAAATAAATACACCAAACGCCTCCCTCCCGCGCCCCAACTTAGTATGTACTTATCTTTAAAATCGAATAATACCATGATTCCCATACTACGAACCAAAAATCATATTCTATATCACATCTAATATCCTTAATACTTAAGCACAATCCGAATACTCATACAGATGTAGTATGTACTCTCTATATAGCTAAAGAAAATGAAGTAAAATCAAGAAACAGGATACGCGGCGCCAAAAGGATCGTATAAAATGTTAGAAAAGCAAAAAAAAATGAAAAAAAAAATTTTCTTCTCAAGGAGTGGGTTTTTAGAGGACGTGAAAAGTTAATGTGATTTTCCTTTAGTCTCTTCAGATTTGTGTAATTTTTCCCTTTTTCTTTTTGTTCATGATGCAGAGGATATGCTCGTACATAAAAAAAAACAAAAAAAAAACCCTGTGGTGGTTTTTCATTTAATTTTTGTCATTTTTACCATATCGTCTTGTATGGTATAAAAAACCAACAAACAAAAAAGCACACATCCAAAAATAATCATATCGTCGCTGTATGTTTTTTAAGCAAAGTAAAAACCAGGTAAAAAAAAACACAGCGATATTATACAGGTATATGCAGGTATTAAAGAGGCATAATAACGTATGGCATAAGATATATACATATATATGGTATGAAAAAGAACAGAAGGATGGGGTTGTTATGGGAACAAAGCTCTCACCTAATTAGAACATCAGCATATGTTGATCCAGCTGTCGGATGTAATCATCCGTGTCATAACAATGCACTCAGGGGAGCATGACGGTATCCTCGCTTGCTGCTAACTATCCCCGTGGGTTTCTTTATATATATATATTTTTTTTTTGCTTCTTTCTTTATATTTTTTTTTTGGGCACACAAACACTTCCCTTAATTAATGCTGGGACTCAATTCTGGATACAACATATACGATGTAGACGGTAAAATACCTTGTTGTTGTTTTTTTTATTTTTTTTTTTTAATCTCAACAGGTAAAATAACGAAAAAAAAACTTCATTCAATTTCAAAAATTCACAAAACTCATGTTAGCACAAGCAGCACAAAGGATTTTTATTCTTTATTTATATTTTTTTTTTTACTTTCTTTTGCACAACGAAAAAAGCAGGAAAAACTCTTTGCTTTAATAATTTTCTTTTTAACTTTCAACTTTTTATTTCCTTTTTTTTCTACTTAACAATTTTTTTTTTTAATTCTGCTTCTCCTTCACTAAAGGTATACAATTTAAGAGATGTGAGAAGTGAAACGAGTTTTCACTTTAATAAAATTTTACAAACAACAACAAAAAAAAGAACGAAAGAAAATAAAACAACCTTTTTCGCACACAAGAACTTTTTACCTTTTTTTTTTTGAGGAAAAAGCCTAATTTTTTACTTGGGTTTTTTTCCGAATACAGGAAAAAGGCTTAAGATTTTATTTGAATGGGGGAAAATTCCTATGGTTTTTTTTCTTCGTTTCTCGTTTATAAAAACACCCTATTTACATTCCATTAAATTTTGTTGATATTTTAAAGTTTAGGTTTTTTCCGAAAAAATTTTTTAGGTATTTTTCCGGTTTTTGTTTTTTGCTATTTCAAGCAAACCACTTTAAATTTTTATCGTTTTTTTTTCTTTTTAACTAAAAAAAAGGAACAGAAAATATTAGAAAAGTCGTTTTTTGTCGTTGGTCGTACTTTTTAGAACGTTCGGAACATGAATCTGTTTAAGCACGTATGGAAGAAGAAGTTATGAAAGTAAAACTGTGAAGCTGGGAAATTAACTACAGCACAGAGAAGCTTCTAAGGAAGAAAAATTGTCGTTTTTCACCTTTTTTTCTTTTCTTTATATACTAGTATATATAATGCATACAAATTTTTTTCGCTTCTTTTAGAAATGAGTAAACTTCTAACAAACTTTTACAAAAACGAACAACTTTCTTCTTGTTAATGATGACAGTTAATTTACGAGAAAAGTTCTTTAATATATTTTTTATTACTATTATTAAGTTAACTACACTTTAAGCACACGTATGGTTTAACTACGAGTATTTTTAAACGTTCCACACTAAATCGTAGTCATTTTCTTAGTCATCATTTTCCTTTTTTTTTAATTTTTTATTTAATACAATAAAAAAAATTTCATATGTATTTTTTTAAGTTAAACTTAACAAAAACCGCATTTTTTATTTTATCTTAATTTTGTTTTTATCTTTTTTTCATTTCATCAAAAACAGCATATCGAAATCCAAAAATTCTCCTTTCTATTTTTATATTTGATTCCAAAATTAATTTCTACCAAGAAAAAAAACAAATTTCCCCCAATTTCCTATAATACAAAAAAAAAACCACCACAAAACAGAGGAATTTCTAATGATTTTCCTTTTATTTATTTTTTTTTTCTTAATGCGCTTTCCTCAAAGCGATATTTATCATCAAACAAAAAACGCCGTGCCGCATTGAGAGCCTCTGAACGCGTCACCCCGAGATGAAAGTTTCACGAAAACTGCGTGAAAATCTCTTGGAAAACTGAACATTTGCCAAACATTTCCTTCATCATCTCGATAGTAATTTTCACTCACTGTCGGACAGAATTTCCCCGGTTTTTGCTGAATTTTCCTTTTCCCAGCCACGAACGAGTTGTGAGCATGTGGATATTGAGCAAAAGTTTGGGAAATTTTCATGGAAAAAAGTTTGTGTATTTTTTTTTTGGAGGAGTGGAGGGGACTTGTAGTAGGTGGGGAGAAGGATGGTGGAAATGGAAATTATGGAGAGGGATGGAGGAAAAGCTTTAATGGATATTTTCTTTTATTTTGTTGCAAAGTTTTCCAATTTACAAGATCTTTGCTCAAAGATGGTCGATGGATTAATGGACTGGTCAGTTACTTTGATGCATTAGCAAAAAGGACATGTTTGTTGAGAGAAAGTTTCGTCCTTGATTTTTTAATTTTTTTAACCATAATCTAATGCAAAATGAAATATATATATAGTATAATCGCATTGAACTAAGACGTCATCCATCAATGAAATAGTCATAACTTTTCTGAACTCATCTAAGTTCTACCACACGACAGAGACTCGTACAGACTTTTGTACAGACCGTGAAGTCCCACGACTCATAATGGGTGAACACAATTGAGCCTTTTGATCGTAGAGACTGTTGCCTATAAACTTCTACAGAATTTTGTTTGGAAATCAAAAGTCGAAAAAAAGTCAGTGACATGTGGACCCAGCTAAATAAGATCGGACTAGTACCTTCCAAGAGATTCCTGAGGAATTGATAGCATTCCAGCAGAGTTGATCAAGCTAGGAGGTGCACCACTTTGAGAAGTTACACCTGAACTTCTATACTGCACTTGGAGGAACAAAAAAATGCCTCAATATTATCTGCCCAATACTCAAGCAATACTCAAGCATTATCTGCCCAATACTTACCCTAACGTTCACGATAGCCGTGAAACGAAGAATTAACGCTGCAAATAGAACATAGCTTCTCACTACTGCCAGTAATGAAGTCCATATACATTCACAGCATGTAGTATCTCCCAAAAAGCACATAAGAAGGAAGGTTCTATGAAGGATATATGGCCCGGTCAATAAAGACAATGCATGACGAATACGCTATAATCACGAGTTGTATGACTTACACATACGTCTAGGTTGGGCTGGCCATGCTCAAAGAATAGATGACAGTATAGTCAAAAAAAAAACCTGGATCTAGTACTAGCTAGGAAAAGGCCAGTTGCCAAACCACCGTAGCTTCAAGACGGGTAAGGCTGATGCAGCAAAAAGACTTAATAAACAAACTGGAGGAAAGCTACGAAGCGGAGAGACGTCTGCAAGAAGAAGCTGAAGGATATTAAGGCTCGAAATGGACTATAGAAGCGTCGAAGAAGAAGTCCCTTGCGAAATTTCGGAAAAACTAACTAAGAAAGGTTGTACGATAGTTGAATTGTTGCATTTAGACATGAATTTTTAGACCGCAGTGCACCTGCAAAGTATGACTGCATACAGGTTTTGTATTGCAGAAGAATAGGTATCGCATATAAGTACTAGGACGTAAATTTCAGTAGAACAGTCTCTATGGCTTGAACGATAAATACATTCTTGCAGCGATGAATTTAATGGCTCAATGGCGATTTATAATATGTGATCATTAAATTGCAGATGCTCGATTAAAGTAATGATGTTAGGAGATGGGACGGACGGTAAATATGTACATACCATCTACTGAGATAGAAGAGATGACGGTGCCGGTTTTATTAGAGATGAGACAGCACTTAGTTTCGGAAGCAGTGAATTTTAAAGAGTTCTTGCGATCTCAGTTGAGACACGAGCTCACGATCGAAAAGACAAGATTTGGCTTGACTTATATTTTCGAAGCCGTTTACGCTTACGAATAACGCAGGCAATTGCATGCCACCAAAAAACCTGTAAAGTAGATTGGATGATATGGAGAGCCATTTAGAATGGTTGCAAAAATGCGGGTCATAGAATTGATCCCTGAGGTACACCGGCAGATTTTTTTATGTGAAAGACTAGCGCTTAGGAGTAAAGAGGTTTTTACACGATGCAATGGTTCGACCAACTGCCCTTGGAACTTTATCAAATCAACAGCATAGTTCCGTCTACGACTTAAATTATTGTCGGTAGTGTTTTGGAAAATGTTAAGGCGAAGGACCATTGCCGGAATGGATTCGAACCGCAGACTTCTGAGATGGCAGTCGGGTGGGTGCCTTAACCCCTAAGCTTTCGAAGCTGGCAAAATAACTTGTCGAGCTTAGATTCAATGCCACCCAATACTAAATTGATTGAATGTATCCAGAAAAAATTCTCATTACAGGCCCTAATCCGATCTTTGTCAAACCGAAAATTCTCTGTTATAATGGCCCGTTTTTTTTCGACTGTGCTACGGACTACAATCCTTCTCATAATCGAATCATCGTTCGATTCTCTGTCGCTTGGCGAATTAAAGTCGGACTAGGGGTCTGACTAGGGGACTGAGTCAATGTATATTCACTCCAAAACATATTAGAGAGAATATTCGATATTGGGCAATAGCGAGGAATTGCTAAAGCTAATTTTCAAGAGTTCTGGATAAACTTCGAAGAAAAAACACACAGGATAAAAAATGAGCGCAGAAGTTTAGACTAGGGTGTGCACATTTTTTCAGGACAATAGGACGACTATATTCAGGGAGAGTGGATTTACTGCCGTCAAGATCTTTGAGGCATTCACACACTTCGCGAGTTCTAAAGAAAACCAGGACCATTGAGTGAGTGGAATTGGCTGTAGCCGGTAAAGGAAGAAATGAGAACGCCTTCTTGTTATTATCTCCTCTTGGCCCTACTTTAGTTTCTAAACTTAATTGTACTCACAATGAAATACTCCTAACTCTTTTCGGGAACGTATCCACTCTCTATATTCAGCGTCTTTCGCATTCAAGCTTGATACAATGCGCCAATTCTTTATAACTTCGTCAGAGTGATGAATAAAGAAACTTGTTCCCGCCTGTATAACTCCGAGTTAGCACTACCAAAACACATATCCCAATCGGAAGCAAATAAGTCCCAGTCCCTTGGTTTTCCTACAATTCCAGGCAGTACCTTTAAGAGCTATGCTGGTTAGTGCAGAAGATAGATTAGGGAAACTGCATAGCTCTTGCAGTGGTTCGAGTTATCAAGAAATCAAGGAGAAGTGACTTTCACTTAGTGTAGAAGTAGCGCAGGCAAATAATGTATAGAAAACCCGCAAAAACCCATGAATATTAAAAAAAATCCCCGCTGACGTTTATAAATCACTTGATCTAGGCCAGGAGAAATGTCCAGAGAAACATAAGTCTTGAATGTATGAAAAATCCCCAAAAATTTCGAAAGCAAATATTTAAATTTAATTAGTTTTATTCCTAAATTAAATTGGTAACACAAATCCCCATTCTTCATCATCTCAGACATGACATGACAATCCTTCCTCAATAGATTGGAAGCCGCCTTGTCTCTCCCCAATGATGCTGAAAAAGACTTCTTCATTACTGCACAAAAAGTAGCTCAAATCTCCCGGCTTTCATGCCATAGTTGCTAAGCAACCGAGAGGGAAATTTTCCGGCGATTTTCCTCAGCCACGGGAAAGCTTTCACGGGGAAATTCCCGCCGTTTAAAAAAAAGTGCCCCCAGATAAAAGCCGAACAATTCGTCGCTGCGAAGGAAAATTGAAAAATTCAAGGTGAACTGAAATTGCGGTGGGGCGGCAATTAATAAAATTTTAATCGGAGATAAGAGGAAGTGGGGCTCGCGGTTCCTGCGGCTGCTTCGTCTGAAATATGGCCAGGGCCTCGGCATTAGGAGGCACTTCCTGCGGTCTGGAGTTTATCCAATTACAACCACAAGATTATTATTATTATTACTACTACTCCCCCTCCACCCCTGAAGCAATGTGGGCAGCAGGATGGGGGCTTTTAATTGGATTAATGAAAGCTATTAGCACTAACAGCGACGAATGTAGTAGAAATCGCCTTTTACTCCCATGTAGCAGCGGTACACCGGACGAACGCAAATGCTGCATATACCACACAAAAATCGTGTGACCCGAACAATCACTGACTTAACTGACCTCTAGGTGTGGTTTCTCGAACCTATCCATAATTTTTATCGTGTTCCACCAGTTTCGGTGTTGTGTACAATATCCCACCCCCGCCCCCGCCGCCCTGGTGTACAAATGGCAGCAAGCGCAAGGGAAGCTCGCTTCAAGCATAACGATGAAATGGGCGACGGCAGAAGGTTAAATTGTGCGTGTTCAGAAATATTAAGACGATTAAATGCCCTCCGAGGTGAGGTTAAGAGCTGGCCGCCACTTTCAATTAATTTCAGGAGAGCGTGTTTCGGTAGCACCACTTACATTCATAAAAATCGTACTTTTCTCCCTCGCTGTTGGAGCTGCCGCCGCTTTCGCTTCTCATTTCAGACCAAACTAGAAGAGAAAAAATGGAAAATATTAAAAACATAAAATTTTATGCACCAACAGGACAAAAGGAGTTTATTATTTTTTACTTACTCCTTTGAAGGTAGAGTCGCAATCGTCGGGGAAAGGGATACCAATGTCGGGCACCTTTCTGGAATTGGACTTGTTTTGGGGATTTTTTGGCTGATGAGGATTCAGCTCCGTCGACTGTTTGTAAAGTGATGACGGAAAAATCCTCTGGAATTAAATGAAAAAAACACGAATTTATATTGGCTCAACAATTTTTAGGAATTGTACTTTTTAAATAGTCCTTTTTTTAAATTTATTAAAAGCCGACCAATCAAGAACACGGCGTTCAAAAAGTTTGTTCACTTTAGAGAAAGACTTTAAAATACAACCTGCACTCTTGTTCTTCACATGCACTCCTAAATCAATAAAATTAATAACTTCTAAAAGACTTCGATGTAAATCATCAAAAATCTTCGTTTGTTTGTACCAATCTGACATCAGTAATAAATCTGCTACAATACATTTAAATCTTACAGAAATTATTGGAATGTCATAGTTTTTCTCCCGTAAGTTTAAGGAGGCCGACTACTATACCAAGGGTCTGTGATTCGATTTCAATGACAGAATGGTCAAAAGTACAAAGAAAAAGGAGCTAACCTTTTGAGCTGTAGTCTTTCATATAAGAAAAACAACCCCTTTACCAAACGGGTGAATTTGTAGACTCCGATTTTTGTAAGACTCAAAACTTGTTCTGTGAAAAGGTCTATTCCCGACAGATTTAATACAAGTCCTTGGCTATTACTGTCCAAAAATTTGGTAAAGGTATCGAATATCAGATTAAGAAAAATCACGTGTTAAGGTCAATCCACACATACACATAACGGCACGAAACCGATGCTTTCCGTGTCAGAGGCTTCCGTGATGAATTTATCACTGATATTCACACAACCAGCATTTTCTATATCAGTGCTCAATTTTCAACGGCATCTGTGATTACTTTCTAATTTTGAAATTTGGGCAGTGATCTGGAATTTGGTCTGGAATAGTTGCTGCAATAATATTGGACTTAGACGAGATGGAAAAGAATCTATTTAAAATAAGAATAACCAAAATTTCTATTGAATCTAAAAAAAATTGTTTCATGTCCGTGATAAATTATGGTACTGAAAATAACGAGCCCCAATAATTTGTTTCCATAGAATTGCATCGTGTCAATATTATTTTTTTCACTGATGCTACCGGTACTACACGGAAGTCGCCGTCACGAAACGGATATGTGTGGTTCGACCTTTACTGCTCTAAGCTTTCTAACAAAATTCCAAGATTCAAAATAATTTAGTTGGTTAATTTGTTTACAAGCAGGCACGCGCCCGCACCTAGCGCACATAGCGAACAAATAGGCATGCCGCAAAAGTATGCACGGTTCCGCCACAGGCATGCATGCTCCTGGCACAGGTACGAAAATCTAAAAATTCCCGATCCAGGCATGAACAACATTTATAAATGCACCCGCATTGGTATAGATCTTTACAAACGCGAATGTGTAGCCAACTCAAAAAACTAACTACTAACCACGTCTAATGCTGCTTGAACAACGCAATCGAACAAGAACCGTTCTACTGAGTTATTGGCACCATTTATGGTCAGCAAGTTTATTGCCCGTTTTCTTCATCCTACATAGTTTTCCAAAACCCCAATTTCGCTGTGGCGGGAGAGTGCATGGTAGGTGCAGGCGAGTTTCATTCTTACTCGGAATTGACACTATGCGTCCGTTCCAACTGCATGCTAGGTGCGGGTGAGTCTTATGTTTACTCAAGCGAAACGAGTTTTAAAGAGACATCAAGAAAGTGAAAAAGTCGGCAATAAGGGTAGGAGGTATAAACTTCTTCTAGAAAGTCACGCCAAAGATTATTGTCCTAAGAACGAATGTCGCTCTAAGAATGTAACAATGGCTGAGCTTATGTTCCCTAAAAGTACTGGAGGAAGGTCATTTTCAAATTTGTTTAGGCTTCGAACCTCCAAATTATAAAACCGGCTGAAGACTTTGGTTATGCAGCTTCATTAGGATGAGTTGTAGACATGAACCAAGACAACTTCTAAGCTCAGGGATCCTACTTTGTACAGCCATTCTGCCGGGCATGAATCAATGTCTAGTAGTAAGCTTAGCTCCAGAAATATAACAGGTTTGAGGTTATGAGAAGTGAAGAGGATGTTAAAAGGGATTAAGCGATGGGTGAGCCAATAGCTCTACACCGCCCACTAATAAAGATGGACAGGTCTGGCTGATTTTTTGGAAATAAGAAAGAGGACCTTTGAATTCGGCACGATTCTTCTGGCCCCGTTGACTGTTGATTGGATTAGACACAAGTCCGAAACCGTAAAGACAGGCTCTGGCAGAGTATCGTAATCAGAACCGTCTGTGAAGTGGGTTGGAGGAGATTGAGAGTAAGTCACTTATAAAGATTAGAAATAGAGCAGGTGACAAAATTTACCCCTGAGGAACATTAGCAAATATAGGTTGGAGTATATCTTTAACAATCCAGAATTATCTTAATTGAGGAGCTGAAAAGAAGTTTAGCTCTGTATAACTGAGCCAAGACCAATAGTTTCAACTTAACCAATCAGAGCTGAGTGCCATGTTATATCAAAAGCTTTGCATATATCTGGATCAAATCTAAATCAAATCAAATCAAATCTACTGCCTGTATAATATGGTTTGACGCCCCCCCCCCCCCTCTTCCAACGGTAAGCCCCTTGTTGATAGTCATCTGAATGATTTTGAAGAGAATAAAAGTAGTTGCTATGGGGCTGTAGTTGGAGTCGATTTTGCAAGTTTCTAAGAGAACTGTGATTGGACAAAGAATTGGCTTTCGAAAGATAGAAGATATAAGGACGTAAGCAACAACCAATTAAGGCCATGGTACCATTTACACAAAAAATATTTGGTCGAACATGTTTACAAAGTAAGAGATATAAGGGACACACCACAGAATTTATGTTGTAATTGAACAGATCAAGCTTGCAAAGTTGTTTTTCGAAATGTCTCTGGTTTGGCAGTATGTATATCATAATAAAGAATTATGTTTTTCTATGCGGGATTATCTAAGTCGATGTTTATGATAAAATCTCGAATAAGGATTATCCTAGTTGATGTTTACTGCCAAAATAATATCAAATTCAGTATGTTTGTTGATAAGAAGAAGAAGTACTTGATGAAGAATTTGTTTTATTTTTACTTTTGCCAAAACATCTAAGCAAGTTTATTTCGAAACTATATTTATAATTCATCCAACACCCTTTCGATCAGTTACGAAATTCTCATATTATTTTTAAATCTCTTACAAACACCCGAAAACAATTCAAAAACGCAATTAAAAAAAAAATAATTGAAATCAATTAAAAACAATTAAAATCGAAAATTTATCGATCAGCAATTAAATGATCGATCTTCAATCGTTTTTAAATTTCCACCAACAACGCGCACCAACCGTAAAAATCCATCAATCATCATTAATCCTTGCGAAATTTCCCCGAAAAAACAATTTTCATTTTTAATACCCCCGTGAAAAAAAACCGAAAAAAAAAATCACAATTGTGAAAAAATTACAATTTTTAATTAGACAAATTACCCCGAAAATGAAATGGCTCAAGCCTCCTCTCTCTTGCCCAGGAGTTGTTTAGCTTTCATGCTCAGTGGTGGAACAATAATATTTACAAATGTAGAACATGTTGCCATGAATATTGTTGAACAATAACGCGGGGGAGGGAGGGTGAAAGTGATATGAAAAAATCGGGGGTGGGGGGAAGAGGAAACAACCACATGCTGATTTATTGATATGAATCACGTCACGTTTCCCATGATTTTCCGCTAAAATATCGGTTGGCTGGCTGCCAATCAAAAGGCTGTGCTACACTGCGGCTGAATTTATTACACCTCCAGGAACACCTTTCTCGTTTTTCATAATTTCATCAAAAATATTTTTCATGATTTTTTTTTTGTTTTCTTCGGGGTTTTTTTTTCTTGTGTTGTTCATTCGTGCGCCCTGACCAGAGGAGAATGCCAACTTTCAACAGAGTGGAATATTTTGTTCTTTTCGTTTCGTTTTGTTTTTTTTTTTGGAGGGATTTTCTCGAGGAGAAAAATGAATTTTCATAATGAAAATCAGTTGCGGAAAATCGTTTTTAGGCCTGAGAGACTTTTAAGACTGGATTAGGTGAGGCGCCACCTGGCGCGGTCATTTTTTTTTTTTGGGGTTTTATTTTTGCAGTTTTTCATTCTTATTTTTTTATATTTTTGTTCTGAAGTCGAACTTTCACTTCATTTACCAGATTTAATTCAGAACACTGCGGGTTTATTCTTTGATTTTCCAACTCTGAAAATTTAGGATTAAAGCAAGATGAAAGTGACGCATTCACAGACCACCTAGTGATAATGATGAACTCGAACATCGACGAAAGGGTAATGAGAGCCTGCTTAGCGCTCCACGCGACAACAAAGACCTTCGACAAGAGATGGGGTCTCAAGCCAAAGATTGCCCTCACATATGACTCGCTGTTATGGTGGCCAGCTCTAAGCAACACCTGTAATGTCATAAAGGGAAGTGTCCAGAAGACTGCTAGAATAGGGTCAAAAGATAAGATAAGAATATGCTCAAGAACGCTCTACCAAGAAAACCAAGGGAAAACCAAGCTTAGGAATAACCCTTTGTACTACCAGGTCATGTTGCAATCTCTAGTAGCAAGCTTGGTTTAAAACATAGAAAAGAAAATGAGAGAATTAGGGGTGGTCTGGGGGTGTTGGAGCAGGTGCGGATGAACCTTACGTTTGAACTCTTGGGTGTTGTACGAGTTCGGGAAAACTGACTGTGGGAGATTATTCCACAGTCGAGTTGTTCTATTCATAAACGAACTGGGGGGAGTTCACGATGGTGAAGACAAGGTCTGGCACATGCTTGTCTAATATTTTCGAAAGCGTAGGAATAACGCAGGGCACTCTCATCAGCGAAGCTGAGCAAAGGGTTGGAAGGGATTGAGAGCAGATCATTTATGAATATTAGGAAAAGTGCGAGTGAAAGAATTGATCCTTGAGGAACTCCGGCTTAGATGGTGTGGGAATTAGATTCGATGCCATCCAATATTACCTTTACTAGCATGCACCATTCCGGCCTTCAAATTAAACTTTTCGCCTCGTGCAGCTCTGTTAGACTAAGGAAATTCTAGGGCCCTCAGAAGGACATCTCTACCGATAGTAGAGAGTGGGCAAACAAAGACGTGCTGAAGAAATACGAAGAGTGTCAATCGGCACGGGTGAGTCTTATTTTTAATCTAGCGTGCATACTAGCTGCAGGCGCCATTCGGGCTAGTGCGTGCTAGGTGCGTGCTGCATGCTAGATGCAGGCGAGTTGATTGTCCTAACAAGTAACGACTAAAGAACAAAGATGAATCCTTGAAATTTTTTCACTGATCTTTCAATTGTCGACTCATTTGAACGACTATATTGACCCAAACTCATGGTTGAAAATACGTCATACCATCGGAGATGCTCTGTTAAAGCTGCGTCTTATTCTACTTCTTTAACGGCTCTACAACCGAGATCCAGTCCTGGCCTCCCGCAACTGTTCTCTCTTCACCGATCCCGACTCTGAACCGATGTCATCTAGTTTGGTATCCCTAAGCTCTGAGCATCCTGGTCTACACCATCCTTCCAGCGAAGGTTGGGTGTCCTTAGTACCGAGGTGCCAACTTCGACTCGGATCACGATCTTGTTGGTATAATGCTCCGAGAGCGCATTACAACGCCGAAAAGCTTTGTATCCGCTGATTAGGCTCGCATCAACACAACTGCACTACGGAATGAAATGGTCAGAAACAGCTACATGCATGAGAACTCGCCTTAAGTCCTGAGGATGAGATACCGGACGTCGACGAGAGCTGGACGCGCCTTAAAAATATTGTCATTGGTTGCGTTAAACTGTTTATGTCAAAAACACAGCGGCATGAATGATAGAAAGCATTCGAAGAAGACTGAGAAGTAGTAGTATTGAGTGCGCCATCTAGACCTTCGGTATTTCAATATTGAATAACTCTGACATTTGGTAACTGATTTTCACAAATGAGCAAGATTAATTTAAGATATTCTCTACCATTTATTTTAAAACAGTTTTTGAATACAATGTGATACATTCGATATGCAAAAATCAGTTATTTTTCGGCCATTTTGGATAGCATTGGCCAGTATTTCGGGTGTTATAGCAGCTCGGCTCTTATGTTAGCTTTGAGTTCGTCAATGGTCTTCGGCTTGTTGGGGTAAACTTTACTTTTTTAGTCTGATGCCATTAAATCCAGGCCTCCTCGCCCACTCCAAATCATCATTTTACGACACAACTTATCTCGGGACCTTCCGCTGAAAGAACTTTATCGTAGCGGCTGCGGTATTGCAAGGTGAGCCGTCTTGTTGAAAATTGAAGTTCGTCAGGCCTTTTTTACGTATTTTCGGACACCTTGAAGTCGTTCCATGCACGCTTAACTCCTAATCTCGGAAGCAATACGATATATTACGATTATCGGCAAACTCTTTGCCCCGCTACTTCATTGGAACGTCGCGGACGCGATGGAATAGAACGCTGGCGAGTGGCTTCAGACCCGTACTCAAAGAAATTCTACACCAAACTCCGATTGGCGTTGTCTGAAGGCGGAAAATGTCTCCCATATTTTTACGATAAGCACGCACAGCTTTCACAATTGAACAATTGTCCTCAAGGTAAAGCGCTACAGTTTCAGCGCGTTCTTTTGTTGTGTATTGCATCATAGCTAAAATGGTACTGAATAACGTTTCAGAATCGTGTACATTTCTCGAAATCGGCTGAAAAATGTCAGAGTTATTCAATGTTGAAAAACCGAAGGTCTAGATGGCGCAACCTGCAGTTGATTGGCCTTGTTATTCTGGTCGAGCTTCAACTTCAACAAATGGCGAAAACATGGAATAAGCACGAAAATCATCATAAGGGTCATATAGATTTGACTGAGGAGATGAGCATATCTTGTAATGTCTGTTCATGACGTTATGACTGGTAGTTCGGACAAAAAATGTGTCAGTTTTGGATGATAAAGTTTTTGGGCCTATATATCCACCGAAAACGTCCAAAATATATGGTTTGAAAGTTAAGCCATCGCTTAAAAGATTTTATTAGCCCAAACTGGGACGAATGTCATTGACGAAGAACCATACTCGTCTGATATGGTCCAGCATGCCTTTCTTTGTTCCCAAAGCTTAAATTACCACTTCGACAGAAACGGTTCAAGTCAATTCACTGACAGAGCTAAAGGCCCTCCCTGAATCAGTCTACAAAAAATATATGGCCGATTGGATTAGGTGATCGTATAATTGTATTGCACTCTGCACTCTATGTGGCTTACGTTGATATATCAAAAATTCCTTCGACAAATTATACATGTCCTTGAATTGATCCTCCTTGTTTCAAAACATAAAAAACATCACTCTGAAATACTCAAATATGAGAATAGTGCATGGTATTTCAAATGTAAACAATAACACAACATTTTGACATCTGTCAAAAACAGGTGTGCCAATTTCACAAAACAAAAACAAAATCTCCAAACTGACAGTTACACCCCGCGCATGTTTTTGATTAACTCCCAAACGAAAAACCATGTCTAAAAGAAGCCCACTCAATCTTGAGATATTATTGGAATCAAATCGCTTTTCTAAACCAGGAAAACTCACTTATTTCAGGAATTTCAACAACTGGATCCATTGAACCAAAATATAAATTCAAAAAAAAAAACAAAAACTTATTTCGTTTTTATTGCTATGTATGTATATATGTATTTTTAGATCTACACCCAAAACGGCCACCACCAACACGGAAAGCACTCGAGATTCCGCCCGCCCGTATGATCAACCGCCACCGGATGCACTTTATATAACGAACGTACTCGATTAAATTGTGCGGTCCACAAGATTCGAGTTAGAAAAGACACCACCAATTTTATATAGATAGAAACTGTGTTCGCGTCAGCGTTAATTAATCAAGACTGATTCCACTAATTTTCCGCAACGCAAGGCGGGCA
The DNA here is from genome assembly GCA_949987705.1 of Thereva unica. NCBI lineage: Eukaryota > Metazoa > Arthropoda > Insecta > Diptera > Therevidae > Thereva > Thereva unica. The sequence continues at coordinate 108,954,753 of OX465284.1, forward strand.
TGGAGAGTTTGGGCGCATTGGTATAATAACAAAGCTGGCAGAAAATCTCTAATGAGAATCCCATTCCCAAAACAACATTAGAGGCGCTAAATGAAAAATCTATTTTCTGTCGCCTTAACCACATTTCATCCTACGCTTTCGAGTTCGACCAGCAACAACAACAACAAGAACAACAACGAGGATGTGTATCAAAGTGTAGTTTCTATTTTTAGTATGAAAACTATTGGTTATCATCGGTGGGTATCAGAGCGGGTCTACTATGTATGTACTAGCTGGCATAGACCTACCGGAGATCCTCGAATTGTCACAAGCAATTTTCCAAACAATTAACACACAATTCGCCTTCTTCTACACGCATTCGTCATTATATGAAATGGCTGCGCGCAAGGCTAGTTTGAACTCAATGAATATAATCTAGAAATAAATCCGGCGTGACTTTTAACTGCCGGTTGTACGTAAAAACACACCGAAACAAAATAAACAAAAACACTAAATAACACCACTAATTACAATATTTACAAATTTTCGGATTTAGAACACACACGCGGGCGCGATGATAAATAACGCTTAAGCGCGTTCGCTGGCGATTCCGAATTTTTTCGGAGAACTGAAAATCCAATGTTCCAGCAGAATGGTCTGAGGCTAGATTTCCTGGTCAATCAGAGATCACAAAGCAAGGAAGTTGGTCCAAGCTGGGCGCGCTGTAGTGGTGGTTCCCCTTATTTTTGGCCAGAGTTGTGCGGCACCTTTTCGTGGAAAATTTATTTTCAATGTGGAAAGCCGAAAAATCTTGCATGACAGCATATACGGGGGCGAGAGGGCATGGTTATATGTAGGTAAATTTTCAAGTTTATCGCTGTAAACAATCTGTCGAACTAGTTGCAACGCTGCTTGTTATTCACTAGATTTATAGCATTTATGATCCTTAAGAGTTTATAGCAAACGAAGGATTTCGCTCGCTTGTATATTTTTCTTTCTAGCGCGTTTTGTTTGTGCTTCCCGAATTGAACATATTGTTACTAGAGTGGAAATATTCTCTCTTGCAGAATCATAATAGAAAGTCTAATTTTAAAACCATACACTAAGCATCCACACACCCACCTTTATAGATGCTATAAATTTTTATTCAATTTCAAATATCTCAGAAATAACGTCATACGATCGCCATTTATACAAAAAAAACGTCACATTTTGACAGTTATGTGAGTGACAGCAGCCATCCAGTAAATGTCGTCATGTTTAAGCTTACTTGTAATCTAGTAAAATTAGGCAAGAGATCAATCTTGGAATTTTTTCGAGTTTATTTTGGAATATTAATAAATTCTTTCTCTTTCTCTTTTTTTTTTTTTTTTTTTTCAGAGAGGAGACGATTAATGAACCCATTCTGTGTGCGTTTTTAATGTGCTAAGTGCGTTGACGTACTAATCGTCGCCTTTGGAATTTTTTTTTAATTTTATAAAAACAGCCTAGAAACTGAGTTTCAGGAAGAAAAAATATTGTTTAAAAACTTTTTACATATTGGCTGATAAAAATTAAAATCATCGATTAGTAGTAAATTATTAATAGGAGATGTGAACAAAAATTTTATGAATATTTTGGATTTTCTAAGTTTGTATTAAAAGTTCATGGTGTTTTCCCAATAGATGGCGTCCATAGCAGATAAGTGAAGGACAACTGATCACAGCGACACCAGTAAACTTTCGTTCGAATTGTAAGTGACAGTTCGAGTGTTACTTTGAATGTCGAAATTGATGCAGTGGTTGGAAAGTTGTTTGTTCTTGAAAATGGTGAAAAATAATGAAAAGTAACGGTATATTTTGCAATATTATTACAAAAGGAAGAACGGTGTTTTTTATGTGATAGCCTAAACTTAGGTGTCACCCTTTATACTTCTAGTCCGTCACGTCGTACACGTCATGGTGCAATGTCTAGTAGTAAGCTTTGCTTGAAGGATAGAGAGAAAAATAGCATAGATTAGGGGGAGCTGGGTGGCCGTTTGAGGAGATGGTGCGTTTGAACTCTTGGGCGTTGTATGAGTTTAGGAATACTTACTGTGGTAGGTTGTTCCACAGTCGAGTTGTTCTTGTTACAAACGAAATTCTAAACCGAAGTGTGCGCAAAGATAAGGGCTGTAGACTATAAGGATAAGCCGAGCGAGCAAATCTTGTGCTGCGGAACAAATGTTGCCGTGGAGGCATAAGGTTACTTATTTTAGTGTAGCAGAGTACCCCACTAAGAGCACTACAAGCGTGGAGGTTGTCGACCGGTTGAGGAAGCACTACTGACGTCCCGGGGGGCCATGACAGCCATGAAAGGCTTCTGCCATGACTTCGCGGTACTGCTCCCGATGACTATAGAAGCTTTCTTAGAATGGATTGTGCGACATTCGAAAATTTGTCTAATCATATTGCCCCTCTTATACAAAAGCAAAATACAAAGATGGGGAATGAAATTCCTGTCAACGAGCGTCTTTTTGCAACACTTCGTTTTTTAGCTACCGGAAATTCTTATGAACATATTGTGATGATTTATGCGCCATCTGCTAGAAATTGAATCAACGGTTATTGACATCCACTATGCTAACATGGCGCCATCTGTTAGACTCTAGATCTGATTACCAGGAAAGAATATTACACTACGTACTAGAAAATGGGCGAAGGTTCTAGAAGTTAGATAAAGGAAGAGCTTGGATATATAAATGTAGTGGAAACGACATTCAGAAGTCAGTTTGATTTGAAAGCGATGAAAGTGTTCTAAAGTGACCTAAAACGAAAAGTGGCGATTGAAAAGTGAATTGAAAAGCGATAGATAGAATTTAATAGTGTGGGATATTAATTTGCTAGTGATAACAGTGAGCTCTAAGAATTTTTATTAAATTGTGTTTTGTTTTTAATAAAGAAGTTTTTGTGTGAACATTTGAAGAGTGTATTCCTTAATTAATCCTACGAATCCGTTAAGCCGTAAAAACGTTTCATACAATTTCACAATTTTACAAACTGATTTTGCTGTGATTTGACCTATTACACTCCGAAATTCACAGTCAGAATTGGGAAATGATTGACAGAAACAGCAACCACTGTCCTTCATACTGTCATTCACTTAGCTCCCCCACAGGATTTCAAAAACTTTTAATTTTTGTCATGCATGCATGATATTCCATCCTGCAAGCCCAACCACTATCCCGCATGCATGTCAATCAGCCTTGAATGTCATGCATTCTTGATAGAGGATGGGGGCCTTTAGATTCAATATAAGATTAGGAAACAGGGCAATGAGAAGCGTAAGGCTGCAGGGGGTGCGTTGGCTGCAGTTAAAAGAGCACAACTTAGTCCCAATATTCCTGCCAGGAAATTTTGGGCTAATATCAAGCGACTTGGCATTTACGGAGATGACTATGAAGCCCAGCCATCGCTTAATGCTAATGAGTTAAATAAATATTTCACCTCCGGATCCAACTTACATGGAGACCCTCATTGCCCAAGCCCAATTTTCTCGAATTCCGAAAGTTTTAGTTTTCGTAATGTGGATCAAGTGGAAGTCAAGAAAGCTTTTTACTCCATTAAATCCGAAGCAGTTGGTCCCGACAATATTCCACCCGTTTTCCTTAAGCTTATTTTTCCGTTCATTCTCCCCTATATCACGTACATTTTCAACACCTGTCTTACGAAATCACGTTTCCCGCTTCAGTGGAAAAAAGCGAAAGTTATCGCACTTCCGAAATGCAAATCCCCAAATATTCTCGCGGACTATCGTCCTATTAGCATCTTATGCTTCTTAGGCAAGGTGCTCGAAAAACTAATGACTTGGCAAATTGAGGGGCACTGTGAAATGCTGTCTTTATTGTCATGTACGCAGTCAGGCTTCCGCAAAAATTGCAGCTGCGAAACTGCATTACTGAAAGTGACCACTGATCTTCGAGCGGCTCTTGATTCGGGCGATATCGCCTTTCTAGTACTTCTTGACTTTAGTAAGGCTTTTGACAGTGTTTGTCATAAGCTCTAGAAACAAAATTAATAACTCATATGCATTTTTCCTCCTCAGCTGCTTCCTTAATTCGAGACTACCTACACAATCGATCCCAAAAAGTTTGGTTACAAAACTCAATTTCCGATCCCTTGCCAACTACGTGTGGTGTTCCCCAAGGCTCTATACTAGGGCCATTGCTTTTTAGCATTTATATAAATGATCTCACCAGTGTCGTAACCAATTGCAAACTCCACATGTACGCAGACGATGTGCAAATTTATTTAAACAGTCCTCTTGGGCTTGTAGAGAATTGTGTGTATAACATTAACGCAGATCTAGAGCGTATTTATAAATGGTCTCTTTCAAACCACCTTCTCCTAAATGCCTCTAAATCCTGCTGTATCTCAATGTACAGGACGGAATTGGATACCTCATTTCTTCCAACAATCTCTCTCATGAACACTTGCTTACCCTACCAATCACGAGTTAAAAACCTCGGTGTCTATCTAAATTCTCAATTAACCTGCTGTGATCATACGGCTACTACGCTATCTAAAATCTATGGTAACTTGCGCCGCCTCTGGCTATATGCCTCTATTTTGCCTCTAGACACTCGTTCAAAGTTAATTAAAACGCTAATTTTACCACATTTCACTTATGCCAGCTTGGTTTTTCCGTCCCTTGATGCCTCTTGTCGCGATAAATTTCGTGTAGCTTTCAATGACTGCACTAGGTTTGTCTATAATCTTCGTCGGTTTGATCATATCAGCCCACATCGCTCTGCTGTTTTGGGATGCTCGCTGGATATATACCTATCCCTCAAAGCCATGATATTTATCTATAAACTACTTCAATCTAAGCGTCCATCATATCTTTACGAGTATCTTCAATTTGGGCGTACGCCTAGAAGAACACTGCTTATACTCCCTAGTTTCTACCACTTGGTTGGGCAAAGATCTTTTTTTGTTCACTCGCTGCAATTGTGGAACAGCTTACCCTCAGACACACAGAGGTCGGGGTCATTGAATGTATTCAGGAAACGTGCTCTCAACTATCTCACCAATAATATTCCTTTAACTTAGCTTTCTTTACTCTCCCTTTTTTTTCTCTTCTCTTACATCCACATTATTTTATTTTCTTCTTTTGTTTTAATTAATATATCAGTTAACTCTTAGTAATATGCTTTACATTTTTATTTTTCCATTGTAACTTGTAAGTGCATGCGTTTTAACGTTATAAGATCTTTATTATCTTGATGTACTTCACTAATAAATAAATAAATAAATAAATAAATAAAAAAAAAAAACAGCTTAGCCCAGGGTTGATATTAAAGCCTAACTTTTTGGACGTTAACGTGTTGATGAAACGACAGAATCACGATCGTTATGAATTGGAAAATATAGGTGACCACGAGTGGCCCAGAATAACTAAAGCAGAGGCGGGATAACCTTAAAGAATGGGGCAAATCATTCGGGGAGAATTATACGCAGAATGGTCGAATGCGGTATCTGAACCTAAATAACTCCGTTCTGGTAGCTCGTTTTACACTCAAACTGCGAGCTTTCCGAACACTTCCTATTCTGTTAAAGTAAACTAAAATGTGACTTCTAGAAAGAAGCACAGTCGTTAGAGGTCTGTTCAAGTAGAAAGACGAATGTTGGTGAGAATCATTTTTGTTTTAAATAAAGTTTCGTAAATAAGTGGAAGTTTGCAGGCAGCCACTCAAGTCCCGGAAGCCCAAAGCTTAAAATAGCCTTGAGGATCGGGTCACCAAAATAACCTTGGGGTTCGGTTCACTATAGCCCATTCATAGTCACAGACTGGGATTTGTGTTTCCGTAGTGCTAACGCTAACTTTGTCGCTTGCTAAAGAGAATAATCCTAATTCATGATTTTATTGTAAACATCAACCTAGTTAGTCGCACTCTAACAATGGGGGTACGAAAGAACGTGGCGCTACGAGGAATCGAACCATGGACCTATGAAACTTCGAGGCTGACTAAACTTTAATCTGAAAAAAAAAATACTTAATGAACCCAGTAACCTACAATATTAATAAATTCATACCAAACAAGTATCGAAACAACTCCCAAAATCCAATTTGCGCAACAACTAGACCATCTCTTTTCAAACTCCATCAAAAATCCTATTATCCTCTCGAACAGGAAATACAAGTTTTATACCGAAACGAAAACTTTTCTCTATCAACCGTAAAACAGGATAAAATATCCCTCTTTTAAAAGCCTTAAATTTGAATATTCCGTCGAATAAAAATCGTGTTTTATCTACATTCGACACATGTCCCACACCCACCCTATACTGATACGGTATATCATCCAGGCTCATGATGTCACTTTCTACGCCACCCTGCACCTCTACCCTACCTATACACCTACTACCATCAGTGAAATAAAAAAAAATTGCTTACGAGGCAGGAAGAGAACAGCAACACCGGAGGTGTGAGGTATGCGCAACACAATAACTAACTAGGACTTTCATTTTCTGCATGCACAAGCTGTTAACTATCCTCTCTATAAATTACCCAGGATTTTTCTTCCTGTCACCCGTGAATGGTGCTTTGTATTTGTACATAATAAAAACACCAACAAAAGGTGGAGGATCTAAAAAACACCCACCCCCCCCTCTTCGATTGGGGGGTGGATGCTATGTTTTTCAAAATAGATTAAACTGCAGCAGGAAATACGTTGCCCGAATAATTCATTTGGTGCTATGTCACAATTACTCAGGGCTTTCGGCATATCTGGCCGACACATACCTGGCATATTTTCCAACCTCTTGCACAGATTTCGTAGGTAGGATTGTCATTTATCATGTGACGACACTCTTGGGTTATGAAGTGGCGGAGGCCAAACATTCAGGAAGGGGCTAATAAAACAACTTGACAGAGAGAAAATGACGAGATTTGTAGTTTTTTTGGGGGGAGGAGGGGAGAAAGATGCTTTTTATGGTTGTGTTGAAGTTTTGTGTTTGGTGAAATTCATTGATGGTGTAAATTGTTTCCTTTGTTGATGCTGTTTTTTGCTTCAAAAGATGAAGGAGTGATACTTGGCTTTGATAAATATTGGAATGTATTCATGTAGCTTCTATAGTCACCAGGGCAGGCACTTGGTATTTTTGCACCCGGTGCAGTATGGTATAGCACCCCCATCAGCTGTTCATTTTTTAAGGCAGTGAAGGGCAATGGAAAAAGACACACAACAAACACTCTGTGAAGTTCTTTTAATATCTGAAATTAAAGGTACGGAAATACTTCTTAATTTTTTATTTTCGTAGTTTTAAATTTTTGTAATTGCGCCCGGTGCGGTGCCCATTCGCACCAAGCCTTGCCCAATTAGGATTTCCTTCGTAATCTTGCTTTTGTACTGGGTTTGCTTGCGCTTTAACAAACCAAAACTCTCCCGCTAATGCTGTTTCTTTATACTTCGTACAGTTTAAGCTTCTGGTAGATGGCCTTCGCCCCCGTCGCCAGCATTCTTCACACATCTACCAACGTCATCATCTGCTCCAGGATGTTTTTCGGTGTACTTCGGTATCTGTTTCAAGCACAATCCTGGGCTCTGTGAATCTAAAAAACCATAATAGAGGCCCTCCAGGTGTCCCTCGCCGAATTATGGATCTATAATAGTATGACTAGTATGAACTGCAAATCAAGAATTATGGCACTGTGCCGGCCAAGATGGCGTAGACGCCGAAAACAGGCGTCGAAGTGGAATGGATTGGCCACATCTTGGAAAAAGGCACAGACGTTCTGTGCAATTCGTTGAATATATATGAAAATGAAGGCACGGGAACACGTCCAATTGCGCCCGGTGCAAGTGCACCATTTGCATCTATGAAAGCGTCGCCCCTTATAGTCATGCCGGACGACTATTGTTATTTGACAAAAAGATATTTTCGAGGTTGCATTCGAAACATGTCGAATTTGCACATTTTGCACATAACAACTACTTACAATGTAAGATTATATATGTAGTTGATTATCTATTTTGACGTTTACGATAAAACCGCGAATAAGAATTATGCTCGTTGGTTACACAGAGTGTGATAAAGTTAGCGTTCGCTCTGCGAAAACACAAGTCCCAGTCTTGGATGAAACGAATGAATTAGTCAGCCGTTTGTTATTCAGTTCGTCTTTCGGAGATGTGTTGGTTAGGACAGATATTGGATATGGAGAATTAGAACTAACTATGGAGTGATCCGAGTTGTCGAGAAGTGAGTGAGTATCTAAGAGGAACAGTGTTGGATCGCAAGTATGGAATAGAGCCAAGGAGATGGGCTAGATAAGCCTTGGGTTTAACTAAGTGCAAAAATAGAGTTAGGCTTGTTGAAGCAGATGGCACACCCTAGAAAAGTGTGAATATCACGAATTATTTCAAAGATCCAGAAGTTTCTGTATCGAGAACCCATTTTAACATAATTCGATTATTTACGCTCTATGCTTATAACTCATGCGCCCGCTCAAAATCACATACCATTATATCATTTCCCTAACAATACCCATCCTACCTATCCCTACCCTATTCAAACCCTCACAGCGATAACTCTCCGCGAAACAATAACCTATGAAGTACACAGATTTTAAATGTCCTTTTTACTCCACGCCATTTCTAGTCCTTTGTTCAGTTCATTACATTAATAGAGCCTCCAAACAAGCCGTAAATATCTCCTGGTACCTTTGGAACAAAGCTCCAACCATCCGGCTACCAAAGCACGACTAGGAAATAACTCAAACGTTATCCAATCCTGCACTGAAATCCTGGGCTTTTGTCGGTGGTATTCCTTCTGCCATCATTATTTTTTCGTTATTTTATGATCCTGTTTTTGAAAAAGGAAAAAAACCCGACTTTTCCCTCACTCCTCTACTAACACAAACAACACAGCCCAGGATGTCAAACAAAACATGAAACAATTTGTTTCCTTCCTCCTTAAAATCCGGACATTAGCCGCAGAACGGAGATCTGGATCCTGCCGCCGCTTGAATCCTAGTCAACTCTGAGCGAGGGATGTCGCCCTCATTAAATATGAATTTTGAGCCTCAAAATTTATCCTCTTTTGGTCTCTCGCTCTCTGTCTGTGTAAAGTCTGTCATTGCTAATTATCCACTTATGTCTGAGCCGCAATGTTGACATTGATTAAAAATTTCGCCGTCAGTTGTGTTGGTTGACTCTTTCGGGGCTTTTAGTGATTTTCATCTGAGGGATATGTCCTTTGAGTGGGTTCCTTTGGATATTCCTGTTTGGTGGTGCCTGTTGATGGAAATGCTGAAGTAGAGTTTTTTTGATGGATGTGAATTCGTGAGAGTTAACAGGAATTGAAAAGGAAATTAAAGTTTAGATTAGGCTGGTTAGATGTAATTCGGTTTGTAAAATGTGAGAGGAATTTATAACTTGTGACCTGTTTCCGTTTTGATCGTTATCTGGATTATAAATTTCACCTTAACTAGATACTGAAGAGAGCAACAGTCCTCTCCTTTCATTGCTTTTACATCCAGTATACTCGTGGCGCCTACTCTCAAGTAGTATGTCGTCAATTTGATTATTTCTTCATGTCCCCATTCACTTAAAGACCGCCGGCAGGCCAAGACCTTTGAAGCGAAGCCGGTAGGCACGGCCCGATGAAGGCCACACAATACTCAATCTTCACCGAGGGATGAGGACTCGAGGCAACCACCTGACAGGCCACCTCATGATTCCTCCTAAACACAGAGGCACACAGGAATTATTTCTACCAAACCAGAAATAAATGAAAGTTGATTGCACGTTTTTTTACTCATGGTCTCAAAGAAAACTTCAGACTTGGCTCTCACGCTCATATATAGCTTTTTAACTGGTCGTACACAACAGGTGAAGATTTCCCATTTATTTTCCTCCCCTGCCGCGCTTTTTGCTGGCGTTCCCCAAGGATCTATCTTGGGCCCTCTACTGTTTAGTATATATATAAATGATCTCCCATTAATAGTAAAGCATTCTTACGTTCATATGTATGCTGACGATGTACAGCTCTATGTTAGTGATACTAAAAATCAATTAAGGCAGTGCATAAATAATCTCTCAGAAGATTTGCACAACGTAACTCATTGGTCCTCCTTAAATTCACTAAAACTTAACCCGACTAAATCTCAATGCATTATCTTTTGCAATTCTAACGTGTCAACAACCGACCTCCCTCAAATTTCCTTAAATGGGACTCCTGTCCCCTGCGTCGACCGGGTCAAAAATCTCGGCATTGCCTTAAACAGAAACATGACGTGTTGTGACCACATTAGCTTTATTTTGGCCAAAGTATATTGTATTCTAAGGCGGCTTCGTATTCATAGCAGTCTTCTGTCACAAGATGTTCGCATGAAGCTAGTCAAAGCTATACTCTTGCCGCACATAATGCATGGCCTCAGTGTCTTCCCTTCGTTAGACTCATCCTGCTACCGTAAGTTAGAAGTAGCCTTCAACGACTGCACACGTTTCATTCATGGCCTTCGCAGGTTTGACCACATTTCGCCTTACCGGCACTCAATTTTAGGATGTTCCTTAGGTGACTACCGAGATTTTAGGGTCTTGTGCTACTACCATAGCATCATCAACAACCGAAAACCCTCCTATCTAAACGAGTTTATCCAGCTTTCACAATCCAGCAGAAACAATAACGTTATCATCCCCCGTTTTCGGCATCTTTGTGGGCAACGCTCTTTCTTTGTTCACGCAGCTAAATTGTGGAACTCTATTCCTGTCGAGATACAACGAATCGAATCAGTGGGTATTTTCAAAAGACGTCTTTTTGAATTCATTTCTGGCAGTACGTATTGAAGCACGAGTATCACTTTCTCTTTTTTTCTTTTCTATTTTGTTCTTTCTATTTCAACATTCCTCTTCTTTCTTTTATACATTACGTAATCTAACCTCTTAAGTAATCTAATTTCTTATATATTTTTCTTTGTTTTTATTTTATTTTTATTATATTTTTATTATTTAAGTTATAGATGTATATGGATTGTATTTGCTCTTTTATGTACAAACTTAAGATTATAATCTTGTGTACAATTATGTTTTTAAATAAATGTAAATGTAAATGTAAATGTAAGTTCAGATCTTAAGGCTGACGACTGACGATAAATGCCCACACACATAAAGATGTTTGTCAGTTTTCACATAAAGATGTTTGTCTTTACTCTGTCTCTGGATTCAATCGTCATAGAAAGGGTTGGAGGGTTTAGTTAATAGGAATCTGACACTATTGTCTTTGTGTGGACCCCCGACCATGTGTCCTGTCATTAAAAGGGGGCATTGAAAAGGGTGTGTACATTAAATTTAGAAGGGTAAAGTAAGAGTTTTTAATATGCTCCTAAAACCCCTTGGTAATCTGTACGAGAAGTATAATTTGCAGAAATATTCCAGAATATTTGTCACCCCCTGAAACAAAATGATAATTTCATAAAATGTACATCTAGTTTAGAAATTACACCAAAAATACTTGATAACATATAATTTACGTAAATGTTTCGCCGTAGATAACCAAATACCACTGCTTCCTGCCGTATCTGCTCACATCCAGATAAATTCCAAGCAAAAATTGACCATTCACTTCAATTAAACCATTTAAACTAGAAATTATACACCTAATGCGAATTACCAACTGAAATTGTTTCAAATTCAACAACTTAATCCCGATACAAGTCCCGCACTCCAGAAACAGTGAAGAGAGCCATCTCAACATTTAAATAGTATTCCCCCAAAATTCTTGATCAAATAAAACTTTATTCCTTTCGACACCCCCCTACCCCCCAAAAGCACGAACTTCTGCCATCAAAAAGTTTTCCTGTCCAAGAAGCCCTATGTACAATGTAAATCATCCAAAGCCGATTTAACTTAAGATGCCAAGTTGACTGCCATCATCATCAAAAACGGGCCGAGACGAACCTACTGGAAGGACATTGAAAAGTTTTACGAAATTGTCCAGACTATAACCAGGAGAGAGGTCCTTCAACGCCGCCATGATTTTAGCAGAAACTTTTCAAATTTGCACCAACTTTAATTACTTGCAATATAAATTCCCAGGGTTCAAGTCCTCAAGTCCATTCCATTTGGAAGGAAACAGGAGTGTGCAAAATACAGAAATAATTTGCGCCAAAGTCCTGAAGAAGGATTTCTGCTGAAGTTTCAGTTTAACAATTCTGGATTTTATGACGTTAAGACGATGGCGACGGACGAGGACGACGGACGCTGCAGAAGGCCGGACGAGAGAGAGTAGCTGGCAGCAATTAATTATTGAACACATGACACCAGGTGTGAGAAAGGAGACGGATTAACAGTTTTCCGGGCAATTATAAATAGCTGATGAATTTTCAAGGATTAAGTTCCTATCTGGGATATTCTTCGGCGATAAATTCTCAGGTCAGCTGCGAGTGTGTGCGTGTGCTGTGGCAGTTGTGATATCTCAATTCATACTTAAGGCTAATCCTAGAACATTGGGCCGATGATAGCTCTGCCATCCTGTCTCTAATCTGTAACAAACAATAATCTTGCTGCATTAAGGATGGAGATAAATTTTCTTTAAGGATAACCATTGAAAATTATTACAAGTGCCCTTAATTGCCTTTGACTAACACACACACACACACATATATATATAGAGCATAAGGACGAACATCACATAGAGAGGGGGCGAGAGGACCAAGAAACAATAGTCCATCATCGAAGAAGATATCCTCTCTGAATAGGCAACCAATAATAATCGCCTTTAGCCAAGGGGGCCTAAGAAGCAGATGAGGCAGAATAGGAGGCATTATACCCCCTCCGGTGGCGAGGAGCAGCAGATGAGGCAGGATATACAATATCCTTCGGGCAGGATAATTAAGCCATTAATCATGATCGTTATCTGAAACTCTCTCTCTCCCTCCCTCTCCATCTCTTGAAAATATTACAATTAACTAAAGTCCTTTCGTCCTGTTCAGTTCAGTTGTCGCACTGCCCCCTAAAATATGAGGTAAGCAGATGGCCAAATCTTACCTTGTACAACCATCTACAATCTTTCGAGAAAATAATGAGTTTTTTAAGGGTCAGGAAATTTTACTCCCCTAACTACGGCCCCCTCCACTGCGAAGGTGAAGGAAGTATAATTTTTTTTTCGTGAAGGGAAATAGGAAGGAAAATCAATTCCCCTTATTTCCTTATGAGACCGGATTTGCGTGGCGTACCTTAAATATGCGGGAATAAATTGTTTTTTGCCAGGGAGTGCAACTTTTTTGCTATAAATCAGTGGTTTTCAGTGTGGTAAGTGGTTTTGAATGAATACTTTTTTTTAAAAATAATTAAGAGAGGGATTAAAAAATGCTACATCTTCTTAAATGATGCTATAATGGCATTACTTTGTTTTTCTAGTTCTCTACAACTTGTTATACGAAGTTTTAGAATATCTTTTAGCCCGGCATCCTTCTACTAGTCGTCCTACGTTTCCTTTTCCCTATTGGTCTACAATTGAAAAGCTAGACTAGTCCTTTTTGCAGAGATTGATACAATACGTCCGAGCCATCGTAGTCTGCCCACTATCACTAGGTTTCTAGCATCTTCGCCAACCTCACTCTTCTTACGACGGTTCCTCGCCATGCAACCAGACTCTCTGTTAATGACATAGCTCTGGTTTCTTCCCAAGGTACAAGCGCTTCAATCTATAAATTTTACTTAAGGCCTCAAATATGTAGGGGTGACGGTTGTAGCTTGTATAACCACATAGGACCCGAAGGGAGACTGCTTCTGTGAATAAGCAACTTCGGTAATTCAACCGTATCTGAAGCCTTCATTTACTACCCAATTTATTTGGGTCAAAAAGTAATGTAGGTCCCAAAAAAATGCTCGCTTTACTTATTCTTACAAATTCTTATTTAATTTATTAATACTTCTTTGATTTTGTCCTAAACGCAGTTTTTGTTCTATCCCAATCCGTCAAAATGGCATTTTCGTTCATTTAGCTCTGTCCCAAAAGACACCGGCCTCTTGACTCCATTAACCCATCTTTTATTTTGTCCCAAACGTGTTTTTCATTTTGTCCCAATCCGTGAAAATGTCTTTTCGTTCATTTAGCTCTGTCCCAAATCACTTTCTTAGCTAAGCTTAGCTTTGACCTGTCCCAAAAGTTTAAGAGTATTTTATTCTTTTATTTTGTCCCAAACGTGTTTTTAATTTTGTCCCAATCCGTGAAAATGTCTTTTTCGTTCATTTAGCTCTGTCCCATATCGCTTTCTTAGCTAAGCTTAGCTTTGACCTGTCCCAAAAGTTTAAGAGTATTTTATTCTTTTATTTTGTCCCAAACGTGTTTTTCATTTTGTCCCAATCCGTGAAAATGTCTTTTTCGTTCATTTAGCTCTGTCCCAAATCGCTTTCTTAGCTAAGCTTAGCTTTGACCTGTCCCAAAAGTTTAAGAGTATTTTTTTCTTCATAATTAATACAGCTTCAAGGCTCGAAGTTGAATTTATCAAATTTAGTTTTGTCCCAAAAACGAGACTATCTGTACTTGAAGTATTAACGCGTCTTTGATTCTGTCCCAAATATGTCTTTCATTCTGTCTCAATCCGTAAAAATGTCTTTTGCGTTTATTTAGCTCTGTCCCAAATCACTTTCTTAGCTTAGACTTGTCCCGAAAGTTATTGGTATTTTTTAAATTAGTACCATTTCAAGGTTCGAGGCTAAGTTTACCGAATTTATTTCTGTCCCAAAATATCAGGACTTGAACTATTAACACGTCTTAATTTCTGTCCCAAATGCGTCTTTCATTTTGTCCCAATCTGCCAAAATGTCATTTTCGTGCAGTCTGTCCCAAAAATATCACCCTCTTAGATAAGCTTAGCTTAAACTTGTCCCAAAAGTTCTGGGTATATCATCAAGATGGCATTTCGGTTCATTTAGCTTTATCCCAAAATATATCGCTCTTTTAGCTTAGACTTTTTTAGAGCTTAGATTTTTTTTTTTCAAAATTAATACAGTTTCAAGGCTAGAGGCTCAATTTACTGAATTTAGTTTTGTCCCAAAAATGAGACTATTAACGCGTCTTTAATTCTGTCCCAAATACTTCTTTCATTCTGCCCCAATCCGCAAAAATTTATTTTCGGTCACTTAGCTCTGTCCCAAAAGATATCGCTCTCTTAGCTAAGCTTAGTTTCAAGGCTCGAGGTGATCAATTTACCAAATTTGGTCCTGTCCCAAAAATCAGAAACTCTCTGAACTTGAAGCTGATTCTATATATTAAAATACGCTCTTTCTTAGCTATTTCATCAGGATTGATTAATATCATAATCGAATGCTGAATTTTCTAAAATTACACTTGTCTCGAATAGCTTTTGCATACAGTGTCGAAATTAGTCCCAATTGTCCCAAAATAGATGAAATTGATGTGAACGTCGCCTTGGTTTGGTCATAATTAGTTGTGGAGCCTTCAGATACTCTTTTTGATGAACTGTAACCAGTTGGAAGCTTTGAGTTTCAAGTTTTGAATAATTTAATTTTGTCCCAAAAATGGTAAACTATACTGTGCTTGTTGCTCGTCAAGCTTGTTTATGTCTTGTTACTGACAACATCTTGGATTTAGAAAAATGCTTAAATTTACTGAACATCTAAAAATTTAAGTCTACCAAGGCTCCTCAATTCGAAGGTTCTATCCATGACATCGATTTTGCTGTTTTGTAAGACGAAGGTAGTAACAGTAGTACCTACTCGTAGTTTGTCCTACAGTCCTATAACACATTTCAAACTCCCTTCAAACTCCTATTCCTAAAATTGCCCTTTTCCTTTTTCCTTAACAAATTATCGATGCTCAAAAAGTCTCTCCTACATTTTCGGAAGTAAAAGGAACATTAAACACGAAAAAAAACTCGAATAAACACTTCCGAAAACTTGAGCATGACCAACAATATTTTTCCTCCAACTTGGAAGGCACATCACACCCTGTGCAGCTATGCTCAGATCATCTTGAGATTCTCGATTGCCATTTTCTTGAGAATTTCAAATTTTCCACTTCATCAATTTTTGGGCACCATTTTATTTTCGTATTTCTTGTTTTTTTCTCCTTGGTATGGAACCTGTTAGCTGCTGCTAGCAAAGGACGTGATCCTTGTAAATTTATGGGATGTCCTGGACCACACACAATCATAATGGTCATTGCCATCGTATTTTGCCTCTTATCTCCCTCTCTGGCTATCTCTTTCTATCTATCATTCATTTTATTCATAGATAAATAATGCTTGAATTCGTGCCAACTGGCGCTTTTCAATTTAGTCCTTTTAAATATGGATTCCCAGAGAAATAAGGAAGTTCAGAATTTCGGGGGGGGGGGGCAT
Organism: Thereva unica; assembly: GCA_949987705.1. Lineage (NCBI taxonomy): Eukaryota > Metazoa > Arthropoda > Insecta > Diptera > Therevidae > Thereva > Thereva unica. The sequence goes on from OX465284.1 coordinate 108,971,058, forward strand.
TAATTTACATAAAAAGGATACACGCTTGCTGGATAGAGGGTGAATATTTAACCAACTGTGTGGTACAGGGTGTTTTCTTTTTTTCCTGTTTTGTTGGTTTTTGTTGCTTCTTTCTTCTTTATCTGAACTTCTTGTGCTTTCGTTTTTGTTTCCTGTGCCGAAATCAAAGTCAAGGTGAAGAGCAGATCTCTCTTTTTTTTCGTGCTCTATGAATTGATAATAAGTTATGGGAAATAATGGAACGCAGCTTGATTATATAAAAATGAAATATACGAGAGTAACCTTTTTTTTTTTGAAAACGGATTAGCATGAAAATTGTATTTGTTGTAGGAAGGATGAATTGGGCTCAATTTGAATATTTCGGCCGGACTTTGTTTTTTAAAAGGAACTTTTTGATGGGATTTGCTTTTTTGTTTTATAAATAGAACTGGACTGGTCGGCAAATGGGCATGGTCTGGTCTTTTACAAATGCAAACAAACAAGGCTTATTATATTTCATGAGGTGAATTTAGATATTCAGTTATATTTTTTCTTATCACGTACCATTTTGAATAATATGGATAACACATTCCCCAAAAAAAATATTTCTTTGACATGACAGGACTATTATGGGACTATGTTCATAAAAAAATCATGACGATAGCCTAAATGACAAAATTTTGACTGAAGCCTAAGTTAGAGTAAAAATACTAAACTATCAACTTGAGGCTATGACTTATTATTCTGCCCACTACCACGCCCTCTGGTTCCCTTGCTCAAGTGCCACACTACCTACTTATACTCCTTTGCTGTTTCACTTGAGCCCTTTTCCCTCTTTAATTGTGCCCTTTCTTAACCTAAATTTTTTGTCGATTCTCGTCTAGTATAGCCCCCAAACATAAGGAAGAAATCGTTTCATGTACGATCACTCAAGTAAATTTTGGTTTGGTGTATACTGGATTGTAGCTGGTACAGTAAAGCCTCGTGATAACAGTGGTAGTTCTTCCATACTTCTTTTTACTGTGTCGTTTCGGTTGCGATTAGTTGTCGGACACTGCATTCAATGACAATAGAACTATATCAAAAGTACGAAAAGAACTTAACCTTTGAACTCTAGTTCTTCTCCAGTTCAGTTAATATAGATTTAAGATGAGTTTTTTTGAAAAAAATGATATCAAACTCGGTTGTGATAACAGAAGGCTAATCATCAACTTCCAGTCCATTCAAATACTGACTTACGGCTGTTTTTAGCCAGATTACTTGGGGACGGCACAAAAACTATGGGTTAACATTAATAAAATCAAAGCAAAGTACATACGGAAAACTTTTGTGAAACGATCTATCATTGGGTCCCAAAATGAAATAAAATTCGTTCAATATGTCATCTGCCTTGGACTAGTTTCACACAGGTGGCGTCAAATCTCAACACAAAAGCTCACCACACAGGTTCTTGTCCCGAATAAAGCTCACACCGGAGCCTGCAACCGATAACGTCACTGCGCTCGGAACGTTGTTGCTATACTACTCCTCTACTCCTGCCGAATACTACTCACTAGATCCTCTAACTCAACTTCTAGGTAACTGGACAGTGGACATACTCATGTGAGATTGTGGTGAGAAACGCACAGGACTGCTAGTTGGTTTGCGACGCCAATGCACATAATACGATGTGGGGGCAGATCCAATCAACAATCCTAGAAAAAAGCCCTGTTTGATTTCGTAGTTTAAAAGAACCAAGCAAACAAAAGAGCTGAGCCTATATTCGTCGATGGTAAATAAAGGAGGTGTTAATTGTCACACTCCTCAGTTATCATATGCTAAGAAATATAGTGAACTGTAAGGTGATAAACCATAAACGCGGCGCTACGGCTGAAAGCGAATGGTTACTTGGGCGCTGGTCTTGGGCGAGGACATTCTATAATAATCAACATCATAGAAGAGATTCCGGAAGCGGAGATGCTATCGGACGGCATGCCCTATAAAATCTCAAAATTTAAGCAACCTTCTGTACATATACAGGAAAGGCTTACTTGGACTTTTCCTAAAGTTTTGCCGGGCGGGTTAGTATGGTACACGGATGGCTCTAAAACGGAGACAAGTGTAGGCGCCGGAATCTGGAGTGAAAGTCCCAGATTCAGCAAGGCTATAAGCCTAGGCACTCTGGCAACTGTCTTTCAAGCAGAGGTGTACGCTATTCTGGCATGCACTCATGAGAACTTAAGAAAGGCCTACCAAAATAAACGGATTTTTATCTTCTCTGATAGCCAAGCGGCAATTAGAGCGATAAGGTCTCGTAGGACCAAGTCGAAATTAGTTTGGGACCGCCAACGTGCTCTACATGAGTTGGGCGTTCTCAATCAAATTACACTTGTCTGGGTCCCGGGTCACCGGGGCTTCGAAGGCAATGAAAGTGCGGATGCCCTGGCTAAACAGGGCTCTGATTTAGAATTCATTGGTCCAGAGCCGGCTATTGGGGCACCGTCCAGCTTGCTGCAAAGGGCCCTAGCCGATCGGACTTTGATGAAACATATTGAACCCTGGAGGTCCGCGCCTGGACTGGCCAACTCTAAGCGGTTCCTTCCAGTGCCGTCCCCTAAGACGGCCAAGGAATTGTTACGGCGCAGTAGGAGTGATGTTAGGACACTTGTTGGCTTAATTACCGGACACTGTGCCCTAAATTACCACTTATGGAAGATAGGAAGGGCGGAGGACCCTACATGTAGGCTTTGCCTAGAAGAGGATGAGTCTACCCTCCATGTTCTCTGTGAGTGCCCTGCAATAGCGAGGAGCAGGGTCTCTTTGTTCGAGAAGTCCCTGCTCGAACACTCAAGTCTAAGCGACAAACCACTAGGCAGACTGCTGAACTTGTTCAGGCGGTCTGGCCTACAAATATGAGGTGTAGGGGTTGTAGTACAATAGGCCAACTTAATGGCCGCAGTACCTTTGGACCTAATACCTCACACAGGAAAAAAAAGGTGATAAATTGGACAACAATGCCTTGTCTTAAGTTGACTTGACTAAATTTGTTTTCAGGTAAATGGTCCCACATGCCACACAGTGATTTGACCAATAGACTTACCCCAAAAGCCCTAATCTCGATCTGAACCGCCCTTCGTCGATGCCAGAAAAAGGGAATTTGTAAGTGTCATTCTCTTCAGTTTCCTTTAATGTTGACGAAACTGAAACTGGAAGATGATGCATTGAACAAAAATGTTTCGTCACTGACTGCAAGACTTCCTGCAAGAGTTTTTGCAACACTTTTTCCTCATCGTATTTGCCAGACCAGACAAAACTGCAAAACCAGTCTTGATCCTCACTACTGCCAACTGCATCTGAAAGATTTCAAAACGACAACACCCATTGTGTATCAGTGCTCAAAGCATACGAGTTCTGCTAGAGCCCGTGCCATAAAAGAAAAAAAATGAAAACGAATGTGGATTTGTGATTGAGAATATAAATAAACGTGACGTTACTCGTTAGTGTGGACTTACGACTCTCACTGCGCATGGAAACAGCGTTTTTGGGATTCCCTTCTTTTATGGCGTGGGCTCTACCACAAGACTTCGTAGGGGAATATGAGACAGCTTTCTGTGCAATAAATATTCATGATAATTAGGCGAATCAAGGTAAAGAGCGGTGGACAAATTCACTGCTCTCTCAGAGGTGACTTTAGATATAGGGGCTAAGTGGGACTCGAAAAAGTAGAACGATTCGGTATGCTCCGAACGATCTAGTAATAATGCACTAAATATTCTCCAAGAAACCTGTTCTCAAATGCATTCTCGACTTGCATCTTGTTTTTCATACAGGAAGGGCATACTACGTCTGTTCATTCTCTTTTCAGCTGGTTATCTTATCTCCTAGATAACTATGAGGTCTGGTTGTTACTACTCATCAGTAAGGTTTTTAAATGCACGTGTTCTTAGAAAAGATCTATGGGGTGCGACAGCGAGGGAGACCCAACCGCCATTGGAAGGATGGCTTAGACTAGTACCTTCAGAGCCTCGGGATGCCAAACTAGGTAACATCAGCTCAAAATCGGGACAGGTGGAAAGAATAGTATCGAGAGCCCAGAACCGGAAGAAGAAGCGTGAGCAAAAAGTTTCAAGCTTCTAGTGTGAAAATGCTATCAACTCTACTACTAAAGCCAATTTCCAGCACTTTATTTATAGTTCACAGTTTATAACCGACTAAACCTTAACCCATTCGCATACTTTCTGCTTAGCTAAGCAGAATGAAAACAGCTTTCATTCCGAAGTTAAAAAAAATACATTTCTTCTTCGTCCATGATAAACGAGCGGCTGCATATGAAATCAGCTAAAGAAGTGCCTCTGCCATGTTAAGCAACAATGAAATCGTGTTAAACCCTCCGCAAAAAACGAATCGCGTACATTTAATATTTAAAACTTTCCGAGTTCATATCGCTTTCTTCGAATAGAAGAAACCTCGCTTAACACACGCCACCGAAAAAAAAAATATTTTTTATAGAATAACATCAATCAAAACTCACATCTGCTTGGCTTCAGCCGAGAAATCCTTTCTGAACCCTCGCGCCATGTATTTTTTCGTGTTTTTGGCATCCTGCAAGAAAAAAGGCAAAAAATACTTGAAATTCAAAGCGAATATCCTGAAATAAATTTTCCAGCCGAGCTGGAAGTGATTCGATTTCCAGTTGTCTTACATCAATCTCACGTTTTATATATTTTTTGGCGGCACATGTGTTGCCAACGTGATTGAGGAAAACTGATTAAATTTCGCTCAAGTTTGCGGTGTATAATTGCCGTGCTCCTTGCAAGGATATATCCTTTGATCGGAGGAAGTATAACTGTGGCAAAAACACGAATGCGGCTCAAAGATATCCCAGGCAGGGCGCGTGCGAGCGTAATTTATCAGGGCAGGCGGGAAGGAAGTAGGAAGAAAGAATTTGCTCGTCGCTATTTTTTAGGGGTTTAAATCCCAGCGAGTGTTATCCTTGCGCGTGTACCAGGATATACGGCAATCAAGATATCGCGAATGGCGTAATCTAAGTGCTTAACCCCTAATTGCAGCAGGATATCATCCTCTATCCGCCGCCGCCGTTGTCGTCGTCGTCGTCACAGTATTGTCGCCGCGGTATCTCTGTGTGTATATTAAGCACAAAAATAAAGTGTCCTCATTTTCTCTGTAGTACACTACTCCTTCATGTATGCCTCCCTGCACCTCACCACCTCCTTTCAATTTTTTCTCTACAGAACATCCTTTGTGGGGCACGATGTAGCTACCGTAGGGTTCGTGCCGAAAGATAAATGCGACAACAGGAGCCTTCCTTAATAGAGTGAAGTATGGCGGAATAGAAATTTATTATCCTTTTTATTTTGATGTATTCGTAGACTTGAAGTGATGATAATTTGTGAATTGCCGTAAGTGGAAGGAGCGTGTAATCAAATTGCCAGATTTGCATGCACGAAGTCACATCCACACATGATTCTCTCTCCTCAGGTAGTGCCTCCACCCTGTGCATGAATAACAAAGAGGCAAATCTCACACACAGTCGCCGTGCTGTGACAGTAAATTACGTTTTTGTTACAAAATTTTGCGGGGGATAAAAGTGTGAAAGGGGGAAAGATTTTTTCCTTGTATGCTCCTACTAAGGGCGGATGAGTTCGTTGGTAACACCGTGAAACTTTTACGGCGTTCACATCAAGACAGGTTTGAAATGTTTTAATTAAAACCAAGAGAATAAAATCGTTATTAATATTCTTGTCAGCTCTATTATGTCATGTTACACCAGTAAAAAGTTTTTATAGGGAGTTGATGAAGGCGTTGGCGAGTTGTTAAAGGTGTGGTAAGAGGACAATTCCTTCGAGGTTGAGCATATTTAAAATTTGATCAAACTTTTTGGTATAGAAAAGAAACTGTTTCAAATATTCTAAAAGAAGTCACAAGTCACAACGCAAGTCACAAGGGTGTGATGAGTCTAAAGCTGAAGGCCACTATTAAATGAAAGATAACTGAAGAAGAATAAGAAATGAACTATCCGTAACTTCTATCAGCATTGTTATAGATACCAAAATAAGAAGTTCATAGGAAGGAAATGTCAGTGTCGAAAGCTTGTGACTTATGACTGGTCACAAATCTCGAAAACTGCTTCTTGAAATTATTAACCAAAAATCTTTCTGCATGTGAAAGGCTAGATGACAACTTTTCGCGCTGTGGCATCTGCGTACAATCCGCCATAATATTGATGACCGCAATTAGTCATCGACAAATCTCCATCAGTTTCGACTTGCCTACAATTATCACAGGCTTAGAAAGGTGACAAAGAGACGAGCCACCCTATACATGACGAGCCATCCTACAGAAATACTGCTAGCCAGCAATGACAAGGGCAGTACTGATTGGTCTGGTTCTTGCCTCGACTAATTTCGTCATCTCGAGGATACTCGTACATCTTTACAATCGTAGACGGATTTACGCGATGGCCAGAAGCTTACCCAGTATGGACTATTTCAGTTTGAACAGCGGCACGATTCGGCGCACCTCTCAAAATCGCATCTGATCAGGGTACGCAAACCGAATCTAAACTAGACTTTGATCTGTAGGAAAGGAGTTCACGAAAGCGGACTCGGTTGTGCTCTATGGGGCTCCCCAATTCCACTTCGGCCCTCCTTGAGTTGGCCCTCTGCACATTAATTGGTATACAAAAGTAAGGTCCATCCTGACAGAACCTCCATATCAGAATTACGCATTATACAACTGGCGCCCGGTGCTTAGATGTTAATCGTCCTTTGCCTCTGTAGCGAAACCCGTTTCTTTCTAGTATAACAAAATTTCAGAGGACAAGTTCTGAGGGGTCTGTTTCTACCTGATAGTATCTGCATATGTGGCTATCAATTTTAACCATGATTTTTAGGTGATATTTGACAAGAGCATGTCCTATTGGAAGGTCTGATATCCCACCCACCACCAGCCTAAGGTTGGAATGTATCCCCAATTGAAGCTGGTTCTGAAGAGACAGACAAGATTGTCGAGAATAAGATCGAGGAACTTCTAAAGAAGTTCGGGAACCTACGGGTTGAAAAGTGATAACTGCTTAGTTAACCTTGTCCTGGTTGAAGATGATCCGAGAAAAACTTCAGAAATAACGGTCTGGAACGGTTTCATGACTGTACCTATCGTCCCGGAAATAAGCGGCCTGGAGGATTGACGCTTGAAAGTGCTTGCTGAGTAGGTACCTCAAAGGTTCAGAGAAATGGAGAGGGTAGAGGTGTAAGAACCACCCTCATTTTTGAGAAAGCCCACTCCGTTGAAAGATTTTTTGCAGAGGAGCCTAGTTGCCTGTGGTAGAGTTCTTTTGGAACGTGCCATTTCCTTTTTGCAACCTGTATTCTTCCCTTTGCCCAGCATGTTGTGTGTTATTGAACAATCTTTTAACTTTCCTCCGCATTGTAAGCACTCTGTCGTTCCGCTAGAGCACTGTACGCGACGACTAGGAGGTAGAATCAGTGTTGTTGTCATGGTAGCGAGAGATCTGATGAGCTGATAGAGGCGGCAAGCTGGTGTGATTTCGGGCCTACAACTTCCTGAAAGTAAGACTAGTTGGTTCTTTTAGGTTCTAGGAAAAGATGCTTGGATGTGGGAGTCCAAAATTATTGAGCCTAATGTGCAAATGGTCCGATAATGAGGCCTCATCCAGAACACGCCATTTTTAAATGCTGTGAGAGAGTAGTCTGCTAGTGACGGTGAGCTGCAGCATATCCTCCTTATCACCAGTGACGAAGGTAGGTTTGCATCCCATATTTTCAAGACCTATGTTATTCATAACAAGACATTCTAGTAGAAACTAACCTCTCTCGTTTACATCGGTAATCCCAAAAATAGAGTGGTTAACGGATCAAACCCGATGCCTGTTTACCTGGCGACAGAACTTCTTAAAATTAAAACTATTAAAATTATGATTATGTTAAGGTTATTTATATACAGGCCGCCGGCAGGCCGTTGGTCTGAAGGTTATTCGCCTTGAGGCCAAGTATAATCATTCACTCAAAGGCCGCCAACTGGATTGGGCCTGCAGTCCAGGAAAACTGACAAAAATCTTTATGCCTGTGGGTATTTACCGTCAGTCCGGGCCTGAAGGTCTGAACTTCTATTCGTCCGAAAATTTTGTTGAGGAGCATTTAACACTTGAATTAACAACTGTCGTCTTCAGCTGTGTGTCGGGAACCATGAGGTGACCTGCAATAAACGGCCTAACTCCGCCGTCGTCTAGCCCGAAGTCCAGGGTGTGAAAGGAGGATGTTGGTCGACCTGCCAAATTAACCAGAATCGGGAAACCAAAGAAACTAGGCAAGAAACCGCATATTTTAAAAAGCAGCGTATTTGTTGCGGCACATCTTGCTCGGAGCGCCAGCTAACGGAACAAAGAAGAAGAAGAAGAATACACGGCCTGTCTGACAGATGCCTTAAATTCTTATCGCTCAGCCAGACTTAGTAATGCAGGGCTTTCATCGGGCCGTGCCTGCCGACCTGGTCGGAAAGGCCACGGCCTGCCGGCGGCCTCAAGATGAATGGGGCCTTTAGCTTGCAAACGTGATCCCCAAGGTAGTCATTAATGTTTGATTAAGTTTTGGTGGCCCGGTTAATATGCAGTAGGTTTAGTTATCTGTTTTGTGGCATGCCAATGCATGTGGGTTGCGGGCCGCTGGTCTATGCCGCAGAGTCGAATCAATCCATCTACCTATGTGGTGGTAGTTGGTCGCCTTTATCGATAGCTTACTGAAGCCGGTAATGTATTTTTCAAGGAATAAAAGGAATAAGACAGACAGGAAGACAAAATCGTAAAATTACAACGAGAGCAATTCGCCGCTTCAATCTCCCTGGAATCCTCTTATCATCATAGACAAATACTTCTCTGCACATCTGCCACATCTGTCACAAGCGCCTTGCCACATCCGCTCCTCCTTACTAATTAAATTACTAAATCTCTTTCCAAAAAAAAAAACACAAACTCCATTAGACAAACTTCACTTCGTTTAAAGCACACATAAAAAACCTACAAAAACGAATTTTCTGCAGCAGCCCTCTCGGCATCACACACACACATCCACTGCAACTTTACTGCAGCTCTCTTTTAGCCCTTCCATCCCGGGGGATGCAGTTGAAATAACCTAAAAGTAATCACCACAGCGATTATATATGAAAAAGGAACAACGGAAGCAGCACAGCGAACCGAGCAGCGCCGAGGTCCTTTGAAAAGTTAATTTCCTTGTGCTTGTGGCAATTAACTTAATTTCATTGCAGTCTGGCGGAGCGATTTTCGACTCTCTTTTTCTGGGTGCACTTTGGCCCGATTTAATCAAAATTTATACTTGAGCCGCCCCCCTCCCCCGCCCCGTTGACTAGACTCCATACGCCCACCCTTCGGCAAGTTGAATTGAAATTGAAAAACCAACATGAAGTTCGGCTGTTGTCACGTAGACGGCACAAAGGCACCCAAAATAAACTGGAAGGGAACCCCCGAAAATAGAGTGCAGAATGTAGTAGCAGTGGTGGAGTTATGGGAGTTGGTTACACACCCTATGATCTGGGCCTATCCACGTGTGCTGTTTCAGGTGAATTTTCGGTGAATGTTCGGGATGCAGTGGAGAAAGCCTTGGCCAGGTAATAACCGAATTAGCCGGAATTTTGGTTGGAAAACAAACAAAATACTTTCATTCTGCTGGAGGACCCAAAAGAGTAGGGTAGTCGTAGTAGTCCTGAATAAGCCATCTGGACATATCGTTACGGAGGTTACGGTGCAAAAAGGACTCTCACGTAGCCGAGGCTGTAAGTGGCCATCGGGGAGTGTGAAGCTTTTTGCATTCACTTGCGACTCCCATGTGAGGTTTACGTGTGCAAACAAACAGCACCGGGGATGGTCTGGGGGCCGAATAATGCTGTTTGCTGTTTTACTTAATTCCGAATCCCATGATGGCTGGAGCGCTCACACTTGGTCAGACGAAACTCTTTAAGCATTAAAAAGTTTGTCGTGCTGCAAATGACTCATCATGGCACTTTACTATTTTTCAATCCTTGACTCTTGTGTTGCACCCAGCAGCTTGTGGCCGTTCCACACAAACAAATGAACAACACAAGTAAAAGCAAACTAATTACAACTTTGTGGTCCTGCAGGATAACGAATTATACAGGACGAAAAAAATGGGACTTGTTCTTTAGTAAAAAATAGACGCAAAAGGGTCACCAATTTCGCTTATTCAGAATTTATGTCTTGTCTACATCTCAGTGACATCCTCGACAGTGTTCTCTTCATTTTGCCCACGAACCCATCACGACCCGCACACAATCACTTGCTCTTATCCTTTTTTTTTTTATCCTATCAACTTTTTGCATATAAAATCCATAAAAACATTTCCCTGCGACTAAAAACGACGACCTCATTTGATCATCCTGGAAAAACACCGGGAATAAGCGATAAAGCAAAGATTATCTGGCAGGAGCAATCTATCCAGGATTCTTCTATATGACTGTAATATGGCGCGGCTGGCGGGGGGCGGGTGGGTGCCAGGAGGTTCTCTCAATCGGAACAGGAAAATTTAAGATAAAAAAGGAAGTGGGGAGCGAGCTCCTGTTCCTTTGTTATATCCTCCTCGTGCCACCTCATCGCTGTTGGCATCACTTCTTGAATTGCAAAATTGGTTCTGTCTTATGCAATCATGCGATGTGATGTAGGCTGACGATGGAGCGAGCGGGCTCCTTGACTTTCTAATAGGATTGCAATTTTCCAAAAACAGTTGAACTTTTCAATTTGGTTTGACGATAGTGGAGGGTGCAGTCTAATAATAGGGGAACATTGAAATTCAATTCTCGACAACGAGAAGATTCTGCAAGGAGCACCACAGAATAATTTGGTCAAAATGGGTAGCAATTTGTTTGTCTAGACCACCACTTGAATAAGGACAGTGGGTAATGGGATACTTGGGACTGGGAAAAAAAATTCGACTCCGAGGTCATAATATTTTTAATTTGCGGTTGTATAAACACTTTTTTATTATTAAGGAAGATTTTTAAAAATGTCGTTTTCCCACATGCCGACTGCTCTTCAACCATGGATGATGAATCTTGATGATTTTTGTATCGAGTATATAAACTGTAATTCATGAACTGATATTTATACTAGGAGTAATGTAAGTCTACAAGATCCGTTAAGCACTCCAGCAAGTGAAGGACTACATGGGCCCAGGTAGCCCATTATGATGCCATTCTAGGCCATTTCAATCCATTTGGAGCTTTAGAGAAAAGGTGAGCCGAGGAAGGTCCATTTTTCCTCTTAAGGGCCGGACATTTACAGAGAAGATGGGAGACAATTTCTTCCTCATCTTCATTACCAGAACGTCTACATAAGTCGTTGTGAGTGTGTCCCAGTCTTTCGGCGTGTGGGCCAAAGGGACAGCGATCAGTCAGCACTTGCACTATATAAGTTATCTATTTTTTTTGTTCAACTGAACAAGAGATTTTGAACGCTTCGGGCTCAAAGTCGGCCATATAGTGTGAAGAGTGCGACACACTGTTGCTGTTGTCCAGCTCGAGCTAAGCTGATTTTTCTCATAGCCAGTTTATAGGTGGCTAAAGGCATTCCCAGTTCGTCGCCCTGCCGGTTCCCCTAATTCTCCTATGTCCAGGAGCCCAACACAGAGTTATATCAAATTGAGTTCCAGTCGCACACAGAGACCTGCGGGAATTCAGATCTGCCGTGGATGTTGTAGCGGCAGAATAAAGAGCTTTAAGGGCTGCCTGACTATCTGATCTTCTTCTTCTTCTTTAAGCACCTTTAATCCCTCATGGGACATAGGGCGGAAACAGTTGCCCTCCAGCGGACTCTGTTTTGCGCGACAGCTCTTAGCTCCGACCAGGATCTCCCAGTTGTTGCGGCTTCTTCTAGTAGGGTTCTCCTCCAAGTTGTTCTAGGTCTTCCTACTCGACGGGAACCTTGCGGATTTTCGTTTTCGCGTCGCAAGGTGTGGCCAACCCAATTCCATTTCCTTCGCCTGATTTGGTCGTTTATCCTTTCTTGGCCGGCACGGCGCCATAGTTCTTCGTTTGAAATTCTATCTTGCCAGCGGATTTTTAGGATACGACGCAGGCATCTGTTGATGAAGACTTGTAGGCGCCCTGTGATGAATTGGGTGACTTTCCATGTTTCGCAACCGTACAAAAGTACTGCCTTAACGTTGGAGTTGAACAGCCGCAATTTGGTGTTAGTTGAGATCTCCGTTGATCTCCATATGCGGGACAGGCATGCATATGCGCCTCGTGCTTTATTTATTCTGGAACTGACGTCTTCTTCTGCCGCACCATTTTCGGTAAATAATGCTACCGAGGTAGCAGAATTTATTTACCAGTTCCACGTCACGGTTATTCAGCGCTGTCCGTTCAATGGTGTTTGCATTTATCCGCATTTCTTTAGTTTTAGTCGGATTTAGCCTTAAGCCTGCTGGACTACTTTCTGTTGCCAAATTGTTTAACATGTTTTTCAGGTCCCGATGTCTGTGGGCCAGCAAAGAGATATCATCGGCGTAGTCGAGATCCTTAAGGCGGTCTACCAAACCCCATTGTATGCCGCCTGTTCTATTATCTAGAGCGCCGACAAGGATGTCATTTATTACTATAAGAAATAGTAATGGCGAAAGTAGGCATCCTTGTCGTACTCCTGAGCTCACCTCAAAGCTGTCGGATAATTTTCCATTATGGAGAACTCTGCATTTGGAATTGTTATATAGGGCTTTTATCAATTCTATTATTTTATCAGGCAATCCACGTCGCCGTAGTGCCTGCCATATAAAGCTCCTATTAACCGAGTCGAACGCTTTCTCATAATCTACGAAAGCAAGGTAAAGGGGGGATCGGAATTCAGTAGACTACTCCACTATTATTCTCAAGGTGTTAATATGATCAATACAGGAGCGGCCCTTCCTGAATCCGGCCTGCTGCCTCCTAAGCGTTCGGTCAACTGCCTCACTTATCCTAGATAGTAATATATGGGACAAAATTTTGCCCACTGTAGATAGTAAACAGATGCCTCTCCAGTTGTCGCATATTGTTAGGTCCCCCTTTTTTGGTATTTTGACTATGATACCTTCCGTCCAATCCTCCGGAAAGGTACAGGTATTCTATGCTATATCTAGGATTGGCTGAAGCGCATCTGCTATGAGGCTTGAGTCGGCTTTCAACAATTCTGGCGGGATACCATCTTTCCTAGCTGCTTTACCATTGGCCATCGCATGAATTGCGGTTACTATTTCCGTCTTGGATGGGGCCCGGGTGGTGATTCTTATTAGCTGTGCATTGTTGCTGTTTTCCTGAGGTTCCTGTGTAAGTGTACCATTCAGGGCGGCAAAGAAGTAATCTCTCCATCTTTGGAGTTGCTCTTCGTCGCTGCACAGCAGCCTTCCATCCGCACTCTTAACGGCATGCTTTTTAGTAGAGTGCTTTCCCGAGAGCTGTTTAGTGATTTGGTACAGCACCTTACTGTTGCCTGTGTTTGCCGCGTTTTCCGCTTTTTCTGCGAGCTCATTTATCTGCTGCCTTTTATCACGCCGGACACTTCTCTTTACCTCCCGATGTAATTGGGAGTATTCCCGTTCTAGTTGGTGACGTCTTTCCGGGTCGTTTGTAGAGTTTACGTTATTTTTTAGGGCCCTTCTGACTATCCGATAGAATACATATATTCTTATGAGATATACTATTTATCTTCATCCAGACGAGAGCCTCCTAGATCGCAGTGGCTTCCGCCTGGAAGACGCTGCAACGGTCGGTTACACGAAAAGAGGTATCTATATTCAATGCTGGAAGATACGACATCCAACGCTGCTCACAAGCCATCTGCGTAGACACATAATGACCCAGTAATTTCTGGCGGGAATGATAGTATTGAAACATTTCTCCAAGGTCCACGTAGGTGTAGTTGTCCGCAGAGATAGCAAATCTCCTAAGGATGGATGAGTGGCCATATGAATATGGAGCCCACCCAAGAGACGTCTATGCCCTGGCGGCCGTCCAGGCTGCCATTTGCTCGGCATGTGCCTCCAAAATAATAAGATGCAATAAGACACCCAGCGCAGTTGTTGCGGCGCTTCTCATTGCACCACTGATACACAGCTCAGCTATTTTTTGGGCCCTTTCCAGTATCTTACGATAGTAAATTTCTGTAATGCAGTCCACCATAGCAATATGCCATGCATAAGTATAGGTCTGATTACGGCTGTATACCACCAGTGAACTATACAGGGTTTAAGGCACCAATTCACTCCGATCGTTCTTTGGCATTCTCAGACAGCTGTCTTGGGATTATTAGCTTCTTTAAAAGATTCGGCCTCCACGTCCAAGATTCGGCTTCCTATCAATTATGAGACCTAAAAACCTCGCATCCTCCTTAAGTTGCAGTCTTTTATTGCATAGTTTTAGAGTAGGAAAAACAGAAAGTGTATGCTTCCTTGTAAAGATCACTACTTCAGTCTCACTAACAAGAGTAGCTAAAGCTCGTTGCATTATATCTCTTATTGTTGAGGTATACTTGCTGGTCCCTACAATATCATCAGCATAGGCCACCGCGGTGCACCTAGACTCCCTTAGGGTAATCAACAATTCGTTGACTGTTAGAGTTGCTCGGTATGCTGGTTGCTGTTTTTTCGTATACTTTTACTTTTAATCGGGCAAATCGCAGCTGTTCGTTAATACCAACTAAATCCATGTGCATGCAGGCACTCGTTCAGGTGCACCTATTAAACACTATCATCTCTTTATTACCTGTGACTGTGGTGATAGTGACATGTACTTAATGTACTTAATTCCCAGGCCGAAGTGTCCCAATACCTACTTAATTCGATGATTGCGGCGGCCGTTCCTTTCACATAACCCTAAAGGTGATTATATCACAAGATTCCGGTTTTCAATGCATATCACCTCTTTCGGAAATAACACAGTTTGGAGATCGACTGAGCTCTTGTATTATGTTTATTGGTTAAATCCTTATGGTACAATAAGCTCACTTTGTGACCGATAGATCTTGGAACCAATACCTTATGGAAGGAAAGAAAGAAAGAAAGAACTAAAATTCGTATTACCGATAAATCAAAAATTGTGTCCGGGAAGATTACTGTGCCAACATTACAGTATAAACTCATGCAAAATTTACTTTCAATAATAATTCCTCTGCCACTAAAATTCGCATAAATTGAATTACAAATTGAAACCAAAAATGATTACCACCTTTCACCAACTATCACCATGAAATCACCAGCAATAGAATAATCACACACAAAATTACCAGAAAGGTACAATGTCGTAAACCCTTCATCATCCTGCCCATAATCCTCTGACATGCACAAGCCATAATCCAAGCGATTGTTAACTAAGACATCACACACACACACACACACACACACAGAATGACCAGCGTCTATCCAAAATCCATAATAGCCAGCAACTACCTTGGCCTTTTGCACATATTAAAGGTCGCTTATTCGAGATGTGTGGCCATAGGTCAGAATAGCCGGAAGTACAGGGCTGGCCCGTAAGCATCTAACAGCTTGGTTATGTGGAGGCCATCAATACTTTCTAAATTGGCCCGGAAGGGATCCGGAGCACTCTGCACAACACTTGACGTTTATTGCCCGAAATAAACTTGTATCGTGTTGTTAGCTCACACACTATCGGTGGCAACGTCGGACAGCAGTGTCCTTTCCGACCAATTTCATTCAACCGGAATGGACCGGAGTCAAGGCCCGACGATCTAGCTTATGTCCTTGCCGGGGAGCATGATGGCAGGAATTGAGTCTTTTTTTAAAACTTTATTTATACTCGTTCACTCTAATACGCCGAAAAAGTTTTTACACACTATACTCTATGCAAGTGCCGGCACGAGGTGGGCTTACAGATTAGTTATACTGATCCTTGCACACCCCCAGAAAGGATGCATCGGTCTGTATCTGCAGCGTGTAATTACAGCTCCTCCGCTTGGCTGCAGAACGATGGATTTTATAACCGGTCTTTGATATGAAATCACGTGCAAGCACTTTAGTTACTTTTATGTGTGTGTGTAAAAGGATGCAGGATTTGGTCTGGAAGTACGGTCCGAGGATTGTTAATCCCACAGAAAATCCTTAACCAGCAAGAACAAATGTCATAATATTTTACCACCATAAAAGCGGCCCTGACCTGCTGCACAAAATTGGAATGAATCGGTTGGAGCTTTTTTTTATGCGGGCAGCTGTGTCAGTTATCCGGACCTCGTTTAATCTGAGTTAATATTGTGGAACTCTGTTACATTTGAGTTATTAATTCTGAACGATGGCCGAATTAAAGTGAATTATGATTTTTTACAATTTTTCAAGAATATGCTGAACGGAATTAATGCAGCCCCAGTGGCTTTTAATTGGCGAATTGCGAAAAATTCGAATGAATGGGTGTCATTAAAATTGCAATTATTAAAAGGGTGAAATTCACATTTTATTTAATTAGCAGTGAATTTTCGTTTATTTTACCGTGTCAATTAGTTTAGTGGTAGTAATGAAAAATGCATACGGGGCCCACCGTTGTGGAAGAAAAATCCAGATCTGGTTCCATCTGCTGGAGGCAAAATTCAGACACTGTAAAATACTACTATTCGAAGGCAGCTTGAATGCAGGCATTTTGATGTAGATAAGAGTTGTCATCACAAAATTTTTGACGTTTTTTCCACTTTGGAAATTTCAGCAATGTCGAATATTACTGCATAGCCATAGGCACAATTGCTCAACTTCAACAGCAGGTAGAGCCCGCACCATAAAAGAAGGGAAATGAGCGCACTTGTTGAGAATATGCAATATCTACATATATGAGCTGTTAATTCTCGTTTTTAAACAAACAGTTGCTCGCTTGAGGGGGCTTGAGACTCCCAATGCGCATGAAAACAGCAATTTTGAGATTCCCAGCTTTTATGGCGCGGCCTATAGCAGTCTTTCAGCCTTAAATGAGTCACTTAAATCTGCATAGACAAATCTCTTCACGCCATCGAAGTTTCTCATGCAGCCCCAGTCGGTCAAGGCATTCCATAGCTGAAAATCAACCACAGATATTGATGGTATCGATTTTTAGAACTCAACCTTGGTCTACACAAGAAATTCCAATGACCTTTTATCATAGCTTTTGTCAAAGAGACTATAACAGGTTCAGACCTTCTAGCCCACTTAAATCTTTTAGTCGATGTAAAAAATAGAACGTAGCGGACGCACATTGGACGGACGAACGCTCACGTAAGTTTCCTTTGCTCCTATTTTAAACTTGAAGCTCGGTCCAGCGGGTGTCGCGGTTGATATCTATTGCTCAATGAAACTTGCCCCGTCTCAGGAGGAACCACACTATGACGCGGTCAAGTTTTATTGACTCCCATGACTGTGGCGTCTGCTCCGCCGAGTAAAATCCCTCAGCTCAGGTTTCATCCTTTGTACTACCAGTCCGTCATGTCGTACACGTCAAGGCCAGATGTTTGGTAACAAGCTTAGCTTAAAGGATAGAGAAAGGATAAGACAGACTAAAAGGAGTTTGGGGGTACATGAGGAGATGGAGATGAGCCTTGCGTTTCAGCTCTTGGATGTTGTAAGAGTTCGGGAAAACTGACTGTGGGAGATTGTTCCACAGTCCAGTTGTTCTCCGGTCATTGAACCCGCGCAACTGACGTCCCGTTACAAGTCTCGGTTTTGTGTGAAACGTGTGTGAATTTCATGCGAATTTTTCTTTTGTGGAGTGGCACTTATCGAATTTTAAACCCAACTTGCCCTATGATACTTCTCCGGAGTATATCCAGACTCTTGAAAACTTGCACATGTTCAGCCCATAACTAAAAAAGGTGACTGCAGCAGTCCCTCCAACTATTGTGCAATAGCAATTACTACTATTCTTTCCAAAACCTTGGAGACGATAATCAACTTATGGCATATCTAGAATCCAACCGACTTATAAACAACAAACAGTACGGCTTCCGACAAAAAAATCCACTGGTGATCTTTTAGTTTGCCGAGGTGATCAACCGAAGTTTGCATAGATTTGGTGAGTCCAGTGTGGTTGCTTTAGATATCTCCAAGGCTTTTGATAGAGTAAGGCACTCAGCCTTGTTAGATAAACTCTAAGCTATTGGGATTGCCTCGCTTCTGTATAAGTGGATTGAGAGTTTCCTTTACGGCCGTTCAATGAAGGTAGTATTGGAAGGCGTCAAATCGGGGTCTCACCCCATCTCTGCGGGGGTCCCCCAGGGGTCAATTCTATTACCTGCTTTATTCCTTATTTTTATAAATTATCTACTTTCAATCCCCTCCAACCCACTTCTTAGTTTCGCTGTGGACGGTAGCCTGCGTTACTCTTACGGCTTCGATAAAGCAAATGAATGAGAATGTCCAACTCCATAAATAAAGACATGGAACTCAGTCTAGGTTAGGAAGTAAGTATCGGGTCGAATTCAAGCCCACCAAAACTAAGTACTGTCTTATCTCAAATAAAAACTACAACTCCTCTCCATCCGTGACAATGAGTGAAGTTGAACTAATGGTCGACTCTTCAATACAAATTTTAGACGTGACATTAGCCAAAGACTTGCGATGGATTGACCACAGCACCAAACAAGCATCCCAGTGCCATATGGACAGAAAAAGGGTTTCTTCCTATCGGACAAAATTAAAATTTCCTCACCTTAAGAATATACATTTAGGCTGCTCGCACACTGCATCAGAATTTGTACGATTTTGTGCGAATTCTGATGAAATTGTATGCTATTTCATCGGAATTCGCACAAATTCGTACAAATTCTGATCCAGTGTGCGAGCAGTCTTATGGTGTGATTGCAGTGGCTAAATTTTTGTTCAGCAGAATTTTTCAATATGTTGATGAACCTAACTTCAAAAGTTCGTCACTACTTACTGCTTACAGAACATAAAAAAAATCGAATAAAATCCAGAAACCTTAATTTGCGTTATAATAATTTTTTTTTGCAATGCAAAATTCTCCAAGTCAGGAAAAAGTAGGTAATAGTTCAAAACGTATCCTTCTTATCATGATATCAGAAAAAAAAACTCCTTTTTACCATAGAACGCAACTTCAATTTATCAAATGACTAAGCGGAAGTGAAAGTCTTGCCATCAATGAGGACTTCATTTTAACGAATTTGATGTACCCTTCACTAGAGCATCGCCCGCCGCACATGTTTTGCATGTCACTATCTTCATTTTATCCGCATTAAAAATCGCTTAAAACACCCAATATCTTTATACCCACGGGATAGGATATACAGCATATATACTACAGCGCACAGCCAGAAAGTCGATCCTTTCGGATGGAAATA
The DNA here is from genome assembly GCA_949987705.1 of Thereva unica. Classification (NCBI taxonomy): domain Eukaryota; kingdom Metazoa; phylum Arthropoda; class Insecta; order Diptera; family Therevidae; genus Thereva; species Thereva unica. The sequence continues at coordinate 108,990,382 of OX465284.1, forward strand.
ATTTGATTTCGGATGATTCTTGTCACGTTCAGTAGGTACTCAAGTCAACAGCACCCTTGCGTGGCAGCAATAACTACCCGAGGATTCGGTCATGTCCTCAAGCCTCCTGCAGGTGTATGTGTAAATATGGTATGTTCGTCAATCGTCGTTCCCTATCCGCCCCCCAAACCCCTGGCCCCTTTGAGCTTCGGCTTCTTGTAACCTGAAATGAACGAAAATGATCAGGTAATGCTTCTGAAATATTTATTTTCGATATATCGATATATTGAAATTGGTAGTACAGGAACAAGGACGAGCATCATATTTCTTTTCTAGGACATACGAAGGTATATTAGATGCTCCGGCGCTTGGAGTTGTGTGCGTATGCTAGAGGGGTAACAAAAGTGGTGCCTGAAACTGAAATATTTTCATTTTATGTAAATTTGCTCTCCTTTTGCGAGGTGAAATGTGATTTATTCGCTTTGTATTCAGGGGAGATAATTTGGTTAAATCTGTCACACAGTTTTCAATGTCACCTGCTGTAATAATAAACTGGGAATATTTCGATGGGAGAGAGAGAGTGTGGATCAATGGCTGATAAATCTTTGTTTTACAATTTTTGATTGGTTTAAACCTTTTTACAGATTTGCTTAAAGTGACATCCCTTTGTAAAAGTCACGATTCTTTGGTTCATATAACCTTAAATTCGGCTAAAGTGAAAAAATGAGGGGTTTAAGTAGGTACTGCGGCACTTGAGTATGGGAACCAAAGAGCGTGAGAAAGTGAGCGTAACCAACCCCATTAATGCGCGCACTTACACCCCCACTACTACGGAGTCTTGTTCCCATACTCAAGTGCCGCAGTACCTACTTAAATCAAGCTCAGGCTCAAGTGACGCATTACCCACTTTTACTCTTTCGCTTTCACACATCAGCTTTGATAAAAATTTAAAATTCTGTGAACGAAGTTGGGCGTATTAACTTTTGCTAAAACCAATGGAGAAAAGCCTACATCGTTCTGTCGACCTTTCTCGTCCATAAGTCACAACACATACATCACAACACATTTTTTATATTTCAATGACTATTTTATTAACAATTTATTTATATTCAAAAATTCTACTAACTAATTGAATTTAAATCACTCATTATCACCCCCAACTTCACCCCTGCAACTGCTTATACAACTTCGGTACATAATTATCCCAAGCCGCTTGATAAAAATTACCAGCAACCGGTCCCTCTAGCTTATACTTTCCAGCAAATTTCTTAATAGAAAAATTCCCTCGTCCACTTCCACTATTATTCTTTAATTTCTTTTCATCAAACCAACTTTCCATTTTGTTTATAAATTAATATTACATAGCGATGCAGCCCTGAATCCTTTGGCGGTCCTGATCCAATATACGCCGACAGAACTTCACCCTTCGATATATCACTGCCAGGTATATTTCCAACCAGCCAGTGATGCCACTCCCGGAATGCCGGTTCATCTCGACTCGGAGCATCCGGGTCGGTCATGCACAAAGTGTAGAATGCATTTGCATCTGCCTCCCATTGGACTACAGGTTGATCTTTCACTTGTGTTGGCGTTAATTCATTGCCCATGTTAACTACTGCTCCAGATGGATAGCGTACATCTGCCACAGATGCTGGGGCTTTTTTGATTACATCGGGGACTACTTGATTTTCTTCCATTGTTTGGGTTTACTTGGGAGATAATGTACTAGGTACCACTAGCTGAATTATATCTTGAGAAAATTAGATGTGTTCAATGGTTGCACTAAATCGAGTTTTAAAACGTAGAAGATTTGTTTGAAAGCGATTATTTTCAAGTAATTGACAACGTCAAACTCAAAGCCAACTGTGCATTGTTCTAGTTCTGATTTTTTCTTAAATACTTTGCCTCGTAGAATATCATGAATGTTCCCAATTATTAGACGACTAGCATTACCGCTTTATACCTTCTAGTATGCCTGACTGAGCTCTACATCAAACATGTACATCTCTTTGAAGTGTGTGGTTTGGTTGATCTAGATGCCTCCAAATCTTTTGACAGAATCTGACACTTTGACTAAAATCCAAACTATTGGTATCGACCCAATTCAAAGTAACTAGATTAGGGGCTCCATTCTGGCCGTTCAATCAGGGAAGTATTGGATGGCATCGAACCTAAACTCCCCACCATCTTTGCCGGTGTTCCGCAGGGCTCAATTCTTTCACCAGCTCTTTTCTTCCAAATTTTTATAAATAACCTTTTATCAATGCTCTTCAACCCTGTTCACAGCTCTGCTGATGACGGTGCTCTACGTTGTTCCTATGACTTCGATAGTATAAGAAAAGTACGTTCCAGACCTTGTCAATTCTTACCATCGTAAGCATAACTTTAACTGAGAATTTTATTGTAATGACTGCATATTTCAAATCGCAGGCACACCAGTACATGAGGTTTCTTACAATGTGCAACTTCCTTCTTCAGCTAGCAGTCCGTCTGTATTCTACAAGTCCACCATTCGGCATCGCCTCGATTTTTATTTGAGCTGGCGCCCCAAAAATGGCCTTAGTTAGCTCGGCAAAGGGAAAAACCTCGCTAATGGTCACTTCTACTTCACCCAAAACCCTTTGCAGTACCGTAGTAATAATATATAGAAGCCTTGCTAAAATTTTATCCCTCCTACCATGGCGACTGTTCCACTGCAATTAGACGCTCCATCGTAAGATTGATTCAAGTTAAGCCTGAAACAGAATCAATGCAGTGCAGTATACTGCACTGCCTGTCAAAGTTTGGTTTTGTTCTTTTCTATTACTCAGCACACAATTGCATTTAGCGCAGTAAGCAGCGGAATACTGCACTGCAGGTTTAGGCTAAATTCTAAATTTGCTTTGCAGTGTGAGGTCAGAAAATTAAACTTCAAATTTTCATAACGGTGGTAGTGTGCCAGTAATCTGCAAAGAAAACAAAACAAACAAAATGAATTTTGAAACTGTTAAAGCGGCCGCCAACAACAAAATATTTCTTCAATTTCTTCGCACCATGTTTTCGAAATTAACAACAAATTTGACGTTTTACTTGATTTGACAAACACCGCACTGCGTTGATTTCGTTATAAGACGCAGTGTCGTAATTTTTGACAAGCAGTAAAAAACACTGCATACTGCACACTGCGTTGATTCTGTTTCAGGCTTTACGCCTGTATGTATCCTTTTTGATGCGAATTTTTGTTCAGTGGTCCTTATTTCTTTGAATATTATGAAGAAAAGTCACCGTCAACGGATTACGACATTTTTGTAGAGATATACTTACTTACAGAGCCGATTTTCAACTGGGATTCGGTCTTGGTCTCTCCCAATTTACTTTTCACTTTTTTATCAGTCGTGATTTTAAGCCGATGTCAACCAGTTCGGCTCACACTTACTCAACCTTCGTCATCATTCGACCACAAGTTTGGCCCAGACTTCGTTCATACGGGCTAGATGTCCTGCTCACAGCTTTATTTTCGTTGTGATAGCCTTCGTAAATTTAATCATGCCATAGTCTCGGTAATCGACTTTCCTCACAACAATTCTCCGAAGGTTTTTAATCTCGAACATGGCTAAGAGGTCAGAATCTTTGTTCCTGAGCACCCAAGTCTCAGATGCATATCCGAGTACAGGTACAGTACAGTCAGCAGTTCGAACTTTATGATTAGATCCTTATATTTGAAAAGCCTTGACAGATTGTAAAAAAAGTGGGTACTGGAGTGCTTGCACCTGGGAACTTTAACTAATACGATTAGTACTACTACGATCGATACCAAGCTTAAGGTTATCAAAACCCATCATTAATCATACTTGCATGGCGCCTTACGCTTCTCAAATTTTTGGGCGTAGAATGCGTACCCGATGACGGGTCTAACAATCTATATACGTATATTAAAGCGAAAAACCACTTACTCTTCACGACATCTCCGAAACTATAACGACTACAAACTTGAAATTTGGCAGATAGGTGCCTTATACGGCAGAAGTGAGGTAAATAGGCTGTATTGACAATGTCTTGCACTGCGGATACATATACTCATTGAATTACTTAGACTGACTATTTCCACTTGTCTAGATAACCTACTCTTTTCTTAAAGACTGAAAGGGGTTAACATAAATTACAGATCTAACCTCCACACGATTTGAGATAAAAACTAGAGTACCTCAAGGTTCGGTCCCGGGGCCCATTCTATTCAATTACTGTAATAAAATTATGGTTTCAATCGATTGAGAAATTTAATTATTGCATGAACTTTACCTACAGCCTTTCCTTGTTCATTCAAGGCCAATGAGACTGGAAGAATGTTCATTCGATGAAGCCCGTGTATCCAGGGTATTACTTTTGCGATATCAAAAACGATTGTTGATTTGAAAAATAGTACCTGTTTGCAATAATTAAATTTCCGAACTTTGTCTAAATAAAAAAGGTCTAATAAACTGTCAACCATGGAACCAACTATTTTCGAATTGTTATACCAATCGCTGACATTTTTTGTCAGTTATTCATGAAATGTTTAATCAATAAAGCTTTTATTTTTGTCCCAACAAAAAACCCGTCAAAATATTTACACCTGAATGGTGAGAATAATATTAGCAGGCCACGTCCAACAGCAGAAATTTGTTCATTTTCAGTGGGCTGTGCTCATATTTGTTGAATGTAAACTATACTCGTGTTTTATTTTGCAATTATAAATGGAACAAAATAAAGTAGTCCCAGATGTAATACCAAAGGCCCCAGCAGGTGTGGCAAATGTGACATTTCCATCCGGTGCCGTTGTCAACATGGGTAATGAACTGACACCCACTCAGGTAAAGGACCAGCCGGATGTTCAATGGGATATTGAACCAGATGCACTGTACACTCTATGCATGACCGACCCCGATGCCCCAAGCCGCCAGGATCCGAAATTCCGAGAGTGGCACCATTGGCTAGTCGGCAATATACCGGGAAAGGATGTAGATAAAGGTAATGTACTGACGGCGTATGTTGGATCGGGTCCACCAAAGGGTACTGGCCTGCATCGATATGTAATTTTGGTGTACAAGCAAAATGGGAAGCTGAACTTAGATGAGAAGAAGCTGCCGAATAATAGTGGCAATGGACGGGGGAAGTTCTCGATAAAAAAGTTTGCTACGAAGTATAAGTTGGTGGGTCCAGTGGCGGGGAATTTCTATCAAGCTCAGTGGGATGATTACGTTCCGAAATTGTATAAGCAGTTAAGTGGTTGAGGTGGGATTAGGGTATTGATTTTGGACAGGTGAGACGAATTGTGATTAATTATTGCATTTGCTGAGCATATTTGATTAATAGTATTGTTTAGGGACTTCTGAAATTTTTATGCCAAGAGAGAAATTTAGTTCAGGACGTTTCAAATTACATGTGAAAAGCTAGAAATTCAATAAAATTCTTGCACTTTTAAATTATGTTTCTATTATGCAAAAACACTGTTTTTTTTCAAACGAGGAAGTTCGACTTTTTTATGTGAAATTATAAGCTCAGGGTCACCCTTTATACTACCAATGCGCCATGTCGTTCACATCAGGATGCAAGGTCTAGTAGCAAGCATAGCTTGAAGGGCAAAAACGGATAAGGTACGCTAAGGAAAATCTGGAGGATGTATAAGAAGGCGGCGATGGATCCTATTTTTGCGCTCTTGGATGTTATAAGAAGTCGATTCCTAGACCGAATTATGCGCAGAAATAAGGGCTGCAAACTGTCCCAGTGAGTCCATCGGACTAGGCCTTGATAGACGAGTTGAATACAGGGCGAAGGCGAATGTGGGACTTGTAGATTATAGCTTGGCCCGACGGCTGAAGAAGAAATTTGCTTCTTTCTAGAAATCCCAGGCACTCGAATCCTTGTTTATCAATTTGGATTATGTGATTGCTCCAACGCTGATCATCGGTTAATGCTATAAGTAGGTAGTAGGACACTTGAGCCTGAGAACCGTTGTGCCATCCTAGATTATTGCTTGGCCCGACGGCTGAAGGAGAAATATGCTTCTTTCTAGAAATCCCAGGCACTCGAATCCTTGTTTATCAATTTGGATTATGTGATTGGAGCGCTGATCATCGGTTAATGCTCTGAGTAGGTACTAGGACACTTGAGCCTGAGAACCGTTATGCCATCTTAGGTATACCTAGCTCTGAACAGTGTAAGTAAGAGGCAGTAGTGAGGTAAGAGGCTTTTATCTTCATACGTTAACCGCTTTGCTCTTTTCGGGAGGCGTACCATGCAAGGAATACTTCTGAGACGACCCTTCACAATCTATTCCTCAAGCTGAAAAGTTTGGTGTGGACTTTGGTTGGCGTAATCACCGAGCACTATGCTGGAGTCGGATAATAGGACGAGCGGAGGACGATATCTGCAAACATTGATCAAGAAAAAGACTCAGCAGTTAATGATCTCTATCAATGCCTCTTGAAAGCGATGAGTGTTTAACACCATCTGCTTTCGAGCGCCCGGGGCTACAAATCTAAGGTATTAAGACTTTAGTGGAATAGGCCAAATCTCACTCCTCAGCACCAGCTACAAAATCTTCACAATACTTGTGAAACAAAAACTGGAACCTATAGCGGAAGGCCTTATAGGAGAATATCAAGCAGGTTTTAGGACAAACAGGTCAACATCGGACCAACTGCTGACCTTAAGGCAAATTCTGGAGAAAACCTGGGAAAGGAATGTAGATGTATACCAGATATTTGTCGACTTTCAACAGGCATATGACTCAATAAACAGAGAGAGGCTATACGAGATCCTATCGGAAATAGGAGTCCCCTCAAAATTGGTACAACTGATCAAATGCGCCACAAATAGCTCACTGGCGAAAGTGAGGATCCAAAATGTTATAACAGAGGAGTTCGAAGTACGTCAAGGGCTTAGACAAGGGTATGGGCTGGCCCCCATGCTTTTCAACCTGGCCCTAGAATGGGTGATTAAGGAAAACGTCAGTCCAGAGAAGTGCATCAATAGCTACCCAGTCGGTAGGTACAATTACTTGGATATGCGGATGACGTAAACATCGTGGGAAGGTCCTTTTTGGCAGCAAAAGTAGTATATGTCGAATTAAAAAAGGCGGCAAAGGACATAGGCCTGAAGATTAACGAAGAAAAACCGAAGGTGATGCAACAATCCAGAGCAGGAAGATTTAGAATGGGAAGAAATATAACCATCGACGAACATAACCTAGAAGTAGTCGATAAAACAGTCTACCTTGGGTCTATTATCACAAAAAGGAACGAAGAAAAAGAAGAAATAACCAGACGAATACTACCGGCTAGCCTTTAATGCTCAAAAACAAATCCTGCACTTAAGATTTGTACACAGGAAAACGAAACTCTCACTCTACAAAACAATAATACGACCAGTACTGTGTTATGGTAGCGAGACTTGGACTATGACCCAGGACATAGAAGAACGAGTCAACAGGTTTGAGAGGAAAATTCTCAGATGCATAATAGGCCCAACCAGAAAGGATGGAATATGGCGAAGAAGATACAACAACGAATTGTATGAAATTTTTGACGACCCACAACTCTGAACTTTAATAAAAATCAACAGACTGAGACTAGCAGGCCACGTAATCAGAATGGAGGACTATCGTATCCCAAAACGGCTTATGGCATCAGAAATTTCGGGAAGTAGGCCAGTAGGTAGACCCAGGAGGAGATGGATAGACTCTGTGACGGCTGAGGCAGTGTCAATGCTCAACATCCGGAACTGGATACATGCTGCAAGGGACCGTCAAACTTGGAGAAATGCCCTAGAGGAGGCCAAGGCTCGATTTGGGCTGTAGCGCCATTGGATGGATAGATGGATGGAATAGACCAAATGATGGTTGCGGTACTTTTGAACTTGATACATCAACACAATTTTATTGAATGGGCAGCTGCTACAATAGATCGCGTGTCCTCATAGAGAGATTATGGGACTGCCACTAGCCTATTGGGAATCATTCCCACGTCTTAAGACAGGTTAAGGTGGCATTAGGTGACATTCTTTAAACATGGCAAACCTCAAGCTATTGGTGGGAAATTTGACTGGCCATGTGGAGGCATTGGTATCACTTCTATATGTTACGACTGCCACAGTAGGCAGAATGCAGACTCTGAATAGAAGGCGACGATCCTTCCACACATGTCCTGCTTTGATCTGGCTTAAAATAAGATCGTTTATCAGCCAGTTTTAAGCCCCGCTCAAGTACAGCCTTCTTCTGAACCTTGTTTCCTTCATTCGCAGGGTCGACAATCTTTTTCGTTAATGGGGCATGAGGAAGAAGATGATGTCAAGGCTGAAATTGGGCTGTAGAGCCATCGAAGAAGAAGAAGTGCACCATATGAGTATCCCCATAACCAAGCAATAATATAAAAATTGAAATAGTATGGCCCCTGTTCTGAAAGTCTTATCGCCACATTGAGTTGAAGAAAGTGACGTTTCAGTAGAATCACTACTTTCAGGACAGGGGCTTAAACTCAACTTAGCATTTCCATTCCAGGCCCTCCTCTGATGAAAGTCGTAATTCGACTGAAACGTCACTTTCTTCAACTCAAACGACTTGTCACGAAACACAACTCGACTTTCTGCACAAAGGCCTATACCTATACCTACGTTCTTCAATTAAAGTTTGCTTTGTCCATGGATTTTCAATTGCAATTTGATCCACTTGAACAATTCACCCAACAAAGCAGATGGCAGCCAAAAAAGTTTTCCCATAAAACTTCAACAAACCCGTTTTAAAGGAGCTTAAAAAGGAAAATCTGTTTACCTTAGTTGTACTTATTAGATCGCTTACGATGCCTTACAATAAGTGCGCTTCCTCCACAAACGTTTTGGCACAGCACCAAATTCTCAGATGATATTATCTCATCCTCAGAAAACTTTTGTTTTCCCGTTTCATAGCATCGATTTTGAAACGAATCTCCATCACCGCCCCCGCCCCAAAAACTAGGCAGACTTCTGCCCCAATGCCTTCCGCCGCCTCTACATACATAGAGCAATCAAAAAACTACCAGGAAATAGACTTCATAAATATTGCATGAATTTTGCTCGGTTATCGGGAACCAAAGACCGAAGTTTTTTGTTTTATTCAAAGCAAAATTAAAATGTTCATTTGTTTGCCTTTACATGGTTTCTCTGTTCGCCCGCCCCCGGTGGCTGGTGGCTCCATCTAGTAGATAGAAACTAGAACCACTGTAGAACTACCCTTTGAAGTATGCAGAGTGGAGGAGAGTGAGAGAGAGTACATTGGAATAATATCGACGTTGAGCAGAGCACTTTTTAGGGGCAGGTTGTTGACATAACCTCCATTTTCTCTTGTTTTCTATTCAAATTGCTTTGAACCATTTTTCGGGCAAAGAAAACACTTCTCAAGATCATTGCAAATGAGCGAGATGGAACGACACGCCACACTATATACTATACCCGATAGTATACGCTTTTTTGGCAGGGTGGAATTTGTTTGCGATATTATTAAAATGCTCGACAGCAGATGGGGTTGTTCGGGAGAGTGGAGGGATGTCAAGCAGATGAATTCATTGGATTTGATTTTTTTTATTAGTTTGTTATGTTTCCTAAAAGATTTATTCCGGAATTCTTTTCGGGGTCCTCTTGCAAATGTATACCCTTAAAATATGCAGAAGTCAGTTTGGGTATTGTTGATTTTATTTGCTGGAGATATTTTTGTGTGCGGATGGAAACTTATGCAGGGTGAATGTGATCGATATTGATTGGAGGATGGAGAGACGAAAGTTTTACGAGGTGTTGTTGGTGTTGTGTTTTGCATTTTGATTCTGTGGAGTTAGTCTACTATGACAGGATATCCTCTATCTAAGGAACTCGAGAACATAATCTTATCTTACCGATTTTTGAGAGGTCATGAACTGATCCTGATCCTTACGAGGTCATTTTGGTAAAGTGTATAAATTTTCATACGCGTACGTTTTTATCAATTTCGCGTCGATTCCTTGGTTGCTTGGAGGTTCTAACTTCAGCCAGGTCTATTATAATTCATTAAAAGTAGTGTTCTGTCGTCAGCGGAATGAGGGAATAATTGGTAGTATATGAAATTATGTATGCACTGTAGCTATTATGGACTCGTGATCATAACCTCCTAGTAATGGCACTAGTAACTATGCTGTGAAAGAGGATATGATCGGGATAGTCCCTTCCAAGGAAGGTTGGCGTGAGGCTAATAACCACACCTAGGAAAATATACTCAACTACGGAACGCGTGAAATGCCTCGAATATTAGAGCAAAGGATCGCGACCGCGATGGCGAACATGAAGGCAAACCGATTTAAGACATGGAGCGTTTGAACTCTGTACAGAACTCGAGCTTCACAACATCTGGCCGATATCCTCTCAAGGTATAAGGCTGGCGTTACTACCATTCAAGAAATGCGATGGAGAGGATAGTGCCTTGCAAAAACCTGAGTACATGGTATACTACAGCTGTAATACAAGGCAGCATGTGCTCGGGTACACCTTTCGGACCTGATGACGGTACGAACGTACCCAGGGGACAACAACGAGTTGGATCACTATCTTGTCATTATGGTACTTTATATCCGGGGAGCTTAATATCCGCGAAGCAGGCTCAAGTCAACACATCTACTCTATGCTCTGGTGATAATCCTACCGCTGCCACCAAACTTAGAAAGAGCTGGCAGAGCCAAAGTTAAAGAGTTGGTAGAGTTAACAACGCGTTAGGTGGATCACCGATCCTAAAGTCCTCTTGGAGCGATGGGAAGAGCTATTTAAAAGCCAAGCCAAGGAGTTGAGAGCACCATCAATTTCAGATGATAATCCTACCGCTGCCACCAAATAAACCGGCTCAAAAATAACAACGCCTCGGGTGGATCACCAACCGTAAACACATCTGGGAGCGACGGTATGGGTCGCTTTTAAAAGCGGGGTAGCCTAGGAGCTGGGGCCCTACCAATATCTGATGATAATCCTACCGCTGCCACCAAGCTTAAAAAAGGTTAACAGAGCCATAGACCGGCTCAAAAATTACATCTTCTTAGGTGGATTACCGTTCATAAAAGCATCTTGGAACATTGGGAAGAACACTTTCAACCGCGAAGTAGCTTAGGGGTTGAAGGTTCCATCTGTTGATAGTCCTACCGCTGCCACCAAGCTTAAAAGAAGTAAGCCAATACCAGCCTAGGCATATCAGCGACTAATCAGACTTTTTGCCACAGTCAATGGAAAAATGTCGTAAAGTTTCAAAACTCAACTCAACACTCTTCGTATACTTTTTACACGCCTATGAAATCACAGTCAGAGTAGAACTCTACAAAACCATGAGAGAATTTCTCTTTCCCTTTTTTCCACTCTTGATGTCTCGATTCTGACCTGATCGGTAGGTTCTTTGGTATCGAGAATGTTGGTTTGAGTCTGTCTAATGAAATACTGGACCGCCCTTTTGCCTCTACTTGAAAACACTTCTTCCAACACTGGATCACCTTATAGGGGCCGTCGAATTGAGACTGCAGAGGAGCTCCCATCGCGGCATTCGTCACGAATCCGTAAGTACATTTGCGTAACTATGCCGTGACGAAGACGGGGGGTTTGCGTGGATCACGGTGGTTGTAGGCTACACGGTGTGCATTGTTCGGCGTAACTCTCTTACGAACTCTGAGTCTACGTATCCCTTTGATGGCTCCGCCAGAAATGTTCCTGTTCTTTATATAACGACTAACAATAATAATTACATTCTTTTTTTACCTTTTCTCTTTCCTATAGCCCAAAATAAACGAGGAAGCATGCTCCTAAAGCAATAAAACTTTTACGGACAAGGCAGAAGTTAAGATTCTGATTTTGAGCTGAGGGCACACGCTGCTTTGTTCGCATGCTTCGCCATGTATTCTCAGTAAACTCCTATCAATAATTCCTGCTTCAGAAGCATGCTTCCTCGTGTATTTAGGATGCAAATTTTTGAAAGCTAAGATTACTTGTTTGTTTGAAATGAGAATAGATGTTTGACGTGAAAAACAACTTTTTCGGCTTGGTCTACCATCTCTGTGGTGGTTCTTATCTCGTCTTAAATCAAAGAAATCTTTATGATATAGAAAACAGCAACTTTAAAAGAGTGTGATTAAATTAATATTTCAACATAAACCTGAAGTGAAACAGTCCTGAACCGCAAAACCCCAGTTGTCAGCAATGCCCATAATTGCATTCCGCAATAATCCGGAAGGCACCAGCAGCTGAAGTGTGACCATCTCCTTATAACTCCCCAAAAACCAATTACCGTTTCCACTTCACTTCATCCCCTCCAATATTAATCAATTTCCCTAAACTCCTTACCACCAATAACAGTTGCTACCCTCCTCCCATACCACCGCCCGCGTTTCTCAACCACCACCCTTAAGCTAAAAGTCACACTAAAGACCAATGACTAGCGAGCGGTAAAACGTAAAACCAAAGCCCCCACTACCATGAAACTCGATTGCGAAAACTTTTACTTAAAACCGAAATAAAAAATGCAAAATTTTGCAAGGGGCAACTTTCTCCCTTTGTGTGTAGTTTTGCTCGTTTATTTGCGAATCCACAGAAGGGCCCCGAAGGGTTGTTTGCTCAATACAGTTTGGTCGTCGGGCCTTCTGCCAGAGAGAGAAAGTTCATGTAAAATGGAAGAAAGCATCAAAGCCATCAGAGCTATCTTTGCACACTGATTAGGGTGGAACATTATTCTTTCACTGTAGAGTCCTGTTTAACTACTATTGGACATCTCAAAGGACATAAAATCGATTTGCCTTTAGATAATTTATGAAGGTCTTTTGCAGCCCGTCGCCCAGGGGGAGGGGGAAGGTCCCTTTCTCGAGAAGACACCTCCCCTCCAGCCAGCCTCCCATGAAACGAAATTAATTGAAAGGTTTTGTGGTCAAGCCCAGAGAGGAAAGGTTCGCATTGTTTAACATAGACCGAATGTTTCTCTCGGCTTCTTCTGTATAAAGAGTTTGTCTAGGTGGAGTGACAAATCACTTGATTTCTGGGATATCGGTGAGAATGGTGAAAGATTAACAATATGAAAGCCAACATTTATGAAAGGTCTTAGGATATTACGGATTTTATGGAGAAAAGGTACCTGTTTTATCGCTAATAAATGGTTTTTTTCTTCGGGGGCCATGCAAAGGTGTTCTTAGGCATTTTCTGATGAAGGTTAGTTTCTTGAGCATGTTTAGGAAATTAATCATGAAGGTTGCCATCGTGTAGTTAAGAAGGTTATAAAAATCAAATCATGAAAGGTATAACGTTTTATTGGGGAAGCTGTGAAGGTTGTTGTTATTAGGTTAATGTTGGCGATTATATAGAAATTTTGTTACTGCTTCTTCAGGTGGTATTATGCGAAAATGTGAAAAACGTTACAGTATAAACTATTTATTTCATCTCTCTTTGACACCTTGTTATCGAACTCCTCCGTTTGTTATCGAACTCCTCCGAAACGGGTTGACCGATTTTTATGAAATTTTTTGTGTGTATTCGGCCTGAGAATAGGTCGTAGACTATTTTTTATACCCTCAGCCAGAACAGCTGAGCCGGTCCATAGAGATATTTCACGTCGTCCCTTTATATCCAACTTAAAATGTTCGTCTCTCCGACGTATAATCTTGTAAGGTCTCTCAAACGGTGGTTGGACAGATGCCCTTAGAGTCTCGTTTCTCACAAAAACGTACGTGCAATGTTTCCGCTCGTCCTATACAAAGACGTTAGTTTTGGCACGATGAGCCGTCGTAGTTAGTCGCGTCTTTCATTATCTTGCGCAGGTCTTTCACCAACTTGGACTCACTTCGTTTTTTCGACGACTCGGTTAGAAACTCCCCAGGGAGGCGAAGCGTGCTGTCGTACACCAACTCGGCTGGTGTTGTCTGAAGGTGCGGTTTAAAAGTCGATCTTAGTCCCAGAAGAATCGTTGGTAGGACCTCCACTCAGTTGCTCGTTCTTCGGCACAGTATGGCCGCTTTCAGCGTTCTGTGCCACCTTTACACCAGGCCGTTCGCCTGTGGGTGGTACAGGATCTTCCGCAAACATGTAATTCCTAACGTCCAGGTCAACTCCCGAAACAGCGACGATTCGAATTGAAGTCTCTATGTTAACAGTACCGGTATCCTCTAGACGTGGTCAGGCGCCGACGACATCTATGTTTATGTGCGCAAATCGTTTCGTCGGCGGTTGGTACTTGTCTACCAGTGTTTTTGTGCGACGCTGGACCTTGGATCGTTGGCAGGGGATACAGGCCTTTACAATAGCAGCGCAATCTTTCCGCATGTTTCGCCATACAAAAACCTCTTGCTAATCAACCTTGTTGTTCCTCGGACGCCTTGGTGTGCAATGCCTTGCATGCTCTGCAGAACTTCTTTCCTCATGGTTTCTGGAACTAGAAGGCGCACGCGACCTCAAAATCGGCTATGGTTAACTGCTTAGTAACCAACTTTTTCGGATTCTGGATGATTTCCGCTCTAGGCTCTTATCCTGCCGCTGTTGTTCCGCCAATTGTCGATAGTTGATTGGTTTCGGGTTCGTGAAAGTCCACTCTGCCCGTGGCAGCGTGTCGGCGACGACGTTATGTGCCGTATGTCAGTGGTGAATTGGCTGAAATAATCGAGGTATCTTGTCCGTCCGGGCGAACTTGTGTCCGAAACTTGTTTGAGAGCAAATATAAGAGGTTTGTGGTCCCGTCATTACATGTAAGACTCTTCCCTCTAGGAATTTCAGAATTGCCTAATGGCTTGATACACAACTAGTAGCGCTCTGTCGAAAGTGCTATATTTTTTCTCCGTGGCTGAGAGTTTCTTAGTGAAAAATGCTAGTAGTTTGAGGTCTTGCCCGAAGAAAGTGATGTAGCGCCGACCCAATGACACGCTCGGACGCGTCGATATGTAATGCTAGTTACGCGTCCTGAGTCGGGTGAGCTAATAGTGTGACTTCAACGAGGTCTCTTTTGCATCTTTCAAATGCCACGAGCGTCTCCGGTGTCCACTCCAACTTCGTAGAGTCGTCCTTCTTGTTACTCGGCATCATTTTCGGTGGGACCATCTGATTTTCAGCCGCGTATGGTATAAGCCTCTGATAAAACGCCATAAGGGCTACGAATCTTCTTAAGCCTATTGCCACTCCTGAAGATTCGAAATTTTTGACTGCCGATACCTTCTCATCTAGCAGCCTGATGCCCCCTTTGTTAGTCGCGTGATCCAAGAACTTCACTTTGGTTTGGCCAAACTGACACTTGGACACGTTTATGGCCAGGCCATGTTTCTGCAAAATAAAGAAAACTTCACGTAGGTGCGCTCGATGTTCTTCGATGTTTGCCGAAGCTATGCAAACGTCATCCACATAAAAGAAAACGTAATCGTGGCCACTTTGAATCTCCATTCATAAAACGCTGTGGAGTCTGCCCTCCCTTAAACTAAATAAAATAGTATCGCAGGTCACAATTCTATCACCCAGCATATTTATAATTTAATTCGCTAACAAACTAGCGTCGCTGTGGACCAGTCATCTTCTTCTTCATAACGTGTTTCTTTGAAAACCCGGTTATATTTGCTCTTGCATACTTTTTGGAACAATTTAAATAAAAAATTCGAATTTAATTTTGCATACTTTTAGGTAATTTTTGTTAAATTTATATATTTTAAAGCATAGAAAATTGGTGAGTTATTTTCTAACGGCCTTCTCTAAGTACTAAACAACCCACTACCCTACTTTGGAGACATTCACTACTCTGCAATACTCCTTCAATTTCGATAATACAAACCAAGCACGTACCAGATCTTGTCTTTGTAATCATGAACCTATATATATATTCCGACTCAATCGATACGCCCATCGAACACACAAACCAATCAAACATAGTTATTGCATTCGCCTTTGATTTTATACTCTATATTGGAAGTGGGCAAATGTACTGATACCTTTCAGCTGGAACCACTTTATGAAACCAAGAACTCTACCAAATTGCTTAACATGAGATCAATCAGGACCTGAAGATAAATCGATTGAGATTAAGTAAACAATTATTTTTCTTTGTATTTCTGTATTGAGTTCACTTGAATAGAGCAATGCAATTAAGGTATTAAAGGAGAAGAAGGATTTGGTAGTAGATTTAAATCAGTTAGGAGCTGGTTTATATTCCACATAGACATCCTTACTTTAAACTTCGATTTAAACTTCAATTAAAACCAACCACAGTCTCCAATTACTTAAATTAATTAACCTGGCTGTTCCTATTAAAATAATCTGCTTTTGCTAAAGTGTAATCTAAAAAAAATATAGATATATAGCAGAGCAAACTACCTAGAATGATACGATAAAAAGAGGATCCTCTTCAGCAGTGTGTCCCCCTTCTTTCGCCATTATTTCAATCCTTTCAAGTTGAAACTTTAATCCTCTTATCACAAGTTGCAGAAGAATGGGTTCACCACCTCGAGACAAGAGATTGAGAGAGCGGAAATTGAAAAAAAAGGAGATCAAAAAGAATTTCATCCTCCCGAGAATGCGATAAGATTTTGATTAATGAATTTCCCGGGAGTATCAGGTTCCATCCTGCACTTGGAGGCCACACAGGACATCTCACATCCGCTTTTCAGCAGATTCTACCATGATTTTTGGTTTTTAGAGAGAATTTAAACGTCCTGTGTGTGTGTCCTTCAAGGTGGGAAACTAATCGAGAAAAAGAACCTAATCAACATGGCTCCTGGGTGGATGTTTCCAGCAGGTCTTCCAGGGGCAGATAAGATAAAAAAAATTATCGAGCTTCGAACCTTTATTCCTGCCACATTCGACCAGGAACATTACAAGGGCCACATTTAAAAGTCAAAAGACGCCCACGACACACGCCAGGACTGCCCTGATCCAATTTAGGACCTATATTTTTTTTTTCTTGGTTTGGTTCGGCACTGATAAGATGTTTCCTGATATTTTCTCCTAGTTTGATCTTAATGCCCTCAAAGTAGGATTCCCAGCCAGATATGCGATTACGTGAGGGCAATCCTTAAGCAGCTCCCGAGCACGAGCTTCGTTTACTTCCGCCATCCGTTGCGCAACGTGTGAAAACTCCAAAAGCGGTCCTTTATGAACCGACAGTACATAGTTCCTGTGCTATCTACACTCATTTCGCCAGCAAACTTATTTCGTACCTGATTTTACACATTCCATTTGGAGCACAGACAGACAGACAGACATATATAGTGGGAACTTTCCTTCCAACTTCCCGAGGATTAGACAAGGGCGAGAAGCTCGGCGTTAATTAGGATGATAGCCTCAAAGGAAGAACTTTGATCTAATTGAAAGGAACTCAACTTTCTCCGCTTTCTCCCGGGGTAGAAAATATTCTTAGATCTAATTATTGTTAATTGTGTTTTGACTGAATGTTGTTAGTTTATATTTTGTGGTATCCGAAGATAAAGCCTTAATTAATTTTGAGCATTAAGAAAAGCTTTTAAGATGTTTCGGGGAATTCTGTGCGGATATATGAGAGACATCTATCTCAATATAGGGAATCTGAAATGCTTGTGTTGTGCTGTCAGCGGAGGAACTAATGAGTTTTAGTGAGAGTTTTTGGGATGTTGTGTTAGAAAGAAGGGTGGAAAAGGGTGTTTAATAGTAGTAGTTCGATAATTGAATCCTTGGATAAAAGGATTTGAAGTGGGATTTTGTTACTAGTCAAGCTTTCTTAGAATGAGAATATGAGGATCAAACAATTAAGACTCTAGAGTTTTGAGTTAGTCCAGTTTTTCCTTCCAAACTTCAGCTACCAATGGAAGCAATGGCAGAAAACTTTCTCTAACAACCTGCGTCAACAAATTTTGGGAATATCCTTCAGGACGCGATTTTCTCGCTCTACAAATTCAATTTACACAAAGGAAAATAATCAACTTTACATCGACACAGTTTGGTCAAATATATACTATCAATATGTTTACATGACGTCTTTAGTTCTTGACTCAAAATTTACTTGAAATTCATGTTGTTTTTAGTCTACTTACTTCAAAATGATTTTAGTTTTACTTGAACTTACAATTTGACCTTTCAACTAGCTCCAAAAGTTTACACTCACCGAAAGTTTACACTAGCATAGCAATTATAATATTTATCTTCTGCTGCAGCGTTTACATGAGCTTTTTTTATAGTGAATAAGGCAAACTTTGTGATTTACTTGACTCAAGTATACTAGAAGGTTAGGATGAGTTTATATGCATATCTTGTTACTTGAACTCAGAATGTTTACATGGTTGGTTGGTTACTTCAAGTCAGGATGAGTTTACATGCATATATTTGGAAACGAAACGAAGGCAGGATGAGTTTACGTTCCTATTTGGTTACATCAAGGATGAGTTTAGATGCATATTTGCTTTCCTCAAGCCAGAATGAGTTTACATGCCTATTCGGTCACTTCAAGAATTAGTTTACATGCGTTTATTTTCCCATGCCCAATCGACCTAGTACCTACTTTCACAAAGCTGGATTTGACGTCGGAAAAAGTGATGATGTGTGTATGGTGAAACTGGAAGCTAATCAAAATCTGAATTCAGGACAACTATTTTAACTGCATAGGTAAACTCCCAGCTATAGCTCTAGGTACTAGGTCACCATAGCTTTGGTATTAGAATCAGAAGACACCGAGATTGCACCAGATCAAGCTTGCTAATATTAACTTTCACCACATACTGCACACTCTTCCATAACATTAATGTCTTAAAGCTCCTCCTTTGCACATTCAATAAATCATCTTCAAAAATAGATAAAAATTGTTATAAGTACAAAAAATATCATTCCCAAGAATAAATGTGGCATTCATATCAAAAAAACTCATCTGCAACATCCTCCACCATTACCACAAAAAATCTCACAACCCAGGAAGCTACATTATTTTCACCCCGAATATGAAATCATCATCACACTCTGACTAGATTTCATACATCGCCAGCTCCACTCATCCTCCTCTTATTATATCCATATATAGAGTTGAGAGAACACTTTCAAAGGTGCAATCATGCGGAAAGATATATCCTTGAAAAAGGATATTATTAAGGAAAATGGTAATATCCACCTCATCTCCACCTAGAGTTGAGAAATTGGATTTATCCGAAAATTCCTCAAATAATGACTTTAATCTGCATGTCTGGAAAATTGTATATATTCAAAATGAACACAGGACACTGGGAATGGTTTTGTGCAGTGAAATGTGTTTTAACTAGTTGGGAGATGTAGTAGTGGGTATGTGGGTATATGCACCACCTCAGAAATGAATGACCAGATTATGCAAATCTTCAGTATGACACTTGCAACCTTGTGGTGTTACAATTGTTCATGCAGAACAGAATGGAGGGAATTGACGTCAGGTGCTTGGTTGGTGGTTGAGTTGTGCTTATTATGTTGTCGGAGTTATGAATTTTACAATAATTTTAGGGAAATGTTTTCATAGAATGTGAAATTGTACATTGAGAGATCGGATTGAATAAATGAGAGGTTTGTCAAATGTTGCACTCTTTTAAGTAGTAATAAGGTGTCATTGGGCCGCACCAATGTAGCTTCAGGTCAGTCCACTGTTCCGGTTCTGGTTAGCAGGTTCGAGGGATCCTTTTAAGGATCACTTTGATAACCCCAGGCCGAAGTAATGCCTTTATGGCTCGTACCGGTCTGGACTCAAGCGCCATGAGTTTGATCAGTAGGAATCTGGTTCTTGTGGCAGCACTGACGGAAGAGGCGATAACGACAGTGGTTCGACGCAAGACTGACTTTACTACCTGTACGCCAGGTATGTAGAAGTAAAACAACAACTCCTAGACAACTACTGCTTGTAGGAGAATCACAGACTCGAGCAGCTGTTGTCAATGCGAGATCCTGGAGACTGGAAGGCTTTGGATTCCGTCCTGGCTATCATCGCACTAAGGGGCGGATCAATCCCCATTAATGAGGTACTTAACAAAAACGAGCATATTACTGGCCGCTCAAGCCTCTGATCTTCTGTCTTAAGTATGAGCCTTAGACCATTCCTACACGAGGCACCATGGTTTGGGAAGCACTAGCAAGAGAGGGGTGCAGGGAAGCTTGTGCTCCCAGAACCATGGTACCTTGAAGGTACAGGATCAGTCTTCAGTGGGTATTGAATCACAAGGACAACGAAAAATCAGGTAAATCGGTCAGACTAAGGTAAAATTTTGCAGACACGTTGGTGGACAATGATCAGAAGCCGCTGTGTGCGGCGAAGAGAGATATCACTATGCACTTCCTTTCAATGGCAGGTTGAAGGTGAGGGAGTTTCCTAGCTTCTTTGCAAGGTTTTAGAGAGCTATTTGGCCTAGGATCTGTAGATTTGGTAGATTTGGGTATGAAAAAATGAACGTATAGTCCCGAAGAGTCTTATTGACACAAGAGCGACAGAGTTAGAGTTAGCACTTCGGAAATACAAGTCCCAGTCAAACAAACTAAACAGATTTCATTTAATTGGAGATTTAGAAAATAATGTGACTGGTTGGAAGTGGTTTCTTTCTTTATGTGAAAGACTAAGTCTCAGGAAAGATCCTTGCAATGTCGAACAGGAGCTCTAGGTGGGGACGAAGGAACTGCTACAACCTCTTCGCGATATTTTGAGTCCACCTACTTCCAACCATTACTATCGCGATTTTTACATCGGGGCATCGAGAAACAACTCGCTGGAGTGTTATGCCTCCTGAAACGAGTTGAATCTCATCAGCCAACCGATTACATGCGCTTTGGTAGAGCGGGGAAGGGCTAAGGAGGCTATGATAGGAGGAATCAGGAATGTAAAGAGGGAAGAAGAAAGAAGGATAGTTATGTAGCTGGAAAAGTGAAAAAGGCGAAGGACCGTTGAGCTGGCCGGGATTCGGACCCGGGACCTCTGGGATGGTAGTCAGACGCCTTACTCCCTAGGCTACCGAGGCCCCCGAGGGTTGGACGACGAAGATTGAAAACCTTCACAATTGCTACAATGGGAATTTCCATGTAAGACCTAATTCTGTAATCCGAATTGGTCTATTTCTGTACATGTAATAAAATCCGATTGAAACCTTTTGTGTTGCAAAAAGGGACTAGGCTCATGTCCTTGCGATATCTAATTTCGGTTTTATTTTTTTTAATTAGGTAATATCACATCCTTAATGACGGCATACACTTGATCCGAGCGTCCTGATAAAAATAAATTAAATAAAGGTCCTTTTTCCCCAAAACAATTTAAAGGGCTCTCCTTTTCCAAAATTAGAATACAAAAAAAACAACGACAGAATTGTAGAAAAACCCCGATCCTTCGTTAAGTGCCATTAATAAGTTGCGAATGAAATTTACATGTGGAACGAATAACTTTTTATTCGAAGGATAACACAGGACGACACCAGCCAAAAACAAAAACAGGGAAGAGTCGAAGGCACAGGACAAGCTCAAATTCAATAAAACCGTTCATAAACAGAGATTTTCACATACGGTGATCCTTGGGGTTAGGTGCTCGCATAAATTTTGTAAAAACGAGCAAAATCCGGGAAGCCGCATTTATGGGGAATCACGTGTTAATGAACGTTCGCGAATAATTCAATTTTTTTCTTTCCTCAACCCTGTTTTTTTATTTTTTGTTGTTGTTGCTTCTGCTGTTTTGGGTTGGTTTTTTGGGGTAGGGTTGGTGAAGGAAGAACCCTCAGATTTTCGGTCTGCCTGTGCAAGCAGAGCGCGCCCTATACACCATCCGTCCATACACACACCGAGTTAAGTTGAAACCCTATCGATTTACATTTAGAATAAACGAGGGCCAACCTACGGGCTTGAATTATTTATTTTCGGGATGGAATTCCGCAGGGAGCAACAGTTAAGGTAAAAGTGTGTTGGCTTAAAAGCCATATACACACAAGACCAACGACCAAGGATGTTTTATTTATGTTAATGTCTTATGAAAAATTTCCTACAAATATAGGCAACAAGAGATATGTTGGACATGTTTCGGGATAAAAATAATCCAGTTTTGCCTCCTCTAGATCTCAGAAGCCTACAAGGATATTCTCGAGGATATTTCTACATTTTTATTCGAGAAAAAGCCACGTGGATTTTATGTGGGGGACCATGTTTCGTCTTCATGTCGTGCGGCAGTCATTTTCCACGATGTTTCATGTCAAGTCACTTTACTGAAAAGAAAAGAACGACGGGGGAAAAAAATATATACGGATCTAAATCCCATTTTTTCTTCTTCCATTTTCCTTTTTTTTCATATAAAACATCATCCTTTTCTTGAAATGATTGCGTTCGTTATCCTTGTGCAGAGCTGCCATCACATCTGGGAATTTTTCTTCCGGGTTGTTCCTTCGCATCTCGAGGACCATTAGTCATCTGCTACCACAAAGTATCGATTGTGTATTGCTGCTGTAAAACCTCTCCAAAAATAATTGTGGTTCGATATTGCATCCGCCCACTTGCACATCCTGCTTATATCCTGCCCCATACCAAACCACTTTAACTTAGCACTTCCGTGTACTCGACTTTATTTTTTTATTTAAATAATAAACAGGATTTATCGCCATGTCAACAAGGACACCAGGTTGATTCTTACAGGTGGGTGGTGTTGAGATTTTATGGTGCCTTTTTCTCTGGTAGTGCACACGGAACATTTTAATTATACCAAAATGGTGGGCGTTACCAGCCAAAATGGCAACTTAAGTCCTTTAATGAACGCATCCAATTGTGTTAACGGCCCCGTGTTAAATATAACTGCTTGGTAATGCGGTTGTTTGTTAGTAATCATGAGAGCTCATAAATTCTCTCAATTCCGGTAAGACACGAAATTATTAAAGCTTCTATTTATTGTTGCCATATAAAAAGAGAGACAGCGATGACGTCCAATCATAAAAGATCGCATGGAGATTGTTGATTTAGTTTTGGGAAGTAAAAAGCGAATGTTTATTGGGCATTATTGTTGAGGACTGCTCCGTAATGATAGAAGATAGTTGGATGGATTTTGATAATGATTATTGGAGGGATCAGACGGCCTTTTCTTGCCTAGTAGCTACTATAGTTAGAATAGAGTGATAGCTTTTTTGGAAATCTGGCAACATTGGAACAAGCATACCTTACGCAAGATAAACTGCACGCATTCATTGAAAATTTCCAATAATGAAGCATTAAAAAAAAATTAAAACGTTCTTTGATTATTTAAAGAATACAGAAGCTTATATCTTTCAAAAGTTCTACACCTTTCAAAATTTTCAAAAAGCTCTAAATATTTTCTATTCAACAAACTCAAAAGCTTCTATTTTCAAAAAGCTTTAAGGCTTTCCTATTCAAAAATCTTTAAAGCTTTTACTTTCAAAAAGCTCTGAAGCTTTTATCTTCCAAAAAGTTCTAAAGCTTTTATTTTCAAAAAGCTTAAAAGCTTTTATTTTCCAAAAGCTTTCTGCAGTACGGACGCGATAACCTTCCCACCGATTTTGGTAACTTTGGACGCCTTTCTCCGGGCGGTAGCTATAGCCAATTTGACTCTGAAGGGTAGTGATGAATTCATGTTTAATCCATAGTCACATAACGCATGAAAACACTCTTGCAATTTTGCCTAAAAAGCTTCAAACAGTGCCCTGAATTGCCCAACAGCTTTAAATCGTCCAACAGCTCTCTGAATCACCAACGCGGTACCCATTTCGAACAGAGCTTTCAGCATGAAAAAATGTCCATGTAAAATGCCCTGCCTTCTGATATTTTTAAGATGCCAGATATCTCATGCAACTTTACGTCTTCTACGGATTTGCCACTAGAGCATATTGTACTGTCATGTCCTGTATCTACTACCAGATG
This sequence comes from Thereva unica, assembly GCA_949987705.1. Classification (NCBI taxonomy): domain Eukaryota; kingdom Metazoa; phylum Arthropoda; class Insecta; order Diptera; family Therevidae; genus Thereva; species Thereva unica. The sequence goes on from OX465284.1 coordinate 109,014,169, forward strand.
GCAAAAGACCAGTTGGCAAACCACGGTGAAGGTGGGAAGACAATGTCAAGACCGATGCAGCAAAACTGCTCAATACAAGAAACTGGAGACAAGCTGCGGAGCAGAGAGACGTCTGGAGGAAGAAGCTGATGGAGGCCACAATTGCACAATCGCTGAACACTCTACTAAAATAACATAAGGCACATTCTGTTCTAGGCTCCGTTTGTCTGACATGCAATAAAATCGTAAAACCACTGCTCCACGGCTACATTTTTTCCGTACAACAAGAATAGCCAACAGGGGTACCGTTAGAATCGTTTTTGCCTATAGTCCTCTCTAACATTTTTAGAATCTCCACCGTACTCCTCCCCGGGTTATGATCCGGCACGTAATCTTTACCACTCTGCTGTTGCCCAAGCTACAGTGAGGATGGTTCTGAATTAAAATAAGACTTGCCCGTTCTTAGCCAATGCAATATGCAGCATCTAAACGTCTGTCTGACACCCAAAACAGGCATGGAATGCCTGAGTAAAAAATCTTTTTCCCAAATACAGCACGCTACAGGCACCTAAGATCGGCTACCCAAGATTGGTCATCTCTTCATTGCATTCCATTAGGGGCCTCGGTAGTCTAGGAGCAAGGCGCGTGGCTACCATCCCATAGGTCCCGGGTTCGAATCCCAGCAGCACCACGGTCCTTCGCTTTTCCCACTTTTCTGCCTTTCCTAATTCCTTCAATCATAGCTTTCCCTAGCCCTTCCCCGCTCCACCAAGTGCATGTCATGGGTTGGTTGATGAGATTCAACTCATTTCAGGAGGGATAACAGTCCAGCGAGTTGTTTCTCGGTGCCCCGATATCAGAGTCGGTTGGGAGTAGATGGAATAAAATATCGCGGCTTGGTTATGGCAGTTCCTTCCTACACTTCTCTTTCTCCATCTTCACTATCTTCCGCCTTCCGACGGTACAAAGGGGCCTTACAACGGGCGAACACCGGCCTTGATTGAGGCATAATCCTCGGCCATATGCCGGGCATCAGAACGTTGTTTGTTGGACTGTATGGCCGTATATGACGGGTATATAACGACGGTATAATGGCCTTATAGTTCGAATAAAGAGCATACTACGGTGGTACACAGTGGCTGTCCACATAATAATATGATCGCATGAATAAAAGAAACGAACAAAATTTCGCTCCCCAACAAAATTCAAAACTTACGGTGTATTTATTGAGAAAAACATCATGAAATCCAATGCTCATATCGTCGAATACGAATTTTTTTTCTCTTCAAATTTTCCAGTAAAATATAAATCAACACCAAACACGCAGAACACACCACTTACAACAAAGAACGACGATTGACGAGCTTGTTTCTCTAGTGCATCGATCGTCTTTAAGTATAATAACCCAAAGGCCGATTGTACATAACGACTTGGCCTTTATATACCCGCCTATAAGGCCACTTTCTTTTTTAGCGTCGTATGCCCTTGCATACACAGCACAGTATCCGGCATCTTTTGGTCAAATTGGGCCGTCATGGGCGCATATGTGCGCCCGTTAAAAATGGTTAAAAAATCTACGGCCATCGTATGCCCCTTAAAAAACCAAATGGCCGATGTTCGCCCGTTGAAAGGCCATCTTTTATTTTTACTTGGATCTTAATGAATGAATTTTGTACAATCTTAAGCGCTCCTTGAAGATTTTTCAATATTTGTGGTTATTTATAAGAGATAATCTCTCTGGTTAGTTGCCTAAGGTCGAACAACTCTTCATTCCATCAGGGTATAAAGGCATTCTTACTATATTTGACTGGATACGACACCCTGTTTTTAAGTATATAATAACCTGTTTTTGAATATAAAGTTAGGACTCTTTTTATCTCCACAAGGATTCATTTTATCTCTCCAACGCTTCAAGAAATTTATGTCATGACCAAAAATCCTTCCCCGAAATCTTAGAAAGCATAACTTAAAATTCAAATTTATTTAAATCAATTCTAAGAAACCTCCCCTACTTAAAACCCCCCTCCCCCTCAAAATTAGATATTTAGCTTAACTGAAAATAAAAAGTTCAAGCTCAAGTTCAAAATTTATTTGACTGTGGTGGACTACGAACGAAAAATGTGGAACGTAAAAAAAAGAAACAATTTACGCCCTGTAGATTCTCTCTCTTCAAGCATCACCTACCACCACCCTCCGCCGCGGCGCCCTGTCTTCTGCCATTATGTTGAAGCACCTTCGGCAAGGTACCACATTAAGTTGTTTTTGTTTTCTTAATATTAAACAATAGTGTCGAGCTGCTTTTGTTATAACCGCTATAAACAAGGCCCAACAACAACACGACAGAATTTTCTTAGGCATATAATCTTTGAGCGCCTGTAGCGTTCAAGAAACAAGTACTGAGAGAGAGTAAGGAGAATGGAGAGAGTGTAGAGAGTATGAAGACGAAAAAAACAGTGTGTAGTGGCTTTTCCTTAACGATAGAAAATATCCTTAAGGCTAAAAAGACACAAAACAAGGAAAAGAAATTTTATGTATGGCTCTCCAGATAACATATGGGGGGTGGGTCGGTGTGGAAGTTTGAAGGACTTTTAAAAAAACAGGGTTTTGATGTTAAGAGGGGCCAGCAACAGCACCAGAGTTATTATTGTTTACATTTTGTGTTTAGATTTTTCGCTGAATTATAGAATCAGAACAGAACAAAAAAACAAAACAGATTTTTTTTCGTGTTTTCCTTTTTGTTCAATTAAATTTTACCAAGAAATTCTAAAGTAATCTTGATGAGACAAAACCACACAAAACTTTATCATATGTATATCATCCTGGCAAAAGAAATGTAATTCCTCGTTTCTTTTTCTTATTTGTCGTCCTTTCATTCTTCTCCCCCATCCCGACCAAAAAAAAACACACAAATCCCACAAGAATGCCTTTCGTTCTTCTGTTTTTAAGAGAGGAAGGAATCACCACCGAACATATGGTTCCCCACCACATATGTGGAAAACTTAATTATGCGCAGATTTTTTCACTTTTTTTTCGTTGAGTATACACCAAGAAAAAGTAGAGTATATACTCCAGAGTATATACTCAATTCTCATATTGAAAAGTTGACTGTCACGAAGATCCTTGTCGGAGGATTTAAGCCCAACGAAAACGGCTAGACAATAAAAAATTTCATTTAAATCCTGAATAACAAAAAAAATGAAGAAATACTAAATCTCAAGAAGAAGTAAGAAACAGCCTTTATCCCCTTAGAACAAATGACGTGGCTGGTTCTGATGGGACGAGGACGCGACAAACCGACGAAGTAATATACCGGATCGTTCCTCTTTAAAAAGATGGAAGAACGAAAAAAATAAAAGCTTTAAGGACTAGACTTAAGATATTGAAAAGTGTGTAGCCCCCACTTGTGAATGACAGAAATTGTACTGATGTAGTGAAAATATCCTTTGGAAAAGGATATTTATTTGCTTGAGGAAAATTAAGCAGGAACATGCGCTGAGTAAGCTTTTTTTTTGCTCAACTCTCTCAGTCTCATATATTGGCTATAGATTAAAGCTTTTTCTCTGTGAGTCTCATCAAATGTGAAAGCTTTCTGTTTGAGAGAGAAAGTAAGAGTAAAAGCTCACTGTATGAGATAGAGAGAGTGAAATCGGAAAAAGCTTAGAAATTTTTACTGAACAACTACTGTCGGGAAGTTAGACCAAAGTAATAAGTTCAAAGGACAATTTTTTTTTCGATATACAAAATTCCTTAGAATGAGCTTTTAAATGATTTAATGTGTAGTGGAATATCGAACTTAAAGAGAAAAAAATTTAGTTTAAAAAAACTAAAAAAGACGCTTTTACTTTGAAATGAACTAAAAAGTAAAAAATAATTTTGAATGTAAAGTTTTTATTGCTCGAGCCAGTATGTGGAAACAACCTAACTTTCGAAATGTAAAAAAGCGTGGGACTCGTTACCTATATTCTTGTTTTATTAACACCAGAACTTTTCGCTAGCGCCACACGCCCCACACGTTTTTGAATTCACTCATTAGCTGCAGATAAATACCCAGCAGATCGGTTATCAAGTCCTAACCTCACCTCCCCGCGGTGCCCCTTGGGGTACTTGTTCGGAAGGAGCTAACGGGTGACGGGTGAATGGCGACATGAATCGAATCATGGAATGTGAGAACACTGCTTGCAGAGGGACGGCTAGATAAAGTCCTCAACAAAATAATTCGATATAAAATCAAGATCATAGGACTAAGCGAGACCAGATGGCCCGATGCAGGGGAACATATCTGCCCAAACGGCGAGTCCTTCTTATATTCTGGGAGAAATGAAACAGAAAGCCGTAGCAGTGGCGTTGGCGTAGTATACTCACCAAGGAAGCCAGGTCCAGCCTCATTAGCTGGTCACCAATTTCTGAAGGGGTTATTACCGTGCGCCTGCGTAGCAGACTAAAAAGTACTAGGGTAGTCCAATGCTATGCTCCAACTTAAGATGCAGATGACATCAAAGACGAGTTGTATATGCGGCTGAATGAGGTTTTTCGCTCTATTCCAAGGGGAGACATCATTGTTTTAATGGGTGACTTAAATGCACAGATCGGCCCCAACAACACCAGCGTTTTTTTTTTTAAATAAAAAAACCAAGCTTAGGAGTAACCATTTGTTCTACCAGTCCGTCATGTCGTTCAGGTCATGGTGTAATGTCTATTAGTAAGTTTGGTTTGAAGAATAGAGCGTTAGAGCGGGCCTGGAAGGTGTAGATGAAAATGACGATGAACCTCACGTTTGAACTCTAAGGTGTTATAAGAGTTCGGAAATACTGACCGTGGGAGACATAAACGAACTTCTAGACCGTATTGTGCTCGAACGGGGGGCTGTAGGGAAGGAGGGAGCCGAGCGGGCTAGTCTTGTGTTTCCGTGCAGGCAGGAGGTCCTGAATTTCAGTGGAACAGTCGCTGTGGTAATAGCGATAAAATATAGAGAAGGTTGCTACATTCCTACGATAGCTTAACGTGTCTACGAGTTGTATTCAAAGCGGGCCCGAATGTAGGATTTGTAGTTTGTAGACAAGGCAGCTGGCTACAGAAGGATCTTGCATCTCTTGAGAAATCCAAGGCATTGAGAGGCTTGTTTGGCGATTTGGAATATGTGATCATTCCATCGCAGATCCTCCGTCAAAGTTACTCTTAGGATGTTGAGAGTTGAGTCAGCCGTTAGATTCTCTTTATCCACTGACATAGGAAGAAGGACGGTACAATTTTTGTTGGAGATCAGACAGTACTTCGTTTTGGTGGCGTTAAATTCAACACAATTCATATCGCCCCAATGAAGAAACGATTCGATATCCCGATAGATCGAAGTGGACATTAGTTCACGGTGATAAAGACTAGGTCTGGTACGTGCTTGTCTTATATTGTCGAAGGAGTAAGAGAAATGCAAAGTACCGTCATCGACGAAGTATTTAAGTGGGTTGGAGGGGATTGAGAGCGGCTCATTAAGAAAAAGAGTGTGTGATAAAATTGACCCCTGGGGAACTCCGGCCGAAATGGCGTAGGGGTTGCATTCGACGCCATTCTGTTTCTTAGAACTAAGTTTATACCAATAGCATGGAGTTTGGTCAACAGAGCAGGGTGCCATGCTCTGTCAAAAGCCTTTAAGATAGAGCAACCAGACCAGACTTACCAAAGCTGTGAATGCTTTGGTTGATACGCTCGCGGGCCCGAGACGTATCAGTTTCGGGTAAGGAGGAATTTGAGGTTAACAGAGATGCCAATAAATCGGCCTTGGATTTGCTTTCTGTTATCACCTCCTACCCATTAATTAAAGGAAGGGTTGAGGAAAAGCTAAAATTCTTCTTGATGGAGGTTAACAAGGACCAGAAATTTTTGCTGCCAGCATTTGTGTTTAGAATCTTGTTTCTTAATTTGTCGTCAAATGACGATTTAAACTCCTTGATAAACTAACTTGATATACTCACGACGAAGGGACTCATTTGACGAGTGCCTGTAAGCTCTATAGGCTCTTTCTTTAGCTTTTATTTCGTCAATGCATTCCCTAACGGACCATATATTCGGCCTAGCCTTTATAGATTTGGTAGAATGAGGAACGAACAAGCGCATTCCAGCCCGTATAATTTTAGTTATACATAGAGCGGCATAGCTCGAATAAGCCCCAACCAGTTGGCTTTCCCATAGTGCCACACACTTTTTTTGGGACCTGTGTATGTAGGTAGGGGTAGAAGTTGAGTATTGGAAATTTTCGCTGATTAGGCAGTGGTCCGAATTACCGAGAGGTTGGCCAAAGCCAGGCTACTTTACTCGTTACTCTCTGGCGTGTGGGCTTGTTAGCTAGTAAACTAGCCGTGTGTCATCGTAGTTGCTTATGAACTAGTTGCAAGAGTCTCATTATTTGGTTTCATTGACGACAAAATGATGGATTTAGTTCGCGCTAGCTAGTTAGCTACTGAGCGAGTCGAAAGTTTTGAGTGTCATCGTCACTTTCGTACTAGCTGACTCGCCGTCTTCTGAACTCGCCAGCTAGTTGCTTGTAAACTCGCTCAGTGTAATCGAGCAAGAGAACAAAATTCTTTCTATTAATTTTTTTCACATTACTACAACGAAATCCTTATTCCCGTTAAATAGCCCATAAAAAATCCTTCGTCCTTCTTTGTATTCGATTTGCCTAGAATCAAGGATTATGTGCTTCTAAAGGTCAAGGAATTTCATTAAATATTACCACCGAAAAAAAAGCCGAAACCCCCTGGGTCTATCCACCTTGTTCTAGCTGCACTAATGTCCTTATAAGAATTCATTAATAACTCTTCATCCCTAAATAGTATTTTATGGGCGTGCATTATAATCGGCAGCTCCAAGCACACTAGCATAGTCCCGACAATGGCTCGAAGGATGGAGTATAAAGGTAGAGAACTGTTTCCGGTCTCCAAGGTCTGGATTTAAAGATGTTTCTGACTTTTCAAAATGGGCTTTTGTAGTTTCAGTTTTTTTTCTCCTATATATCCTTTTTTCCTCCTCTCTTCTCAGATCCTTTATGCTACAATTCATGCAGAGCAGAAAGAAGTCTAGATGGAATGTATGTATATGTGTAGAGATATAAATTTTTTTATAGGAGTTAATGGTGTGAGAATAAGGAAAATTATTTTATATATGCTAAAGTTACTTTTGTTGTATTTTTTTTTTTTGTACGAAAGTCACACATCCTTCGGGGTCCACAGACCTCTTGAATGGGGGCTTCCTCTGCGTTTGACTACATATGGACTTTTCTGGTTGAATAGAAAAACCTTATGTGTTGAGGTTTTCATTATTCGTTTTATATTTTTCTTGTATTTTTCTTGTTCTCAGCCATTTTGAGATTCGAGGACTACCAAGAATACACACAAAATACACTCCCACACACACACACATTCTATACAAAAACATGATCATGTCCTTATAAACCATATGGAATATAGTGTAACTTTTTTTTATAGTTTTGTTATCGCAAACATTTCGCTTTCTTCCTTTATATTTTTTTTCGTCTATGTCGTAGTAAGAGTATAAAAAGGCATTGTTGGTACAGATTTATGACAGATGTCGTCTTGTGATACTTTTCTTTTTTTAGAAAGTTACTTCTGTTTTCAAAAAAAAAAGATTTATAGGTTTGGACCACAAAAATACGGTTAAAATTTGTAGCCGACATAAAATACAGTTGAAAGGTTATAGGGGTAAGGAATAGAGGGAGGAAGACAGTATAAAAAAGGATAAGGATATAATCAATCTAGCCTAAGGAGTAATAAGAATATTATTTTAGTAGATTGACTGAAGACTGGGTGGTAGTAGGTACCTTGTGGGTCGTTTATTTTGTTTGATGGACTATATAGTCTACTCAAAGGCTTCTGGATTTTAAAGCTTCTTGACTCTTCTATGTAATATACGAAAAGGTTTTCGACAGTTTATGCTATAAGAAATGTTTTTGATTTGATAGGTTTGGTAACTGTGGGTAATGTAGATTTTAACAATCATATATTTTTTTATAAATTTATCTCTTTTTATATAGTCAAAACAAGTGTCACTAAATTTACAATATGCTATTTAATCATAATTATTACTACTATGTAAAAGCAGATCCAACACATTAGTACCCTGAGTCAGAGCGACCACAATAATGGTGTGGCAGTGACGTGGCAGTAGTGTGGCGGTCTAATGGCACGTGGGAAAATTTATTCCCGTAAAATCAAATTAAATAGCGCATATTGAAGTGGAGTGGCGATGATGTGGCATCTGGTAAGTGGCGTGGTGTCACTTGATTGCCACTAGTCTTCGATAAGTTTAATTTTTAAGTGGTAAGTAGCAGTGGATGTGGACTTCTCGTTAGTAATAAGATGATGTTTATTCACTTACGCGGTAGGCTGCTTGCCATTTCGATGTGAGCTTAATAATTTTAATACCACTCCGCCACCATTCAATTGTCGAACCACTTGGTTGCCACATGGCAGGCTAGAGCCACTCCACTGCCACACCACTTTGGTGGGTGCCTGGCATTAAAAATGTCTCGCTGTTTCAATCGGTGGCTTGGGCTTAAGCCGGTCTTAGTAACCTTAAGCGCCCAACTACCACGCGAGAGATTCATGCTTCGAGTCGAGTCTAGCACCCGGCAGCAAAATGTCGCTAACGGATTGTCTCATAAAAAAACAAATGAATCCTCCAAATGATGACAGAGCGGACATGTTTGAGTAGATCATCCTCTAGGAGGCGCTTTCCTGACATTTTCCTAGCAAACTGGTATATCTCCTAATAGGTCGCTGGCATAAGTCGGCGCGAGTTTATGTACAGAAGTTATCGTAGGACTACGATTTCTTAATGAATACAAAATCTTCGCAACCTCATCAACAATAAGCTTAAATCCACTAAACGTCATTCCCACAAGCTTGGTCACACTTTAAAAACCAAACAACTCTGGTCAAATCTCCGTTCGCTAGGCATTCATGCTGCTGTGCCTACCTCTTTTAATGTTGATGTAAACCTTTCTCTTCTTCTTAGACGTCTCTACAACCAGGATGGTGGTGGTGGTGAACTCTCGAAATGGACCTCTCCACCGTTCCCCAGTTTGGTATCCCGTTTGGTATCCCTAAGCTGTTATCCAGTTTGGTATCCCTAAGCTCTGAGCATCCTGGTCTACGTCATCCTTCCAACGAAGGTTGGGTTTTTCTGGAGAGCGGTGTGGCAGCCCATAGATCTTACCGCAGAGATATAAACCTTCTCAACCCATAATTTATTTAACATCCTCCTGATCCTGCCTCCTCCGCCTTTTCTAATTCTTTCTCCTTTGATTCTCTTAGTTCCTATGATTTTAGCTTCTGTTGCGTTGTTCACTTATTCCTAGAAATCCTTGGAGCGCTACATTTGTCGTGACGAAGGCCTTCTACCAGAATTTAAACAGTACGAAGATAAAGAAACAGCATTACCGGTAGAGTTTTGCGAAGTTAAAGCGCAAGCAACCCAGCACAAAAGCAAGATCGCGAAGCAAATCATGATTAGACACAGGCAAGGGCGGCATTTTGAAAGATGCAAATGATGCACTGGCACCGGGTGCAATTTCAGAAATTAAGACTTAAAAAAAAGTTTAAAACTTCGAAAAAAATTGCCTTCATTTGCATATATGCAAAACTCCACAGCATGTTTTTTATCTTTTTTTAATGTCCTTCAGTGCGATAAAAAAATGAACAGCTGTTGGAACCCAATATGGCATTCTGCACCGGGCGCAAAAAACCAAGCGCCGGCCCTGGTTATGCTCTCCAAGATCTATGGCACATTGCATAAACTTTGACGATATGGTAGTCTTCTAATGTCGTTTATCCTGCTAAAGCTTGTTAAATCTCTAATTCTGCCCCATTTTCTCTTGTTTACACAATTTTCGATGCGTCTTTCCGTCAGAGTTTCAAAGTTGCATTTAATGATTGCTTAAGACAATAAACGCAACGGACAAAGCTGGGCGAAAATAGCAGAAAAGTGTGGAATTGCTGTAAAAACGAAGACAAGCAAGGAGGAACATTATCTGGGCGGGATAAGTGGAAAGACGAATTTCTTTAGATGGCACAGGCACAGCGTAGAATCGAACCATAACCTCCGGGATGGTAGTCGAGTACCTTAACTCTTCTTCTTCTAAAATAGCGTTACACTATGTTATGATTCGATCATCTTGAAGTTTGTTTTACAGTTGTCTTTCTTGCTCGTCGTTCTACCAAGGCATCAATCGCCCTATTTCGTTAGAAACGGCAATGAACGCTTTTTTTATCACGATAATGCACCTTCTTCAGACAGCATTGGTTATCTGTAACTATTTGGCCAAACTTGCGCTGTTAACTGCTAAATGAATGCTAAACAACCCTTAGTGATAGGAGAAGAACGAAAGCAGTAGGGGAAAGAGAGCACACTAGTTACTAAGCAGACTGCTGAAACTGTCCATAAGATCTGGCCTACAAATATGAGGTATAGGGGTGTAGTGCCAATTTTACCCCAACAAAATTCAAATTGTAATAAAAATTTATAAAAAAATTGAATATTAAATTATTAACGCCCAGAAACATGGCTCTCCTCCATATAAAAATCTAATTAATTCAATACAAACTTTCTTTCATGTAATAAACCAATAGCAGAGAAAAAAAGCTCACTTCCACTTCACACAACACCCACAATCATTTCACATCAATAATTTTTCTCAATTACTACGCATTTCAATAAATCCCTATGTAAATTTTAATTAAATTTACCAAAATATTGAATTCTTAATTGAATGGAAAAAAATCAATTTCCTAGAATCAAAGCAAAATCCACATACACACCCATATAGAAAATATCCTTGAAAAGTTTCAAATATTTCATTACCAATTCTACAGGATCATAATTACCAGGAAAAACTACGTGAATGTAAAAACGGTCTTTTTTTTGTTGCAAAATATTTAAGTACATATTTTCATGAAATTTTTGCTTGAACTTGGAAACTGTTGTGTAGGGATCGTCCATTAATTACGTGAGGCGTCTCACGTGGGGGAGAGGGGGGGTCTCAGCAAATATCACGTAATTTTTTCCCCCAAGAAACAGTGTAATATTGCTAGAAAACTGGGTTAAATTAAGTAAAACCTGTTTCCCCACAAAACACCCCTTCGAGGGAGGGGGTCGGACCAAATCTCACAACATTTCACCAAAGGGGTTCGAAACATCAACAAATGGACGACCCCAAAGCAATCCCAATATTTCATTGGCTATAATCGAAGGAGATTTATCATTTTATCAAATTATCATTCCTTCCCACGTTTTGACCTAAAAGACCTAAAATCGTATCACATATTAAAACGGTTTTAAGAATTTAAGCACTCGATCAAACCCTGATCAAAAATTGCTTTAGCAGATCGACAAATCAAAGAGCATTTAAGGTGTCAAAAATTCTATTCAAGCTTTTAAGAGATATGAAAGGATTACTACAGGCCCATAGACAACCATATCACCCTCGCCCCAAAAAAAAAATATAAATTAAAGATTTTTCCCAGTTTTTTGATCCTTACAAACGTATTCAAAAAAAAACCCTGCAAACCATCCTTTTTCTAAAGCAGAGAAGAAAAACGACGAAAAGTTTTAAAGCTCTCTCTCCACAGGAACCCACATCAAATCACCTTGAAGCATCCCAATTCCAAGGATAACAGTTTACAGTATGCAAATTCAAGGCAAACATTTTCTGTTTAGCACAAGAGTTTGAGATATCCTGCCTCCTCCATTGGATAATAAAAAAAAACGTTCTTATCCTAAAAGGGATTCATATAGCTACCGGTGATACCGAGACCTCTTTTTTTTCCTTCCTACTATATATACTGTGATATAAAATTCCTCGATTCACATCGTTTTATTCATGTTAGACTCACAGCCACGTTCAGGACATGTCAGTGCATCTTGAATTTTCATGAAACTGAAATGCAATTTGCCCTGAAGGCTCCTCGAGTCCGGTCTAGAAAATAAAACACAGAAAAAAAAAAATTATATAAGCAATCCTTAGTTGTGCTAAGGACTCACGTTTACTTCTTGGATGTTTGTTTCTAGACTCCAAGGCATCAATTACTTTTGTGTAGGAAAAAATTGTAATACAAAACTGCCATCAGGGATTTTTTTGTGTGTTGGTGTGTGTGTGTAAGCAAGGTATAAAGGATTGTAGAAAAATGTTATCGTTTTTCAATTTAGGTTAGGTGAATATCAAGGTGATTACTCGAGGGCACTTGTTGATTAATGTTTTCGTAAGGATTAGGGATATTTTTACAGCATTTGTGTTTTAATTAACTAGGCTCAAATAACATTGAATTCTGAGGAGATCTTGTGCAGGTATGCCTTGAAATTGCATTGCCTTTAAGCAAAATTTTGTTTTAATTGCTAAAAACATTTGCATATAAGACTGAAAAACATCGTCGAGTAGGTTGATTGCTGCCTTGAGGCATGCTTGTTGCAATAATAATAACGAAGCTTTAAATCACATTCAAAGCCGCCCGAGTAAAAATAAGCATACACACGCCCGCAACTAGCAGGCATAGCAAACAGATGCGTATACCACACGGGTATGCACGTTCCTGCTGCAAGCATGAAAATCTAAAAGAGCGTCCGCCAGAGGTATGTACGCCTCTCTTACAGATATGACTGTATTCGTAATCGACCATTTCACACGCAAGTATCATTTTTTCAAACGGTCCCCCAACTAAGTACTAACTACGTTAAATGCTGCTTGACCTCTTATTCTTCTTCTTTGATACGTGAGCTGACGGTCCGAGCGAGACGTTCCCGCAACGGATACGCTGCTGTCGGTGCCGCTGAGTCTCGAACTCTATTCACGATTCTTGCCGGTTTTTGATGACGTCTCGAGCCTCGGTAACTTTATAACCAAAAGTCAAAACAAGGTCACCCTCGATATTCTTTAACCAGGTTTTCTTCGGTGCCGATCGCTGGTATTCCAGCCTGCGGGACGGTCTCGCCAGAGAAGTTTACGTGGAAAGCGGTCATCATCCATTCGGCAAACATGTCCAAACCACCCTAGTCGAGGTTTTTGTATTTTTTCTTCGATCAGTGTCTTCTGATCGCATCTTTGACTAACTGTCTCGTTTTGAATCTGTTCGATTTGGGTTCCATCGAGGTGAACACTGGCCCTCGATCCGTCCGTTGTGAGCCCTTTGGTCTTTTCCGCATTGATTTTTAACCTGTAAAACTGGGCGATGCGGGAAATGTGTATAAGATGTCCGTTGCTTCCGGACATCTGCAACGACTGCGCGATGGTCGGCGTACATTAAGTCGGTTACGAATTGTTGTCCTCGTGTCGAACTCCGAGTCGTCCATCGAATGCTTCACGCATAATCGGGTCGATCACAATATTGAAGAGAAATGTCGAAGCGACGTCTCCCTTTCGGACACCCTTGACCTACGCAATCGAACGAGAACCGGTCTACTGAGTATACTTATGACACTAAGATTATTTCCCGTTTTCTACGTCCTATAAAAAATTGTTAAAGCTCCAATTCTGTGTATCTTTTATTGGTGCGTGCCTGTGTAGCGGGCTGTATTTGGAAAAAAAAAATTTAGTCAGACTTTTGTAACAAAACAGGCCGCTGTAAACAAACACAACAACACAACCGCTGTTAACAAAAAGGCAAAACCGCTGTACAAGATGCTGACATTACAAAACAGAAGGACGACGCGCAGCTAGCCACCCATATAAAAGGACGGTGCATGCCTGCAAAAGACAGTCGTGATCAGACAGTGGAAGAGGTGATTCCTCTGCCTGATAAATGGACGGAGCCATAGGAGAGTTGATCGTATGGTTTACAGACAGACAGAACAGACAAGCCACGGAGAGTTGATCCAGTGGCGATGACCGACTAATAAATTTAGCGGCCACTTTTGACTAAATATGACACAAGTCTTGTCCAGGATATACACAAATACTATGGCAGTACTAAGCATATGTCTTGCTGAAATGCTTCCCATCTTGCTGACTTCATTGACATAGTTATACGTCAATTTGCTCATACCCGTGTTACTTCACAGGTCTTATTGCGCCAAGCTCAATTTTGGGATAACTCATAAATTATTGCAGCACTCTATGCTGAACCGATTATTCTACATGCGCTGGTGGCGTTATTCGACCACCACTCCAAGTGTGTATCACTATAAGTAGCATTAGATAATGGGTTGCTTGTGCTATTCCCATGAACTTGACAATGAAAATTTTCGTTTAGTTTTTTCTTGTTTGTTTCCCCTTGTGCTCGTGTGTTGAGTGCGTACTAGCAATATAAAAAAAGTCTGTCAATCTTTCATAACGATCCCGGCTCCTTTCACCAAGGATTTGTTCATGCCAAAAACTCTTTTCCAACATCATTTATTAAATCCGGAATCATTTCCCTGAAGCGCTTGTTCCACAACAAAACTACATCGAACACGAACAATTAATTGGAAATTCTCGAGCAAGAAGTATTTCTCCGCCATTAACGATTCGGCAATGATTATGTGAAATGATTTGATTTGAGGCGAAATAAAATGTCAGAAATATGCCAGCTAATACACACACTATTAATTAAGGCTATCTGCGATGGCCTATTGTTCTCCCCAGTGCAGTATTGTTCCATTGTAATGAATCTCGAGGCGTTAAATGCTCCAGCACTGAGAGAACTGAAAATGCAGGAGGTATAAAACTTTTGTCCATTACAAAAGTTTAATGAGTTTTCCTGAAGGAGTTTTTCTTTTTTCATTCATCCCTTGAGTCACAAAACGCCCATTTCCAGGCCGGCTGAGAAAGTCTCAACCCCCATGCCTCTCTCCCTAGTATTATCAGTTCTGTTGAGAAGAAAATATCTCAAATTATAAGAAGGATTCTAGAAGACGACGACGGTTGTTCAACCTTTGGGAAATCTTATACCGATGGAATAGTGTGCAAATACCGTGTTTGTTATCTCAGGGCTCCATTCGCAATGTTCATTGGTGGGGTGTGTTCTTTTAAGGACTTCTATATCCTTTTGCTTACTACATCTGTACTTGTCGAGCATTGTTTGGACCATTCATTGTTGGTGGTGGGGATATTATATGCGGAGCTAGTTTTATTAGAGTTAATAAATGATGTGATCATAATGTTTAAAATTGTTTTTTTTTTTTCAAGTTAGAAAGTTTTCAGTGGATTTAATGGACGAACTTTTAATATAAATCTGTGTAACGTTGAAGTTTGGGAATGCATCTCCCGAGAACTGATATTACAGCTTATATGTTATGACGCTGATAATGGATTTGATGCAGGGGCTTTGTTTGCATGAAGATATGGAAGGATTCATCCTTTGACACCTGAGTGCTTTATTTATGAGCTTGATTTCATAAGCTTGTTGATAATCAGTTTGAAATTCTATATTGTTGTGTATAGAGTCTACCGGAGGGTAAAGTTTTCTTGTATAAAGTGTAGATTGGAATTTATATCTCTGAAAGTACAACAGAAAATAACTTAATTAATCCCATAATTTTAAGCTTAAACAGGTGCTGACAGCTCATTGATTAATTAGTTTCCCACGGTGCCTAAAATTTTCCCATTCCAAAGTGCCGCAATACCTACTTGTGTCTACTTGGCTAATTGTTCTGTAATTTGGAGCAGGGACAGATTGGCCCCCCTTAGCGGCCCGAGCAGTTCGGTAGTGACCGGCTAAAATTTTATATATTTATATTTATGATCAAGGGGGAGCGGCGGTATTTGTGACCTACCCATCAAGCGGGTTCACTCCGGGCAGTCGTCTTCCTAACCTTGCCATCCTATCCTTAATATAGTCCTTACTACCCATCCCCATTCCTACCTCTTCAGTCTTTTTTTGGGATAGATTCGAAAGAATACCCAAAAAACTAAATGATGAGTATAAATAAAGAAAAAAGGGGGGAGGGGGGTAGGGATATAAGTCTATATGTCGGAGGAGGCCACGGTTCCCGGCGTACGGCTGGAAACTGGCAACAAGTGCCAGGGCCAGCCGCAGTCGCAAATTCATTGCGCCAAAGGTAAAGGAAAGGATGCTAACATTTAGGAGATCCGCGAAGTTGGTGAGGTCACCGCCCACAAAACCCGCGGTGGACCGTACCAAGGAAAAGGTACGAGCTTCTTAAGCTAAGTCTGGTAAGTATAGAAGAATAAGGAAAGAGGGATAATAGCGGCGGTGCTACTACTAGCACAGTCGCTATCGAAGAAGAGAAGTCCTTGCCAAGGTGCCTAGCAAAACTGGATACAACCCTTTCGCATTACATTGCTTCTAGAAGCAACATATCCAATGTGATCCACGGTCACGACCTTAGAGCCGATTATTTGGAGGCAAAAGAGGAGGCCATGAAGATGGTTAAGGAACGAATGTAGATGGCGACACAAACAACCCCAGAAGCTCCGAATGTAAGAAGCGTCGCAAAAAGAAAGATTGGAGAAGCTAAAAGCCCGCACAATGTAGCAAAAACTGTGGAATCCCGTAAACGCCAACGGTATAACAACGAGGAGGTGCAACTTAGCGCCCCAAAGAGGAATAGAGGGAGAAATAACGAAAAGAAACCCCAAGAAAAGGGAGAGAACGCTCTCGACTTTCTAATGGAATTGGCAGCTGGCGAGGGAAAGACGGAGGATCTGAAGCAAAAGATCAAGACGTCAATCGGCGAGGCGGGAGAGGTTAGGGCAGGTACTAACCGCGTGTTAATGGAGTGCAGGGATCTGGACGAGATTACCACCAAGCTGCAGGTCTGCGATGCGCTGCGGGGAAAGCTGCAATTGACGGGGGCCACAACAAGCTTTCCAATCGCTAGCGCTAAAAAGACACTCGCGGTGGGGAAAGTGGCCGCATTGGCCGGGTTGTTTGCCGGATACGGAAGATAGCAGCACCAAGTAGGCGCTTTAAATATTTTGGGGGCATATCGCTTAGAAATGCACCAGCGCTCAGGACATGAAGGAGCTTTGTTGGAGATTCGGGGAGAGGGGCATATTGCAAAGGACTGCCATAAGAGCCCTAAATGCCTCCTATGTAAAGGGGACAAGGGCAAGGGCGAACATGGCATTCACTCTACGGGGAGTAGCAGGTGGTATCAGGGTCTGTGCAGTACTTTCTTGAGTCTATGCTGATCGATGCTAATGCAATAGGCGCACGGCGCACACCTTGCTAATTTCTTCTCTACCTTTTCGCTCGATTTAGGGCCAGTCTTGAGAAATAATCCTCTCAGGCGGGGAGGGCGGGCGGCTGCAGGCAAGCTCAAGGCGGGGAAGAGGGGCGAGAAAAATGAAAGCCCAAATTCGAACCGATCTTCGTGAGCGTAGTCACAATTATTACGAAACTTTAAGTTTCCTGAACCTTCAACCTCCGGCCAGTCCAGCCCTTCGAGTATTTTCTCGAATGGGCCATAGGCCAATCCGGCCCTGATTTGGAGTATAATGTTAAGTGAGTGCTTGTGTGTGACACAACCAGAAGCCTTCATTCCTTTCACCATTTAAGGGGGGAACTACCTTTAGACGCTTAAAAAAATCGATTTTTTTTTATAGTTTTAATCGATAGGTATATTGTCTTAGAATATCGTGTCAAAGTTTCTAAAGCTGATTCTCGAAATTCTGGAAGATATGCCTGGTGGAGCTGATTGAACTTCCCCTTTCAGTAAGTACTTTTTTCTTGACCGCAAACTTTAAACGGCTTTTTCTCGAAACCATGTTTTTCAAAATTGTGTAAGTGATAATAAAAAAACTAGTGAACGGATTTTCATCATCCAGCATTCATTTTAAAGAGCATAAGAAATTGTTCTATATGAACTAAAGATTTCAAAAACAAAACATTTTTAGACCCTTTTTGACTGCAAATACAACGAAATTTTTTGTGAAAATCCTAATTTTTTTTTCGGACCCTGTTTTAAAGGGTTAATTTTCGAATTTCGAAAACATTTTAGTTCATCGACTATAAAAAACCCTCCCGAGTAAGAAAATGTTTGGTTTGTTGATTTCAGATGAAAATTGCGACCAGCATCACTTACACAATTTACGATGCCAGCGGCGACACGACTTACAAGATCCTTGAAAAACTTGCTAAATTTAAATTTTCACTTTTGTAAAAAAGTTTTTTTTTTTACTTCAAACATAACTCTAAATAAATATTATATTGATTTGAAAAGAACTGTCTTCATTTATCTACAAATCGACTGCAAAAAAAGCCTTTTTTCGGCCTCTAAAGGTAGTTCCCCCCTTAAAGCTTAAACAGGTGCACGTTTAATTAGTTTCTCACAAGGCCTAAAATTTTCCCATGTCAAAGTGCCGCAATACCTACTTGTGCCTACTTCGTTTATTGTTATGTAATTTTGAGTATAGTATTAAGTAAGTGCTTGTATATGGCACAACCGGAACCCGTTGTCGTCACTACAATCATTACCTTTTTTATTTCACCAAGTTCTTTATACGAGTAACACTATTTTATCCCAAGGTTATCGATAACAGCCCTCAATAACCCAATCTCTCTGCACTAAACTAAACTAATTTTCCAAATCACATTTCAAATATCTTCAGGGGATATAGATGACGATGAGCCAATAACAAAACTCAAAAATTCCTGCCACATAAAATTCCCTAAAGAACTTTATCATTTCTTATATTCCTGAAAATTCTGACGTGAAAATCCATTTTTCTTTCTGGCAATCCGGGACTACTACGTCCTCTGGTTTGCTGAAGAGTAGCAATAGTCACAAGTGCTCGAGGGACTTAGTGTGCTATCTTTGGCTATATAGAGATACTTCGACAATCCCTGGATTGGATGGAGAGAAAAAAACGAACGAACGAACTTATCAAGTTGAAGCAACTAAATCAAACTTTCCCACTACCGGGCAACGTCATTTTCACTTTTCTAAATAGATTTTGCCGTTCGGTAAGTGCTTATCCCTGCAGTCGATTATAACTCCCCGTGGGGCTGTTAAGCTCCTGCTGGGATAGAGGGGAGGTTGGTTATTAAATTATACTTCCATTGCGGCAATTTGATGATTTTAAACAATCATAAACATGATAGAGTATTTACTTTGAGACAATCTATGAATCCATTAATCCAAAGTAGTTTTGAGATCTAGCCAACACTGTATACTGGACATACTCTACTAAACTACCCCCTTGGTGTATAGCCTTGGCCACTTCGGTCATGATCTCTCTTAATTGCGGCTCGGGTTGACACAGAGAAAATTGCTTTACATCCCCAGCCTCAAACTATGAATATTTTGCACTGGACCCATATGACATACTGTGCAGGATATGTACTAGTACAGTAGGATGTTGAGTAGAAATGCATTTAACAGTGGGAGTTGAAAGCATTACTCTCTATGATGAATTAATGCCCTATTAATAAACTTGCATATATTTACAACACACACATACACAATTAGTTTATATTTAAATGAAAATTATTACCATGGTCCTCTATGGATGGTGCACAGTGCCATGTTCTTTGATCAAATTTAACGTGATTTATTGCAATTCAATTATGTTTGGCCCAACATGACCACTGCACGTTTCTGTTAGGATTACGAGAGGTTTGCCATGTAAAACCAAAATTGAATTTTGTTTGAATATGCAATACGGTGAATATCATTTGAATAATTTACATACATATACATATAACATAAGTGCAGTGCAATTTACTTTTGTGTGCAGGGGCGGGGATAACATACATATTCTAGTTTTATGAGAGTAACAATATTTCTGTTTGGTTTAAATTAATTTTGAAAATATCAAATATATTCAATTAAGTTGTTTTAACATAAATTGTTATTCGAAATTCTGGAATGGATGTTGCTGTGGTAAGGGGATTATTTGGTAGAAAATGTTTTTCATATAACATGTTTATCGCATGTGACATCTTTTTAACATATACTCATTCTTCTTTAAACTCCTTTAATCCCTCATGGGACATAGGGCGGAAACAGTTGCCCTCCAGCGGACTCTGTTTTGCGCGACAGCTCTTAGCTCCGACCAGGATCTCCCAGTTGTTGCGGCTTCTTCTAGTAGGGTTCTCCTCCACGTTGTTCTAGGTCTTCCTACTCGACGGGAACCTTGCGGATTCCAGTCAAGGGCCTGTTTGGCTAGATTTTCGTTTTCGCGTCGCAAGGTGTGGCCAACCCAATTCCATTTCCTTCGCCTGATTTGATCGTCTATCCTTTCTTGGCCGGCACGGCGCCATAGTTCTTCGTTTGAAATTCTATCTTGCCAGCGGATTTTTAGGATACGACGAAGGCATCTGTTGATGAAGACTTGTAGGCGCCCTGTGATGAATTGGGTGACTTTCCATGTTTCGCAACCATACAAAAGAACTGCCTTAACGTTGGAGTTGAACAGCCGCAATTTGGTGTTAGTGGAAATCACCGTTGATCTCCATATGTGGGACAGGCATGCATAAGCGCCTCGTGCTTTATTTATTCTGGAACTGACGTCTTCTTCTGCCCCGCCATTTTCGGTAATAATGCTACCGAGGTAGCAGAATTTATTTACCAGTTCCACGTCACGGTTATTCAGTGCTGTCCGTTCAATGGTGTTTGCATTTCTTTAGTTTTAGTCGGATTTAGCCTTAAGCCTGCTGGACTACTTTCTATTGCCAAATTGTTTAACATGTCTTTGAGGTCCTGGTGTCTGTGGGCCAGCAAACAGATATCATCGGCGTAGTCGAGATCCTTAAGGCGGTCTAACAAACCCCATTGTATGCCGCCTGTTCTACTATCTAGAGCGCCGACAAGGATGTCATTTATTACTATAAGAAATAGTAAAGGCGAGAGTAGGCATCCTTGTCGTACTCCTGAGCTCACCTCGAAGCTGTCGGATAATTTTCCATTATGGAGAACTCTGCATTTGGAATTGTTATATAGGGCTTTTATCAATTCTATTATTTTATCAGGCAGTCCACGTCGCCGTAGTGCCTGCCATATAAAGCTCCTATTGACCGAGTCGAACGCTTTCTCATAATCTACGAAAGCAAGGTAAAGGGGGGATCGGAATTCAGTAGACTGCTCCACTATTATTCGTAAGGTGTTGATATGATCAATACATGAGCGGCCCTTCCTGAATCCGGCCTGCTGCCTCCTAAGCGTTCGGTCTACTGCCTCACTTATCCTAGATAGTAATAAATGGGACAAAATTTTGCCCACAGTAGATAGTAAACAGATGCCTCTCCAGTTGTCGCATATTGTTAGGTCCCCCTTTTTTGGTATTTTGACTATGATACCTTCCGTCCAATCCTCCGGAAAGGTACAGGTGTTCCATGCTATTTGTAGGATTGGCTGAAGCGCATCTGCTATGAGGCTTGAGTCGGCTTTCAACAATTCTGGCGGGATGCCATCTTTCCCAGCTGCTTTACCATTGGCCATCGCATGAATTGCGGTTACTATTTCCGTCTTGGATGGGGCCCGGGTGGTGATTCGAATTGGCTGTGCATTGTTGCTGGTTTCCTGAGGTTCCTGTGTAAATGAACCATTCAGGGCGGCGAAGAAGTAATCTCTCCATCTTTGGAGCTGCTCCTCGTCGCTGCACAGCAGCCTTCCATCCGCACTCTTAACGGCATGCTTTTTAGTAGAGTGCTTTCCCGAGAGCTGTTTAGTGATTTGGTACAGCACCTTACTGTTGCCTGTGTTTGCCGCGTTTTCCGCTTTTTCTGCGAGCTCGTTTATCTGCTGCCTTTTATCACGCCGGACACTTCTCTTTACCTCCCGGTGTAATTGGGAGTATTCCCTTTCCAGTTGATAACGTATTTCAGGGTCGCTTGTAGAGTTTACTTTATTTTTTAGGGCTCTCCTGCGTTCTATTTTTTGCCAGGTTGTGTCCGAGATCCAGTGTTGCTGGTTTCTTTGGACATAACCGATGCTTGTTTCCGCAGCCGTCAATATTGCGCCCTTTGTCCTACTCCACAGCTCTTCAATATTTGTGTCGTCAGAAACGTTGTGCTGGTTTAATATTAGTTGTAGATTTCCAGCAAATTCCCGCTTTTTAACGCTCTCCCGCAGAAGATCTACGTTGAATCGTCTACGGTTTATAGCATCGCGTTGTACGTTTCTGATTGCGGCGATTTTAAGGCGAATAGTTGCTACAACCAAATGGTGGTCGCTTCCAGTGTCTGCTCCCCTGAAACTCCTGACATCCTCAAGGATAGTTCTCCATCTGCGGCTGACGGCCACGTGATCTATCTGATTTCTCGTCCTACCATCGGGCGATACCCAGGTCTCTTTGTGTATCTTCTTGTGACAAAAGTAAGTTCCACCTACCATAAGTTGGTGGGAGCTACAGAAGTCAACGAAAAGCTCACCATTGTTATTGGTAACTTGGCTTAGACCTTGATTTCCAATTGTTTGTTCAAGGCCGGTGTTGTCACGGCCGATCTGTGCGTTTAAGTCACCCATTAATACAATGAAGTCTCCCCTCGGAATAGAGCGAAAAACCTCATTCAGCCGCAAATAGAACTCGTCTTTGATGTCATCTTCAGCATCCTCAGTTGGAGCATAGCATTGGACTACCGTAGTACTTCTTAGTCTGGTACGCAGGCGCACGGTAATAATCCTCTCAGAAACTGGTGACCAGCTAATGAGGCTGGACCTGGCTTCTTTGGTGAGTATTACACCAACGCCACTCCTACGGCTTTCAGTTTCGTTTCTCCCAGAATATAAAAAGGACTCACCATTTGGGCAGATATGTTCCCCCGCATCGGGCCATCTGGTCTCGCTAAGTCCCATAATCTTGATTTTATATCGATTCATCTCGTTGAGGACTTCATCCAGCCGTCCCTCAGCCAGCAGTGTTCTCACATTCCATGATCCGATTCGTGTCCTTGTTCGAAAAGCAAAGGTCGTCGTCGTGTTGTCCATCCGGTTCCGAGGCATTGTTTGCCGATTCGTAGCAATGGTGTTTTTTATGGGAGCGGGTTGCTAACCCTCAGCCCAACCGACTTAAAACTCTGTTTTGTGGCGCAGAGAGTTCGCCATTCGCCCGTCTCCCGTTAGCTCCTTCCGAAGAAGTACCCAGGGGGCACCGCGGGGAGGTGGGATTAGGACTTGCTAACAGGTCTGCTAGGTGTTTGTCTGCAGTGACTTTTCTCGGGTTTTGGCAGAGGTGGCAAATCGGGTACCACCACTTTCCGAGGTCTTTGTTAGCCGTTTGCCCCCCATATACTCATTAGGGTAATTCTCAAATCATCAGCATATCACAAATCACAACAAAGTCATAAACGCTGTGGAGAGTTAGGTTAGGTTAGGTTAGGTTAGATATGGCTGAACTGTTGGTTTAAGCACATACACTTAGGCCAGAAAGATAGGCCCATTGTGATGCCATAGTGATCCCACTTTAAACCTGATATTAAAATGTCGTTTCTTCGCTAAAACCATCTCGAGGAAGTAATGAATCTTCTAAGTTGCGGGATCCCAATCTTCGAGATTTGCGCAAGGGTGCTTAGAAAGGGTTCCTCAAATGTGGTTAACCTTATTCTGCTTAGGGCCGGGCAGTGACAGAGGAGATGTAGTACACTTTCTGCCTCGTCCAGATTCTTACAGCCTCTGCAGAAATCGTAGGTCTCAAGACCTAAGCGAGTCGAATGCGTCCCTATCAGACAGTGTCCGGTCAGCACTCCCACTATAACTGAGAGGTCTTGTCTCCCGAGGCTTAGTAGTGAGGTGGTCCGCCTGAGATCGTAAGAGGGCCAGGTTAATTTGGCGTATTTTTTGTGTATTTGTTAAGATCCCTCCAATGCTTTTTTGCTTGGTGGTGTTTAAAGGTGGCCCAATGCATACCAACTCTTTTCTTTTCTAGGAGAGTAGCGGTCAGTTTTACAATTCCCCTCTATATTTTGGTGACCGGGCACCTATACGAGGCGGGTCCTGAGCTGTTGAGCCATTTCGTTAAGAAATCTGCGACATTCAGAGGTAGTTCTAGAGCTATTTGTGCAGGAGCGCAGGGCTTTCAGAGCCGCCGGACTGTCTGAGAAGATGTAGACAGTCCGGTTCCTATCGCCTTGCTGGTTGATTTGCAGAACAGCCTCTTGTATTGCTAGAACCTCCGCGTGGTCTGTGGAGAGTCGCAGTTGTGACTATTTCGCATTCTCGTAGTTCAGTCACAAGTTGTGACAATCCTGATGGTTACAGCAAAATATGATGATGAGGTTCTTTAACAAGACTTCTTTCCTTCTGTAAAGACTTAAAAAAAGAAGTTTTTTAATTGACATTGCAGTTGGCAACCCCCATATTCTAAAAGCAGTCACAAGTCACAACGCAATCACAAGTGTATGGTGAGTCTCAACTTGAAGACCTATACTAAAGGAAAAGTAACGTAGAAACGGACTAGAAGTGAAACAGACATACAGACAGACGACAACAGACTTCTGTCAATATTGACATATAAACTAAAATAAGAAGCTCATAAGAAGTAAGCATCAGTCGCTAAAGCTTGTGACTTATGACTGATCACAATTTTAGAATAGGGGGTTAATCACAATTTCGTAATATTTGACATTTCGCAGTTCCACCACAATTACGGTGGAATTCTTGTGATGAATGTTGTCTTTTTCACAGAGGCTATGAAACAGCTGATCTGTTACCAGATGTTTCTTGTCATACTTGCTTGTGACTTGTGACCCGTCAAAACTCAGAACTGGTCTAAGTGGTATCAGACACGAAACAGTATTGTGGGTGGAACAATGATCTCTGTAGGAGGAGGAGACAAGTTAGAAAACCATTTACCAGGACTAAGGTCTCGGGTAACTGAAACCACTACAAGAAAGCCCTCACAGATCACAATACAAAGCTGAGTAGACCCAATCGAAGGTAATGGAAAGCTTTCTGGGAAAAAATAGACAAGCTTCCAGCTTCTTCTTTTTAGGTAGCATGTTCAAGCTCAGGAATCGCCCTTTGTACCACCACTAGTCCGACATGTCGTTCAATTCGTGGTGCAATGTCTAGTAGTAAGCTTGACCTGAGATAGAAATAGAAAAAGAATATGAAAGGTTATTGGTGGTCTGGTGGATGCATGACGAAGCCTTGTAATATCGCGTCGGGGTCTGTATAAGAGGCCCATTGTTTGTCGGCCCTATAGTGCGGGTTTCCAGTGATCTCCACTTTTGGTTGTCTAGCAGCTTCTTTCTTCTTCTTCGACCTGGAGGGTGGTCAATCTGCCGAATTGACCTGAATCGGAACAACGAAGAAACTAAGCAAGAAACCGCATTTTTCAAAGCGGCACCGACAGCAACGTATCCGTTACGGGGACGTCCCGCTCGGACCCCCAGTTAACGGATCAAAGAAGAAGAAAAGACAATGGTCTCCACTTAGTTGGCTAGCAACAGGTGGTAGTCAATGTCAAAAATAGTTGTTCGATTCCACCTATTGGGCTGCCGACCATCTCGGTCTCCAATCCCCGGAGAGAGACTCCCTGCTTGACTAGGTAGTCGGCTTTCTCGCTCCCCTCTATGTTCCTATGACTGTGAACTCAGACGAGAGTCACGTTATACTTATTACCAAGCCTATCTAACTCAGCTCTGCATAGCTCCACTATCTAGGAACATATTTTTACCGAATCCAGAATCCTCACTGAAGGCTTGACTATCTATGAAAATTCCAATATTACATCTTTGTGTCAGTTCTAAGTTCATTGTCTGGCAGGCCTTCTGAATCGTCAGCATTTCTGCCTGAAGATGTTGGGCTTGCCTGTATCTAGTGGCTGATCGACCTCTTAGCATCACAGGTGTTACACTAATAAAGAATTTGGGTTGGAGTGACCACATGTTCCAAATAGCCAAATTGCCATTTTTGTTAATGAAAGAAAATTTATTATGTAAGAACTATAAAACACCTTCCAAAATCTACAACAACAGCAAAAAAACCCACAACCAAAATCCCCCGCCCTCAAATTTTCACTTCTCTTAACTTAAATAATTCTAATTGAACTTAACACAAACTCCACAACTGTGTGCCAGTGAAATACCGAAAATCCTAATGTTCCAAAAAGCAATTGGACAGATTAAGCTCATTGCTAGCACGTCTTCAACAAGATGTAAACTGCCTTAACTTCTCTATCCCCCCATACCCTACTATATGCTGCTCATATCACATCCACACATACATCCGACGGCCATGGGGGTAGATTAACCGCACCAGCTGGCTAAATCTATACGTATATTGAATTGGATTTTGTTTGCGGTTTTTGTTTGAGTCCTTGTTATCAGAGAGTGCCACACATTCCCTCTCAAAAAAGGACCCGAAAATTGCCTCCTGCGGCGGCTATACAGGTACAATCGTTCACCAAACTTCCTAAACAATATCGTAAATTTCACTCTTCAAATTGTCAAACTTGTGCTGCTGTGGAGAGATGACTTTATGGAAGTTGGTTATGGCCTTCAGAATGGATGGTGATGTTGTGAACTATATTTTGAGGGTATCCTGATATGCCTGAAGTCTTTATACTCATAAGGGGAGGGAGTCCTTTTTCCATATAATGTTTAAGCTAGTGGCACACACGGTGTTACATAGAAGCACTTCAGGGGTTTAGATGTGATTCCGTTGCTGGTTCAAGAGGAACAATCGCATCGAAGTAGTAGAAGCTTTGGGTGTGGGGATACGATTGCAAATTGCAGTACTAGGAATTGTGAGGATGTCGGAATAATTTTATTATTTCTAAGTTAAGATGTCATTCAGTTTCATATTCAAACGAAAGCAGCTTAAGCATACAAAAGAAGGTGACGTGGGATTTTGCGTGAAGCATTCGATGGACGTCTCGGAGTTCGATACGGCGCGGCGCCAACAACTTTGTAACCGACTTAATGTTCGCGGACGATACCGTAGTCTTCGCCGACACGAATGCAGAAGCAACGGACATCTTATACGACATTTCCCGCATCGCCCAGACATACGGATTAAAAATCAATGCAGAAAAGACCAAAGTGCTCACAACGGACGGATCGAGGGCCAGTGTTCACCTCGATGGAACCAAATCGACCAGGTCCCGATGTTCAAGTATTTGGGATCATTGGTTGAGGAAACGAAAGTAGCATCGACGTCCGACGTACACAGCCGCATCGGCCAGGCAACAGCAGCCTTCGCCTCGCGCAAGTGGTGCATATGGAAACGAACAAATATTTCCATCAAAACAAAAGTACGCCTTTGCCGAACGTTGATCCTTCCGATTCTTCTTTATGGATCTGAAACGTGGACACTGCTCAAACTGGACGTTAAGAAGCTCGAGATCTTCCGAATGCGATGCTTGAGGCAGATCTTCGGTGCCTCACTAAGCGTTCACCTTCGAAACGCTACAGTCAGACAAAGATGCGATCAGCAGATACTGATCGAAGAAGAAATGCAAAAACGTCGACTACGGTGGTTTGGATATGTTTGCCGAATGGATGATGATCCCTTGCCACGTAAACTTCTCTGGCGAAACGATCCCGCAGACTGGAGAAACCAGCGATCGGCGCCGAAGAAAACATGGCTAAAGAATATTGAGGGTGATCTAAAGAATCAACGTTTATCAGTTACCGAGCTCGCCAAACACTGGCAAGAGTGGAAACGAATCGTGAATAGAGTTCGAGACCCAGCGGCACCGACAGCAGCATATCCGTTGCGGGCACGTCCCGCTCGGACCGCCAGCTAACGGATCAAAGAAGCAGATAATGTATACCATCGCAGTTTAAAGGTGCTTGGGAACGTTCAATTCCACTTATCACAACTTTAAAAGCAAAAAGGTCCCTTTCAAGATATCCTGTTTCTGTTTTCATTCTTCTAAAAGCAAAATTTATTTTTCAAAACTGCACAAACCCTTGAACTTTGGCTTTCATACAAAAATTGTTAATTTAAACCTTTAAAATTTTAAAACTGTCCATTTGACTGTGCATAAATATGAATACATCACCGACCGACCGACCATCCAACCCAGCACAGCCTCAATAAAATTGTAATGAACCTCATCCTTTTTATTCTGCTGTGCTGTTGTCCTTTGTATATAGGTAACGATTATTTAATTCACTGTTTTTAAATTCAAATTTTCAGGATTATGGCAGTATGGCCAGGTGGACGACAGGTACAGTCATGCATATTAAAATGCTTTCAAAACCGCTTAAAAGTCTCAGGTTAACAAATACAGGGTGTGCGGTGTGTGTAGGGACTTTTTTTGGCTCAGGTTTTATATTTATACAAAGTCTATTTTTGTTTATAATCTCTTTGGCAACAAGAACAACAAATTCAATCTGAATATATTTATTTTTGTGTTGAATTTTCAGGAATTGGATTGAGGGTGGAAAAGTGCCCATGAAACATAAGCCGAGACCTTGAAAATGATGCACATTATTTGCATGTGCTTATCGCAAAAAATAGACTCTTGATGAAGTCCAGCCAATAGTTCTACATATTAAAGTAGCCTGTCCTAGGGTAGAGCGAGTGGAGCGGTCGCTCTAGGCGCCATGTGGTAAGGGGCGCCAAAATGAATGCAAAAAACAATTTCGAGCAAAAAATAAAATTTTGATGGCGTTGTTTGTAGCTAGCCAAGTCTATGTACTCATCAACATGACTCGAACACGGCACAAGCAGGGAGCACTGACTCCAAGACCGATCGTACATAACCTTAGGCCACATCCTGCTCGCGATCCATGGAGCAGACTGAATACGGCGGATCTAAATTCGATAAAAACCGCAATCCTAATGTGTAAACAATCGTGCTGAAGTAACGACTAGTACTGCGTGAATGTACTACTAACGATGGACTGTGAATACCAGGCGAACTTCGGTTTGAATTAGCCTTCCATTGATGATACGAAGCTCTGCCATGGGCGACCGTCCTTTCTCGCCGAGCGTGGTATCAATATAAAATTACCTTAAAAAAACTTTTGAAAATGGAGCACTTCTTAACGCTCCAAACATTTCTGGGGCTCCCACAGCTCCCAAAAGAACGACTTACAAGGCCAGTTAGATACTTTTGTATCCATGCTTCAAGGTGTCGAATGTGGTCCCAGTAAAGGAAAGTTTTCGGGATTCTTTTTCAGGGATGGCAGTCTGAGCCCGTAAACCCAGGGATGGAGTACGTTGAGATTACTCCTTCATTGGGAGATCTCCTGCCGAAGTAAGGGCGATATCTGGAAGCTGGCTACCCCCGTGTAGAGGCTGGTAGGGTCTGCGTGCCCCCGAGGAAGAAAGGGATACCGATTTTCTTAATAAGAAGAGGGTTAGATCATCTGGATGTTCTCCAGGGCATAATAACCCGGCGAAAAGGGCGAAGGCTTTGGACATACGGTTTGAAAAGCCTTCAGAAAAGTCGGACGCAGCACCCATAATGAAGTCTAGAACGACTCCAAAGCCGACCTTCTGTCAAATAGCGGAAAGTGTCGGAATTGGCATGCTTGCGACTATAACAATCCGCAGACTCTTCTGACCACGAAACAACTAGTTACCGTACAAGGAGGTCTTCTGGAGGCCGTAGCCGAATTGGCTCAGGGCTCAGAACAGGTCAGTAGGGGTCGATGCGCCCTCTATGATGGACCGCCTTAAGCCTTGGAAGGAGCAAGCCTTGTTGCTGTAGACGGGAACAAGCTGCCGCGCAGCCTTTTTGTAATCGGGTACTTTCCGGCAGCAACAGAAGACTCCACTGGCATTATGTTGAAAGGCTAGGGGTCCAATAGAAGACCCTAAGGGAGTGGAGAATACTCCACAAAGTGCACCGCTTAAAATTCACAGATATGACGTTGTCAGGATGGTGAACACTGCAATTTTGGGCTGATGGCAGGATGGCCTCTTTTAAGGTGAAGGTGACTCTCTCCACCATCTCAACCTTACTAGCTGGAGCAAGCCCTAATGCCCAACCATGCAACCATGGTGCTGCTGGCGAAACGTCGGGGAAGCAACTCCCAAGAAAACCCCCTATGGGCCCCCAGCGCATAACGGCTTGCAAAAGGGGGGGATATAATCCCGTAAGGAAATGGTAGGCATGCAGTACTCGAAAAAAGTTTTATCTAGGACAACTGGAAATACAATTTATGTGAAGTGAAATCGTCGAACAAAGGGCGCCGAAAAACAAACTCGCTCCACCCTCAACAAGGGCTAGGGCCGGCGCTGAAAGTAGCTTATTATTGATCTAATCATTCCTTATCCAGCTGGATATCATCATTCCAGACTCATCTCAACCTCAATTTTCTTTCATTACAGTCACTTGAATGATATGCTACAATGTGTTGTGAACTATGTTGTGAAATTGCGCATAGTATGCGATTTCAAGGAAACAGAACAAGTCCACTTACTACTCTCAAACATACATATCAAGAAAATACTTAATGCATCAAAATTATATAAAATCCAGCATCCATGGCAACAGGCAATAATATTGGATTTTTGGTAATCATCTACAAGAAATACGAGAACTCAACAGAAATTTCCTTGCTAGAGCGGATTTTTGGAAGCTTTTCAGCAAATTATTGCACAGCGATCCGAGAAAAACACAATAAGTGGAAAAGATGCTGAATTCAAATTGGGGCCAGCTTCAAAGGAAATATTAATGTTGGGCTAAGCCTTTAATGTTCACTCAGAGAATTTGGACTTGATTTGGTTCATTTAATTTTCACAAATCGGATTACAGTTCAGGAATGAGATGGAGATGGAGATTATTTTTCAAGTGCGGTATCATTAGTTACAGCAGTAGACTTTTGTCTTTTAGTCCTTTGGTATATTGAAGGACGTCGTTAGACTGCATTAGTTATCATGAGTTGTTATATGACAACAACTGATTCTTGTTCATTTCTAGGTAAAACTCATCAACTCTTACTCATGATCACTAACAGAATACAAGCAACCCGCGCCTTGAATTATCGAAAGTAGATGCTACCGAGAGCTATCGCGTGTGCGCTATCGAGTGCTATCGCAACGCTGCGAAATTTTGCATTAAGGTTCGTCGGAGTCACAAATTCAAAATGGCCGCCAAAATATGACTGAAAATCAAAATAGCCACCCAAATATGAATTTGCCACTTGCATTCCGATTTCCATGAAAATCGGTACCTGTCTGATAAATCACCAAAACTGCAAAGAAAATAGAAGGGCTCCTCCTCTGTCATAACGAGATTATACGATGACAACGGGTAACCGAAAAGAGAAATTTCAAATTCCAATTCACCGAGAAGTTTCATGTTCAGAGGCATTTACAGAGGCATCAAAATGGGAGTTTTTTTGCATTTTAAAGGTGACGACCTTATTTTAGGACCGCGGGACCCTAATTTTCGTGGTCAGCCACTCAAAAAACACATAGAATTCGATTTTCTTAGCCGTTCTGTTTTGAAACCCCTCAGCGCACATGGAATTGCCAAATCAGCACAGAGTTCGACAATGATTTATGAGTTAACCCAACTTGGAGGTAGACCAATAGATGCCACAAAAGGGTTCTGGGCCTTGAACCAACGTCTCAGACCCCTCCCTCGCGAGACTGTTTGCAGCCTCATTTCCCGTGATATTCCAGTGTCCGGGGACCAAGCAGAGCGAGACCTCATTTCTTCTGGTCGGGCTCTGGAGTACTTCCACGTTGAGAGTGCCTTGAGTTGGGGCCTTTTAAACCTTTCTCAAGATTGAGCCTAGCGCAATCCGAAACGGCATGTATTTCAGCCTGGCAAATAGAAGACCGCATACTCATTGCAAGTGAGACTCTGGAGTTGGGTCCTGAGACACTAGCCCCTGGGCCATGTTCCATCTTTGACCCGTCGGTAAACCAGTGGAGATGTTTAGGTTCCCCAGGAAGAATAAGTCCTCCCACTCAGAACGATCCGAGTTAATCGACCTGAATTTCCTTTGGAACCCCAGTTCTCCAAGCGTATGATCCGGTACGCGGCAAATGGAAATTTTTGGGATATTGTTAAGGATATCCATGTGTCCTTTGACTGTATAGGGCCGGTTGTATGAGATCTGAAGTCACAAAAAACTTATGGCAGCGGATTTACATATGAAGATATGCAATAGGCTCAATCCAATTATTGAATCCTTCGCAGCTGTGGAACAAGTCCGCATAGCTCCAGTAATGGAGAGGCAAGCAAGCCGTTGCAGTATGCTGCACTTGAGGATCGACGTAATCTGTTTAGTCTTGGGCCAGCAAACTGTAGCGGCATTAGTGACCACCAGTTTTAACGATCGTATTGTACATCCAGTACATAACTTGTGGTGTAAGACCCATGGGGTATCCAAAAGCTTTACTGATGGCGTAGTCCAGATGGCGTTCCCGTTCAGTTTCTTGTCTAACTTTACTCGCAAATATATGACTGAGTCTCAAATCAAATGTACAGATAAGATCTAGGTCCACTTTGTAGCGTTTGGAGAAAGATACCACGACAGCCTGCCTTGGTACACCCTCTTTGAACTTCTCGGAGTGCTGTTCTCATGACCTCTGTAACGGTCAAGTAAAACTTCCCAGAGGCAATGATGTAAAGATCATCTGCATAACCGATGACATCTAGTAAGCGGACTGGGAGCTATGTAGAGGATCATTTGAGATATAGTTACTGCAAGATATTTAACCATGATATGGGCGATAGGAAAGACTGGCAGTACAAAGAGTGATCCCTGCGCTCAAACTTTCAAAAAAAACGTGAACCCCTCAGAATTCATCCTTGCCGGCGCGCTCTATGCCCTTCCTTGAATATACCCTGGAACCTACAAGAAAGGCTCTCGTGGATTCTCCCTAAGATTACCGCAGAGCGGACTTCAAACAAATGCAGCAGTGGGTGCCGAGATATGGGGTGAAAACCTTAGGTTAAACTGAGTAGGTACTTGGACACTTCTTTCAGAGAAAAGTACTAGGATGCGCCTACCAGATCTTAAGAAACACCTACGATAACAAGCGGAATTTTGTCCTTTTTAACAACCAGCCAATCAGAGCAAACAATTCCCGCAGGAACAAGTCCGAAATAGTTTAAAACAGCCAACAAGCCCTTGGTCAACTCCAAACAGTTTCTGCCTGCATTATTGGACAATAGTAGAAAGGATATGCCAGGGTTATCTCGTCCATCCTTGACCCAGCATCTGCCTGCACTAGTTTAATTTGATAAATACTTCCTATAATTTCCATTTATCTATTGTCCAACTGTTTTCCACAGTCGCACATCTCTGTTTTTAATCAAAGTCTATTTTCATCTGCCACAGCTAAATATCTGCAATATTGGGCAGAAATATAATCTCTAAAACATTTCCCTCTTGCAATCTCTCCACCGCCATAGTCTCCCATCCTGACCAACTATTTAGTTATGTTTGTTCAAATGTCATTCCCTCCTAATGACCATCATTATACTTTCGCAGCGTAACTAAATATCCACATCGTTTACTGCATACTCGAATACCATTTTTAATACCAATTCGAATCTGACAATAAAAGTTCATTCACGATAAATAATACCACACGATTACAATCAAGACCGTTTATCTCGTTCCAGTGTCCTCGAGCGTTCCAATGCAGCTGCTATGAATACCAATCAATCCCCAGAACAAGAGCGACTACTTATGCTGATCCCCAATCCGCTGTCCTCTTGTGCAGTGTGTTATATGCACCACACTTCCATACCCACCCACTCCTGTTGAAGTAGGATTCAATTGCGGAACTGAACAAGGCAGAAATCAGGATGGCCCTTGCTACGCAAATATAGCTAACCACATGAATGCAGTTACATACGTGCATATATAGAGTATGTCGGGGGCTCGTGACATCGTGCATAATGACAAATACCCCCAAGGACTGCGTAAATGCATTGTGGAATGACTCCCAAATGTTTTTAGCTTTGTATATAGCATCCATGGCTATGGGAAAGGATTTCTTTTTTGTCCGCTTTCATTGGTGATTTAAAGTCGGCGCGGATTGTTTTTTGAATCCCGCTTTTCTGGTCATTTCGGGGCACTAATTTCGCGGATGGGCTTTTTAGATATTTCGCTGAATCTAAACGGGTTGGTGGTTCCCATTGTATGTCCCTGGGCTTTAGTGCTATTGTTGATCTATTATTGGTGGGGAAATTGTTTCAATTTGTTTGTGGATTTTGTTAATAGTCCGTTTCATTTGTACGTAGAGTTAGTGTTATTTATGAGGATTGGCATCTGCTATTTTAGATGAGATTTGAAAAGCCCTAGGTTAAGCAGAGCGTTCAGCTGGAGCACATCTTTCAAACAGAAGTACTGGTATGCGCTTATCAGACAAGCCATTATAGCTGGTAAAATAACTGAAAACTGTCGTCTAGATTCCGGTTACAGAACTCTTGTGTGAAGCAGTGGTCTGTTTTAAATCTGCTTTTTTCTGAACGCGTGCTGACATTCTCCAAGTTTATGTTGGACATCACGCTGCCCAGTGTCCTTCTGGGACGGATACGCTTCAGGGTAAACCAACAGGTTGGAGCTCCTCAACCGCACAGAAACCCAAGAAGGACTGACTGGAAGAAGTTCGGTCAGGTCCTGGGAGCTAAACTCTTTGGAGAGTGCCCATATGAAAGTATAGACCTTATAGAGAAAATCGAAGATAGGGTCAATACTTTCGAAAACGCGGCGTATAAGGTATCCTGCCCAATAAGGCGGAGCAAAAAATGAAGATCTCTTGAAACTGAGATTAGCAAGATTAGCAATAGCTGCTACAAACAAGGCCTTTGGCAGCCTTACAAAGACTGTTTAAAACTGTACAAGAAAGCCGTTTCCTCAGCCAAGGGAGATACCTAGCAGGGGTATTGCCAGAGAGTCCACGAGACTCTGCCAGAATTTTTTTTCTCACACTCACAAATTCCCACAAATTTCTCACGTATGGGTCGCTAGTATTGTGTCCAGGGCTGATTAGGACCTATAACGTCATAAAGTTAGAGAAGAGAGAACGGCAACAGTAGGGGCAACAGGGGCCATGAGGACATGCCCCACGAAAGCTCTCAACGTTTTCTTGCACCTACTCCCCCTGACCTTCACATCAAATATCTAGCCTCGTGTAGTGCCTTCAGACTGAGGGTTTCCGGAGTCTGGACCTCAAAACCTTACGCACATAGTATTTTGTATTCACTACTTGTGGGAGTAGTCGCTACAACCACAGACTACCTCGGTCTAGATTGACCTTAAGGAAGCAATTCTCCGTCGAATTATCCTCAAGAAGAAAGCGGAGAAACAGAGATGTCCTGCGAAAGTTCAATGTACGAATATTCAACGACGGCTCCAAGATTTCAGCAGGCGTCGAAGCAGGGGTTTATCTAGAGCACACTAACAGTTCACTGTCATGGCACCTCCCGGTGTACGCTAGTGTTTCATACTAAAATGCTGGCGATCCTGAAGGCCAGCCGACAGTGTACTTATAACCTACACAAGGATGTAGTATTAGAATTTTCATAGATAGCCAAGCCTCTATAAAAGCTATGGATTCAGTAATGATGCGCTCAAAGTTAATGGAGCGATGTAGAGCCGAGCTAGGAAGAAATCACAACGTGACTCTCGTCTGGGTTTCCGGTCATACGAACAGAGAGTCCTTCGCACAGGAAGGGAGTCTCTCTCCGGGGCTCGAAGATGGAGATGGTCGGCAGCCCAATAGGAGGAGACAAAAACGCTAACTACCACCAGCTGCTAACCAGCCAAAAATGCTAGGATGGCTTGGCCGACTTACATATAACAATGAAAAAACAATGGGCCTATTAAACAGACACCGACGATATATTGCCAGAATCACGGCAATAATCCCATTGGCCCAAAGAAAACCAGGCTACCAAGCTGGACATCCCGTTCAACAGATATTGTAGCTGCGAGAGAGAAACACTTGGTTACTTCCTGTGTAGATGGCCAGCTTTAGCTTAAACCAGGCAGCGCAGTCTAGGCAGTTACGTTTTGGAGGACTTAAAATACTAAGATTAAATTCCACAGGATGGCTCGTCGCACTGGAGGCAACCGTTCACCTACCTTCATACCGCTCGGCTTATTACACTCGGCTAAATCCACTTTCTTGTAAATGGATACTATAACCCTTGTTGACACCATTTTTATGATAGCGTTCCTGTTTCCCAAATGAGAGTAACGCTCGACGGATATTTGTATTGTGTTTCGTTATCAGGGTCTTCAGCTTCTTGCCCATTCAGGGCCTCTTGGAAATATTCTTTCCATCTTTCGATCTTTACGCATTCTAAGCTTGGCTTTGTGATGTTTGTCTTTTAATACGTTTAGGCGGTTAGTAGGGTGAAATAAATTTATCAAGACCATAAATGTCGGATACTATCAGGGCCAGAGGATTTATTGGCGTCAAGTTTCTTGAGACAAGTGGTAAAGAAATGGATGGTACAATTGGGGACAGTGGTGGAAAAGCTGTGTGTCAACTAAAGGATTTGTGAATAAAGTAATATTATTCTAGAGAAGTGTTATCTAGTTTTTACTGGTAGCATTGAGAATCTTACCTTTCAATTTCGCTTGTACAGTCGCAACAGAACTACTAATACATAAAATCTTAAAGACAACTGATACGACTTTATTGGGTTTAATGTCTCACTTAATATGATTCCTTCTTATTGAGAATATTTAGTAGATTCCATTAATCATATTAACCACTTAAGGGGACAGCAACCGTTTTGCCGCCCGGCTCTACTAAACATGATTTTTTGACTTCAACATTTTATATCTTCCAAACCGCTGGTTTGATTGTAAAGAAATTTTTTTTAAAATGTTCAGAACTTCTCATTTTGTAGCGTGGAGATTTTAGAAGTTTTCTTTTTCTTTTTTTTCGGTCCTGGAACTTAAATGAAAAATTTAACAAAAATAACTACTTTTTTCGCCGTTTTTGACAGATTTTTCACGAATGCCATGCCCGATTTTCAATTTCTTTTTTTCTATGTGTTCCCTATTATGTACTGCATCAATTAAGCAGACAACTTTTTGATATATGTATCAATTTGCTGATGAATTATAGTCAAAGCGATATGTAATAAAATTTTACGCTAAATAGGTTTGCAAAATATTTTTTTTCTCCCGATGTAAGCAATATTTCAAAAAGTTGTCTGTTCAGTTAAAACAGCATTCCATAAGCTTTCGAATGATGTAAGGTATATTGGTTTATCTTAAACCAGAGCCGAGAAAAGTGTTTTTGAAGTTCAGAAAAGGTGAGTTTTCAGGACGGCCATTTTTCGAAAAAAACCGAGGTTTTGCGTATTCCGACATCGTTTTCGTTCGATATCGCTATAATCGATAATTATCGGATTTTCATTTTTCTTGCACCATTCAATGCAGAATTGTTTATAGATTATAATAAAAAAATAAAAAAAAATTGATTTTTTGATCGAAAATTCGGTTGCTGTCCCCTTAAACCACTAAAACAAGCACCTATTAAAACTATAAAACACCACACAAAAAAAACGCTAAAAAAGCTTGGCGGACTTATAAACAAGAAAAAACAATGGGCTTCTTAAACAGACCCCGACAAAATATTGCCAGAATCACGGCAATCATCACGTGGCATTAGCCAATAGGAGACCACGCTGCCTAGCTGGGCATCCCGTTCAACGGATGTTGTAGCTGCGAGAGAATAACACTTGTTCGCTTCCTGTGTAGGTGCCCGGCTTTAGCTAAAACTAGGCAGCTACGTTTTGGAACACAGGTTGGCTCGTCGCACTGGAGACAACCCTTCACCTACCTTCCTACCATATATCCTCAGAGATCTTATTCATTCTGCTGGAAAACACCCACTCTGCGTGGAAGTGATATACCTCTGCACTTACTAAATCATTTATCAAGACCAAAAATGTTGGATACATACTATCAGGGCCAGAGGATTTATTGGCGTCGAGTTCCTTGAGACAAGTGCTAAAGAAATATATGGTACAATCGGGGTGGAATAGCTCTGTGTCAACTAAAGGATTTGTGAATAAAGTAAGATTATTCTAGAGAAGAGTTATCTAGTTTGGCAGCATTGAGAATCTTACCTTTCAATTTCGTTTGTACAGTCACAATAGAACGACTAATACGTAAAATCTTAAAGACAACTGAGACACACTTAATAGCTGCGTTCCTTTTCTGCTAATTTTTACTATTTTTTACACTTGCGTACTAGCAACTACACTTGCTCCTATAACGTCAAAAATTTCAAGTGAGAATTTACTCAAATCAGAAAATTTTGCGTTCCTTTTCTGCTCTGCTCACAAGTACTAAATAGTAGAAAAGGAACGCAGCTAATATGATTGCTTCTTATTGAGCATATGTAGTAGATTCCATTAATAATATTAACCACTTAAACCACTAAAACAAGCACCTATTAAAAATTAAAACACTTCACACAAAACAAAACGCTAAAAAGAAAGCAAATGTCGCATTCAAATTTAACAAAATGCATTGCACTAGTTTTATTCACCAAAGCTACACCAGCGCTACTTCCTTTAAATCAATTCCGGCAAAAACATGAAATTTCTAAACTGTCAAAAATTTTGTTAAGGTTATGAAATTTAATTGGGATTTCTCATTATTCATAAGTTTATAGTTGATATGTTAACGAGACCTAGACAATTCTTGATTAAATATTTACGCGCTTTTTACTCTCAATATAATCATAAAATAAAATACAACATGAAAGTGGTATTTTTCCGTCATCGTTCCGACGAAAATCGCCTGCAAATTAACTTCCACTACACAAATCCCACGCTGAAAATTGATCGGGATTTTAATTTTAGCAGAGATGTTAATGAGAATATATCGTTGTTCTTGGATAGAATGAAGAATAATATTGAGAAGGAAGTTAATAAAAAATCGAAGAAGAAGAAAAATAAAGGGCAGAGTCCTAGTAATGAAACGAATTCTCAAGTGGATGCATCGTCGACGGAGGTTAGTATGCTGGATTCATAACAATTTGTTTTTGGATATTATTTTCAAATTTTACAGGTCGCGGTAGCTATTACCTTTGTTAAACAAAATCGTACACTATCTAGAGATGTTACATTTGCTTCACTACTGGATAAGCCCGATGTAAATGATCTGGTGCTTAGGGTTAACGATCAAGATTTTCAAGTTGCCTACAATACCCCTTGGGTGGAAAATATTGCTCTACCAACATCAATTTTGGCTGGATTTTTAGTTTATCCTAACAAATTGGACTTGCATTTTGCAGATAAGAAATGTTGCAAGGGAATTTGGTATAAGGGAGTCATGGTAAGATTAAACAAATAGAATAATATTTTCTAAGATAACAATCAGTTTACTCTTAGCCCAAGGATTCGAACATAAAGAACATCCAGTGGGAAAAAGTACATGAAGGTTTATCGTATCTCACAACAACTTCAGACGTCGGTCATGTACTTCGATTAGAATTTCTTCCTGGAAATGGCCAAATCTTCGGTCCAACTGCAGAAAGTATTTCCAAATCAGAAGTCCAGGCAGGCCCGGGCATATGCCCATTTGAAAATCGCCACTTATACACTTTGGATAAACTATCTGGAAATATGTTTCGTGTGACATCTTACAATATTTTGGCTGATTTGTATGCTGACAGTGATCACTCAAGAACTATGTTGTTTCCTTACTGTCCTCCATATGCTTTACATATTGACTATCGTAAACAATTGTTTCTGAAAGAAATATTAGGATATAATAGTGATATTATATGCTTACAAGAAGTAGATAGTAAAATCTATGATCTGGATCTTAATCCTATGCTAGAAACGTTGGAATATCTTGGACATTTCCAACAGAAAGGTAAATCTGGTGAGGGTGTTGCGACGTTTTATAACAGTATAAGATTTGAACTTGTTAATAAATATGGACTTAATATCGGTGAGGAAATTCCAAGATTGGAAATCTTTGCGGAATTGCGGGAGAAAATAGAGAAGAATCAGAAATTAATGGATAGAATTGTGGCTAGATCAACTGCGGTGCAGGTAAGTAACTAATGTAGTAATAGGTGTGTTCGGCGATCTACTTCAGTTCAATCTGAAGCACAAGGGTGATGATACAGGGCTCAAAGCATTGACTCAACTACTATGTCATTGGTTGGCCAAAGAATTGGGTCAATGCATTAAGATACGGCTTGTAGTAACTACAGGTTGAGCTGAAGAAGCTGGAGAAATATCATCGTTGACCTGGAACATGTCCCCGAAGACAACTATTAACACCACAACTAATCAAGTTCTATTATTTCTAGATAACCGTACTTCGCTCTATAGAAACCGACAACGTCCTTATAGTAGCCAACACACATTTATACTTCCACCCAGACTCCGACCACATCCGCTTGCTTCAAGTTGGATTTAGTATGATTTACGTGCAGCACATCTACGAAAAAACTCTCAAGGACCTTCAAATCAACAAAGATCAACTCTCAGTGATATTCTGTGGTGATTTTAACAGCGTACCAGAATGCGGCATATATAAACTAATGACGGAAAATTTTGTAGATAAAGACTTCATTGATTGGAGAAGTAGTAAGTTCGAAACCAAAACAGTATTTCCTTCAATTGACCTTCTTACTATCCTTTCAGACGAAGAAGAAGCTGTAGAAGATGTCGTCCTGCAACAACCGTTTGAAATTCAATCTGCATGTGGATGTCCGACATACACAAATTTTACACATTTATTTGCCGCGTGTTTAGACTATATTTTTTATCAAACTGATAATCTTCAAGTGGATAAGGTTTGGTTTTGTAATGTTTCTCAATTGGTTTTAAAGTTTTCAAAACATTTTATTGCAGTTTGTTCCGTTGCCCAGTGAAGAAGAGCTCAAGACGCACGTCGCTATTCCTTCTGTGGTATTTCCATCTGATCATATAGCACTGGTTGCCGATTTAATGTGGAAGAATAGGTGATATTGTTATTAGATGAAGGTGTACAATTGGATTTATGAAAATATAGTCTGGTTTTTTATGTGGGAATAAAAAATTGGGACTAATTAATTGGAACTTGATTTTTGGTCGATACTTTTTTTGTATTTTGCTCCCATGGTTAGCTTCTTCTCTTCTTCTTTGATCCGTTAGCTGGCGGTCTGAGCAGGACGTCCCCGCAACGGATACGCTGCTGTCGGGGCCGCTTTGTAAAATGCGGTTTCCTGCCTAGTTTCTTCGGTTCTTCGGATTAACCGATTCTGGTCAACTCGGTAGGTCGACCACTCTCATCCTTTCGCACCCTGTGCTTGGGACCAGGCGATGGCGGAGCTATGATTAGCTTACAGACTTGAACAGAGGCGGCATAGACTCCAAAAGCTGCTCTCTCTAAGGACTCCAAAGACGTGGATCTTCTTATACAGAAGGGTGGCTCATACACCTCGAACGCCGATGAAACTTTAAGGATATCGATTAAGTGCTCTTCGGGAATGCTGTGCATACCGTATTATGTCGGACGAAGCATTACGCGGACTAGCAGCAATGATCCCCTTCCATTAGAGGGCAAAAAAATGCATAAAGAAGTTCAAGGAAGTGCGAAGAACTCTGGCACGCAGCCAGTCCATGGCAACAAGCCAGAGTTGGTGGGTGGAGTATACTAAGGCCCGATGGGCCCATAGACTCGTACCAAATATGGGGAAGTCAAGGGAACATGGGGTGAGTGACTTACTACCTCACCGATCGCTGAATTCCCCAGTCTGCCCGGACAGTCTTGCCAGAGAAGTTAACGTGGCAAGCAGTTATCATTCATTTGGCAAATATGCCCAAACCACCGTAGTCGACATTTTTGTATTTCTTCCTCGATCTTTGTCAAAGTGTCTCGTTTCAAAGGTAATCGCCAAGTGAGTTTCCAAAGAATCTGCCTCAAGCATCACATTAACAAAACAACGGACAATATTTAGAGTCCAAGAAACTCTACTGGTTTACCAATGGGTCAAAGATGGTACAGGGATTGGTGTCGTTAGCCCCAATGTCTCGATTTCAATGGGTAGATAGTCCTTTTACTTTCCCGACTGAAAAACATGCCATTGGTCTTGCTTTATGCTCCTTTAATCCCTCATGGGACATAGGGCAGAAACAGTTGCCCTCCAGGGGACTGTTTTGCGCAACAGCTCTCAGCTCAGACCAGGATCTCCCAGCTATTGCGGCCTCTGCTAGTAAGGTTCTCCTCCACGTTGTTCTAGGTCTTCCGACTCGCCATTTGTCTTGCTTTACTGGATTTCCGGAAACTATGGTATTGAGAGCAATGGGGCTGCGGGCAAGCTCGAAGAAAAGTAAGCGGTTACGCTCGTTCAGAGCCTTGAAGATGGATTTATTTATCTTTCTATTGTATGTCTTCGTCCGCAGAGTCGACGACTTTTCCATTAGTAGGGTACGTGCCGTTGGCCGCGATGTTCACTATAGAAGTAGTCCCACTGATATATAGGACATATTACTATATGTTAGTGAGTAGTCCCTAAACTACCATTTCCCTTTTCTTCTAAAATTGCTGCTAGAGGAAGGGAGGAAGAGTGGCTCCTGTTCGAAGGGTTATGGCAGTATTATAGGATGCAAGCTGATTCATAGCGAGTACACACCTGAATCTTTTTTATATGGTAAAATCAAGTTTAGGAATCACCTATTCTACTACGAATCTTATCCCTACAGAAGAAGTTCCTAAAACAAGAAATTAATTCAGTTAAAAAATCGTTTTCCTTCAAGCCCCCGAAAAAACCACACAAATTATAAAGCAGCATTAATACAGAGCCGCTGTCACATAGAAATGTCAAAACCACTGAATAAAAGATTTGCGCGGGAAATCGGGGAAATCGTTGATAAATATTTCACAGATCAGAATTTAAGTGTTTCTTTTCTCTTAAACTATATTTATGCCATCCTAAATAGTAATTAATTAGTGAAATACCAATATTAAAATATGGATTTTACACGTAGACCACGGCATCGTATTGAACGAAAGCCAGAAACCGAAGATTTAGCCAAGCTCTACCCGCACAATGTTATGATGTACAAGTATCCTCCCCTGCAGGATATCAGCCTGCAAGAATTTGAGGATCTTGCTCTAGAACGGTTGAAATTACTTAGGATATTTGAGCAAGCAAGCTCGAAGAACTTGAGGATGCTATCACCCGAGTGGAAAGATGCAATTGAAGAGGAGTTAGCGAGAGAAGGAATGAGATCTTATGTTAGACTCCTTAAAGGTAACACAGGAAAGGAATGTGACTTGCAGGCAAGACGTAGGGATTATATTTCACATTTTATACTTAGGTTAGCGTATTGCAGATCACCAGATCTAAAAAGGTTAGTAGTTTTCTATGCCATTTACTTTCGGAGTTATTTATAAGAAGCGCTCTTTCAGATGGTTCATTACACGCGAAATGGAAGTTTTTAGATACAAATTTTCTAGCTTATCAAAGAATGAAGTGAAGCAATTTTTAGAATTAAATGAGTTTGAGTACATACCTTTAACAGAAGAACAGAAAGATGAAGTAAAAGACGGACTTTACGAGAGTACAATGGGACAAAGTACTCAGAAGATTGAACAGCTTGAATTCTATAAAGTGCACTTTACAGAAGTCCTAGATATTATTAGAAATAGAAAATGCTACGTCAAAGGTGGCTACGCGTACGTTAGTACCGAAGATTTTATATCGATAGTCGGCGGGAAATTGCAGTCAGAAATCGAGAAGGGACTCACAGCAGCACAACGTCTTCTGCCTGAAATTGAGGATGATGAACGACTCTTTCATCTTCTAAAGAGCTTACATACTTCATACACCGGTAAAGATTATACCTTGAGCAAAAATACTTCAGTTCCCATTGAAGCTCTTGATCAGCTCTCGAAGAAGTCCTTTCCTTTGTGTATGCGTATGTGCCATGAAACACTCCGTTCGAAGCATCATCATAAACACGGCGGAAGATTGCAATATGGATTATTTCTTAAGGGTATCGGTGTAACCCTAGAGGATTCGCTTAGGTTTT
This sequence comes from Thereva unica, assembly GCA_949987705.1. Lineage (NCBI taxonomy): Eukaryota > Metazoa > Arthropoda > Insecta > Diptera > Therevidae > Thereva > Thereva unica. The sequence goes on from OX465284.1 coordinate 109,057,967, forward strand.
GGCGTGAGGAATTCACAAAAATGATGGATTTAGAGAAGTTCGAGAAAAGTTACGCGTATTTAATACGTCACAATTACGGAAAGGAAGGTTCTATGATCAATTACACCCCGTTCTCTTGCATGAAGATCATAACAAATAACGTTGGCCCCCAGGAGACACATGGTTGTCCATTTAAGATATATGATCAATCGACACTTAAGCTTAAGTTAGCTAGCTATGGGCTGTCGGCGGCGCATGTTCAAGAAGTATCAAGCTTCGCAGCGAAGGGGCACTATCAAATTGCGTGCTCGAAGTATTTTGAAATTACACATGAGACCAAGATTGAGCTGGGAATAAATCATCCTAATCAATATTTCGAATTGTCACAAACTGTAATGGGAAACAGAGAGCCTAAAAGTTCTAGCGCTAACACTCCAGCAAGGAAGAGGATGAGATCTGTAAAGAAGGAGAATGCAGGGGATACTACTATGGTGGCGGACGAAGACGATGAGCTGTGGAATATCGCAGAAACACAAGAAACTGAGTACAATCAGACTCTTAGGTCGAAAAATCCAGATTGGGAAGATGATTTTGATATTACTCAAGTGGAAAATATTGATATGGAGGAATAATGTTTTTACGTGTTAAGGAATTTGATTTAATTATAAGTTTTATTTTTTAAGATAAAGAAATACACATTAAATTAACACACATTTATTTCCGCTTCCATGTCTTATACCAAGTCTTAACAATCTTTAAATTCTCTTCAGTATCTTTCGATGTTTCCCCCTTCAGCTCAAAAACGATATCATCGCTGTATGAGTCCTTAGCTTCTTCAAGAATAGTTTGGAATATTTCACATTCCACATTCGATTGTAACTTTTTCTTATTGTAGCTTCGTTCTGTTAATCGATCGTATAAAATGGTATTACTGCAGCGGACAACATAAACAGCATCAAACCATCTTTCTGGGAAGAAGTCGCATCCGTGATATTCAACAATGTTTCCACCTTCTGCCATTATGGGTTCCATGTAGTCTAGAAGCTGTAAGATATAGTTTTAATTTTATTTTAGGAGCTTATTGTAGACAGATACTTACTTTGTCTTCGTCTAGTATTGGACAGTCATAATCTTCGTCAACCCCGTCAATGCAATTCTGTTCTTTAGCAATTTTAGAGATGTCGTGCCATTTCAAATTTAGTTTTGTCGATAGCTTCTCGCATAAGTGAGACTTTCCAACCCCTGGTGTACCTAGAAATTAAATGTTATTTGCTTGGTTTCCTTTCTGAAGGTATCACAGTCAAAATACCAAGAATATGCGAGAACTGGAAAGGCACCGGGTCTTAGTATGGTGGCCAACCTTAAGCAAGACCACCGTGTTAAACAAACTACAGAGAGTACACAGATGTGCGGAGTTATGCATAACAGAGGCACTTCGCTCCACACCTATAGATGCCCTAAATATAAGCCCTTCTTTGAATCTTGAAACTTCTTTACTGATGGCTCTAAGCTTGAAGGTACCCGAGTATACCAAGCGGAGTTTCTAGCCATACATGAAGCTATTCTAATAGTCAACAACCAAGGCGATAGGAATCACCGCTTACATTTCTCGGATTCAGGCGGCTCTGAAAGCCCTGCGCTCTTGCACAAACAGCTCTAGAACTACCTCTGAATGTCGCAGATCTCTTAACGAGATGGCTCAACGGTTCAGGACTCTCCTCGTATTGGTGCCGGGTCACCACAATATAGAAAAAAAATTTGAAGCTGACGAACTGGCTATGAAAGGCACGACCGCCACTCTCCTTTCAGGAAAGGAAAGAGTTGGTATACCTTGAGCTACTTTTAAACTCCGATACAAACAGCAATAATGCAACAAGCAGTAGAGGACCTCTTATGATCTCAGGCGGACCAATTCACTACTGAGTCTCAGGAGACAAGACCTTTCAGCTATAGTTGTGTTAAAAGTTGTGTATAAAGGTCCTAATTCACATACAGGCCGCCGGCAGGTCAGGTCGGCAGATACGGCAAGATGAAGCCCACATATTACTTAGTCTGACTGAGTGATAGGGACTTGAGAAATTGGCCTGACATGCCGATTTCAAGTGACGTCATGATTTGCCTACATACACACAGGCGAAGACGACAGTTTAACGCATTGTTTCTCAACCTTGGGGTCGCCTATAGATATTAGGGTTGTCGCAATCCGTCCAAAAAATAAATAAAAAAATTACATGTTTAATCATGAAGTGACAACCGTATAAAATCCAAGGATTAAGCCACGATTTTCTCGATAAAGGTCGATCCACACATATCCGTGACGTGACTTCAGTGCAGTGCCGCGGGATCTGTGAAAAAAAAATCCGACACAGTGGGACACCGACGTTGTCAGTGTTTAAGCCAGGCGTCCGTAAAAGCCACAAAAAACCGATGGCTCCAAGCAAGATATTCTACGCTAAATTCCATGATACACTTGAGATCGCTGTCCTACTAAAGGGTAATTGTAGGTGCCATTGAACATTACGCACTGATACGGAAAAGGCGGTGCTATGTGAATGTCAGTGAAAAATTCATCACGGAAACCACTGACACGGAGAACATCGGTGCCGTGCCTTCACGGATATGTGTGGATCGATCTATATAACTCAATTTAACGACAGATTTGATGGAAGAAGATAAAACCAGATCAAACGTGTTTATTTTTCCTGCCGTCTCCATCAGACTTGGTTTCTAACGAGAAAATCGATCCAAAAGCTTGAATTTTTGGCTTTCAACCAATAGTGAGGGGGTCGCTTGATTTGTTACTTTCTTTTTTGGCTGCTGAGGGGATCGCGACACTAAAAACGCCTCAGACTGAATAAAAAAGTTCAGATCTTCAAGGCCAGAGTTACTGATAAATACACAAAGGCATAAAGATTTTTGTCAGTTTTCATCGACAGAAGGCCCCATCCAGTGGGCGGCAGGTGCGTGGGTGGCTACACTTGTACTCAAGGCGAAAACTCTTCAGGCTATGGCCTGCTGGCGTCCTGCATGTGAATGAAGACTTTAAGCACTTGAAATCGATCTAAATCAGAATCAGGTAAGACTTGAGTTTCACTTAGTGGAGAAAACTTTACTTGAAACCCACGAATAATTGAAAACCCAAAATAGAAGTGATGGCCCCAAGTACAACAGGCAGTGCCGGTGATCCAATCATCGGAGTTTTTAAAACGACTGCATATGTATGTCAACAGTCCAGAACTCCCTTAACAGCTAAGTTTATTATTAAATATCCTTACCTGTTACCAAAATATTGGGTTCGGCTCGTTTGTCTCCCATTTTTTAACAATTTATACACTTTACTAGCTTCAGGAAAACCACAATTCTAAGTTGACGTTCTTCTGACAGTTTTCCATGTGCCTTATCGAAATGCCGGTGCGCGGTGCCTCAGAAGAAAAGTTGCTCAACATTTTCCCACCAGCAATCCTTAAACTGTAGTTCAATAAGAATCAGCTGATTTATATTACTGTCAAATCAGCGACTAGACGACAGCAGGGAGTCGTAAACAAAAACTAAAAAGTAAACAAAGTACAGTGAAAAATTAATTATAATATTTAAAATGAAGAGGACTTTATGGGGAGAATTCGAAGATGGTTCACATAAAAAACACGAAACAAAACCAGACGAAATAATACTGCCGAATAAGAAAGCTGAAAAGTTAAAAAAGCTCAAACATGCCGCCCAAAATGCTGAAGAGGAATTGTAATTGTTTTTACCTAAATCTGGTTAATTAATATTTAATTATATCTTTTGTATTGCAGAGTAAATATAAAATTAAAAAATCCCTTTGTTACACAAACAATTGAAGTAATGAATCAAACAGAAATGCTTCAAACTCTCATCGATACATACGCTAGCAAATCGGTTTGTTCAATTAATTGTTTCCCCTATTTATATTATGTATTTTAACTCCTTTAATATTGTAGGGCCTACACAATTATCTATTAAATCCCTGCCAAATGATCCCACAAGTTGATTTCCCTTCTAAGAATGTTGCAGAATTAAATATTAATAATAAATTCGCCAAACCATTCTGGTTCATTCCACCGATAGAAACAGATTTTTCCGCTGGACGTCCTATAAATTATCCAAAAGTTAACAAAGATATATGTCGAGCAGCTTTTAGGAAATCTGCCTGTGGATTGCTGAGGATTGTTGGTTTTAATGGTAATTTAAAAAGTGTTCTTAAAATACAATCATTATTAAAACTACCCTTTCACAGAGGCTTCCCATAGCTCTTTAGTTCTATTCACCGATGCAATTGAAGAATTCCTTAAAAATCTTTTGAGTTACATTCGAAATGTCCAAATTAACGAATCGAATGATAAGCAAAATAGTATAGATGCGTTAACTCTCGAAAAGGGCTATTTTGCACTAACGAACACCTCAATAATGTCGATTCATAATTATTTTAAAAATGACATTATCGCAAAGAATCGGTCAGAAATTGATGAATTTAAGGAAATATTCCAAGAGTATGATAAATTGATGAAGGAAAGCCAAAATATGCAGAAGGAAGAGGATTATATGAATTTTCTGGATTTTTCTGGGTCTATATCGAATGGTTCGCAACAAACCGAGGTTGGGAATGTAAATATCATGAATTTGTTGGAGACAGATAATGCTAATACTGGGTATGTTTTATCTTAAAAAAAAATCCTTTTTTTTGCATTTAATTAATTTTGTTTTTTTTTTTACTTTGATAGAAGCTTCAAGGATATTTTTGAGGGTGAAATAATGGAACCAGCTAATACTGAGGAACAAATGAATTTTAATTCATCACAAACTTTAGAATAAATAAACAACAATTTTGTGTAATTTTATTAAATTGTTTTAGTTTGTATTTTAACTTTTTACTTTTTCTATCAGCCAATCATTTACACGCTTTAGTAAATCAGTAACAGGAATCGATACTTTTAACAGCAAGGATGACGACTCGATGGTAGCAAGGGGTCAAATAGTAGCAACGGCCTCAGGGACCTCTGATGGTGCCGGTACATCAAAGAGATAAATCCTGGGTAACGCACCTGCGATCTAAGGTCTACACGATCTAAGTTTTTCCGATATGATACCGAATCCCACCTCAACCTCCACGAAGATGTAGATTCTACATCGGGAGTACCCTGGATGCTTTGTCTATACAAGAGTAACAGACTGAAGAGGGTGAAAGGCCTCAAAACGGTGCAAATACCGCACTGGTCCTCCAGGTTGGGGGTTGGGCGGCAAGCTGACAACCTTCCATCGTAAAAACCCACCTGTCGCGAATCCTCAAGGCAGGCTTCGGACAGGACGGACTCAACGGCTACGATTCAGGCAACGGAATAGACTATGACGGCTGACGCAGAAGCAATGCTCAAACTTGCGTCGCGAATGGAATGACCACATGCGACAACTTGCGATGGAATGACCACATATTCCAAATCGCCAAACAAGCATCCCAGTGCTTGGGATTTCTTAAGAGGTGCAAGTTCCTCCTCCAGCCATCGGCCCGTGCTGTTATTTATAAATCCTACATTCGGCCTCTTCTCGAATATAACTCCCTCGTTTGGGGCGGCGCCCCAATAACCACCTTGGCATGGTTAGATAAGGTGCAAAAAAGGGCGCTCAAGTTAATTGATGACGACACCGCCTGCTCCACCATCGACCCCTTGAGCCACCGTAGGAATGTAGCAGCACTGACAAAATTTTATCGCTACTATCATAGTGACTGTTCCTCCGAGTTAAACGCTCTCCTGCCTCCACGGCAATCTTATACCCGCAACACCAGATTAGCCCACTCGTCTCATTCCCTTCACCTGCAACTACCCCTTTCACGCACTCAACAAGATATGAATTCGTTTGTTAATAGAACAACTCGACTGTGGAATAACCTCTCGCAGTCAGTATTTCCGAACTCCTACAACACCCAAGAGTTCAAACGCAGGGTTCATCACCACCTTCTTCAATACCCCCCCGTACCTTTTAATCCTTAACCTATACCCCCCCCCCTCATCCCTCCCCCGTACTAAGCTTACTGCTAGACATTGCACCATGACGTGACAAATGACATGACGGACTAGTAGTACAAAGGGTGACTCCTAAGCTTAGCACTGCCACATAAAAAAAAAAAAAAACTTGGAGAAAGGCTCGATTTGGGCTGTAGCGCCATTGGATGGATGGATGACGACTCGATCAAGACTATTGGGTTAACTTGGCGACCTAAATTTGATCAATCTTTCATTATTACACAATGGAAGAAACATTTGGATAACGAAAGTAGTTCTGTATTCGAGGGTGCTATGAGGTTATTCTGGATTTTCCTATAAATTTGAAGTTTATTATGGCGCTGGTGATAGTGTCGTGTAGCCAAATGCTCCAAACTTGGGCGCAACATCCAATGTGGTTGTTAGATTATCGCAAACGATTCCCAAATTTCAAAACCACATTTTATACTTTGAAATGTTTTACACTTCTTTACATCTTTTGGTATACCTTCGAGCTCTTGGTATCTATTCCGACCGAATCGTGTTCCGTATTGCCAACTTCCGGCGGATAAGAATGTTGCGAAGGAGGAAAGCGACTGAAAAATATGTCCCAAAATTAAGTGGACTTGAAATATCATCGGTTCTCTGGAAGGACACAAAAGGCGTATTCCATTTTGCGATTGCTTCTGAAACTCAACCGCCAAAAGCTATTCCATTTGATTGCACCAATACAATGTTTTCCATCGATTCTTCTTCTTCTTTAACGGCTCTACAACCTGGATCCGGTCCGGGCCTCTCGCAACTGTTCTCTCCATCAGTCCCGATTCTGAGCCGATGTCATCCAGTTTGGCAACCCTGTTTTGTTTTCGTTAAGGTACAGTCCCAGATTTCCTGCCACTTGCTCAATCTGAGTGAAAGCTTCTTGTACAGCTGTTGTTGGGAGGTATTCTCGTTGGCGAGTGACGTGACTACGAGGGACGCGGTGGAACGAAACTGTCTATAACTATGCACGTATGTATCTAGGAAAATATCACTTCACACGCCACCTTGCGACAAATAAGTACGAATTTTGTCGATTTACTCGCCAGAAGTCTGTAAGATTGACAATTAGAATACAATTTAAGGTCGAAGTGGCACATCTGTCACGTCACTCGACAACGAGAATAAGGCTGGTTGTTCTTCCAATGATGTCAATGTCGTCTGCATAAGCCAGTAATTGGGTGGACTTGTGGAGCATTTTCATCGATTGCTCTAACATTATTTCAGAATATAATCACCATATGGGCGGAGTGGGTCTTATGGATGGTTTGTTGGACAATTACCACATACGTATCAAAACAATCTAATATATTAAGATCCACCAGCATTCCATAACAGATGCCGTAAAGAGAATCAAGCACGCAAGGTTGGGCATGCCAAAACGTCTAGGTCATATGGTGGAAGGAGTAGCTGTGCGAGCGCAGGACTGAAGTTATATATCGAAGCTACTAAAGAAATTGAAACTCGAATTTTTATAAACATAATCCCCCTTAAATCATCCCATATATTACAAACATTTTTAAGGCCTCTTTATGCAACCTTGAAATCAAAACCCAGCCACTAAATATATAATTAAACACAAAATTGATATTTTCTTCTTCCCAACTAAAACGCATATCCTTCATAGACAATTCTGGGACAAATTACATATTTTAAAGGGAAAGCTTAAGCCGATACCCAATTATTGCCACTTTGATTTGTTACGTACACAGGACAGTAGCAATTCCCAAAGGAAGCTTTACCTACCTACCTTGGTAGGATGCACCTCTATTACGTGTATGTAATTTTGAGAATCTTATAAAATATGCAGGAAACAAATGCCATAATTTCTGCTCTATTTGTGACATTATTTCAGATTTCATATTGAGGACATAAAGGACTACACTAGACGGAAATTTTTCAATCAGTTTTGTTTAAGATTTTTTGGGTAGAAGTTGGTGATGGTTTTATTCAGGAAGATAAAATTTATCGTTTTTATTTGTAATTATTTTATTTATTGTGTAAAAAGTGAAAATGATTTATTTGTTGGTATGTGGTTTGCGTTTTAATGTACTTCTTCTTTTCTTTACGATCCTTTAATCCCTCTTGGGACATAGGGCAGAATAAGTTGCTCTCCAACCGGCTCTGTTTTGCGCGACAGCTCTCAGCTGTGGCCAAGATCTCCCAGTTGTTGCGGCCTCTGCTAGTAGGGTCCTCCTCCACGTTGTTCTAGGTCTTCCGACTCGACGGGATCCTTGTGGATTCCAGTCAAGGGCCTGTTTGGGTAGATTTTCGCTTTCGCGACGCAAGGTGTGGCCAATCCAATTCAATTTCCTTCGCCTGATTTGGCCGTCTATCCTTTCTTGGCCGCCACGGCGCCATAGTTTTCATTTGAAATTCTATCTTGCCTGCGGAGTTTTTAAGATACGACGAAGGAATATGTTGACTTTCCATGTTTCGTAACCGTACAAAAGAACTGCCTTAACGTTAGAGTTGAACGGCCGCAATTTGATGTTAGTTGAGATCTCCGTTCATTTCCATATGCGGAACAGGCATGCATATGCGCTTCGTACTTTATTTATTCTGACACTGACGTCTTCTTCAGGACCTGATGCCTATGGGCCAGCAAACAGATATCATCTGCGTAGTCGAGATCCTTAAGGCGGTCTAGCAAACTCCATTGTATACCCCCTGTTCTACTATCTAGAGCGCCGCAAGGATGTCATTTATATAAGAAATAGTAAAGGCGAAAGTAGGCATCCTTGTCGTACTCCTGAACTAGCCTCAAAGCTGTCGGATAATTTTCCATTATGGAGAACTCTGCATTTGGAATTGTTATATAGGGCTTTTGTCAATTCTATTATTTTATCAGGCAATCCACGTCGCCGTAGTGCTGCTATATGAAGATCCTATTAACTGAGTCGAACGCTTTCTCATAATCTACGAAAGCAAGGTAAATGGGGGGATCGGAATTCAGTAGACTGCTCCACTATGATTCTCAAGGTGTTAATGTGATCAATACATGAGCGGTCCTTCCTGAATCCGGCCTGCTGCCTTCTAAGTGTTCGATCTACTGCCTCTATTATCCTAGATAGTAATATATGGGACAACATTTTGCCCACAGTAGATAATAAACAGATGCCTCTCCAGTTATCGCATATGTATTGGATAAATTTGAATCCCTTTTTGGATATTTTGAATATGATACCTTCCGTCCAATCTTCCGGAAAGGTACAGGTGCCATTCCATGCTATTTCCAGCATTGTCTGAAGCGTATCTGCTATGAGACTTGGATCGGCTTTCAACAATTCTGTGTACACGTAAATGTACACTACTAATTACATATTAAACGCTCCTTAAACTTATATTTATCACCACATATTTATCTTAAGCCCTCCTGATCAATCCTGAACAACAAAAACTACTTAAAGACTTCAACAATATTTTAACCAGAATCGAAATTAAAAGCGATGTCATAATAGCAAACGATTTGGAAACTAATTCAACTCTCACCTCACGTAAGTAACAAATTTAAGCAAAATATACAAACCACCAAACTCCTAACATCACTAACAAAGTTTGTAGGAATTTCGAAAATGGAATATCAGTCATTATAGACATAACATACACTCCCATGCCGAACTTACTGAATATAATAAACATAGCACAAACGCCTTACGTAAAGCTCGACATCACGATCGGACCATTTATGAAGATCGCTGAAGATTACTTGATAAACCGTACTGCAACTGATGCAGTATTTATTTTTCAACATGATGAAGACGTAGATGAAGCATTGTACCATATGTTGATGGAGCCAACATTATTACGTTTGGCCTTTATGAATGGCTTAAGCTATGATTTTGTTGAGAGGCTAAAAAATCTACGACCAACACCATCGTATTATGTTTTGTTTGCAACGACAAGCAATATGGATGTTATTTTAAATAGGGTGAGCTTGTTTTATATGTTATTGCCTCGTATGTATAGGTTATGTTTGTTTTGTAGATATCATCATCACGAATGTTTATGAGGCCTGATAAGTGGCACTTAATGTTTCTGGACTATAATTCAGATAATTTCAATAATGACAAATTAGTTGAGTTTGCAATAAAAATTGCTCCAAGTGAAGATTCACGCTGTAGATTGAAGGATTCGGATAGTTGCAGGAATTCGGAGAAGTTTTCGGTATGTATGAAACTGGGGATTGGTTTCTTTCTCTACATACAAATATACCCCCTTTATATTCCATTTTCCTCTAACAAAAAAACGTTCCATTTACAGTTTCCCTCAATGTTATTCAAAGAAGTTCTAACCGTACTAAATGAAATGGACAAAAATCAGAAAACTCCAAAGACATGGGATTGCCACAATGATTTCAATGAAACAAGCTTGCTAGATACTTCAACTGAACTAAACAATTTGGCCACGATTTTTAAAAATAATCCTGTAATTTCTATCAAAAATGGACAAATCATACCAAATCTAAATATGACAATCGAAACATTTTCGACAAACCATGAAACATACAATGAAGTTGCAGTTTGGGAACAAGGAAAACTGAAGCCATTTCAGAGAAAAATATTACCAGCAAGAAGGTTTTTTCGAATAGGAACGACAGAGGTATACTTTGTGATCAAATGGAAATTGTAAAATGTATTTGTATGTTCCTTTTACAGGCCCTACCTTGGTCAGTGATTCGTAGAGATCCATTAACGCAGGAAACTATTTTAGATAATAACGGCAATCCATTATGGGAAGGATACTGCATAGACATGATAGCGAAATTATCTGAAAAGTTGTCCTTCGACTATGAAATTGTTCCACCAAAAACTGGAACATTTGGAAAAAGACTTCCAAATGGAAAATGGGATGGTTTGGTGGGTGATCTAGTGATGGGTAAGACAGACCTATCAATAGCTGCATTAAAAATGACTTCAGAACGTGAAGAGGTTATTGATTTCATAGCGCCATACTTTGAGCAGACTGGAATATCAATAGGTAAACGCTTTTTTTAATATTAGGTGATATTCTCGTTGTCGAGTGACGTGACTTCGACGGACGCGGACTGTCGATACCCAAACACATATTGAGGAAAATGTCACTTCACACGCCACCTTGCGATAATTGAATACGAATTTTGTTGATTTGCTCGCTCGCTCGAATTCGCTCGATTTGCTGTTAGATTGACAATGAGAATACCAATTTAAGTTCGAATTGATACATCTGTCACGTCACTCGACAACGAGAATAACACTGATTATCTACAAATTGAAATATTGTTTTTGTTTTAGTCATACGAAAAGCTGTTCGACAAACTTCATTGTTCAAATTCATGACAGTACTACGACTAGAAGTTTGGCTAAGTATTGTTGCAGCTTTAGTGGCAACTGCTATATTAATATGGCTACTAGATAAATACTCCCCGTATAGTGCTAGAAATAATAAGAAAGCATATCCATATCCTTGCAGAGAATTTACACTTAAAGAAAGTTTCTGGTTTGCTTTAACATCATTCACACCACAAGGTGGCGGGGAAACACCAAAGGCAATTTCTGGAAGGACATTAGTAGCCGCTTACTGGTTATTTGTGGTTTTAATGCTTGCAACGTTCACAGCAAATCTAGCCGCGTTTCTGTCAGTTGAAAGAATGCAAACACCAGTTCAGTCACTGGAGCAACTAGCACGACAGTCACGTATTAATTATACAGTGGTTGAAGGATCTGATACTCATAAGTATTTTATTAATATGAAATTTGCTGAGGATACTTTGTATCGTTTATGGAAGGAGTTGGTTCTTAATGCAACTAGTGATCAAACACAGTATAGGTAAAGTTTTGTTAACAAGTCGAACTTCATTTAATTCTTTCATTTCATAATGCTACTTTCTTCTTCTTCTTCTTTGATTCGTAAGCTGGCGGTCCGAGCGGAACGTCCCCGCAACGGATACGCTGTTGTCGGTGCCGCCGGGTCTCGAACTCGATTCACGATTCGTTTCCATTCTTGCAGGTTTTTGGCGACGTCTCGAGCCTCAGTAACTGATAACCGTTGACCCTCGATATTCTTTAGCCAGGTTTTCTTCGGTGCCGATCGATGGATTCTCCAATCTGCGGGACGGTCACGCCCGAGAAGTTTACGCGGACTCCGACAATTGCCTTTCTTCTACATCGATCCGGTTCGATCCGTCCGGTATTGCGAGCGCCGCGAATTTGTTGAGAAATGCCATTTGAAACTCTCGCCCGATGGCCAGGTCTCGTAGCCACGTCCAATTCTTCTTGGCTGGTGGCGCCGTTTTCTTCGCTCTTTGTAATCTTTGTATCTTGTCATTTCCGCAATCGGGCTCACGCACGTACGTCTTTAAGCGTCGATCGGAATCTTGCGTTGATCAAAACGTAGTCTAACATCGCCGAGTCGTTGCCAGATGGATTTCGCCAGGTGAGTTGGTGTTTGAGTGGATGACGGAAAATGCTGTTGCCAACGATCAAGTTGTTTGACGAAGCGAATGAAAGCAGGCGTAAGCCGTTGTCGTTAATTCCTCCGTATCCGAATTTGCCCATGGTTCCTTCCCAGCCGGTTCGATCTGCTCCTGAATGTGCATTGAAGTCCCCCGCGAGTATTATTAATTCGGTTTGAGGTATCATACCCAGCGTCTGTTGAAGCTGATCGTAAAATTCGTCCTCCGCCTTCGTCTGAAACTCCGCATTCGTCTGGTCCCAAACCCAGGGTGTGAAAGGAGGAGGGTGGTCAATCTGCCGAATTGACCAGAGAAACTAGGCAAGAAACCGCATGGATACACGATCTAATTATTCACTACTATCTTACTATATGAATTGATCTAATTGCTTAAAATCCACTCAATTTCTTCCTTAACATATCTCAGAATTTGGGACTATCCAATCAAGGAACAATACGGCCACATACTACTCGCCATAAACTCATCAAATCCCGTCAAAGACGCGGCTGAAGGATTTCGAAAAGTAAACGAACATGAAAATGCTGATTTCGCCTTCATTCACGATTCTGCAGAAATCAAGTATGAAATCTCGAAAAATTGCAACTTAACTGAAGTTGGAGAAGTCTTCGCTGAACAACCATATGCGATTGCTGCACAACAAGGAAGCAATATTCAAGTAAGCTCCATATAATACAAATTAAAACATCTTCCAATTATCATTCTCACATTCAATTCCCAGGACGAATTAAGCTATGCCATTTTAGAGCTACAAAAAGATCGCTTCTTTGAAGGATTAACAGCAAAATACTGGAATCATTCAGCAAATAAAGAATGCTTTGAATCCGAGGATAATGAAGGAATAACACTAGAAAGTTTAGGTGGTGTATTTATTGCAACACTGTTTGGTTTAGCTTTATCAATGATCACACTGTTTGGAGAGATCATCTATTATCGACGCAAAAATTTCAAAGTGCAGAAGGTTTCTCCAGCTGAGATTGGTAGTGTTACGAAGATTTTTAAGAAATCAAATCGTAATGCCGCTTTCGGGTATCCAGTTACACCTCCTCCACCGTTTGATGAAAGCGAAAAGGATAGTGAGAAGCCGGTTACATTCGGGGAGCAGTTTGTTCCAGCTAGAAGGCATTATATGCGAACTGCCAATATACCTGTTTATTCAAGGAAATCTATACATGAACCAATTGAGTATTATGAATAGAGATTAAGAAGCATATGAAAGTATAAATTCAATGTTTTACTAGATCCTACCGGAACCATTTCGGTGCGGTTCATAAATATTTACTTCTTTAGCGCACATAGAAGAGCTTTGTGTACTTTTATTCATCACGTCCTTGGCGTAGTAGTTATTAAATAAAGATTATGTAACACTTTACTAAACTTGTGTCTTTATGCTCGACCAAAATTTTTCGATAAGTTTCGTGCTACTCACGAATATTAAATTGACCACTTTCATCAAAAGTTCGACTTCAAATGAGTCTATCTGTAAAACTATGAGTCCGAACAGGCTCAAATAACTATGAACGAGAGACGAGAGTCGTTCCAGGCAGTTATAAGCGATATAAAAACGTCGTTACAGCGCATTTGGTAAGGCCCGTCTAAAGGCAGGGTTGCTGGTTTGAGGGTTAAGCTTCCTTTTCATGTTGGCGGAAGACTTCTATAAAAGACTCCTATTAAAGTATGGAGTGAAGTCAAAAATACTCTCGTTTCCATACTATACAACTAGATTAATATAAAAAAAACAAAATCTTCTCCAAACAAAACAAAAAAGAATAATTCTTTTATTTAAATATTTTATTTTCCTCGTTTCACTTTCCCTCCTCCTGCATAATAATTTTCTTAACTAAAATAATTATGACAGATTTTTATGTTTTTGCTGTTTTACAATTTTTTTTTATTTATTTATTTTTAGTTTTATAATAATTTGATATACATCTTGAGGTAACAATTGACATAAACAAATGGAATTCTACTTTTTGAGTTTTCTTTTCGGAGTATTTCTTTTTTTGTCTTCTTGTTTCTTTTCATTCTTTCTTAAGTATTTTTATTTACATTTTTCACGTATAAAAGATATTTTTTTGTTTAGTTTTATACTATCTGTTTCTTGAATGAGATGTGTGATTAAGTTTTATACGTTTAAAGATTGCAGGACTTATGTACATTTCATATTGTTATATGGTGTAATAAACAAAGTAAAATAATGTAAACGGTGAATAATTTTAAGTACGGGGCGGATTGTTTCATTGTGAATCTTAATAAATAACGTAATAAGGAATATCCTTACAAAAACATCAAACATAGGATGACTCAAAATAAACATAATTTCCAATGTCATGCATCTTCTATATTGTTTTGAGTTTGATATCATTAAAGTTCTAATCATCATCCATTTCATATTCAACCATGAAGATTAAATTGTACACCAACAGTCACTAGGGGAAAAGCTGTGTAGGACAGTGAACAGTTTCTCCCAGTATAAAGCACCAGACATGGAACAAACAGTATCAATTATGCTCCAGAAGACGCTTATAGTTACCTGGACCTCTCGTGAAAGAGAGTCAATTTGATCTTCATTCCATGATGCTTTTCACCAACGGACCTAAAACCCATGAATTCAGTCTACCAATTACAAATTAACGGCCGAGCGCCAAAGAAAGCTATCATAGCTTGAGGAAAAAGCTAAAGAGACAGCCGAACATATTCATTGCAGTTGTCCAGCGCTGGAATGGCCCGCCGTCTATATCTACCATTCATCCATATCTACCAAATCATCGGAAATATACCCTTTTGCAAATCCAGTCGATAGCTCGTAATTATTTGTTTCTGTAAAATCAAATAAATTAAATGGTGTACCTTGAAGATGTAAACATTTTCTACACCAATTAAAGCTGAATTAAATTCTGTTTATAAAAACGCAAAAACGATGAGCGATCGAGACAACTAGAACGTGCGACCAATGTCTAAAAAAACTCACCAATTAATTCTGGTGGGTCTTTTAATGAAGACTTGAACACGCAAACAATCTAGGGATATATTAGTAGAGAAAACTATTAAATTTATATTGTCTCCTAAATTGGGGAAACATATATCGCCAATTGTATTTTATGTATCTAGTCCGCTTGCGCTGGACCAAAAACGAGGGCGAATAGAAATTTTCAATGCTTATTGAAGTAGTTTAAGCTGAACTAATTAGATTTCTTTGCATCGATTGAAAACCTTCAGTAAAATTTGAAACCACCACTTCATTTCAGAGATAAAAAAGCAGTTGAAATAATAGACTAGCTCCGTTAAGAACGATACCATCTAACATCGTACGTAAAGATGCAGAACAGAAAAAAATATTTGATCTAGAAAAAAATTTCAAGGTGATAACGTTCTTAAGCCTGGTATCCATCCACTTGTTTCAAATCAGCGTATAGTATCCCTGTACCGTTTCAATTGTTGATTGATACGAAAATATTGATTAATACGGGCCTTAAGGTGAAGAACAACGTGGAGAAGAGCCCTACTAGCAGAAGCCGCCAAAACTGGGAGATCCTGGTCGGAGCTGAGAGCTGCCGCGCAAAACAGAGTTCGCTGGAGGGCAACTGTTTCGCCCTATGTCCCATGAGGGATTAAAGGAGCATAAAAAACAAAGAAAGAAACATTAAATGCCACTCTAATACGCTGACGGCAGGAAGAGTCGAAAGAAATATATACCAACGAGCCGTAAAGGAAATGAGGAACAACAAGAGATTTGATAAGTTTGGCTCGAATAGACGAGGATAACAGACTGCCATGTAGCCATAGTTTACGAAGTATGCCAGAGATCTTAAAGAGCAGCAATGAGTCATGATTGCAGCAGGATAATTTGGAATTGACAACAATACCTAGGTTTTGGCACAGTCAACGAATGGAAGGGGAACATTATTAAGTAGAAGAGATGGGAAACCATCCGGGGACAGTGAGCGACGACTAAGGAAAAGTACTTGCGATTTAATTGGATTTAATTTAAGGAAATTACTAGAACTCTATTCGTTTTTACGAGACAAGGTGATATTAAGTGCGGACACACAATTTTCAATTTGATTAGTAGGACAAGAGGTATATAGCTAGAGATCATCAGCATATAAATGAAAAGAGCAGCGACGGATAACAGAGGGAAGATCATTAATATAGAGGGAGAACAGCAAAGGACCAAGAACCGAACCCTGAGGCACACCTGCACGTATAGGAAAGGCGTTCTGACGGCCAAATGAGTGATTGGGTTCGTATTGTGCCTTTCCGAACATTTTGAAACGGAGCATTGCAGACACCGGTTTGCTGGTACCGGGCATATGATTACGCTGCAGAGACAACATTGCTTCAGCAGCGCCACCACTGCTCGTTTTGTGCGCATGTTCTGCTAGCTATTGGTCTGATATTTCTACCGACGACGACGGTCAAGCTTTGTTCGAAGGATTGAAGAGAATGTGGCAGATTCATTGAGTCTGGAGGTATTCGATCAACATCTAATCAACCTTCCATTTAAGATATTGTACGAGTTCGGAAATACAGAATGCCGCAGATTAGTCCACAATTAAGTCGTTCCATTTATAAACGAACTTCTCGACTGTTGCAACGTGCGCATTATGATATTAGTGCCCGGTGAATATCATACTGGAAAGATAGATAATAAACGCAACTTTAAACCCTCATTAATTTCATATATTTTATGTTTTGTTTTTATTTTTAATGACTAGGCTAGATCATGCTTTAGTCGTGTACACTCTTTACTTCTTGATTTGTTATTATGGACCCAGATATAAAAAGGCCTCAATTGCATACCATTGTTCCAAATCGAATAAAAATCAAAAATAAATAAAAACAAAAAATAATATTATTTATTTTCTTATCTCATTCATATTACATACACGTGTAAGCGCAATCACATTTAAACGCATAAAAATTAAAACAATCAAATCATTCACAATCAGTAGAAAATAATAATAAAGATTATATAGTAAAATTTTTATTTTGCATAAAAATTCCGAAAATATTGTATTTTCATTGTAACTACATTTAATTGTGCTAGAAAAATTAATAACTTCTTTTTTTTTATTTTTTACAACTATTATTAATATGAGGTGTGATGATGATATAGTTTGTTTGTTTTTTTAACAGAAGGTGATATCTTTTTCTTTTTCTATGAAATATGCTTTTCTACATATTTTTACTTAATTAATTAATTTTTTTTTCTTCATTTTTTTTGTTTAATTTTGTATTTAAATATTACAACATTAAAATGTGTGTACGTGTATGTGTTTTTTTTGTTGTTGCAACTAATGGCAACTAAAAAAGCTGTACAATAACAAGACATGAAAATCAGTCACTTTTTTTTAATAATTTCAACAGTTGAACATTATCGCTTTGCGTTTTTTACATATAAAATTTCTTTTTTTTTGTTTTTGTTTTTCACTTTGTTTCATTTTAGTACAGGTAAATGAAGCCGAAAAAAACGAAATAGCGGAAATGATTGGGTACAGGCTGACAATTGGCATATATCTTCCTTTTAGGGTGCTTAATAAGAGATTATAAAGTCTATTGATTTTCTACCCCGGGGTCTTAGGGGTCGTCCATAAATTACGTGAGGTGATTTTTGAGATTTTTCGACCCCCCCCCCCCCTCCTCACCAAATCTCACGTGAGATTCAAATTTTACAAAAAATCTAGTATTTACACTAAAAATACGTATTTACGGTCGTAGCCACAGCAAAGCAAGCCTTTCTTAAGAATATAGAACTGCAGAAAAGGCCCTCGCTTTTAAAATCCTGGTTTGTAACCGTAGTGAAATCTGGGCCAGTTGAGTGTCAAATTATATCTGCTTTGTTTACATTAAGATGGATTGCCGTCAGCTGATTAGAATTCGGAGTGAAAGGCGTGTAAAAAAGTCATCTGGGCGAAAGGGGGGTGTTGGGAGCAACATTTTATTTGAGATAATTGATAATTTTGCGTTCCGTGCCTTCCTCTACTCCACTCACTTTTCTGCTTGTAGTGGACACACAACTACCAAAACGTGAACACTCCCTCAACAAGCATTTCATTACGCTAAAATTCAGTGTGTGCCTTCTTATAGTTCTAAATTCTAAGGGCCTTTTCGCGGGTCAATGTTACTTGGCTCGTACTCTACAGCATTCGACTAGACGCGCGCTTGGCTAGCCGGTGTAGGCTAAACAATCGAAAACAAATTTTCGTGTAGGATTTACCATATCTCAAGGCCCCAATTTACACACAGGTCGCCAGCAGGCCGTAGCCTGAAAGTTTTCGCCTTGAGGCCAAGTATCACTATACACTCACTGGTTGCCAACTGTATGGGGCCTGCAGTTCAAGAAAGCTGACAAAACTCGCATTTATCGTCAGTTCGGGCCTGAAGATCACTCATAAACCGTGAATAGACGGCAAGAATTCACACCGTATCCACTCAGAACGGAAAGCAAGGCGCGAGCTAGTCGTGAAAACTATCGACACTCGCATTTGCGCTTGCTTGCGGGTGTTCATGGCGTGAGGCTGGAGCCGCCTTAAAGCTTTCGTTGAGGCCATGAACATTTTTCCACTTGAATTAATAATCTGCTATGCTAAGCAGTCGTTTTCGCCTGGGTGTCTGTAAGGAATCATGACTTCACCTGCATGCCATGGCCTGTCAGGCGGATATTTGAAGTATCATCCCTCAGTTAGACTGAGTCAAGCTTAGTCGTGCCGGCCGGCCTGTAAATGATTGGGGTCTTTAATGGAGAAACATGTTTTACTTAAATTAACCCAATTTTCTCGCAATTTTACACTGTTTGTTTTAAAAAAAATAATTACGTGATATTTGCCGAGACCCCCTCCCCCACGTGAGATTTGGTGAGATTCGGCTCGACCCCCTCCCCCCTAAACGCCTCACGTAATTAATGGACGACCTCTATGAGAAAATGTATAATAATTTTTTTTGTAAAGAATCGTATGATCTACAAACTTTGTGAACATTATTTTATAATAAGACTTACGGTTTGAGATGTATTTGAAAAAAAAAGGTATTTTGACCCTAAAATCCCCTAAACAGTGAGCTTCCCGGGGTAGGAAATCGGTAGACTTTACAACCCCATATTAAGAATCCTTAAAGGAAGCTTTCTGCATGTTTTCATCCGGTACCCAATCATTTCCGCTATTTTTACTAATTTACCTGTACTATTGCGAAATGTTTTATTTCCATTAAGAAGTTTTTCTTAATCAAAGTTTTTAATTTTAAATTAATTTTGTTTTAAACTTATAACCTACATTATGCAAAGAATTAAATCCTATATAAATGATTCTTTTTTTACTTGTTTTTTTAATTAATAATAATAGCAACTAGATATTTTTGTTTTTTTATTTTTCAAATATAAAAATCACACATGAATACTTTGAAAAAGAGTGGGGGGTTAGAAATGATAACAAGAACGAAAAATAAAAACTTGTATGATTATAAAAGCGAAAACATTTTAATTTTTATTTATTTTTAATTATTTTTTCTCAAATGCTTTCAACATTTTTCTTTTAATATTTATTTTATTTACTTTTTCACATATAAATTAAAAAGGACATAATTACAATTTTACAAAGAACAAAAAACAAAATCTTTTATCCTTAGAAACCACTATAATACAGCGTTTTTTTCTTTTCTTTCTTCCTTAATTATTTTTTTTTTTCTTTTTAAATATTTATATATAAAGATAGATATCAATTTTTTTTTTAAATTACAAGGTAGTCAGAATTTGAGTGTATGAGTTAATTACCCTTCAACTTTGCGGCCCAAATTTACTTGTGATTTTGTGTGAAACATTTACAATTGCCATTTCATGTTTTGAATCTAATTCACAATCATATAAACCACTTAATGAATCTAAGCTAAGAAGGCGTGAGCTAGCACGACTTGATATTGATGTATCATCAACATCTGGTGCATTATAGAGAGAATTAACGTCGGAGAGAGCACCTTCAGCATCTGTTAAGCCGGCTTCATTCAGTAATGATATATTTTCAAGACCTGGCTCATCAGTGATGTAGCCTGTTGACTCAGCACCACCTTTAATTGAAAAAAATATAGTAAACATTTAAATTAGTTGTAAAAAAATATTATGAAAACTAGAAACTATTATAGAAAGAAGTACGTCATAATGAAGATTTTCCCTATGATATAATCGTTTTTGCGTGAAAGACTAGAGCTCAGAAGTAATGCGTCTTTGTACTGGTCGACTATTCTTTCTATTAAGTGCATTATTGCCTTAATCGATAAAGATAGTAGAGAGTGAGTGAAAGAACTGAGACATCGTGCCCGAAATGATGGAGGTATTTACTATATCCTCCATGTCCCCATCTCCTTTCAAGAACTGCGTGAGATCGCAACTCATTTTCCTCCTAAACCATCTCCCCACGTATGGAATAATTTATGGGTCCACACTTAACAAACTCGTCCCACTTCCATTTCCATTCTGTTGCGGACTCGCATTGTTACCGCACTGTATTTGGCGCCCCTGTAACAAATTCTGGATCTTAGAGAAACATGCCCTTTCTCGCCAGTATCTCTAGGAGTGTCGGTACCCGTTAAACTTATTTCGAAGGGAAAATAACAAAGCACCAGCGCCTTTATTTTATCCATAAACGAAATGTTAATGTGTATGGAATTGTCAATTGCCTGCGTGTAAAATTCCCAATTGTTTTGGCGCACCCTATATCACTCACTTCCTATGGTTAGATATGGTCCTGTACGCGAAGCACTTACGAAGGGCGCTTAGTCCGTATGTGGTCATCCATTTTCTGCTGTTAGCCGTCCTGTTAAACTCTGCTGCCCACCCGGTGCTGTCTAAAGAACGACTGAGCTAAACACACTCGCTCGCTCCTCGAAGTCATCCGCGAACCGGGTCGAAACTGCTCTATTTGGGAAGCGTAGCTTAAATATTGTGATCCCAAGGGGGGAGGGGGCAGGATGTTGTTCTGCACACCGTGCTCTCATCTCAGAAAGGTTGTTGCTAAATAACAATTTCGAAAGGAGTCAGTTTGTCAGACTACCCAGCCGAGCATAACACGATCCCCCGGCACTGCTTGCCATGGTGCAAATGTCTAGTACTAAGATTGGTTCAAAGGAAGAAATAGAGGCCAGGATAGGCAAATAGGTCAAGGTGGGAAAACGCAGCAAAACTGCTCAATACAAAAACTGCAGGCAAGCTACGGAGCAGAGAGAGAGGTCTGGAGACAGAAGCTGATGGAGGTCAAGGCTCGAATTGGGCTGTATGGCTATCGAAGAAGAAGATGAAAGGTTAATAGAAGTCTCAAGGGTGACGGCTCCAAAACTTCAGAAGGCATCAGGGCAGGGGTTTACCTGGGGGCACCAGAAACAGTTTACTGTCGTGGGACCTTCCGGTGCATCTATCGAGCGGAAGTCCTGAATGCCTGCCAGACACTGAATTTTCAACCTACAGCAGGAAGTAGCATTGGAATTTTCATAGATATCCAAGCCTCTCTGGATTCAGTAATGAAGCGCTCCAACCTAGTGGAACTATGCAAGGCTGAGATAGATAAGCTTGGTAGAAAACACAACGTAATTCTCCTCTGGGTTCCTGGACATAGGAACATATATGGGAACAATAAAGGCAACTAGCTAACCAAGGAGAGTCTCCCTCCTGGGCTCGGAGATCGACATGGTCGGCAGCCTAATAGTCGGGGTCAAAAACGCTATATTTGACTACCACCTGCTGTGTAGAGAACAATGGAGACCAGCACTATCTCTAGGGCGACTTGGCCGACTTTCAACAAAGAAAAACAATGGGCCTCTTAAACAGACCCCGAAGAGATATTCCCAGAATCACGGCAATCATTACGCTGCCAACTTGGACATCCCGTTCAACGTTTGTTGCCGTAGTACCAGACTACCAGGTGAGCAAAGAGGTGCACCCCTAGCGGACGGAAAACCCGTCCTAAACGGAACGATGGTACTCTGTTACTAACCACCTGGGCGGGACGCCTTATTAGGACTTTTTTTGGAGTAAGATGAAGCTTAGGAAACTCAGAGGAGAAAATTACACCTGTTTAAAGATCTCAAGTCCGGGCAGACTTGATTGTCGATTTGGAATATGCGGTCATTCCATGGCAGGTCTTTTCTTACTGTCATGCCTAGGATATAAAGGTCAGCCAGAGGCTCTACAGCATCATCAACTGGCACGGACGGGAATTATTGGCACAGATATTCCCCCTAAAATAATGCTAAAGCAAAAATATAATTTAATAACTTACCAGTAGCTTCTTCTCTGCAATCATCATCCGACCATTCCGATTGACTTTCAACCGGATTTGAATCTAGTGATTGATGGTGACCAGCACCAAATTTCAGTTCATCATTTATCACATTTGCATCACGTTCATCTATACCCTCTTCGCTATCAACCTTGTGCTTACCATCATGCCCAACCTCATCCTCTTCAAATTCTTCATCTAAATTATCTTCAGTATCATCACGTTCACCATTATAAACATCTAGACTATCTCTACTGTTGTCACAATCACTTGATTGACAGCTACGGAATCGATGATTATGATCTTTGGTATGATTACTCTGTTTTGTTTTATTTTGATTTGTTAGTTTTTGTTGATTACGGTGTTCATGTAGAATTTCACATGATTCTGTGTCAGAGGTTTGCCTGTAATAATAAAAAAATATAGGGTGTTAGATAAGGTTTGTATATTTTTAAGAATCAGTACTTACATTTGACTGGATTCGGATGGATTCTTATTTCTTGTAATCTCCTTAATTGCCTCCAATCCAACAGGATGTTTACTCAACATGAAGCTTGTACTAACGGCCATTTTGGAGCCCTTGTCCACAGACTCAAGCTCATATTTAGTCTTATTGTTGTTGACGCCTAACTTATTATTGCTATTTGAATAACTTAACTCTATATTGTTACGACTGTTATGATGATTTGCAGATGATGAATTGAAATGATTTGAATTATCTTTACCCCGTGATGATTCATTTAAAAGTCTTTGGATTTCACGTTCGAATGGCGACTTAGCACTCGAAGCGGCTGCATTATTTCCACTACCATTGCCGCCACCACCGACAAGTCGTTCATGATACTCAAAACTATTACACGAATCACCCTTATTTTGTGTTGTTGCTGTCTGGCCTTGACTTTCAGTTGTTGAACTGACCTCAAAGTCCTTTAAGTTGGCCATATCAACGACGGGACTCATTTTCGGTGATGTAGGATCTACTTGAATATCACATGGGTATAACCATTGTAAAGGATTCACATTTTTAGTTAGATGATTTCCTACTCTTGGTGAATCTTCATCGCCTTCACCTTCGGTTGTTTTTGAGTAGCTTTCATCTGAGGAACTTACACTGGGCGAATGTGGCCGAGAGCTTAGGTCATCGGTTGATGACATCTCTCGGGTCTCTTCAATATCTGGAGGTAATTTAGGAAGCGGCTTCATATAGGTACGTAGTATTGGCGTATTATTGCGCAGACTTGACGTTACTGTTTGCTTTGGTGGTGTCGGATGCTGTGGCTGTTGTTGCATTTGTATTCCTGATGTTGGGCAGGTATAGCGAGGTGGTTCATATTTTGGTGGATTCTGTTGGCGTGGCATTACCTGATTTAATTTATTTTTTATATATTTTATATAATTAGTAATGTTAGACACAATTATTATAATATATAAAAAAAGCATAAACAACAAAATTTTAATCTAAAACGCTGAAATGAATCTAGATAACAACAAATACTCCTAAGTGCAATGAGATTCATATTTCGATGTCAAGTTGTTTTTTAGCCATACACTTTTAATGGACAGGACTTCATAATATACAATGTTAAGACGGAAAATAAAAAAAAACCAAAATTAAAGTTTACAAACAACGGATACAATGTGCTCTGCTCATTGACGGAATTATGAGAGGATTCAGGACTCACCCAGACAGTTTAAACTTCATTCTCAATATTTTTCCATAATTCCCACCAACTTTTAGTCTTCTTTTTAACAGCAAACCTGTACGGTTTATACTGAAAATTATCGCAGTTTAATATTTTGTGATGAATTCTCTAATTAAACAAGGAGTTTTTACAATATACTATACGAGTACAACTACAGAAACGAGAATGTGTGATGGAGGCCGTTTGTAAACTGGGTGAAAAGAGGACAGATAAAGGTTTAAATGTGAAGTAGCAACTTTTTGGCGTACATGGTTTCTTAAATTGTGAAAAATGTTGTGTAGTGAGATATATCTAAGGTTTTAACTAGTTCTTTTTGATATACATAAATGATGAAGCAACATAACCTCAGGAATTACTACCATTTCATCATTTCATCGGCCGTGTCATGATGCAATGTATAATAATAGCAAGCTTACTTCGACTTGTAATTAGAGAATATTGCATTAAATCTTGCGCTTAAACTCTTGCATAGACGAATTGTTCTATTTGAGATCGAATTAGTACCCATTGCTATGCAAGCAAGACAGCGATAGTGTTAGTCGCCATAGTTGGTAGCGATACGGCGGCTCCATATATCAATTAAGGAGCAAATGAACATCATCATCGAAGAGTATGAGGGTGCGATTTTGTGCCTTTTCCAGTTAAACTAGATAAGGTCTTAGCTCAGGTAACTTATGAGATGATCTCGACTAATTTGCATATACTGTGTAATCGCAGATGAAATCTTTTTCTTCTAAGCCCATAAGGCCAGTCAGATATCCCTCGGCCCTGTTTGTAGTGATAACACCCCTCAAGACAAACAAAGAATCTTACTAGTTCTTCAGTCTGCCTAAGACCAGGGACTGTTTCCAAAAGGCTAGGTTTAGTCCGTTAACCCAATCCTCTATCACGGACTTGAAGGTGGACCTCAGAGAGGTTCTGAATCCTGGACCAGCCTCTCAAACTCTTCCCTTGGGAGATTTTCCGCAGCCTTATCGCCTTCAATACCCCAAAGTCCGGGGATTCAGTAGAGACAGACCTTATTTTCCTGGCCAGGTTTTGGAGTCGTCAAAGTACCCTGCAACTACGAGGTTGGGTTGAAACGTAATGTACACATGGTTGTACAGCGCGAGTTGACTTGACTCGGAAAGATATGTCGTCGCACTTCTATTTAAAACAGATTCACATGCCTTTGGATTGTTTATAAAAAAACGCAGCATCACGGTTATACCTCATGGAACTATGGTTTGCCAAAGATTCGCTGTTCGAACAAGAGTACATACCATTTATGAGAAGATACGTTCAATGTCATAACCTTCCTTAGCCCTTCCCGGCTCTACCAAAGCGTTTCAGGAGGCATAACATTCCAGCGAGTTGTTTCTCGATGCCCCGATGTCAAAGTCGCGACAGTATTGGTTAAGAGTAGGTGGACTAAAAACTATCGCGGGTAAGTTGTGGCAAGTCCTTCCTTCGCCGACTAGGGCTGCTGTTCGACATTGCACTCTGTATGGAGAAAATAGATTGTCGACACAGTACAAAGGACCTTTCCTGAGACTCTAGTCTTTCACATAAAAAAAAAACTCGGGCATATGGAACGACTCACAGACGATTAGAAACTACATCCTCATTCAGTGTTGAGGCAAAATCTAATTACTAAAGTTCGCAAAGTCTTGGAACTCTACTTCGGAACATTTCTAAACGACAAGCTTATGATGGGTCTCACAGTACAAATAAATATTTTACCAATTTTGGGGCCGGATTCTGCAAGCATGAACAAGACTGTGGGCACAGCTAAACGAGTGCCTTGCTCTATCGCACACAATCGTGTTCACGCTTGCGAAATCCGGCCCCTGATCGGATTTCGATAATATAGAAATTTATATTTTGATGATTTTCGGAGGTGCAGGTGGCTTTGGGTAAAGAAAATGTTCAGACAAAAGTTTCATATTTTTCTTGGGAGAATCAGAATCCGTGAGAAAAAATGGGGGTTGCCATTTGAAATTTGGTTCAAAACTTTTTCTACAAAAGTCTAGCCTTCAGGAAAAATCGTACCGTTTCGGGCTTTCCCGCACCCTGTAGACTTGTCAACTGTCTCGTCACTGTCAAGTACGAGACAAAATCAGTTCCTTTCGTGGCAACCAGAGTTCTGAGATAAATTGGTAAAGAACGATGATGCTGAAATTTCACAGAAGCATCATAGTTTTAATGTGGATGACCTCCTTACAGTTATTGATTCCATTGAAACTATGCAACATTTAAAAGAACAGGTAACATCGCTTTTGTGATGGGTCGGATTTGATATGTCCTAATATGTCCAACTATTACAGGACATCGAGAAAATTGCAGACAATCGATCTACCATACAAATTGATGACAACAGTGAAGTTCGACTTGAGATTCGATGGAGTATGACGAGTATGTGGTTCCTTCACTTTTAAGCGCTATCGGCGTTTAACACAGGGCGGGTCTCAAAACGAACAATATGTGACGAACACAAGTGATGTGTCTAAAGTCTTCGATCAATTTGGTTGGTTATCGCCAATCTTCATACCTGCACAAGGACAAATCTATGTATATAAGATTCCTGCAGTGGAAAGATTACGATTCAGCGAATCACGAATCGTTGCGCCATCTCAAAGCAGTGTCGATATTGATATGAAACTACCAATGATGGTTCGAGTTAGCTAAAGGGGAATAAATTTTGGTAGAAAGGCGTGTTGAGTAATTACAAAACGATCAAAAAGACGAGCTATTGTCAATGATTTCAAGCTTGGGATTGGGATTCAAACTCCAAGAAGATCATATTATACTATTTTTTTTATGTTAAGAAATAGGTGAATGGATGCGGTTCTAAAAGATATACGAAAACTATCAATAGCAAAATGGAGAGAGCTACCATAATGCTGAGACTATTAGAAGCAAACATTTCTAAAAATCAGAGTCCTACAAAAATTATAGCATCATTTAAGAAGGGCTTTGAAGCCTCCTAACAAATTGATGTGAAAACAATTCAACATTTTCTTGTGAAACCATCATTAAAAATTAGTTTGTTTAGAAAACAATATTACAAAACATAAAGAAGTTAAAATAATAAACATGAAATGTAATTTACCTTAGCAACAGGTGCTGAATGCAGCAACGGCTCATTCTCCCTACACCCATTATAATTGTTATTAAATTGATTCCTAAGATTCATATGCTCCCTTCTCGCCATATTATTGTAATTCTCTAGCTGACCATAGTTCTCTCTTATATTGTAGTGCTCTCTATTATTAACATTAGGATTAGGATTCTCAGTAATATTAAAGTTCTCCCTTATCGGCGGATGTTGCTGCGGCTTCGACTGCTGATGATGATAATTATTCGTATTGTAATGATCACGTTTAAAGTAATTATGATTATTCTCCCGGAGATTAATAGCCTCCCTATTGTAGTTCTGTTTGTACTTGTATCTTGAGTCATCGTGATGCACTTGATTTCGTATAGCATTTGAGCCTTCCAGGTAATTGTAATTTTCTTTCTTAATATTATAATTATCATTAATCATATTTGGTAGATAATTCTTTTCACTTATATGCGATTGTTTCTGATAGTATTCAGCTGGATGCGATGATGGCTGCTGTTGCGGTGGATTCTGTTGCTGTGATTGTGTTAAAAAGTTTTGTGGATGCGTTTGCTGCTGCTGTTGCTGACGGCTACCGAGCATTGCATTACGTACTTCGCCATTTAATCCGTTGTTTTGTTGTTCGCATAGGAAGTATGTTATCATATCACCTTTACCCTTGACTTTTATTTGGCCGCGACAACGAAATTCGAAATGTGATCCTTGTAAGCTGTCGACAACTTCTTGTGTTACTTGTGTGTAGCCAGGTATACCTGTTGAATCCATACGACTAGCTACGTTTACTGTATTGCCCCATATATCGTACTGGGGCTTTCGTGCACCGATAACACCAGCAACAACTGGACCAATGTTAATACCTGAAATTGAAAATTGATAGCATGTGAGTTGAGGTGCTTATTAAGGGATGATTTTATAAATGGATAAAAATATTAAATGTGTGCTTTTCTTTCTAAGAAGGCGAGAGTTCAATAATATACATTTACTAGAAAACATTTATTAGGACATTTTTGAAAAAGTGACGATATAATCCTTGAACATAAAGTCCAACTTGTTTATAGATATGAAAGACGTTTTGTTATTTATATAGATACTATTTTTAATTATATACTAATCCGTTACATTTACATATGAGGTTTAATACCATTCTTTGTATTTTAATGTATTTAAGAAAAAGAATATTGAGTGAGTTATATTCAATTTTAATCTTTTATTCCTAGAGACATACATTGCGCGGCAATAGGATAGGTTCATGTATAAATATGTCGTTTTTGCGGTATCCTTTGACGTAAACTCATTAACTGCATGACTCCCTCCTACTCAGGTAAAATAAATAACATTCAGCAATGGCCGATTTCTTGTGTCCTTAAAAAAAAATTGCCTATAAAGAGTGTGACAATAATATAGATGTTCATTCATAGTAGCCTACTGGTTTTTTCTCGATAGACTAGACGGGTTTTTTCACTATTACCATGATTTGAGGAAAGAACAATGGTATTTATCCAAAAGACACAGGATCTGTCATAATTTGGTGAGTCATAACATTATGTGGAGAAATCGACCTGGAAATTACGGAGTGATGTTTGGCTTGGATTAAAGCATAAAGGATTTCTGGAATGAACAAAACCAAGGTTCGATCAAACCATGAACGGAAGAGATCATGCCCCCATCCACCCGATTAGTATCGACACGAACTGATTTTTGGAAAAAGATTTCAGGGTTCTGGACTCGCTCTCACTATCACTGGATCCGGAATCGGTGGAGAGTACTCGATTAAATACTCGTGGGTACAATCGAATTGTTCAATGAGTACTTTTTAATCGTTCGAAAGTACTCGATTCCTTAAGAATCTGTGAGTTTTTTGTTGACATTTCTGAGAACGAGTTTAGCATAATGCCCAACTCGATTTTCGGCTGCGACAGATTACAAATAGTTACATATGTAGCTCACATCCCGAGTGTAGTAAACAAAGGCGCCCGCCACATGGCTATGCACGTTCCCGCTACAGGCATGAAAATGTAAAAATGCGCCAGCCCGAAATATGCACGCCTCTATCATAAAAACATAAGAATGCAGTCGTAATCAACCATTTCAAAATTTCGTTTTGAAAAGCGGTCCCCTAACTAAGTACTAACTAAAACCAATGCTGCTTGACTTGTGCAATCGAACGAGAATGGGTCTACTGAGTATGCTTAATGGCGCCCTTTATTTTTTAAAGCCCCATTTTTGCTCATGCTACTGTGAGCGAACCCTGGTACGGGCGAGCCTTATTTTTAGTCATGCATACGTCGTACGAACGTCTGAACCGATTTGGCTAATTTTTTATAGTGTTCGTAATAGGCATTCGTAACAGATTTTAGGGAAAGAAAAATTTATAAAGTTGCTGGGAAATTAACTGAAAACTAAAACTGCTTTTTATATTGAATGAACTCAAGTTGGAGGTAAACCAACTTTTGCGTTGTGTGCGTTCCGTTTACGTAACTAAAGTTTGCATTCGAATCCACGCACTTCTATAATAATCAATCACCGCACGCACCAAGAGAAGGCATGCGTCTCTATGATCCATAATATGTTAGAGGGGAGGCAAATGCAGTGTGGCGACAGATGACGCACTGCGAGTCTTCAACGTAATTGCAAGGCAAGTGAAACGAGTCTTTAAGACTTATGCCAAACATGGATATGGAGTGTTGAGGAAGCGATACACGCAGCTCTTAAGTGGAAATGGAAGATATAAAAAATAACTCCATCGTTTGGGGCACATTTCCTCACGGGTGTGAATTTATTGTGTGAGATTCAGCGAATATGGGCTGCAAATAGAGGGAAATTCCAAGCGGGTAATGCTACCCACCATTCCCACATTATCCGCCGTCTATGCACTGAGAGGATCAGTTGGAACGAACCTTCGGCTGTTGAATCGACAACAAAAATATGCGTACGACTCTCACATGAAATTTGTGAACATTGGAACTAGAGGGATTTGATACTTGGGGGCTTTTGGCAACGATTGGGCGAATCTTAGAATGAAATTGCTTGCTTAATCATGAATTGCAGCTATGCTCAGCACTTAAGTTGCCATTAATATGCAAATCAATGAAATTCAAAAGTGCAACCTTTCGAAAAACTGTGCGAAGGCCAAAGTTTTTCAACAATGCAAATTGGAAGTTTGGCGTGAATGTACGATAGCGCATAAAAAGTCTTTAGTGTCATTAAAAATTAGATTAGATGGGGAATGATATGCACCTTTCGATTTGGTCAGGTATTTTTCTCTGATTGACATGCCATTTATCTTTAAACGGTTGCAGTTTCCTAAAAAAGAACACAGGTAATCGGCAATAAATTCATTTTGCCTGAGTAGGAGCGAATTAAAGGGAGTTTATGTCAAAGGATACCGCCAGAATGCCATATTTATACCATACTAATTTAAAACTATAAGGAAAATCGCATGGTCCTTTATCCTTGTTATGAAAAGCGTTTTACCACCTGACCATATTTTTACCTGTCATTTGGGATGTTCATAAAAGGTATTGAAACTAATTAAAAGGGCCCAAACTCTTTTTTTTTTGCTAATATGTATTTTAAAAGTAATTATCGGTTGGTTACACTTTACACAAGAGTTGTGTTGTGTTAAAGTGAGCTAAAATGATTTTAAGTTTTTTTATGTTGAGAGCAAAAGAGTAAGACGTGTATGTATAATAACCAAGGACTATTTTAAAACAAATGGAAAATTTTCCGCTGGAAAAGGAAAAGAACGTCTCGAATACACTGGCGAAATGTACGAAAGAAGTCTCCGAACAAAACAACAGTGTTATTTCTCTCAGTTCCGCAAATATACATTCCTATCATAATCAGGTCAGCTATAACAAAAATATATATTCCAGATGATAATTCAAAACTCCACCATGATATATAAATCAAAAATACTCAATTACACCATAATATTAATTAACTCTTAATCTTCTGTATAAAAAAATGTAAAAAAACCAACTACAAAGCCCATTTCAGAAATAAAACAACAAACTAGCCACACTATAAAATCCACTATCTCCTTCCAAAAAAAATATATAGAAAATGCAATACGCTTTATAACAATTAGCCATTTATTTATATTATAATTATTATTATTATCATTAAGTGTAGATTATTTAAAATATATTATTATTATTATTATTTTGAGGCAACTTACCCACACAAATTTGATGCGGGAGTTTTGAAATTGAAGATTTGTAAAATTGTGCCATTTTATCACATTGTTCTGAAAAATTCCCCAGAAATAGTTTTACAGAAAAAAAAAACAAAAAACAACAAAAACAATAATTTAGATTTATTTTTTTGTTTATTTTGAATTTTATCATTTTTTTATTTTTGGACAAACAATGCAATTTACATTATGGTGAAAAACGAATCCTACCAATAAAAAATAAATACCATATTTTATTTAATATATTGAAAATGACAACGCCTTGGATATAAGCGACAGGAATGAAAAAAAGTGTTTTGTTGAAAAAATATATTGAAAGCAAAATATTATTTATTTATTTATATTTATGTTTTTAATTTTGTTGAAAATACCAAACCAATTAAACAAGCGTTCTTTAAAAAGCATAGAGGAAAAAAATTGTACATAATTTTTTTTTGCGCTTTTATATAAATAAAAGTGAACTTAATAAGAAAATTTTTAACGTGAGATCAGAGCACGTTTTGTGAGTAATATAGTTTTATTTAAATTAAAAATCTGACTATAATCATAAATAAATTATTTAGGCGAAAAATTGCACTATAATTAATTCTGGAAGCTGTATCAATCCCCAACAGCTCATAGTAATACAGTAAATATAGAATCGAAATACTTGTGGTCTGACTCAAGGATAGAGCTGCACTGGATTAGTGGTGATGATCGGAAATGGTAATCGTATATGGCTCATCGAGTTCGCGATATTGAACAATTACTATACCTGGAAATTGGACGCAGACTTTTGCTCAGCTGTACAAACTGGCTTCAAGGACCAACATGGCTGAACCAGACACTAGGCCTACATTAGAAAATTACTCAAATGATATTACTTCTCTGTTTGCAGGTAGCGAATGACAGCCAAACATATGGCCAACACGTGTTCGACTTAACAAAATTCAGTAAAAAGCGCCGAGTTTTTCGTATTACTGCTTACGTACAAAGCTTCCTGGGACTTGCCGATGGACGAAAACAAAAATTTCTTATTGCTGAAGAACTTCGCCGGGCTGAGATGTATTGGATAAAATTTATTCAATCCAATGAATTTGAAGAGGAAATAAGAGCTCTACTTAACCGCCAGTAAATTTGAAATTTCTCCAAGATCTTGATGCTATCCCGTTTTCGGACGAGAATAACATACTTAGTATTGGGAGTCGTCTTCAGGAAGCTCAATTTGACTTCAAAGTGGCATTTCCAATTATCTTACTTTGCCAAATTGCTCGCCTCGGACGTACACGAACGCCCTCTGCATGGTGGAGTTAATGCTTTTTTAGTCGGAGAACTATTGGATAATAAGGCACGACAACTCGTAAAATCTATTATCGGAAGATGCAAAGTATGTAGACTGCTGTAGGCCCATTTTCACCACTCCCTAAGGAAAGGTTGTACGCTTCTATGCTCTTTGAAATCTACAGGAGGCAACTTTGCGGTACAACGCCAGATGCAAAAATTGCATCCTGTTAGCGACCTGCGTTGTTCCTCTAGAATAAGTGCCCAGTCTACATAAAAAATCCTGTCTTCTTGCCCTACTCCGATTCTTAATTCAGCGTGGTTTTCCAAAAACTATAATCTCCGATAACGCTCTAACGTTTAAACACGCTTAGTTGGAGTTAAGAGGAAGGAGTGAATATCAAGCCGGAGTAAGCACAGGCGTATCCTGCTAAACAACGAATTTGTTCATCATTGAGCGAGCCGCGTGGTGGGGAGGTTTTTAAGAACGTCGTTAACAGTGTGAAGGATGTATTGAAATCAGCTATTGGAGGTCCAACTCTTAGGGCTGAACAACTTCAAACGTTACCAACCGAAGCAGAATTTGCTGTTAACGCTAGACCCTCAATCTAATCTAACTATCCTTTAGATTTGCCTCCATTAACACCTATCCGTCCGGGTAATAGAATTGACCCCTGTGGAACAACACTTGAAATAGTGTAGGGTTTAGAAGCCATTCAATACTACCTTGATTCAATGGCAAGAAGGAAAACTCTCTCTCATCATTTAAATGTGAGTTTAATCAAAATTTCGTGACCATCGCTTTGCATCTTTTTTATTTCAAAGACTAGTGCTCAAAAGTAAGTCTTTTTGTACTCTAGGCTGTTCTAACTAGTGTCTAATGCCCCCCCCCCCTCACCATCCGACTGCTCTTAATCTCTCCTATCTTTCTCTCAATCCTTCGAGCTAACGTAGTGAAATCTTTTGTTGTTGATGAAATATCCTCAAAGTTTTTATTCCATGTTTTAATCTGTTAAACTAGCGGGTACTGGTTGAATCTTATGGTGGAGACGACCGACTTGACATGTTCATCTCGTGCTCCTCACTGGCTCCTTTCTAATGTCATCCTTTTGGTACAGCGTAATTGCCATTCTGTTCAAAATCGGCCGTTCACCTACTCTATATGAATTATATCACAGCGTAAGGAAATCAACCGAGAAACAAAACACGCAACAATATATCTGCATTAATTAAATCAGACATCATTGATTTTATCTTCGAATATAAGACTTCTTGATAAAATGCTCATCGTTTGTTATCACAAGAACACTATCGCCTAGATCAATTTTCTTAAAATATTGCCTTTTATACAAGGCTATAAGGACTTTGCCAAACATCCATACATCTTAGAAAATACAAGATATGCATTTTACAACAACTACAACAAAATTTTATCTTTTTGCACATGTTCAATACCTAATAACTTTATCGCAATACTATGATTATTTATCCACTCCAATCACATTGTACATAAAAACTCCATCTAGCATTTCTTTACTTGCCTAAAATTAACTAAATTAATTCTGATTTACAAATACTGACACCCATGAGCATAGTCTATAAACAGACTAATAATTGATAAAACATAGTGAAATGACATAGCAATTAAAGCAATTGTTTGTAAATATATATGAATGTATGTATATAAAGCATGAATAGTGTACTTTCAATAGCTGTAAAATAAGTTTAAAGTTTTGTATCGACTACGAAAAGTGATTTTATTGTAAGTTAAACTGAAATTTAGAAATGTGTGTAGAAACTTGAAGTACCAATAGATTAACATTATTAATTTTAATTATATTATTTTTATTTTTACTACAAGATTTGTAATTTTACTGTTACTTTTACAGGGTTTTAAAATTAGTTATACTATTGATTTTGCATCGGTGGGTTGGACGTCTAGTTCTTGTATGAGCGAATAGGAGGGCCCTGTGATGAAAGTCGAGTCGCGTTTCGTGACAAGTCGTTTGATTTGAAGAAAATGACGTTTCAATCGGATTACGACTTTCAGCACAGGGGGCCAGAGTGGAAATGTTAAGGTTTTAACGACTTGTCGTGTCGTGACGACTCGACTTTCAGCGCAGGGATCCGAACCTGCTCGGAAACTCTGCTGCGGTAAAATCTACAGGGTTCAACAGTCTTCGTTGAAAGGATGGCGTAGGCCTCTGGTAGAAATAATTAATAATATGAAAACTATTGGTACTTCTAAGTGCTAAACACATCGCAGATTTGATTTAAAGTGCAATTTATTATAATTTTTGTAACGTTAATATTGGTAAAAGTGAAAACAAGCATATTATACCCAAAAAATGGACTACTATACGCACAGATTTGAAAATAGATACCAACGATATATGATTTTATTTGAATTTAATGCTTCCGCACTTACCAACTCTTAGAAGAAAATTGTTGTACGAGTGACTATTTATTTCTTGTAAAGCAACTCTCATCGCTTTTATATATTCAACCAAAGCTGTCATATGTCTTCTTATCGAATTCTGGTCGTTCGGATTCATTTTATATTCTAAACACACAGAAAATACTTTGGAATATATAGTTTTATTTTAAATTTTGCGAAATTTTACCTGGTATAAGACCAACAGCAGCCATATATGTACTACCAACCGTTTTGATTTTATCAATAGCATGAAATCGTTCCTCTTTAAGTAACTAAAAAATATAAGGGGGTTTAAAATACTTTTAACATTATATATAAAAAAATAGATATACCTCATCAAAATCAGCTATTATCTCATTCAACAGCCTTAAACACTCCAATCCTTGATCTGATCCATCTAATTCAGTATAAAATTCATGAAAATTTGGAACGGATGCAAATATAACGCCGACTTTCGCATAGCTCTGATGGTATAGTTCCTGTCCAGGGTTACCCTAGAAATATTAGCAAACCAATACCTCTAAAAAATTAACTTCTCAGGGGATTAAAAAAGGACACAACAATCGAATAACAACGTGTAAAACACACACACAACAATAGTTGATAGATATATGTGTATATGCAGGAAGGCACAAACAAGTTTTTTTTTTTGGTGTAGTACAAATATAAAATATAGAAGTGTGAGTACAGAAGGAGTAGGTGGTGATTTTTTGTAATATATATTATTATTTTATTTTTGTGAACATCGATTTGTAAATTTTTGTTATCGATACTTTATGTAACATTCATAGGTCACAGGCATGAACATGTACATATCTGGAGGAATAAAAAATAAATTATAATATTTACATTAGAATTTAGATTGTAATTTGTCTTTTTTTTGTGCTGTAGTAATTGGATGGAGATTTATTGATAATGTGATTCAAGGTGATCAGTAACAATGATATAATAATGTAAAAATGTAGTAATGGTAGTCTATGGTAGCTAAGTAACGAAGTCTATTATATCCAGGTATCCTGTTTTAAGCTTAAAAACGTCTCCCAAGCTCTACAAGAAAAGGTTTCTAAACGCACGATGTCTGATCCTAGCCGAACAATTGCAAAGAAAATGTTCGGTTTTCTCTACGGCTTGAGTGTTGTATGGGATTAGCAATCTAGCCACATGTTCCCCACTTAACCAATATCCTTCTATTTGCAGCAGCCAAATAACGTCTTTCTAGCCTTCGTGCATGATATTGTAATCAATAGGTAACAATACTTTGCATCTACGAGTGTTCATTCCTAACAACACTGAGGGTTGATTTTAGGCAAGTTTTAAAGCGTTCGTGGACCAAGTGTTTAATTTGAAGTAAATCCCTATTTCTTTGGTGCTGTATGGCCGTGTATAACTTCGAATCGAAACGATTAAAACACTACTAGATTGCCGATCACCGATACTCGTTCACCCTTACAATCGTAGACTGAATTAGATGTCCAGACGCGTACCCAATACAGGATATTAATGCTTCAACAGTTCAGTTCAGTTCAATTGCACTACAGTCCAAATTGAGCCTTGGCCTTCTTCAGTTTTCTCATCCGACCTTCTCGCTCACGAGGTAGAGCCCTCCAATTTCGTAAGCCCAACAAGTGTGCAGTGAAGCTTCTATGGCTTCAAACCATCTTTTCCTCGGTCGTCCTGCTGGCTTGCAGGTCGTCCTGCTGGCTTGGCAAATTAATGTCCCATTCCTGTCAAATACTGTTCTTCTGATGACAGCTTCTAGGGCTAGGTTAAATAACATCGGTCCTAGACCATCTCCCCGTTTGAGTCCTTCTTTAAAGTGGAAGCCTTCAGTTGAGTCTTGAACCCTTGCCAGAGCTATTGTATCTGCCATGGTTACTTTGATTAGCCTCACTAATGTTGCAGATATTATAAGGGCTACAAGGTTGTCAATGAGTTTTTCCCTGGATATTGTGTCATATGCCTGTTAAAAATCTACGAAGATCTGATATATGTTAAAAAATTTCTCCCAGCACTTCTCTAAAAGCTATTTTAGGCAAAATAGTTGGTCTGTTGTAGACATTTTCTTACGGAAACGAGCTTGGTATTCAACCTGTATTTCCTCAGCAATAGGGTCTATCCTATCTCTCAGGATATTGGTGAAAACTTTGTAACCAGTAGTGATATACTCCTGTAGTTTCTGCAGCACTTTTGTGCACTGGGCATATAATTGCTTTCTTCCCGTCCTGTTTCCCGATTCCTTATTCTATATTCTACATACCAGCCGATGTAGACATTCTACGACTTTGTTATCGCAGTACTTAAGAAGTTCAGCAGCAAATTTGTCTCCTCCAGGGGCTTTATGGTTTTTGAGCTTATTTATGACTTTTTTAACCTCGTCCATAGTTGGGCTCGTTATTATTATATGGTACTCTGCTCTTGTTGATGTTGGGGCATTTTTATTAAGCAGGTCTTCAAAATAATTTTTCCATTTATTTCGGACTTCCGTTGGGTTACTAATAATACCTCCATTGTCGTCTCTGCACATACTACTTCTGGGTTTAAAGTAATCAGTAGTCGACCTTATACTCTTATACGCTTGCCTAATATTTTTGGATCTAAAATTCAACCTAGCGTCCAAGTTTCTCGCATTTTGATGTTCCCTCATCTTTTTCCTTAACGTTCGATCTGCGAATCGTCTTGGTCGCTCTGTTGATATACTCCCTATGACTTTTATTTCGTTCAAGCAGCATTAGAAGCTTTACATTCTTCTTCGTATCAATCCGATTGCCACAATTCGGCAAAATCAATTAGAATGAGAAGGAAGCAATTAGCCTCGCATGTGAACTTTTGGATCAGCTCATTTTTTTAAGCAGCTCTCTGTGCCACAATAGTTGAGATTAGCAGGAGGAAGCCTGGTCGGAGTGTTATTCCTCCTGAAACTAGATAATCCCTTTAACCAGCCGGCAAATGTTGTGAAGCACGCTATACAAAACTGCCAGGTTAACAAAGAACTGCATCGCCCGCTAGGTGAAGGCACGATATTATTAACCGGTTAAGCCAGCGGAATGCCTTATTAGGGCTTGGACTTAAACGTCCCAGAAGATATACGCAAACTTCGTATAAGAGCAGGGACGACTGGACAACAGGCTTGAAGAGGAATCGTACAATGACTGAAAAATGTTGTGGAAAATTCTTATGATAAAGTATAATTTTATTTTACTATGAAGCTTAAAAATGGGGAATTTAATATTATTGATGTGTCATTATAACATTTATTGTTACTTAATTTTTTAACTATAAAATCCTCCATCCAATTACAACTTAAATATACTACAAAAAATATCACAGGCAAACAACATCAACAAACGGCATTCAAGGTCATCTCAGAACATTCCTTTATTTATTTGAAAGACCTTATCTATATAAATACACTTCTGCCGTTTAAATAAAGGTATTCAAGGAAATCAAAAGAAACTATATCACAGAAAAAGGTTATTACGAAAAAAATAAAATAACATCACCAATTAATTAAAATCTAATATTCACCATATTGCTCCTGAATTGATTATCAAGAAAATGTGCAGCAACATGTGCCGGCAGCAAATTGTGCAAAATCCTTTTATTAGACTCTTGAAGGACATCCATTTCTTTCTTCTCCTGCGATGCCTGCAGCTGCCATAGGAAATCTAAACGTGCTGTCCATTCGACTAATCGTCCATGTACGAGTATTGCAATCATAAAAATCACAATTCGGGCTAATGATATTAAATGTAGGGGAATCGATGAGCTGAAATTGCATTAAGGATTAAGGGATTAGTATTATATTATTTTTTTATGCTTTATTGAATATTTTGTTCGATGATAATACTCACTTTACTCGCGTATCATAGCATTCGAATATGTTTGTGTGCGATAATTCAATAAACAGGGCATAAATAACTCCCATTAAAAGTATGAGGAGGGTTTTAATTATTATTGGTAATCTGAAAATTATTGTTGGATTAATTATTGAATGGAAAAATATGTGTGGTATAGGATTTGGGTATATATGAATTAATTTATAAAGCGATTGTTATATAAAGATTAGAAATTATCGATATTTCAATTTCTAAAACCCCTTGTGTATTAAAGTGTCGAGTTTTGTGCTGGTAACGTTTTGCGAAATTATAGCGTTCACACAAAGTCCTCAGCCGTGATGGGCGGTGCATAGTTTCTCCCCGTACAAATCTCCAGGCATGGACAACATAATACCAATTATGCTCCAAAAGACGCATGACATTATCGTCCCATGTCTGGTCTTAACCTACAGGTATTGCTTACATTAGAGGTACGTCCCCACTCCTGAAAGAGGGACAAAGTGATTTTCGATCCGAAGATCGGCAAACGAGGGCTCGAAGCGGCTAGAAACTACAGGCCAATAAGCTTGCCATCGTTTGTCCTAAAGACCCTAGAACGTATTCTAGACATATACCTCCGTGAGTGCATAAAAGAGGTCCCCATGTCTACATCTCACCATGCACATTGTAAAGGCAGATCGGTGGACATTGCTTCTCACGAAGTAACACGCACCGTGCCCTAGAATACAAACAGTTTACCATGGCAGCTTTCCTAGATATAAAAGGCGCTTTTAACATAAGCACCGAGGCCATCCGGGAGGCCCTGGCGGTACCCGGAATCCACACTGGAATTAGTCAATGGATCACTTGCATGCTGGAAACTCGAATTATACATAGCAGATGGGGAAATAGCCGAGTCCTAAAGTCGAAGTGCCGCGGTACATCTCAGGGTGGAGTCCTGTCGCTTCTGCTTTGGCTCATAGCCATGGGCGAGATCCAAAATACAGAGCTACAGAATGCGGACGACATGGTGATATTCATCCAGACAACCGCTGCGAGCTAGCCATCAATCCGGAAAAAAATACTGATTCTTTTCTCCAACAGGACTAAAGTTCACCTTCACTCAACGGTCAATTACTGAGCTTATCCCAGTCGGCTAAGTACTTGGGTCTTATTCTGCACTCTGGGATGAAGTGGAGGTTGAATATCGAAGAAAGAGAAAGGAAAGCCAGTAGAACTTTTTATGCCTGTAAGAAGACTTTCGACAAAAGATGGGATTTGAAGCCGCACGGTGAAAGAACAGTGTAGATATATGGCTCCTCCGTATGGTGACCCGCTCTTGCCAAAGAATACAACAGGTCCAGGCTAGGTCAAGTCTAAAGAATGGCCTGCATAGGCATAACAGGCTATGTGCACAACTTCGACGGAAGCGCTCAACGTAACTCTCGATCTTCTGCCACCTGATTTATACATCAAGCAGCATCAATCTATATTATACATCAATCCCTCCCTACCGGAGAGGGATGGACAGATTTCCAACTTGACAAAGAGCATGACGTTGTCTTGTATACAGACGGATCTAAATCAGTGTTGAGTGTAGCGCTGGAGTGTTTTGACCATCAATTAACTTGCAAAAAAACTTCCGTCTGCCTAATTTCGCCATCACTTTCCAGGCAGAACTTCTGGTAAAATTTTCATGCCTGCCTAAAAATGCAGTCAAATCTAAGGTCGGGATGGA
Source organism: Thereva unica (assembly GCA_949987705.1). NCBI lineage: Eukaryota > Metazoa > Arthropoda > Insecta > Diptera > Therevidae > Thereva > Thereva unica. Next base: position 109,098,948 of record OX465284.1, read on the forward strand.
TAATTTTGTTATCAGATGGTCAAGCGGCCATCAAGGCACCGGGTCACAGGAATATCGAGGGCAACGAGAAGGCAGATTAATTGGTCAGGCTGTGCACAGAAGCCTCTGTGCGTGCTAAAGAGAGACATCTCCATACACTTTCTCTCAGTGGCCTTTCACTAAGCCGCACTAGGTGCAGTAAGCCTATCTTAATCAGTTAAATAATTTGGTCCTATTTTGGACCAAAGATTAATTGAACACTCAACTTCGAAGAGAGGTCAAGGAAGGCCAACATTGCTTTCTTGGCCAGTGTAAATCTTCGGCAAGAGGTGGGGCTTAATACAGTCGTGATTAGACTGGTACTGATGTACGGCTCTGGCTTATGGTGGCGCGCTATTGCAAAAGAATATAGCAAATTCGGACTAAGCCAAGTGCAATATGTCGAGAAGTAATGCTGGCTTTATGTACAATCTTCACTGAAGTAATGACTACGTGATTCTGGATCTGCTGCCATTTGATATTAGCGAGTTGCTAGATGGAGAAAATTTATCTGCGATGTCTACCACAGCGATTGGGCGATCTGAGGCCGTATTCGATTTCATATTTCGATGAATCGATTTAACACAAAAAGATTTCTCGATTCAGTTTCTATCTCACTAAATTTTAAAATTTTATATAAAAATAAAAAAAATTACCTTAAAAATACTGAAACGGAAAGAAATGCAAATGCAGCTGAAAGTGATACATATTGTGGTAAAGAACATTTCCTATGTGAAGAATTCTGACTCTCAATCAGTTCATCTTCAAAAATTGTAACATTGCTTGAGCAAGGATGATCCGAAACGCAAGTAAACTACAACAAAAAAAGAGAAAATGTTTAAACAAATTGAATAGTTTCAAAATAAATTCAACTTACCACATTAACTTGTCCAACTGAATAAATTAATACAATTGTAAATACGGTAATTGCCAATCTTAATGTAAAACTCTCTGACAAATCCCAAGCTATCCACTTGAGTCTAACAGCCAATAATAACATCAATATCGAGCTGACCCAAACGAAGGCAGTCAAGAACAATAAAAGTAAAATAAGCGTTCTAGGTAAGGCAGTAACTTGCAATGCAGCACCAAGTATCAGCAACAGCAGACTGCATCCCATTGCAGTTGTAAATCCTAAATCGAAGTCCTTATGGTATTCACGTTCCTTATCACTCTCACGGAATCTCAATGTGATCCTGTCCACATGCACGGACTTCTCTCGATCCACAGATCTGGCATTGATGGCTTGCGATAGGAAGCGATTGACACGATTTGTCGGCTGATGGTGGACACTCGAATGTCGTTTCCTGAATGGTCGTTTGAACTTTTCTGTGACTTTCGTCTGGAATTAAAGAGAAATGTAAAAATTATTAGAACTTTAATGAATGAAGACATCGAGCATGCGGTTTTTGTCGTTGCTAAAAAAATGAGAGAGTGAGTGAGAGTCCAAATAAAAAATAAAATTAAAATAATTTAAACACACCTCATGCACGAGTTTAGGACACTCTGCAAGCCAAATATATGAATCATTGTTACGGAGGTTTTAATGTTTTAATAAAAGGTAATCGATTACTCGCAGAAATACTTCTAAGACGCAACAAGTATGAAGAGTATGTTTTTTACATTAAATGTTTTTAATTGCAAATAGATCAAGTTTCTCAAAAATTGAAGATCATACAAAACTCAAAAGCAAAACATTTATTAGAGAGATGAGAGATTTTGCATTGTTTTAAAAGAAATTTCCAAATATGTAATATGTAGTATTAAGGATCTTCTTTTGTTATATGTAGAGCATACGTGTGCCTTGTTTGGCGAATAAATAAATAAAGAAGTAGAATGGAAATGGCCCAAATATCTACTATGAGTGGGCATCGTTCAAGCAAAGAGTTTTGCTTTTGACTTCATACAACTAGCTCTTGTAGACACAAAGACGTAAGCATAATTTAGCACATTCTGATCAATAGAAGATGTTTTTTAGATATTGTGTTCTTTCAGAATTGTATACTTTACACCTACCATTTCTTGTTCCAAAACACTTCTTACGACTAAAGATTTTATTACACTAAAAGCTAGCATGAACTTGTTTTGTTTTGTTGAAGAAAGTGAAGTGAGAAGTTTTTCAACGTATACACAAGCGACACTATTGACTACACTAGTTTCTTTACAAATTTGTGGGTTGTGCAGTTATGTTTGTTGTAATTAATAACCATCAAGAAGTCATGAACTAAGTTTGCCTTATAGGCTTTCCATTGTTTAAGAAATGAATGACAGCACCCAGGTCTTCAAAATTCCAACCCAAGTAGATGTTTTTGGCCCAACAAGGCTGAAGTCTACATAATTATATCTAACAAATACTTTAATAGACATTTGAAATGACATATGTAAGCACTACTATTGGTAATATCAACAAAAGTTAAACGGGATGCTAATATTAACTGATAAAGCAAATGAGATCTTGAATGCTGTACAGTGTACTCCATTTTGTGAATCTTCTGTGCTTCAAATGGATCCTGTCAATGGCTGTAAGCTATAGTACAAAAACAAATTTTATTACTGCATAAATAAATAAATAAAGACACTAAGTATTAAAACCGGGCCGGAATACGTTATCGTTGGTGAGACCATAAAGAACTTATTTGTTTGGAACTGTTTAGTGCACTAATGTCTCTATATCATGATCTAGAAAACGATAATCTTACGGAAACTTAAACAACTGATCTAATGCGCAACGAATAACTCACTGGCGAAAGCAAAGATCGAAAATGCTGTAACAAAAGAGTTTGAAGTACGACAAAGTCTTAGGCAAACTCGCCTTGGGGTGATAAAGAAAACGTCAGTCAAGAGAAATTTGTAAATTTTAACAGACTTTTAACAATTATTTGGATATGAAGATGGCGGGAACGTACGAAAGGACCCTTTTGATAGTAAAAGAAGCTTATGTCGAACTAAATGAGGCAATAAAGGACATGGGACTGAAGATCAACGGGGAGTAGACAAAGGCGGTGAAACTGAAAAGCTTGAGCTGAAAGATTTATAACTATTGATGAACGTAACCTAGAAATAGTTGGGTCTTGGGTCTACAATTGCAAAAAGAAACGAAGAAAAGGAAGAAATAACTAGACGAATACTAATGGTTAATAGAGTTTTTTATGCCCAAAAATCCCAACTCTCAGGTGTATAATAAGCCTAACGAGAGAAGATGGAATTGGCGAAGGAGATACAACAACGCGTTGTATTAAACTTTTGGCCACCAAGAACAATTAATTGTCTAAGACAAGCCGGCCACGTATTAGGATGGAGGACAAATACAAACGACTTATTGTACTATAAATTTCAGAAAATAAACAAGGCAGACCCAGGAGGGGATGGATGAACCATGTGACCATTGCTTAACATCCAGAACTGGAAACATGCTGCAAGGAACCAAGCGAGAAATGCCCTGGAGGAGGACAAGGCTCTATTTGAGATGTCGCCGTCATTGGATGGGTTGAGTAGAAAGCTTTTCAGGACACTTGAATTAAAATGAAGAGTGCAGAAAGGGCGGTGGACTCCACGAGAAGACTTTTCCTTGAGGGGGATGAGTACTCTGTGAGTGCCTGCGATGGCTTGAATAGTCAAGTATAAATCACTAGGCAGACCGTTGAACCGGTTCAGGTGGTCTGGCCTACAAATATTAGGTGTAATAGAATAGACCAAGTGAAGGAACTAAGATAAGGAGATATCCTGTTGTGGTTACTACATATATTTAATGCAACTATGAAAAAGGGCTAAGATACGCGGGAAATAATACCCCGGGCTAGACGGACCAGAAAGGTACAGAGACACTAGGGCGCTTAAAAAAGTTATACAGATGGCGTAGAAGAAGATGTACGAATCCTAAGTATAAGAAATTGCATATTTTAAGCTACGTACCAACTTTTTCAGGAAGCTAAAGCCAATAACTGGCTGTGAAGCTATTGATTGTGATGAAATAACAAAAAGTATAGGTCCTTCCAAGCCTGCCACAAAAGTTACACTGTGCAGCCTAGAACGAAACAGGTCTTAGGCTACTGGCTACTAGGGATCCAGAATCGGTACTCGATTTTTTACTCTTTTTAGTATTTGGCTTTCGATTCTACTCATATCAGTACTCGATACTTTTGATCGAGTCCTTTTACTCATAATCATTGCTTATAGGATAGAATCGAGTTCAGAGTACAATTTACATTCAAGTCAGGATTCAAGCGAACTGCAAGTTTATTTCCGTCGTGAATATTTTTCATATAAATGCTTTCCACATATGTATATGTATTTTTATGCCTCAAATTAAAGACAGTTTAGGGCTGTTTACATGCCAAACGCAAAATGGAAACGCAGATTGGAATAATTGTTAAATCGCATAGAAGTTAGTATTTTTCGCCCTCTATTCATGAAGGTAGAATCCATGTTCATGTAACAGAAAGAAAAGCATACAAATTGCTGTGCGATAAAAGAGCTCCAATTTGCGTTTCCACTTTGAATTTGGTATGTAAACGGGCATTTTTACGTTTGAATTTATATCCCATGTAAGCTACATTATGTTAGTATTTGCAATATGTCCCAAGGGAAATCGAGTAATGCATATGATAAGCAAGGATACAGTTATAAAACAACCCTTCGTTGAAAGTTATCAGTAATGCCAAATCAAGGACTAGCAAATTTGCCTAAATTTTTCTTTGATGTACCAGAAACATTCTCTCGTGAGGAAATAGATTTGTGTCAGAAGAAGTACTCATCGAATCTCAATAAATCGAGTACTTTTGAACGAGTAAAAAGTATATATTGAGTAATTTTCTTTCGATTCCACTCATGAGTATTTACTCGAGTACTTTGTTGATGTTTAGGACACACAGATATACAGATTTTAACCTTTTAGCTTTTAATCTTTTTTCGGGCCCGTTCTGATCTGGAGCCCGAAGAAATTCTTCCCAGTTGCCCCCATTGTGGAGGGCCTGGCTCCTTCCATGAAAACAATAATCTCTAAATTTGAGGATTTACTTTTGTAGGCTTAAACATACTTTCGTCAAATTCGAGGCACGTTTGAAAATTTAGATTGTAGCAATAATGACAGATTTAGAAATGCTTTAGTATAATCAGAAACATAATTAAGAAAATAACAAGTTTCAGTAATTTAGAGGAGAGTTAAAATCTGAAAAACAGTTTTAAAGAAAGCATAGAAGTTTTCAATAGAAGTTGTTGACAATAAATTTATATATTTGTTTGAGTAAGATAATAGCTAAGATATAATAGTTTTATTGATCACTAGAAAATATATATAATATATATTTTAGAATAAAGAAAAAGGTTTGGAGCATAATACCACATACACCACAAAATTGGTTTTCTTCTTGTTCTTGGATATATAAACAACAAACTTTCAACAAGCATCTACAGCACGCAACTAGCTCATGACATCATGCAGTTATATATCGAAGATATATGAGACTGTATAATACTGACAATCGGGATAGGGAACATTTAAATAAATATGATAACAAAAAAAACTACCAAATGTTATTCATTATCAGATTCAGGTTTCTGAGTAGCAATCAATCAAAAAAAAAACCAAAATACAAATTTAAAGAATATATCTAAATATTAAACTTAAAATAAAATTAAAAAATAAAAACGACAAAAAGTTACACTGCCTCGCTTGCACAGAGATATTTCAATCAAAAAACAAGAAGAATTTTATGTTTTCAAAAAAATTAGAAGAAAAACCAAAAAATCAAAAATATAAATTTTTGAAAAACTAAAAACCATAAAATACGTCCAAAAGTTGATATCATCAATTCTTTTGTTTTTTTTTATGTATAGATAAATATGGATAAATGTTTTATACATCTCAGGTTATTATTATTATTTTTTTTTATTGTTTTTGTTTTATCAAATTAGTCTCAGAAATTTTTCTCACTTTTTGCGTTTGTGCAATATTATTCGAGGATTCCTGTGACGCACTGCCGCCAGGAGTTGGCGGGGCGTGCAATATGCTTTGTAGCCGGCCAACCTACAGTGGAAATTAAGTTATAATAATAAAAATAAATATAATTTTTTTTTGTTTTGTGTGTTTTTGTTTCAAACTCAATCTACGTAATTTTGTTTCAAGCTACATTCAATATTTTGTATTATTGACATTTTTTTTTTGTTATACATTTTTTTTATGGGGATATAGGAGTGCTGCTTTTGTGTTTTTTTTAGAGAGTTTTGAAAATGATTTAAAATTTTTAATTATTCGTTAAAAAAAGCATTGTAAAAGCTAGTGTAAGGGAACATATACGCATAATTCAGAGGTGAATGTAGTTAAATACGTAAAATTCTGTTCTCCTTCTAACAACTATAGAACAGTCTATAGTAAATTCTAAAGCGCAATAATATACAGTAGTTTAGGTATAATTCCTTAGCCTAGTAGCCTAAGTGCTAGCAGCAAGCTTGCTAGTGATCGATCGATGAACGCAAACTTTGTCGCTCTTTGTATCACCCGAGATAAAACAGACGGCAATGCTTTTGATTATTCCTTGTTTTGCCAATTCCGCAAAGTCTAAGTTGAATAGATGGTTCAATTGGGAATTGATGAATGCAATCAAAGATGAAGAAGCGATGCAGACTTCAATAGAGCATACAGAACAGTTTGAAGCGAATACGTTAAGTTGAAAAATTCCTATAAGTTCACTATCAAGAAAATTAAATCAAAATTTGACGACAGGTAATGAATAGAAGCGGGCCAAGTAACGACCCTTGGGGAGCACCATCTAATAACTTAGCAGGAGAAGAAATAGAGTTTAGCAGTTTAACCTTGTGCGAGCGATTAGGTTAGGAAACTGTTCAAAAGCTTGAGGGCGGAAAGCCGAAGCGAGCGAGCTTCACTAGAAGTAAGGAGAGGCTAACTTTATCAAAAGCTTTTGAAAAATCTAATAGAGCGATTAGACGTCATGGTCATTTAGAGACTATCTTCTATCAGTAGTAATCTTGAGAAGGGCTGTATTACAGCTATGAGATTTACGAAAACCTAAGTGATAAGCATAAATCACCTAATTTCTTTCACAAAACTGAATGATTTGCAGTGCAATTACATAGCTTTTCAAGCACCTTTGCTAGAAATGGGAGACCTATGCTGATAGGTCGAAAGTCCGCTGGACATGTAGGTATTGTACATTTAACAATCGGCAAGACAAACGCATGTTTCCAAGAATTAAGAAACTAGGATGCACTAAACCAGGTATTAAATAGATAAACTAAAGCAGGTAGGATATAAGGCATTAGCATTTTAAGAAATCTAACATAATAATAATATAATAACATTTAACTTCCGATCTGTTGGGGAGTGCACACATATACCAAATGGCTCGTCAATTTGTTAAATAAGGATTGTTTATTCCAAAAACATCTTATAATTGTGAACCCTTTATAAAAGCTTTCTGTCTGAATTATGGTTTTCCTATTAAGGCTACCGGTAAGATTTATTGCGCCCGGGTGAGGGTATAGTCATGGATTAATTTACAGCATTTAGAATTATTCATCAGAAAGCCTTTTGTTTTAAACTGCACATATTTTAATTTCAATATGCTATTGAAATCAGTCCCTACTTGGAATCTTTAGAGCAAATGGCTGTCCTGTTTATTTGAATACTTACAGGAATGAAATGAGGTTCGAGTCATGAGGTTAAATAAATTATACTGACTGGAACAATCGCAATAATATTTAAAACAGAGATGTTTGACAGAAACAAAACTACATACAAATTAAAAGTTTTGCACTTAGCGAACCCCTTGAGTTTTTGGGGCTGTTAGGAAGATAGATACAAAACTTTTAATACAGGTCATGTACATTGAATACCCACCCAGTGGGGTTGATAACAATTATCGGAAATATCAGAAGGTTTTAAAACTAGATGGTTCTCTGATGGTTTGGTTTATGAAGAATACATTTCAGCTAACAGCAATTGTAGCTTCCAATGAACTTCAATTTCAACAGAAGTTTGGATGATTCATTTAAAAAAAGGACGTAACCTAAAATTATTATGATTACATAAATCAGTGATTCCCAAAGTGGGTTCCGCGGAACCTTAGGGTTCCACGAAAAAATTTTAGGGTTCCGTGTCCCCAGCGCCGAAGCGCAAAGACATTCGCAGACTCACTGGCTCTGCGCCGGTCGTTTAACGCGTTCTTGCTAATCAGTAAGTGCGAGTGGCCCTTCTTCCTTGAAATTTGATCAACGTCACGCTGGTTGTGAAGAAAATGGTAATCCGCCCTTTTGAGATGGGCGCCATGGATCAAACGATATATTGAGTATACTATATTGCTTATGGTGTTCTACTTATCATACTCTTTCATTTGATACCCATGTCGAAGGGGTTGTGAAGAATATTTCAATCCGCCCTCCTGAGACTGCCGCCATGGATCTAAAGGTATATTGCATTGTCATCGGAGCTAAAGCTGTATGCAAAATTTCAGCATGATAGGGTATCCGGAAGTATTTGAAAACTTGATGGCAAAATTTGTTCCGTGAAGAAAACAGTAATCCGTCTTCTTGAGACGGCCGCCATGGATCTAATGGTAAAATGAGTATACCATATTGCATTGTCATCGGAGCTGAAGTTGTGTGCAAAATTTCAGGGTGATCGGGTAACCGGAAGTTTTCAAAAAATCGATTGCAAGATATGTATGGGACAAACAGACGAACAAGAAAGCGAGCTAATAAAAACGTTTTAAGATATATTAAAGGATAAATATATACCTTTATTTTTTCATTGTTGGGTTCCGCCAAATTTTATACATTGTAGAAAGGTTCCGTATAAAATGAAGTTTGGGAACCACTGACATAAATTTTATAGCTCTGAAATGTTTATGTCGCTCTGTGGCACGAACTAGGATTCCAGACAAAGAGAAATATGTACATACAAATTTCTGTGTGATAAAAGACCCCCAATTTGCATTTTGGGATGCAAGCGGGCTTTTATAGGTTTGAGTTTATACCTCATTCTGAATAAAAATCAGATTCGCCCGTTATTAGCCTGAAATATACACGAACAACATCAAAACCCTTGGACAGAACCCAAAACAGGCACGGTACGCCTGAGTAAAAACTCTACTTTTTCAAATGCAGCCCGCTACAGGCACGTGTCACTAAAAGGCGCCTCAAATAGTAATAGTCCAAAGGACACACAAACGACCAATTATCCTCCCGACCATAGAGGGTGCCATTAAGCATACCCAGAAGACCGATTCTCGTTCCATTAAACAGGCCAAGCAGCATTGAAGGTTATTGGTACTTAGTTGGGGGACCGCTTGGTATAACGAAATTGGCGTTTGGAATGGTCGATTACGAATACATTCATATCTGTAATACAGACATGCATGCCTCTGGCGGGCGGATTTTTAGATTTTAGATAGGGCAAAAAGGAGATAGCTATTCTGAACTGATTCAACCTAGCTGCCACTTACTTGGAGTATAGAATCCTAGATAGGACACGCATATTACAGGATAGAGCCAGCTAGAGGACAGAAGGGTATTTTGGTGACTCATACTTTGCCAAATTCTTTGGCTCCCTGTCTTTATGAAACCTAGAAGCTTGTTGGATCTGGCGGTAATATTATCGTAGAGTAGAAATAGAAATTAAGTTTTTATATCGGACTAAACCTACATCTATGATATGACCAACCTGATACATCATGTCGTGGAGATAATGGTACTGCTTCTGTGTGTTTTTTTCTACGGGAAAGGGCATGACATTTTCTGGTGTTAAGTTGCAATTTATTTGTGGTGCATCAGTTTTGAAAGGCATTGACTTTCGAATTAGAGTTTTATCTCAGTAAAGTAAGGCACGATTGAACAGTTGTTAATAATTAAGGGATATACCTGCTACCATATTACAGTATAGCATTTACAATTGATTCCCGTATTACAAAATAAAATCAGTAGTTAATTAATATCGCAATTTCGAGCCGAATTTAGACTTTTAAACTTATGTATAATTTCAAAATCTTATTTATAAATTAGTAACACTATTTAGACACAAAACCATACCCCCGAAAACAACACTCCTATATCCGCATTTTTTATAGAATTAATACAGTTACTTACCACCAACAAACAGAAAATATGTTTATTATTTATAAATTTTGTGTTTTATATACTAATCTCTATATATAAAATTTATTGCAAGACCGCAACTACTTTGTTTTTTTTGTTTTGTTTTTGTTTTTATTATTTTTAAAATCTAATCTAAACACAAAAATCAGTCTCTTTTTTTATTATTATTAATCACAATCGAACACTTACCGCATCCTGAAATAAATAAAAAGAAAAACAATAAAAAATAAATTTACATTTAAACATAAATTAAAAAAAAACATATAAATTTTTGTTGTAACAAAGAAGGTCAATAATTAATAATAATAATAATCACTAAGTGATGAAAAGTAACACAACAGACATGCCCTTTTTGCGAATTCTATATATATATGTATGTATATGTTTATATCTATGTATGTATGTAACTCAATTCTTATTTTTAAAATCCCTTTAAATTGTTATTTTACAAAAAATTATTGTGAAGTTAATAAATGTATATACAAAATAATAATATTAATTAAAAAAATAAATGGTACCTTTCTTGAGTTCTTATCCGGGGTTGGTCCAGTTCCGCTTGTTGTTGATGATGGATATGATCCTGTTGCCATATTTGAAAATGGTACAGGTTCGGAAAATTTGATGGTATGAAGGAGCTGCATGACAACATTGGAAACGTTTCGGAAGGATAATTTTCTACGGCTACCCAAGGCAGATCGTACTCCTAATGTGTTAAGCATTAATGGCTAAAAAAATAAAATTTTGAGTTCAAACTTATTCTTTTTATGTATGTTAAAAAAATACTTTTCTACGATGCGGTGGTGGCACTATGAAGAACGTATCAATACCATGATCACGCAAATATGATGATCTTTGATCACCATGACCAGCTTCAACTTCATACTCTCCGGATAGGGAATCTAGTGTAGCTCGAGTTACGTGGACACGTCCAGGCTCTCCACCAGATTCCATATGATTTGCTAATGTAACATCGTTCGACCAAACATCGAACTGCCATTTTCGAAGTCCTAGAACTCCGCATAGTACTCGACCAGTATGAATGCCAACTCTCATGTTCAAAATAACATCAGTAGCTTCAACAACAGTCCTGTAACAACAATGATTAGATAGTCTATATTATTTTTCTAAAAGCAAAAACTTACGCTATAGCATCAATCATATCCAAACCCATTTCAACCGCGCATTTAGCATGATCTTTACGTGGCTCTGGTAGACCAGATACACAATAGTAACAATCACCAAGAATTTTTATCCTTAAACAATGGTTGTCCTGAAATAAAATTAATTTAAAAAATCTCTATAATAATCTATACAACGTTTTTTGATACTTACATGAGCAAGTTGATCAAAACGACCAAATAGTTCATTTAACAGTCTTACTAGTTCCTGAGCACTACATTGTGATGCTAACACAGTAAATCCGACTATATCAGCAAATAAAATACTGTAAAAAAAAAAAATTATTTAATCCTGTCAGAATAAAATATGTCAAAAAAGGACATTACCTAACATTTTCATGCTTTTGAATATAAATTCTATGAAATTGACCTGCAACTGGTGATAGTATATCATTCTTCATCTGCATTGCAACATGCTGCGGGAGGACTGATAACAGTAGCCTTTCCAGCTTCTCATTTTCATCTTGAATTTCTAATCTAGATGCTATGCAGTTTCGTGTATCGAGAAATGCACGCCGTTGGGCTCGCTCCATCATTATGTTCACAACTAATCCAGCTACATTAACACCGATGAACATAACAATATTGGCTATTAACTGGAAAGATAATGGTTGAGTTTTTATTAATACAAGCGAAAACAGTTGTCAGGTATAAAAAAATTAATAAAAAGAAGAGGATATCCTAGATATTGCCATTGTTTGAGTTTCATTCGAAAGAATTCAGAACCCAGCCCGTCAGTATGGATTGAGTTTATGGCTGTTTTTTCCAAGGAGTCCGAAAATGCATTAAGGACAATTGTCAAATAGTAGTTTCACGAGTTTCGTCCAAAATTATACAGCATCAATTAAACATCCTTCGACAAAAATCAACAGAGACCATACAAGACGAAATAATGGAGGTACCAAAGGCAGGACCTTCGGCAGTCGATATCGTTCGGTGACAAAATTGGACATACCGAAGTGCTGGGAACCCCAGCATGCCTCCTGGTTCTACGAAGCGGAAATTATGTTCCAATTGGCGAGCTGAAGGTCCGAGGAAGCCAAGGGGTACATGGGGTCACTGCAGCACTGCTGGAAGAGACGCCAGCTATGAAGAGGTAAAGCAGCAGCTGCTCGACAAGAACTCCATGTCGGAGAAACTTCGACTCGAGCAGCTACTGTCAGTACAACAGCCTGGAGACTGGAAACCATCGTACTTCCTCCAGGCTCTCAAGGCGCTAACTAGTGGGGATCATCGGCAGTCAGTGATGACTTAATCCGACAGACAAAGTATGGGAAGTGCTGCCACACGGAGGCGCCTCATACGCGTCCGCTGTCCGTGAAACTGTGCCCAACACGGAGCCAACGTTGGTGTCGCTACAACACGACCTCAACGATTTGGCTTCACGTATGAAGCAGCTAATTCGGCCAAAAAGGTTCCCGGTCCAACGTCCTTCGGCCATGCGGCCAATGGATCACTGATCCGACCTTTTGGCACAAGTTGCTTGAACTACGCCACTAAAGCCATTATTTGGGCGGACTGCTTAACGAAGTTCGAATTGTTCTTCGACTTTAAGTATCGGCATTTAGACGACAACCGCACGAATTTTCGAATTAACGTGTGCGCCACAGTCGATTACAAACTCGAATCAACTCCCTGCCATATTACCGGGATATACAAAGAGCTATTAACGAAGCACGCTTTGTTAACAAAACCGCCCAATTTTAACTTTGCAGTTAAAAACAATGTGCAACACCGCATTGTGTCTAAAGGGCAATTACCATTCGTCACGACTTCATCCGGAGAAACTGAAGATGGCAAAGTTAGAGTTTGACCATATGATCCAATTGAGGATTTGTCGGTCTTCGTCGTCCCGCAGTAGGTCCATATCATCTCGTCCCTAAACGGAGCTCACATGATTAGAGGCCATGCGGCGACAGCGCCCAAATTCGTTGAAAAACGCAATTTCGTGGTCTATACTGATCACAACCCATGGGTCGGGCCCTTTACACAAAGACCGAGCGATCCCCTCATTAGACATTTGGGTCTAATCTCTCAGTTTACCACAGACATTCAGACATGTGTCGGGTAAACAAAACATTGTCGCAGACCATTTATTGGGCTCACTAGCAACCGACAACGTTGACTCGGTTACTTCAACCTGCCTACACTAGCTCAGGCTCAAGAAGGTGACACAGAGTTGGAGTTTCTACAGGAGCCGTTACCAAGAAATACTTTTGGCCATTCATCAATAAAGATTGCAATGAGTAGTCTCAATCATGCTTAGGTTGTCAAAAGTTCAAAGTTTCATGGCATACCAAATCTCCATTTGAAGCTTTTAAACTTCCAAATAACAGATTTGACCATATCCATATGGATATAGTGGGACCCCTACCGCCATCTTGTGGATACTCTTATATCGACGATAGTCAATGACATAGCCAATTTAAGATATCTCAGTTTCAACAGTGGCAAAAAGATTCGTCTCTGATTTCGACCGACGATTTGGCGTACCTCTTGATATCAAAACTGTTCAAGGAACTGAAAGCAGCCTCAATGCCAAGGGACAACACTACTCAGTGGTGTGAGGAGTTGCCCTTTGTCATTTTAGACATACGCACGGCAATCAACACCGACTTACAATGCTCAGCAGCCGAACTCGTATACGGTGAGACTTCCCAATTCGATCTCTATCACAATCGCTTAAAATCCAATTGAAGAATAAGAATTCCTCTCTCACCTTCGTTCGCATATGCAGAACATTAAGGCAATACATTCTCGACAGCCCGTCCAAAAGGATGCATATGAGGACGCCTACTACGTTTTCATACGAGTCGACCGACTTTGAAAACCGTTCGAACCTCCATATGAGGGCCCATATGAAGAAATCAAACTATTACGAAAACACTTCGTCGTCACGACAAAACTAAGTCAATATCCATCGACAGGCTAAAGCCAGCATTCGGTCGTGATCGCGACAACGAAGCTAAGTCATCTAAAGCGGTAGCTCTGCGGAGGGGGAGGGGTATGTGGCGACCGCGTAAACTTAACTACCAAGTTTTACGCAATGTCGCACAACAACTTTTCGCACGATCAAAAACGATCAGTCCGAACACTCCCGCGATCTTCTTCTTCTTTAACGGCTCTACAACCGGAATCCGGTCCTGGCCTCTCACAACTGTTCTCTGCACCGGTTTCGATTCTGAGCCGACGTCATCCAGTTTGACATCCCTCTGAGCGTCCTGGTCCACGCCAACCTTCCAGCGGAGATTTGGTCTTCGTCGCTGTCGCACCCCATAGGTCTTACCGCAGTTCAGTGATCTAGCCAATTTCCGGCATCTCCGCCAAAAAACCACTTCCATACGGTTCTCTGATAACTTCGTACGTTCACGATCTCCGCCCACCGAAGCGCTAGCAATCCAACAAGCATTTTAAGACTAGAAAAATAAATTTTCTGTAGGTGTATTTTAGAAACCCTGTGTGTAAGAAAAAGTCCAATTCAATATAAATTGTAAATGGCTTCGGGAATAAAAATTCAAAAAATCATATAAACATCATAAACAGTCTTTCACAACAATTGAAATTATCCTAGCAGCCTTTTCTTGATAATAAAAATCATTTCCCACGTGCATACTTCAATGTCTACTTGAATTTTGTCCCACGACACTTCATACAAAGCCATATCACCTTAAATTCAATTCAAACACCTGGCTACACAAATCGAAGATGGCAAAATTTAATTTCACGTGAAGAGCATACTTATTGAGCATAAGAGGCCTTAGTAGAGGTTGAAAAGTAGAGAAAAAAAACATAAGGGAACAAATATACCACGAAAGGTACAAAAATAGACACAAAAAGTTCTTGAACTTGAGGAAAGGTCTATATATTTGCTACTCCTGAAAATTTACGTCAAACACTAAAACATGATTTTTTTTTTCAAGACCAAACCATTAAAGACTCCACACTCACGATTTTTTAGTGTAGGTGTAATATGAAAATTTATTTGATTTAAATCTCATAAATTGCCTTTTTCCAAGTGGACACACACTCATGTGTGTTCTGAATTATATTGACGGCAATTTTGGTGGAGGTTAATTTATTTCAGGAAATTATTTTGAAAAATTAGAAAATATTACAAAAAACCATCCATCCTCCAATCATCCTATTAATATTTTTGCATATATGAATATTTATGTACGTGTATGCATAGTATTAAAATCCTTGTTGAGTCCTTGATATGTAATTACAATATTAATCCAATCATAAATAAAATGAAAAAGCTCACTCACCTGATTATATTCCAAATATTGAAATGTGTCCGTGTAAATTTTATATGCTGTCAATCCGATATGAACTGATGGCAGAATGATGCCGAAGCAAACTGCTTCCCAAATTTGTAATGGCATCATTGCATATGCTAAAAATACAACGAAAACAATTTGCCAGACGCCCTCCGCCATGACCTGGAAAATTAAAGATGGTGAATAAATTATTTTTAATTTTTATTATTCCATTCAATTGGTATATATTTTCATGTTTGATGATGATAATAGAACTATATTTAAAATTTTGAGAACTAATTGAAAAACGCAATCGAGTAGTACATTAATCAAAAATCAGAAATAAGCATATGGAGTGTTGCATCTATTAATGAACTAGTTCAACGTCTTGACGTAGAGACGTTCAATCGATCGTTCTTCAGTTCAGTTTCAGATTACGTTTTTAAAATATAGCGAAGTTTCTTTCGCAAAGTTCTATAGAAGTTTATAGGCAGAAACGCCCAAAAGTCTCTATCGGATGGACCCACCATAAATATGGTATGTGATATCGCCGAACCATTGAAACCATATCTAATTCTTTTCTTAGAATTACGAAATTCGATTTCAGTGAATAGTCTCGTTGAAGTGGACGATCACAAATGTTGTACAAAGGATCTTCAAGATCAATTACTTCACAAAATATTCTGATCCTGAAGGAAGACATAATAAAAACTGAAAACAATTTTTAACTTAACAATGTACCGTGTTAAGGGCTAGCGACTGAAGCGAATGGTAATGAAATATTGATGCTATTTTAAGCGAAAGTCTAAGGCCCTAAGCAGGATAAGGTTAACCACATTTGGTGAACCCTTGCGGAAATCTCGAAGTTTGGGATCATTACTTCCTCGAGATGGTTTTAACGAAGAAACGACATTTTAACATCAAGCTTAAAGTGGGATCACTATGGCATCACAATAGGCCTATCCTTCTGGCCTAAGTGTGTGGGCTTGAACCAAAAGCTCAGCCATATCTAACCTAACCTAAACTAACCTGTGCCAAAGTCTGTGCCAACGGTGGTTCAAGAAACTCCAAGCCGGAAAATATAGCTTCCAATATAAGTCTCGTCCCGGAAAAAATGTGGAGTTTGCAAGGAAGTCTTGCGAACCCCATTGGAAAAAAATGCATGTAATCATTGACGAACTAGCGGAGAAACTTGACTCTGGTCATTCAACCATTCATCGATATCTTCATGCCATTGGAAAAGTCAGCAAGCTATGCCCATTGGGTTCCTTAAAAACTTTCAGGTGCACTCTTACTTGCTGTCATGTCTCAGGGTATGCACAGTTTTTGGACCGAATTGTGTCTGGCTATGAAAAATGGATCCTGTACAAAAATGTTAAGCGTAGAAGACAGTAAGTAGACAAAGAAAACCATAGGCTAGTGCTCAAAGTAAGATCATATATGTATGTTTGCTGGGATATGGAGGGTTTAATCTACTGTGAGCTTTTAATTCCTAACCAGGCCCTAATTGATCAATATCTGTATCTACTAAAAACCATATCAATTGGTAGAATATGTTTACAATTAAATCAATCGACATGGTTTTTTCACAGTATAAATGTTAGAACTTGACTAAGATAATGTGCACCCACTGTACATTCTTTAGAATAAAATCTATAAAAATAGAATAAAGCCGGGATCTCAATGCATCCACAACCGTTCCGATCCGTGTTTTCTAAACCGTTTCCGTTGGGAATTTTGGTTCCAATGCTTCAAAGTTTGACAAGTTTGTTTCTGTATACCGCGTGTGCCTGCCTGTAATCGACCGACATATCGACGGAGCAATTAGAAAAAAAGCAAGACGATCGTGTGCAAACAGTATCCTACAAGAGATAAAAAAACAAAGCACATATTGCACAAAAACCCATCACAAAATTTGTAAAAAGTACAATCATCAAAAATGATAGTGCGTGGGGACATAGTTCCATGTAAAATTAGAATCCACATACGTAAATCGCATTAGGGAACCGGGCAAGCTTTAACTTATCATAAACCTCACAAAAATACAAGACAATCCAAACTCAAACCCCAGTAAACCAATACACACACCACTCTCGCCCTTCTTTATCAAAATACAATGATCGGGACGGCGCGAACGCCATTCCCGACTACCAAAAATTTCACTTACGAGTTACCTACATTAGAGGTAATCGCAGAGGTCAACCCGATCGATGTGCAATGACCAGGCCTCACTCTGGGGGAACCACCTTGTTGATCATGGTAAACCCCTAAGCCAGGTAAGTATGCCTTAGTCCTTTTTGCTCGAAGTATTTATGCGATGCCTTTCTGAAATTGCATGTGAATCATATCCTGGAAGTAATTTTTATAAAGTAGAGCGATCGTTGGAAGAATAAAATTTGGGTTTGGTGATCTTGTTTAGCAGTTTTGCCTTTTTGTGCAGTTGTTTTGTTTTTGTTTTTAGTTTTGATGAAGAGATTTTTGATTTTACATAGTTTATATAAATGTAATTTATAAGAACAGCGTATAGCCGAGTATTCGCAATGCCAAGCAAAGGCGCAATGCATAGTATTCAACGTAAATCTGTTGTTGAGACTTATATTAAGGCAAATGATGCGAGTTCAACATGATTCTTTTGAAATATGTGGATCACATCGAGACAGTTTCAATTCCCCAAAAAAGTGTGGCCTTTAAGAATTTCTTAGTTTTTTTTGTATAAGTTAACTAAGTAAAAGGCATTAAAACTGATCTGCCAGCTTGTTTGCAAACTCCAAGCATTATTGAGTTCATACAAAAATTAATGTCTGTCCTATCTTCAAGATATATCACATGCTTGAAACTTCCAACAAAATCGCACTGTGAAGCATATCCTCGGGTTATCCAATCCAATCAATCAACAAAGGATGGGAACTGTTTAAAAGCTACTATCATATCAATGGATCACACTTAAAACATGGAATTCGATCATTTCTTATCAAGATTTCGATCATCCTGTCCGTTACTACGTTTATAAGCGGAGTTTCACTCTCGGATCTTCAATCCAAAGTAAAACTCCCGATGCGTTTATAAGCAATGGGAGTGTAAATCCAAAATACTTTCTGGTTTGAGATGACAGCTCCAAGCTCAAATTCAAAATCATAGCAAAGACATATCGTCGCTTATCCAGAATAGTGTCACAACTCAAAAACAATGAATTTTACAGGGGAGCCATTTGAAAGTTTTTAGTTTCATACAAGCCCATGTTATGATCTTGGATTCCAGCGGGTTTCCAGCGGTCATTTTTAGAAGTATTAATATGGATTTTTGCTACATAAAAATATGCATATTTAGCTATACATTCTTAAAATAAACTCGAAATTGGAAATTTTTGAGTTGTAGCACTATTCTGGATAAGCGACGATATATAAACCCAATGTTTAATTTAATTTATTTAAAAATATCATTAAACAAAGAAAAAAACTATTGTAGCAAAATAAAACACCCAGCTTCTTCTTTACAAAGTTTTTCCCCTTCGGAAAAAATTCTCACTCCCAGTCAGCGTTTATAAGCACAACATAAACCGGGATCGAAGTTTCACTCCAGCTTTTTCTTCGGGAGCGAAAATCCAAGTTCCGGATTTTCACCCCCGGTTTATAAGCGGTGTTTCACTCCGGATCGAAACTTCCATCCGGAGGGAAACTCCGCTTATAAACGTAGTACGTTACATTTGAGAGTACTTTCTTGGCGAACGATCATCATAAACCCAACACCTTCAGACGTTCCATTTCTCCTTCTTACACATATTTTAGCAACCCTCTATTCATTTTTACCAAATCATTATTGGCTTAACGTTTCCGCTAAGCTCTACAAAAATTTATTTTAGACTCATTCGAGTGCTCCCCTCCACGGAAATCTTTAGTAAAAGGCGAAAGATTTATTCGACAACTGAAGAGAAGCCAGAGTGATCGTAGATGATCAAGCAAAAACTACTTAAAGGATCTTGTCACAAAATCCCTGTGAATCATATCAGTGAAGATAAATTTTTAGAAAAAGGAATCGGATAAGCCTTGAACCTTGCCTTAAAGCAGCAGAGGTTGTTCGAGAAGTTTTCGATGAAATGCTTTTATAAATTAAATTTCCTGGAATCTATGTAAATTTTAATGATTCAATTTTACAGGCATTGATCTTTGGGGATGGGGATCCAGGAAGGCTATGGCAGCTTTTATAAAGCGAGCAATGGTAAAGAAATTCCTCAATACTCAATCTGGTAGGCAGAAGGATTAATTATAGCAGGATTTGCCGCATTTCTTTAAAATCGAAAATCAGTTCAGCTTATCTCTAGCTTGGTAGCGCATTTCCTACTATCGTGCCCACATCCTCGGACCTTGAATTGGTAATCGAAGTTATATAAAATCGGAATGAGGTCTGTGATTCTAAACATAGACTCATATTGAAACTTGTTGAGTGTACTTAGGAGAGCTGTTAAACCTCTAGGTTTTCCGCTGCTAGTCTTGGGGTGCTGCTGGCTATACCTGTACATGCCTGTTAAGTCTGCTTCTATGGTCGCTAGGAAGACTATTAGAGTTAATATTTTGCATGGTCACTGGGTCTTCTTATATCTTTGAGTAAGATGGCCTAGGTTACCATGGGATTGCTGATTGTAATGAATGGTCAATAGCAAATTGTGGATTTTAAACTCAAAGTTAACCTCCAAAAAACATATAATTAAATGAAGACTTTTTAGGTAACATTAAACTCGCAAAACTTTTCCACCAACCTAAACTCTAAACCAACTAAAAAAAAATTATTCTAGTTTAAAAATTGTATCCCCATGAATAAATCTAAACTCACCTCTTTAGTATCAACCGGAAATATTCCACCAACAGTTGGCATCGATACAAAACATATACAAGCAGTAAAAAATAGTATACCATAGCATAAGTATGGAAGATGATGATCCTTAATGACACGACATTGCAACAAGGCTAAAATAATGGCGAAAAGGAGGCACATGATGGAGTTGAAGACATTCTAAAAAATAAAAAATAAATTATTTACTTCTAGAAAAAGATATGACAATTTTTTTCTTACATGTAATGTTGGACTGTGGTTGTATGCTAAACTTAAGGCGGCCATAACACCACATAGGACGACTACCAATGCGACTACACCAATCACTGAGAAACGCTGCAATTTTAGGGTGTAGCGCTGGTAGAGGCACTCCAGCTCGTCGTTCTCGAATCTCAAAGTGTTCCATGGTCGTCCTCTGGCCGCTTTTACTGCATGGTCCATGACACAGTGATGGTTCCTTTTTTAAATAATAGTTGTTGTTTTTTTTTGGACCGAAGTCCTGGAAATAGAAATAAAGGATTTTTTTTAGTTCTTGTGATATATCTATATCTATAAAAATCTCGTGTCACAGTGTTTGTTACCGTACTCCTCCGAAACGGGTTGACCAATTTGCATGAAATTTTTTGTGTATATTTGGTAGGTCTGAGAATAGGTCGTAGGCTATTTTTTATACCTTTAACCAAAAAAACAGCTGCAAAATCCAAACAAAAATGGTAATTTTAGGAATTTTCACTTCATTTTAGTTTCAATAGCTTCATGGCCTACCTATTGTTTGACAAATGTAAAATTGTCATTAAATTGAATCATTACATTTAATGAAAATTTCAAATTTACGCAGCTGTCAAACAATAGGTAGGCCATGACGCTATTGAAACTAAAATGATCCATGGCGGCCGTCTCAAGAGGGCGGTGTACCACTTTCTTCACAACCACCTCGACATGGGTATCAAATGAAAGGGTATGATAAGTAGAATACAATAAGCAATGTAGTATACAAAATATATCTTTAGATCCATGGCGGCCGTCTAAAGAGGCCGGATTACCACTTTCTTCACAATCCCCTCAACATGGGTATCAAATGAAAGGGTATGATAAGTAGAATACAATAAGCAATGTAGTAGACTCAATATACCGATTCATGGCGGCCGACGCAAGACCCATGTTCTCTGAGGCATTTCATCTGTGTAAAATTCATATCTCGAAAAATATTAAGTCAATGGATGGTTTTTATTGTTTACTATTGACTTATGGGTGCAGCGTAGGCGCACCGGGTCCCAGCTAGTTTATCTATAATATAAAAATTAAAGTCTTGTTTGCAATGCGACACCAAAACTCAAAAGTTAGCCGACAAGTCGAGCTGAAACTTTCACAGAATGTGTATTTTGACGCGGTCGCTCTAGGCGCCAGGTGGCCAGGGGCGCCAAAATGAATGCGAAAAACAATTTCAAGCAAAAAATAAAATTTTGATGGCGCCTTTTTCCAAAAAAGGATGCCGTTTTACTTAATAAGAAGATAGTTATATCTTCTGGATCTCCTCTGGACCACAATAACTCGGCGAAAAGGTGAAGGGTCCGGGAAAATGAAAATGAAAATTCGACTGAAAACCTTTCAGAGAAAAAGTCCGACCAAATGGCAGAAAGTGTCAGAATGGACGTTATTGCGATGTGTTTGTCCGGAGAATCTCCTGACCACAGAACAGCTAGTTGCCGCCCAAGGGAGTTTTCTGGAGGAGATTGTCGAGTTGGGGTAGGAGACAGAGCATCCTAGATTCATTGGGATTGCTGCGGACCCCTGTGATGGGCCGCCTTAAGTCCTGGAAGGAGCAAGCCTTGTCGCTGTAGACGAGGGAAAGCTGCGGCGAAGCTATGTTGTGCTCCGGTGCTTCCCTGCGGATACATTTTGTTGAAAACTTTAGAGATCCAAAAAACGACCTTAAAGGTTCTCTGGGTACCAAAGGTCTATTGATGAACTGAGGCGAACGGGTGGCCATATTGGCGGCGAGTTTGGTCGCATAGCTTAGAATCAGGAAAATCCCATGTCCCAAAGTGCCCCCCAGCCAAACTTACAATGTCCCCTTATCGACCGCCAGCACCTGGCGAGCAACCACGATCATTTCCGCTCCGATCACCAAGGAAGCAGAAACCCCGAGGTAACCATCTTAAGAAAGGCTGGCGTAGCTGGCGAAATACCGTGGAAGCAACTTTGGTAAGAAACACTTGCTCTAATGCGCTATTATGCTATTATTTATTAAATGGCTTCTTCTTCTTCTTCGATGGCTCTACGGCCCAATTCGAGCCTTGGCCTCCTTCAGCTTCTTCCTCCAGACGTCTCTCTGCTCCGCAGCTTGTCTCCAGTTTCTCGTGTTGAGCAGTTTCGCTGCATCGGTCTTAACATTATCTTCCCATCTTGACCGTGGTTTGCCAACTGGTCTTTTGCCATCTGGTAGTAGATACAGGGATTTTTTTGGTATCCTTGAGTCATCCATTCTTTGGACATGACCGGCCCAACGTAAACGCAGTAGCTTGGCATGGGTCGAAAGTTTACATTCTTTGTATAAGTCGTACAATTCGTGATTGTAGCGTATTCTCCATGCATTGTCTTCATTAATTGGGCCGCATATCCTTCGGAGAACCTTCCTCTCAAATATATCCAACTTGTCGGCGGATTTTTGGGAGATACTCCATGCTTCTGCTTCACAACCATACGTAGCTACTGTACGTATGATGGTTTTGTAGACTCTTATTTTTGTTTTTCTGTGGATGTCTCTGGATTTCATTACTGGCAGTAGTGAGAAGTATGTTCTGTTTGCGGCGTTTATTCTTCTTTGTACGTCTATCGTTTCATCGTTGTCTTCACTGACTGTGGACCCCAGGTAGTTAAATTGGCTTACCCGTTCGAAGTTATATTCCCCCAGGTGGTGTTGTGGTTTCTTCTTCTTCTTTCCACCCTTGACTGAATTAGAATCTTGCTCTTCTCTGCATTTATTTGCAGCCCTATATGTTTAGCTCCATCTTCTAATTCTGTGAATACTTCTCTAAGGTATGACAGTGATCTGGCAAGGCAGTTTATGTCGTCGGCATATCCTGCCAACTGTTTTGATTTGTTAAGCAGGGTTGCGTTCGCATCAATGTTTACTTTGCGAATTACTCCTTCAAGGCAGAGATTAAATGGCATGCATTTAAATGGCGCATTTATTAAATGGCTCTACAACCGGAATCCGGTCCTGGACTCTCGCAACAAATGTGTCGCTCACTGCAAAAGTGGTGCAGCTCCACACTAGTGGTTGACTCGCTTTTGAGTTACATTCCGTCACATCGCCCGCTACAAAACCAAAGTGGTTCCAGATATTGCACATTTGGAGCCGCTAAACCGGAATTCGACAATTTATGTGAAAGCGTCGACCAAAAGGCGCCGAAAGACAGTCCCGCTCTACCCTGAACAAAGGCTAGGGCCGGCGCTGAGAATGCAATTAGCTAAATGGCATCATTCCAAATTTAAAATGACGGCAAATACAAAATGGTGGTCAACACAAAACTTGGGATAACATTTTTCTTTACAAGCCACTCGGTATGGGAATCAAATGAAAGGGTATAACAAGTAGAATACTATTAACTATTTGGCGTCACTCCAAATTCAAAATGGCGGCCAACACAAAATGAGGTATCACCGTTTTCTTTACAACGCGCTGGGCATGGGTATTAAACAAAAGGGTGGGACAAGTAGAAAACTATTTGTTGTGTGATTCCAAATTAAAATGGGGATCAAATGAAAGGGTATAACAAGTTGAATACAATTAGCTAAGTGGCGTTATTCCAAATTCAAAATGGCGGCGAACACAACGCGCTCAATATGGGTATCAAATGAAAGGGTGTGACAAGTAGAATATTATAATGTGTGTCACTTCATTCCAAATTCAAAATGGCGGATAACACAAAATGGCGATTTACCTTCTCCTTTACTTCGCTCTCGGTATCATGGATATCAAATGAAAATGTATGACAGTAAGGCCCTTGTGCTGAATGTCGAGTCGTGATTTGTGACAAGTTTTTTGAGTTGAAGAAAGTGGCATTTCAGACGAATTGCGACTTTCAGCATAGGGGGCTAAACTCGCATTTAGCACTTCCACTCCAGGCCACTATGCTGAAAATACTCAAAAAACTTGTCACAAATAACGACCCGACATTCAGCACAGGGGCCTAAGTAAGAAAGTAAGCTGTATGACGTCATTTAAAATCAAATATGACGGTCACTACAAAATGGCGGAAGACATATAATAGACAAAAAATAAAAAATAAATATATGGTTGAAAGAAAACTAAAAAAATACGTTATATAAAATAAAGTAAAAAAATAATTTTGAATGTAAAGTTTTCAATACTCCAGCCAGAATATGGGAACAAACTATATTTCGAAATGTAAAAAATCGTGGAGCGCTAACGAAAAGTTCCAAAGGGGAGTTCTGCACAGGTCGTCTAATCCCCCGCCGGAGCAAAATCTATGCTTACGATCCTGAATATTTTTGTCTGTTGTGCTCCTAGTACACAATTTTTGATCATTGAATCTTAAAAAAGTTGTAACATACTCTAAATTTTTTTAAGTATCCAAAATCATTTTTTGCCGATTTGTGCTTTTCGCATTATACCTTTTTCCTACCGCGGACTGTGCACCCATAATATTTTTTTATTGAAAGGCGTGTCAACGCACGCGGGTTTTTGCTAGTAGTGATATATTTATGTGTTATCTAAAAAGGAGTAAAGAGGACGATAATTTTGTTGTTATCATCAAACACCGATTCTGATTTAATCGATAACTCATGAAAGTGCGTCGCTCTATCTAATATCATCAATTTCAATATCTCAATACCGACCGACCGAACTGTTTTTCTGTTGTCATTTTTGGTATCATAAAGCGGCCCTAGACCTTCATAAATGGGGACAACTCGTCATTATCAATTCCAGTGTTGTTTACCAAACAACAGGCGATGATAGCGTCCCGATACAAGACCAGAAGCTAGAGAGAAAATTGCTTAATCCATTTATGGATGGCTCGAAATTAGATTTTTTTTTGGCACGTCTGATGGATTTTGGAAAAAATATAACAAAAACAAAAACAACAAAAAATTCTGCCCAAAAAACTTTCACAATTTAATTTCGTTTGCAATATTTTCCTGGGGGGTAGGAGGTCGATTGTGTTTCTCTTCATCTCAGGTGACAGTTATGGAATCTCATTAAGATGGAAAAGGATCTGTATCTCTCTAGCATCATACCCTATGGAAATCCTGTGGGATCTTGCTGCTCACCCGTGGGGGGAATATGCCTGTGAAAGTTAGACTCTATTACTCTGACACTAGACGCATTAGGCATAATATCTCTCAAACTCTCCAGCTCCTATGCCCCGGTGGATTCTGTGTGGTTCCAGTCGTCTGATAAAAATTTTTAAATTCTTGATCGTGTCCTGATTATAAAGTAATGCCAAGACTGGGACAGAGCAGAACAGGAGAGGGCGTAAGGAAAAAGGAATAAATTTCCATAAGAGGCTCAAAAAATATTTAAAGGAACCAACCAAGGATTAAAGATTCCTTTTTGGAAGAAAAATAATACAAAGCAGTTTTTATGGGCAGGGAAAAAACAGAACAGAAGAATCAGGACTAAAACGACATCACTTAAACAGGATATTTTCTTCGGCTGCTGCTTCTTCTGCATTTGTGGATGATTACATATTAAGGACTTAAACTTTCATCTTTCAACTTTTGGTAAATTTTATGGTAAATATTTTGTTTTTATTTAAGATGGAAATCATTTTGGTTGAAACGAAAAGGAAAGGGAGAATATGCCTTGATTTCATCATTGGACCGAGAGAGAGAGAGAGAGCGAGCACAGGGAATTTACGGATTAAGTTATAATCCTGAAGAAGGACAATGTTTGCTAATTTGTTTTTGAGGCAAGAAATTAGCATGCCGTTTTTAATGAGAATTAAGGGAGAATTTGTCGTACTTAAACCGGGGGGGATGGAGATAGCGTTATGCTAGATAACAGCAGGATCAAGCCCCTGTTGGTGCCGGTTGGTGAATTAGTGGTTGTGGAAAATGTTAATGTAATTAAGCATTGCCTCGTACCAACCACACATAAGGAATTGCTATTTTATTATAACTTGATTGTCGTCATATGTTTTTCGTTAGGGTTTTGCTAATGACGTACGTACATGGTTAGTTTGTAGTGATTAGGTTAAAAGTGACTTCATATTTCTTGTGGGGGTTACTTTGAATGGCGTTTGGGTGAAGTTTACTCTAGAAAAATATACTCTTTCTAACTTCTAACGAGGAAAGTGTTTGGCACCAAAGTTTTAATGTAAATTATGAATTTCTGCACTTGTTTTCCCCAAAATTTTATGTGTCAGATCAAAGCTCAGGTATCATCCTTTGTACACCAGACCATTATGTTGTTGGTCACGACATGGTACTATGACTAGTAGTAAGCGTAGTATAGGGGATAGAAAAGGTTTAGGGATATGAGGAGCAGGGAGGATGTGGCGATTAACCCTGATCCCGTTTGAACTTTTGGATGTTGTAGGAGTTCGGAAATACAGCCTGGGAAAGATTGTTCCACAGTCAGGTTGTTTTATTTATGAACAAATTTATTTTTTGAATCGTGCATCGAAAAGGATGCTTGTGTGCCGATTTGGAATATGTGGCCATTCTGTCGCAGGTATTTCCTTATTGCCTTCTGCCTGTAACAGTAACGCAAAGTATTTGAAGATTAGAAAAAGAGTGGGTGACAAAATTGATCCCTAGGGGACACCCACAATGATTGTGTGGGATTTATGTTTGACGCCGCCCAATACAAAAATAATTGAACGACCAGAAAGAAAACACTTAGGTTGGCCGCACATTGGATACGAATTTGTATCGTACGTTATTGGACGTCCGAACTGAGCGCGCACATTGGTTGCGTTTTCCGGTTTAAATGCCAGTAGTGTCTGTGGCCTATGACATCGACGCTTGAAGACGTTCAGCCATCGGACGAGAGTTCCAAATGGCATTATCCAACAGGTTCGAGGAGCTCGCAAAACCGGACCATATCGATGTAGAAGAAAGACTATTATCGGAGTCCATTGTGGGATATGCAGTGGAGTTTTGTCCACTTATCTATAAACGGACGCAGCCATGGATCTCGGACAGCTGTCTGGACTTCGTCGATCAGCGGAAATGGATGAAATACGTCGATTTCGAGCAATACCGACGATTGAACAAAAAAATTTGATAGAAAATGTAAACGGAAGAAGTTCGACAGAAAATGTAAACGGTACGAGAAGCGTAGTGGAATAACGTTGCAACTCCAAGCGTCGTACGATGGCTCAACCAGCAGCGTTCGTATTCGAAGCGACTTATTGGAGGAGTTCCCGATTCAAACGGGTGTCCGACAGGGAGACGTCACTTCGCCACTTCTCTTTAACGTTGTGATCGACGCGATTATGTGTGAAACTTTCGATGGACGAGGCGGAGTGCGATACGACGACAACAACTTCGTAACCGACTTGATGTTCGCTGACTAAAGCGCCGTCTTCGCCGACAGGGATGCAGAAGAAACGGAGATCTTACATACGGGTTAAAAATCAATGCGGAAAAGACTAAAGTGCTCACAATGGATGTATCGAGGGCCAGTGTTCACCTTGCATCGGTCAGGCAACTTCAACATTCGCCTCGCTTAAGGTGTATATGTCGCCTTCAACATGCGATCAACAGATACTGATCGAAAAAGAAATGCAAAAACGTCAACTACGGGGGTTTGGACGTGTTTGCCAAATGTATGATAACCGTTTGCCACGTAAACTTCTCTGGCGAGACCGTCCGGTAGTTTGGAGAATTCAGCGATCGGCACCGAAAAAACCCTGGCTAAATCGTATATCGAGGGCGACTTAAAGAATCAACGGTTATCAGTTGTCGAGGCTCGAGACGTCCTAGAATACTCAGTATACTGGTTCTCGTTCGATTGCGTTACGCTAAGTAACATTGGACTTGGTTAGTACTTAGTAGGGTTAGTAGTAGGGGTACGACACTTGCGTTTGGAATGGTCGAACGTAGATCTCATTAACACTAAACCTACCGATACTTCATGTATTCCTATTCCTACCAAAGCGGGTCAAATGACCCGTCTTTAAAATGTTATATCTATTACTATGTCTAGCGAAAAATATATCAATTAGGCCAATTTGGTACATGAATAAAACAATTTTTTTCAAATAACGATTCAAAATAGTTTATATATTTTATTTTAGGTTATATGTTATTTTCAAGAAATTCTGACAAAAGTTTAAAATGGGTCATTTGACCCGTCCATGGTAGGTTTAGTGTTAAAATTATACATTCATATCTGTAACAGAGGCATGGACACCTCTGGCGGGCGAATTTTTAGATTTTCATCCCTGTAGCGCAATGCTATGAGCTATGTGAGTTTCCAAGAATCTGGATAAACTCCGGAAAAGATTGTTTGCACAGAGGTTTAGTGGGTGAGGCGCATTTTTTTAGGACTTGTTGGCAAGGAGCTCTTTGAGGCACCTATATACCACAAGGATGCTGAAGAATGACCTGTCTATTGAGTGTTGTGTCGGGCAAAGAAGAATTCGAGGCCAGTGGAGGTGTTAGTAAGTTTGGATTTGCTGTTTGTCATCATCTTCCTTTGTAGAAGGGGTTGTAGATGTAGTAAAATTCTTCCTTATAGCATTTACCAGGGTCCAGACGTTTTTGATGTCCCTGTGTTTATGTCTCAGCTTGTAGTTAATTTATTAGTTAACTTTCCAGATGGTTAATATTCAGGAATTGCTTAGTTTTTTGTACTGCCGACGGAACGGTTCAATCGTAGAACTCCTGAACGCTCTGAAGGCAGCTTCTTTAATTTTGATTGCGCTCATGAGCTCCCGAATAAATCATCTGTTCGGTCTCGGTTTAGTAGAATGGGGGAATGACCAAATGTATTCTTGCCTGTATGACCCAAGGTGATATTGATAGCGGCGAATTTGGCGTTTTTATATCGAAAACACAAGTCCCAGTCAGCAGATTGAAAAAAATAAGCTATCCCCAGCCATATAATCAGGCAGTCCTATTAGCTGGTATGCTTGCGGCGGTCGATTCGTATGGGAAGTTAGCGCTGACAACCCAGTACGTTCGAGAGGTGAATCAACTTCGACGGGGTACGGATGCGAAATATCGTTTTTATTCCACAAAACGATTTTTTTTATTTTTTTCAGGACGTTGTAAGGGCCCAGGACGGCCAAATTTGACCAATAGATTTAAATGACCGAGTACTGAGCTGTGGAGCTACGGCCGAGCACTATGTTTCAAGCACGGCCAGTGTTTGCCCGTTGTAAGGATATACTACGGAAACATCTGAATTTCTGTTAAAAAAATACCATTATGAAATAATGACAACAAGGTGGACAAATTTCAAAGAGAGGAGCATGTCACTGTGTGGGAATCGAACCCACGGTCTCACGCATGGCAGCTGATTATGAAAAAGACGATTGATATACTTTTTTTTATACTTTCAATTCAATAACAATAATTTTAAATAGTTTACGCATATTCCAGAACGTAGATCTCATTAAAATTATCACAATTTTAATCAATTGTTTTTAATGCAGTAGCAGCTTGCAGTGGAAACAGTGAAGACACATCAGTCAGTAATTGAAGCCGATTTGTTAACACAGATTAAAGTTGTTTACATAAATCTAATTTTCCTATTTAAAAAAAAACGAAAAAAACACTATAGAAAGACTTATACGAAGGTTTCCATATCGATCGTAGAATCAATATTGTGGGAAATTTCTACAGGGTCACGTACTTATTTGTTTGCAGTAGAAACTTTCTGTATGTTGGGGAAAAAGCCGGAACACATTTTTTTTATCTTAATTTCATTTTTTTTAATATATTGTAATAAAAGTTTTATAATATATTAGTATAACACTTTCCATCCTCTAGACTCTAAAGTCTAGAGGCAAGCGATTTCCCCGATAATGTTTGGCCGTGACCAAGGAACTTTTACTCTCTTTGCTGCCATTTTAGCTCATGTATAGAACACCTACGCCTAGAGCAGCATAATCGCTTAATTAGATTATCTGTCCGGGCCGAGGGGCCGCCCCCATTACCTTCCATAAGACAAGTTGTGCCGCCCGAAAAGATAAGATCGGTTCTGTCTCGCAAAGCCCATGACTAAAAATAGCCGCTGGAAAATCGTGCGGGGGTGGGTGTTCCGAGTCGCGTAATTTTCTTAGATTCTTTCTTCTTCTGCTTCTTCTCCGCGGTTTTTTAGTTCTTTTTTTTTGTTTTTCTGCACAGGTAACTTCAATGGTTTCCCGTAAAGAAACACACGAAAAAAACGTGTCCGTAGCTGCTCTCACGTTTTCACCAGTTCAAGAATGTGATTCTATGCGTCTTCACTTTCAACAGTATTTTTTTTTCTCAATTTTGTGTGCCTTCTTTGTTTTTATTTTTATTTTTGGTGTTCATAGTCCACCATAGCATATACATAACTACATATGAGTAAAACATTCGGCATGCACTCAGCTGGAAGTATATATGTTCCACATTCCACATGCCACAACAGAGGCTCACATTATCCCGCGGGGGCTCCTCTCTGGCCCCCGCGGGTGGCGCGGTGATTATGTTTTATTTTGCGGATTACCCTTGAACATGACAGGATTATTTTTCTTCATGTATATCGTGATTGTGGCATGAGATCCGTATCAAGCACCAGCAACAGCGCGCGGCTTACGTCTGAGACCGTCGCACAACATAAAAAATAAAAAAAAAATAAAAAAATGCACGAATGGAAAATAAATCAGGGACAAAAAGAAAATCTTTATTCCGCTCGCCATTGTGGGGTTCAAGTTCAGATCCAGCAGAGTTCAACTGTCCGGAAAACTGCTCGTTACTTGTTGTGAGGTGTGTGCTGTTCTACATTCAGCTATAAACAAAAACAACAAAAACAGCAACAACAATAATAATAAAAGAAAAAGTTCAAGAAAGTCCACACCAGCACAATCCGGAAGATTTATCTGGGAATCAAAACAAGCTCTAAAGAGCAAGCAGCAGCGTCGTCCCCCATTCGGGGTTAATTAAGATTATAAATAGCGTTGAACTTTGACGTCGAGGAACGGAAACAATGGCGAACATTCATATAACGCTGTTATCGCGCCTCCTGTCACCAGTTGGAGATCTTAAAGAAGTGCTTCTCTGCTGCATTCATTAATGTGAAATTGTGCTTAGGTTGACGTCACTTTAGATTTCTTTTTCTGCTGTGATGGAGGAAAGTTGCGCTTCGAGAGCTCTATTTTGTTGGTCTGACGTAAATGTGATGTTTTTGTACGGCGCGATTCAATTGAAATGTGGAAGTGCTGAATGCTGCTTTTTTAATAATTCTAACATAAATTTTGTGGTCTTCAAATTTTTTTTTATTAATTTTGAAAAGAGAATCTTTTTCTTCTATACACTTGGGTATTGTGCTCTTGGATGATCTAAATGGCTAAAGTTTTTCACGGTCAATGGTTAAAGTTTATCAGCTACAAAATGGTGCAATTCAGCGCCACTTTTCTCTAGTCCTTCGGCCCTTGGATAAAGGTACTTATTTTCTCTCTCTTTTCCTTACTTAACTACCAGATTTCAATGATCTAAGTTTGGATGAACTCGAAAACTCATCACTGCCGCAACACTGCAGAATTCAGCTACAGACTTACAATTGCTGAATTCTGCAGGGAGTTTTTGAATTCACGCCTTATTCCAAAACACTATTTTTTTTTTACATTGTAGATTTGAATCTGCAGAAAAAATTCGTCTCTTCTTTGTCCGATAGCTTTCACTGAATTCCGCTGAATTGCGCTGAATGTAGCTTAAAGGGCAATGCGAGCTAGAATATTCATTTCATTAACCACTTGACGATATAACCAGTGGCAATGTAAGCGCCCAGGATGTGCTCCCATTAAAAAAAGTTTAAAAGCACTACGGCACTCCTATTCCCCTCTAAAAAGCCAAGTAGCCGGTGTTCGCCCGTTGTAAGACAAATTTTTATTTTTACTCGGGAGCATAGTTTCTTTCTTTCAATGAGGAGAGGGCCTAGACCCTAGAGTAACGCAATCGGCTCTTGGTTCTACTGTACTCTTGACAGTCCGAATACCTCATATTTATACGCTTGAACAAACTCAACAGTTCGCTTAAATATTTCCCGCATAGATTTGTCGGTTAGTACCAAGTCACGCGAAATAACAGTTACAGTGACGGTGAAGGGCAGACTCATTCTTCTCGAAGCAACTACAGATTCGATCCTGCAATGCCCTTCCGATTCTCCATAGCTGTCGTCTTTAACGAAACCGGTGAGTGTCACAAGTTTCAGTTCGCATTCTAGACATTAATTAAAACTCCGATGATCTAGGTTACCCAAAAAGCAAAGATAGCCCCCCATCGATAAGATTCAGCTCCTCAAGGTCCCGTTTGCAGTCCCAAACTAGTTTGAACTTCTTCTTTCTAGTTGAAGCAGCTGCGAAAGGTTAGAAGTGTTTTTTTGAGAAATCAGGACGTCAAGCATGTGACTCGACCCACGACCCCGAGTTGTCACAAAATCCGTGTAGCTCAATCTATCTTGCAATTTTGATGCTCAGATCTCTCCGAAAATCATTCCAAGCATGTGTAGAGTTCTCAGATAATCTGTCATCCTAATCCATGCCGCCTAACTGGACACTGTACATTAAGATCTTGGCTCGTATCATTATAAGCGAGTAAAGTCCCAGAGGGTGAAATAAATTGGGGATATACGTATTCATTTTGTACATGTAGGTATCAGTTTCAGGGCACCAACGGACGCCAAATGTTTTAATACCACCTTTGAAGTCAAAATTGCAGATTTTCCTAAGCTCTTGGCCCGCCATTAGAAGCGTTAATCATTTGGGGATCTTCGCGGGTTCACTTACGTAAATTGAATTCGCCTAACTGGATCAAACGTATCAGTGTTCTTATAATTGTGTTGCTTCCTCAACCATACTTGCTCTAGTCAGAAGGTCATCGACGTACAAATCCGACATAACTATCACTGATACATTTAGGAAGTCTTGAGATTCATCAACAATCCCTTTATATACTTAAAAGCTATCAAAAATTCCAGAGAAAAAGGATAAAACCTCCTCTCACATTACGGTCACATGAATCATCTCCAACAACAACAACAAAAGTAACGACTTAAATGCGAAAAAAGGTAAATGAAAGAAGAAGAAGAACATAAAAAAATCACGGAGCAGTCCTTAAGCTACTCGCATAATATCCGTAGAACAAGCTGAAAAGATTCCTTCCACTAGGTATCCTTTGAAATTAGAATTCCTCTTAAAAGGAAAGGATTCTCGGAAGTGGCGTCTTCTTCTTTTGCCGAGAATCAGGACTTTCTCAAGATTCTCTCTACTCTCGGCACAAACAGTGACAAAGATTCAGGATGTTAAATTTGATTTTTAAATTCAATCCGGCATAGTCCTTTTTCCGTGTGCTCCGCGCTCGCTCCTCCATCAGGAGAATGTCACAATTATGGGATATTCCGTTTTTTTTCCTGGAGTATATCCATTTTATTTTAGTTTTTTTCTCTCTTCTATTTTGTTGTTGTAGCCGTCTTGTCTTTTCCCATCTTATGTCCTTTTGTTAAGGACGTCCGTTCGTTGTTAAATAAAATCAACCTTTATTCGTGATAGATTCAATTGTTGGGAAGGAAGAAAAAGGACTGTTTCAGGACATTTTTTGTTGTTGTGTTGCTGAGCTTTAATTAGGTTTAGTTTTCGGAAAATGCCTTTTGGGTTATGTTTTGTTAGAGAGAGAGAGCCGCTTGACATTTAAGTGATTCAAGGATATATCAAATTCGGAAGTTTGTTTAGGGTGAAATTTAAATGGAACTTTTTGGTTTGGGGGAGGTTGAAGGTTGTGCCCTTTTTTTTGTTGAAGTGATAATGTTTATTCAGAATTTGTTTATGCTTAGTTTTGTGTGTTTCGGAAATTTCATAAGTAAATACAGATTTACACTGAATATATCCACAACAAATCAGATATTTTATAAACAGACAAATACTTTAAAAATGTTGATAAGGAAGCATAGTTATAAAACGTGCGCCACCTGATTGACATGCTTAACATTGATAGATAAGTAGCTGTCAAGCCCTGTAGATCGGTTTACCCTTGAACGACGCCGGAAAATTTGGTAATCGTGAATTTTGAAGACCTTGATTGGCCATCGCCCAGTTGTGCTTTGTCACCGATGAACTTGTTTTATGGGGAAATGTTAAAGATCATTGTTTCTTCAACGATCTACAAACAATTAACGTATTGAACGATGTAGTTTTAATAACAATTTCAAAAAGAAACCAACAGATGGTCCTACCCAAATAAACCAACATTGAGTTTGTGGGCTACAGCCTACAGAAACTGTTATCATCTGCTTTATAAAGAAGTTCTGACGACAGAGGAATGAAAATACAAGATCGAAATTCAATAAACTTCCCTCAAGAGTCAAGTCTGCAAAAAATACAACTGTAAATGCTATTTTGGAAGACTTAAAAATGGCCTCCAGACAAGCGATCGGGGTGCTGATAATCTTCCTAAACTCCAAAATATGACTTTAACCCTCCACCATAGTCGCCTACCCAATCCCCAAAGTTGGAAAGGCGGCAGGTATGTCAGACAGTTTGCTGAATGTGACGTCATCACATTGCTGAATAAGCCTTATGGTACAGCCACATAAGACACATATCTGTACCATAAAGCTTATTCACCCATCTAAGACACAAACACTGGTTTCATAAAAGTTACTCACCAAATTGGTAACGTCACATTCAGCAAACTATCTAGCATACCTGTAGTATTATCTACTCACCAAACCTTAGGTATACGAGTTTCTGACATCAAAACGGTGCATCAAAGCCCTGCACATAACCTAATCCTAGTCTGTCATTTTAGCGGTCTGCTACTTATGCATATTAAAAAAAAAAATAAAAAAATACGCTTTCATTTTAAAATGGATTAAAAACAACCTACCATTCGTGATACAACCTGGGACTCTATTCTCTAGACTCCTATATTGTTATTTTATTAACACTAGAACTTTTCACTAGTGCCTCACGCTTTTTTACATTTCGAAAGGTATATTGTTTCCACATATACTCTAGCTAGAGCCGTAAAAACTTTACACTCAAAATTATTTTTTACTTTTTAGATCATCCTTTTAGTTCGTCATAAATTTTCATTTGATACCCATATCGAGTATAGAAAAAAGTAAATCGCCATTTTGTATTGGCCGCCATTTGGAATTTGGATCTACTTGTCATACCCTTTCACTTGATACCCAAGTGGGGGGTCAGGAAGCACAACTGCAAAATTCGGCTGTCATATTGGAACCGCTTATGTTTTTACAAAATGGTCAGATTGCATTGTCACGCACCTCCGAGTTTTACTTGTAAAGGTCTTCATAATGACAGTTTCCAAAGAGACGCAAATTTTAAAACTGACACCTTTAGTTGAAATACACTTTATCTACCCAATCTTTTTATCACTATGAACCTCGCAAATCGCCCATGCTTCTACCAACTATATCTCTAGGCTAATTGACTACTTTCCGATCTTACAGCAAATATAACTTATACAGGGTGTTTTACTTCGGAAACAATCCGATTATATCATATATCACCAAAGTTTGGAACAGGCTTTGTACCCGATTTGAAAAATAACAGTCGGTGATGCACTTCTGCATCATACCTCCGTCATGCTGGTCACGTACATACACCTATAGTGTGCCAAAATCTTCAATATTTCTTCAGAGGGGACATATTTTTTGCACAAGTTTTATAGAAATAGTTAAAATAGTAAATTTTACTTAACCATATTAAAAAACGATTGATTACATTTGAAAATCACTAAGGGCTTTAGTTTCTAACAACACTAGCAAAATACTGATTAGTAGTCTAATACTAAAATACCAAACTCCGTCATCCTCACGTATTTCCCATGGCATAAATAAAACCAATTCTCTGTTAAGTAACATCTAAAAAAAAATGGACCCTCAAAGTATGCAAAATTAAATAAAAATAACAAAAATTTTAATAACCCTAAAAGTATGCAGTAAATTCTCGGTGCCTATAGCATCACTGTGCGCGCCTCCATCGAATAAAAATAGAAAATGACCAGGCCACAGCGATGCTACGTCGTTGATGGATTACATGTTGATTAGATCATCATTTCTTAGTGTAATAAATGTAACAAAAAGAACAAAATCTGTAATATTTTGTTATATTATTACGCAAAGGTAAAAAACAAAAATTAACAATGCCATCTAACAAATCCATTACTACGTCTTAACCAATACATCAGTACCCAATAAAAAGAAAACATCCTTTCATTTTCAAAATACAACACCTTAAATGAATGTACAACATAAAAAAAGGAGATCCCAAATAATAGGTACAAACACAAACACCTTGCGCAATTCTTGCTGACATAATCTAATCGTTAAATTAAAAATAACGGTAAAGTTTATTTTATTACACAACATCAATGTTAACATACACACCCATACATAAAAGCCAAACAAACAAACTCTCTCTTTTGTTGCCACCACAAAACCGTCGCGCATTGCAAAGGACTACATCAACTTTTATTACGATTACATAATAATGTCCATTATCCTTCAGCCTTTTTTTGTCGGTTTTTGGATACAGAGTGATGTAGTAGTAGTAGTAGTGGGGGTAAGGTCAGGAAGGTATATTTTTTTTCGCAAATGTAAGATTGTAATCGACGAATGGATTTTTAGGAAGGAAGGTTCCATTTGATGTATAAGGTCTATGCCGGGGCGGGTTAGCAACAGAGAGCAGTGAGGTGGATTTAATCCTGGAAATCTGCCTTCGCATCAATAGGATCCTTTTAATATGAGTATGTAGTCCTGTGCACAGAATATATACATAAAATTGGATCAGGATTCAATTTGACATTAAGATGAAGTATTCCTTCACCAATTATTCTGCGATCCAATCCAATAGCATTACTTGCTCGAAATCCTCCCCGAGCTCTCGTTATCCACTCGTGGTGAGTCTCAAGGGATTCAAATACTCCTAGACGCATAAAACTCCTTGTGTGGTGGTCTAAGATAAAAATTGACTTTTCTTCGTCAGAAATACACATCCTAAGGAGTCTTTGAATGCCGTCCAGAAAAGCCGATTGGGCGGCCGGAGTACCCAAAAACGAAAGAAGGAAAACACATTAGCAGCGGTATTAACTGGGCCATCTACGCAACGAAGGTGGAAGTTGGACCTCCATTCAATGGAGTCTCGTGCTGCACGCAAGCACAGTGATTTCCACGAGTTCGAAATTGATTCAGGTGTTAATCAAGGTGGGAGAGAGAAGCAAGGGGTGAAGCAAAGCGATGGTAGTGTGTATTTTAGCAAAGAGACGCATGTAGGCGGAAAATGTTATCACACATCAACGAAGGACGGCGACGACTACGTCGCCATCTATTCCTCCTGGGTAATTGTTATATTTGAATTTTACGCAACAGTAAAGGAAGTCGAACGTGCCACGTTTCCAAATAGCCCATTACTTCCGTGGCTTTGGTCCTGGATTACGAATTAAGAGAAAAAAGGCTCACCACCAGCAACGGGCATTTCCTTGGAGGATACACATATATACACAACGGTCGGTAATCTGCACTTATTTGGAAAGGGTTTCCTACCATTGGGAGAAGAAGAGATTAACTCAAAAGCTTCATGAGGCGCACATTGTTTGGCCTTTTTTTTAGTTGCTGGAGATATACGGCCATGTCTGAAGCCGCAATTGGCGTAGGCAGATAAAAAGATTCCGGGGTAGAAGTTATGGAGTAGAGATTTTCTTATTTTTTTCTCTTCGGCCCTAATTCAATTCCTTTCGTCTCCTTTTTTATGCTAGGCAATCGCATTATCGCGTACGCAACTTTATGACTTCCATTTCACAATGCTGGGAGCTAATGGTGTAGGAAAGAAAGAGGCCTGCTGGAAAATGTATTCATGGAGAAAGGGAGACGTTGTGAAACCTGGTTTATGTCAGGATTTTTTGTTTTGGTATTATTTTTTTTATGAGGTTCACACTCTTTTGAATTGTATTTTAATCGATTTTTATTGTGGGACGTATTTTGTTGTAGAGGCAGAATTATCATCATATACGAAATCTCGAGTGATTTGATGTGTCTTTATTGGGTCCTTTCATTGTTTGTTTATGACAATCTGATGTAATTTTATGGCCGTAATGCCTGGCAGCACTGTACTGAAGTGCTATGCCAAATATGAGAGCAATCTGTTTGTCAATCAATTTGTTAAAGGACGAAATTGCGCGATCTTACTGATCACAAGCCATTGGATCGTACCTTTCGCACAAAGACCGAACGATGCCCTAGAACGACTAGACATTTGAGTCTAATTTCACAGTTTACCAAGGACATAAGATATGAAGTCTTTAATCATCACGACAGTAGACCGATTTACGAGATGACTGATTCGGGACATCTCAGTTTCAACAACAGGATTCAAAGACACGTCAACGAATTCGTTCCATGTTTCGGCTTACTTCTTCAAATAACTACTGATCAAGGCACGCAATTTGAGTCGAAACGTTTCAGTCAAGTTGCCGAACTACTCGGTGCTCACTGCAGCATAATCGACTACCATTCGAAGGCAAATGGTATGGTCACGCGATTCCACCGGCATGCAACTGAAAGCTGCTTCAATGGCAAGGAACAATACTACTCATTGGAGTAACGACATGTCGTTCGTGATGTTAGAATCAACGGTTATCAGTTACCGAGGCTCGAGACGTCTCCATAAGCCGGCAAGAATGGAAACGAACCCTGAAAAGATTTCGAGACCCAGCAGCACCGACAGCAGCGTATCCGTTGCGGAGACGTCCCGCTCGGACCGCCAGCTAACGGATCAAAGAAGAAGAAGGCATTAGGGCCTTGGTATGAAACCAACCATCAAACGATTACGAAAACCCTTCATCGTCAAATGTTTACGGTAAGCACGACAATTAAGCGTCAAGTTAAATTTGATGCAACAAAAAAATCTACACATGGGCCCTCACTTAACAACGCCTTGATAGTGGGCCCCAAGCTACAAGGCGATTTGCTGCAAATTCTTTTACGGTGATTTTGGACACATCAAACCTGTATTCTAGTTGGTCTATTTAAAACTATGAAAATATCCTTAAAGAGCAATAAGATACGTTTGACACTTTGCTAGGATAAGATAACATCTGAAAATTTTGGTTAGAATGTTTCCAAATGGACACCATTAAGTATTGTCTTAGTTTCCTTTTCAACTGGGGAGAAGTAAAATAGGGTAAAGTAAAGATATGGGGTTTATTGTCGAGTCTAGTAGATTTGTTGGCATCAAGCTCTTTGAAGCACCTGCATAGATCGCGAATCCGGAAGAAAACCCTGTAAATTAAGTGTATGGAGAATTTGGGTGCAGTGGGTCGTGGGTCGAGCCACATATTTCACAAGCATATTTCTCAAAAAAACACATTTAAGTTTTAAGGGTGATATTTGGGTGTTTCTCACCAAAGTGGTAAAATCGCTGTCTTTGGCAAATATTACGTAGACTATGGGGATAAATATTTATATTTCTGTAAATTTCAATTTATAACTATCTCAACTATAGTATACAATATAGAAAATATCTCACTTAAAAACCTATATGGTTTCCATAACGTATTCTTTAGGTCTAAAAACAGTCCCCTGGCCGGTCACCAAACCAAAATATTTTCTATTGAGTTCATTAATTGAACTAATATTCTAAAAACAATTAACTTATATAACACAATTTAATCAATATGAAATGATATGCTATTAGATTCTAATATTAATTTGTTTAAACTATTTTTTGATTAGTTTAATTGAACCTAAAGTTTGTCCCCGAATTTCATGAACAGTCCCCTGCCAAAGTTTGGAGTTACGCACCAGGCCATCTATAGTAAAGACAGACTTGTTAATGACCCTAACGAAGCGTGAACGACATGAAGTTAGCTCTGTTACCCCCAAAAGTAGCTATACCTCATTTTGTTTAGTGTTACACGAGTTAGCGGGGCACATGCGCGCATCGGTACGCAACATTCGACAGTCCCCTGGCAAGTGTTATTTTTCTTTTTTTAAAGTGTTCCAGTTATCTATATTGTGCATTGTTTTAAATATCATGTCTTATATTGTTTCTATATAACAAAATAACGTAATAATAAAGGGATTTTATGGTATCGAAACAATTACACAAATTAAACAGTCCCCTGCCAACAGTCCCCTATCAACAGTCCCCCGCTACATACAGAAACAGGGGATTGTTTCATTTATTAGGGGACTGTTATTGTACTTTTGCCTTTGTTTTAGGTCTATAACCATCTTTTAATCATGGCTCGAGAAAAAAGAAAGTGTCTAAGGAAGAAACAAAAGTTCACAAGTTTACTTGGAACTACACAGAGAACTTGGAACTACCAAAGAAGACTGTTTTATTTTTATATATATGCGTTATAAATAATGTTTTTAAAGTATATATACTACTAATAAATGCTTATTTCACTTATATATACAGTCCTCTGACATACTGCAACAGTCCACTGTGTCGAATTTTTTAAATTTGCTCAATAAGTCCTAAAATAAAACAAATATATTTGGGTCCCTTACTGTTTATTATCCACCAGATAGATATCTATTTAATTATATAGTTTTTTTTCATATTCAGGTAAAAAAGTTGCTGGGACAGATTTCTTGCAAAAATTTACCAGTTTACAGAGAAACACCCATTTACATTGCTGCTTATGCGCTTGCTTATGCATTGCAGCTTAACTAAGCATATTTTAATATAGTTTTGATAAGATCAGAGTGTAGTTGAGAGCTAAGATGGCAGCTTGGCTGTCAGTTACTATCGAAAAAGAAAAAAATCTCCCAGAAGCGCTAAGGCTGAAAACGATGGCGAATCTAGGTAATTGTGTTTAGGGAGGACATTCTTTAATTTGTAATACTTTGAAAATGGTTATTATATTACATGCCTGCTAAGATCTCAAAGTCCCCTTCCATGAGATAGGTTATCCTGGTTTTGCCCTACACGCTGGACTTGTATGATACAAAAATAGCTTCAAAAAAGGGACAAAAGCAGATGTTGGGATCTATGCGAAAGCTCTAGATTAACCAGACCATTGGGCTTAGACAACCGGACTGACAGAGATGCATTCTATGCTGACAACCCAGCAGTAGTTAGAACTCTGAAACTTTACCGAGCGATGGAGGTCCACATCTGGCTTGTTCAACTCGAACCGGGTTTTTTCTTTGCCGGCCAGCAGAAAATTTTTGGAGGTAGGGAAATTTTAGGACATGGAAGATCGGAAGAGGCTTGTAGGTTGTGCTTAGAATCGAATGAATTTGCCCTTTATGTTTTCTGGCAATATCTTACTACATCAAAAAGTTGGGTCTTGTTGTTTGGCGCGCGCTTGTTGGAACAAATAAGTCAATACAAATCCCTCGGCATACTGCTGAGCTTGTTCGAGCGATCTAATCTATAATTTTGAGAAATAGGGTCTGCCACGGTGCAATAGTCTCCTTATTTTCATCGAACTTGGGTATCCTCTAATCCTGGCTAGCGTCACATTAGTTTGCTTCATACGCTGTTTAGTTTTTGGGGGCAATGTAACGCTTGTCGTACTTATCTGTCTAATTTAAACAATGCGCAGAGATATGAGGATGTTTTTGCTTTCACTTGGCCCCCATTTAAGTGATTCATCGTGTACAGTAGAACCAGCATATCCATTTGGTAAATAAGGATGAAATTCTCCAGAATCAGCGAGCAGGTAAGTTTTAAAATCTCTGAGAGGCCTTCTAAGATTTCTTTGTGCTATGATACCTTTCACATCTGCCCCACAAGCATAATGAGCTCAATGATCTATCAACCATGATTCTTGGATCTCCTTCTCTCTCTCTCTTGTAGAGTTGCCTTCTCTTGCTAGTTGATACACCTACCAAATTACCCGCAAGTTCTGTTTAAAAGGCGCTAGATTCCTTCGTGGGCCCGAATTTTTTGGCTGTATTGCATGACTCAAAAAAGACCCCAGCATCTACTCCGCAGTTCATCTTCAAACCGTCTATGTAGATTACTGTGTCCATATCTGCTAAAATGTGTCCTCTTGTCCACTCACGTCTTAATGGAAAATTTGACTTTGAACTTCTTGCTCAACTCCAATTTTGGGATAATGTAGTCTTTGAGAGCTGGAATTAACTTTCTGTCAATCATACACAGACGGCAATACTCATCCTGTATTTTATCATAGGAATCACTACAAACATAACTTTTACTTCTAGTTTAATTCCGTAATATCTAAAAACAAATTTCACTTGCCCGCAGCCATTGAATACACACTAAAATAGTGTTGATTATAGTCATTGCTATAAAAGAAAACAATTGCATCATATCGAGTCATATACACTCTGAGTCATTTCTTGATTTGGAAATTGTAAACAAATAGTTAAAGTAACACAAAAAAAATGAGTAAAAATCAATAAAAAAATTTATTTATCGTAAAAAAACCAAAAACAGTTTATATGATCGCCATTAACAGATCCTAAAATAAGGAAATGATGTCTCATAAAAGAAGTCTGGATTCAGATGCTCATTTCAACAAGTCACCACCAACCACCAACCAAAAAGGACTGAGTTGAATTATTTTTTATTTATTTTGATTTTTCGACCGTTTATGTATGTATGTATGTGGTGTTTAAAATTAAACTACGTTTAAATAAAATTGACAAAATAAATCCCCCGGCGAAGTGGAAGCGCAAAAGTAGGAGTTTTTGTTTCATAAATTGTGTGAAAAATAATATTGTCACCTGAGAAAAAAATAAAGGTAATAACTACACCAACAACGTCTTTCTAATTGTGGATGTTTTTCTGGAAACCTTGGGGCCTTTTTTTGTTTTTTGTTTTGTTTATTAAATTACCTTGAAAAAAAGGTGGACCTGTGATGATAATACAAAGTGGGGGTGCTAAAATCTAAATCCGCAGTCAAAGATGACGACGAGGAATTACGGAAGATCTCCTCTCTCTCTGAAAACTTGAAAACGTTCTGCCATCACCTGCTGCTTTTCGCAGAAGACTAATTTGGCGACGAAAATTTAATTCTGCAAAACGAAATATTTTTTTTTCTCTCTCTCGTTATTCTTAGATAAATGTTTATCCAACAAATTCACACTCCGCCCAGCAAAGAGAATTGGTTTTGACTTGGGACAAAGTCAGTAAACTTTTAAAATAATTCTCCAAGTATTTTTGTGTTCACCCCCCCCCCCCCCACCCTGGATACCCCCAAAAACACCCCCGCCCCTGACCTGGCCCCCGTAAAAGTTTAATTTCGCATCGTGATAAGTCACGGAAAACCTTGAATGGAAATCAGGAAGATTTTTGCGGATTCAAATTTGAAGAAAAGTTTTACTTACGGAACGGACGCAAAACAAAGTCGTCTTCGGGAAAAGTTTACGGTTTCGTCATGTTTTTTACCTGGAAAAGGGAAAAGAAGAAAATTGCTTTTAGTTAAAAAGTTTTTTTATTTTTTTTTATTTTTTTTGTTCAACAAAATTGTTGAAAATTGAATTTAAATAAAAACAACAAAAAACGAGGAAAATAATAATAATAATAAATTTTTAATCCGCGTTTTAATCCTTCCCCGACTAGAGCTGCTGTTCGACATTGCA
The DNA here is from genome assembly GCA_949987705.1 of Thereva unica. NCBI lineage: Eukaryota > Metazoa > Arthropoda > Insecta > Diptera > Therevidae > Thereva > Thereva unica. The sequence goes on from OX465284.1 coordinate 109,143,089, forward strand.
CTCTATATGAAGAAAATAGATTGTCGACAGTATAAAGGGTTTCCCTGAGGCTTCCCTGAGACTCTAGTCCAGGCGTGCTCAACCTAAATAAGCCTAGGAGTTACATTATTTTCTCTTAACGAATAGCGATCGACCTTACGTGAAATTTTATTTTAATAAGTCAACTATAAAAAAAAAATGCATAATACAATATTTCAAGTAAATTATTTAATTTCAAATTTTTAGTTTAACATTCAAACTACATTTTATTAGTGAGATGTTTGACATTGAATATTTTCAGCAATTTTCAAGTAGTTCGGTTCGTAATTGCTAATAGCTAAACGTAAGCAGTCGTCCATATGTTTATCAGTTAACCGTGTACGATATTTTGATTTTATGTAATTCATGTGAGAGAATGATGATTCACATAAATATGTGGAGGCGAAACAAGAATGTATTCTATGATAAGCATCTTTCAAAAGTGGATACCTTTCAATGCTGATATGTTTCCATATATCAAGTTGATCCCGCGATTTCAGCGCAATGTCGTTTTGCAACTCAACCAGTTGCAATTCCAAGCCACATACGTCCATTCTAAATAATTCCGAAATTAGTGAAGCCAGATTTTCAACATTTATTTAATGTAATGGCGAAGTAAAAAAAGAAGCGATTGGCCGAAGCTTTTCAAGGTTTGTAAATCTGTGTTCAAATTGTACAAAAATTCCTTGTAACATATTACCACAAAAAATGCTAAACATCCATTTTCACAGCCTACCATAGAAGAAGCTCCATCTGTAGTAATGGAAACGAGTTTCTTTAGTGGGATATTTTCAGATATTATGAAATCTTTCAGAACATTGTAAATGTCCTCTACTCTAGTTCGTTCTTTCACAGGAAGAATTTTGAGGTATTCTTCTTTTACAGTTGAATCTGAAAATACAAAGCGTACAAATATGCTTAGCTGGGACATATCGGAGTCATCAGTAGACTCATCAAATTGAAGTGAAAACCAATCACAATTTTCAAAATCTAGTTTAAGTTGAGATCGTAAATCATTTGCTATGGTTTCAACCCGTCTTGTTACAGTGTGTCTTGAAAGCTGCATGTCTTTGATGGCGTCAACAATCTCCTCTTTATTTTTAAAGTTTTCAAATAAACTATCAGCAGCCGCCAAAAATGCTTCCTTAAATATCTCACCATCTGTAAACGGTTTTTTATGCTGTATAAACAATCGACTCACACGTAGAGATGCCATAGTTGCCATTTTGGGTTTAGTGCAAATATTTCTGAACATAGATTGTTGGAAATTCAAAGATGTTTTTAATCTTTGTAGTTCAGATTTTCTTGTCAAAGATTTCGGAGGAAAATCTCGGTCGAACTTGGCATGTGCAGTAACAAAGTGCCTATTTAAATTACCTCTTTTCGGTAAAGCTACTATGGAACCGCAAATTAAACAAGTACACTTATCTTTATTCATAATGAATAGAAATTCTTCTTCCCAATCGCAATTAAAATGGTATGTTTTGGATTTTTATTACGTTTCGATTGAGTAGGTACTCATGATGAATTCTGGGTATAAATATTTAAATTGTTAGCGCAAAGTACAAATATAAAGTTAATATTCTTACCAAGTGATTTGTAAAATTATTCACTCGGCACAATTTCAAATATGTACATATATCAATGAATGCAACTTAAAAAAATCTCTGTTGAAAAATTTATAACCAAGTAATTTAGAAAATAACAAAAAACGTTTACCAAGGAATTTGTGACAAACCACCTCGCACGAAATCAATAATACTTATGAATCGCAACTCAAAAACTAACTAACTTTCAATAGGCACCAGTAACCAACCAGCCTACTACAGAAAATTTTTAAATATAACGCTTTTAGACCAAAAAAATATAAACTTTTTTTGTTTCTACATTCGCCTTTTATAACTTTTTCGTGACATTTCGTTTCTCTTCAGCATAGCATACTAGGTTTAACTAAGAATTTTTTTAAATTTTTTTTAAATTTTTAATGATTTCTTTTTGGAATTTTTTCTAAAAGCTTAATAATTCAATTTTATAATTAATAAAGCGATCGACTTAAAATTCTCATGCGATCGACTAGTCGATCGCGATCGACGGGTTGAGCACACATGCTCTAGTCTTTCACATAAAAAAAAAAAAAAAAAAATAAAACGTGGATTAGCAACTCCACACCTAGAAGCGACTGCTGGGTACCGCGCGTTTTTTTTTGTGGCAAGATGAAGTTTAGGAGTCACCCTTTGTACTACTGGTCCGTCATGTCTTACAAGTCATGGTGCAATGTATAGTAGTAAGCATGATCTGAAAGAAAGATGAAATATAGGATAGGTTAGGGGTCTGGAGGGTGCATGAGTAGAGGTCGATGAACCTTGCGTTTGAACTCTGAGATGTTATATGAGCTCGGAAACACCCACTGCGGAAGAGAGTTCCACAATCGAGTTGTTCTATTTATAAACGAACTGCTAAAACGTAATGTGCGTGAAGGGGAGGGCTGAAGGGTGAAGGGGTGAGTCGAGTTGGCTAGTCTTGTGTTGCGGGAAAAAACTTGCCGTATAGGCAGGAAGTTTTTGATTTCAGTGGAGCAGTCGCTATGAAAATAGCGGTAAAACTTGCTGAGCGCTGCTACATTCCTACGGTGGCTTAAAGGATCAATGCAAAGGGTGCTTTCGCCAATGAGTTTGATGGCGCGATTTTGCACCTTGTCTAGCCAAGCCAAGGTGGTTTTAGGGGCGCCCGCCCAGATATACGAGTTGTATTCAAGGCGTGGCCGAATGTAGGACTTGTAGATTGCAGCCAAGGCAGCTTGGATGAAGGAGAAACTTGCATCTCTTAAGGAAGCCGAGGCATTGATACGCTTGTTTAGTGACTTGGAGTATGTGATTATTCCATCGCAAATCGATGGATAGAGTCACGCCAAGGATGTTAAGATAAGGATCAGCTGTTATATTATCCTCGCCCACTGAAATGGAGGGAAGGTTGGTGCAGGTTTTAGTGGAGAATAGACAGTACTCGGTCTTGGTTTCATTAAACTCGACACGATTCTTGCGGCCCCAATCAAGAATGAGTTGAATATCCGCGTTAAGAGAGTTGGACATGAGTTCGCGTTCAAAGAGACAAGGTCTGGCACTTGCTTGTCCTGTGTTGTCGGAGGGGTATGAGTAACGCAAAGTATCGTCATCGGCAAAACTACGAAGTGGATTGGAGGGGATTGAGAGCAGATCATTAAAGAATATAAGAAAGAGAGTAGGTGAGAGAATCGCCCCTTGGGGAATGCCGGCCGAAATGGAATGATGGTTGGATTCAACGCCATCCAATACTACCTTGATTGAACGGCCAGAAAGAAAGCTCTCAATCCAGTTCGTTAGAACTGAGTCTCTACCAATAGCTTGGAGTTTCGACAGCAGAGCGGGATGGCATACTCTGTCGAAAGCCTTGGAGATCGCTGCAGATAGAGCAACCAGACCAGACTCATCGAAGCCATGGATGCTTTGGTTGATGTGTTCAGTCAGGCACACAAGAAGGTCGCCAGTAGACCTTTTTGGTCTAAAGCCGTACTGCCTGTCGTGAATAATTTGGTTAGATTCTAGATATTTCATCAATCTTCTATTGATTATTGTCTCCATAGCTTTGGAGAGAACAGAAGTAATTGCTATTGGGCGGTAGTTTAAAGGGTCGCTGGCTTCACCTTTTTTGGGAATGGGCTGAACATAAAGCTAGTTTCCAAGAGTTGGGATAAACTGGTACTGAATGACGACGACCTTAATAGCCTCTACATTTTCATTGAAATCAGAGCACAATTGGCAACATAGCAATATTTGGGCAGCCATTTTGAATTTCGAGAGCAACCATTTTGATTTCGACCGCGGCCATTTGAAGTTCGAAAATCAGGCTCCAGATGTATAATGGAAGACATTCACGGACATTCATGCAAAATCTCGTAGCTTTAACTCCACTCTTAGCCTCAAACGAGCATCTCAGCTCAAGTCATAACTAAATTCAATTCGCAACCCAACTCAACTAAACTTTTAACTCAACTCTTAAAAAACGAGGAAAATAATAATAATAAATTTTTTTAATCCCCGCGTAAAGAACATAAAACGTGGATTAGCAACTCCACACCTAGAGGGGGCGAGGGAGGATCGATTTATTACAATCTCCATTTCTCCTTGAAATTTATTCATCGCTAAAAACTCTTTGATCAAAAACTTGTGGTGGTGTTTTTCAAGTGTTTCTGCACTTTTCCGATTGGATTCTTGCCGATTTTTGGCCAGTTTCTTGTGTAATCATCCCAGAGATATTTTCGTACCGGACGCGCTGCACCGCCAAGCTTAGCGATATTCAATTTGTGATTTGTTTCGTGTCAACCAACGTCCAAAATGCTTCAGAGCTAAAATAAATCAAAGTCTGATGGTTTTATGCTGATTTTCGGACACTTCAGACATTTCGGACAGCTTTTCTAATTTACATTAAAAGCAAAATATAAATAAAAAAAACAACAGATGTTCCACCCACTTCTTCATAGGAGACTTCTTCCATTGACAGAATGGATTCCTGCCAACTATATCTTGTTAGGGTCTTCGACTTGAGGCATGTATAGCGGCTGAAGGCTGATGTTTACGTTCACAATGTTTATGTAACTCAAAAGAAATGAGAAAGTTAACATAAAAAAAAAATTATTAATAAAAAGAACAAAAATAAAAATTCCAAATCAAAATTCCTTTCTGATATTCACAAAAAATAAATATAGCATAGTATTGATCCTTTTAGCACATTTCACCAACATCCCCCAATATAAATCTAAAAATGTCTAAGGAAACATGAAAAACACACAAAAATTGCTTCACTTCCAGGAAAATGTGATGACTCTCTCTTTCTTTTAGTTGTCGTCTTGTGCACCTGAAGGGTTTTGATTGTGGTACAAAAGAATTCTGGGAAACTTTACTCCGAGATTTCAAATAATTTTTTTTTTGGTGAAATGTTTTTTTTTGTTGGGTTTAGTATAATAAGGTGACTCTTTCAGGAAGAATGTTTTAATGGTTTTTGCGGTGATTGTTGAAAATTGTAGAGAGAGCTCCCACTGGCAATAGAAAAGTGGTTTTTTGATCAAATGAAATGTAGTTTATTGTGTAGTTTTTAAATTAAGGTTTAAGTATATTAAATTACTCAAAAAGTTCATAGGATGACATATAGATGGCACCACTATTGGTAAATAGGTATTATCAACTTTCAAACGACATCTGTCAAAATTTCAAAGTCAAAGAGGTCTTAGTGACGCTACTTTTGTAATTTTCTTAGCAATGGAGAAATTTTAATCTCGTGTGTTGAGAAAGCTTTTCTTTTCAACGGAGAAAGATACCATAGTATCGGGACATGTGTTACTCGGACTATGCGCCATCCAAAGAAATGTTAGAGAAGTCTTTTGCTGATTTAAGAGTGGTCGCACAAACAACGATGATTCTGATCGTCCAAATTCGTCACATGTACCAGCAAACATTGTGATGATTTACACGCCATCTATTAGAATTTGAACGTAACTTCTAACTACTAGCTTAACGTAACAATTTATAGCAATAAGTTAACGGGGCGCCATCTATTAGCTAAAATTTGAAGGAAATGAAATGAAATTTCTCGATCATGCAAAAAATAGAAAGCTGTCCAGAACAATGTGGAAAGTTGTAGATATTAGCTAAAAGGCAGGACAGTGTGAAGCGGTATTTGGAGTCACTTTTTGATTAGAAAATCGATGAAGGTGTATGTACGGCGTTAACTCACTACTGACCAAAAACCACAGCGGGTTGATGATGCTGAGAACTGTTTAAAGCTGTTTAGGAGAAATAAAACGGAACAGTAGTGAATTTTACATAGCATTATTAGTACATTTGAAGGATGAAATGACTGAAAATGCCCTCAAATGAAAAGCTTGTCATTAAGACAATGCGCCGTGCCACAACAAGTCGATCCCAACCATTGCAAAATTGCACGAATTTCTCCCGCATCCAGATTAGTCTCCAAACTTAGTCCCCAGCGGGTATTACCTGTTCTCAAATCTAAAAAAATGCTCGTCCGAAAGAAATATGGCTCCAAAAACGAGCTGATCACCGAAACTGAAGCTCAAGTTGAGACAATTTGGTATTTGAATAAAGATATCGTGATAAAAGAGCTCCAATTTGCGTTTGGGATGTAAAAAAGCATTATTTTTTCACTAACAGTTTTGACAATTCGCAAACAGTCATAAACTTTTTGAAAATTGTGACTGTATGAAGAGCAGGTCACAAGAGCAGGTTTTGAGCATATTTTTCATCACATTCTGACAGGATCGATAGGGAGATTTCGTCAATGAAAGGTTCTCGGGCATTCACATACATTTTGCCTTACTATTTTCTAGCGTACATTGCGGCTACTTGTCGCTTGGACTCCATCACATAATTACAAATTTACCACGAGAGATGCATTTTTCATGGGGTTTCTTATAACTGGGTCCTCAGAATACCAAAATAGCTGCTAGTTACAAGAACAGTCACAAACTTTCAATGACAAGCACGAGTCACAAAAGCTTGTACAATATCTCGCAGTGACAACATTTCATTCGCGTTCCTCCGTTCATTGAGTCATGTTTTCGGTCTTAGCTGATAGAAGGATGCGAGTGAAAAAGTAGCCTAAACACGCCTTAGAAAATACTGAATCAAACTATGAAAAAGACCGAAAATTTTCACTCGCTTTCTTCCCACTATCGGATCAACTTTATCGTCTGAACCGATAGAAAACGTAGCCGAAAACCTACCTAAGAAAATACTGAATCATGCCGTGAAAGTCCTATCACAATCAATCGGATTAACCGTTTCCGAGATTAGCCCGGACAAACAAGCAGGCAAACAGACACAGACGTACCGACAAAAATAGTACGATCAAGATTTACTTAGCAGGACCTAAATATTTAGATAGAGCTCTTTGTGGTCTACAATTGGAATGATAAAAAATGGTGTTCACTCGCTTGCCTTCGACTATCGGTTCCAGTTTTCGGTATAATCCGGTAGTCGGATACGATAGTCGGATCCGATAATCGGATCGATTAGTCGGATACTGAATCTTCCAGTGAAAGCCCCATCGCAATCGGATTAGCCGTTTTCCAGATTAGCCCCCCAGACAAACAAATAGACAGACATACAGACAGACAAACTTGATTTTGTTTTAATACTATGCAAATAACCATATGAGCTTAGAAAAGGACAATTATTTTGAAATTACAGACATACATATCAAATATATTTATATAGGATAATACAGTCTCATTATGAACGCCTCTAATCTATGTATCAGAAGCACCATTCCACTAAATCACTCCTAATTGACTACCTCCACACAAAACTCAACAATGCATCACATTATCTGCGCAAGCATCATTGACTTTTAGCACACCACAAGTCGCATGCGACTTGGCACACAACTCAGCTGTCATTCGATTAATCGTGTTTCGTCAAGTGTGAAACAAATTTTATATTTAGTACGAAAGTAATCAAAGCGTGAACAAATATTTCAAGTACTGGATAAGATTACTAACGCACTTTCTACATATAAAATAGCATTAAGTCATTTTTAATAGTAGTCTTGATTTAAGACTACTGTATTTTCATCATCCAACTTTCAGAAGTAGTCTTGCTTCAAGACTACTATATGTTGCATTGTTATAATAACCGCTAGGCTAGCTTTAGACTAGATTTTGCCTTTTTGTTATCACATTCTTGTTATCACTCTTGAAAGTACTCTCTAGGGATTCAGTCGGAATTTTGTTAACGTGATAATAAATGAAAGTTAATTTGTTAAAGTCAAAGTGTTTTCACTTAAGTAGATAAATTAAATAAAATCTAAAGGTGGACAAGGATAATCTCCACCAATTTTCTGGTCCTTCGAGCCGGATGGCCCTTGGAATGGCGGTTTTATAATCTACATCTTCACGGTCTTCATTATCTTGGAATAGCGGTCTTATAATCTACATCTTTACGGTCTTCATTATCTTGGAATAGCGGTCTTATAATCTACATCTTTACGGTCTTCATTATCTTGGAATAGCGGTCTTATCATATACATATTTACGGTCTTCATTATCTTGGAATGCATTCTTAAACGGTATCAAATTTACATCTAAAACGGATAATCTTTCAATGATTTTCAGTCATATTATTCTAAAATCTATTCGGAGCTACATATCAATTCCAAGGAGTCTAATCATAAAAGGAATCTAATCATCTAATTTAAATGGTTTTCATGGATGCATTGTTGGATTGCCACGTTTTTACCCATATGGAAGATAAGTAATTTATTTTAAACAATATTAACTTGTGTGTGCTGTGAATATAGGCATATATCAGTTATCAAATGTATGTATATTAAAATCGGTTAGCATAGATCATCGGTTCGGTTTCATGATCTTTTTATTCTTTCTATGCTCATGGTGAATACATAATTAACAACTGTTATCCACATGTTAAAGGAATGAACTATTGAATCACGGTACACACACATAACGGAAACTATATTACTGTAATAATCAACTAAATAGAGTGAACTATAGTTATAGTACTATTAACAATATTATTGAAGTGAACTAATTACTAAACTATATTTTGAATTTAAATGCAAATTGAAATTATCTCAATAATAATCCTAACTGTTCTATGACTTTAAATATTATATTCATTATTCTCTTTACATTGGTGGTCTCCTGTGACTGTTTAAGAATATCGTGTTAATACCGGTTGTTATCATTCGAATCTAATAATTTAGAGGCTTTAAATTAAATTAAATTAACGGAGGTAAGAGTGATTAGTGTTGTATAATCCCAAAATGTCAACTAACTCAAAATTAGGCCGAGTAAAGGGCATTTTGACGCGTTTGCACAGCTATTCCAATTCCATTGCCGATTCTACTTCAGTTGAAGATATTTCAGTTAGATTAGAAAAACTTGAAGACGCTTGGAGCGAATTTTCAGTGATAGAAGACACATTAATAGATGAGGATGTTTCACAATCTGCTGAAGTCATGAAAATCTTTGAAGAATATGAGTCTAAATATTATGAAGCAGCAAAGTCAGTTTTTGTTCGGGAAATGTCGCTTCGTATTTCACACCCAGCGTCTGATCGTTCCAGCACTAACCATTCTTCTACTACAAACGATACCCTCACACTGCTTCAACAACAACAAGTTTTGACAAACACTCTCTTACAAAACAGTTATTCTTATCATCTACCTCGCTTGCAAGTTCCTTCCTTTTCCGGAGACTACAAAGAATGGCATTCATTCAAGGACCTGTTCGACTCCTCCATTCACAAAAATACCAATCTTTCGAAGGCTCAAAGATTTCAATTTCTCAAGGCTAGTTTAAAGGGTGCTGCCCTTGCTGTCATTCGTCATTTACCGGTCACTGAGTCTAACTACGACAATGCATGGAAACTTCTCAATGAAAGATTCAACAAACGGAATCATATTGCCACATCATTTATCAAATCCTTTCTCGAAATCCCTCCTGTATCTCAACCAACTATTAAGGCCTTGAGGGCCTTGTGCGATACTTGCGAAGAGGCAGTAAAAGGTCTCGCGGCATTAGGATCAGGAGCCGATGGCAGAGACATTTGGCTTATCCATCTACTACTTGGTAAACTTGATCTTGACACCAGGACGAGCTGGGCAAGAAGATCCGTCGATACAGAATTTCCAACTATTGGTGAACTGCTAACCTTTCTCAACAAACGTTGTTCAGCTATGGAAACAGCAACAATTGGAAACAAGCGACCAACAGCAGTCAAGTCTCTGTTTACTTCCTCATGTAACACGACCACATCATGCCCTAAATGTAAAGGTGAGCATTTTATCTATCAATGTCCTCTTTATAAGGCGGATACTCCAGCCGCCAGAAAGATTTTTGCAATCAACAACGCATTGTGCTTTAAGTGCTTGGGAACATCACACTCAGCACAGCAATGTCGTTCCAAGCTTATCTGTAACCAATGCAATGGCAAACATCATAGGTTACTTCACGGTAGTCCAATACAACAAGAATCAAATAAAATACAGAATACTTTTCCAATTCAACGGTTTTCGGCCAAGACTCAATCATCTTCAATCAACTCGGATCGGTCAACAGTCACTCAACAGCCTACAATCAACATTAACAAGGCAGCACATTCATCGGTTTATCCCAAACAATCTCAGGATACTACGGATTCTTCATCTGCGCATATTACCAGCACAGAGGAAGACGGCAACTTCACTTCTTCAGGCAACCACTCCTCGGCATTCACTGCATCTATCCGAGGACTGACTACAACTCTTCTACCAACAGCGGTGGTTTACGCCCTCGACGCCACCAATCGCTCACAAAAATGTCGATTACTCTTAGATTCAGGTTCACAGGTGTCATTAATCACAGAATCATGTGTCAAAAGGCTCGGTCACAGGCGGCAACAGGGTCGTCTATCTATCGACGGTCTCTCATCGGCAGGCATAGGAGTAACACGCGGAAAGGTCCAACTAACCTTAACTTCTTTGTGGGATGCCACTCAACATCTCACGATATCGGCGTTCATCTTGATCAATCTAATCCCGTCGCTTCCTGCAACGATCATTGATATCTCTCATGTGAAGGATTGCGAAAACATTCAGCTCGCTGATCCATTTTTCTTCGAACCATCTTCAGTTGATATCGTTCTAGGGGCAGACAAAGTATTTGAAGTACTGCTTCCAGGTAAGATCAGCAATGTTCCGCATGCACCGATCTTCCAAGAAACTATCTTCGGTTGGGTAGCAGGAGGAGCCGTTAGAGCACAGGAAAACACAGTTTTAGCGTGCTTCAATCAAGTAGACCACGACATTGATAAACTACTAAGGTCCTTCTGGGAAATTGAGGAACTCCCAACTGACAAGTGTATGTACACCCCAGAAGAATCACAATGCGAGCAGTCCTTCAAGGACACTTTACAATGCAACCAATCTAATCGGTATGTTGTTGGCCTTCCCTTTAAGGATAACATCAAACATCTTGGCAACGGTTTATCACAAGCTTTATCTCGGTTAAAATCTATGGAGCGTAGATTCAGTCAAAATATGAAACTAAAGGATGCCTACGTAACATTCATGAGGGAATACGAAATCCTCGAACACATGGAGCTGATTAGTGATGAAGAATTGGAGAGTAACATGAAGAACTGTTTTTATCTTCCGCACCATGCGGTCTTCAAAAACAACAAAATCAGGGTTGTATTTGACGGTTCATCCAAATCATCATCGGGACTTTCACTAAATGATGTTTTAATGGTAGGCCCAACCATTCAAAGAGATCTCACCAGCATTCTAATAAGTTTCCGAAAACATAAATATGCCATCTCTGCCGACGTAGAGAAGATGTATAGGCAAATTTTAATTCGAAAAGAACATCAAGATTTTCAGCGTATTTTATGGCGGGAGGGTCCCGAGCAACAAATTAAACATTATCGACTACGGACAGTTACTTACGGTACTTCAAGTGCTCCATTCCTCGCCACACGGTCATTATTTCAAATAGGTGAAGAAATTAAGTCTTCACATGTTCATACAGCGAAAGCAATCCAATCTGATTTTTATGTAGATGATCTACTTACAGGCGCAAACTCATTAGAAGAAGCACAAGAATTGCGGCATTCACTTACTCATCATCTTAAGCAGCATGGATTTCATCTTGCGAAATGGCGCTCAAATTCAAGCAACCTGAGATCATCTCCAAACGAGAACACTCATCAAAACATCGCATTTTCGCCTTCAGAAAATCTGTCCAAGATTCTCGGCGTAAAGTGGGATTCAATATCAGATTGTTTTACGTTCGAGGTTGCTCCCCTAAAGGTGCACCCAAATACAAAACGGCAAATACTTTCAGAATCCTCAAAAATATTTGATCCCCTCGGTTGGGTTTCACCTATCACGGTTTCGGTTAAAATTTTACTTCAACGTTTATGGCTTCAAAAATTCAACTGGGATGATCCACTTCCTACGGAAATTATATCCAAGTGGCTCACTCTACGTGCAGATCTACAGATGATAGAGAAACTTCGGATTCCAAGACTACTCTTTCATTCATCAAATAAGGTACAATTTCACGGATTTTCGGACGCATCTGAAGCAGCATACTCAGCAGTAATTTATTGTCGCAGTATCACGGAAAACGAAGATGTCAGGGTCCATATTATCAACCTATATCCCTTCCTTGACACGGACGGCTTACTTCGGGTAGGAGGCAGGTTGGAACACTCAAGCCTCAATTTCAATGCTAAACATCCGATAATCCTACCTAAAGATCACATTTTAACTCTCCTACTAATCAGAGAAATGCATCATCAATATCTTCATCCAGGTACTTCATTACTACTCTCCATTTTACGTCAACGGTATTGGATACTAGGAGCTAGAAACCTAGTACGTTCCATAAATCATGCATGCATCACATGCTTCCGACACAAGCGGAATTTAAATCATCAATTAATGGGTTCGTTGCCATCTCCACGAGTCAACGTTTCGCGACCTTTTTCATCCGTTGGCATAGACTTCGCGGGACCAATCACAATAAGTACAAGAACCGGACGAGGTTCAAAAACTTCCAAAGCCTACATAGCATTGTTCGTTTGTCTAGCAGTGAAATGTTTGCACCTGGAGCTTGTAGGTAACTTAAGTTCGGAAGCGTTCGTTGCTGCTTTACGGCGATTCACAGCTCGGAGAGGCATCCCTAAGCAAATTTTTTGCGACAATGGCACGAATTTGGTTGGAGGGAAAAAACATCTGACACAACTTCATTCATTAGCGGTGAGCTCTCTCAAAATACCTATGGTTAATGATTTTTTATTACAGAACAGCATTGAATGGAAATTTTCTCCCCCCTATGCACCCAATTTCGGCGGGATTTGGGAGACTAACGTGAAAAGCGTTAAATGGCACTTAAAGCGAGTTCTTGGCGAAACAATCTTAGGTTTCGAGGAATTGACAACCCTACTGTGCCAGATAGAAGCTATTATTAATTCAAGGCCTCTAATTCCATCGTCATCAGATGCAAACGACTATGAGGCCCTCACACCTAGCCATTTTTTGATTGGAGAAGCCATCACGTCCATTCCCGAACCTGATATTTCAAATGAGCGGATACCACTGGCCAATCGGTATAAACAAATCCAGCAAATGGTCCAGGGCTTCTGGAAACGCTGGCGGTCAGATTACCTGACTTCCCTGCAACAGCGTCCCAAGTGGTGCAAGCAACAGGCGTCGCTAACAGTTGGAGACTTGGTAATCCTACATGACAAATACCTACCCCCCACCCAATGGAGTCTGGGACGAATTGTGGCCGTTCACCCCGGGGCCGATGGGATTGTGCGAGTCGCAACGGTTCAAACTGCTTCAGGTGTCTACAAGAGGGCTTCAAGCAATATGTCCAAATTGCCATCAAGCGACGGTTAAGAATATTTCTTAACGGCGGGAGGATGGATAAGATTACTAACGCACTTTCTACATATAAAATAGCATTAAGTCATTTTTAATAGTAGTCTTGATTTAAGACTACTGTATTTTCATCATCCAACTTTCAGAAGTAGTCTTGCTTCAAGACTACTATATGTTGCATTGTTATAATAACCGCTAGGCTAGCTTTAGACTAGATTTTGCCTTTTTGTTATCACATTCTTGTTATCACTCTTGAAAGTACTCTCTAGGGATTCAGTCGGAATTTTGTTAACGTGATAATAAATGAAAGTTAATTTGTTAAAGTCAAAGTGTTTTCACTTAAGTAGATAAATTAAATAAAATCTAAAGGTGGACAAGGATAATCTCCACCAAGTACTCAAGTTCATTCCTAAAATAATCAAGTCCAACATTCAGCGTATCAATCATCATCCAAGTAATTTTTCTGAAATTTTTGGCGCCAGCATTACTCTTCTAATACAAATGCATTTTCTGTTTTCTGTTGGCATGATAAGAACACAATAGAATCTCCTCGGATAGCATCGATAACAAGAAGGATTCACGCTTAAATCATCCAAAGCCCATCAGCCAGAAGATAATACTTGAACGGATCTTGAACACGCCCAGCAAATCACATACGAAATTAATCTCGATGACTCTTCATCATTGTGGCACATGTCATCAATCTCCTCCTTCTCCTTGAAACTTTCGTTGGTCTGAGCGCTGAAGAAAGGCGCTTTACAAACGAGCCAGCATTAGTCACTGGGGCTAAATAGCAGCAAATTACAAGCCAACACCTTTGACAGCTATTTAATCGAAAAATGTTTCGTTGTGTGTCTTCTTCATTTTGGTGCTGTTTTTTTGTGTCTTATTTTTAGACGCGTTCAGAAAGCCGGCAAAAATTTCGTGTCGATAAAATCCTTGAGAATATAATACTCACACGCACGCACACCACACAGCGAGAAGCATTGTTCTTCTATCTGCTGCTCAATTAGTTTGTAGCTCTCGTCGCGTCGTGCCTTGGCAAACTCTCTTCTGGGAGAAAGTTGATAAATTGGCCCCGAAAAAGGAAAGTCCTTAAAAAGTCCTGGCGTGTAAACCAATTCCGAACTTTTTCTTAACGAACGCACACAGCCCAGAGGACGTTAATTGAACAGTTTCAGACATTGTTAGCATTAGAAGGCACATCCCGGGGAAGGATTCGATATTCCACATCGATTGCTCTTCGCCGATATCCTTCGATGGCCACCCCTCAAGGGTTTTTCATCATTCTCAAGAGGACAGAACTTCTGCCACCCTTTATCGTGATGTCAGAGCGCTATTTCCAGCTGTAGAGCCCGAGAAAAGACGTCAAGTGCCATCCTGAAGGAAACAAACGAACCTCGAGACCAGCAAGCAAGGATGCCCCATAACCGTAAAGGAGTCATTGGCATCCGGTCGTTCTGAATTGTACATGAACCAATTACAGATCATCCTAGGATTCCGGCAAGGACAGTAATTGTTGTCGTCGATTGTTTGGATGACTTCTGCTCGGGCTATTTGAACTGTCGTCGTCGTCGACCAATCACTGCTCCTTATGACCCCACACACAGCTCCGAGGATAATTGCTGTGTGCGTTATTCAGCGTCAGGACGCCAGATTCGCTCCAGCAAAACGCTTGATCGATTGTTGCTAGCGGGAGTACGAAGGCCACCTCGGTTTCTGCCATGCGAAAACAAAACTTGCCTTGTTGCTACGGAACTAAAGTGAAAATAAGTTTACTCTATTTTTATAGTCACTCAATAAATTTTTTGATAAAGGATATTCCTGCTTATTTCCACAAGGACTCGTAACTTTTTACGGCATGCACCTACACACCTCTTCTATTCCCGCTTCACTCGTCCCTGGTTCGTGGCAGTTTCCATTTAACAATCGTAAATTTTCGGATTTAAACCAAATAAAGCGAAACCGTGAAGCCGTCTCGTCACAGTCCTTGTGTAATATTATGAATATTTATTTACGGTGAAACTTCAGCAATAATGTATTCATAAATTGGTTTAACGCTTCAATAACTTTAAGGACGAGACGACTCCTTCAATTGTTCCTTATCTGTGTGCGGCTACACATAAAGTGATTTTCTTTTGGGAACTAAGAGAGAGAAAATTTTCTCTAGGATTTTTTTTTCGTCCTTTTGGTAAATTGAATTGTGTAGAAAAGTTTCGCATTGTCCAGGAAATGCTGTTGGACGTTAGAGAAGGGTCACTCACAGCACAGCACAGCTTGCTTGTGTGGCAGAGTATGAAATTTTCACGCATGACGAGTTGAACAACTGATGAAAGTCCTTAATATAAGTCATCGGCCAGAAGGACAATCCTCTTTGGAAGTCTTCAATAGGATTTAAGTGGATTTTTTTCGATGGAGAGTGATGATTTTGAGAATTTTTATTTTAAATTGAATTTTTTTAGAATTGTTTTTATTGTATTTTTTAAAACACTACAATTTGATGAAATAGACGACAGAAAAACAATTTAATTTTAACTTAAAGAAATACTTGATTGAGTTACACTAAACTTCATTACGGCCTGCAACTCATCTGAATAAAATTTAGGCGGCGAATCTCGGTCTACTTTGCTTACAAAGAGCTTCCAAAAAAGGCATACCAGACCATCAAAGAACGAGGGGTAGATCGACCGAAAAGAGACCATTAGAAGATAAGAAGAAGATTTATGTGAAATTTCGAGCTTAGGAGTAACCCGTATTGTACGTCATAGTGCAATCTCTAGTAGTAAACTTGGTTCGAAGGAAGGAATACAGGACAGAATAAGTTTATAAGAGTCTGGATGATACTGAATGAAGAAGTGATGGACTTTGCGTATCTAATCCTGGATAAATGTTGTAGGAGTTTACACTAAATGGAATAAATTTGCACGAATTTGGACGGATCAAACAAAACTCAAAACAAAAATTTTTGTAACGGGGCTTCAATTTTGCAAAATCGATATCATCAATAGAGACGCAACCATTGGGGGTTAGCGGGACACAACCTAGTCGGAGTGTTTGTTATCCTTCCTGAAATGAGTAAATCCTACTACCCGGCCGATAAAGACTATGACGCCGGCAGTACTAGTGTACCAGATGAACAAGTAGGTGTAAAGTCGATGAAGACTCGACCTAAGCAAAATTTTGGTACCCTATTATTAATCAGGATTAGCAAATTCGATAGATAAAGCTGAACCTAGAGAAGCATGAAAGGATGTTGTAAGACGAATAGGTCTCCTTTCTCTTGCGCAAGAAGAAGACCGAAACTACAAGAACAAGTCCATTGTTGACCATCACTAAATAAAAACCTGATCCGCACATATCCGTGACGTGACGGTCGATCCGCACATATCCGTGACGTGACGGCGACTTCAGTGCAGTACCGTGCGCATCAGTGAAAAGAAATTATCGGTACGATGTAACCCCATGCAGATAAATTAAGAAACACGCGGTATGTTCCCAGACGTCCGATTTCGGTACTCTTCAGGCACAAAAATACGTCGCCACCGGTATTTTTTAATTTATCCCAAACGTGAAAGTTTATCTGAAATATCTGAAGCCTGAAATACACTCAAACTTGTTTCTGTGCGACCACATCCGAAAAGTCCATCTGGGTCGAACCCACTCTCTCTACGCTAAATTCCATGATGCATTTGAGATCTCTGTTTAAATTTCAAAACTAAAATGTCGCATGTCATGGCACAATTAATTGATCACCGATACGGAAAAAGCCGGTTCTGTGTGAAAGCCAGGGAAAAATTCATCACAAAAGCCACTGACATGCATTTGATATATTTAACGTGACGTCATAAAAGCTCTTTTTGTATTCGCTTAAAGCTATTGTTCTTTGACATTTATATCAACAGTAAAATTTGAGAAGCTTTTGAGATTTTAGTAAAAGCTTTTTGATGATATAGGTTTGAGCCTGAAATAGCCATAGAAAAGTGTGATTTGTTCAAGCTTAAGTAATAAAATAAGCAAATTCTTACTGCGGTAAATGTTTTCTCTTTTAATTTTAAATAAATATAATTCTTTTAAAACCTTGAATGTTTTATTCTGGAGGTTTATTTAAAATAAATTTATATATTTTTTTTTTCCTAAAAAAGAAAGCCGATTTAAAAATATACGTGTTTGTTTATTTGAACAACATAGATTGACGTTTAGCCAATTCATTTCGTAGACATGTATGTATATACAGTTTTAAGTAACATAAAAAAGTTTTTAAACAAAATAAAAACGAATTCGATTTAAGATGAGAAAAAGTAAGTCTTGTTTGCTTAAGTGAATACTAATATATCTAAAAGAATCGCTTAAAAATATAAATCTAGAGCGAAAAAAGGCAGAAAACTTTCTTTCAGTTTTAGAGGATTTATTTGATATATTTATGTTTGTTGCAGTTTTGTTTTAAATACTGTATGTTAACATTGCAAAAATGTGAAGGTAACGAAAAGCGGTTTATTTTGGTAAGAAATAAGTTGGAGGTAATGAAGGTATGTTCTTATTATAGATACACATTCTTTTGGGTTATTTTATTTAATTTGTTACGTGTTTACACAATCTCATCAATATAATTTTTGATGATCATACATCACAAGAAATCTCAAAAATTCATGGGATTTTATTTTTAAAAGAAAATTATTTATGGAATTATTCAATAAACTACAAAAATACCATTGATATTTGGCTTGGATATTTGCGTGTACAGCAAATTGTGATCAAATCCGATTGATTTACTTAAATTTTTTCATGTCCACATGTTTTCCATTTGCAGTGATGCATGAAAATCGCTTGATATTTGAAAATTTTATTAATTCATGATTTAAGGAAAGGATTTAAAATTGGATTCAAGATTTGGTTATGGTATGTCAGGATAATTTAATAAGAAAATTAATTTTGTATCTTTTACAAGAACATTTGAAAACTTTAAATCCAAAACCATGCAAACTTCTTTACTTATACACATTATATTAAATCAGAAATATTTTTTATGTTTAAAATAACTCGACAAGAAATAAGAGAAGCTTGTGAGAGTAAAATTAATTAACTTATTTTAACGATTTAAAATTTTTTCGAAAAATGGTTTGAGTATTAGCTGATGTACTAAAAGCTTTGTAATGGATGAAGCTTTAAAAGCGTTTGATATCATTTGACGTCATAAAAGCTCGGTATTGATCCAATCAAAGATATAAAATAAAATTCGCTCCAGAAGTTACAGTTCATACCGAAATTGACCTTCAAAAAACTTATCGTCGATTGTAGATTGCATAGTTGTAGTACACTCAAAAGGAAAAGAGCAGCACAGTTAAAAAAAATAAATGCAGCCTGAAATGAAATGATGGCGATAGCTCATAATAATCATGATTCTGTAAGTAAATATGTCATTACTTTCATTCATGACAATGCCTTTACAGGTACACAGTGGCCGTAATAAAACAACTTCCAGAGGACTTCGACTGAGATTAATTTAGCAATCTTTCTTATAGCTCTGACTTTGTACCTAGTGATCTTCATATATTTTTGGAGCTGGAGATGGTTTCTTTCTTGTCAAAACTTCAATGATAAAAGATCACTTCTACCTACAGTACTGTAAACCGCATATACAAAATTTAATTAATATCTTATTATTAAGGCTGTTAGCGTAATTCGAGAACAATCTTAGTCTAGCCTATGGTTGAAAAATAACGCACAAACCGCACTCTACCGCAACTTTTTCAATGCAGAATAACTAAATATTTCCGCGATCATATAATTACTTTATTCGAGGTGCCATGCCGGGTTTTCCCGAAGGTCGCCAAATAACCATTTTAACAATTCGTCCGGTGCACAGCCGATACAAAAACAACTAAAAAACCAAAAAACCCGAATTGAATTTTAACTAAATTTGTTCCCTCCGACGCGACGTCGTCGTCAATTAGAATTCATTCCCGCAACACTTGTAAGCAAGTAAATCCATGCAGTCTTTACTAGATCTTAAGTGGCATGTCAGTCCCCTTCTCTCTAATCTACCACCGAAAAAGGCAACCGAATCATGATAGCCTAATCCCGATCCCATACACCCTCTCTGGATCCCTTTACAAGTCGTAACTTCCGATATGGATTGGGGCTTGCATAAATCCATTAAACAATAAAAAGCAAATTGTTGTGACAGAACGACTGGTAAACATGATACCCTCAAGAGTTCGGATCGACCCAACGGAGCTCTAATAGTGTGGATGTTGGAGGCGCGGAGTCCCCGCTCAATTGCGACCGAACGAACAACAGTCAACTTAGTTTATTGCAGCAATCAATCCCCATTAAATGGAGGAGACTTGTGCCTTAGTAAATGACAAAATAAGTGAACAACTTTTAAGCGCGACCGAGGGGGGCCGAGAGAGATAATCTTGCGAAGAAGCCCCCACAATCATTTTGCACAGAGCCCCAAAAGATCCGATAAGACACAAACGAACCAAGACCGAAAGTGGATGGATGTTTGGAGAGAGGAACTTTGTTGTTAGCCTGGCAGCTAGCATCTAGCCGTAAAAAGTTTAATTACCACCGAAGACGCCCAGGGAAGAGGGGAAGATTTCTGGAATTTGGCAAATCTGCCCGAAGCCCGCCTTTTGGATACTCGAAACGACTTCAAAAGTGCAGAAATGATTCCGGGAAATTGGCGCAATTAAAAAATAATTGTCTTCAGACTTTGAACTCTTTCCTCGCTTCCTATTGGCGTGGACGCCTAATCTCTGGCCATTTACAGTTTTTGTGACCTGCGTACGAACTTAGATTTCCTCTATTAAAAATCCCGATGGGTGCTTCTACTTCTACATCACCTACAAAAAAATCGAAGGTAATCAATCATTATTTTTTTGGGAGGTGTAATGTGATACCAATCGGCCCGGCGTTTTAATGTCCAATTGACTTAGGACAGTGAGGAAATGTGGAATTGTAATCAATGGAATATTTTTAGAAGCTTTTTTGTGCGTGTGCATGTTAGCGAACCTTTTATGAGCTACAAAATGCAAATGAGCCAAAAAAAAATAATGGATTCCGGCTGTTGGTCGGTAAATACACTTTTTGCTTGCTAAGTGAACCTTCGACGGGTGAGTCAATTTAGTTGAAAATTTGTGCGGAAATTGGTCAGGTATGCTTGAAGAATAAGGAGGTACAACGGTAAATTAACCCGTTTTAATTTTTTCGCGGAATTATGGACCAGACGGGGAAGCAATATTGAGTAAAATTTATATAGAATCGCAGTAGGTACAGTCAGTCCTAGAAAGCCTAGGGATTAAGGCGCCATCGACTGCCATCTCAGAGGTAAAGCTTGTGTATAAAAAAAACTTTTGCTTCCAAAGCATTCATCCTCTTGTATTTAGGCCCAAAACCATTTGAAGCTTTTTTTTTACAAAGAAGAAGCACATGGAGGTGCTAAAGTGGAGACAATTTTATGCTCTCCCTCGATATTAATCATAGAAGCATCCTTAAAAAACTTACAGCGTTCCCCTTTTATAACATTGTATGTCATCAGATATGAGCACTTCTGTTAATGCTCCTTTAGAAGCGTTTTTGGAGTATCAGCTTTTTAATAAAGAATTCGGTCTAAGGCTATAAGCGTAAGCTCTGGTATCGAAAAGCTTTTATTTTTGTTCACTTTTTGCAATTGCCTTTTCATCCTCCGAAAGAAAAGTATCGTTTTACCAAGCGGTCCTCCAACTCAGTACTAATCACGTCCAATTCTGCTTGACCTACGTTTATAAAACAAGTGAAACGATCGGAAGTGCAAAGGTATTTTTTTATATGGCATGGTCAAGCTCAAGAATCACCCTTTCTACTACTCCGTCGTCGTCGACGATGTCCTACATACTCCCCTCCCAGCGTAGCGTTGTGTACCGAGCGTGTTGTTCCTGTTTCACCGTCTCGGTCACACTCAAAAGCAGCTTTCAGTCGACAAAGTGTTTCCGTAATCTTTTGATTACATTGAATGGGCCTTCATATGGTGTCTGTACTGGCTGCCGGGGCTGTGTTACCGGCAATCCTTTTATGTATGTACGAATCCGAACTAGAAATTCTGATTGCTCTATCGGGTTCTCATCCGTTGGGATGCAAATTGAATTAGCGAGCCTCAGATTTTGTCTATAGACAAGCTGTGCTGGTGAGGATTGTAAATCGAGGGAATACCTAATAACACAAGGGGCAAATCTTCACTCCAACTAGTAGTGTTCCTTTGCCATTAAGGCCGCTTTCAGTTGTTTAAGGAATCGCTCAACCATCCCATTTGCTTGCGGATGGTAGTAGTACGTATTTCATGAGTACCTAGAAATCGTGTAACCTCATTTTTGATCTATTGCAAGTTCACTTTTGATCTATTGTAAGTTCAATTGGTGCGCTAAATCTTGGGACATAATCGGTGACAAGAAGTTTGGCCTCCGGCCATCTCGTAAATTGGTCTACGATTGTTAAGATATATGAATATCCTCGAGATGGGGGTAATGGTCCCACAATATCCATATGAATATGTTCAAATCTGTGTCTGATGTCTTTTGTGAACTGGGAAATTAGTCTCAGGTGTCTTGTTTGGAAGATCTTTCAGTCTTAGTGTGAAGGGCATGTAATAGAGGCTAGTGGCCAGTATAAACCACAAAACTTCTTTAGGTGGGTAGTGGGACGATGTTCCTACACAGTCAGGTCAGCTGAAAATTTTGCCATTTGTATTTTCTGATGAGCAGTCCATTCTATATGTCAGTGGTATCATTCAATGGTGCCGTTATTTGTTACAATCTAAATGGTTCCATTTCGTACGAATTTAAATTAAACTCAGCCTTAACTCTGTTGTATTTTCAAGTTTAACCATTCATTTTTACATTAATTTTCTTGTAGCCAATCATTGTTGACACTAGTGAAACAATATTGCATCAGTAACATCATCGTTAAAACGTGACAATTTTATAAACCATTAAAAAATAATCTTTTGAAAACTTTTAACGACATAACGACCACAAAAATAATCACTTTTGTCCTCACTAAAATCAAAACAAAAAAAAACAAAATGTCGTAACATTGTTGAAACAATCAAAACATGAAAATCTCCTCAAAAGATTTTTTTTAAATATTCCACAATTTCCCAAGATATTAACTAATAAGTGTTTTGTTAATAATATTTTTTATTTTCTTTCTTTCTTTTGTGTTAATTTTTTTTTTGCTTTTTTCTTTTCTATCACAAAAGAAAAACCTGTAACCATTTTCTTCCATCAGTTTAAGTTTATTGCACTTGAATAATTTGACAGCTCGTTTTAAGTCGGCCCTCTTGTTGTGAAAATATGTAATAAAAAATTGTTATCGCGCGCTTACCGCGCGAGGTTGTGTCTGTGCATTTCGAAGCCCCGGATCTTAATTAGCAGTCAGTGCTCATGGCGAGAGAGTTTGCTGAAAATTAATTGCGCCAAGGAATAATTAAAGGCCCCCATACACGGTCAAATTGGCTGTACAACCAGATTTTCATCAAACCTATAAGCGCAATGTATTTTGATCGGCCGACCGGCCCACAATCGATAGTTTTGGTTGTACAACCGCACTTCGCTGTACAACCAATTGGACCGTGTATGGGGGCCTTAACACTTTTTAGAAAACGTGTGGGATTCTTTGAGAAGAAGGAACAGGAGAAAAGAAATTACATATTGAGTTATGCTTCTGCGCGTGTTCCGCAGGGGGAATGTTAATTTATGTTAATTTATGCTGTTTCTCTACTGTTTTATTAGTTATTGCTGCTTTTTATTGGGAACGTAATAATTGATGTAAAATTGTAATTTTTTTCTAAGGGAAAAGGCCTATGGGAAGATTTGTAGAAGATGTGAAGGGAAATATTTTGCTTGTGTTTAAGTGTAAATAAAATTTAGCGTGTTGAGTTTTTGTTTATTTAAGAAATTTGTTTTGTTTAGAATTTAACAACTTTTCCGGCTATAGAGCGAGTTTTTACGTGGGTAGGTTCAGTTGTGTTTATTTGTTGAAAAGTAAAACCCTTTTAGGAATGATATTAATCTGTTTTTGTAGCAGGCTTACTTCAACAAAGATTTTATGCTCTATTATTTTGCAAATATAATTCGGAAGGCTTGAATAACAGAAGTTCACCCCTAATTGTAATTTTATCATATGTACATTTTATTATATGTATTATGTATATCAACCGGATTCACTAGGTATAAAATCCAAGATTTAGCGTGCTATGATAACTTTACACCACTTTCGCCATCTTTAAAATCTAGAAACCCGAAATAGTTCAAAAGCGTAATTTGACAGCTTTTTGGTTAAATTACAACAACAATGCCGTGGTTTGAGATGTTAGGTTTAGTAGGTGGCCCTGAAAGCTCTTGCTTTCCATATCAAAAAGCGTTAGCAACGTTGGAGTAAGCTTTACTCTGAGATTGAGCTTTACATTGAATTAGAAATCGGAGCGAGAGTAAAGATCCATTTGCGGGCAAAATCGCGATATAAAATCCCAAATGCTAAAGCTTCAAAAGTTGTTCATTAGTTTCATAGAAGTTGGCAGGAAAACGGCAAACAGGTTAGTTAGTCAAGAGTAGGATTTATACAAAAACCGACTTTTCGAATTTTATCTTTTTAATAAAGTTGTAGTCCGGATATTGGATTGGTCGTTTTCGTATAAATTCATTATTTCCGACCTTAAACACTCCCAAATAGCAATTTTCAGTGAAATCGAATAGTAATGGCCAACTGCCATATTGGCACCGCTATTTTTAATTTTCATATTTTGCCGACAGATTTGTCATTTGTGCTCATAAAAACCCCCCGGCACCGATTTTCAATAGAATTCGAACATAATTGCAAAATTCGTCCGCCATCTTGATCTTTTTACAAAACTGTCAGATTGCACTGTGACGGGAGCTTAATGTGTGTGCAAAGTTATAAGAATCGGTAGTTGAAAAAGCTGTCGCAAGATTTCACGCAAAGATATAAGCAAATATACGATATGTATCCACCATTGGAGCCATATTTCTTTTAGGTGAGCACTTTTTGAGACTTAAGGACAGGTAATAGTCGATGGGAGAAGTCGGTGGATGTGGGAGCAATTCGGAGTAAAATTTGGGTAATTTCGTAATTGGTGCAATCGACTTGTGGCACAATGCATTGCCTTTTTTCTTTTTCATTTGGACCGGTTTTTTCGTGGAGGTAGTAACTATCTAAAAATGATATGGACTTGCAAAATATTGTCGCCACCTAACGAACTTATTGAGTGATGTAATAGAGCCATGTCTTGATTTTCTTCTTTGTGACTTTTTGTAACATCGCAGTTAAAGCCAAACATAGCACCATGCAGCTGACACAAAAGTTGCAAAAGCTCCCGTCAAATTTTCAGAAAAACTTTCAAAAAGCTTTTAATCTGAATGTAAACATCCTCGTCTACAGTTCAGATAACGATCATTATATTTACATATTTGAATATATTATCTTACTAATATTATAAACGTGCATGTTTGTATGTATGTTTGTTACTCTTTCACGCAAAAACTACTGAATGGATTTTAATGAAACTTTACAATAATATAGCTCATATATCAGAATAACATATAGGCTATAATTTATAAAAAAATTCAAAATGGCCGCCGAAAACTCAAAATGGCCACGCAAATTGTGTTCCGATTTCAATGAAAGTTGGTATACAGAGGTTTTTAAGGTAGCTAATAACGAATTTGTTGTCAAAACTTATAAATTCAAAATGGCCGTGCCAATATGGCCGACGAATTTGTCAATTGTGTTCCGATTCCAATGAAAATCGAAATCTGGGGGATTTTAAGGTTGCAAATAACGAATTTATGATCAAAACTTATAAATTCAAAATGGCGGACGAATTTTTCCAATTGTATTCCGATTCCAATGAAAGTGAATATCTAGGGGTTTTTAAGGTTGCAAATAACGAATTTATGATCAAAACTTATAAATTCAAAATGGCGGACGAATTTTTCCAATTGTATTCCGATTCCAATGAAAGTGAATATCTAGGGGTTTTCAAGGTTGCAAATAACGAATTTATGAACAAAACTTATAAATTCAAAATGGCCGCGCCAATATGGCCGACGAATTTTTCCAATTGTATTCCGATTGCAATGAAAATCGGTATCTGGGGGCTTTTAGGGCAAACAACGAATTTATGATCAAAGCTTATAAATTCAAAATTGCGGGTCCAATATGACGTACGAATTTTCCCAAGCCACATTCTGAAATGTAGTAAATTTCTAAAATTCCCTCTAACCAGTATAGAAACAGTAAAAACGGTAGAAAGAGTCGAAGTTTGCAAATTTGTGCGCCCCTACATTGTCATCACGAGGTTAAACGATGTCATCTATCGCTTCCAAAAAGTTCGATCGGAAAAAATGGGACCCGGAGGAAGCTGTGTTCGGGACGAATACTGAGTAAGAAGGGAGCAGTGTAACGGCTAACCGAAAAGAGAAAGTTAAAATTCCAATTCACCGAGAAGTTATATGTTTAGATGCATCTACTTGAATACATAACGCTGTTCTAATTGAATCACCGATAAGATTGGGAAGAGGCAATTTTTTCCAGATTTATTGTTTTTTCATTATACTTTTTTTCCTACCGCGTACAACGCACACATAATTTTTTTTTTATTTAAAAGCCTTGCAACGCACACGGGTTTTTTGCTATAGAGGCTATAATTTATAAAGCTATTGAGTAAATAGGCCAAAATATAACAATATAAGTATCACGTAAATCGGAAAAAATTCGCCCATTCTGGCGTGCGCTGCAAAAAGCTTAAAAGTTACACGAATATAATGTATGATAAATTTCTATTTTGTTGTAAATTCTTTTAACTTTTTCAGGGTGGCGATTCCATTGATGATTTTAAATTCCCTGACTTCCCCCTGACTTTTCCCTGACTAATCTAAAAAATTCCCTGACCTAACAAAACAATTGTGATAGAACATAATACAATAATATTATATGTATATGTTCGACCAATTTATAATGGGTATTTATATCGTTCTTTGAAAGCGAGGTATTTAGAAATTTAAATTGAAGGGGTTAGTGAAAACAGGGTCTGACTGACAATTTTTGCGATTATACTTTTTTTGACAAAATTGGATTCATCGCCGAATACTCTGTCCTTCACTCTTGTTGTTTTAATATAAGAACGACTCAAATACACCCAAATGCATCTCTGCTTTTTTCAGAGCGACAGTAGTAACTATTCCCAGATTAATACTAGCTGCTGCTAATAAATTATTGCGTTCTTCGTCTACATCTTAAACCGAATATTCAAATTTAACTCTGTAGTTGAATGCTGCAGTGATGAGTTTTTGAATTAACCTTAGATTCGTAGAACAAATGACCTATTGCTCAATTAACTTTCATAGATGGCAGCATTAATATATACAACGTCGGCCCTTGGGTAGAGCGAATGGAGCGGTCGCTCTAGGCGCCAGGTGTCAAGGGGCGCCAAAATGAATGCGAAAAACAATTTCGAGCAAAAATACAATTTTGATGGTGCATTTTTTCAAAAAACCTTAGCACCTCTCAAAGTTCCGAACACTTCTTGGGCTTTCATATCCTAAGAGGACGACCTGCAAGGCCAGTTGGATATTTCTGAACCCATGGAGTAGGGTGCCGAATGTGGCTCCAATGAAGGGAAATTTTCGGGATACCTCTTCAAGGAGGGCAGACTGAGCACACGAACCACGGTGCGGAGTTCTGGAAGCTACGTATTCCCGTGTAGAAGCTGCTGGGCTATGCATCGCCCTCGAGGAAGAGAAGAATGCCGTTTTACTTAATAAGAAGATAATAAGACCCTCTGGATTTCCTCCAAACCACAATAACTCGACGAAAAGGTGAAGGCTCCTGGCATACGGTTTGAGAATCCGACTGATAACCCTTCAGAAAAGAAGTCCGATCACATTGCAGAAAGTGTGGCCATATTGGCGGCAAGTTTGGTCAGGCATAGCTTGGGATCAGGAAATACCCATGTCCCAAAGTGCCCAAAGCCAAACTTGAAATATCCCCGCATCGACCGCCAGCACCTGACGAGTAACCACGATCATATCCGCTCCGATCATCAGAAACCCAGAGATAACCAACTTAAGAAAGGCTGGCTGGCGTAGCTGGCGAAACAGCGTGGAAGCAACTTTGATAAGAAACACTTGCTCTAATGCCCTGTTATGCTATTATTTATTAAAAGGCTCTAGAACCAGAACCCGGTCCTGGACTAACGCAACAAATGTGTCGCTCACTGCAAAAGTGGTGCAGCTCCACGCTAAAGGTTGACCCGCTTTGGAGTTACATTCCGTCACATCGCCCGCTACAAAACCAAAGTGACTCCAGATATTGCACTTTTGGAGCCGCTAAACCCTCACAGCGACAGCAGCAACATATGGCAAAATGCGAATCCAAAGCAAATCAACCTCCAATACCCCAAAATACCGAGCCACACAACCCCTACATTAAACGACGCAAATGTTTCCGATCATATTATCCTATCCTCTCTCATAGGATATTTACCAGTGGCCAACGCTAGGAGGTTATAGTAGCACTTTTATCAGTTCGAAATAGTTGCGGCACGTGCACGTTATGCTACATGTTGTTCCCCCTATTCCGCTGATGAGTGACCACCACTGACCGTAGAAACCACCGCTTCAATCCTTAGGGGGACAGCCCAGACCGAAAAGGCTCGTACTTGGGGAGGGCACAATCCCTTAAGGAAATGAAAACTGCGTCCAATATAAAGCTTGTCCAGTAAAACTGAACGTCACGGCTGCCTCGGCAGGTCTCGAAAAAAGGTTTATCTAGGACAACCCGAAATACAATTTATGTGAAAGCGTCCACAAAAGGCGCCGAAAGACAGTCCCGCTCCACCCTGAGCAAAGGCTAGTGCCGGCGCTAAATATATACATATATTGCCATCTTGTATTATTATCGCGTAAAACTTGAATTTTTATTCTGAGAACATTAATGATTTTTAAATTAATTTTACAATTAACAAAATTCCCTGACTTTCACATTTTTTCCCTGATTTTTCCCTGACTTTTCCAGAAATTTAAAATTCCCTGACATTTCCCTGACTTCCAGAATTTCCAGAAGAATCGCCACCCTGTTTTTGTTTATATACAAATAAAATAACATCAAAAATGTTAAGATAGGTTTTACTCAAATCAGCAAATTTTGCGTTCCTTTTCTGCTCTGCTCACAAGTACTAAAAAGTAGAAAAGGAACACAGCTAATGTTGCCAACGTATTCTGAATATGATTGCCTAGGTGTCTGTTATGCACGTAGTACACAATTTTTCCGATAGGTGGTGCTCAACCTCGAATTTTAATAAATTTAAAGCATATTTTTTATAGGTAACTCTAAATTCTTTTATGTACCCATAACCATGCTTCATTATAACCATTTCCTATCCCGGAATATGCCCACATAATTTTTTTTTATTAAAAGGCGTTGCAACGCACGCGGGTTTTTGCTAGTATTACATATTTGAATATATTTACAACTCGAGCTATTTAAAGCTATACAAGAAGCTCGGCAATAAGATAAGATTTCCGCCAGTTGCGCGAACTTCCCTCAACTCGTAAATTCACAATAGCTATGTTGTTCCGGTACCACCTATTGCTCAATGGAGCTTTTCGGTCTTTGGCTGAAGCTTCAGTTTGTGTCTTGGGAAGCGTTTGCAGTTTGGTAAACTTATAATGTTTCGCATACAAATTGAATCTTGGAGCTAAGCCAAGCAATTTTTTATAATAGTTTTACTGGCAAAATACACCCAAATCAAACTTAAGTAGATAGTATAGACAGGCCAGATAGACCAACTAGTTTAGCTGTGTAGTCGCCTGCCGTATAGCTGCATCAATATGTATACAAAATATCATAAATTAAATTAAAGCTCTCAGGTGGACGGCTATACAGGTAGGTTGGTCTGTCTGGTAGACTACCCCAGCATGAAAGCACAATACACACTACAGCAAAGTTCAACTAGTTTCACACATGTGGCGCCAGGTACACCAAAAAAAGCTTACCAAACTATAAAGAGCTCCCAAGGTACAAACCGCAAAAGCTTTAGCCCAAGACTCAAACGAAAAGCTCGATTTAGTAATAGGTGGCACCGGAACAACATAGCTATACTACCATGCTTTTTCCCTATAAGTATGGGTATGCGCCGTATCAAAGTTTACAAAGAAAGCTTGATTTTGAATACTTATAGTATAGTACACATGTTATTTGAATAATGTATTTTTGTGAAGATATAATAATGTATTTTCATTAAATCCCGATATAACCTGTAAGCTCAAAACTGTATTTTCTACAATTTATTTCTATCCAATCCCCAATTTCATTAGTCATTCAAATGTACAGGAGATTGTGCTAGCGAATGTATTGAAATTAAATTTGAAACTACTAAGGTACTGTTCTCTTTCTGTTCACAATGTTAATTCATTGATTTCTTTGAGGAAGGGAGTGGTGGAAGGGAGGGGGCTCACACCACAGGTTCTGCCTAGGGGCCTCCAGATCCTTAATCCGTCTCTGCTCACAGTGACACTTAAACTGTCACCTTCCAAACGAGCTTTTAGTGATGTCGCTGCGATCGGTAATTCGTGACTTATTTGCAGAAATTCACGCCATCTATCAGAAAAATGCGACAAACTTCTGCCCCAGACCTTTTAAATGCGTATACAGAAGGGTGTTACTATGCTGCGACTTTAAACAACTGCCTCGCTGCTCTTATAAGCGATTGTGTGCTTTATGGCTCATCACATTATCCATTATTTAGTATATATAACATCCTTCTACGCAAACAGAATCTCTCAGAATCTCATCAACGGTTTAGTAGAGAGTGCCAGTATGTCACCAGAAGGAAAACATAAACAAAACTTAACAGAAACCAACCCCCCCGGTCCCTGTACCATCCATAAACAACAGCCATCCTGATGCTAGAATAAAAAAAAAAGGAAGAAGAAAACGTTTTGCCTTGAGAATGTAAACACCAGCATGAAGTCGTCTCTTTTCCCGGGTAGTAGAGAAGATGTTTTTAGGATGTAGGAGATAGATTGTAGTTGGTCGGAGTCGGAGTGTGGGATTTGGTTTGAAATTTCTTGGCATACAATCAGGCTCTATACATACGACAAATACCTAAACCCATTAGGATGATCTTGAACTATTTCCGAGAGTTATACATATATACATGCCAAAATCGACCCCATATCCTCTTAATGGGGGGACATTCGTGCGCCAGTATTTTATGTCTTGACATACCCCCCGGCATTAGCACAGCCCCAACGATGTGGGGCAGCAATCCGTTCGAAAGGCGGCTAATTAAAGATAGGGTGGCATTCCACGTACACACATCTCGAACAACATCTTCTAGGGGAATGTGACGAGGACGAGGACGAGGTATACATTCAACATTCCTGCTGCTGCCTGCCGCCCTTTTTACATGTTCCACCTTCTTCGGTGTGCACTTAACACAAAGTCGCGCGGTGTTGAAAATTTTTCGTGTATAGCGCTTCTAGGGTTGGCGCTAACACGTGCCAAACATTTTTCTTCTGCTCCATCCGAGATTGATTTTCTGTGCTTTAAATAGTAGAAAATTCGAATCCACCACCCGAGACTGGATCGATCCGTATCCTCCTCGATTAGAAGTGCTCCTTTTTCCAGGGGAGGACAAGGGGAAGATCCAGTAACAACCATCGAAGTAGGAATGAAGACATCAGAGATTTTTTGACAGAGAATTTACACCGATTTAAGGCGATGTTAAGCGGTTTTCGAGTTAAAAATAAGCGTGTGTGTTTTTTTAGATTAACTTTGTTTTATCACCTCAAAAATTAAAATGAAACTTCTACAAAAAAAAATTTCAATTTTCATTTCCATGCATTTTTCCACACTCAGCACAGTCGAGGTTAAAATATTTACCTGGGAAATTCATAAAAAAATTTTATTAAATTTTCTAAAAATTACTTCAAGGACTTCACTTTTTTTGTATGTATAAAAGCGAAAAAAAAAATATTAAAAGCGCCTCTCATGGGTCCACCTCCATCATCACCGGTGTAAAAGGTGTTTTTAAACATACCTTTCGTCACAAGTCATGCAAATTGATTCGATTAAAACTCTCCCTTGTTCCGTAACAGTGAACATTTTTTTTCTGGGGGTGTGAGTATCGGTAATTTAGCACCTTTTTGACATCGTTTATAAATTATGAAGTAGACCTTTCAACACTGAAAGAGAGTGACAGAGAGAGAAAATAAATATAGCCCAAAGATGATGGCCTAAAAGGTGAAAGTATGCTAATTTTTTTGCTTCTTCTTTTTCTCGTATTTTTTCGGGGTTGAAAAAATATTGACATTTTTGTTGGTGACCTCGTGTATGGACAGGTTAAATTCAGAAGCAGATAAAACATGCCCTTATGTGGGGGTTATTTTCGCAGTGTGTGACGACGCTAAATAAATAATTTTTTTTTGGCGCTTATTTAAATTTCAGTATTTATTTCATAGATTAACACATAGGTGGAGTTTATGTCGCCTCGGTGAATTGGGTTGGTTGACTGATTCAGAGGTTGTGGGTTTGTAGCAGGTTTTTGTTTGTTTGTAGTGGTATTTGACTAGACGGATTGATATACTCCATTATTTTTGTTTTAGTTAATATTATATATTTACCTCAGGTTAACCCCAGTCATAAACGGAGGTCGAGTTGAAACTGGGTTTACTCGACCCAACTCAGCTCTCCTACCTGAGTCGCGTTGATATTTCGCCTCATATACGCTGGTTGAGTTGAAATTGGGTTGAAGTGACATTTGATTTGTTCGAGTACCATCTGTGAAGTCTGCCTTTGGTGTTAATTGTGTGTTCGGAGTTTTTAAGTTTAGGTTAGGTTAGATATGGCTGAGCTGCTGTTGCATAGCCCAAACACTTAGGCCAAAGGGATAGGCCCGTTGTGATGCCATAATGATCCCACTTTAAACCCAATGTTAAAGGGTCGTTTCTTCGCTAAAACCACCTCGAGGACGTAATGAATCTTCTTAGTTGCGGGATTCCAAACTTCGGGATTTCCGCAAGCGTGCTTAGGAAGGGTTCACCACAAGTGGTAAGTCTCCTTTTGCTTAGGGCTGGACAGTGACAGAGAAGGTGTTTAACACTTTCTTCTTCGTCTATATTTTGACAGCTTCTGCAAAAATAGTAGGTTTCGAGACCTAAGCGGGCCGCATGCGTCCCTATCAGACAGTGTCCGGTCAGCACTCCCACTGTAACTGAGAGGTTTCGTCTACCCAGGCTAAGCAGTGAGGTGGCCCGTCAAGTCGTTTTGGCCAAGGTACATTTGTTAAGATCCCTCCAATGCTTTTCTGCTAATTGCATTGTGTGGTGTTTGCGTCGGAGTTTAAAGGTGGCCCAAGGTATACCAACCCTTTCTTTTCCAGGAAGAAGAGTGGCGGTCGTACCTTTCCTAGCCAGTTCGTCAGCTTTACAGTTTCCTGTTATATTTCGGTGACCAGCCACCCATATGAGGAGGGTCTTGAACTGCTGAGTCATATCGTTAAGAGATCTGCGGCATTCAGAGATAGTTCTGGAGTTATTAGTGCAAGAGCGCAGGGCCTTCAGAGCCGCCTGACTATCTGAGAAGATGAGAATGAGAGTTTCACACAAAAATTTGAGGTTATGTTTTGATCTCAATTCAGCTCTATTTCAACCCAAAGTGAACTCAACTCGACATCATATACGGTGGTCGAAATTTCAACTCAACCTCGACCCAACTTTTCAAGCTATTCATAAACGGGGTAATTGTGATCATTTATGCGCCATCTATTAGAGTTAGGACGAACTGTTATTTGTAACAATTTTTTAGGATTTGAATTAACGGTTTGTAAGGATTTATGTACCTACTAAACTAACATGGCGCCATCTATTATATTAGAATTTATACGAACGGTAATTAAAGACAAAGCTTTCGGAAAGTTTCGGGAAAGAAGAATATTCCAGAATGGTCTAGATAAACGCGAAACAGCAAACAAAGTGGCACATAGAAAAATGAAGAAATGAAGAAACTAAACCACAGTGCAGAAGCTTAACCACACACGTAATCTTTAACGTTATTGAACGAAATCACATAAACACAAGTTATCACACTTAAGTCCCACAATCAGTCTTAACATTTGCGCAAACTCTACTTAAAAATCAAAATTATGATCTTAAAGTCGTTTTTGTTTTTATCCTATAATTACAATTTCAAAGTAGAAAATTTTTATGTTGTTTCATTCATATTCAAGTTTCCAAGATAAAATCTTCCACTTTTTTTATTTCAACCTTGAACAAACAATATAGAATAAGAAAATCATCATTATCCGACAATATTGTTGGTTTTTTAACACATTATTACTATTTTATTTATTTTTTTTTGTTAAAGTACACGTGTTTCAGCTACAATCGATGCAGCTCAGCTCTTGTGTGGCGTACGTGTCGCACATAAATATTTCACACCCATGTGTCTCTTGATTGGGTTCCACATTCTTGCGATGCACTTTTTTTTGTCACCTGTGATATTTAAAGAGGAATTAAAAGTAATTCGTGATATGGGATTTTTGTGTGAAAGGCACGTTTCGTAAATCGTTAGATATTGGATACAACAAAGTGGTGGAGAAATGATTTTTTTGTTGGTTAAGATCGTTTATTTTGACAGTGTGGAGTCGGTGTTGGGTTTATGTGTTTGAAATTTTTGTTAAAAGTTGTCGCATAAATCTAAAATGGATCGACAATATCCGATTTTCAGGACTTTTGCAAAATTAAAAACTGAATTATTCCAATAAGCTAACACCAATGAACTGTTCTGATATCGAGAAAAGCGAAATCTGTATGAATATGTGAAGTTGAACCAGACTAAAAAGAAATGATTGTCCTTCAAGTCGTGGTGCAATGTCTGGTATGTGGCCTCCGCCAAAACTATTGGGAATTTCAAAATCGCTTTTTTCATGCGCAGTGAGACTCTCAGACTACCACCACGAAAGTAGATTTGTAAAGGAAAGCACGCAACGTCAAGCTGTTTAAAAAAAACCTAAATTATCCGCTCATTTATATTGTCAACCAGTCTCCCGGTGATTCTTCTCGTTTTCAGATGCTTTGGGGGAGTATTGATGGCCGAATTTCAGAATTCCCAATA
Organism: Thereva unica; assembly: GCA_949987705.1. Lineage (NCBI taxonomy): Eukaryota > Metazoa > Arthropoda > Insecta > Diptera > Therevidae > Thereva > Thereva unica. The sequence continues at coordinate 109,177,721 of OX465284.1, forward strand.
GTTTTGGCACAGGCCGTAGTAAGCTTGATTTGAAGGATGCAAGAGAATAGAACAGGTTAAAGGAGTCTAATGGTGCTCGAGTAGATGCCAAGATGTAATTGCCTCGGGAGGAACATTTTCATGTATAAACTTAAACCTTAAACCTAAAGAAAAGTTGCAGCTGAATGGAAAAAAGAATCTTGAAAGAGTGTCAGTAAGGATCCTTAATAACAGGAACCCAAGTACACCTCTGCCAAAACCCGATTTGCCACCTCTGCCAAAACCCGAGAAAAGTCACTGCAGACGAACACCTAGCAGACCTGTTAGCAAGTCCTAGTCCCACCTCCCCACCTCTTATATTCTGGTAGAAACGAAACTGAAAGCCGTAGGAGTGGCTTTGGCGTAATACTCACCAAAGCAGCCAGGTCCAGCCTCATTAGCTGGTCACCAGTTTCTGAGAGGATTATTACCGTGCGCCTGCGTACCAGACTAAGAAGTACTACGGTAGCCCAATGCTATGCTCCAACTGAAGACGCAGAAGATGAAATCAAGGACGAGTTCTATATGCGACTGAATGAGGTTTTTCGCTCTATTCCAAGGGGAGACATCATTGTATTAATGGGTGACTTAAACGCACAGATCGGCCGTGACAACACCGGCCTTGAACACACAATTGGAAACCAAGGCCTAAGCCAAGTTACCAATAACAATGGTGAGCTTTTCGTTGACTTCTGTAGCTCTCACCAACTCATGGTAGGTGGAACTTACTTTTGTCACAAGAAGATACACAAAGAGACCTGGGTATCGCCCGATGGTAGGACGAGAAATCAGATAGATCACGTGGCCGTCAGCCGCAGATGGAGAACTATTCTTGAGGATGTCAGGAGTTTCAGGGGAGCGGATACTGGAAGCCACCACCATTTGGTTGTAGCAACTATTCGCCTTAAAATCGCCGCAATCAGAAACGTGCAACATGATGCTAGAACCCGCAGACGGTTTAACGTAGACCTTCTGCGGGAGAGCGTTAAAGAGCGGGAATTTGCTGGAAACCTACAAGAATTATTAAACCAGCAAACCGTTTCTGACGACACAAATATTGAAGAATTGTGGAGTACGACAAAGGGCGCGATATTGACGGCTGCGGAAACGAGCATCGGTTATGTCCAAAGAAACCAGCAATACTGGATCTCGGACACAACCTGGCAAAAAATAGAACGCAGAAGGGCCCTCAAAAATAACGTAAACTCTACAAACGACCCGGAAAGACGTCACCAACTAGAACGGGAATACTCCCAATTACATCGGGAGGTTAAGAGAAGTGTCCGGCGTGATAAAAGCAGCAGATAAACGAGCTCGCAAAAAAAGCGGAAAACGCGGCAAACACAGGCAACAGTAAGGTGCTGTACCAAATCACTAAACAGCTTTCGGGAAAGCACTCTACTAAAAAGCATGCCGTTAAGAGTGCGGATGGAAGGCTGCTGTGCAGCGACGAAGAGCAACTCCAAAGATGGAGGGATTTCTTCTTCGCCGCCCTGAATGGTACACTTACACAGGAACCTCAGGAAAACAGCAACAATGCACGGCCAATAAGAACCACCACCCGGGCCCCATCCAAGACGGAAATAGTAACCGCAATTCGTGCGATGGCCAATGGTAAAGCAGCTGGGAAAGATGGCAACCTGCCAGAATTGTTGAAAGCCGACTCAAGCCTCATAGCAGATGCGCTTCAGCCAATCCTAGAAATAGCATGGAACACCTGTACCTTTCCGGAGGATTGGACGGAAGGTATCATAGTCAAAATACCAAAAAAGGGGGACCTAACAATATGCGACAACTGGAGAGCATCTGTTTACTATCTACAGTGGGCAAAATTTTGTCCCATATATTACTATCTAGGATAAGTGAGGCAGTTGACCGAACGCTTAGGAGGCAGCAGGCCGGATTCAGGAAGGGCCGCTCCTGTATTGATCATATTAACACCTTGAGAATAATAGTGGAGCAGTCTACTGAATTCCGATCCCCCCTTTACCTTGCTTTCGTAGATTATGAGAAAGCGTTCGACTCGGTCAATAGGAGCTTTATATGGCAGGCACTACGGCGACGTGGATTGCCTGATAAAATAATAGAATTGATAAAAGCCCTATATAACAATTCCAAATGCAGAGTTCTCCATAATGGAAAATTATCCGACAGCTTTGAGGTGAGCTCAGTAGTACGACAAGGATGCCTACTTTCGCCATTACTATTTCTTATAGTAATAAATGACATCCTTGTCGGCGCTCTAGATAATCGAACAGGCGGCATACAATGGGGTTTGGTAGACCGCCTTAAGGACCTCGACTACGCCGATGATATCTGTTTGCTGGCCCACAGACACCAGGACCTCAAAAACATGTTGAACAATTTGGCAACAGAAAGTAGTCCAGCAGGCTTAAGGCTAAATCCGACTAAAACTAAAGAAATGCGGATAAATGCAAACACCATTGAACGGACAGCGCTGAATAACCGTGACGTGGAACTGGTAAATAAATTCTGCTACCTCGGTAGTGTTATTACCGAAAATGGTGGGGCAGAAGAAGACGTAAGTTCCAGAATAAACAAAGCACGAGGCGCATATGCATGCCTGTTCCGCATATGGAGATCAACGGAGATCTCAACTAACACCAAATTGCGGCTGTTCAACTCCAACGTGAAGGCTGTTCTTTTGTACGGTTGCGAAACATGGAAAGTCACCCAATTCATCACAGGGCGCCTACAAGTCTTCATCAACAGATGCCTTCGTCGTATCCTAAAAATCCGCTGGCAAGATAGAATTTCAAACGAAGAACTATGGCGCCGTGCCGGCCAAGAAAGGATAGACGACCAAATCAGGCGAAGGAAATGGAATTGGGTTGGCCACACCTTGCGACGCGAAAACGAAAATCTATAGCCAAACAGGCCCTCGACTGGAATCCGTAAGGATCCCGTCGAGTCGGAAGACCTAGAACAACGAGGAGGAGAACCCTACTAGAAGAAGCCGCAACAACTGGGAGATCCTGGTCGGAGCTGAGAGCTGTCGCGCAAAACAGAGTCCGCTGGAGGGCAACTGTTTCCGCCCTATGTCCCATGAGGGATTAAAGGAGTCTAAAGAGTCCTTCGCCTGATTTGGTCTGGGCGTCGAGTTTGTTTGTTGCAGCCCGAGTTAAAATGAGACTCGCCCCACTTAGCATGAAACAGGGGTACAGTACGCCTGAGTAAAAATTCTATTTTTCCACGCACGGTATGCTCACAGTTTTCTAGACTAAAGGGAACGAAGTTTGGGCTTCAAAAATTGTATAGAACGAAAAGAACGGGCAATTACCTTGGTGATAATAAAATTGGTGCAACTAGCATACTCAGTAGATCCGTTCTCATTCGATTGTGTAGGTGAAGCAGCATGGGACGTGGTTAGTACTTAGTTGGGGGACCGCTTGGAAAAATCAAAACTCGCGTTTGGAATGGTCGATACCGATGAGGATACATTCTTGGATCTTCATGCATATAGCGGGAGCGTGCATACCCGTATGTCAGGTGTATTTTGTCGCTATACGCGCTAGTTGCCAAATCGGGAGGACAGTAGGTTTATTAGATTCAAGCTGAGACTTCTACACCACACATTTTACGACTCCTGAAGAAAAGTCTGTTAGGTATTATCGATTAAAGAAAGAATTTGATTTGGTCCGTAAAGATGCAGAAAGGAGTTAACCTTGAATTTGCACCTCAACCTTGTAAATGAAAGGAGTGTTGAATAAAGTGGATTTTTTCCAGATGAAGGTTACCAAGACCCACAAGTTTTTAGTGCCAGCACTGGATTTAATGATTCTACCTCTTAATGTGTCATTGAATAACGATGTGACTTGCAGGAGATGTAGGTAGATTTACAGCAGTTTTTCAACTTGATGTACTCACAACTAAGTGGAGCACTTGTAGAATACCTGGTACCCTCTAGAGGCGAATTTTAACGCAAAGATATAAAACGATGAAATTTTAAGTGGGTACTTGTTGAATTATAATAAAAGTCTTAATTTTAATTTAATTAAAAATAATAAGGGTCTAGGGCTTAAAGAATGAGCAAGAGTTAATTTTATGCCAGATTTATGTGTGTGCCTAAAAATTTCAAATGTATTTAAAAACTTTTTTCGCTTTTAAATAAAGAATACTAAGCGCTTAATTTTAATTAATTTTTTACAGTAAATAAACATTAATTAAGCATAAAATCCTTAACCTTCTATTTTCGTGCTCGTGCACATTATTTACCTGTCTGTGCCAAAAAGTGTGTCTTCTTGTATCAAATTAATAAATTATTAAGGATAAATCCCGTGATGGGAAAAACTTCCACAACTTTAGTGTACCATTGTGATTATCTCATTGTTCTTTACTAATTACAAAATTTTCATCCTCCATCATCAATTACCCCTTTATACCCCCCCCCCCCCCCCATCGGAGCTGAAATAGCGCACTCTCACACTTTTAAGTGGGAGTGGAAGAGAGAGGGGGTAGAATATGTCGCTTTAATGCTTTTACGCTCCAACATTCAAAAATTAGAGGAAATTTATGAAAAATTCATAGAGTAGTGAAAACGGGTGAATAATTTTTAAAGTGAGCACACAAGTGTCGAGAAGGGTGCAGCACAGGGCGTCGGGGGTGAAAACACTTTAAAATAAAAACCAGAAGTGTGAGTCTCAGCCTCGGCGCTTGGCTTAACTAGTTTAAATTTATCTTCAACACGGCCACGTATAGTAGTAGTAGAATAAATGGTGAAGTAGATCTCTTGTGTTTTTTTTGGTGTCCTACTATATGTATATAATATATGTGAGACTTTTTGTCGTCGTACTTTAACACCGTCATCCCATAAACTGTGAAACTGCTGACAAATCTAGAAGTGTAGAACGAGCTAACATTGCAAGGCTCTGTCTCTCTCCTCAACTAGAAAGTCGCGAGTCCTTATCACGAAGCCAAGTTGTAACGCCAAGGACTACACGAACGAAAAAAAATCAATGTGAAAAAGGAGCATTTTCTGCATAAATTTATGGCGTTTCAATTGTTTCCTGGTGAATTGTAAACATTGGAGCGCGCATAAAACTGCTGAGATAGGCGCAAAGCTTGAAAAGTCGCTTCCTTCCATTCCCGACCGATTTATGCATCTATAAACCTCCTTCCGACAAAACCTGATGGTTGAATTCGATTCAATCCCTCTTCTATATGCACACACACACATACATCCACCATCATATGCACAAATACACATAACACAAAAGGGCTGTCATCGATGCCTTTTCGACAAAGGGGTTGTGACGAGCAAGTACCATGCACACCACTGGTTTCGCATTGACACTGGATCAATTCTGCAGAGTCATTTGATACGACGATACCTATAGTACAAAAACCTGTAAAGGACACAGCTTTGGGGGACTAGACTAGAGCGCATACAAAAACCCACCCCCTTACACCCTCGACGCCGGGGGAAGCAAGGGGAACAAGTTTTGCTCGATGTCGACCGGAACCTAGTCAGGCAGCGGTTGATGAACTCTCCGCGCGATGAGGTACCGCGTTTCAGGAAATGATTTTTTTTTTTCATTTTTATTCTAGATTGTATTTGATACATGAATATTCATTCGACAACGAGTCTTTGAGTAGTTCGTAAATAATTCATCAGTTCAGTGATAAATATTTCACAAAGAATGACAAGTTGCTCTGTTTGCAATAAATTATCAGCGATAATTAACTTTTGAGCGTAGGATACTATAGGTGGCGCTTGACATTCCATATATGATGAACAGGTGCAGACGAGTTCTGAGAAGTTCATGGCGTGGTTTTTTAGTACAATTCAACTGGTTTTTCTTATAGTGTGAAAATGAAGCAATTAAACCAAATTTGCTTCATTATTATTGACAATTTTTCAGGTAGAATCATGATCCCATCGATGATCCCATCTGGTTGAGAACTGAATCAAGTAGTTTTCATATGCTCTCTTTTGAAGTCAGGTAATTGAGTCAATGTCGGCCGTTGCTAGACGAATTATGTCCATATCGGCGTTTCTAAGGCCATTCTAACAGGCATCTCCCCACCCAAAATCCTTCAGACCCCTCGTGTAAAAATGGCCTAAAACACACACATTGCTTTCTAGTAGTATAGCTAAGTCGATACGTCATTGGTTGTGGGCTTGGATGTGAGCTTTATTCGAGACAAGAACCTAAACTTGTGCCAGAACCCTTATAGCATAACCATTCTTTACAATAATCAAAATTGATTTACTCCGCTTCAAAATACTGGCCAATCGACTGCAACACACTTATGCTTGCACTTGATCCAGCCCTCAAAATAGTTTTTATACTCGGTTTTTGGAATGGCCTGCAGAGCCGACTTCGTTTTTCAATCATCTCCTCTAGGTTTTGAAGGCGAGAGGTTCTCGGAACAGTCTCTTGAGTTGACCAAACAGAATAAAGTCGCAATCAGGTGAATTCGGCGATTGGTGGATGGTATTAGCTCTTTTATTGACCCAAAAAATCACGGATAACATTGTGCGCCGGTTGTGTGCAAAACCCATGGGGCCATTTGGCCACAAATCCGCTTGTTTTTGGTGCGAATTGCTTCACGAAAACGTCAGCTAATGCTTAAATAATACTGCTTGTTGACCGTCTGATCTTCTAACAAGAGTTCATGATGCAAATGTGGTGTATGCCATGGCATTTACTCTATTGCGTGTCATACTCCTAAACCCACGTCTCCTCTCCGTAATGAACCGTTTGATGAATGTTCGATCGGATTCAGACTACAAAATCGGTCTTCTACGAAATCAATGCGTTCAATTTTTTGCATAAATTTCAGGTCTGTCAGCATCAACGTTGCAGCGAAATAACGACAGCCCAAGAAATTAACCAAAATGTTTAAAACGGAGCGATGTTAAAGCTCTCTCCCAGCTCCCTGGAGGTCAATTTGCAGCTTTTTCGGACATTCACTGAAAACTGTGAGTTTGCGTACTGCGACTCTGTGACTCTGCGTAAACTTGTAAAATAATTCGTACGCAGTCGCCACAGTATCATGGCCTTATATCTAAGACAGACTAGTACCCTTAATCCGGACAGACTGACTAAACAGGGCTCTGATATTGCATTCATCGATCCAGAGCCAGCTATTGTGGCACCCACCAGCTTGCTGCAAATCATCTTGGTCGATCGGATGAAACATACTGAGCGCTGGAACTCCGCGCCTTGACTAGCCAACTCTAAGCGGTTCCTTAGACGGTGCAGATCGCCCTTTTAAGCAACAACTGTACAGCTCAGTACGTGGCAATTTAAATCTTTTGGTCAGTTTTGGCCCTCGTGAGGCCGTTTGTGCTCCCATTAAAAATGGCTGAAACTCTATAGCCATCATATGCCCCTTGAAAAGCCAAGCGACCGGTGTTCGCCCGCTGTAAGGCCATTTTTTATTTTCACTCTGAAGCCTGATAGGAGAAAGCGCAGGGAATTTTTTTTAAGAGATAAAACAAGAAAGAAGGAAAGTTATCTAGGTTGGTAAAATAGAAAGACGAAGGACCATGCAGTGGAGTGGATTCGAATCATGGACCTCTGAGTTGGTTGGTAGATCTCCTTAATCCCTAGGCTACCGCAGCCACCTATCCAATCGATCTAACCTTCATTACTTTTATTATTAAAATTTTTTTTTACATAGATCTCAACTTCTGAGAAAATAATCACGGTATACCATCAAGATTCTACTGCTCTTCAAAGAAAAAACCAATTGTTACGAACCAGCTGCCTACACCATATCCAGCTATAAATACCATATAATGAATAAACTTCAAATCGTTATTGTCATCTGCATGAACGTTATACAGCTCATCATATCCCATGTGCGGCATCCATGCTTATTGTTTAAAATAGCCTTCACCCAGCAGGCGCCGACCCCATCGAAACATTGTCAAGTTATTACTTTTTTTTGTGTGTGTGCACTGCACAGTATTCTTCCCCCCACCCCCACGCCAACATCAGTCATAGGATTTCTACGTTTCATTGCGGCTGATTGTTGTTGTTGTTTCTAGTTAATTTGTTTTTGCCTTATATTTTCTTATGAGACTTAAAATAAAATTTATATTTTTTTACATATTTATTTTACGAAATAGAATCGTGGCAGCACGCACCGAGAGTTATCGCACAAAAACGTGATTGGATTCAATAAACCTTGAAGGGCATCCGTATTTCTTGTATGTGCTGCATGACGTGCTTTTGGGGCTCTGCTTTTGTGTGGTAAAAATGGTGTAATTTCTCTCAAGTATTACCCCCCCGAAAAAATATGGTGATTTGGCTTTTTTGGTTTGGTTAGGAGTCGTCCATTAATTACGTGAGGGGTTAAGAGTGGAGGCGGTCGTGCCGAATCTCACCAATCTCACGTGGGGAGAGGTGTCAAAAAACTGGGTTAAATTAAGTAAAACATGTTTCTCCACTAAAGACCCTCTTGTCATTCTCAGGCCGCCGGCAGGCCAGGTCGGCAGGCGCGGCCCGATGAAGGCCACACATAGCTGAATCTGACTAAAGAGGGATGAGGACTTCAGGTATCCACCTGACAGGCCGTGGCATGCAGGTGACATCATGATCCCTACAAACACACAGGCGAAGACGACAGTTTAGCATAGCAGGTTGTTAATTCAAAGTGCAAAAATGTTCATGGCCTCAACGAAAACTTGAAAGGCACACACACAGATTGGTGACTAACAAATCCTTTAAAATACACGGACCGCCATATTTGCTGACACAATGTGCAGGCGGCGTCGAGGCATTAAATGTATGGACAATTCTCTCGCATGCGGCCGTCGTCATTGTTTCAGCACCAATATGTTTGTGCCTTAATGCAACCGACGAATTGCTTTCCAACAGCGACTATCAAGCACGAATACAATACCCGGCTTTTGTTGGGTGCTGCGTGATGGATTTGTGTGTGTGGAAGTGTATCTAATGTTCCTGTGCGCATGTGCGGTTTGTGCGTGTATGTGTGTGTATGTGTTTTTAATATGTGTCGCCGTCGCTCTTAATGTGTGCAAACAGCAAATTTCATAGGGGCATCGTTGCAACCGAGGAAAATAGTTTCGCCGTCGCCCTTAGCATGTTTACAGCATAAGCCGGCTCCAGACTCACACCGTGAACCCCCGTGAACAAGCGCGAATGCGAGTGTGGATGGTTTTCGCGCCTAGGTCGGGCCTTGCTTTCAGGTTCGAATGGATACAGCGACCGAGGAAAATAGTTTCGCCGTTGCCCTTAGCATATTTTCAGCATAAGCCGGCTCCAGACTCACGCCGTGAACCCCCGTGAACAAGCGCGAATGCAAGTGTTAATGGTTTTCGTGCCTTGCTTTCAGGTTCGAATGGATACGACGTGAATTCGTGCCGTAAATCCCGGCTTGAGACTAAAGAGAAGTTCAGATGTTCAGGCACAAACTAACGGCAAATGTCCACACACATAAAGCTACGATTCCGAACAAGGCGGCAGCGTACAAACCGCAAGGGCGACAAAACTGATTAGTATGATAAAATCACCAAGTGCGCCTGTTGTTTGCGATTTGATCATCCAATTCAGTGGTGTCGGCTGCGGTTTGCAGTCTGAAGTCTTGTTCTGAATCTTACCTTAAAGATTTTTGTCCCAACCCATCCAGTTGGCGGCCGGGGAGGTGTGTGGTGATACTTGGCTTTAAGGCGAAAACTTTCAAAGGCCACGGCCTGCCGTCGGCTTTCAGGCCACGACCTGCCGACGAACCAACAGCCAAATTTCACAACATCTCATCAAGGGGGGAGGGGGGTCGAAAAATCACCTAACGTAATTTATGGACGACCCCTTATCATATTTATTTGAAGTTAGATGAAAGAAACAAATAATAATAACTTGCAAAAAAATATTGTTGATCGATTCGCGATATTTGCATAACAACGCAAAGCACTTAATTAGCACTGAAGTAGTTTTAATCGCTCAATTTCCCGCTGTGGGAATATGTTTTTTATATTTCGTGTGTTTTTTAAATAAAAATTATTTAATCAATTTTTTTCTCATTTTTTTTTTCATTCCAGGTAAATATTTCTCACACGAACTCAAGTTTCACCACGCAATTTGAAAACTCCCACAAACGTTTCGTGTCCATTAGCGAAAAAAAATGTTTGAAAACCAAAAAAAAATTGGTCGTAAGTAGAGTTGGAGAAAATATTTTTATTTTTTTTTTTTCGTAAACACATTTGTCATGCAAATGACAGGTGTGCTGGTGTCTCTCTTCCTGCTGTGTTTTTTGCGCTATTTTTAAAAGAAGACTTTCAACTGTCACCATTCATCTCCAGCTGCTTGCAGTGCATACGTGATATTTTAGTACCGAAGTCTTTCTCCATTGGATCTAGACCTTAAGACGTCCAATATCGGATCTCAGCATAACCCATCGGTGATAACGATAACCGGCTTTGCAGGTAGAGTTCCGATGCATCGTTAACGGTACGACAGGTATCGTAGCACTTGACATAGAGAGAAAAGTAGTGTATCAGAAAATGTGACGCGGGAAAATGGGTGAATTTCTATACAAGATTAAAAAGAAAATAGAAGAAGTAGAGAAGAAAACTCCTCATGGTTTGGAACTACCGAGACGACTTCTGCCTGTTACCTGCTGATTAGGTTAAGCACATCAAAAATAGCTGATGACTCCTTCAAGACGATCTTCGAACGCCTAACGCCGTTGTCTGCTGCTGGGGCTTGGTGGTGGTTGGTATAATATATGCTCAGCTGGATTAATCATCAAAGATGTATTTCTAGAACTGTGCACGTCGTTTGTTTCTCTCATTCCGGCATTGTCTTTTTCTGAAAGAGCGCTTTACAAAATCCAGCATAGAAAGTGGCCGTAATTAAGGCGCCTCTTTACTATATATATTTTTTTTTGGTCGTGGCTGCTATTGTGCTCAAGAACACTGCTCTGGCACCCGGCGTGATTCTGGCAAAATTATTGTTTTCCTACCTCAAAAAAAAAAAAATAGAAAAGAACATAGCAGGATGTTTTCTTTATTTTTTTCCTTCTATGTCTTTTCATTATTAGACACTTTTTGTTCCTGTTGGTTTAGACGTTTTTGTTCCTTCCGGAACAATGACTCTCTTTACCACTCATAATAGGGCAAAGAACATACCCAAAAAATTCAGATAAAGAGGGAGCCATCACCATATGCTTAATAGGCAGCCATTTTTCTACAATTGAATTTCGTTTGGGATAGAAAAGATGAAAGAGTGTTGAAAAGTATTAAAGAGACACTTTTGTCACACTGTAATCGGTTTGTTTGGACCATTGTGCGAGGGGTGGAGTGGAATAGATACGTGTGTTAAGGGTGACAATAGAGAGTTAGACTCGTTTCAATCGTTGAAAATTATGTGTTTTTGAATAACTATTTCATTCTATATTTTTTTAAATTGGGCATTGATTCGACACAAAAACTATTTTACTTTTGTTTTTAGACAAAATGAAAATTAATGGAAAATTTTACTTACACTTAAAGTTTTCCATTCAACTAATATAGTGTCTTCAATACTGTTTAATCACTTTTCTTTATAGCTTTGTTAGAGCTCGCGCCATAAAAGAAGGGAATTGAGTGCGCATGTGGAGTTATTGTGATTGTGAATATGTATGAGTCGTTTATTTTTGGGTTTTTAAACAAAGTGAAGTTGCTTGCTTGTAAGGGACTTGAAACTTTCATTGAGCCTGGAAACAGAGATTTTAAAGATTCCCTTCTTTTATGGTGCGAACTCTACCTTTTTTTATATGTGGTACAATCAAGCTTAAGAATCACCCTTAATACTACTAGTCCGTCATGTAACCTTGATTTGAAGGTAAAAAGGGACAGGGCAGGAGCCTCTCTAGAGCAGTGGTCGGCAAACAGCGGCTCGCAAGCCTCATGTGGCTCTTTGGCCCGCCAAACGTGGCTCTTCCACAAAATACCATGTGGGGATGGCTCATGCAGTCGGGTTTCGGCCTAGGTGAGTATAATTTAAAGAAGTGTCGTTAGGTCAGGCGGTAAGTGAAAATGCCATTCTCTCGCGACTCAGGTAGGTAGGTAGGTAGAAGCGATAGTCCCGCCCAGGTCGTAGGCTGGGACACAATTGGCGCTAACGTGTGCCGTTTTATAGCCGCACTCGTGGAAAACTTTTGTGTGAAAGGAGCAATAAGGTAGGGATTTAGATCTATTCTGCCAAATTTAGGTATACCGGAACAAATCTCCTATTTTAAGTTTCAAAACATCCCCAAATCATTTAAGAAGAGGCTGATATTGGCCAGAGTTGGACATTCGTAGAGAACATGTTCAGTTGTCTTATTAGCCTGCCCAAGTGGCTAGTGACCCGTTATTGACACGATTCTGGAAATGTCCTTGCGTTGCATCACCAAAATATCTCGCAATCTTTGATATAACAAGGCCAAGTCTTCCTAGACTTCTCACATAATGATAGGCTCTGCCATCTGACAAGTACATGAGATGTTTCTCTTTAGCACTCACAGAGCCTTCTGTACACTCGCAACCGATGTGCCCGCGATAGTTGGCCCCAATTTGGCCAATCCATGTGCCTTGTCGTTGCTTTCGATGTTCTTGTGACCCGGTATGGGAATAGAGCTCCTTCTGGCAGTTGTCGACCAGCTTGACTATCTGATAACAGAATTACTCTGGGTCCCGGCCTTGGATTTGACTGCATTGCTAGGCAGGCATGAAAAATTGCCAGAAGTTCTCCCTCCTCTCTAGTAGGGATCCGGATATTCGGCCACTGCCTGCTGCCTCTCAACCTCGATGACTGTTGGTTCATCCAAGCGCTCACTGAACTCTTCATCGGAGTCAGCCTGTTCGTTAGATGAAGCCCTTTTGAAAACCTTTATCAAATGCCTGCCTGCCTCTTTCGAGCCCCTCTAGACACTCGTCGTTGATTAGCAGTACCAATGTTCCATTATTCGCTGTTGTGGCGCCGAAGATACTCGAGCAAATTTGTTTGGCTCTGATTCCATTTTCGGGAGCCAGATCCCCGTCCTTGGTTACTTGGAATATATAGTATCTCGCCGAAATAACGTCCAGGCGGACCCCTTCCCAAGCATTTTCCAGGAACTCCTTCGAGAAATTATCCCCGCACCTGATTGCTCGGAAGCATGCGAGGAATCAAAAGAGGGTAGCGACCCTTCTGACGGCTCTTGCCCCATCACGAACTCCATGACCATCTCCCATATTTTGGCCTTGATGTCGGCCCAGAGAAAGTCCGGAAGTCTGCTGGTACTAGAATTGGCATCGTTTAGTGCCACTAGAAGGCCTGACTGTTGGGCTCCTGAAGTAGAAGCTTCCCCACCTATGATTGGTCTTGAGAAATTTTCGTTTTTGGTCATTATTTGTAGGCGCTCAGCTATCTTCCCGGGATTCCTCCCTTTTAGTGCGGGGCTGCTGCCCTTGCGTTTTGGAGCTCTTTTCACTCCTCAACAACTGCTTGAAATATTGCTTTGCTGGTATTGTCCTTCTCAGAGATGATACCGGCGGCCTCATTCTCTGCAATTCTGCCGAGACCGAAGAGGACGCGATTGTACCTTCTTTTGCGGATAGACGTTCGTGATCTCTGTCAGATGTGCCATTGTCACTGTGGCTGGCGACTCCTCGCACGCCTGTGATTATGTTGCCTAACTTTGAAGTACTGTAGTTGTAATTCGTAAAGTCAGAGCTGACGATTGCACCACTTGGAGCAAGCTGAGACTTTCCCGAGGAGGAAGGGTTCGCAGTCCTTGGTCCTAATCCTTGCACGTTGCTGCGTCGAGTTGTCTGTGCATCTGTTTGTTTTGATTTCTTTTCATCATTATGTTTTTTTACATTTTAGGAAGTGGCTGCAGCAACAAAAACTTTACACTCAAAATTATTTTTTACGTTTTGGTTCATTTTAAAATAAAAGCGTAGTAGTGTTTGTATTATTCAAATATATTGGAGAAAATGATCTGGAGATGTTGGATTTATTTAGGGAAGACCATCTAAAAAAAATTTAATTATAAACGAATATAACCACAGCCCAAGATTAAACGATTTTTATTAAGTAAACTTTAAATGAGAACCGCAGTGGTCGAATGCACATAAATCTCCCCCTCCCCGCCTTTTGAAATACATCAAAAACGCCCCAGGAGAACTACTTTCCTCCATCCGTAAACATAAAAGTGGATCGATAGTTTCAATGGATATAAATTGCTCACTTGGCATGTCCGAAGATATCTTTAGACTGTAGATGCCCACTTTCACACCCAATGGAAGGCGGTGAAGTAACTCTAGAAGGAAAATCAAAGTTTCGATCCAGTTCAAACTTCCTGAAAAGTCCTCGGAATCACGACGGATATCCCGAAGGCAGAACTTTATCCAAACTATTTTCATGCACTTCGACACAGATCAATACTGAAAAGCAAATCAGTTGCAATTGCAGTTGCAGTAGACAAACTAATTTTCGTTTGGAATTGAAAAATGCAAAGCAGGAAATAGGCGCAAGGTGAAAAGTGTTTCTTAATTGAAGAAATTCCGGATCGACACCTGATTCCAGTGATTTCGAGTTCGTTCTTCTTCACCTCTCTCTGGATTGTGACGTGCTCCTCTGTTGCACTTGGGCTGAAAAAATAAATAGAAGCCGCCCGATATTGTCCACGTGTTTTATGTCACCCATCTCTACTAGTACTAGCCGCGCGGCTACAGCACAGCGACGTGTCCATAGTGGATGCTGAACCTTTATGAGTAAGCGTCGGCGAAGCAGGAATAAATCAAATTAGAACGAAGCTAATTGCGATTAATGGAAACGCTGTAGCCGGGCTAATTGGATGTTAGTCTCACTGTAGACGCGGAGGACGACGACTGCGAGCGACAGCACCACGTTATGTCCACTGGGTATTGACCACAGCACCCGACACAGCCCGGCTCTAAGATAACGAACGAAAAAAACTGCATCAATTGTCGCCGCAATTAGCTGCCGCGCGACGACAATCTCTCCAGTTCAGAGGCCGGGCGAATTGGCAATTATGCGAGCTCCACGCTGGATTGCCCGCGCTCCTAAAGCTCCGCGGATTTGTTGTTAGCGGTCTGCGCGTTCTGCGGTAGCCACACTCGGATTCGAGTTATGATAAATTGAAACCGTTCATTCAAACCCGGGGTAGAGTCGGGGGGGGGGGGGCAAATGACTACGGACTTGACAGCTGCTTATTGATTTTTTGCGGAGCCCGAGTTCAAAATGTGTTAATTGACAACAGAATCGTTCGAGGGTTGACAGAAGCTTTGAGTTATGCTTTTGGTGTCACGCTCAATTGGCCCGCCGCAAAATGACAAGTGCTCGAGAAAGAACGGTTTGTTGTGGCGGTCAAAAAGTAGAAAGTTTGGTGTTTGGTGACAAATTGGGAGATTTGGTGCCATAGTCTAGCCGCGTTGTTGCATCTCGTTTCGACGTTGTTTTTGCTGTGCTGGGCCCCACTAGCGGAGGATCCACGAAATTGTTGAAATTGAGTAAATTTCGCAACGATTGGGTCATCGTTTATTTTAGCAGAGTAAAGATTCTCATGGTGTTGTTAATAGTTTATGGACGTTTTCATGGCTTGACGATGATCTTTTATATTATATATTGTGCAATTTGCTGTAAACACAAAATAATTAAGCGTCAACATGAATTGAGGTCGGGGATGGATATGAAGCAGACGAAGTTTTTGTTGATTTATTAAGAAGGAGCTTAAAATTATAAGAAAATATTTATACCCAAAAAAATCTAGAGCAGACAGCATCTTGTTATTTTTTTCTTTATTGGAAAAGAAAAACATGGTCTGGGAGTCCTCGTGTAGATATCGATGAACCACACGTTTGAGCTCTAAGATATTGTAAGAGTTCGGCAATAGTGATTGCAGAAGATTGTTCCACAGTCGAGTTGTTCAATTTATAATGATCTACCTGTTTGCTGAAACTAAGACTAGAAGGAATAGAAGGAAGTCGAGGGGCTGGTCTTGCATATCAGAGTGATCACTCTGCTTAGGATGTTAAAAGATGTGTCACCCATTAGATTCGCGTCGTCTATTGGGACAGAAGGAAGGTCGATGCCCGTTCGCACTACTTTTGGAACAATGACACCATGAACGACTGAACGAAAAACATCAGAAACTGAGAGATTTGAAGCTGGCTTAAAATTCCTGTAAGGACGTGAGCTGTGTTATTTTTCCTCAGAAGATACGTTGCCAGCTCGAGCACCCTCAGACATCTCTTACGTTAACCTTTATTCAAGCTTAGCAGCTTACATGCTCGGAGGTGGGGTTGGGTGACGTTATCGGTTGTGGGGTCGGATGTGAGCTTTATTCGGGACAAAAACCTGTTTGGTGAGCTTTTTGTGGCGAGCTTTCGGCGTGAGCGCCACCTGTGTGAACCCAGCTGAACTTCTCCAGTGTGACTTGGATACGCTTTCATGCTGGGTGTGCTTTTGCAGTGCGGATCGAATTTGTAGGTCAACTTCGTAGTGTGGGAAATCTGTAGCTGAACTTCGATTGGTAAAATATCGCCCATGGGCAACGGTTCCAAAGTAATTTTTTGAACTGCTATGGATTCCAGTGTTAATGGATTGTTCAAGGGGGTGTGAAATTTCATCAAAAATCGCCTATGAGCAACGGTTCATATAGCATCAAACTATCAATGCTCAAACCAGAGGGCATCTTTTTACATAGAAACTTAAACAGCCATACAGTTATACTACTACCTTTCGGTCTTCTTGTGAAGGACGCGTATGACTGGTTTGTGGAATGTATAGACAGGACCGGCGCTTGGGTTTTAGACGCCCGGCCCAGTATGCTCCACATTTTTTGATCTCAAGGAAGGACAATGGAACAATTGCGTCCCAGTCGAATTGCGCCCGGTGCAAGTGCACCATTTGCCAATATGAAAGCACCACCCCTGTTTAACTGCAATGACCTTCTTGAGGCATTGAAGAAAATAAAATGGAAAATATTTCGCCAAACGGCGACTTCTTGAATGGGAAAAATCAAAATGTTTGTACAGCCTCTACTGTCACGATCCTATCAACTCAATCTCGGTTCAACCTCGTTTTCATTTGATTTCGAATAATCGCAATGCCTTACCCGAGAAGAAGCTTCATAGAGAGTAAACTTCCATCATCACTTTACCAATTTTCTCCAGCTTCTCTGAAATTGCGCCCGTGTCCAATTGTGCCCGGTGCAAGTGCACCATTTGCACCTATGAAAGCGCCGCTGTGTATAGATAACAAAAGTGCATGCTTCAACGAAATCTGGAAAGGTATAGAAACCTATAACGGAAGTCTTGTATTTGCCAACTCACAATCCATTAGCTTTCGAAGTGTAGTGAACAAGTAGCTTAAAAATATGACCTACACTTCGTTAAAAATTACGTTACTGAGTGGACCTCTACAAAACTTAATTGCACTCAACCACGACTTTTCAATTTCGCAATCCTTTCCTGTTTATCATCGCCGGAAAATGAAATTCGCCGAAAATATTTTTTCTTGTTCCTCGTAGTCTCCCCCCTTTTTTTAATTCCACAAATACTGCATGCACCATAAAATCTAATTTTATATCCTTAAATAAAACCATAAAAAACGTGTCCTCTCCGTGACAGTGTAGGAAATAATGCACGGACATACCCCCAGAAGAGCCGTAAAATGTCCTTAGCCTTCTCCATACTCCCCGAATCCATTCCGAAACATCGCCGTCATTCTTTCGGTAATAAAAATCGCAAAGTTTCCCCGAGACCCAAAAAAAAAACCCCGGCACAGTAACACCAGCCCAAAGTGGACACGGACGGAAATGCCGGGTTGTCCCAAAATTAGAAATAATAAAAGGTCTTCCACTTGGTACCGTCGTGACATTAAAGAGAGGAGCTGAAGGGCAATCTACACTTAGGACACAGCGCTGACAGGGGCTATCCATTACCATCCATTTTGCTCCGGCAAAAAACTAGAAAGAGACTCGCAAAGCCGCCATTATCGATTTTGTTTTGTAATTTGAGCGTTTTATTCGCCATTCGCGCTAATTTTCGGTTGCCTTAAAAGTTGCAAAGGAAATTGGCAAGAAATGCTATACCATAGCCTTCGGGGACTCCACACAGATACGATTATCCCCGGAAGCGTGGAACGGGGCGGTGGAACGAAACTGATTCCACATGGGTAAACATTCGATTTCTGATTTCAAGGAGCCCG
The DNA here is from genome assembly GCA_949987705.1 of Thereva unica. Lineage (NCBI taxonomy): Eukaryota > Metazoa > Arthropoda > Insecta > Diptera > Therevidae > Thereva > Thereva unica. Next base: position 109,195,912 of record OX465284.1, read on the forward strand.
GAACCGAGTGTAGGGGGCGGACGCCGAGGAGTTGTTGTATTTTTTCGGGATTATGTAAGTACACACTTTCGGAGTGCTTCTCGTCAATTATTGATGTGGGGGTACTCGGTCGACAGCGATTTTCGGGGACGTCGAGCCCTACTTTCGCTTCAGCGAAACCCTTTCATAACAAAACCGGAGATTGGTTCATCAGAATCGGTTCCTTCTCAATCTCTTCGGGGACGCCGGACTGCGATGGGTGCGTATCAAGGGCTTCCTTTTATGGAGGGACGAAAAATAATATGTTGGGGCGGGTGGATCTACTTTTATTGTTGGGACTGTGCAAATCCCATACCCTTGAGTTGACTTGTATTAATGCTGTATCGGAGGATTCAGGCTGGCCGGAAGATGACATGTCAGTGCCGAGTAAATGAATTCTATTAAAAGATGGTTAAGGCATATCGCATGCAGCTAAAGGGTTAAACATTGGGCAATGTATCGATTTGAGTGAACTTTAGACTCAAATGAATAAAAATCAAAGTGACACTTCGGCAAAGTGGAATAATATTGTTTTTCGCTATATCACAGACTACTCTGGATCTTAGATACAATGTAAACCAATATTACCAGCATGACAAGCCGATCTAAATAGCCTACAAGTTAAGGTGCTCGACCACCATCCCAGACGTTCGTGGTTCGAATCCATCACGCTCCTCTTCTAATAGAGCGAAACACCTTATTCAGTTTAAACTTGTCCTTGATGGCAGCATCGTCTGCGTCTTTGGTTGGGACCTATCATTGGACTACCGTAATACTTCTTAGTCTGGTACGCAGGCGCAGGCTAGTCTGGCTTCCTTGGAGATATTACGCCAACGTCACTCCTATGGCGGACGAGGGACTCAGCGTTTACACAGATGTGCCACCCCCGCATCGTTCTAACTCGTCTTGCTAAGTTGATGTTCAGTTTCAGTTTAAGGCCATTAAGAAGGTCCTGAATATTTTGCAGAGTAAGGTAGTGATTAAGTTGCAGCAACAGTATAGGAATAGATCATGTACTTCTCCGCAGGAAGCTTTTATTGTGTCATCAAGTGGGACTAAAGGCAGCCCAAGCACTCCAAGACTTCCAATAATACAAGGGCTGTGGAATGCGTCAAAGACACATGAACAGTATATTGCATGATCCGATATACGTTGCATCTACAACTATGGAAGAACATAAGGTCCATCTTCAAATAGTTTTTCACCGTCTAAGAAAGAACCGCCTTGCTATCAATCCTAACAAATGCCAATTTGGAAAAGATCCTATTAAGTTTCTAGGACACAATTTGTCAGGACAAGATATCACAAGCCTTTGGCAGATAAAGTTCAAACATTATTGGAGCTCAAACTTCGCAGTGTATCCAAAAGCCGCTTCAAGAGATTTTTAGGGATACTCAGTTTCTACAGGCGGTTCATCTCGTCTGCCGTTCGACAATCAGTCGATCCTTCAGAAATTAACTGTAGGAAACAAAAAGGACTTGGCAAGCGGCACCTTCTTAGCACATCCCGCTAAGGAAGCACCGCTTTCATTAAGCGTTGATGCATCAGAGATGGGCAATAGGCGCTGTGCAAAGGCACAACATAAGCTCTGGGATTTTATTCAAAGCAACCAAATGCACAACGCAAATACAGGACTTATGACCGAGAGCTCCTTGCCATTTACCAAGGAGTTAAGCATTTCAAGTTCATATTGGAAGACAGGGAATACATCAAAACAGATCACAAACCACTGGTTTAAGCATTTCGACAAAAATTAGACGAAGCAACTTCAAGGCAATCGAGGTACCTGGACTATGTAGGTCAATACCGACAGATCTTCGGCACGTCTCAGGTTGCAAGACTAACACAGCTGACCTCGTATCACCCGAAAAAGTGGACAAAATTTGAGAATTCACTTTCAAAGAGAACCCAGAAGCACAGCCCAAATCGATTCATTAACCCCAGATTTCATTCTTATTACCCGACTAAAAATAAAAAAATCACCTTACAACGGGCGAACACCGGCCTCTTAGCTTTTTAAGGGGCATATGATGACCGTAAAGTTTTTAATCAATATTAATGGGAGTACATACTGCCTCACGACGGCCAAAACTGGACCAAAAGATTTACTAAATGGCCGAGCACTAAGCTACAAACGGGCATACGACGTCAAAATTGAGCCAAAAAAAGAATTTGCAAGTATTGTTGAATGGTTGTAGTGGAACTTGGATCATTTTCTTTAGGTACAATGGTCCTTTCGATTTATCCTACGTAATGATAATCGATGCACAAGAGAAACGAGCTCGCCAGTCGTCGGTTTGTTGTACGTGTGTGTGTGTATGGTCGTACAGTCCTGCAAACAAACTTCTGATGCCTGAGGACTATGTTTCAATTACGGTCAATGTTCGCCCGTTGTAATTCCATCTTTTATTTTTAGCGGAAAGGCGTTTTGATAGAGCAACCATACCAAGAGTCATGGGTTCGATTTCCGATCATAGACATAGTTTCGTTGTTTTTGAGTTTTCAATTCAATACACATTTAGGTAATTTAGTCTTATTATTCCTTCTGAATAATAAATAATATGAAGGGATGTAAAAAGGATTATAAATGCTAGTCGAAATCTATTCTACAATGGAAACCCCCCCCCCCCTCCCTTAATAAGCCAGTCAGTCCCCCTTTACTCGTATTAAATCGAATATCCATAAAAGCAGAAAGCAAAAAAACAAACAAACAAAATCCCCGGTGAAATTAAATATTAAGGATTTAAATAAAATTTTAATGTTACGACACACAATCAATAGTGATTTATTAGGTTTAACCCTTTCTTATTGCCTTTTCCTACAGCCCAAAGATCGTTGACCTCACGTCACGACATAATTCAGAATAAATTAGTAGTAGTGTCGATTCCACAAATTGCGACAAATCCCAAGGAAATTGTTTCCTTCTTTCAGGTTTTCTAAGGAAATGCCTCCTCCCCCCACCCTACTGCTCTGCCTATTAAATATATAGCATGGCTCGCAATCTGGCTCGGCAAGGAAACTTGTGCAATTTCAAACAATTTACCGTATTAAATATGCATAAATACTTCAGACTGCAATTTGAATAAACGAGTTCTCCCTGGTAATGCTGCCTTTCCACTTTATAATCCTCGGGGATTAAAATCCTTTCAACCATTTTGTCCCAATCTCCGCCCCCACCCCCGCCCAGTAAGCCGAGAGTTCTAGATAGCATACGTAAACAACAAAGCCGATAACCCCCTGGAAATCCACAATCCTTATGCCTGCTGCTGCACCCCCACTCCTGGTGCTCTCGGGCTAAGGTCATCCGGTCCAGTATGGCGGATAATTCTTTGTTGGGTTAATCGTGAACAAGATAAAAGCGGTAGGATCGACCACGATATCCTTTTTTGCTATCTCCCTCTCTCTCTGGCTCTGCCATTGGTCTCTAAATTTATTTATCAGTAAATTTCCTGCCCCACACCCCCACCACCAAGGGGCAAGGTGTATGGCGAGAAACAAGCGAAACCGCTCAATACCGCTTTTGAGCACATTTAGAGCATGAAATCGACATTTTGCAAGGGCACACAAAGAAACTCTCTCGCTCTCCCTGCCATCGGCTTTCTGTCGAGGAGCTGCTATAACACTCAATGACGTCAGCTTGCACCTCGTTTATTGTAACGTGACTTTCTTCTGGGGGATTTTCTCCTTTCTTTCTGTGGAATTATGATGAGGAATTGTGGGAAAGTTGTCGAAACAATTGTTTCGGATAAAATGTATGAAATGCACTTGACATTGGCACTTGGTGGGGGTATGTCGAGGCCGTTCACATTCTTAATAGTGTTAAGTTGTGATTTCTGCTTTGCGTAACAGCAGAAAAGTGCAACTTTGTTCAATGCCGTATGTACCACCATTGAACCATTGATTTCAGAAGGTCTTTGCCTGTGTGTTTGGTGCAGGCATAAATATGGTAATCGCGCGCGACGTTTCAACAAAAGGGGTGCAGAATCGATTGTTCAGATCAAGATTGCATACGAAATGATGATTGGCAAGGAACGAATGACAAATTTGAATGAATTTTTGGACATTTATATTCTGTTATCAGTTTTTGAGATCTGCATCAGAACGTAACTAAAGATATGGGGGCAGACAGAAGGAAAATATCGAAACCTTATCGCATTCGTTTTGCATCTGAATATCAATCATTAGTTTGGCTTTCGTGTAGAGTAGTTCTGCATTGTATTGATACTCAAGTATGTCTACATTTTTATTTTATAAAAATTTTCCACGAAGAGTAAAACAAAGAATCGTAAAAGCAGGCATTGAGAACCCTTACTACAATCAAGTTGATTATCGTTCTTCTAGAGATAACATAAGATACTCTATGTTGATGAAGACTGATTCAGACGGTTGCAACTGCTACATATGTATGTATATGCAAAACGCTGTAGTTGGTTGCGACTCAGGTCCTGTACTTGTTTTTGAAGTCAATTTTTGTTTTACTAAATATTCTTCAAAATTGATTTTGACATTATAGTTCATATGTTTGTTTATGAGGGTGCGCCAACTAGACCTTCGGTATTTCAACATTGAATAACTCCGACATTTTTTAGCGGATTTTGACAAATGTATACGATTCTGAAACGTCATTGAGTACCATTTTAGTTATGAGTCAATACACACCGAAATCTCATTTTACGCTCTCGGGCGGAGTCAATAAACAAAATGAACTGTCGAATTTGGGAAACAAAGATCCCACACATCATTCAAGAAACTTCACTGTACGACGAGAAAGCCACTGGGCCGGAGTGTGCTCAAAAACCATCATCCACAATTTTTCTTCATAGTTGGAAAAACACTCGACGTAGCATTCGCGCTGGATGTTGGTGGACCTTGTGTATCCGAAAATGCGCGAAAAAGGTCTGACGAACTTCTCCTTTCAACAAAACAAGCCGCTACGATGAAGCTCTTGCAGCGTAAGTTCCCAAGACACGTTTTGTTGAAAAATGCAGCTTAGAAGGAACATTGAAACGGACCCTGAGGAATCAGCAGATGACAAGGGAAAATTGGCCGACGAAGAACAAGCTAGACGGTTACGAAAACACCATGCGCTCATGACGGCTTTACAATACAGCTATTGACATCCACGGAACAACATCTAAACCTCCTGCGATTCCCGGTATGCTATACACAATGGCTAACAACAATCAAGAAATATTGGACCACTCCAGCAAACTTAGCATCCGCCACCCAACGGTGCAAACGTTCATCAACGTTCTATCAACAGCCATGGGTTGAGGAAAAAGCCGCATTAAATTCTGGGCTCCAGCTCAACTTTCCCACCGAATGCTCCATTCGACGACTAGGTTTCATGCCCCGCTAGGAACACCTCAACATCTCTTGAATATAAGCGAATTTGCACTAGTAGGCCACAGGAGAGTTAATTTTAAAATAAATTCACAGACAACCCGTCTGGAAACCTTATGATATCGATAGGAAAACAGCACGGAGACAATCAAAGAATAACAGCAACATCACCAGGATCAAATTCTCAACATCAGAACGCCATAAAATATTGTATAGGGCAAGCAGCATTGGACGTGGTTAGCACTTAGTTGGGGACCGCTTGGTAAAAAGGACACCCGCGTTTGGGATGGTCGGTTACAAATTCATTCATATCTGTAACATAGGGGTTGCACACCTCTATAGCGGAAGCATTTTTAGATTTTCGTACCTAAAGCGGTAGCTCGCCTCGCCTAATATAAGAACTAATTATATTTACTGAGTCCTGACTTGTATTAGTTGTAAGCATAATGCGAAGCTATAAACTTTTTGGAACTTTTTGACATTTTGGATAAGAAAAGATCATTTTGAAAAGACGAGAGGACTAGTGATAGAATTGATTCCTGGGGATGCCGGTGGAATTCTGTAAGGTTACGATTCGGCGCCATGTTGTACGGAAAACGGTCTTGTTGCAGTATTATGCCTGTCTACTTATTTTGTCTATATGCTTTCGTTCATTCTGTCTCTCACAAAAATCAAAAACGGTGCGGGTGGTAGCTAGTGCACGTGGTCTGAATTCGGACAGAGAATCACAACTCCACGTACAATACCCACCTAACGCAATTTTTCAAAATAGTCTCACCCAGGACGAAAACCGTCTTCTGCGCATTGGCTATGAAGTTTCAATAGCACTGTCCGTGCGTTCCCCCCAAATGCGGTATTTTGTGGAAGAGCCACACTCAAGGAGCCAAAGAGCGGCATGTGACTCGACCCATGCCCACTGAATTATTTTTTCAACACTTAATTTCAGTGCCTTCTTATTTCTCTCACGAGTGGACTAAAGCGATGCGAATGACAGTTAGTGCACGTAATCTAAAGCGGTGCGAGTGACAGCTAGCGCATGTGAAAAATCCCCACATGTGGCTCGACCCATGCCCTCTGAATTATTGTTTTAACATTTAATTTCAGTGCCTTGTTATTGCTACTCTCTCACAAATGGTCTAAAGCAGTGCGGATGACAGCTAATGCACTTGGTCTGAAGCGGTGCGATCGCCAGCATGTGAATTATCCACACATGTGGCTCGACCCATGCCCTCTGAATTACTGTTTTAACACTTAACTTCAAACTTTCCAGAATATCTCAAGTATTTAATATTCATAAGTTAACAATTCTTTCCTCATTTCATACAGCCACACCTAGGCACTATATTGGCTGATGTTACTTAGTCTTTTTATGAGAATATTCCAACTTTCATATAAAAAAAAAATTAAAAATGTCTTTTAGTATTTTTCACATTTTGCATTCAAATCATGCATGCATGCATTCACATTACGAATATTTTTTTTACATAATTGTGCAGCATTTTCAGTTAATAAATAATGAAAAAAAAAATGTATTTTTTATAAAGGAAAAGTAGTAGCCATCATTTTACATATTTTATATTCAAATGAGCAATTGCATTACTTTGTTGCATATTCAAATGGCGGCTAGAGCAGTTTATCGATAACATGATTAAATTGTTGTTAATTTGATTTGATGTTAATATGAATTGATCCCACCTTTAACAGGTGAAAATCACTTGACTGTCAGAGAGATATTACATAGATTTATTCTTTTTTAAATTAGAATTTATAATGAATCTTGCGTGTCTGTATTTACATTATAAAAATCTAGAAACTCTACGTTTTGAAGCCTACGTTTATTGTGTTTTTGTAGTAATTTGCATACGCGCTTATCCCACACGGAACTTGCAAGCTATTGAACGCTTAATTAAAGAAATTCCGGTTTTTATCGAATCTAATTTTAATCTATTCAGAAAAAAAGAAACACAAGAAATGCGTTACCAAAAATAAACACGAAAGAAACAAGAAAAAAAATAGAATAAATTCACCGGAGTTAAAAAAACAAAAAAAAAACATGAAAATGTCCAACAAGCGGATGACCTAAATCCCCGTGGGCTTAATCAAATCTTATCACCTTAAATGCACCAACGCAAGTCTAGTGTACCGCTCTCGATTGGAATCGCCCGATAACCGGTTATGCTGAAACTCACGCCAAATACCGTAAATCGTTCAATCAATCAGATATCTTCGTTAACCAATTCTCTCTCAACAATGCATACCGAAGCACCCAATCCGCCTTGTTTTTACTATAAACGGGCGATCGTGATCCATACCCCATTCTCTTTCTTAATTCCCTGCACGTAGAACACCCGCGCCCAGATTTGTGTACGTTTGTTTTTTTTCGTTGGTCGATCTACCTTCATTTAGGTGTAATTAGGTCTCAAGCTCGATCATGGCTCTTGATGATCTCTCTTAAAGGCTATGTGATCATGCCAAAACCAGCACCCAAAATGTAACGTAATCGCTAATCACCTGGGCATTGCGAACACACAAAACAAAATCATAACAAACAAACTAACAAAAAAAACAAGTGGTGGTGGCGACAGAGATAGACACAAAAAAGGAAAGAAAACTGTTTCGATCGGCGATCGTTACCTGTAATTTATTTGTCTCAGGTGAGCACTTTGAAAAATGCAATGAACGCGCAATTGCGCAATCCACAGCGATCGCGCACGCTGGAATATTTTTCCATTTATATTTTTAATTTGATTGTCGCCGATCGTGTGTGCGCACGATCATCAACGCTCGCCAAAAGGGAGCCGCTTCGATCGATCGAGTCGAGTCTCTTCCATTTGTTATTTAATATCCAAACCTGGATTTCGGACCTAGTTACCGCCATACCACGATCACTTCGTCTGTTTATTTTGACTGGACAAAGACTGGTGATCGTTTTCGAGCTACAACCGCCGTCGTGGTCGCCGCCGCGCAGAAATTTTCAATTCGTCAGCGCATAACTGAATATAATTAATCCAGGTGACAAGACAGTTTATGCGATACTTCCCCACACAATGGTGACGAGGATGATTTATCGCCAGGAGGCTTGAGAAGATTCTGAGTTATGTAAGAGAGAGATATTGTGCGGCATAAATGTGAGCGCTGCTGACAATATTTGCTTACACACTCGAAAACACGTCTCACGGCACTTTTAATTGATTCACGATAATTAAATAATTTCATTACTCTGCCCGGTTATAGTTGAGGGTTGTGTCTGTCCATTAAGACGAGGAAATTATAAAACCGGATTCGCAGTTTTATTTGCACTGTAACTGATTCTAGAGACACTAAACAGACGGATTGTTTTTTTTTTGAGACAACGTTTATGTAACCGCAGAGACTTTTCGTCATTGATACTCAGATATTTGCTGGAATAAATTTCAGGTGAAGTGGAAGTAAATTAGCATGTTTAAGAATTGTGAAGACTCCAGGAATTTTTCTAGCTTTAAAGAATGTTATTGATACACCACACCACAAGAAGCTCCTTTTTCTGAAAGTTTATAGTATGATTGCTAGTCGCAACTAGTCGAGTAACGAGAGAAATTGATCGTAAATGATCGTAATATGCGAAAGACTAGATCATAATGAGCCTTTCAAGATCGTATTAAATGATCTTTTGTATCAATTCATTGTTGCTAAACGCAGCTACGCCCCCTCCTCTCCCTTTAGAGGTTTGTGGTTCGAATCCCCTCTTTACAAAACATTCGCCTTCTCCTGTTCGATCACCGAAACCTAGTTTTACCAGCATGACTAGTCGACCTCGGTAGCCTACGGGTTAAAGCGCTCGACTGGCATACCTGAGGTCCGTGGTTCGAATCCACTCCGCGGAATGATCGTTCACCTTTTCCCACCTAGATAAATTTCCTACTTTCTTCCCTGCTTTTTCTATAAGCAAGGAACTCAACTCTTGTTCGATCACCAAAGTCAGCGATCTGTCACGGTAGTATTGAAAGGGGAGCTGGTGGAATAGAAACCGCGTGTCGCTGGTTTCAGGTCTTTCACTCTTTCACCTCCTATGTTTCAAACTAAAGCTTAGGTGAGGTTAGGTTGGGTACAGCTAAGATCCTGGTGTTAATCGCATACCCTTATGCCAAAAGGGTTACCCCAACAGTTTTCTTAGTTGCAAAATCCCAACCTTCGAGTTTTCCGCAAGCGTGCTTAGAAAGGGTTCACCAAATGTGTTAGCCCCCTTCGGCTTAGGGCTGGGCAGTACAGAGAAGGTATTATACACTTTCCACCTCGTCCAAACTTTTACAGCTTCTGCAAGAGTCGTAGGTCTCAAGACCTAAGCGGGCCACCTGCGTTCCGATCAGGCACTGTCCGGTCAGCAATCTCACTATATCTGAGAGGTCCTGTCTTCTGCGGCTCAGTAGTGAAGTGGTCCGCCTGAGATCAAAAGAGGGCCAGATCATTTTGACCAAAGTACATTTATTAAGATTCCTCCAATGCTTCTTTGCTTGTTGCATTTTGGACTGTTTGCATCGCAGTTTAAAAGGACGGAGTGGCGGAGTTTCCCTCTATATTTTAGTGACCAGGCACCCATACGAGGATGGTCCTGAACTGCTAAGACATCTCGCTAAAACATATGCGACATTCAGACATACTTCTAGAGCTGTTAGTGCAAGAGCGCAGGGCATTAAAAGCCGCCTGACTATGAGAAGATATAAACAGTACGATTCCTCTCGCCTTACTGGTTAATTGTAGAACGCGCTTAGTATACACTGCAGTGATCGGGTAGTCTGAAGGAGGCTTCAATCGCAAGCTCCGGAGAAAAGACTCCTCCTCCCACTGGACAATGCCATCCGCTTACGCCAGGACGTAATGCCCCTCTACCTCCATGCATCGCAACAGCTGGTTCACAGTCTCGACTCCCCATAGAAGCTAGGAAAGTACTCCTTCTTGCGGGGTGCCTCAATTGAGAGCTATTCGGACCGAGCAGTCGCCTAGGACCGAGCTCACCATTCGACCAGTAAGCATTTGATGAATGAGAGACATCAGCCAGGGTAATGGCGTCCAGGAATACTTTGTTAAACGCTTGCTCCATGCTACACTAATGTATATTCCTTGACCTCGAGTAATTTTTCAATGGTTGAAACCAATGAGTAAAGAGCATTATCCATAGATTTGCCTTTTCTATTGGCGTGTTGTGCGACGACAGATAGCTCCGACGTTAATATGATCTGCCTCAGATATATTTCGATTGGCCTTTGTTCTTTCTTTAAGAGAAAGGATGATAGGCTGATTGGGCTGAAAACTTTGGGTGTTTGAGAGGTTTCTCCTGCTTTAGGTATAAAAACTACTTTTACCTCTTTCCACCTAGAGGAAATGCAATTATTTTGAAGGAACCCAGTAAACATCGGCTGCAACCAGGGCGTGATGTAACTAAGGATGGGCTGCAGCTCTACCGCCACTACGTCGTCAAAGCGAGCAGCTTGTAATCAGAATCTTGTTGTTTAGTCTGACCTGTCTTCAACTAGTCTAGGCAGGCTGCTGAGCTTTTTCAGGCATTCTGGACTTGAAATCAATAGATCGTACAATAGCCCCAATGGCTTCTGAGATATTGGGTCCATTCGCTTGGCCTTTTGTACTCGTATACCTCATTTTGTGGGCCAGACCGCTAGAACAAGCAGCCTCCCTAATGGCTTGTCGCTTGCATTTGACTGTTCAAGCTTCCGCAAAACGCAACACAGCTACTGTTTTGTTCTCACTGAGCGTCGGACGAGTGCTTTCTGGCCACGTTTCACCTCCAAATTCTTCATTGTGACCAGTCATAAGCCACAAGCTTTTGCGATTGGTAGTTGACATTGAGCGTTTGAGATTTATTGTTGACTATAAACTGTTTTGGTATTCTAAGCATCCAGTCACAGGATAATTTGAAATCCTCTCTAATAGTGAATTTGTATTCGTATAATGACAGTCTGTTCGAGAACATAGGCCAGAGGTAGAGCGTATGTGAACATGCGAGCATCTCACAAAATTAGAATACCAAATTGTCTTACCTTGAGACTCACCACATACTTGTGATTGCGTTGTGACTTGTGACTGTTTTTATAAAATTGATATCAATCTCCCAGAGCGCTTGATTCGCGCACAATTTGCTTTCACCGAAACGTCGTTCTTTAAGCCCTTCAGAATGTTCACAAATTCATGGATTTTGCACGACGCTAGATAATACATCCTCGCGTAAACCTATCTTTGGAGAACAATTTTAGGCTAATAACTCGCCAAATGACATCGACTTAGCACCAAACATGAGTGATATGATCCCATGTGACTCTTAGCTGTTTTCAAACAAATCGTCAATCGAGAACATGAAAGACAAAAAATCGTCCCATGAAAAATATATGAAGGCTTGGACTACGCATGGTTGTATTGCACTCGTCCAGCAAAAATACGGACAAGGACGGACGGACGGACAAAACCTCTGTACAATTTTTGTTTTTAGTGAAAAAGTTAAACACCCACCTCAATGTTTTTATTTTCGTGTCCATGTAATATATGCAATAAATCTGTGCTGGTCCAGATCTATTTTGGAAGAAGCCGAAAACTCCTCACAAAACGTTCATTAAGATCGTAAAAAATCAATTCGGCCGTAAGTTAAGCGTGGAAATTCCTTTCTAATTTCAATCATTCAGGATATTTCTTGGCCAGAAATTTTATTATCACGAACGTTGACAGTTTTATTCGGTCTAAATACCATTAAGTTCCATTTGAAGTGGCTGTCTCTGACGAACTTACATAATCAACTCGTTTTGGATTTTTATTTTCGTGGGGACTAGGTAGAGGAGATTACTGCAGGAAAAGCCGATCTCCTACAGTCTTTAGGCGTGTTGCGTTGTGGAGAGGATTTTTCTCGCTTTTGGAGCTGCTGTGAAAGAAGTATCGGGGTCATCTATTTCCAATTTTCTATTCATAACTCCTAAATTTCCCCCGGAATACACTTGTGGCATCACTTCGATTTCTGTTAAATTGATTTTTTTTTAAAATATACCTACAATATTTTTTCTGCTTCCCTTGACCCTCTTCGGAAAACATCTCCAATCAAGAAGCACACAAAAGTAGAAGACATTTTCCTTAACAATAAAGAAAGAAAATTTGTAAAAGAAGCGAAGACACGAGTGGAAGTGGGGGCGGCGGACGGCGGATTTGTTGTCGCGCCAATCAATTTTAACGAGGATTTCATGGGGGCCACATATGGGTGACACCCGGCAGCCTCTTACATAATGTCTAATTTAGTAGATGAGGAGTTCACACAGCAGCATAATGAAAAAGCCCCATTGTTGGGCCGATACCCGGGCATATATAGATCTGTGCGGTAAACACTTCATTAATTATGTATGGGCATTAGTTGAGTGCAACAACGCGCGCTGAAGAAGATTCCGTTAATGTCGCCCGTTAGTGTTACATGGCTGGTGATATATGTTGTGTTGTCACCCCCATTGTTTGTGTGGCGTTTCATAATGAACAGACAATGTACAAGTGCCATTGAAGGAGTCAAATCCGAGGTCAAGTCGGTATAGAGGGAATTGGTGTAGTAGTTCGTCGAGAGTTGATACTTTCTATTGGTTTATTGGAAAGTTGGGAGGAGAGATTGAAGTTTTTGTTTATTGATTTGAGAGAAGGTAAGCTTCCAACAGGTGTGCTACATACGTAAGACTTTAATCTTTCTATAACCAAAAAGAGGTTTAAAAATGCTACCAAATTGTCAGCTTGGTTTTGCAACGAATTGAACGCTGTTTTTTTAGGTTTCAACTCGTTCTCGAAAAACCATACCGAATATTGTTGGCTTGTTTGCTTGTCGTACTCTTACACCCATATCTGAGAGCACATTTTCGATCAATTGCCTTGCTAGAAAACATTTATTTAAATATGTCGTACATCGAGGGTTCTCCCTTTTCCGAGCCGGAAAGAACAAGCGGGATTTAGACCGAATCGAGTATGCATTGATCATTCAGCTAAGGAAGAGAGAATTCGTCGTTCGAATTCGAATTCGGCGAACGCACTGTCATCGTTTTCATCGATTTTCATCCGATTTCGATTGCATCGATTGGAACAGCTTGTGGAAAGCTTTTGGAAACCGAGCACGTGCCATTGAAACACATTCAATTTCTCCAAGCGTTCGTATTCGAAGTGACTTATGCTTGGAGTTCCCGATTCCAACGGGTGTCCGGCAGGGAAACGTCGCTTCGCCACTGCTCTTCAACGTTGCGATCGACGCGATTATGCGTGAAGCATTCGACGGACGATTCGGAGTTCGATACGACGACAACAATTTCGTCACCCTCTTGATGTTCACCGACGATAGTGACGTCTTCGCCGACACGGATGCCGAAGCAGCGGACATCTTATACGACATTTCGCAACGCCCAGTCATATGGGTTAAAAATCAATTCGGAAAAGACCAAGGTGCTCACAACCGACGAATCTAGGGCCAGTGTTCATCTCGATGGAGCCCGAATCGAACAGTTTCCGATGTTCAAATATTTGAGATCATTGGTTGGGGAAACGAAGCATCGACGGCCGACGTTCACAGCCGCATTGTCCAGGCAACAGCAAAATTCGCCTCGCTCAAGTGGTGCATATGGAAACAAACAAATATGTATTTCCATCAAAACAAAAGTACGCCTTTGCCGAACGTTGATCCTTCCGATTCTTCTTTATGAATCGGAAACGCGGACACTGCTTAAACCGGACGTCAAGAAGCTCGAGGTCTTCCAACTGCGATGCTTGAGGCAAATTCTCGGTGTCTCAATACGTGATCGATTTCAAAACGAGACAGTTAGTCAAAAATGCGATCAACAGACACTGATCGAAGAAGAAATACAAAAACGCCGACTACGGTAGTTTGGACATGTTTGCCGAATGGATGATAACCACTTGCCACGTAAAGTTCTCTGGCGAGACCGTCCGGCAGTTTGGAGAATTCAGCGATCGGCAACGAAGAAACCCTGGTTAAAGAATATCGAGGGCGACTTAAAGAATCAACGATTATCAGTTGTCGAGTCTCGAAACGTCGCCAAAAATCGTCAAGAATGGAAACGAATAGTGAATGGAGTTCGGGAGCCAGCAGCACCAAGAACAGTGTATCCGTTGCGGGACCGTCTCGCTCGGACCGCCATCTAACGGATCAAAGCATAAGAAGAAGAAGGGTACTCAATGTGTATGCAAAGTTTCATAAGAATCGGTTTAGTATAAGTAGTTGAAAAAGCTGTCGGATGGTTAGACGCAAAGTTATAAACACACAAAGAAATATTATACGAGGTCAAGTAAGTAAAACCGGCAGGTCATAGGTTCGCCACCACTATACTAGTTGATAGACCAGTATATAGACTGAGAGAGATAGAACGAAGCAGAAACAGTAGACACAGGCATGATCCTAGAAAAACGTAACTGGAGGCCAAGCCTCGATGTGGTCTGTAGTGCATCTGTTGAAAAGAACCTCCATATAAAATATTCATCATCTCGAGTGTATTAAGTAAGATACAAGATTGCATAAGAATATTAGCTGGATATTCTAATATTTAGGACGTACATGTTGAGTTGAACTCAGGTTTAACGAGTCCAACTACATATAGATGCGAGTCGAGTTAGATTAGGGTCGACTGAACTCGACTCAGCTCTGATACCTGGGTTATGTTGAAATTATGCATAAGTATAGACGCAAGTTCAGTAGTTGAGTAGTTGAATTTAGTTTGCGTTTTATGACGCGAGTCGAAAATTCAACTCAGCCTCAACTCAACTATTCAACTCATTATGTATACGTAGTAATTGTTTCCAAAACACTTCAAAGAAACATAACAATTAAAATTAAGTTTATAATCATCGAATTAATAATAATTCCGAACAATATCTAGATCAAGATTTCTTACAATAACACTGCTAATAATAATAACAACGAAACTAATCTGTTTCGTTTCTTTTTAATCTAATCTCCCACTCTAATACTTTTCTAAGAAAATCTCCTTACAACATATAAACAAATCGACGCAGCCACCTTAAACACCTGCACAAAATCTGCAATATCTGCAAATTGCCGCATTCGAACAGCATCGGAAATCATTTATTTTTACTAATCACAACTTTCGTCATTGCGGTGTTAACAGCAATTCGCGGCTGATAAAGTAATTCACTGATTACCGGTTGCCAGCTGATAAGAATTATTAAACAAAAAATTACAGTTTGAAATCGCATTATTTGCCATCGTCTATTTATATAGGCGATGTCATAACGCTAATGGCAAACAGGTATGGATTCATCATACCTGACTAAACCTTTAATGGGTGCATCCAGGTCTGAAATTCATACGCCAATATCGAAAAGACAAAAAGGGTTTCGATACAGTATAAAAGAATATGAGAGGAGTAACTATATACACACACAGACCACAAACAAACGTGCATATTGGATGGGGCCAGATCGGATGCATATCACGTCCGAGGTGAAGCTCAGTTACCTTAACAGAGCACCATTAAGCCACAGAGCGGTTTATTGTCAGAGTCCCCGCAATTAGCAGTGAGCCGCCGTTTGATTTACATTCTGCTCAGGTGTGGTATATACAGCGCGCAGATGTATATTTATATAAGTATGTATATCGCACGAAAGAACCCGAGATATTATTCACGTCTATTAGCGGAGGCTCCGCGTGCCCCCAGGGGAGAGCTTCATGTCAGAGAAAATAGGCTTCGAGCTTAATTGAGCGACATATTTACGGGCAATCGGGCTTTTTAGGTGGGCATCTTACTTCTTGGTTGTTTTTTTTGAAATGTCGTTAATTTACAATCAGAGATTTAATCCGAATTTGACTTTAGAGGATCTCAACTGTTTTTTTTTTGTTAATCCCCAAAACGTTTTTAGCGAATCATGATTTAACTCGTGTCGCAACATATTGTTATTCTGTAGGTCTATCTGATATTGACTTAGATCGATATGAGGTGTCTGGGTATAACCTAATGCACAACTTTATTATTCCAGACAATTTCAACGTTCATAATGTAAATTAACTAAATTAGCCAAATGGAACTATCACATCAAGACTAAGTTTTCGCAAAACAACAATAATTTATATCAAATAGTAAATTATCGTACGAGAATCCATGAAGTTACAGACCAATGAGCACATATCCTTGACTTCTTTCTTGTATTCCAAGCAACACTTACTTCGTCGATATTAAGTCATGTCTCGGCAACTCGTACTATTGCCTAATATTAAGAATTTCATTAATTTCCCATATCAATATTCTGTCCCAGCTAACACAGCTCCTAAGAAGCACAGACTGGGACTTGTGTTTTCTTAGTGCTAACACCAACTTAAGTTACTGTCTGTGTCAGCAAAGTTGTACAGGCAGGAATGCGTTTGTTTTTATTCCATCCAATCTATAAACCCTTACGTCACAATAGCTGACTTAATAGTGACCCTAACTGAGCCACCACAGGAATGTGACAGACCTGACAAAACTTTATCGATACTATCATAGCGATTGTTTCGACAAAATAAAAGCCCGCAACGCAGCTCATTCCCTCTGTCTACAGCTCCCCTTTTCGTGTACGATACAAACACGGAATCTCGTTCTACGGGTTGATCGTCCTCAACTCGAACATCTCCCAGACCCCTACCTAACTTCTACTCTTCAAACTAAGCTTCTCTCTCTTATAAAGGCACGTTTTTGTAGGCACTGCGACCCATTTGAACTATTGTGCCAACCCCGTCAGTGAAAGAGGTTAAGGCTCCTGTGCTGTACGTCGACTCTTTTGGCGTGAGAAGTCGTTTGAAATGAAGATAGTGGCTTTTCAGTCGAATTAAGAATTTCAGCACAAGGGCTATGAACTCAACTTAACACTTCCACGTGGACACAAGCGATAGCAATTGCCTTAACTAACGGAGCCATTAGGCTGGAAATCAATCATTGGGCAATTGGTCACACTGGTTTTGCGGATGGGTCGTCAGTAGTTGTAGATGAGTCTTTAGAAGCAGAATCCGTCTGCAGCGCAGACTCGGTCAGTGTGTATTCGGTTATTTCCGGAACTACAACCATTGCCTGAGGCTTGCAAAAGATAGGGACAAACCTTGGGGAGACAGAAAACTTTGGAGACACCGAAAATGCTTTCAAGAAGCACTGGTAAAAGGCCTATCCAGGTATACGGCCCTGAAAAAAGCCTTAATATAAAACCTTCCATAAAAATTGAACTGAAGAAGGTTCGCTCAGAGGAAAAAACACCGGAACGTCCGTAACAGAAGAGGACCGAGACGGCCAAGAGGCCCACTCACGCTACTTTTAACCAGATGGTAAGCAGTGTTAAGCAGTGCAGTGATATGGTCAACTTCCCCTGACACCTAAGCAAATTGCACTGTTGCGATTATTGATGACGTTATTGGAAAAGCAGGCGGCGAGGTCAGGCCGTGTTTCGAGGGGAGCTTCCAAAGAAGAGGTTGGCTGCTGAGACTTGTCCACTACAGACGTCTTGAGAACAATACTCCGAGATGTTCAAAGATGGTATACCACGAAGTCTTTCAATCAACCCAAATGAAGCTGTCCTGGTGGACCTAGGTCCTATCTACATCCAGGATACCACCGTCGAGTGCAGTCAGACTCAGTCAAATATTTTGGAGTAAAGTTAGACACGAGACTGGACAGGGACGCTCAACTGGACTATGCCGTCAGTAGAGCCACAAGGGCCATATGGGCATGCAAAAGGCTTTTGGATAAGACATGGGGCCTAACACCACAAATGATGTACTGGATGTACAATACGATCGTTAAACCGGTGGTCACTTATGCCGCTATAGTTTGGTGGCCCATGACTAAACAGGTTACGTCGATTCTAAGTGCAGCAAGCTGCAACGGTTTGCTTGCCTCTCCATTACCGGAGCTATGCAAACCTGTCCGATAGCCGCGATGGAGGCAATCAATGGATTGACCCATTGCGAACCATCATAAGGGAATCCATCGCCATAAGTACTTTGAGTCTTCAGATCTCATCCAACTGGCCCTACACGTTGAAGGGACACATGGATATCCTTAACAATATCCCAAACGTTTCCATTTGCCACGTATTCGACTATATGGTTGGTGAACCATGGTTCCAAAGGAAATTCAGGGCGATTTTTCACGGATCGTTCTGAGTTTTCTTCTTCTTCTTTAACGGGTCTACAACCAGGATCCGGTCCTGGCCTCTCGCAATTGTTCTCTCCACCAGTCCCGATTCTGAGCCGAAGTCAAATAGTTTGGCAACCCTAAGCTCTGAGCGTCCTGGTCTACGTCATCCTTCCAGCGAAGGTTCGGTCTCCCTTGCTGTCGCACCCCATAGGTCTTACCGCAGAGCTCGTTGGTTCGATCGTTCTGAGAGGGAGGAACTTATTCTTCCTGTGGATCCCAAACATCTCCACTGATTTACTGACAGATCAAAAATAGAACATGGTACAGGGGCTGGTGTCGCAGGACTCAACTCCAAGGTCTCGATTGCATTGGGTAAGTGGGCCTCTGTTTTCCAGACTGAAATACAAGCGCTTGCGAAATGGGCTAGACTCAACCTTGAGAAAGGTTTGAAAGGCGTCAACATTAAAATCTTTTCTGACAGCCACGCTGCCATCAAGGCACTCTCAACATGAAAGGTTTCTTCCAAAATAGTTGCAGGGTATTTTGACGTACTTCAGAGCATGACCAACAGAAATGAGGGCTAGCTTTGCTGGGTCCCCAGACACTGGGGTTTCGAGCGAAATGAGGCTGCAGACAGCCTCACGAGGGAGGGGTCTAAGACGTTGGTCCAAGGCCCAGAACCCTTCTATGGCATCTCTTAATCCACCTCCATCTGATAGCGGAGTTGATTAAGGGACTAAACCAAGCCTATTGGGAATCAGTCTCGGGTCTTAGACAGGCTAAAGATCGTATAAGACTCTTTGCCTTAAGGGGTACTATCACTTTAAACAGAAAGGGCCTAAGGCTGTTGGTAGGCCTTGGCCGCTGTATTTACCATATGGGTTGGCCCCTTATTCTTTAGGAATATCTCAGCAATTTCTCCTCTGCTTTTAACATGCAAAAAAATGAGCTCCCATTCCATCTGCGAAATGAAACAACATCTGTTAACGAAAACATTAACGATATTTCATCCTCTACATGAAATCTTATCATCATCAACGCAAAAAACTTCAAAGCAATACTCATGTACCAACTAAAACCCAATCGTGTGAAACCTCAACCAAATTAAAAATATGATTTATTGAAAAAATCTAAATTGATATCGCTTTACTAAATACAGATTTAATCACGCGAATATGCAGTAATCACACAAAATCCTTAACCCAAATTATAAATGGTTTTTGATTAACATTAAGAAGTTTAATCGCTTCCATCTCTCTCTCCATCTCCAGCAATTCACAGAAAATAAAAACTTGTGTTCCTTCATACATCGAATAGTAGTTAAGGGTACTATTTTTATCATATAACCATAAATAAAATAGAAATGCGTGCCCATACCTTATATCCTCCAACACGCATATATATTTCTAAACAATAGTTTTTCGCCAGTTATATAATAGTATATAATCGCGATAAACACCTTTTAACTTCAACATAACAAATATAAATTTCCTCATGGAGTTGGAGTTGACTGAGTGAGTCGCCCGTTTTCTACACCCCAATCTGCACCCTTCGTTTCCGCGGGGAAGAATAGAAACAACCCCTACATAAGAGCCGATTCACACGCACCCAACAACGACGTTCGAAAAAAAAATTATCTTAATAAAAAATCATCATTCCATTTTCGAAACAAGTTGATTTATAGCCGAATCCAAATTTAGATCAGCCGAAATGGAAAATAAAAATAGATAAAAATAAAAAGCGACAATAAAAGAAATAGCGAAAAAAACAGCGGAGCTACTACTATGGCCCCGCTCCATCATCATCGTCGTCGTCGTCATTCCTGACCGAATTCGAACACACAAGAGTCGAAAAATCAGAAAAATCGATTTATCTTTTGCCGCTTTTCGGATTCAATATCGCCGATATCAATTTCGTGGGAAGCGCGCACTAATCGAAAGGCGAAGATAGAGAAGAGCCCAGGGAAAGAGACAGATACCGACCGAGTGTCTTACAAAGTAGCCGCAATAAATTTTGCCGGGTTATGTCTGTCGGTTTTATATCTTTTGGGGAAAGATATCAACACAAACAATGGAAAGGAATGTGCTCTTTGGCGAATATCCGACACTATCGATTTTATTTCGGGCCATGGAAGTATCTCCATTGACAACCACATAGCGACAGACATAGAGGACATAGACAAATTCCTGCGCAATTTTACAGCTGATTATGGGGTGGACGAACAAATTTCGAAGGGTTTTGTCCTCTAGTTGCAAATCTTCATCATCATTCTCGATCAGCAATAAAATAAACCCCCACCAACGGAAAGTCTCCCTCTTGTTTGTCGGACGTCGAGACAAGAGACGACAGCTGGAGAAATAAATACGACTCCTTAAGGTGGATTTTATACCCCATCTTAGATAAACGTGAACGAGAAAGCGTGACTTGAAGAGTTAAGCTCCACGCATCGACCTAGTCCAACCTTCAAGTGGGTCGTCGTGGTCATTCATCACCGTCTTAATGACACCAAGAAGTGCGGACCAAGATGGCTCTAAAAATAATGTACCATCCTCTCTGGACAAACTTAAGCTCTTCTTTCCGCTACTCTTGAGAATTTCGTTGATGTCATCCCTTTTTTGGACATACATTCAAGCTCCCACAGCCTTCTGTGAGGATATCTATCTATCTACAGTCGTATATTTTTGGTTGATAGAAATCAACCTGATACCGACGATGCCCAAGACGTTGAGATACTTTCTGGAACTTGTTTCTGCTCCTCTAATGAGAGTTTTTCTTGGTTTCCTCCTCATATAAGCGCTTCGACTCCATTTAAATGAAATGCCAGGAACTGGTTTTCTGTGGTCGTGTGAACTGCACGAGCGGCGACGTTTTTTTGTAATACTTTGGAGAATTTATGTCATTGAGAATTCTACCGAAAAAATTATGTCCTTGGAATATTTAACGACGATATTGTTTTCGGGTCTAAGAATAAATCTTTTGTGTGAATTTTAAACACAAACATTGACTCGCTTAACTCAAAACCGGGCCATAGTTAGTTGACTCTTGCAGAGCACCACCAATGGTGACCCTGGGAGTTCGGGCGAATCCGAATTGCGTTTCCCTGTTCAAGATATTAATCCGATAATTGACTTTAATCTTCTTAAAACCCGCAATCATATAAAATCGAACCATTAAACTACTATCAACGGCACTCATTGCTTACTCACTCATGACTCCCATGTTGGCTCCATGTCCCCAAATTGTGTACAACTGTCCGCAATATCAACAATTCACCCTCATCGGTTTTATGTTGGCATATAATAAAACCTTTTATCTCCCTGATATTTATTTTAAAAATCTCTCTCTACACCGAAAATAATTCGACGCTATTAAGTTCGATGATTGGGAATTTCCAGATGAAATTGGAATGTTTTTTTTTAAAACCACAAAAACGCCAAAAAGTTTTACAACAAAGCAGTTCTATTGTGAATTTTACTATAAACACAATGGCTACATCGTATTGCGTCATTACGCTCTATAAAGGCAAGGAAGTGCGACGTTGTAGAATAGCTCAAATCAATAAATTCAGCGAAAATTTTCCATTTGTTTCCCGATTTTTCGCTAAGTGCTGCAATTTAAAGATTTGTCGCATTTGAAATATACAAGCAATCTGGGAATCCGCCATTATGGCGGACATCTGATGCATCCAATTCAATAGAAGCATAGCATATTTTTAGTTTTTCCTCAATACATTACCTAATCAGGCATAGGGTGCTTTCAGCAATGCATATGTGCATGCGCAAAATGCCCAAGTTGGACCCGCATCCACTTGCGGAAAAATCATTTGCGCATGCATGCAAGTATGCATTAGTGAACTTGTTTCGCCATAGTTGCTTGCAAGGCTTGCGCACATTTGCTTCGCATGTTTGCATTTATGAACTCTGTGCTAATGCATGTTTGCTTTAATGAAATCAATGTAAAAGCAAATATGCGCAAATTGCATTACTGAAAGCCTCCATATTTTTATGTGCATAGCTGGTGTCGGGGCAAGAACTAGGGTATTAACCCACGAAAAACTGTCATTATACCTTTTTACATCGTAAAGAAATGGTTTCCTCAAAGAAGGCTAAATATCTAAGTGTAAGCCTGGATCAAAAGCTCTCCTTTTAAGTCAGTTGGGCTAAGGGTTAGCAAACCTCTCCCATAAAAATACCGTTGCTACGAATCGGCAAACAATGGCTCGGATCCGGTTGGACAGCACAACAACGACCTCTGCTTTTCGAACCAGGGGCCTTATTCTCTATTACAATATTGTGAGAATTTTTCTCGAAACTGCCAAAATGGTATTCTGTATTACAAAACTGACTCGAAACTGTAACAATATTGTTAGATTTCTACTCGAAAGCTCAAGGTTAATCGAGCAATTTATAAAATTTTAGGTGGGGGCGTTATAATTGAAAGCTCTTGCGCTCATTTTCTTTTCTTTGCGGGACATTTCTACCCGAGGAAGCAATATTGTAATAGGGAATACGGAAGCATTTTAGTTTCGGATGTCAGTTTCGAGTGAAAAGCATTTGAGTATTGTAATAGAGAATAAGGCCCCTGGACGATCCCTTGAGCAGCTCCACGGCAATCTTATACCCGAAACAGCAGATTAGCCCTCTCGTCTCATTCCCTCCACTTGCAACTCCCTTTTCACGCACTCAACAAGATATGAATTCGTTTCTAAATAGAGCAAATCGACTGTGCAATAATCTCCCGCAGTCAGTATTTCCGAGCTCCTACAACATCCAAGAGTGCAAATGCAGAGTTCATCGCCACTTTCTTCAACACCCCTTTAACCCTTAACCTATTCCCCCTCCACCCGTACTAAGCTTGCTGCTCGACATTGCACCATGACGTGACAAACGACATGACGGACTAGTAGTACAAAGGGTGATTCCTGAGTTTAGCACTGCCACATAAAAAAACATGAATCGGATCATGGAATGGGAGAACACTGCTTGCTGATGGACGGCTGGATGAAGTTCCCAACGACATGAACCGATATGACGCGACGCGAAAACGAGAAACTAGCCAAACAGGGCCCTTGGAATCTGCAAGCATCCCATCGAGCCGGAAGGCTTAGAACAACGTGGAAGAGAGCCCTATTAGAGGAGGCCGCAACAACTGGAAGATCTCTTTCAGAGCTGTCCCACAAAACAGAGTCCGATGGAGGGCAACTGTTTCAACCCTATGTCCCATGAGGGATTCACGGAGAATAAGTTGGGGCCTCGGTAGCCTAGGGAGTAAGGAGTCTGGCTACCATCCCAGAGGTCCCGGGTTCGAATCCCCGCCAGCCCCACGGTCCTTCGCCTTTTCCAATTTCCCACCTACATAACTTTCCTTCTTTCTTCTTCCCTCTTTACATTCCTGATTCCTTCTGCCATAGCCTTCCTTAGCCCTTCCCCGCTCCACCAAAAAGCGCATGTCATCGGTTGGTTGATGAGATTCAACTCGTTTCAGGAGGCATAACACTCCAGCGAGTTGTTTCTCGATGCCCCGATGTCAAAGTCGCGATAGTAATGGTTGGGAGTAGGTGGACTAAAAATATCGCGGGTGTGGCAGTTCCTTCCTCCCCGACTAGAGCTGCTGTTCGATATTGCACTCGATAAGAAGAAAATAGATTGTCAACAGTATAAAGGGCCTTTCCTGAGACTCTAGTCTTTCACATAAAAAAAAGCCAGGAGATCTGATCATTTATCGATCCTTAAGGAGCTAAAAATGGAGCCAATGGGCCGTTTAGTATTATATATATTCTGACTTTGCATTGTCTTCAAATTTCTTTGTTTTTTTTAGGACTATTACGAAACAGTTTTTATTTGCGGCTACGATGAGTCTATGGATGTCATCCCTTATCTTATTTTCTGCAGTAAGCATTGTCCCTAAATAGATACAATTTGATACTTCGCCCTAATCGTTGCCCTCGTTTTGATATGATCATATACTTTGTTTTTGTGTCATTTACTCATAGATTGAACTTTGCTGAGTTACTATATACATATACTTTTCTGTTAAGTCCTTTTCATACTTTCCAATGATTTTAATTTTTCCATGATTTGCTGTACTACCTGGAAGAAAAACAGAAAAAAAATAAAATTAATAATGGGATGAATAGACAAAGGTAAGCTTTAGAAGCCTACCTTGTATTTTTATGCAAATAATTATGTTAATATTATATCGAAACGGAATTAAGGATTGGTTGGATAGAATAAATCATTATAACATCAATGGGACTTAGTAAAGATCAAAGCATATTAGGCTGCATTCGGTATCGTCAAATGACCGTCAATTAACTGCGTCGGTTTCAAAATTGACTGATACAGTTTGCAGAAGTGACTGTTTTTACAAGCAAGCGCTGCAAATTTGACGACTCCGAACATCTGACTGCAATACCGAACGAGTGATTTGCGTCTATTGCCCTGCAAATGACGTTACCGAACGCAGCCTTACACAGCGTAAAAAGACAGTAAAAGATTATGAAGTTATATCTAGAGCGGGATTCTCTTGTTTCAGGAGGCATAACACTCCGACGAGGCTGTGTACTGCTAACCAAGACTGTTGTGGCCTGTCGGCTGTTAAAAAAATTAACTCATACAACATCCAAGAGTTAAGACGCAAGGCCTACTGGCTCCTCCTCATGCGTCCTCCAGACTACCCTTAACCTATCATATCCTTTTTCTATTTTCGAGCTAAGCTTACTATCCATTGAACCATGAAGTAAACGATAAGACAGACTAGTAGTATAAAGGGTGATACCTAAGCTTAGACTCTCCCACATAAACATAGTTGCACTGGGAAGAACAGAGTGGGCCATTTGATATGAGGCAATGATCTGATGCTAAATATTTGCGGTCTTTCAATCCCCGCGGATTCTGTTCCTCTCTAATAGACTCCTCATTGATAAGAAATAATTAAAGGCTATTCTTCGACGGTTTCGGCTTTGATGACCGCACACTCATCCATTAGAACAGGATTCTGAGTCTGCAGGCACTGGATAAGCTTCCCTGAGTCCAGCTTTGCCTTAGACAACCAGATGCTGAGACTGGGTCTCCTCGGGAAATCGCAGTTTGGATAAGTCTCAAGCTTATCCCATGCGCCACTGATCTTAATGACGAATTCGGCTGTTCTCCTGGTATACGCACCTGATCACCCTAAAGCCTCTAACTCCGTGAAATCATAGCAGGGCATTGATCGTCTGCCTGGCTGAGAGCATGTAGCACAAAACTCTCTCCCATAGTTTGGCTTCCACCTCCACCCAGATCTCGCGGTTAATCCGTTTTCGTTCAGCAAAACCACTTGTAGGTGTTCTCTAACCTCCTTACTCATCTTCCTTTTTGAGCCCGCCTCAATTTGCCGCTGCGGCAGGATTTTTCTTGAGACGACCCTAGGAAGTCTTAGCATTTTATTGCTTCACACTCGATTTTCTTCTTTTAGAGACGATCGAGGTCTTTTCTACCCCTCCCTCGACTCAGAAGGGTTGGCTTGATTTTGTGGGATGTCAGAGAGGAGTCCTAGTGGGATTGTCCGACATATTACTGTCCAAAAGTGTGGGTGAGTGCTCTCTATATTTCTTGTAGAAAGAACTCTTTTCAATCATCATTTTTTTTCTCTGGAGATGTCAGTTATAATTAGGTCCAAGAAGCGCATTTTATTCTCATGTTACGTTAGTTCACTGAAAGGCTATCCAGATTCGTTTGGATCTCTCCAAGCTTCTCTGCATACGTTTTGTCGAGGCTGGTCAACTGAAGATGAATCGCTTCCACAGCTTCAGTGACACTCCAATAATTTAAGTGACTTCCGGATTGAGCCAATAGTGCTGGAGAAGGCATTCTACGAACTACGCCGTCAAGGATGCTGATGTGTCCTCAACTATGGGTTTACGAGGATCTGTCCGGGCCTCCCTTCTCGGTTTCGGAAATATAGCCGTAATAGCGGAAAAAAACGCGGGCCTCGGTGGTCTAGGGGTAAGGTGCCTGGGTATCATCCCGGGTTCGAATCCCAGCCCCACGGTCCTTCGCCTTTTCCACTTTCCCACCTACATAACTTTCCTTCTTTCTTCTTCCTTCTTTACATTCCTGATTCCTTCTGCCATAGACTTCCTTAGCCCTTCCCCGATGTCCCGTGGACCCTTCCAAACTTTATGACATTGTAGGTCCTGTTCAACGCTGCCTTAACTTGACAGCGAGTCGTACGTAAAGATTGGACGTACCAACGGTGCACACTAGAGGGCCATGTTTGTTTCTTCCGAAGGTTGTTTTTAGAGGCGTAGAAAGCTATACAGGCTTTCTTTACTCTTGCCTCGATATTTGACTTTCAGTTAAGATTTGGTTCTAGGATTAAACCCTGAATGATAAAGTGAGCATGTCCATCCAACCTTGGTAAGTTTAATGTGACTATTTTCCTTTTCCTAATGAATAGCCTTAGTTCAGTTTTGCCTGGATTGACTCCCAAACCCCAGTCTGCTGCCCAACTGCTAATTCTGTCCAGGCATTTTTGCAATATTTCACTAATCACAGTTAGAAACATTCCTTTCACCATCATCATCATCACCATCATAAATAGCTCCACAGCCTGTTATTGGCGTTGGCTTCCAGCAACATCCTCCTCCAGAACTGTTCTGGAATTTCTTATACCTAAGGTTCGTAAATCTTTTTCTACACTATCTGTATATCTCTTTTTTGAGCGTCCCGTGCCTCTGTGTCCGTCTAGTCTCTTGTTCATAATAATTTTTGTTATGTCATCATCACTGCTACGTTCAACATGCCCTGCCCATCGAATTCTGTTAATTTTTATAGTTTTTATGATGTTTGGATCTTTATACAACTAATACAGTTCGTGATTGTATCTTCTCCTCCGTTCTATCGTGCTTCCTTCCTTCTTCAGTAAGTTCAATTGGTAGTTCCTTAAATTAGAAACTTCTTGTAAGACATAGAGTGTCTCGCTGGATGTTTTCCGTGTTATTCTTGATACCTATAAAGATTTAAAGACGTGTTATTTATATTATAAGCCACACAACAAAAATATATGGTCTTTATAAAAAGTACTGCCTACTGTTCTTAAGCCCTAAACACAAACAAAACTTGCCAAAAGATCTTATCCCCTATCTCATACCAACCAACACATAAAATTCTACCAACTCGAAATAACAAATTTTTTCCTTATCAATCTAACTTTAGAACTGCATATCCCCCGGGGCCGCTACACTACACTGTTTCTCCACTATTAAAAATCATCCAGCATTCCTAGGAACGACGTCGCACAGAACAACGACTTATGTGACATCAGTTAATGCCATAATCCCATCTGCAACATGCATGTGCACACGTGGAAAGTCTCGCTCGTATCTTTTACAATTTCAAAGCTTTCAAGTTCTATTTCTATGTGATTCCTGCCTTCATATACAAGCCGCAAGATTATTTTAAACTACCATTATCCTCTCCACAAGCATTTAACAGGAAAAAAATCCTTTTTTTCCGGTTTTACATTTCACCTGAAAACAGAGCGTATATTTTATAGGGGTATATTCACAATAACCCCGCGGTATGTATATGTCTACCTGCACAATAGTACACCTGCAGATATCTCAGGCATGAATGCCTTCTTGTGTGTTTTTTATGTAGAATATTACATCACTACTTCCTGGATTCAGTTTTACACCATATATACACCCAGCAACGTAAATGAAGGAGTTTACGACAACATTCCATTGGCAAAACAATAATATTAATCTGAGAAAATGCGCATTCCCGGAACTTTTGTTCTTTTGGTTCAATAATCGATTAATAATGGCCATTGGGATTCCGATGTCTTTTTGTTTTCGGATAAAATGCTCACAGATCGAAGCCAGATTGCATTGGAGATGTTGGAATGGAATGGAAACGAGGTCCGCCACAAAAATAGGAATCCATTAAAATTCTCAATTTTCACAGTAAATTTTCCGACATGGATTTTCCTCCTTAACGCAGATCGAGTCTTTCCCTAAATCTTTGAAGGCTTGGATGATAGAAGTAGTAACACTATGAAACCGCGTGAACATTGAGCATCAATCAATTCCCCCGCCGAAGAGGTGGTATAGTTGTGGGCGACGATCGCTCCCCATTGAAGTAACAGAAACACCGGCAACGAGCGCGCAAGACGAAGGAGATTAACCTGCAAAGTGCAGAGGGAACGAAGAGATTAAATGGAGGTCGTTAACCTCGATCGATGTGAGCGCCGCCGCACAACATGGATTTGGCGTATTTCGCGCATGATCCGCTCGATTGACGCTGTGCGCGCGCGTTCTTCTCGGCGAGACCGTGCAAGTCTTGGATGTATGGAATCTGCAGCATGGACCCTCCCCTTGGCCTCTCGTCGCATAAATCCGCGGGGAGTTTAACTTGTTCTAAACCAAGAAAGCAAAATCTCATCCAGCTGTGCTCCAATGAACGATGCACAAGTGCAGCGATTGCACATTTTTCCCCCCCGTCTTTGGTATTCCGCATCGCTGACAAGGCAGCTTGTATTTCTGTCATTATTTTTGGACTCTAAATGCTCGCCGCGTTTCAAGAGACTAGGGGAGTAGTATAGTACATAAGTGCCGCACCGATTGCAGCTTGTTGTTGTTGTAATCTCAGTCCTACAGAAAAACCGGAAGGCAAGAGAAGACTTTTTTGTTTACTCAATGAGAGAGAAAAAAAGGGTGGGAAGAATCCGCGCCGACTGCTTGTAAACAATCAACTCTCGACCAGGTCCAATTGTTGATGTTTAGAGAAAAGAGTTGCACCGTCATAAAACAAAAACACACAGAGTAAACGATCCGGAAAATATATAGCCTCATCGGCTGCTGCTGCTGTTTCACGTGCTTTGTTTAATAATTCACCGCCCCATAAGAATTGGTGATCCCGTTCCCAGGTCCCATAACAGCTGTTTGATTGAATTCGCCGCAAAACCGGACCAACATCTGGCAATTCTGGAGATTCGCTTAGGGATATGAGAAAGGGTTAAGATTTGGGATTTAAGTAAATAATAAAAAAAATCACGATTCATGAATTTGTTATAGGATAATAGGTGCAACTGAATGCCCATTGGGGAAAACCCCTCATGCTATCCCGGCAGGTTTTGACAGCCATTCACAGGAGCTGGAGAGGAAGGAGCAGACTCTGTAAATTCCCTTTTGGAACGAACAACAAATAGATGAAGGATCTGAGGAGAAAATCGAATAAAGGGGAAATTACCTTTTTCTGATTATGTCCTGGCGGATGTGTTTTCCATTTTCGCAAGAAGTCCTTGTGTACGAATCGCAGTAAAGTAATCCACACAATCCACACTTTTCTCCCCTCTCTCTTTCTTTACTATAAAAAATTATTCACAAAATCTTCGCCGCACTAACAAAACGAACGCACTCAATTGCATAAGGAACCCGACGAACAGAGGCGCCGGGACAAGTGCATCCTCCTCAGGTAAGCGAAGCACTATAGCAGCGCTCGGCTCGCACAAACATACACACAAACCCACACTTGCACAGGCGGCCCGTGTCGCTCGGGAAAAGGGACCAGGACGACGTTCGGCGGGGCGCAAGCGGCCGGGACACAAGACAAGTGCCAGACGTGCTAGACGACGAACGCGCTTTTATCCTTTTGCCCGTTTGGGATTTGCTCTCACACCTCGCCCTTTCTGCTAAAGAGTACTTTTGCGCTTCTTGTAAAAAACAAAGCGAACGCGGGGCCCTACCGTTTGGGGGCTCCTCTCCACTCAGTTAAAAAAAGGCCCGAATATCGACGTTTCTATTTATTTTTTATTTTCTTTTTTTTATGTAACAGAACTTCACTAAACCAATTTCTTGGCACAAACAAAATCAAACTCGGATCAATTTATTTCAGCACAAAAATAAAATTAGACGAAAAAAAAATACCGCCGCAGCAGAGAATCCACAAAAGATTTTTTTTCGCTTGCTTGTGGCTGTCACACACAAAAAACACAGCCCTTTTTATTATTAAGCAAAAGAAAGGATTTTTCACGGCGAAAAACACCTGAGTTTTGTCTTCAGAACGGTTATTGCGGTGTGGGTTTTCTCTAGGTAGATTTTCTTATTTACTTGCTGGTTGAAAAAAATAAAATTAAATTGCAGAATTCTGCTTTGTTTTCTTGTAAGATGTAACAACACTGAAACACGTCGCGCAGAGCCGCCGCCTTGAACTAAACTGAATCAAAGGCAATAGCTGACTGAATGGGCGAGACCGAGAAAAATGCATCTTTTCATCGGCAAAACGTTTGGTAGCGCGGCCATTGTGAATGGGACTTTTTTCCAGGCATATTTTGATGGGAAATTTTGGAATTGTTTTTTTTTGTTTTTAAAGCGGCATTAGTGGCGTCATCTGTTTTGAGGTAGAAAGTGTAGTTTTGGTGATAAATTAGAAGTGCAGTGCAAAAACTTGTGTAAAAGTAAAATAAAAAGTTGCTTTTTAACATTTGTTTAGTGTATCAGCTTGCAAAGTTCGTGTAAGGGTGTAAATCTCGCGACATTTTTGCGCGGTTAACATACAACTGTCATTACAATGACATTTAACGTTTTTACTTGTTTCAGATATGGCTCATTCGCAAAAAGCACTGAAATAGTGAAGATTAACTGCAGAGAAATGGTGAAAATATTGCGAAAACGGTTGATAAAGTTCGTACTGCTATAGTACGACTATAGTATAGCCAATTAAATTAGAACGCCTCGCACACTCGTGTTTTTCCAGCCAGATTAGCAAAAGATATTGCCGCTGTAGCTGAAAATCGAGATTTGTCCATTCCAAGATGATCACAGGAATTGGAGGATATCACAATCCAGTTGGAATCACATTTTGGATCTTGGCCTAGATGCTTATAACTTGTAATTAACACAAGAATTGAAGCCAGCAGATCACGCGCAATGATGCCGTACACATTGGAGACTTCAGTTGGCCCCGGAGATCCTGCGATCTAACATCACTGGACCTTTTTCTTTAGGGCTACGTTAAAGATGCACTCTGGATCAATACTCCAGTAACGATTCAACCACTCAAAGACAATAAAAAAAGGTGCTATTGACGAAATCCAAGCTCAATGTGAAGAAAAATTTAATTAAAAGAGTAACCGTTTGTAAAAATAGCCGATGCGGTCATTTGGAGGATGTTGTGTTCCATTATTAACCTCAGAGTTTGTTTTTAGGTAGGTAGGCGAAGGGCTGCAGTGTGACCGGAGGCCCAATTAGCGCTTGGTGCCCCGTTTTGTTGGCACAACTCGTGTACCTTGATTGCGCAGTGGTTGTTTGGTCGGGTGTGACGGATGATTAAAGCCGTCCTGTGGAATTTAGGAAGTTCAACAGTGATCTAATCTCCAGTCTGGAGATCTCTTTTAAGTCTTCCAAAACGTAACATCCTCGAATGTTCTGCCTGGCTTTAGCTAAAGCTGGCCACTTCATTGTCTAACGTCTGACACTGGCATATACCGAGAGGTGCTTATAACCCCTGCTCCGACGCCCTCTGACGTCTTGGAGCCTTCGGTAAATATTCGAACTTTCGCAGGACAAATCCGTTTCTCCGCTATCTCTTAAGGGCAGTTCGACGGACAAGTCCTTCCTAAAGGTCAAAGATAGCAAATTCCAAATATTGCTATGTCTGTAGGGTCTGTAGAGGACTACGGGTTCCCTCAGTCTAAATGTTTGATGTAACGGTCGAGGAAGTAGGTGCAAGAGAACGTCGAGAGCTTTCATGGGGCATGTCCTAGTGGCCTTGGTTGCCGTTCGCTGGACCCTTTCCAACTTTATGACGTTACAAGCCCTGCTCATCGCTGGCTACCATATGAGCGATCCATACGAGTGAATTGGGTGAACCACAGCTGGGTTTCAAGCCAAAGATGATCTTGTGGATGTGAGCTAGATTAAAGGCTCAAACAAAACCTATCCTCTCCGCTCGTCTTTTTTCGCCGTTTTTCGTCCGCTTGATTATTGCGCCCATCGAATTTTCAACTTTTAAAATGGATGGAACGGATTGATTCTGTTTGAGCCTTTATTCTGCAAGCTTCCGTAGTTTGGATCTGGTATTGCACACCCTTAGCGAGTCCAGTGGATGGTGTCCTCGAAGTTTTCTCAAGCAAAAGACCAAGCCCGCCAGCTCGGCAGCTTTAGGCCACCGCTCTATCTGAGTTTACCCACTCCAGTGAGCTGTTCAGCCTCACTCAAGGCCATTTGGTCTAATGGATCCCCCTATTTAAAATGTTTCTAAATGTCATTTTTAGTATTTTCACTCATTTTCTGCCCTATCAAATTGCTAGAAGAACTTCCATATTCTTAAGTTAACTTTCCATCGTTAGTAGTACATTCACGCAATATCATTTGTCTTTTCAGCACGATTGTTTACACCTTGGGAATGCGGGTTTAATCAAGTATGTTCTCTGTAGATCAACTCCCTAATTGTACCTTGGTCACGTTCGGCACAGGACAGCCAAGCACAATAATACTTCACCCCAAACAATTTTTTTAATCTAAAAACGAGTGAATCACCATTATCAATCTCCCAAGCTATTCTTATATATTATTCAATATATACCAGATTTTTACAAGAGAAGAACAGCAATTTCTTATCCTTATCAGTTTGCTAAAATATCAAGTCATTTGTTTTTGTGCATCGCAGATAAAATCACACCATTTATTGAGCCCAAAAACGACGAAGTATTTTTAGTCTTGTTTATTGAGGTCATAACGCATTTTTTTTCTTATCTGTGATAATGATTCATTATTAGAATTCTATATTTGATATTATTATTCTAATTTTAAATGGCGCACGTTTGTTATCAAAAGTTGAAAATACCAATAAACACTCGTGGTTTCAGTTCTTAAAAGTTGCAGCGCGATATTGTTGGTATTTTTCGAGTTAATATTGCTTTAAAATATTTTTTTAAACTTCTCTCTCATTTGTAATTGATTTTTGTTTATAATAAACAATTTTATCTTTACAAAACTTAATAAAAAAGTGAATTTTATTAAGAATAAACAAAACACGCGCGACTCCATAAAATAACTGTCAAAACGGTAAAAAAACTGTCCACTTATAAATTTCCCTTGTTTTAAGCTTGATCCGATTATTTCCCTGATAAATGTTGCAAAATAAATTTCCCTAAATCATTAAGCATGCGCCTGGACTAAAATTTCCGTACATTTTGAAGGAAAATTTTTACGTGTAAAAGCGGGAGGGTTCTTAAATTTAGAGTGACTTACCTGCAGAAAAGTTCATTTAGTTTTTGAGAAACTTTGTAATAATGATTGAAAATGGATGGAAATTATTAGAAAACTACTATGAAGCTTTAAAATGTTGATCTATATGTCATTTCTTTTCATTTTCTATCCATCTGGATAACAAAATTTCTAAACCTTCTCTTAATCAGCTGTCAGGGGAATTTTCACTACTTGTCAAAAATTGCAGAAGAGCAGCAGAGTGATGTGAGTGAGGAACAAGGGATGGCTGTTGAATAACAAGAGCCAGGGCGAGTCGCGGACAATATATTTTGTTGTTAAATTAATTGTAATGTTATTAATAGTGTAGAGAACCACCAGTGATATAAAAAAGCAATTTCTATTATGTCCTTCGAGAGCACCACCCCAGTTGACCCGCGGGTTCAGGTGAGTCTTAGCACAAAAGGTTTTTTCTCTCCTGCATCATCCCAGATGGTCACACAGTAGTCAATAGACCGAGGAAATTTCTTGGCAAAAGTCTTGGATTATCTCTTTTGAACTTGACCTTTTCTTGCTCGACGGATATAGATAATGACGCTATGCAGCCGGAATGATAGTAATGGAGATATTCCGTTTTTTTCTATTGATACTTGCAGGTCGAGCTGGAGAAACTAAATACCGCCACCGATAACATCAATAAATACGAGGTCGAATTGGACGTGAGTATCAAGTAGTATCGATTTTTGATTACAGTGTAACGATGAGGTTTATGCACAAGATGTGGGTGACGGTATTCGGTGTCCGTTGGAGGAGAATGGGATTACTTGGGGGTTGCACCACGGCCGGAAGGAAATTCTGAATTGCTCTAGTTTTTAAAGTGATAGTTTCCGGTTTCTTTGTGTTTTTCTTCTTTTTTTTGTGTTGCTTGTACGGTAGTTGTAGAAGATGTAGGTGCATTATTTTAAGAATGCTTTTTTGATTTAATTAGTTAGTTTTATAAAGTTGAGTGTAAATGAGTGAGTAGTAATATTTTATAGTCACAACAATTAAAAATTTAAAATTTTCATCCACTCCCTTTTCTCAGTATTTTCCCTTTTCCAACTCTCTACTAACATCCTTCTACCTCCTTCCAAACCTTCTTTAGATGTTATAAAGCTGCCGCCCAACTTAGCTTCACTATAGCATTGTATATTAGATTAAGATTTGCGCAATGGCTTATCTTATACAAAGTACTTTTATTCTAACTTAAATTAATACATTAAACATGCTTCCTCTAAAAGGATATTTATTCAGGCTTACCGAGAAGTAATTAGCTTACAACAATGTGGATTTTCTTAATGCAATTGAAACATAATGTTAAAACTTAAATCTGATGTGAATGTGAAAAAAGTGGAGAAGACCAAACTACAGCGCCCGGATACCATTTGTTAATAGGATTGATAACTTCATAATCAAGTTGATTCGAAATCATAGTGCTAGAGTGAACGCAGTGAACGCAATTTTTCATTATCCCCCAGAGATATTTGTCTATTTGAATGCAAAAATATTGGTACAAAATAGATGGAGAATTCCCCTTCCCTTCTTCTACCATCAGCATCGTAACGTGTAAGTGTTTCTTTGTAGAACTTCAAGAGATTTCGGCGCGTTTGTTTTCTCTAAATTTTACTTTGCAATTACGCGGTACTTATTTGAGGCGCAAGGAATGGTTTCTCACAGAAGCGCCTTTATGATCGTTCCCACTTCATCAGCGATGTCGTTCTCAACTACAACAACAGACAACTACTCCTTGTCCGGCTCCTGGGATAAAACTCTTGGTCTATGGGATTTCACTGCTGGAAAAAACAATCCGAAGATTTAAAGACCATACAAAGGATGTTCTATCGGTCGCTTTCTCAACTGACAACAGGCAAATTGTCTCTGGATCTCGAGAAAAGCTCGGACATCGAGCTGTGGAATACTTTTCATCCAAGATGAATGGTCACTCCGATTGGATATCCGGTGTAAGATTCTCTCCAAATCATTCCAATCCAATCATTGTTTCATGCGGATGGGATCGCACAGTGAAGGTCTGGAATTAGGCAAACTGCAAGCTACAGAGCAATCACCATAGACACAACGACTACTTGCATACTGTCACTGTTTCTCCTGACGGTTCCTTGAGCACATCTGGCGGTAAGGATGCCAAGGTTCTCCTTTGGGACTTGAGTGATGGCAAGAACTTGTACACTTTGGAACACAATGACATCATAATGCATTGTGCTCCTCGTCAAAAAGGTACTGGTTGTGCGCCGACTATGGTCCTTCCATTAAGATCTGGGGGGCTATCCTGGAATGCGATTCGAAAGTCATGAAGTTTGGAAATAAGAAAATGGTATCGCCCAATGCGAATTCGAATCAAATTTATCCGTTTGTCATCGAATTTCAGTCCGTGAGTAAAGCCATTGACGGATGCGTTGAAATTATTTGTTTGTTTTCAAAAATTCTAAAAACTTTTTAAACATTTTTCAAACAATTGTTCGTATCAAAATGCCAAATTAAGTTGATAAATAAAGTTTGTTGGCTGAAAACAGCTTCTTTTCGCATTATTATTAGGCAATCATTTCAATATGATGCGATCGCATTCAGCGATACAAAACCTAAATCGCATCGCAACTGGCTTCCGTTTTCTTCCAACTTTCGAATCGCATTCCAGGATAACCCCCCTGGGATTTGGCATGCAAGTAAACTGTTGAATAATTGCGCCCAGAAGTAGTTTCTACAACACCAAAGGCTGATCATCCTCAATGGTTATATCTTGCTTGGTGAACTGGTGGACAAACACTATTCGCTGGTTATTCAGATAACATAATTCGTGCAGCTAAGCCGTTACGCTTCCACCCCCCCAGCCATACGATTTTTGTTCGTCTATATCCAAAACCTATCCATAGCCGGACGTTTTGTTAGTTTCAGCAATACATCCTGTATAAATAAGAATTCCACACAAAAATTTGAGGTTATGTTTTGACTTCAATTAAACTCTATTTCAACTCAAAGTGAACTCATCTCGACATCATTTACAATGGTCGAAATTTCAACTCAACCTCGACTCAACTTTTCAACCTAGACATAAACGGGGAAATTATGTGTAACTCTTCCCACTTGCGGACAATGCCAAAAGTAACAAATGTTATTATAGCGGCTCCATGGGATTTTGGGTGCAGTTTTATTGTGAAAACGACATACGAGACGTTGATTCAGTTGAACCTAAATTCAAAGTCGAAGAAACTGATTGTTTTCATAAAGCGTCGTTGTCGACTTTAAGTATCGAATTGTGTGAACTGGCCCTAGTGTTTTACAGTGCTCAATTGTTGAAACTAAAGCCGTATTGAAATGGATTTATATCCTTCGCTTTGTTTCGGTTTTGTTTCGCGCCCAAGTAGTTTTCTAGGGTTAAGATTGTTTATAAACTAAGGTTTTATCTTATCTTATAAGGTCTTATCTCCAAAAAGAAGCTCAACACCTCTCCACCCTTGAGAGTGGATGGAGTTCAACTAATGGCCGACCCATCCTTACACATCTTAGGCGTGACATTAGCCAAAGACTTGCGATGGAATGACCACATATTCCAAATCGCCAAACAAGCATCCCAGTGCTTGGGATTTCTTAAGAGGTGCAAGTTCCTCCTCCAGCCATCGGCCCGTGCTGTTATTTATAAATCCTACATTCGGCCTCTTCTCGAATATAACTCCCTCGTTTGGGGCGGCGCCCCAATAACCACCTTGGCATGGTTAGATAAGGTGCAAAAAAGGGCGCTCAAGTTAATTGATGACGACACCGCCTGCTCCACCATCGACCCCTTAAGCCACCGTAGGAATGTAGCAGCACTGACAAAATTTTATCGCTACTATCATAATGACTGTTCCTCCGAGTTAAACGCTCTCCTGCCTCCACGGCAATCTTATACCCGCAACACCAGATTAGCCCACTCGTCTCATTCCCTTCACCTGCAACTACCCCTTTCACGCACTCAACAGGATATGAATTCGTTTGTTAATAGAACAACTCGACTGTGGAATAACCTCTCGCAGTCAGTATTTCCGAACTCCTACAACATCCAAGAGTTCAAACGCAGGGTTCATCACCACCTTCTTCAATACCCCCCCGTACCTTTTAATCCTTAACCTTTACCCCCCCCCCCCTCATCCCTCCCCCGTACTAAGCTTACTGCTAGACATTGCACCATGACGTGACAAATGACATGACGGATTAGTAGTACAAAGGGTGACTCCTAAGCTTAGCACTGCCACATAAAAAAAAAAAAGGTTTTTTATAAACTAAACAGTATGCTTCGTCCATTGAGTTGGCGTTGTACTTGAGAACGAAGTTGGTATATCAGTTTCGGGTAAAGAAGAATTTGAAGCGAACAGAGGTGTAAATTAATCGGCATCGGATTCTCTTTCTGGTATCACTTTCCCGTTATAAGTGATAGAAGGTGTTGAAGAAGAGATAAAATTCTGCATGATGAAGGTTATCAAGAACCAAGGGGCGGAACGAAGGTTGGGTTTGGGGTCAAACTATCAACTTTTCCTAAATAATTCCGCTGCTGCTGAATTGGTTTTCCCGAGACCACTGACCGAATTTCACTAAGTACAGTGGTTGTCGTATATGAAAGCATCAACTGTGCGGATCAATCTTTTGGTGATTTTGATTGGTCTGCCCAGATTTAAAGAATGTCGTCTTTTTAAAACCAGGAAAATCAAAGATGTCTCAAACTGTCTAGAATCTCTAAGCAAAACCTTTGGTTTCAAATATTGTTCCTGCGGGACTTGAGTAGTTGTGAGACCACTCCTGTTTTATTTAATAAAGCGAAACTCTTTCTGAACGTCCTGCACAATAACGACAACTTTCTACGACCCTCATGCAAGATTGCCAAAGCAGAAAACGTGTTTCTCACAGCTCTGTATGGGAAAGGACACGAGATTAGGCTGAACGATTTAAGATACACGCAATACGTGTCTTAATCGTACTAAAGTAAAACGAACATTGGCCCACTAACCCCCAAAGCTACTTCTCGGCAACATTCACTGAGAGTTTACGTTCAGGCGCAGCAGTGGTTTTACAGTTATACACTTTGAACTTGAACCTTGCGCCGGACTCGATACTCAGGCACAATTCGTGTAATTGCAAAAAGGCTCCATTGCTTCCCGATATAAACATCGTGGGAAATGTTATGTGATAACGCCCAGCCACCGACAGTAAAGCAGCATTGACATAGACGATCATCTCTCCATAGAATTTTATACACCTAATAATCATATG
Source organism: Thereva unica (assembly GCA_949987705.1). Taxonomy (NCBI): domain Eukaryota; kingdom Metazoa; phylum Arthropoda; class Insecta; order Diptera; family Therevidae; genus Thereva; species Thereva unica. Next base: position 109,234,891 of record OX465284.1, read on the forward strand.
GATTGGTCATGTCGGACGAGATGAGGAGAGGAACCCGACAGAGGTATCGCCTTCCTTAATAAATAAAAATTTGCAATAGTATTGTTTATCTGAGAAAAGGAAAGGGCATAAAGTACTTTGAAGAGAAATTTGGCGTACCCCTCTAGAATTTTCTGCGTGCACTTTGGGGTATGCGTACCCTCTTTTGGAGACCACTGCTTTAATGAAGATGTCGCGTTGAAATAAAACCCAGAATTGCAAAGATGTCACGGAAAAAAAGATCGTCGTGTGAAAAACGTGGCGCCATTTGAAAGACTTAGTTTTGAACTTTTGGGACACTCTGTCTGCATGCATGCACCTTTTGATTTGTTTAGTTACTAGTAGATGTTGGTTGTTCTTTCTCTAAATAAATCTCCGCATGCTTTATCACAATTACCACAAAAAAAAAACATTCAATAAATAATATTTTCTAGGAAGCAAAATGTGAGTTCAAAAAACTTCTAGCTGAAAGTGTAGAAAAAATTAAGCAATCCGCTCACAAGTTAGGAAATTCAATTCAAGCAGCAAAACCCTATTACGAAGCACGCCTGTATTCCGCACAGGTATACTATATATCATGCATTTTTATATGATTTATAAAAATTATTATGTACAATATTAAATAAAATAAAAAATATATAGTTAGCCAAAGAAACACAACTAGCAGCCACAAATCATGAGAAAGCAAAATCCGTTCATGCAGCTGCAAAAGAAATGGTCTATCTAGCTGAGCAAGGATTGGGCGAGAAGTCTACATTGGACACAGCTTGCCAAGAGATGCTAAGTCATGCTGCTAGTGAGTATTGAATGCGTTTGGGTTCTTGGTAGTGAGACTAGTTAAGGTTTTCTGTTGCACTTTTTAAAGGTCGTGTTAATCAATCGCAACTGGAATGCACAGAAACTAGAAATATTTTAAAAATATCTGAATTAAAGCAAGAAGTCGCTGGCAATCGAGTTGCTAAGCTGCAATCACAGCTCAAGAGTGCCATAAAAGCTTCAAGGTAATGAAATATTGTCTCGAAATGTTACAACATCGTACTCTGGTGTATTTTTAACTATTATTTCCCTCTTCACTAATCTTTATTTATTATTGTTTCTTTGTTCTGCACACAAATCTTATATTTTTCGTTTTTGATTTCTCAAATTCTGGTTATTACTCAAGATTTCCGCTTTTGTATGTATTTTGTCGAATTAGTTTTTTGTACACTGCTTATTTGTCCAACAGATTCACTTTTATTATTTATTATTTATTTATATTTTTTAGTTACAACATTCGAAGAAAACTCCTTTTAATGAATTTATTGGCGTACCAACATGATTTATTAATTTTGTAAGTAGAATTTAATTTTCTTTGGTTTTTGGTAAATGAAGGAAAAAGCAAAAAGAATTAAACCAAACAAGATTTGCATGCTTGGCCCTTATAGCAATGAAGAGGTTTTAGAATGAAGCTTGATTTTGAACAAATTAATGAATGCAACAAAATAAAACAAAAACCACTAAAAATTTCTAAATGCACAAACATTGATTATATACTAAGTAGATATGGACAAACGCGAGTCAAAGTAACATCCATTTACGGAGGAGCAAAAGCGTGCTATCGCCAACACACTTTCTTCGTATTGCACCTTCTCCAGCCAAGCCGAGCTAGCTTTTGGGGCACCTTCTCTAAGTTATGTCCCCACAGGTGGTGTTTTGATCTCTTTTTCTTCTTTCCACTCTTGACTGACGCTCGACACTCTGGAACAGCTTGTGGAGAGTCTTGGAAACCGAACACGTGCCATTGCGAATCATCCAACTTCTCCTAGCGTCGTACGATGGCTCAACCAGCAGCGTTCGTATTCGAAGCGACATCCGAGGAGTTCCCGATTCAAACGGGTGTCCGACAGAGTGACGTCGCTTCGCCACTTCTCTTCAATGTTGTGATCGACGCGATTATGCGTGAATCATTCGATGGACGACTCGGAGTTCGATACGACGACAACAACTTCGTAACCGACTTAATGTTCGCCGACGATAGCGCTGTCTTCGCCGAAGCAACAGACATCTTATACGACATTTCCCGCATCGCCCAGTCATACGGGTTAAAAATCAATGCGGCAAACACCAAAGTGCTCACAACGGACGGATCGAGGGCCAGTGTTCACCTCGATGGGACCCAAACCGAACCTATTCCGAGATTCAAATATTTGGGATCATTGGTTGAGGAAAGAAAAGTAGCACCGACGTCCGACGTTCACAGGCGCATCGGCCAGGCAACAGCAACCTTCGCTTCGCTCAAGTGGTGCATATGGAAACAAACAAATATTTCCATCAAAACAAAAGTACGCCTTTGCCGAACGTTGATCCTTCCGATTCTTCTTTATGGATCTGAAACGTGGACACTGCTCAAACTGGGCGTTAAGAAGCTCGAGGTCTTCCAAATGCGATGCTTGAGGTAGATCCTCGGTGTCTCACTACGCGATCGCCTTTGAAACGAGACAGTCAGATAAAGATGCGATCAGCAGAGACTGAACGAAGAAGAAATGCAAAAACGTTGACTGCGGTGGTTTGGACATGTTTGCCGAATGGATGATGACCGTTTGCCACGGAAGCTCTGGCGAGACCGTCCCGCAGGTTGGAGAATCCAGCAATCGGCACCGAAGAAAACCTGGCTAAAGAATATCGATAGTTACTTAAAGAATCAACGGTTATCAGTTACCGAGACTCGAGACTTCGCGAAAAACCGGCAAGACCCGGCGATACCCAGCGGCACTGACAGCAGTGTATTCGTTTCCGTGCCGGGACGTTCCGCTCAGCTCACCAGCCAGCTAATCTAGGCTAGGATCAAAGAAGAAGATATCTCTCCAACACAGTCTGTTACTGTAGGCGACCAATGTCGAATTTCTTTTGGTTGCTGTGTCTTTTTTCTTGAGTGGCCATCCGACATCTGAATCTAGCTTTAACTAGGAAGTGGTCCGATTCACAATTCACACCTCAACAGGCTCTTACTTGGAGGATACTGGAATCTGCTCTTCTGTCTATGAGAACATTTGTCTCTTTGGTTTCGCTGGGAGATTGCCATGTGTATTTCTAAATATATTTTCTTGGGAAATATGTTGAACTGACGATCATATTTTTGCTCATCGTAAAATCGATAACACGTTGTCCGTTTCGTTTGATGTTTCGTGGAGACTTTCCTTTCTAATGGTCGATCTGTACCATTTCTCTCTCTACCAATATTGGCGTTCAGGTCTCCTATTACCATCTTGATGTCATTAGAAGAAGCCGTGACATATGCAGGTTCAAGCTTATAATAGTAAGTGTCCTTTGTCGTGTCCGCTTTTTCCTCCGTCTTCGCATGCATGTTTATGATTGAAAGGGTGAAGAATTTCGTTCGGAGTCGTATTGAGCATAGTCGTTCACATTATCTATAATTGATTTGTGTATTACGAAGCCTACTCCCTTCCGCAGCTACAGAATATCCAGTAGTTGCCCAGGTCCATTGTCCCGTCTCCTATCCATCTGATCTCTTGTAACGGGAGAAATTATATTTTATATCTGCTCTTTTCGTTTAATAGTGACTTAACTGCTGCAGTTCTGTACATACTTCGCGTGCTCCATGTACCGAAAATCATTTCCAGGTGCTGTTGCCGTAGTCGTTGCCGTTTTTCCCATCCGTTCTGAGACTTTGCTTCGGGTTTCTTAACTGATGTGTTTTTAAACAACTATACCCTATCGGATAGGGTGGTCCAGCTATACCCTCGAGTACTGGGTACGTCCGTCGTCGGTTGATTATCCAGGAGGCACCAGCTCCCTTTGCATCTCGCTCACCCATTTACTAATTTCTTCATTGATAAATTTCAGCCACCGACCAAGAAATCATTATTTTTGTCCATATCTACTTACTCTATAACCAATGGCACAAAAGTTCAGTAATCAAGACTCGCTCTGTAGTCTCTTGATTTACTTTTTTGTTTTTATTTTTTTTTTAAATTATAACAAGTTCTTAACTATTTCACAAATTTAATTCAAGGCCCTACTATGAAACAAGAGCAAACTACAACGGACTACTAAAGGCACAAAAGGAAAAGATAACTGATCTTGAGAATCGAGTTACCGAGGCTAAAATGACCTACAATGAGGCACTAAAAAACTTAGAAAAAATCTCCGAAGAAATCCACAAAATGCGGCAGGAAAAAATGAATTATTCATTAAATTTAAACTTGGAACAGAACGGCAAGCGGACACATTCCCCGCCGCGGGCATTTACGACATATTCTAGTCAAATTGAATCATGTGATGAATACTTAGACTTTCCACCGCGGCTTAGTACAAAATCTAGTCCAATACATCAGCAAAGACTGGACAAGCACGATTGTCCGCATTTACTGCGGGATTTTGAGAATTCGCAAAAATTTGCCAAAGATACTTTGGATAATATTGAGAAAACAAAAAGCAATAATTCTAGTACAATATTTTCCCCGTGCAATGAGGCGTCCGCTTCGACAACTTCGAATTTGACTGACGATATCGAACAGTGGACTGAGATCCGACTATCGAATTCGGAAAGTACAAGCTCTGGCTACTCGCATCATTCCGTTATTGATGATCAAACCCCAACGGGGAGTGATACCTCCTCGTCAGATGATAATAAGAAGGTAATATGCACAACTGTATTTAAGATTGACGATGATGCCTGCAGTGATAAGAGTTCGAAAAAGAAATCTGGAGAGGGCATTAGCACATGGATAACTAGATCGAATAGCTTTAAGAGCTCAAGTCGACGGCAAAGCTTGGATTTGTTAATTGATGCGGGTGATCGTGTTAAGGATGTGTTCACGAGCGGCTTTCAAAAGGTCGGAAAGACTTTGGAGCGACGAAATAGCGAATCGGAGGTTAATCATGATAATAGCGAGTTCTTCCTATTTTCAAGGTTTTTAACAATTACATAACATGACACTTTTTATATTCATACAGAACTAATCGAAACATTTTTTTTTGTACTTAGGTCCGAAAAGGATGCATTGTCCGATGAACAAGTTGAAAATTTACTACTGCATGATGAGGACTGTGTTCTTAAGAATGACATATCAAAAAATAAATTTTTGGGCAATTACTAAACTATTGAATGTATTGCAGGAATTGTCTAGTCAAAATATGAATAATAATTTAATGAAATAAATTACCTAATACAACTGTTATTTATTTTAGTTATGCCTCATCGGTTTTTCTTGTATAACTTCTGGGTCTATGGTAGAAGTAATGTTAAGTAGAGCTTACTACGGATAGTAGTCTACTAGTTCTTAGCTCTCCCCACATGTCTCACGAAAGTCCTGGGCGTTTTCGTCCACCTACTCCCCCGAACCTTCACATCAAACATATAGCCTCGTGTAATTCCCTCAGACTGTGGGAATCCAGGGCCAGGATTCTATGTCCCTGCGGAAGTAGCAATGTCTTGAATCTGCTACCGGAGGGTTTGGTCGCTACAACAGAGTACCTTCTCCCTAGATTGACTTTGAAGAAGGACTTCTCAAGAAGAGAATGGAGAAACGGAGACGTTCTGAGAAAGTTCGATTGCCTTTCTTGTCGATTCACCGACGCCTCTAAGACGTCAGACAGCGTCGGGGCAGGGGTTTATCTAGAAGCCACTAACAGTTCACTGTCCTGGCACCTCCCGATGTACGCGGGGGGGCCTGGGTAGTCTAGGGAGTAAGGCGCCTGGCTACCATCCCAGAGGTCCCGGGTTCGAATCCCGGAAGCACTACGGCCCTTCCCCACCTACATAAATTTCCTTCTGTCTTCTTGCCTCTTTACATTCCTGATTCTTCCTGTCATAGCCTTCATTAGCCCTTCCCCGCTCAACCAAGCGTTTGTCATCGGTTGGTTGATAAAATTCAGCTCGTTTCAGAAGGCATAACACTCCAGCAAGTTGTTTCTCGATGTCCCAAAGTCATAGTCGCGATAGGAATGGTGAAATAAAATATTGCGGGTAGCTTGTGGCAGCTCCTTCCTTCACTCCTGTCCCTCCACTATCTGTCTGCTAGAGTTAGAGTAGAACAGAGAGTAGAACAGGCTTTATTAGTGTTGTGTAAAGGGCCAATTTTGTCTTCCTTGAAATATTTTTAGACGTCAGGTGCTTGCATAGCCCAAAGTAGCATTATTAGCCAGTGCTATTTGTCCCGTTTAAATTGAAGATAAAGTGTTTGCGTTATCGTTCAACTACTTTGTACAGCCTTCGTATGTAGATTACCTACGAAATCGATGCGCACGAAGATGTAGTACATATTTTAGCCTTTCTTGTCGAGAATACGTTGCCTTTAAGTTTTGCACATGTGAAGGATAACGATTTTAATCGGATGGGATGGAAATTGAGTTGAACAATCTCTGTTGGAGAGCATTGTAAGTCGGTTTTAATATCTTTGCGTATGCTTAGAAGAACGAAGGGAATCTTCATTTCAATGAGTAGTGTTGTTGTTTGCCATTAATGCAGCTTTAAGTTGTCAATGGAACCGTTCAACTATCCCATTTGCCTGCGGATGGTAGCCAGTTGCCCTAATTCATCCATAAAATTTGAAAGAAACGTGCGTTCTTACGGGCTGTGCATTCATTCGCTCGTACTTACACTGGGGATACTCAAAACGGAATCCATCTGTCAACACTTTAAAAGTTGCCTTTAAAAGAATTATCCCTAATTTATTTTTCAATAATACTTACATCAATATGTAGAGCATCCTTTAAACTTCAAATTTTGTATAATTATTATTATCCTTGCTCTTATTTTAACTGCAATCAATAATTTTTAAAGGAGCGGAAACGAGAATTTTAAAACTACGAACAATTATGGCCACCTTCAAATGAGGGAAATTTTTATGGAAAGAAATTTTCGATATGTCAAAATCAGTCTGACGTTTCTGTGTTGATAAACAGAGAAAGTTTATTTTTTATGCCGATAAGTTAGTAAATCCTTTTATTCCGCCCGAAATGGATTCTCAAGACGATAATACTTTAATAAAGAAGGAGATTTTGCATCCTGGTAATAAGTACATTCCATTAAAGCCTGGCACCAGGGTAAGAGAGATTTGCTTTACTTGTTTTTTCAGAGTCCTCCCACTTTTAATTTTCTTAATTATTTAAGGTAAAATTTCACTTTCAAACTCGAAAAACAGACGACAATCATACTTTACTAGATGATAGCAAGAAAACGGGCAGTCCAATGGAATTAGTTTTAGGTAAAAAGTTCAAGCTAGAAGTTTGGGAGGCAATTGTCCAAAAAATGGCTCTGAACGAAGTGGCAAAATTCACTGTAGATAAATCTGTAAGCGCTATAGTCAAATTTTACCTGTGCATGCATATTAGCTAATATATCAATAAAATTGTTTGTTGCAGCTCGTGACTCAGTATCCTTTTATATCGAAAACTTTAAGAGATGTTGGCAAAAGGCCAGAAGAACGACGTCATTGTTGCGGCATGACCATCCAGAATGAAGGAATTGGATATAAGGATTTGGATGAGCTTTTTAATAATCCATGCAACTTGGAATTTATTATTGAGTTAATATCGATTGAACTGCCGGAAGAATACGAAAAGGACAGCTGGCAGCTTACTGATGATGAGAAATTAGCCGCGGTTAAGAACTTACGGGAAAAGGGGAATAATTTTTATAAAGAAAAAAATATTATAAAAGCCGAGGAATGTTACATGCAATCGCTGGGCATGCTGGAACAATTAATGCTTAAGTAATATCTAATTTAGATTTAAATATAGATTAAAATAAATACTCGTAAAAAACCATTTCAGAGAAAAACCACACGATGTTGAATGGCTAGAGTTAGCCGCCATAAAAGTTCCTCTACTCCTAAACTATTCTCAATGTCGCCTCATGTCAAATGATTACTATGCCGTTATCGAACACTGTACCGAAGCCCTTCAGCATGATCCGGACAATGTTAAAGCCTTATTTCGCCGTGGTAAGGCAAATTCCGGTGCATGGAATCCAGATCAAGCAATACAAGATTTTGAACGATGTGCTGCACTGGACAAATCTTTAAAGATCGCTGTCCAGAAGGAATTGAAAGCCATTGCTGATCAACAAAAGCTGCTGGATTTGGAAGATAAGATGAAGCTGCAAAAGCTGTTTTAACATGCGTAAATGAGGTTTACGCACTTTTTTTTAAATAACAATGTCTTGTTATCGTAAGATCAATGTATGTGATTCCTAATTAATTAAAAAAAAAAATAGGGAGATTATATTTCTTGTGTGCGTGTCACAGAAGTTATAGCATTGGATTGCATTTTACTAAGCGAGTATTTTGTTGAAATCATAAAAACTTGTTTACTTAAAGCTATTTTGTATTTAAATGTTCTGTTATCGATATTTATTCTAGTCTAAATTTATGTACAAAAAAAAGAAATAAAGTGTTATTCTTATCTGGCTCATTTGTAGGCTCTTTTATTTATGAATGATAGTATGAATACGATCATGGTAAAATCATTTACCTACCTTGGGTCAATAGTAGCAGTCCACAATAGCATGGAACCAGATATACGCGCACGACTGCTAAAAGCCAACAAAGCCTACATATATAGTTCATTAAAAAAACGGCTATAGTTCTTTTATCGAGTTCATTATAAAAACGACAATGGAAATTTCATGAAGCGCCTACTTCGATACTTAAAAATTTCAAAATTAAACGGAAGTTAAGTGTTATTTTTTACACTGTAACACGACATCCCCTCTAGAAAATAATAAATATGTTTCTAAAAAATCAATTATTTGTTATAAATTTGCTCTCATCACTTTCCCGTTGTTTTTATTTTTAAATTACATCTTGCCGACCCCCGAAAGTATGCAACATTCCGAAAAGAAAAGGAAATTGATAAATTTCCCAAAACCTCGATGGAGACCCCGATAAAACCTGGGGCCAGTTCGTGTATGTCGAAAACGAAAAAAATATTTCGTCTCGGGTTCGCGTAGGTCGAAAAATTGAAAATTTTCGTCTGAAGCCGACGAAAGGTACTCGAAAGGTCTTGGGTTATCGAGTTTTTGCATTAGGACACGAACAATTTCCTTTCGACCTATGCGAACGCTAAAATTTTCGTCGAAAAATTTTTTCGACTTCAATTTTTTTTCGTACGATTATCGTCGTTCGTCATACACGAACCGGCCCCTGGGTCTTGAGATTTGTATGGGGAAGAACTATAAAGTTCATTAAAAAACACGGCTATATATGTTGTAAAGAAAATAAAGCTCGGTTCCGGTGGGCAGGGCATGTAGCGCGTATGAGTGGAGATGAGCCTGCTCGGAAAGTTCTCTGCGGTATGACCAATGGGGTGTGACAGCGAGGGAGAGCCAATATCCGCTAGAACGATGGCGTAGACCAGAACAGTCAGAGCTTAGGGATGCCAAACTGGATGATATCGGCTCAGAATCGGGACCGGTGGAGAGAACAGGCCAGGACCGGATCCCGGTTGTAGAACTGTTAAAGAAGAAAGAGAAGAGCTAACCAGCAAGCGGGAAAAAGTGAAGACCATGGCGTTGAAAGTAAGTGACCGGGTCATCCCCTCCCGGCTCGCACTTAGGCATATGGGAGTAATAATTCAACGAAGGTTCAACTTCGGAGTGCACTTGGCTGGCACGAGAAAATCCGTCAGAGCAGCACAGGCCAAGCCGGCGCCTCTATCCCAAGAGTGGTTAGTTCGGTGTTATTTCGGCAGCGTAATTGGACCGAACGGGCAATAGGAGGAAAATAAACTCTGCGTATCGGTTAAGTGCCCCTCGAGCTTGCTATGCATACCGTACTACGTCCGACGAAGCAGCAGGAACGAACCCCATTGATAATATCTTTGATATTCTAGAGGCGGAACGCAAGAGGTTGTACGAGCCGGAGTATGCAAGAGCGAAGTCCAAGAAAGGCCCGCGGACTCTGATACGCCTCCAATCCTTCGCAGAATCGCAGAGGAGGTGGGACAAGTTTACTAAGCGCCAATGATCCAAATGTGGAAAAGTGGACTTGCTTCAGGTTGGACGATTCACCGCCCTGGCCAGAATGCCCGCGGCGATAAAGAGGACGCGGAGCATATCTTCTTTAAATGCCCGAGGTTTGCGGAGCGCAGGACTAGGCTCGAAAGAGTCGCTGAGGTGTAGCTAGCACCGAAAAACAATCTGGACCAGATAGGGCCGGATTTATATATTGCGGGGCCCCAAGCACAACCTCGTGATGGGGCCCCCCAACAATGACTACCGCCCCCGCCCCCCACACATACAAAAGAAAAGTTTTTTAATGAGAAATCAATTAAGTAAAATGGAATATAAATTTTATTTAAATAAACTATATATTTCAATATCTTTGTGGGTCAAGAGTTCTCTCTCTCCTCTCCCTTTTATCTAAAGACGAACCAAACAAAATATAAGAGGCGCGGGGCCCCCTGAGGGTAGGGGCCTCAAGCAATTGCTTGTTTTGCTTGTTGGTAAATCCGACACTGGGACCAGATGATAAAGTCGGAGGATATGTGGAGAATGGTGGAAGTGGCGCTGAAGATCATCCACCAGAAGCTTAGGCAATCCGAAGGCCAATGAAACAGAGGAAGGCAGAAAAATGCAAGGAGAGGCAGCTGATTCATCGGCCAAGCTGGGAAATTGAGAGCTAAGTAGAAGGTGGTTCTTTTCTTTAACTGGGCTAGAGACCCATAGAACCGAGAGGGAGTAGCTTCTCTGTAGAATGCTGTTCACGTTCCGATGCCCCTACGGCCAGTTATGTAGCCAGTGAAGTGGGTAGTCAGCAGATCCGTGTTTGTCTCCTGTCTTAGACATAGACCTTCGACCCATTGGTCGCACACATTCCCCAATGTCCGGAAACCCAGCAGAGTGATTTTTTCTGGCCAGGCTCTGGACTACGTCGAAGCACCCTGTAACAATTTCGGAGGAAAGCTTCCATGGTAAGAGTTCCTTGATAACAGTTTGTCTGTTCAAAATATGGTAATATTGGCGCCCCTCAAGGTTTGAGCCTAGCACAGATCTCAATGCCTTGAATGTCAGACAGGAAAACAGAACGCCACTTTCTTAGTGCAATTGAAACCTCAGAGTTGTGTCCTGCCCCAGTACCATGTCTCATCTTCGATTCGTCGGTAAACCAATACAGGTTTCTTGGACCACAGGAAGGACGAGTTCAGAAACTCAGAGTGATTCGGAAATAAAAGCCCTGAATTACTTTCGGAATTGCAGTTCACCAACCATATGGTCGGATACGTGGGAGATTGGAATGTTTGGAATACCGTTAACAATATTCATATGTCCTTCAACAGTATTTGGCCAGTTCGTTGACACTTATGGCGGACGATTTCTATATGGAGAATGTGCAGTGGAATCTGTCCAATAATTGTCTCCACAGCGGCTGTCCGCATAGTTCCAGTAACGAAGAGAAAAGCAAGCCGTGGAAATCTAGGCCACTTGAAAAGCGCTGTGCCCCTAGTCTTTGGCTACCAGACTATAACCGTATAAGTAACAACAGGCCTAACGATCGTTTTGTGCAACCAGTACATCCAGATTCGTGTTCTTTGGTTAGTAGAAGTTATGTTATCTTCACGTTGAGGTCGGAAACTTTTCAGACGACCCTCTTACTCCGAATTGAACCTGGCTCTAAAGAGACAGATCAGGTTGTCTAGAATCAGCTAGAGGCACTTCTGAATCAATATCGGTAAGAGCCATTTTCTTCCGGGGATTTGTAGTCTTGAAAAGAGATCACTGCCTTGTTTCGGCTGAAGATATTTCCAGAAAGATCACAGGAGTATCAGTGTGGATTGTTGCTACGACTATGATCAACTTAGGGCTTCTTCCTTGGTTGGTGGTATATGAGTCGTGCTCCTTTGAAATTGACGATCCATGCGATCGTCTAATTCATAACGTCATTTTTTAAGAACCACACATAAATATTATTGCGAAAATCAAGAACCAGAACGAAATTTTTAATTGATCATAAATAAATTAAACTAATAATAAAAATGTCGATAATTTGTCTGAATAGCGGCCGATTTCCAATTTCACGTGCCACATTTATTATTTATACAAAACCGGTTTAAGTTTTCGCCATGCTTCTTGCTTTTGCACGATTTTTAGTGCCACTAAAGTTATTCTTAAAAACAAACAACTAAAACCTTAGAAGCCGTGTTTATCTCATTCGATGTTAATCAGTTGGTAGCAAAGAACCCATCATTCGGCATAAAATGTGACGAACTTAGTGGAAAGGTTGAAGATGCTGCAGAAAACAAAAATCTCTTGAGTATAAAAGTGTGCTACTTGGTAGGATTTGCACGGAGTTGACTCCGTATATGGAATAGGTTAACATTGCACCAATATGAATCATTTTTGCATGGTAGTCTTCTACGCCAGCTTAGCTGCTTACGTAGTTATAGCCCGGCCAGACGTGGAGACGCTTGGTGATGAGGTCAATGTATTCCAGCCGGCTCCGCCTGATGATTCGGTTAAGCAGTTCCATTATACTTTAGGAAAGAAAACTGGAGGTGAGTCTTTTGTGTGGATTATGTAGATAGCACGAATTTGTTATAATGTAATTTTTATCAGGTGAAAGAGTGCTCTCTTCTGGAAATGGAAATTATCAGCGGTCTGCGCAGGAAGATATTACTGTGAAGCTGACTTATGGACCAGCGGATACTATTTCGTACGTGGATGTGTTTGCCAGTCAGGATTCGGATTTGAGCAGTATTCATGTCACCGAAGGTGGTGTGTATAAGAATTTTATTGGGATTGTCTTGCAGGCTAATAGGACGACGTTCTTGAATTATAGAGTAGTTTATTATGGGCCTTAAGTGATTGTGAATGCTAAGAGAAATGATTAAATGTTTTGGATTGAAAATTTTCTATTTTAAGCAAAGATCTTTATTTTGTTCGGAAATCTTCCACAGTACAAAAACGATGATGTTGATGAACAATAAAAAATTGTGCATGGGAATGGATGAAAACAACACTCTCCCTGTTGAGAGAGTTGGATCTAAGTTGCCATTGTTATGACAGGGTTTGGTATGTGCTTGGCTAGTATTATCGAAGGTGTATGAAAAACGTAGAGTACCGCCATCAGCAAAGATTTGAAGTGGATAAAGCAGGTCATTTATGAAGAAGAATCGGAAGGATCAGCGTTAGGTAAAGGCGTACTTTCGTTTTGATGGTAATATTTGTTCGTTTCCATATGCTTGAGCGAGGCGAATGTAGCTGTTGCCTGGCCGATGCGGCTGTGAACGTCAGCCGTCGATGCCACTTTCGTTTCCTCAACCAATGACCCCAACTATTTGATCGATTTGGGATCCATCGAACATTGAACATTGACCCTCGATCCATCCGTTGTGAGCACTTTTGTCTTTTCGCATTGATTTTTAGCGCAAGGCGGCGTCGCCCTGTCGGACAGCCGTTTGAATCGAATACGAACACTGGTGGTTGATCCATCGTACGACGCTTGGAGAAGTTGGATGATTTTCAATGGTTGTATCGGTTGTTTTGTCGCATAACCGCCCGTCTGGTACAGCGTCCGGTACTCGTGCCTCGCGCCGCTTCTTCCATGTCGGTCGCAACGTTATTCCAATACGCTTCCCGTTTCGATTTCATTTTCTGTCGAACTTCTTTGTTTAATCGTCGGTATGGCTGGCTTGAAATCGACGTGTTTCATTCGTTTCCGCTGATTGACGAGGTTCAGAAAGTTACCCGAGATCCATAGCTGCGTCCGTTTATGGACAGATGTATTTAGCCAGGTGAGTTGGTGTTTGACTGGCTGGCGCGGAAAATGCTATTGCCAGCGATCAAATCGTTTGACGCTGCGAATGAAAGGAGGCGTAAACCGTTGTCGTTAATTACTCCATGTTCGAATTTGGTCATCGTTCCTACCCAACCGGTTCGATCTGCTCCTGAATGTACATTGAAGTTCCCCCGCGAGTATGATTAATTCGGTTCGAAGTATCGTATCCAGCGTCTGTTGAAGCTGGTCGTACAATTCGCCCTTGTTCGCGTTCGTGCTGGTCTCGGTTGGCGCATAAACAGATACGATATAGGTTTTGATCGTTCCGCCGATGGTTATAACAGCCAAACGCTCTGATTTCGGTTGGAATGCGATAACGCTGCTGATAGCCCGACGTTTGACCATGAACCTGACGCTGGCCACTCGTTCTCTCTCCACCAGAATAGTAAAGCGTCATCGTTACGTTGATTGTTGGCGGGACGATGATCAATGTCCCGGATCCGACATTCTGTTCGTACATTCCACTCGACGAATTGAATTTCCATAAGTGACTAATTTGGATCTTCGGCCAGTAACCCACTTCTTACCAGCATCTATGGTCCCCAGCTCTGGAGCACCGGCTGCCTCGGATGCAGTAGCATTATTTCGTAAATAGTTAGTTCGTGTATCCATGTCGTTTCTTGCCTTGTTTCTTCGGTTTCGCGATTCCGATAAATTCGGCAGGTCGACCACCCTCCTCCTTTCAAATTCTGGACTTGGGACCAGACGACGGCGGAGTTATCTAGAGCAACCAACCCGGATTCACCAAATAGGTGCATACTTTGGTGGAGGTATTCCGTTAGACACTGACATCTGACTGTTTGTCGTTTACGATTTGGTTAGATTCTAGATTCTCTCAGAAATGTTATTTATTAAGGTGTACCCTGACAGCTGATATTGACCTAAATACATATCAGTGTTAGTTTTAGTAATCTTCGATTGGTAATTCAAGGTCGGCCGGCAAAAGTGGTATGCTAAAGGGTCCCTCTGAGATAATCAAATGGTTTGATTCAAACATGCAGATTTTGGTTTGAGTCACATCAATTTGATCGTATACGCGGTAAGTTACACCTAGGCCAATCATTTACTTGCTTGAAGCCCGTTTGATTCATGGCGTATTCATCGTTGCGGATGAGTCGCGCCGCACTTATGCGTGCGCATACTTTTTGTATGAAAAACTGAACATTTCTCAATTTTGGGATATTTTTGGGATTTTTTTCCTCTTCCGCGGTTTTAATTTGTCAAAAAAATCATATGTTTCAGCATGTAGTGTCAAAACAAGATTTTTAAAAATTCTACGAATATTTTGCTTATTCATTTTTCAAATTCAAATGTCAAATCATGTAGTGCACTTTATCCATAACAATGAATCGTACTTCAGCTTGATTCTGATGGGAAATTTTGTGTGGCGTGACTCATCCGCAACAATGAATCCAGCATCATATTTTGGTTTGTTTGAAGTGCCGTTTGATCGTGTTCGTGATGTTTAATCAAACCTCATGGGTCTTGCGCTAAATTTTGAAGCGATGCGTTGTGTTTGGTCCGGGAAATGGCAGACGAAGACGAAATGGAAATTCAAAACGGGTCAACGACACGATTTGTCGTCGGAAGTGACTGTGACTGACGGTGAATTTACTTCGATGTTATTATCATGTTTTAATCGTGATTTAAGAAAGAAGAAATCAGGGGCTAATGTACAACAACTTTGGTATTTCAATGAGATGACCTTTCTGCTTGCTGAAGCGAAAGACTCTGTGGATTTGTTGGTAAGTTAGCACAGACATAATAACAATAAATAATGTTTATTTACCGAATAACAATGCATACAATAAAATACAAGTTACATTTTCCGTATAAGGAAAAGGTGCTCAGTTTTTGTCAGGACAGTTGTTTTGCCATGGGACTGTCTCTCTGTTCTGTCCGATTTGAGAAAAACGCTTTCAACAGTGAACAGGTCACCAATGATTAATCAAAAACAAAACTCAACGAAACTTGTTTTGTCACCTGATAATATTGACTCATTTACTTACATTTAAAAATTTATCTTGAAAACAATATTGCCGAGGAACTGAACCATAAATTAATGTCAAAAATAATCAAATTCTTACTAAATGTTATGTAGAGATCTGAAATCAAAACAATTAAAGTAGGTTTTTACTTGCGATAACAATAAATGAAACCAAGATAAACACCATATTACTGTAAAGGCATATAAAACAAAATTTCATGATAACAATTGCGAATCCCTTGACCACATAAGTACAATTTCAATGTTTCTAGGAAGCATCTGTAATAATAAGCAGTTGGGTACTAAGTAATCACCAGTATAATCTTGATATGATAACACGATATAGAAAAATCGATAATTCGTTTTGTATATAAACCTTCGTTTGACGCCCTGATTAGCACAGTCAAGTCTACACCACTAGTGATTAACTAACTAACATAAGAAAATATTTTAATAATTAATTTTATCTAAAAATAAAAAATGGCACGCATCTACTTCTTGGTCGCTTTCGTTGCATTGGCATCCGTTGCTCTTGCCGAACAAAAAGTTCAAAATATTGATGTTCAATTCGTTGAGGACATCAACAAATTCCGTTCAGAAAATGCTGGAGTTAAGCTAACTCCACTTTCTTTACAACCAAAGGGACAAATTCGTTATACACTTGGAAGACGTGTTGGTGGTAAGCAGCTTACATTTTTCTAATTTGATTTAATTTTTTATTTAACACTAAACTTCTTTATAGGTGACAGACTTGTAGCTCAGGCAAGCAACAGCTACCAATACCCAACCCTTCAGGACATCCAACTCAGGTTGAACTATCCAACATCCGGAGTTGGTGCTATTGTTAGTTATGTCGAAATCGTTGTCAACCAAAGCAGCAATGTCGGTGGTGCCTACGTTTTATCCGGTGGAGTTGGACAAAGACAGATCTCAATCCTTGTCGAAGCTAAACGAACATCCTTCTTCAGCTATGCTGCTGCCATTTATGGTTATTGAGTAGTTGTTAATGATGTATGAAAACAAATAACGAAAACATAAAATAAATTTTCAAACTGACTTTTGAGGTTCGAAAGATATTTTGAGATAAATTTTGTGTTTTAATTTGAAAATTGATGCCGTAGTATACATTGATTAGATCCAGTATCTTTTACAGGATAAAATCATTCATAGCCGTCCATTGGCTATCTATGAAATATTCAATGTTAACAATCTTATGGGTCATCAGTACCTCCGATTAATTCTTGGGGAACTCTTCTTTTCTTGCACCTATTCTGACGGAGTAGTACTAATCTTCTTCAGTTCTTCTTTCTGTATCTTCTGTATCTTGCTGTGTGGTTTCCATTTCGTGGTATCTCGGGGTTCAGCAATCCTTACCTCCTCAGAGAGGGAGCTGCCCAAATTTCCTGTAATCTTCACAGGTGGTGTCAGGCCTCGTAGGAAATCCATGTCTGCAAAAAATCTTCATTTGCTTGCATAGCTTCCCGATGCGCCGACAACTTGAATTGTTTCGTAATTTTAATATTCTCCTGAGTGTAGTTGTTCCTTAAACTTCTCCATTTCTTTTTAGCAGAATCCTCTGGACGAATTTCTTACTAGTATTTTATATTCTAGAACTCTAGCTACTGGTTTGTCGTATAGGGGGCTGGCACTCAGCTACAGGATAGAACACAGCACAATATCTGAAATAGTAAAGGAAGAATGCCTCGCTATGTGCAAAAAATTGACTTCAAAACATCTTCTTTGACCAAGCACAAAGGACTTAAAAGGTATATCTAAGGAATTTTATAACCGCTGGTAATTTCCAAACTTCGAGGATTGTATTGATTTAGACAAGGCGTCTGATTCAATAAAACCAAGCTTTTAGTTATCAAACGACACAATGTATAACCGATTTCTTTTCAGATCAAAATGACCATACAGGCGCCAATAGGTATAGGAGGAGTTATTGAGGTTTAAGTAGTAAACAATAAAATAAAAGGTGGCCTGTCAGGCACTTCCCATCGGCACAGACTCGAAGAACGTACGTTATCTATTATAAAAATCTTCAAACTTAATTTTGGCTGTAGGTTGAAACTCTTACTCGATAGGTCAATTGCGGTCCCAAAACAACAACAAACAAAAGTGGTCTGCCAAGGCATTAGCGCCAGATTTGATCAGGCAGACTAAACATTTTTTTTACTCCTTTCTTTCTTTGTTTTTCTTTGCCGTTCCGTCCGCTTGAGCATTCGTCTAATGGGAAGCTTATGGAAATGTCAAATTTCCAACTTTTAAAAATGGACAGAACGGAATGGTTCAGGTCAGATTCCCAATTATTAAAGCTTCAAGCTGCAACCTTCAAATTTCAAAAATTATGATTTGGGTACAATGATTCGCAGCTTGAAGCATGCAGGTTGACGCTTTCATTGTGAATCAGCACTGAGCCTTGAATCGAACGTTGGCTGGTCTGTCTTATCAATAAATACGTAGGGTACATGTTCACTGGTTCAAATCGACTTGCTTAAATAAGATTACCTAAGGATGGACTGAGTATGTGATACTGCACTTGTTTTTCACATCCAATAGTTATAGTCCAGTCAATTTAGACATCCGAGGGTACATAAATTCGCACCTAGCTGAAAATTGGTAGGATTGTTCAAAACACCGTTATAAATGAAATCTAAAAAGTCCCCATCGATCCGGCACCTGGAACCTGGATTTACTCGGGGTCAAAGGTCACAAAAACGGGTTTTTTGCAATTTTCAGCAAAACGGTAACTTTTATCATAAAATAGTGTTTACAAAGTTTGTAGATTATGCGATTACCTACAAAAAAGGATCTAATACATTTTCCCGTACGAATTGTCATTCATGAGATATCGCCGTTTTAAAGATTTACATAAAGCACTCATATTCCCTCACTTGCAACTTGTATGGCCGAATTGCCATTTACTTAAACTTTAATAACTTCTAGACCGATTATAGTAGAGCAACGTAATTAGGCTCATCTTTTAGGTAAATGTGTATTCTTTTATGTGAAAGAAATAACAGAAACCTGAGTGACTCCGTTTAGAAGATATGTAGGTTCAAAGTATGGGCAAACTGTCGTTTTTCAGCAGTTTGCCCATACTTTGAACCTACATATCTTCTAAACGGAGTCACTCAGGTTTCTGTTATTTCTTTCACATAAAAGAATACACATTTACCTAAAAGATGAGTCTAATTACGTTGCTCTACTATAATCGGTCTAGAAGTTATTAAAGTTTAAGTAAATGGCAATTCGGCCATACAAGTTGCAAGTGAGGGAATATGAGTGCTTTATGTAAATCTTTAAAACGGCGATATCTCATGAATGACAATTCGTACGGGAAAATGTATAAGATCCTTTTTTGTAGGTAATCGCATAATCTACAAACTTTGTAAACACTATTTTATGATAAAAGTTACCGTTTTGCTGAAAATCGCAAAAAACCCGTTTTTGTGACCTTTGACCCCGAGTAAATCCAGGTTCCAGGTGCCGGATCGATGGGGACTTTTTAGATTTCATTTATAACGGTGTTTTGAACAATCCTACCAATTTTCAGCTAGGTGCGAATTTATGTACCTTCATACCTATTTTTTGGTCTAATTTGACCGGACTATTAAACCAGCTAGACCAGACAGACAGCAATAGAAGAGGAGGAGAAGGAGGTGTGGTCTTTGAACTGCAGACTGGTTCTCCAGTGTAAAAGCTCTCTTGTCGCGAAAGCTCGCGCAGAGCGCAAACCAACCGCAGAGAAGGTGGGCTTTAAAGCTTTCGGTGAGCTTTAATAGTCTAAAGGGTCGCCACTAGCTTTGATATTCTGGACTGCAACCGATAATGTTATTGCGCCAGAACTGACATAGTCTGTGTGAAATAATGTGTCCCGCGTGCATATCGATTTTTGATCCACAGTCTTAAGCTAATCTCATAGCTTCCATTAATAAAAATAATTCAAGAGTTTTTATCTCAAGAGGTCTTTAAAGCCGTGATTTATCATGGTCAATTAGGTACCATTACAAAACAACTGATTTTCGTGTGATGATAATGGTTATCATAAAATAAGATAATATTTAAGTATTCGAATATTTTGCACAAAGAACAGTTTTACACCAACATGAATCGCGTTTGCTTCGTGTTCCTTAGCGCTATATTAGCTGCTTCTGTTATCCTTAGTTCAGCCCAACCTCAACCAAATAATAAAATTAGACAATTTCAGTACACGTTAGGCTACAAAAATGAAGGTAAATTTCACATTATAAAAAAGCATTCGTTTATAACAATTCCATAATATTACAGGTGAAGAAATTCTCGATGCTAAAAGTGCTAACATAAAGCGAGAATATCCAGAAAACTTTAACATCAAGCTGAGCTATGGCCCAGGATTACTTCTAATTTATGTTGAAATATTCGTGGAGCAAGATTCACCCTTAAGCAGAATTCACGTGATCGATGGTGGACTTCATAAGGAGTTTATTACTATTGAATTGCAGGGAAATCATACGACATTTTTGAATTATCGTGTTGTATACTATGGGCATTGTGCGCAAAATTGTAAATGAAGGAGTTGTTTTTATTTTATAATATAATGAGTTTTTTTTTCAATTTGATAGTAGTTTTGTGTATATGCGTTTGAAGAGGGTATAGTTTATTCAAGAGCTAAGCTACTGGTCAGTCGGATAGTAGCTTTAGATTAGAGTCTAACAGTTCTTTCGACATTGGACGTGCTTTGCTGTTATGAAGAGGCCTGTGTCTCTCAAGTGCAACGCAATTGCAGTCGAAATGTTTTGCGGTGTCTGCTTCCACCTGACAACATTTAAAGGATCTGTCATTTTAAATCTAGCGCCATTTTTGAACTGTCAATATGCAACTGTCATTACCATGACATTTGATAAGTAAAATCTAGGAGCTTGTCAGGATCAGGATATGGATCGATACATACTAACAAAACTTATTAATCCAAATTATTTTGAATGATAAAGCTTATTTAGTTGTTTTTAAGTACGTAAACAAGCAAAATTGTAGCATCTCCGAAAAACCCAAAGGCAATATTCGAACCACCTCACGTATGAAAGTTTGGACTGGTGGTGTAATCGAGCCAATCATTTTTGAAAATATGTACTGCAAGTTCGACCATTACAGTGAATGGATTGCCACCTACCACACAAGCTCGTGAAGCAATGGCTCCAGACCATAACATCAAATACCTGACTTTGTGTAATGCCTGAGGAAATCCGCGGTCTGGCCCTGAAACTTTTTACTTTATTCCCTCAAGGGACATAGGGCGGAAACAGTTGCCCTTCAGCGGAATCTGTTTTGTGCGACAGCTCGCAGTTCCGACCAGGGTACTCCTCCACATTGTTATAGGTCTTCCGACTCGACGGGATTCTTGCGGATTCCAGTTAAGGGCCAGTTTGGCCAAGTTTTCACGTCGCAAGGCGTGGCCAATCCAATTCCATTTCCTTCGCATGATTTGGTCGTCTATCCTTTCTTGGCCGGTGACCCTGAAAGCCATAGCAATATCTTGAACTTCCTACCACATACTACCATCCCCTAGAACGACCTGCAGGAGGGACATTGCCCTCAAGAAGTAAGCGGAGACGTTTAATCTACGGATATCCATTGCCGGCTCCAAAACGTTAAAGAGCGCTATCTAACCGATGGAGACTATCACTTTTTAATGAGTTTTTACCCCATATGCACCAAATGTCACAGCATAGAATGAGCCAATTGCTAATGAAAACGCTTGATGGTGATGAAGCACCAGGATCATCGTGCGAAGGATTAGAATATAGTTCTATGTCCACACTGACGCCTTTCGTCTATTGGGGAACATCAAAGTAGATACACAAGATTTACCAAATTTCCCCCTTAGCTTCCTCGATCATGATATTCTGTTTCTCTCCATTCGTTTTACCTTTCGCCACTCCAAGCATTCGACATTTTCTTATGGCAATTATAAGAACATCAATTTCCATCAGCTGTCGGAACTATCCTCTTCTTTGCCTTGGGGTGATATCTATAACACCACCTGTATTGACACTAAAGTCGATCTCCTGACCTCTTTTATTCGATCTCTTTACGATCTGTGTGCCATTGGTTATTAGAAAATTCAATGTGCAAAACTTGTCTTCACCTTGTCCTCGGTTTTCGCGTGAAATCCGCGACTTGATAATGCGGCGTGACTCCATGCACAGACGTTATCGCAGGACTAAGATCCCCAGAGACCGAAGTGAATACAAAAAGCTTCGAAAGCTCATTACTAGTAAGGTTATCTCAGCTAAACGCGAGTATTACTCCTGCCAACTTGATCCTGCTTGCTCTCTCGAAAATCTTCGTTCTTTGGGTGTTCATGTTTCTGTGCCTAAGCCCTTTAATACTGATGTAAATCGTCTTAACGCATCTTTCATCCAACGTCCTTCTGATTCTGTCTGCTCCACCTCTTCTTATTTTGTCCTATTCGATTTCTCCAAGGCGTTTGATTCTGTGGCTTCTGATTTCCAAGCTTAGCCAGCTCTATAACTTTTCCTCTTCTGCAACTCGTCCTTTTTCTTCTCTTCTTTCTAATAGATTCCAGTAAGTTCGCCATAAGTCTGTTGTTTCATCCTCCTTACCTGTACCCTTGGGTGTTCCACAAGGTTCAATCCTTGGCCCTCTACTTTTCTCTATGGATCATTAACAAATCCATCGCTGCTCCTTTCATTTATATGCTGATGATCTACAGTTATATACTTCTTGCCCTCCTATTCGGATTGAATCCTGTATTTCTGATCTCAATAATGTCTTATGTCTGATAAATGAATGGAGATCTTCCAATTTCCGTAAACTTAACCCTAATAAATCCCAAGAACCCATTCCTAGTCATCGCTCTCTTTCTCTGGACAATATTCCAACTATTTCACTAAATAATGCTTCTCTTCGCGTTGTTGACTGTGTTAATAATCTTGGTATTGTCATTAATTTTAAACTATCTTGCTGCAAACTTATCTTACTCATGCTTTCCAATATCTATGGCTCGTGACGTAGACTTAGGCTCAAAGGTAGTCTTTTATCATCTATTCGGCTCAAGCTTGTTAAAACTCGTTCCGCACTTCCTCTATGGCTCCCTTGTATATATATCCATTGATGAATCTTGTCGTCAACGTATATCAGTCGCATTTCATGATTGTTTAAAGTCTACTTTTCACTTGCATAGATCAGATCGTGTGTCTGGTGTAGGTAACTCCCTACTTGGTTACGACCTCTTTTGTTTTGTTGATGTTGCTGCATTGGTCCAAGTGAATACAGCTCTTCACACAAAAAGACCTTCTTAGGGCTTAATAGCTGGCACCAGCTGGACTTTCATCAACTTTCAGCCGGTGTAAACGCAGCCTTAGATTAAGGGTATCTGTGTGACATCTTTCCTCATGGGCCAAGTTGCGGGTATCAACTAGTACAAAATAATATGAAAGCAGCTGCCTTTCTCTCCAATAACTTTCCACTTTAATATCATAATCACTGTTTACAAAAAAGATTTAAATTACTCAAAAAAATGTTTCTTTTATTTGATAATAGATTAAAAACAATAATAAATTCTAATCACCTTAAGCTCACTTCAAACCCGTTCCTCTTATCTTCGTAAACAACAAATAATCTTTCTTGCACCCGAAGTATTCCCAGAAAGATTACTTGCTTCCGGCCAATCTTTTAGAGTTAATTTTGATATCATCTTATTAATCAACATCCTTTCTAAAAAAATACTGTATAAAAAGGTAGAAATTGATTGTTGACCCATCATTGATCCAAACATCTTCTACGAGAAAAATTTGTATAACACTTTTCTCCAAAAATGTTTCGATCTTTTCTCCTTTTGGCTTGCGTAGCTGTGGCAACACTGACCCTTGCTGAACTGCAGAATAAAAACATCGACGTACAAGTAATGTTCGGTGACATTGAGTTATTCCGTGCTGAAAATCCTGCAGTGAAGATTACTCCATTCAATGTTGATCTGAAAATTCCTCGACGTTATACACTTGGGAATCGAGTTCCTGGTGAGTTAAAAAAACACTGAATTTCTACTACTTTTGTTGTTATTATTGTTTTTTAATTGAAATCTCCTTTTAGGTGACAAAATTGTTGGACAAGCGAGGAACAGTTCGTTGTACCAAACTCCTCAGAATGTCACTCTTAGATTAACCTATCCACAATCTGGAGTTGGTGCGATCGTTAGTTTTGTTGAAGTGAACGTAAACCAGAGCTCGAATATTGGCAAAGCGTATGCAATTTCCGGTGGAATCAGACAGAGGAGGATTACAGTTTTTGTAGAAGCTTTGAATACGACTTTTTTGAAATATAATGCTGCTATTTATGGATATTAGAAATATATATTTATGTTGTGATTGAAGGTTTTCGTTAGAGAAATTGATTTTATTTAGGTGGGATAAGGGGAACTTCGAAGAAAGGACTATGGGCTCCTGCATGGAATCGAACCACTGATCTCCTCGGAGCGCCTTAACTCCTAGAGTGCCAAAGTGACAAATGTCATTTCTGTATAGATTTTACAATTAGTCGCTGACCTGCTTCTTCTGTTTTACGCTCCTTTAATCCTTCATGGGACATAGGGCAGGAGCTGACCTACAAGAAAATCTGAATACTATTCATAGCTAAATAGCTTCCCTTTACTGTCGGTTTTAACGATAAACATCATACTACTAAAGGTGGCAGAAATGTACGAGAGGAGTCTGAGAAGTACTTAGACTCACTGCCCGAAGGCGCCACTATCGCAAGAGAAATTTACTATCGTAGGCGGCTACTGTCAAAATTTCAACCGAATCGGATTCGCAGTTTTGTTTTGACCGCGTCTGGAAGCGGGACGGGAATGTCCGCAGATTTTAGAAAAATGGAAAAAAGAGCAACATGGGTCGGTGATTCGATTCTTGTTTTTGGAAGGGAAATCTCGCAGCGAAATCAAAGAGCGCTTGGATCCTGCGTACGGTGACTCTTTTCCTTCGATGGCAACCATCAAAAATTGGTTTAACGAGTTTCAATATGATGATCCACGCTCAGGTGTTCCGAAAATAGCTACCATGGAGGGTAACGTGACAAAAGTCTGCGATCTCGTATTGACAGACCGCTTGAAGGTGCGTGAGATAGCTGAGACAGTAAGCATTTCCAAAGAGCGCGTGGGTCATATCCTGCATGAAATATTGGGCATGAGAAAGCTGTCGGCGTGATGGGTGCCGTGTTTGCTCACTCCGGATAACAAGCGCAACTGTGATACCACTTCAGAACTGTATTTGACGCTCTTTAAGCGCAATCCGAACTCTGCTTTCGTCTGGTCCCCAGCCCTGGGTGTGAAAGGAGGAGGATGGTCAATCTGCCGAATTGACCAGAGAAACTAGGTAAGAAATCGCATGGGTATACGAACTTACTATTCATAAAGAATCAACGGTTATCTATCAGTTACCGAGGCTCGAGATTTCGCCAAAAACCGGCAAGAATGGAAACGAATCGTAAATAGAGTTCGAGCCCCAGCGGCACCGAGAGCAGCGTATCCGTTGCGGGGACGTCCCGCTCGGACCGCCATGTAACGGATCAAAAAATAAAGAAGAAGCGCAAGGAGTTTCTGCGTCGTTTCGTGACCGTAGACAAAAAATGGACCCACTGGTACACACCAGAGACTAAAGAACAGTCGAAACAGTGGACTTTACCCGGCGAACGAAGAAGGCGAAGACTGTCTTATCGGACGGAAAGGTGATGGCCACAGTTTTCTGGAATTCATAAGGTGTGATCTACATCGACTACCTGGTGAAGGGAAAAACGGTCACATCTACTATGCTGAAATATTGGGCCTATCGACGCCGAATTACGGATAAAACGACCCCATTTGACGAAGAAAAAAGTGCTCTTCTAACATGACAATGAACCGGCTCACACCTTCGGCGTCGCCACGGCCAAATTGGTCGAATTAGGCTACGATTTGGCCACGTGCCATTTTTTTTGTTTCCAAACTTAAAAAAATCACTCGCCGGGCAGAAATTTGAGTCGAAGGAGGTTATCGCCACCACGGAGGCCTACTTTGCAGACCTCCAAAAACGCATTTTTCGGACGGGTTAAAGAAGTTGAAGCATGGCTAAGTCAAGTATATCGAGCTAACATAAATATTCAAAGCAAATTTTCACAGATAGTCTTATGACATGTCAAAAACAAATGTTATTTTTAGGTTTGACTTCATTGACAGTAAAGTCATATTACAAGTCATACAATGTAAAGGGCCCTTAACCTAGGATCTACACTAGCCATGGCTATTTTCATATGGCATGGACAGTGTAGATCCAGAAACTTAGCCATTTTTAATGGCAGCGTTTTTGGCAAATGCCATGGAAAGCCATTATGGCCGCCCATCACTTCTACCATGAATTTGGCCATAATTTGACGTTTGTTTAAACAACTATGGCGGATAGTTTAGAATTTAGTTTAATTGGGTACTTTTAGTAGTGCGCGTATTTATAATTCTGAAAAAATGTTTGATTCGGTTTTGTGAAGATATGCCATTTTTTCAAATGAAAACTCTGCCATGAAGTTGTCCATCACCATTACATTTGACAGTTTAAGCCACTGACATATAATAATGGACTGCTCATCAGCAATTATTCCCATACAAACCGATGGCACCAAAAAGGTATAGTCGCTCGCTCATCCATAAGCCCCCAAACTGACAGAAGCACTCAGAAATAAAATCAATTAGAAAAAAATAGACGGGTATAGTGATGTTTATATCTTTTGCGTTAAATCAATTAGAAAAAAATAGACGGGTATAGTGATGTTTATATCTTTTGCTCTTTTCCCCATAAGCCCCCGGATTTTGACATACAGAATGTCAGTTGCTAAAACAGGCGTTAAGAACTTAAATTAGATACACATAAAATTTGCAAATTAATGAAAAAAAGGCATTTTAAAAGGTGAAAAAGTGAAAATAGTGTTTATTAATTTTTTTAAACAAAATATTTGTGTTGTTTTAATGTTTTAAGTACGTATTTAAAAACATGTAAATTTCAAAAGTGATTCCGGTGTTTACATGGAGTGAAAAAAGGTTTGTAGCCTATGGAACAAATTGGTGCCATGAAAAATTTCTCATAAAAGAGTCCATTCTATATGTCAGTGGTTTAAGCCATATTAAGTGTGTTCGCGTACTCGCATGCGGTTCTTTTCGCCAGATTTCTGTTCGTTTACTTTCCCGGGCTACAAAAAGCGGGGAAATTTGTACTTCCCCTACAGCCAGTAAGTGCCAAAGGTTTTAGCTCTGCCGATTACGGGCGATGTGTCAGAATCTGGTTTCAGTTGCCATTTGTCAAGTTTAAGTACGACGCACTGACATATAGTAATGGACTGCCACTGACATAGAGTAATGGACTGCTACATGAGTAAAATCCCATACAAAAAAAATGGCACCAAAAACTATTCCTGCCTCGCTCCCACGTTAAATCCCAATGAACTGTATTCGTCAGCGCATGTCAGCAATATAAACATAATTAGAAAAAAATAGACAGGTATAGTTTTCGTTTTTCTGTCTCACTCTTGAGCTATTTTGAAAACTTCGTTAAACAGGGGAAATAACCGTCGCGGTTTTGGAATAAATACATTTATTTAATGAAAAAACTGCTAATAAATAAAAATGAGTGATGGAAATTTGTTTCCGTTAATTATAACAAACATCTTATCACTTATTTTCTCCTAAATTCGAAGAAATTTTTTTGATTTGCATGAAAAAGGTTTTCTATTTCTGGAGAAAAATGGTGCCATTCAGCATCGTCAATCAGCAGTCCATTACTATATGTCAGTGTGGACTGCTGGTTGACGATGCTGAATGGCACCATTTTTCTCCAGAAATAGAAAACCTTTTTCATGCAAACAAAAAAATATCTTCGAATTTAGGAGAAAATAAGTGATAAGATGTTTGTTATAATTAACGGAAACAAATTCTCATCACTCATTTTTATTTATTAGCAGTTTTTTCATTAAATAAATGTATTTATTCCAAAACCGTGACGGTTATTTCCCCTGTTTAACGAACTTTTCAAAATAGCTCAAGAGTGAGACAGAAGAACGAAAACTATACCTGTCTATTTTTTTCTAATTATGCTTATATCGCTGACATGCGCTGACGATTACAGTTCATTGGGATTTAACGTGGGAACGAGGCAGGAATAGTTTTTGGTGCCATTTTTTTGTATGGGATTTTGCTCATTTAGCAGTCCATTACTATATGTCAGTGGTACGACGTTATTCCGTTGTTTATTTAAAAACAAAAATCAATTTTAGTGCAATATAAACGGTAAATTTTCGTACACTAGAAATAAAACAATAAACTGCTCTCCTGGAACACTAATAATAAAAATTATACTAAAAATTCTTCAAAACACTAAAGAATGCTGTTCATATGCGTTCCTTCGCTTCTCCTCTGTTCAAAGCTCCAGGCAAATCGATACAAATAACACTTAATTTAACTTCCAACAGATGGCGCGCATAAATCATCACAGTATATTTTGGCACCAATTTTTTAAATTATAAACTTATTTGTTATTGTTAAATCAAATTGATTTATTATTATTAAAATATGACGATAATTACTCAATTACCATAAATGCTAATACTATATCCGAAGTATAATGTTTGTGTAGCCTCGACAATAAGTGAAATTGTTCTTTCTCCAATGTCGCCGGATTGAACGTAGGCAGCTCCTGTATCACTGCTCTGGTTAGCCTCGATTTTGACATAAGTAATAATGTCACCAATTCCAAATTTTGGATAGGTAAATTCGAATTGGACTCTCTTAGCTAATGGAAACATGACACTGCTCTTTTCCTGAGCTAGAAGTTTCAAGCCTTTAAAGAAATAAGTATAATTAAAAAACTATAAAATTGAATTAGATAAAAAAAATCCTTACCATCAGCATGTTGTCCATATACATAACGTAATATTCCTTGTGCTGGTGAAGCGGCTCGAGGTAGTTGGATTAAGGAATTCTCCGAACGGAACTCGTTGGAGTTCTCGAACAATTTAACATCAATATTTTCAATTAGTTCCTCCTCAGCAAGAGCAACGGCTGTCAAAGCAATAAAAGTGATCAAGAAGTAAATTCGTGGCATTTTTTTGTGAATAAATTAATTTTATTTCGTATTTCAGGGATCTACCAACACTATTTTGTGTGGACTTGACTGTGCTAATCAGGTGTAGTTATGGTTAGATGCTTCCTAGGAAACACGCAACTATTTAACGAAATGCTTGAAAGAGAAATAAAGTCATTTTTGACGCGTAGCACGTCTATAAATATGCTTTCATGACAAAAGATTGATGATAACGAAATTATGGCATACAGTTTTGAGTTGCAGTTAAAAAAACTATTGTTTGTATTGAAGAAAGTAATATGCCATGATGCAGGCAAAAAATCAAAGAATTTAATTGTTTATTTGACCTCTCCGATATTAATGGCAATTAAGCTTTTCCACGCTTCACCTGTGCCTTGTGTGTAGTATATGTAAACAAATCTTGCAACTTGATTTTAAGCCACTTCCATACAACGAACAACTTGAAATTTTCCACATATGTATTGTTCGCGTGGTAATGCAATTTGACCATTTTGTAAAAAAAACAAGATGGCGGTTCCAATATGGCGGCCGAATTTTTTCAATTGGGCTCGCCGACCTCCGACATGGGTATTAAATGAAAGGGTATAACAAGTAGAATACTATTAGCTGTGTGGCGTCATTCCAAAAATTCAGCGGCCAACACAAAATGGGATCCAAGACAAAATAGCGGTTTACTTTTTCTTCACGATGCCTTGTCATGGGTATGAAATGAAAGTGTATAACGAGTATAGTAAGCTTCGTGACTTCACTTTAAACTATATTTAATCGCAATACTACAGCAGGAAGCAATTTAATATGAATAAAATAAAGGGTTACAATTAATTGCTCGCCTGCTATGCGTATCAGTACAGCGCATCCCTACAGCTATATCGTGTCCTGGTACAAGAGTCTTGGATTGTCTGGGGCCTTGTATGACTGTAATCAGGACTCCAAACTACAGGGTGCTGTATCCCAGAAATGGAGAAGGTAAGCCAAGTACCTGTTTAATTGTAAATAATGACCGTAACGCTATAATGTTGTCAAAATATAGCAACGCTGACAAATTGATAGCCTGTTTGGACAGTAGAAAGGGCGGCAGGGCTATGTGGATTGGATCCGCCTACCTTCCATGTGAGAGAAATTTAGACAGCTCCAGGCTCTTTGATGAGGCAGAGGAAGCGGTTATCCAGTTTGCCAGCCTCATCATTGGATGTGATGCAAATGCTCACAACTCTGTTTGGGGCAGTTCAGACCCAAATGTAGGAGAAGAGTTTCTTTTTGACCTTTAATGTCATAATATGTGCTCAGCTGTGAAGAAGGCCCCTTCTTTTTCTTCTTTGATCCGTTAGCTGGCGGTCCGAGCGGGACGTCCCCGCAACGGATACGCTGCTGTCGGTGCCGCTGGGTCCCGAACTCTATTCACGATTCGCTTCCATTCTTCTCGGTTTTTGGCGGTGTCTCGAGCCTCGGTAACTGATAATCGTTGATTCTTTAAGTCACCCTCGATATTCTTCAACCAGGTTTTCTTCGGTGCCGATCGCTGTATTCTCCAGTCTGCAGGACGGTCTCGCCAGAGAAGTTTACGTGGCAAGCGGTTATCATCCATTCGGCAAACATGTCCAAACCACCGTAGTCGACGTTTTTGCATTTCTTCTTCGATCAGTGTTTGCTGATCGCATCTTTGTCTGACAACCTCGTTTCGAAGGCGATCACGGAGTGAGACACGGAGGATTTGCCTCAAACATCGCATTTGGAAGACCTCGAGCTTCTTAACGTCCGGTTTGAGCAGTGTCCACGTTTCAGATCCATAAAGAAGAATCGGAAGAATCAACGTTCGGTAAAGACGTAGTTTTGATGGAGATATTTGCTCGTTTCCATATGCACCACTTGAGCGAGGCGAATGTTGCTGTTGCCTGGCCGATATGGCTGTGAACGTCGGCCGTCGATGCTACTTTCGTTTCCTCAACCAATGATCCCAAATATTTGAACCTTGGAACCTGTTCGATTTGGGTTCCATCGAGGTAAACACTGGCTCTTGATCCATCCGTTGTGAGCACTTTTTGTCTTTTCCGCATTGATTTTTAACCCGTATGATTGGGCGATGCGGGAAATATCGTATAAGATGTCCGTTGCTTCGGCATCCGTGTCGGCGAAAACAGCGCTATCGTCGGCGAACATTAAGTCTGTTACGAAGTTGTTGTCGTCGTATTGAACTCCGAGTCGTCCATCGAATGCTTCACGCATAATCGCGTCGATCACAACGTTGAAGAGAAGTGGCGAAGCGACGTCTCCCTGTCGGACACCCGTCTGAATCGGGAACTCCTCGGATAAGTCGTTTCGAATACGAACGCTGCTGGTTGAGCCATCGTACGACGCTTGGAGAAGTTGGATGATTCTCAATGGCACGTGTTCGGTTACCAAGACTCTCCACAAGCTGACAATCGATGCAATCGAAAGCGGATTTGAAATCGATGAAAACGACGACAATTCGTTTGCCGCAACGAATTCTTTCTTCCATTAACTGACGGAGGGCGAATATTTGATCAATGCATCCTCGATGTGGTCTAAATCCCGCTTGTTCCTCCCGGCACGTTTGCTCTCGATGTTTCTGTAGCCTCGATTGTATTATTTTCGTAAATACTTTACCGACGATCGAAAGAAGGCTAATACCGCGATAATTCTTGCATTCCCGACTGTCGCCTTTCTTCAAAATTGGGACAACGATCGCTTTCTTCCATACCGAAGGGACACGATCCGAATGCCATATGTGTGTTATGAGGACATGAAGTCGTTGTGATAAGACATCACCTCCAGCTTTGATCATCTCGGCGGTTACTTGGTCTATTCCCGGCGCTTTTCCATTTTTCAGCGATTTTATTGCTGTCTTCACCTCGATAATTGTTGGTTGGTATAGAGAAACTGATTCATCGGCTGTTCGATAATCGGTGGTTCGGGTGCTGGACCTTGCGGCGGATTGTGGTTATACAGCTGGTGGAAGAATGCTCTCCACCGCTCCAGGCGTTCATGGGCAGAAGTCACAAAAGTTCCATCCGATTTTTTGATGTTGTCGTTTGTTGATGTTGCTTTGCCGCCTAACCGGCGGATTGTCTGGTACAGCGTCCGGTACTCGTGCCTCGACGCCGCTTTTTCCATGTCGGCCGCAACGTTATTCCAGTACGCTTCTCGTTCCAATTTCATTTTCTGCCGAACTTCTTTGTTCAATCTTCGGTATTCCTCAAAGTCGACGTGTTTCATGCGCTTCCGCTGATCGACGAGGTCCAGACAGCTGTCCGAGATCCATGGCTGCGTCCGTTTACGGATAGTTGGACACAACTCCATTGCACACTCCACAATAGACTCCGACAATTGCCTTTCTTCTACATCGATATCGTCCGGTATTGCGAGCGCCGCGATCAATGGCATTACCATTTGAAACTCTCGCCCGATGGCCGGGTCCCGTAGGCACGCCCAATTTTTCTTGGCTGGTGGTGGCTCCGTTTTCTTCGCTCTTTGCAATCGCATCTGCAATTTCGCTCGAACAAGATAATGGTCCGATCCGCAATCGGGTCCACGTATTGCATGTACGTCTTTAAGCGTCGATCGGAATCTTGTGTTGATCAAAACGTAGTCTAACATCGCCGAGTCTTTGCCGGATGGATTTCGCCAGGTGAGTTGGTGTTTGAGTGGATGGCGGAAAAGAAGGCCCCTGCTTACAAGAATGTCTGAAACACAAATAGGGCCGTATAGAGGACAAGTGGTGGAAAGATGACTCCCTGAGAATGTTCTCACCTACTCTTGGAGTGCTGAAGATCTCGAATATCAGGTGAGGAATCTCAGCAACCTCCTAAACAGTGCTTTAGAAGGAGCCTGTCGCACTAGGAAATACAGGGGTAAAACCAAACCCCCTTGATGGAACAGCAAGCTTCTAAAACTAAGGTCTGAAAGTAGAAAAGCCCCCCTCAATAAGGCCAAAAGGTCTAACTTATATTCGGACTGGCACAACTATAAAGAGCGTCTGAGGGAGTTCAAGTACGAATTTTATAAGTCAAAGAGGGAATCCTGGAAGGCCTTTTGTAAGACAATAGAAGAGCTTTCGGATACTGCAAGACTTAGAAAGGTTCTCTTAAAAAGCTCAATGTGTACAAATTCGGTGGAGCAGAAAAAGCAAGAATTCTTAACCCAGAATAGGCTAAAAAACACAGAACAAGGGAGCAGAATCAAAAAGTCTCAAAGAACACAAAATGCTGATTTTTTCTTCTCCAGGTTGGGCACCTACAGCGTAATCGCCATGGTGTCATATTCATTGCAAATTTCTTCGTAATCAAAGAAAAAATTAATAAACCAAACCAGATAACCGGAGTTCATTTAGTTCTACTGTATTACTATGGCACACAGAGATTACATTATCTTTTTATTATCATTATTATCTTGTGTGCCTTGTTCGACATGCTTTCACAAATGAGTGACGTATAAGTTGCAACAAATTCGCGATAAATATCATCAAAATAGATAAAGTCCATAAAAATGATGATAAAATACAAGATTCCTCCACAATCTTCACAGTAACTACTCGCTTGCAACAATACAGTGGGAATCTGCCAAAATGGCGCGAGAGTATCTCCTAATTTCCACCTTCATATTTATTTTTGCGCTAATTTCAGCGGCATCAGGACTAGAAAAACAAAGATTAATAAAAAGAAGTCTGCCACAAAATCAGCATAAAATTATTTACAGTCTTGGGAGTCGAATTGAAGGTAAAAAAAAAAACATGAAATTAGTATTTTGTGACATAACCTGACTTTCGTTCAAATTTCAGGAGATCGGCACGTTGCGCATGTGCATAAGAATTATACTTATCCAGCTCCTCAGGATGTTAAGCTAACACTAAACTATCCAACTGCCACACCTAGTTTGGATGTTGTTTTGACGTACATGGAAATAATAGTGAATCAAAGCTCTAATTTCG
This sequence comes from Thereva unica, assembly GCA_949987705.1. Lineage (NCBI taxonomy): Eukaryota > Metazoa > Arthropoda > Insecta > Diptera > Therevidae > Thereva > Thereva unica. The sequence goes on from OX465284.1 coordinate 109,268,740, forward strand.
GTAATGCTAATGTTGTTTCTGGTGGTATCGGTCAGAAGGAGATTACGTTATCAATAGAAGGAAGAGCTGTCAGTTTCTTTGAGTACACTGCGGATATTTATGGTTACTAGAATCGTTAACTAAGATAAAAAGAAATAAATTTATATAAAATGTGAAATATTATACTGAACTCTGCTTCATAGTATGCTACCATAAGTGGAATTTATTCAGTGAAATAATTTCGGTCTAACGGTTCTACACATTCAACTTTGCATTCCACTTTTTGACGTTTAACTTTTTTTTCTCTTTCACTCCAATGCAAAATTTGAAACAGACTAGAGTTGAAAAGAAAATGGAAAGCACAGCTCAGAATGGAATGGAAATTTTCGTTCAACTTTTGTGTTGTTTTCGTTCAAACATTTTTATGAGTGTGCGAATATGTATGAATATGAGTGTACACGGATATCAGTGACAGCCGAGTCTTTTGATCTTCTTTTCTTGAAAAGTTGAAAATGTATAGACACGAGCGACAGAATTGAATGTCAAAAGGTGAAGGGGGGGGGGGGGGGAGGGTAAATTTCTTTATGGTGAGATAGAGTTTCAAAAATTACGGCTGATTCAACAAATTTGTGGTCAACAATTCTAAATTCAAAATGACCGCGCCTATATGGCCGATGAATTTGTCAATTGTGTTTGGCGTCCAACGAAAGTGGGTATCTTGTGGTTTTAAGGTAGATATGCAGTGTCGAAAGCTTTATATTATTCTTTCCCCTTTATAATTGTCTTTTCGTCCTTTCAAATGCGAGTGTCGTTTCACCAAGTGGTGCCCCATCTAAGTACTAGCCAAGTACCATGCTGCTCGACCTTTGTAATTGAGCTAGAACCGGTCTATTGAGTATGTTAAATGGCAGCCTTTGCGGTTACTAACATAACTGCTTGAAATATGGAGAAACGCAACAACTAAAAAATAAAACATTGTATGAGTAAAAGGAAAACTTAAGGGTATCATACTATATGCGGTTCCAAGATGGCGCCCGAATTTTGCAATTGTGCTCCCCGACTCCCGATATGGGTATCAATTGAAAGGTATGACAAGTTCAATATAATTAGTTATGTGGCGTCATTGAAAATTCAAAATGGCCGCCAACACAAAATGGCAGACTACCTTTTTCTTTCCAACCCACTGGGGGAGCGCGGAACTCTTTACCTACATTCTTAATTTTATTAACACAGGAACTTTTCGCCATTTCGAAAAGTAGTTTGTTTCCATAAACTGGATGGAGCAATAAAAACTTTACACTCAAAATTATTTTTTAATTTTTATTTGATTTTAAAACAAAAGCGTTTCTTTTTTAGTTTTTTTTAAACTATTATTATTTTTTAATTAAATCAAATTTATTTGTTATTGTTAAAAATATAACAAAAATTCCTCAATAACCATAAATGCTAGCATTAAATCCGAAGTATAATGTTTGTTTAGCTTCGACCAGAACTGTAATCTTTCTTAGTCCAATTCCGCCAGATATAACGTAGGCAGATGCATCATTACTGCTTTGGTTAGTATAGATTTCGACATAAGAAACGATACAACCAATTCCATATTTTGGATAGGTCAATTTGAGTTGGAGGCCGTTAAGTTCTTTATAACTGGTATTGCCGGTCTCCTCAGCTAAAAGTCGATCGCCTTTAAAGAAATAATATAATTTAAAAAAAATTAAAATTAAATTAGATAAAAAAATTTCCTTACCTTTAATATATCGTCCAAATTCATAACGAAAATGTCCTTCTGATTGTAATTGACTTGGAATTAGTTCGACTAAAACATTTCTCGAACGGACTACTCTCAAGTCTTTGGAGAATTTAAAACCAATACGATCAACTATTCCTTGAGAAAGAACAAAGGCTACCAAAGCAACGAATGTGACCAAGAAGTACATTCGTAGCATTTTTATTGGGAATAAATTAGTTTTATTTCGTATTTCAGTGATCTGCCAGCACTATTTTGTGTAGACTTGACTGTACGTAATCAGGGTCGTAGCTGAAAGTTTTTATACAAATTATAATTTATCATATCAAGATTTTTATTGATTATACTTACGCTTAAGATGCTTCCTAGAAAACACTTAACTATTTAACGAAATGCTTGAAAAATAAATGAAGCCAACCTAACATTTTTGCGGCGAACACATCTGTAAATTTGCTTCCACGACGCGTTCACGTTTCACGTTCTTTCTTTCTTTTGTAATCTCGGAGGTGCTTGCAACAAATTACCATAAAATGGCGATTTTACTTCTTCATTGAAAAAAAAAAAACAAACAATAAAATTTTAATTTCAAAATTATTTTTGCAAGCGCTTTTGTGTTTCAAAATTATTTGTGCCTAACAACAATTGAAGAAAAAACCATTATAAAATTCAAATTATTATTTACATTGTTTCACTTCGTAAACACTTTGTGGTCTTTTAATGGGCTGTACGATCCCCTCTCGCCACAATGATCGACGACTGCAATTTGTCTTGGAAGTGAGTCAATTAATTTTTTGCATGTTTGGACTTCGATTTGGCTTCAAACTTGGATAACATCGGTCCAGGTGTCGTTTGGTTCTTTTTAAATTTTCGAGTATTTGAAATTTCGTGATGTGCCATGTGCTATTCTCAGGGGCGGCGCTTTAATAGATGCAAATGGTGCACTTGCACCGGGCGCAATTTCAGAAATTGATATTTAAAAAAAATTGAAGACGTCGAAAAAAAAATTTGAATACGAGTTCCCGTGTCTTTATTGCATTCACCTTCCGTGCCTTTTTCCATTGCCTGCCTTCTGCAAGGTGTGACCAACCCAATTCCATTTAGTTCGCCTGATTTTGTCGTATAACCTTTCTTGACTGGCACAGTGCCATAGTTCTTGCTTTGTAATTCGTATTAGTCGCACTATTATATGTAGATCCCGATTTCGACGACCCTTCTAGCTGTTAAGTGGATTCTACCATAGAAACTAATACATGCAGTGCAGTAACCACCTATTATCCTTCGAAACACGAATGCTTGGAGTACGACATAGAGACCTCTATTATGGAGATTCGAGTGTATAGGATTGTGGTGGAAATAGTTAGGGAAGTGCAGCTAGCACCGAAAACCCTCCTGGAGCAGTAAACAGCATTAGCGGAGGAATTTTGTGAAGTTCAAGCGTAAGCAAACTCAGCATGAAAGCAAGATCGTGAAGCAAATCCTGTTTGGTAAAGGCTGGGGCGGCGTATGTACTTGCACCGGGCGCAATTGGACGGGGTGCAATTTCAAAAAAAAAGTGAAAAAGATTTCCCGTGCTGTCATTTTCATATATAAAAAGGAACTTCAAAGAGTGTTTATGTCTTTTTCCCTTGTCCTTTACTGCAATCAACAGAAATTATGGGGGCGCATTATGGAATACTGCACCGGGCGCAAAAAAATCAAACGTCGGCCCTGGCTACTCTAAACCTCACAGCCTTGAACGACCCGGCCATAATACCTGAAAAGAGCCCTTCGGTGAAGGCTGCCTCCAGTCTGGCTCCTGACCACCCGAAAGCTGGTAGAAAGCATGGTAAACGCAAACGCAGTCGTAAAGTCAACGTGTCGTATGCTGCCGCTGTTCGTCTATTCTCGCTCTCTCACTCCCAGTGTTCTCAGACTATATTCCGTAAGCTATGCCAATTTGATAACGGTATCCAGACCGCGAAATGTCTTCATTTCCCGTTTCTCCCCTGAAATTCCGCGCAGTCCGCAGATACCGCAGTCCTACAAGGTCAGTCAGATAACCTCCCAGCAGCCTTAGTTCCGCTCGGTTAACAGTGGAACCTGTCTAAGTCCTGCGACTGACTCCCAATAGGCTAGGTTCAGTCCCTTATTATTATTATTCTTGTTGAGGGGCGCTTTAGCGGGCACTGCGACCATTTTTGTTTGGTCTATTGTGCCATCCCCTTCTTTAAAAACCATCAAGGTTAAGGCTTCTTAGGTAGCCTAAAACTGATTTAGGGTTGCTGTCCCAAATCTCCCTGGGAGTAGGGAAATCACGATGGAGAAGGCTCAGTCTTTTCCTCGCTGTAGCCTCACAGTCGCACATCAAGTGCTCCGCGGTTTCGGGAGCTGTCCCGCAGAATCGACAGCCAGAGTCGGCCACCAGTCCTATTTTGTTTAGGTGATAGTTAAGCGAACAGTGGCCCGTCAGGAGCTCTGTTATTATTTTTAGCTCCCACCTCTTGAGATTTAAAAGTTTGCCCGCCTTAGCTTTATCGATTTGGATGAATCTTTTTGCTTGACGAGCACCCTGGGTCCTAGACCAGCTTTGAAGAAACATCTGGTCAACCCAATTCGTTAAGGCCATTTTTACGTGGCAGCTTGCTAAGCTACAGAAAGGTTCCGGACCAATAGGTAATGAGTTTGCGCCTGCTCTAGCCAGGCTATCGGCAATCTCATTACCAATGTGACCTTCGTGGCCCGGAATCCACATCAGCGTGACACTGTTGTTCCTGCTGAGGAATTTCAGGGATTGAAGACAATCCAGGACAGTCTTTGATGACACTCTGTGCGATTTAATGGCCAGCAGTGCAGCTTGACTGTCCGAGAAAATAACAATGTTAGAGCTATTTGGAGCTCTATTAATACAAGTCTGAGCACACACCTGGATGGCGAGTACCTCAGCCTGAAAAACAGTGGGGGTAGTGCCCAGAGCCATGGATATTTTGCTCCTTGGGCCATAAACACCCAGCCCTACCCCTTTATCGGTTTTGGAACCATCTGTGTACCAAAAGGCCGTGCTTCCTCTAAAGAGAGGCCTGCCATGTTGCCACTCTGACCGACTTCGAATAATCGTCGTAAACGGTTTGTCAAAGTCAAGAGTAGCAGGAATGGTATCGGACAAGGATATCATTGGCTCCAAGTTCAGCTCCTTGAGGATCGATAAATGATCCAGCAGGTCTCCTGGCTTAAAGGAGAAAAGGTCCCGTAGACGCAGTGCCCCTGCCAGAGCCTCTTTTTTCACCACCAGGTGTAGCGGAGGAAGGTTCAGTAGAGCCCCCATCAGTCCCTTAATCCACTCTTCTACCAAGAACTTGGGGGTGGACCACAAGATGCCACAGAAGAGTTCTGGGTCCTGGACCAACCTCTCAGACCCGTCCCTCGCGAGGCTGCCTTCAGCCTCATTCGTCTCGATACCCCAGTATCCGGGGACCCAGCATTTCTTCTGGAGATTCTCTGGAGTACGTCAAAATACCCTGGAACTATTTTGGCTATTGACAGTGCCTTGATGGCAGCTTGGCTGTCGGAAAAGACCTCAATGTTGGCGCCTTTCAGACCATTCTAGCGCAGGTCGCAATGGCATGTATTTGGATCCCCAGGAAGATTAACTTCCTTCCACTCAGAACGATCCGGGATAATCGCTCTCAATTTCCTTTGGAACCGCAGTTCACTAACCATATGGTAGTATACACGGCAAATGGAAATTTTTGCGATATTGTTAAGGATATCCATGTGACCTTTGACCGTATAGGGCCGGTTGATGGAGATCTGAAGTCTCAAGGCACTTATGGCGGCGGATTTCCATATGAATTCAATGAATGCCTCCATTGCAGCTGTGGGACAGGTCCGCATAGCTCCGGTAATGGAGAGGCAAGCAAGTCGTTGCAGTTTGCTGCAATTGCGCACCAAACTATAGCGTCATAAGTTACCACAGGTTTAACGATGTACATCCAGTGCATTTGTGGTGTAAGATCCCATGTCATTACCCAGAAGCCTTTTATAGCCCCAAATGACCCTTGTGGATTTAGTCAAGTTGAGCGTTCCAGTTAAGTCTCTTGTCTAACTTTACTCCCAAATATTTGACTGAGTTGAGTACTTACTGTGGTACCCTGGATACAGATAAGACCTAGGTCCACTTTGTTTCCAAACACATTGCGTCTTTCGTCCTGACTGCACCGCCCAATACCGCTGAAAAGCTTTTAGACCCCAGGTTCTGGCTTCCTGTCCTTGTTCCCCGCACGCATATGTAACGTATCCCTGATACTCGAAAGGACTGGAAACACGTAAGACTGTCGACAGGGCAGGAAACACTTAAGACGCTTTCCCATGACGCATGTTCGAACCGGTTAATCGCATGCTTATAAATACTAATAAAAAAAGAAGTGTTTTTAGCTTGCTAAGTAATGAAGTTGTCCTAAAAAAGGCTCTTCTTAATGTGGCGTAACTCCCTGCCCCACATTCCCTTAGGTAGGCTGTTTCCATAAACTGGCTAGAGCAACAGAAACTTTACATTCAAAATTATTTTTTACTTTTTAGTCAGCGTTTATTAAATTTTTTTTAAACTAAAATTTTTTTTAAATTAAAACTTATTTGTTATTGTTAAATCAAATTTATTTGTTATTATTAAAATATTACGAAAATTACTCAATAACCAAAAATATTAGCAATAAAGCTGAAGTATAACGTATCTTTAGCTTCGACAAGAATTGTAATCCTTCTTAGTCCAATTCCGCCGGATATAACGTAGGCAGCTGCTACATTACTGCTTTGATTAGAAACGATTTCGACATAAGAAACAATCGAACCCATTCCAGTTTTTGGATAGACTAATTTCATTTGGAAGGCTTGAGGATCTGGAAATATGGAACTGTTTTGTTCCTGAGCTATAAGTCGATCGCCTTTAAAGAAATATAGTATAATTAAAAAAATTAAAATGAAATTTAGATAAAAAAACTTCTTACCATCAACAAATCGTCCAAATCTATAATGAAATTGTCCTTCTAATTGCATAACAACTGGAGTTAGTTTGACTACAGTATTGTCCGTACGGAACTCGCCGAATTTCTTGGCCATTTTAACATCAATATTTCCAATTGGTTCTTCAGCAAGAGCAACGGCTGTCAAAGCAACGAAAGTGACGAAGAAGTAAATTCGTAGCATTTTTTTTTGTGATTTCAGTGATATGCCAGCACTATTTTGTGTAGACTAGTAGGGTCGCAGCTGAAAGCGCAGTTTTAATCTGACATTTTTGAAGCGAACACCTCTGTAAATTAGCTTCCATGACGAAAAGCCGATGATAAGGATTTTATGGCATATTACAGTTTCTATTGTTTATATCGAAGAAAGGAATATGCCATAATGCAGGTGAAAAATCAAAGAATTTTATTGTTTTCTTTTGACTTTCCCGATATGAATAGAAATTAAGCTTTAACACGCTTTTCTTTATACATAATGGCTATTTTCACTTCTTCATTGAAAAAAAAAACAATAAAATTTTAATTTCAAAATTATTTTTGCAAGCGCTTTTGTGTTTCAAAATTGTTTGTGCATAACAACAATTGAAGAAAAACCCATTTTAAATTAAATTAAAATTATTATTTACATTGTTTCACTTCGTAAATACTTTGTGGTCTTTTAATGGGATGTACGACCCCCTCTCGTGGGAGGGCCAAGATATAATTCTGAATTTGCTACTTTGCTTATACAAAGTGTGCCAAAAAACATTTCACAATTTTTGAATGATAATAAACTGTCAAACAAATGTTTGGATAAAATTTCCCTATAATTCAAAAATTTCCTTACATTTCCAAAGACACAAACCTTCGACAAATGAATTGAAATGCGTTTTTCATACAAATTGACATTTGAATTTTAACTTGGCTAATGATCTAATTGCAGTCGTGTTGAAACTGAGTCAATTAATTTTCTGCATGTTTCGACGTCGATTTTTTTTTTATTAGAAAAAACCAAGCTTAGGTGTAACCCTTTATACTACCAGTCCGTCATGTCGTTCAGTTCATGGTGCAATGTCTAGTAGTAAGCTTGGTTTGAAGAATAGAGGAGAATAGGAAAGGTTAGAGGGGGTCTGGAGGGTGTAGAAGAAAATGACGATGAACCTCACGTTTGAACTCTAAGGTGTTGTACGAGTTCGGAAATACCGACTGCGGGAGATTATTCCACAGTCGAGTTGTTCTATTCATAAACGAACTTCTAAACCGTATTGTGCGTGAACGGGGGGCTGTAGGGTATGGGGGTGAGCCGAGCGGACTAGTCTTGTGTTGGCTTCAAACTTGGATAACATGGTTCCAGGTGTCGTTTGGTCCTCTTGAAATCTTGGAGTATTTTAAATTTCGTGATGCACCATACAGCGCGTTTATGTGCAGTACCGAACCGGTCCCAATTACCAAAAAAGGTCCCAAAAAACCCGCATAAACGAGGACAGGACCGAACCATTTTCGGTCCTTTGGGTCTTGATTTTCGGGTGGACCATAGTGGACCGAACCGTTTCGGTACCGACACATAAACTCTTTTGGACTAAAACATAACCTTATTTATTCCAATAAATCAAAAAAAGGGTGGAAATAAGTTTAAAATAAGTGAAATTTAATATAATTATTGAAATAGGTGAACATTGATTATCGACACTTTTTATAGCAATGACATAATGTCAAATTATCCGGCAACCAAACTTTTCTGGTAAATAGCTGGATCTGATCTTCACTAACTCCTATGAGGAGGTAATTATCCTACCCGCTTCCGATGAGGGGAACCTATCCACCAATTCTTCTCACCACTCCAATTGGGTGCTTGAACTCATCAGCACCATTTCTGACAATGTTACATCACACGATATAAACTTGAGGGCGCTGTTGCTGCCGGTTCGGCCGGTTAAGCCGTTGTATTACAGTCTAACAAATTAATATGGTCAGTTTTACAAGGGCCAATCAACAAAATTTGGGTGTAATCGTCAATTCTCTTTTAAAAATCGATGAAGAATCGCATGGGTTTTCACAAGAGCCAACTTGCTAACACTCCATCACGAGATAAATTTCAATAAAAGAAAGAGCGGCGCATTGAGTGAGCGAGCCGAGCTAGCGCGAAGTGCTGGAGGGTTGGGCGAACGCTGCTACTTGCAGAACGTTTCGCTGACATATGAACCTGTATACTGCGTAAAACTGAACCGAATAATTCGGCCGAATGTTCGGTTCGGTACATTTTTGACCGAATATTCGTATTCGGTTGAACCCATATTCGACGCATCTCTAGTTAGAATGCTTTAGCTTGCTGTAGTTGCTTTTAATATTAATTCTCCCTTCCGCCATTTCTTTCCTTTTCTTTTCATAAGTAAAAGGGAGCCATAAAACAAAATCGCGGTCAAAAATGAACAGCTTATGGGGCGCAAAATTTCATAGTGCACCGGGCGCAAAACAAAACCCAAACGCCGGCCCTGCTACACGAACAGCCTCAAAGTAATAGATCTCTTACCACTGTCATGTAGGAGAAAGTTGTTTATCTCATGCCTTATTTTGGACTTTTTAACCAGCAGCTTCAAAGTGCAGTTTCTATTTGATAGAATTAAGTTCAATGACGATGTCCGACAGACGAGACACATGAAATTGTTTAAGGAATATTCACATCGCACCGAGTATACTAAGAATGAACCTGTTAACATATGTTGTGCGGTCTTCAATACCTACAAATCCCGTTTTCCCCTCCATAAGTAAACAGTCCTTTAAAAGAAAATTGATATCCCTGTTGTCAACCTAGTACTGTACTAATCAATATACATAGCTTAAGCTATATTTATGTATTTGTGATAAGGGCAATGGTGTCAATTAGTTGCACTTTTTAACATTTTGAAAGGTAGTTTGTTTCCATTTCCCCTGACTCGACCAATAAAAACTTTACATTCAAAATTATTTTTTTACTTTTTAGTTGATTTTAAAACAGATTTTTTTTTTAAATTAAAACTTATTTGTTATTTGTTAAAATAAAATTTATTTGTTATTGTTAAAAATATGACGAAAATTACTCATTAATAACCATAAATGCTACAATTAAAGCTAAAGTATACCGTTTGTTTAGCTTCGACAAGAACTGTAATCTTTCTTAGTCCAATTCCGCCCATAATAACATAAGCAGCTGCTACATTACTACTTTGGTTAGCAAGGATTTCGACATAAGAAATAATCGAACCAATTCCAGATTGTGGATAGGACAATTTGAGTTGGACATCCTTAGGATTTTCATACATGGCCTTGCCTGTATCCTGAGCTAACTGTTTATCACCTTTAAAGAAATAGTATAATTAAAAAAAAAAATTAATATTAAATATTAGATAAAAAATTCCTTACCATCAACATATCGTCCAAATCTATAACGAAATTGTCCTTCTGCTTGTAAAGGAACTGGACTTAGTTCGACTACAATATTTTTCGAACGGAACTCTGAGAAGTTATTGGAGAATTTATAATCAATGTTTCCAATTGGTTTTTCAGCAGGATTAACGGCTGCAATGAAAGTGATCAAGATGTAGATTCGTAGCATTTTTTTTTTTGGAATAAATTAATTTTATTTCTTATTTCAGGGATCTGCCAGCACTATTTTGTGTAGACTTATCAGATGCTTCCTAGAAAACACTAAACTCTTTAACGAAATGCTTGAAAAATAAATGGTCATTTTTGACGTGAACACGTCTATAAATTTGCTTCCATGACAAAAGACCGATCATAACGAAATTATGGCACATAGTTTTGAGCAGCAATTAAAAAACTATTGTTTGTATTCAAGAAAGTAATATGCCATGATGTAGGCGAAAAATCAAAGAATTGAATTGTTTAGTTTTAACTTTTCCAATATCAATAGCAATTAATCTTTTACACGCTTTATACAATATTCGCTTCACCTGTGCGTTGTGTGTAGTATGTAAACAAATCCTGCAACTTGATTTTAAGCCACTTCCATATAACAAACAACTTGAATAGTTCGCGTGACAATGCAATTTGATGATTTTGTAAAGAAATTAAGATGGCGGTTCCAAGATGGCGGCCGAATTTTTACAATTGTGCTCCCCGACCTCCGACATGGGAATTAAATGAAAGGATATGACAAGTAGGATATAATTAGCTATTGTGGCGTCATTCAAAATTCAAAATGGCGGCCAACATAAAATGGCGGATTATCTTTATCTCGTTCCCTACTCGGTATATGTATCAAATGAAAGTGTATAACAAGTAGAATATGTAGCTGTGTGTCGTTATTACAATAATTCAAAATGGCGGCCAACACAAAGTGGCATCAAAGACAAAATGGCGGTTTATTTTTTCTTTACAACGCCCTTGGTATGGGTATTAAATGAAAGTGTATATTTGTTGATAATTTTAATATGTAATGACTATTGATAAGGAGTTGTGTTATTTACATATTAAGTGTTTATTGGTGGAGATCCGCGTTTTTGATTCTTCACCTAAATCATGGCATATTTCTTTTTACGGTATCAACAATAATTTTTGAGCTGCTACTCAAAATTGTATGCCATAATTTCCTTATCATCGGTTTTTTGTCATGGAAGAATTGGAAATAAAATTATAAATGACTAGTTGGAACCCGGTGCGCCTCGCTGCACCCATAAGCCAATAGTATGGCGTGTGCCAAAACAATTGGGAATCTCAAAATCGATGGGCAGTGAGAGTCTCAAATCCCACCACGAAAGTACATTCGAAAAGAAAAGTGTAACTCATTTATATCCCCAATCACAATTCAGCGGTTTCACTGCCACTCTTGCCGTGGTCAGATGCTATGAGGGAGTGTTTTTGCCCGTAAACGAATTTCGAAGAGGAAATTACAATGCACGTCCGCTGAATTTTATTCATACACGAAATTTTAATGTGTATGAAATGGTCATTTCCTTGCCTATGTTTATATTTCCAATTCTTTTGGTGCACACTATAGGTTCCGTTTATTTTGCGGTTGGGACATTTTTTCGTATTTTTGTTTCCGAAAAATAAAATAATCAGCCTTATTCTCGTTGTCGAGTGCCGTGGGAGATGTCACTTCGACCCTCAATTGGTATTCTCATTGTCAATATAAGTGACACCTGGCGACTAGATCGACAAATGTCGAATTCTAATTCTCACTAGGTGGAAGTGTCAAGTGACAATTTTGTCGATACGTTTGTAGGTATCGACAGTTCTATCTTTAGCAAAATTGAAGCAGAAAAAAGGTTAACAAAAAATCTTTCGATTGTATATTCCCTAAAAAATTATACAAAATTAACATCCAAAAACCAAAACGCAACTTAACTCTTTTTTTTTACAAATTCTTACGTGTTTTTCACAACAAACATAGCACTGTAAAATATGCCAAACTCAACTGTCAAATGAAAATGTGTTCCATTTCACAACGTACCTCGTAGCCTCGTCACTCGCCAACGAGAATACCATATTCAAAGTGACGTGACACCGCCTAAGAAAAATCTCACTTGGGCTATGCGACAACGAGAATAAGGCTGAATAAAATGTTCTGCAATCGATTGGAATTTCGTCATTTCCATCGTCCAAAAATTGTTTTGAAAATGTTTGACCAGAGGCATCTTCTAGCATATCCTTTTGGAGCGTGATTTTTTTTTTCAAAACTGTGAAATAGGTTTGATGCTTTCAAGCAAGCGTTAAGCTCATTTTCAAGCGCTGGTCGAGGTATAACAGCCAAAGTTGCCGATTCGAGTCGAGGTATAACAGCCCTATCAAGCGCTTCGTCCATGGTGCATTCGTCCCAAATTATAATTTTGCACGTTTTAAGGACTGTGGCAATACGGCAATTTTTGCTGATGTTACATGTAGATGTTTCTATCTGGTTCAAATTCAATGGGAGCTTGCGGACTGAATGCACTTGCACGTCCACCATCAAGTAGAGTTGGTGCAATTCTCGCTGATGTCACTGCAAATGCAATCTTATTCTGCAATCGAGTCGACGCCAAAATCAAATTGATAAGACATGTTTTGCCTGTACCACCTGTAGCATCTAGGAAAAAATCCCAATATTTCCTTTGTCGTAGGATTTTATTGATCAGCAGGATTGTCGTAGGATTTTATTGTCTTGCCTGAGATTATACGAAATGTTATAGCTGATTTACGTTAAATTGCTGTTCTCGCACCAACTCTCTGTTTTACACACCATTTCTGAATCGTGTCGAATTTGAGATTCGTGGTTGATTGATATTCATAAGTCCTCTATCAGTATTAAAACTTTATTGGAAATTTCGTAAGAATAATCACAGCTGTGTATGCATATAATAGACCTCACACTATGAGATAAAGAATAATTTTTCCGTAAGAAATATGAAACAAAAACTATGTCCCATGCAAACTTATTGTATGTTGAAAAATCAAGCATCTTCAAATCTATGTAAATTTCCAGGTACCATACTTCAAAAAGTGAAAGTGATGAACATCCGATTCATCCGATTGAATTTGTCGTCTTTTTGGCTTCGAGATCTTACATTACTTACATATGTACATTGCTCAAATCGGGCACATGCAGCTGAAGCTACTTCAATCCTAGTTCAGAGAATCGCGTCCTTCGCGAAAAATCTGCTTTTTTCAACACAATTGTACGGCGGCTATTCGTAAATCACTTCCGATCGTTCTGAAACTTTAGGAATCGTATTTTTTTCGGAAAAAACCAAAACAAAATGGATCTGAGTTCTTTAGCAATAATTTGAAGAGTACCTCCCATACAAAAGTTTCGGATTTTGCTATATCAGTACACTACAGCTACCCGATTCGAGATAACTTTATAAATTATAGCCTATATGTTATTCTGAGGCATGAGCTATATTATTGTAAAGTTTCATTAAAATCCATTCAGTAGTTTTTGCGTGAAAGAGCAAGAAACATCCACACAAACATTCCGGTTTATAATATTAGTAAGATTAAACATGCTTCGATTTGGTTTTTTTACAGGACAGTCACGTTACGTTATTGGATTTCAAAGATTCTGTACAAACTTTGAATGATTTCTAAAAAATAACGATAAAATTTGGATGTGGCTCATCCTTCAGCAGCACTAAGGCAATAAATAGAACTACTTGTTGTTCAATAGTCAATCATTAATCGCACAGATAACAAAAGCGATAAGATAATAACTAAGTATTTTTAAAACTCTTATAATCAATATATCACATTCGGAACAAAATTTAAACAATTACGGAAAATATACAAAAAAAAAAACGCACGTGTTTCAAGATTAGATATAAAATAATGAGTATGTAGTAAAGCTTGACCAAAACGTTCTATAGCAACATTAATATGAGTGATTCATGTGTTCTTTGGAATGGATTTACATTAATATGTGAAATATAAATTTTTTTAAAATTTTATTTATCTTATCCTAAAAATCATAAAGATAAAATAAAAAGTTATTAAAGTTGAAAGCTTTCAGTAGGATTTGGGAGTTTCACAAATATTTTATGGTTAACTTATCAACAAATTTTTTTTAAGATTATTGGGATTTAAATTCGCAACGCAAAATTGATTTCACGGAACAGAACTTGTTTTATTTGTTTATTTTATTAGTAGACATTTTTATAGACCTTTCAAAAATATTGATCTCCTACGAAAACAGTCATGTTCTGAACCGGTTTCATACCTAAAATATTAGTCTATGAATGGTCCTAATGGATATGCTCACCTCTTTAGCCAACTCTAATGGGGCCCCTAGACTATCAATAATATTGTGCAATATTTTGATTTGCGCAATATTATTGACGATCTGTAGGTGATATTGAAAGGTTGTCTGGAGCAAAGAAGGAATACGTCAATATTTTGTTCAATAATATTGCGCAATATTATTTATAGTCTAATGGCTTCTTAAGATGCATAGGACTATAATCGAGCATCAGTTTTTTTTTAATTTTAGCGATGTTTTCCTCGTCCTAGAGTGATTTATACCATTCCATTAAGTCTGTATTTTTGACCGTTTTTCACCGTTTTTTTAAATACCACATGAACATAACAAGCCAAAAATTGTGAATTTAATGAAACCGAAAAAAAGCAGAGCAGCTCAGAGAAAAGCAGCTGTAAAAAAAGTAGAGCAAGAAATCTTGCCCGAAGCTGCTCTACCAAATAAGGTAAAGCAGAAAACCGTGCTTTAAGTTGCTTCAATTCATGTTAAGCGGCCCACACACTCTCAGTTATCACTGCGCAGTTGAACTGTGTTAAAAAAAACCGTACGATAAACTAACCTGAAAGTGTGTGGGTGCGGCAGTTCGTTGTACGGGTTTTTTTTTGCTAAGTCTCATCATTTTGTTGATTTGACTACATCTGACTGAACTGAACGATAAACTGTCTGACCTACGCAGTTTATCGAAGAAAAAGAGGGTCCAGAAGCTCAGGTCTGAGGACTGAGTATAAATAGTTCAAAACTGCACGGTTTTTTCGTTCAGATATGACATCACACGTGATAAACTGCGCAATTAAACTGAAAGTGTGTGGGCCTCTTTGGAGCAGGCTTCTGAGACACATTTTGCTCAGCCTCGCCTAGGCGCCCTTTTCCTCAAAACCAACATTCAAAATGCCCTATTTGGAAAACGGACAGAGATACAGTGAGCATCAATATAAAGTTAACACAAAAGGCTCAACAACAAAAATACACTAAAAAATCCACGTTTTTACCTCCTCAAAAAAAATCGGAGGAGGCTACACGACCCCTTAAAATCTTCGTAACAGTCTCTACTACAATTAAAAAATAATTTAAAAATTCGCATTTGCCTCTAAGGGGGTCCTGGAGGCTCCCTAAAAGGCTCAAAATAAAAAAGGGGAATTTGTGTTAACTTTATATTGATGCTCACTGTATGTAGCACCCTCCAGTTTTTTCTCGATATTTATTTGTGTAGTATCTAATATTAACCGCTTGGAAACCTGGCACACCCCAGTATTTAAGTATATATGACAATTGCTCAGTCTGAAATCGGGCTCTAAGCTTGTGTTGCTTATACGTATACGTAAACCCTGCACTGCCTATCTCGTTGGTGATTGACCACCGAAGTAATCTCTTTAGTTGTCCATAGTAGAGTGGACAATCAATTCTCTAATCAGCTGGAAGTCCGATTCCCTTGCAGTCACACACACACACACACACACACACACACACACACACACACACACACACACACACACACACACACACTCCACATCGTTTTTCGACGTCAATTCTGACTTATCCACGATCTTTGCCTCTTACAATTCCTATTTCTCATCATCGGTTATGACACATTTCATAAATGGCTCAATTTCCATTGTGTTTCAGCGGCGCATCGTATATGTTAATTCGCCCTATCATGTTTTATCGCGCTCAACTCAAGAGTATCCCATACATTGATTTTCTAATTGTGTCCAGCTTTGTTCAAATGGTTCAATACAGTTGTGTGGTCAACGAATGGCTCCATATCAATATTGACATTGCTGACATACGCAGGCCCGCCACAAAGGGGGAGTGACAACTGGGACTATTAGCCCGGGCACCTGTAGACCCCATATATCTGCGTACTAATCGTGTAGGGGCCCCAGAACAAGCTTGAAACCGCCATATCCATGCGTTCCAATTGTCAAGCAACAGTAATGTACAAGCTCCCAGCACACTAAATTCGCCTTTATTAAGTCTCGGCAGCAGTTTTACCGAGCGGTCCCCCAACTAAGTACGAATCACGTCCAATATGCTGCTTTACCACAGCATCGAACGAGAACCTGTCTAGGTTTGTCCGTTTTCTTCGCCCAATAAAAATTGTTAAAGCTCTAATTGAAGCACATTAACAGCGATGCAAATTCACTCTTCTTAGTAGCGCTTCGGGTTTCCTCACTGGGATTGCTTCTGGATTGATTCTGCCAAAAAAACGATGAGAGCAAAGCACAAGGGCCCCAGAGCTAAGTATAACACCTAGTCCATTACAGGTTACAATAAGTAACTTTAGGTTCATCCGCGAAGAAGAATCTATATTAAATATTCTGAATGAACTTATTGTTACCATAATTTTCTTTAGTTCAAGATTTTCTAGAATTTCAATATCCTGAAGGGGGCCCCCAAACATATTTTAGCCCGAGGCCACGAAGGTGATATGGCATACCTGGACATACGTTCACTTATCTTACTGGTTTTTTTTTCAAGAATTTCATCAGACTTTCCTGCGATTAATCGACTATAGTATGATTCAATTTTCACATCAAAATTACCAGAAAAAAAATGGCTGAACCATTTCCGTGTAACACATTTCAATCAACTGCCTTCACCTGCTCAGCGTTTCTATCCTATTGCAGCAATAGCAATGCAATATATGTATGTACTTTATTATTTTTCACCATTTTCAAACGTAACATACTTTGAACCACTCATCAATTTCGACGTTCATATACTGAGTTTCCATGAGAGTTCAACCAGAGTTGAACCCGAGTTGAACTCCATGGAAACAGTCGCAGTCAAGAGTTTTCGTTAAAGATTTTCAACTCTGCTCAACTCAACGAAAATAGGTAGATTGAACAGAGTTCACGCACACAACTACAAACGGGATTGTCAAATGTTAAAAAAGTCAAAATGTCGCGCCTGTTTATAACATTTTTGTTATACAACGAACACAATAAATTAATTTTATGTCCATGATCACTATTTTATAATAACAAAAATATTACGTCAAATTTAAAAACAGCTGCTTGCTTAATACAAGAACACATTCAGCTGTCTGTACACAGGCAGAAAAGTCAGCCATGGAAACGCATAGAGTTGAGTCGTTGAGTTGAAGTGTCATTTCAACTCTACCTCAACTCAACTCGACTCCCATGGAAACTCGGTAATAAAATCAAAAAAAAAATAACGCTCGAACTGTCACCTCCTCGTGGGTTGTTTTCAACGGGCGCCATCTTTCGAGGAAACGTGTTATTTCAATTTAAAACAAAGATGTTGATGATTTTTAATTAAACGGAAATAAAATATAAAATTGGGAATTATATACATTTATTTAAAAGAAGTTAGTTTAAATTAAAGGATTTATAAATAAATTTTTAAAATTAACAATCAAAGTACTTATTTCGAAGCTGAAAATATGGACATCTTCAACCAGTCTTAGAGTTAAGATCTATTAGATAAAGAAATTGGGGTTGAAAATGCTCTTAATTTTACATTATTACTCTTTGAGTATCCACAATCTTTATTACATCCGCCTTATTTGTAAATTGAACACTCACACAACAGAAATGATTTGTAACAATAAATGCACTAGAATAGCCCGAACAAGCTTGTATCACTGCCATACTTAAAAATCAAGCTAGCCACTAGTCCAACAAATATTAATTGATTAACGATTATCCTTGATCCAGCTCCATAAACATTCGCAGTATAATCAATGTATACTGTTCGAGGTATAATTACTTGTACTTGAATTTGCTTGTGTCCAATTCCACCAGATGTCACTTGAACACGGCTTGCATTTTGATTAAGGTAAATTTCCATATAGTTGACAGTTTTCCCCTTACCAGAAGCTGGATAAGTCAAAATCAGTTGAACATCCTGCGGTGGTGAAAATGTTTTTCGACTGGATTGTGTGCCTATCAAAATATCACCTAAAAAAATTTATTTGGATTAGAATACAAATTACAAATACAACAAATTGCACTAGTGCTCACCTGGTTGCCGTTGTCCTATGTAGTAACGCATAGGTCCAGTTGCTCTTGTTTGATTAGTTGGTCGAACAAATTGTTCACCAGATTCGGCAGCTGGAAGAAACTTATTGGGGTCTGTAATCACTTGCATAGAAAGATATTCTGGAGTTGTTTCTGTGGAACCAACAGCAGCCAGTGCAGCGAAAACAGCCAGGACAAAATAAATTCGAGCCATTTTATAATTTACTCCCACTAACTTGACTTTTAACAGAGCTTGAAACAACTATCACCTTCGAATTTAACCGTTTACCCTTTTATATAATTTTGCGTTAACTGTTGAAGATACTTTATCTTTACGACCAACGGGATAAGATTATTTTGCACACTGTAATACGTATTTCGGCCAAAGTGTGATTACAAGGTTTACGATAATATAAATTCTAAGGAAAACCCGCAAATACAATTACAAATAGTCGGCAGTGGCGTAATTCGATTTTGCCGATGACTACCGGAATTATTAAAACATTAACCAGCGGGTAATATGCAAAAGGGAAAGTCGAAGGTCTGTCTGATAACTGCTCTTCCCAGTATCGAAAAGGTCTGTCAGATAAAAGGCACGTTTTCAGAAAAGATAAGCCAGCGACCGATGTAGGAAGTTTTGGCGAGGATTGTTGAGAATCTTACATCAGTCGATCAATGCTCGACCGCCTGCATGACAGGAGACCCCGCTGAGGATCCGCACTCAGACAGTAGTGTAAGATTCTTACTGATTAAACTCGTCACTTACTCCACCCACTCGGCACCGGCGCTAGGCATTACTTCTGGTGGGCATCACCAACATCATCCTTTACGCGTCCCTCCGATGTGGGCGAAAAGATGCCAGGGCTACGTGGAGACAGATTAGCGATCCTCCGTCTCCGTTTTTAGGATGGCCTGGACAAACCGCACCACCCTCGACCATTCTTCGGATCTCGAAGCATTATCCCGACAATTGTGTCGGGGGTCATGTTTCCGAGCTGCTGCTTCAGCGTGCTTCACTCGACCCCCACCTAAGGCGTCCGAAGCGGAGTCCCCGTAGGGGCATGCGGCATCCGCCACTTTACCCATTCATCCGCCATCTTACCCATTTTCTCCAGGTACGTCTGGAAAAAACCGCGCCCTGTCAAAAATTTGGTAATTAGCCTCGTTGAACCCCCGGTCCACTCAGGTGTTCAGCTGGTCGATCAGGCGGGCTGTCCACCAGTTATTACAGTCATCTTACCAGCGCGTTTGCCAGACCTCCATGGTGTTGGCCCTGGCAGCCGTCGCCAACTCGCATACTGCTCCTCTCTCTACGGACGGACTGTCTCTAGTGGGCTAGCAGGTCGATCGGAACGACTCCGGCGTCCACCAGAACTGCGGTGCGGGCTTGGAACACGCGACACGGATAGCTCCGTGTGCTTGCGATATTTTTCATACCGCAACGCATCGGCTCACATCTCTGCTTCATAGAGCAAGATCGACTCGGCCGTGCGCATGAGCAGACGTCGCATATAGGGTCTGGAACCGTGAAAGTTCGCCATGATCCTGCCAAGCGACGCTACCACCGCTGCTGCCTTGTCCGCTGCTGGCAGTACATGAATCCCGAAAGATAGCTTTTTATCAAGCGTCTCCCACCCCGAAATTGCCCACCGTGTTGATGAGCTTTTTCGTGAGTAATATGATCTCCGTTTTGTGAGCTGCAAGCTCAAGGCAGCAGTCGTCCGTCCAGGAGGAGATTTTACGCATTGTCTGGTTGAGGCGCATCTACGCGGCTTCTACATCCCTCGCGAAGTCGTCTGCGTACCCAACCAGGAAAACGCCCTCGGGCATGTCCAGATGCAAGAGCCTGCCGTAGAAAATGTTCCAAACGTCGTGTCCCAGAATATGGAGCCCTGGGCGGGCCCCAGATGTTACCTCCCTCCTTCGCAAGCAATCGTTGGTTTCATATTCTATGAAGCGCTTATTCAGGTAGTCCCCCAGTATCCTTTGCAAGTACTGAGGGAGTCCGATGTCGGCCTCCATAACCCCAAGCGCCCTAACCCACCTAACGGAGTTGAAGGTGTTCTTTATGTCTAGAGAGGGTAGCAGGCACAAGTGTCGGGAAGGGTGGTCTCTTCGCTCGGTCGATCTGGCTGCCTCAACAACCTGTTGGACCCCGTCAACAGTGAAACGGTTCGGTCGGAACCCCAATTGTCTGGCGGCCAGGTCGCCCACCGCCTGTACGGCTTCGAGAAGGCGTGGTCGCAGTAGCCTCTCCAGTAGCTTCCCTGTCGTGTCCAACATACACAAGGGTCTGTAAGACGCCGCCGTGTCTGCCGGGCCCGCTCTCTTGCCGATCAGTACAAGTCTCGCGATGTCGCGAGCCGGATAGAAACTTTTCGCGTGCCCACCATTTCGGAAGGAGTTACTACGACTCGTATGTTAGCTTTGAGGTCGTCGATGGTCTTCGGCTTGCTGCCATAAACTTTACCATTGAAAGAACTTCATCGTAGTGGCTGCGGTGTAGCAAGGTGTGCCATCTTGTTGAAAATAGGTTCGACAGACATTTTTCACGCGTTTTTGGACACATCAAATGCAGCAACATCCAACGATAGTCTGCGCCGTCGAGGGTTTCTCGAACTTTGAAGAAAAATGGTCTTATGGTGGTTTTTGAGCAAACTCCAAGTTAAAACCGTGACTTTCGCGTCGTGCAGTGGTGTTTCTTGAATGACCTGTTTATTGACTCGAGTTTTGTTTATATACTCCGCCACAGAGAGTAAAATGAGCTACGTTGGGCATCGATCATTCTTGTGACTGCATATCCATATTGCAAGCGAGTGGATAGTCACTGGAAAAAGGACTCAATCTCTGTAAAGAGAATGGGATACTGTCATCGATGGGATATTGTCAATCATCAGCGTTGATGTTCATAAAATCAACTGTCAAAACTCGTACTGTCATCTTTCAAAGATGAATTGATTGGGGTCGCTGCTATCAGTCGTAACATATTTGCAATTGACGCCATCTATCGAGGAAACTCAACTTAATAAATTAGTTATTTCAGTTTAAAACAAAGATGTTGAATATGAAATTGGGAATCATACATTTATTCAAATGAAACTAGTTTAACTTAAAGGATTACATAAAAAAGGATTGAAAGTGGTCGGTCTTACTAGCTGTACATTATTATTATGAGTATCTGCTACCTTTGTTACATCCACTTAAAATATGAATTTAGTTAGTAGTCCAGTCAAATAAGGGTTTCACCTCGGTAATAGGCGAAGTAATAAGCTGAAAATTGGTATGAACCTTTGTTTGCCTTATTTGACTGGACTATAGGTCTTATGGTACACTGACACAAAAGATATTATTTGCCCGAATACACTTAAATCACTACCAATACTTTAAAAACAAGCTAGCCACTAATCCTATAAATAATACTTGATTAACGACTATCCTTGATCCAGCTCCATAAACGTTAACCGTATAATTAACCTGCACCATTCGAGGTATAGTCAATTGAACTGATATTTCCTTCTGTCCAATGCCACCAGATGTCACATGAACATTGCTTGCATTACGATTAACTAAAATTTGCATATAGTGGACAGTTTTTCCTTTACCAAAAGTTGGATAACTAAAAACGAGTTGAATATCCATCGGCGGTGAATTTGATTTTTCGCCAGATTGTGTTGCTAAGAGGAGATCACCTAAAAAATTTGATTTTAATTAGTATACAAGTTACAAATACAACAAATTGCACTAGTGCTCACCTGGTTTCCGTTGACCTAAGGAGAAATCCAATGGTCCGGCTGCTCTTGACTGATCATAAGTTTGAATAAATTTTTCATTTGATACGGCAGCTGGATGAAATTGATTGGGGCTTAACACATGAACAGAAATATATCCTGGAGTTGTTTCAGTGGAAGTAGCAGCAGCCAACGCTGCTAAGACAGCCAGGACAAAACAAATTCGAGCCATTTCACAATTTACTCGTACGTACTCTTACTTAGGCTTTTAACAGAGGTTGAAACCAACTATCACCGTCGAAATTAATTGTCTTCACTTTTATATAATTTTGTGTAAACTAATGCAGATAACTTATCGTTGGCGCTAAAATGGATAAGATTATTTTGCAAATGGTAATTCGCGTTTTAGCAAACTGTGATTACAAATCACTACTAGTACGATAATAAAATACAATCATACGAAAGCATATTGCTATATTGGTATCTTCCATCATCTAGTATATACTAAGCAAGAAGTACCGTGAAAATTCCTAGATAGCTTCTATCTCAAACTGAATACAATAATTTATTAACAATAATTGTGCCCATTGATATTCAATTTGAGAAGAAGAACATTCAGAAGTACCCCAATTAGAAATTTCACATGCGAGATTAATTTTATCGGCAGTACAGCGCTGAAATGCTGGATAAGTGTGATGTGCCTTGATAAGAAACCACGAAACTTACATAATTTCTTGAAATGATAGCGATAAACTTACAAAAAAATCAATTCAACTGAAAATAAACAACTGTGAATCAGTTTATCGACCATATCTAATCGATTGGCGTAATTCACAATTTGGCAATCAGCTGTTAGCTGTCAAACGACTTTTGCGCACTTAGCGAGATGAATTGGAATAGAAATAAAATAACTATCATTTAATCGACAGATTCGACAGTTGAAATGTGTTATTTCAGACTTTTCTCCAGATCTTCCAGATATTTTTTTTCAATTGAGTTCCCGTGACAATGCAACCTGCCAATTTTGTAAACAAATCAAGATGGCGGACGAATTTTGCAACTGGGTTTCGATTCCATTTGAAAATCAGCATCGGGGGGTTTTTAGGGCCACAAATGACGATTCTGTGGTCAAAGTTTAAAAATTCAAAATGGCGGCTCCAATATGGCGGATACATTTTGGAGATGTGTTCTGAATCCATTGAAAATCGGTATCGAGGAGTTTTTAAGGTCACAAATCACGAATGCATGGTAAACATTAAAAAAACCAAAATGGGAATGAAATGGGGTTGCTACATACAAAACATCCTCCTTTTTTAAGGCCCAACTACGATACACGTAAGAAACGCACGTCACCTGCGCGCTCATGGAAATTCATGTGTTCAGCCATATTGGACGTACGTCGGTAATAGTGGGGTGCTACACGGGGACTCAATTAGTACGAAAAAACCGGTTTTACAGGCAAGAAACGAGGGAAGAAAAGGGAAAGAAGGCGCGCTTGACGAATATTTAACGAAAGAATTTTCATCCAGAAATTCCCTGGGTGAAAACTAACACAAATGCACATTTCTTTCTCTTCTCTTTCTGACAAATCAAAATAAAGAAACGCCCCAGTGGGAAAAAATTGAAGCTCTTCTTAATAAGCAGTAAAGAAGTGCTTCCACATCGTATCTTTTGGAAGCTGTTAGGAAGATTTTAATTTCTTCTTCGACGTTGTTAGAAAAATGTTTCAACCATGCCCATAAAATGAAGGTTTTAGTCTTCTCACTGCTTCCTCCCAATGACATACAATGTTAAAAAAGATATGACGTGGGATACGGACAGGAAGGGCTCCTATGCTTCTATAGAAGGCTTCGTCATGTCTTAAAGTAGGCTTCCGTGCCCCAGTGGGGCCGCTTACTGCACACACAGTCAAGGCTTTCATATATCGCTCATTCGGAAGAAGAGAGTTACATCTCAAAATTTTACATTTTTTAGTTTTCTATATGTATCAACTCAAAATTATGATTAATTTTATGGGAAATAATGTTACATGTACGCTTCGCTTTCTGGCCGAGCGCTGGCAACATTGTATCCCTTTGGTGTCGTCACATGTCATATATCACTTACTGAGAAGACGGTAACATTTCTTCTTCTGAAAAAAGAAGTTTTTTGAGTTGTAACCCTTTTCTTCCGGATGAGCGATATGTATAACGAATTATCTAAGCTGAAGACAGCCTCGTGTAGCATTAAATAACGAGACTCAAATCTGAGTTCGGCCGACTTCTTGAGTCTCCGTGTAGCACCCCCCATATTGTGTTTCGTTAAGTTTCGTTAAATGTAAAGAATGCAAAGAGCACCGTGCTCAACGTACGTTTTGCGAGATGATTTGTAGTTACATCGATGAGAGCTGATTTTTTGTTGTTGTTTTGTGGTTTTAAAAGAGGAAAGAGTAGGAAAGTGAACTAACAAGTGTTATTTCTCACCCAGCAAATTTATGGATGAAAATTCTTTCGTTAAAGTTTCGTGAGATGCGTTCTGTTTCCCCATTATTTTCTCGTTTCTCTCCTAGAAACCGGTGTAATCGTGGGCCTCCTGTGTAGCAGCCAAACCAACCAAACGCGTGAAAACTAACTTTAGCTCTGTTTTCCTCTACCAAGTGAATTACGTAATTACATAATTACGCCTCGTGTGAGTTCTGAGGAGTTGAATAATTTCTGTTTAACTCAACATACTTATGGCATCATGAGAGGAGTCTCATTAGCAAGCAACAACGGCTTCCCCCCTTGTTACTCAGTTGTTTTAGGCATCATTACTGTGTTTCCAGTACTGAGTTTCCATGCAGAGTTTACCCAGGTTAGGCGCCCATGGAAATGGGGATTGAGTAAAGTTTCGTTAAATCTATGAAAACTCGACGAAAGCAGTGAGCCGGGTTTTGCATATGTGTGTCTGAGTATATTTTACTGCACATATACCAACCGCTACGCAACATAAAATTACTGTCACTTCAACCCAGAACCCTCAAGCTTTGTGTTTACACTCTGTTAACTTACTATGCATAACCTAGCTTAACCGGACTGATTTTGTCGAGTTTTCTGGGATTTAACGAAACTTTACTCAACTCTCGTTTCCAATGGCGCTTAATCTGAATAAACTCAGAGTAAACTCTGCATGGAAACTCAGTACTTGTTAGTTTCGTTTCGTTGTTTTGTTTATTTTCATTTAGTTTTCGTTTCCTAATAATACCATGGATGCATCAAAACGTCTCAACCACATTTTCTCAATTTTTGACGCTTCTTCAAGGTAGAAGTCTTGCGTTGTCATGATGGAAGACAATGGGCGGTGTGAATAAAAACTTAGTGTTCACTTACGGTGAACACTTCTGAGTGGAGTGATTCGTTAAAAATGAACACTCGATTTGGTGAGAATAAAAATTTCCTCATTCAAATGCAATTCACTCATGGGAAATTTTGGGATTCAAGTGTTGAAGTGTCAAAGTTGTACGTCAAGTAAGAATCAAAGCAGGCAAACTTTTTATTTTTATCAAAAAGCAAAGTAGTACAGGTAAAATACTAAAAATAGCGAAAATGATTGGGTGCATGCTGCAAAGGTTACAGAGATCTTCCTTTTAGGGTGCCTAATAAGGAGTTATAAGGGGTTTAGGCTCAAGGGAAGGGCTTTAGGCTCAAAATATCAGTTGGTAATTATATCGAAAAATAATGTTCACAAAGTTTTGAAGATCATCTACAGAAAAAGTTATTATACATTAACCCGAACGAAATGCCATTCATAAGATATGACCATATCACCGTTTTAAAGATTTGAAATACTCATACGCCCTCATTCGCAACTTGACATAGATGTTTACATGTACATAAAAGATGAGCCTAAGTATGTTGCTTTACCATAATTAGTCTATGAGTTATTCAACTTTAAGTAAATTTAAAATAAATACAATTCTTCGTAAGCACCCTGTATCTTAGTGGATAATGTGATAGCCCACTCTAGAACAATTTTGTCCTCCAAATATATCAAGGAATCCCCCGTGAAAATATTAGCTACGTATTCCAACAAAGGGCGGTGATTTGGTGATTCCGATGATAGCTGTATAGATTGAAGTTTGTAAAAGTGGTGGGTGCTATACCAAAGCTTGGAAAAATTGAAACCTTCTTAAGATATGTAGGTTTTCCGAGCTTTCAAGTCGGTGAAGATCTTTGCATCCATAAAACAGCAGCGGCAAAATAATTTGGGAGGTGTGTAATACTACATGCACAAGAGCAGATAAATGGCTCAAGTTTCCGATTTCACGTGAAGAAATGAAGAAGGCAAAGAAGAAATGGTTGGCAAAAAATAAATTTCCTAGTGAAATTGATGCTCTGGATTGAATGCATGACTTTTATGCGTAAAACATGGATAAACATACTTTTAATAAAATGAGGAAACTGTCCTTTAAGTTGAAGTTTCCTTTTTAACTTTCTCCATCGATTATCTCTTTCAAATTTCATTTCATCAAAATACATCCAGGAATGACCCATAAATATATTAGCTACGTAGTCCCACAAAGGATTCATCCAACGTCTGATGACCTGTACAAGTCCCGAATTAAAAGGAAGCTCTCTGCCAAGTTTCAGCCTGTACCCAATCATTTCCGCTATTTCGCTATTTCTTTTTTCGGCCTATTTTCCTTACTTAAAAAGGGAATTAACACGTTTTTGAATATTAATCCTCGGAAAAGAAAAAGTCACGGTCAGCGGTGATTCCGGTGATAACTTGAAGTCGTTGTTTATAACAATAAGGAAGAAACTCGTGGTGGCACTATACCAAAGCTTGAAAAAATTAAAACTTTCTTAAGACATGTAGGTGATCCAGGCTTTCAAGTCGGTGAATATCTTGGCATCCATAGAATAATATTGGCAAAATAATTTGGGAGGTCTGTAGTACTAGAGAGAAATGGATCAACTCTCCGACTTCACGTGAAGAAATAAAGGAATGGTTGGCAAAAAATAAATTGCCTAGTGCAATTGGTGCTCTGGATTATACACATGGCATTTATCCACAAAGCATAGTTTTAATAAATTGACAAAATTGTTGAAGTTGAACTTTCCTTTTTACTTTTTTACTCCATCGATTATCTCTTCATCTATTTCATCCAAAAAATCAATTACATCATACATTTTTCGTTTCAAAGCTCCTCGCCACTACCCTTAATTTTTACGAGCGTTCACTCGCAAACAAATGTAAAAACATAATTTTATTCACACCAAAAAGAAGTGTTCACTTGATATGGGGAAATGACAGAGTGAAGTACTTAACGAAACCTAACGAAGGTTATTTTTATTCACGCCAAACTAAGTGTTCCCTGCAAAAATGGGAGTGAACACTTGCACTCAGTTTTTATTCACACCACCCAATATCTATTATTCAGTTCAATTGTTTGACATAATCTCTCTAGTTTCGCAACCGTAGATTTGAGAATCAATTTTTCAACACTTTGAAAGGTAAACTACTACATACTACTACTCATCAATTTCGATGTTCATAAGACCGTGATTAGACTGTTCGTTCCTACGTACGTTCCTAACGAAGCCCTTCATCATCTCCACTTCGCCGTTCATCTAAAAAGCTCGTGAGGAACGTATGTAGAAACGAATAGTCTAATCACCCACTAAAACACTCGAACTGTCACCTTTCAAACGTGTTGCAAATGACGCCATATATTGACAAAAACTCAACTAAACTGGCTGGGATGTGGGTTTGACCCCTTCGGTCCACACGATCAACTTCCTAGTTGATGAACGAAGACGGAATAAACTTTTTACAAAATAGTAATACCAGAAGTTTAATATCAGAAGTTCAAGTTCAGTTCTAGTTCAGCTATAGTTCAAATAACTATAATAGTGGTAAATCAACAAGATTTTTCTAGCGGGTGTTCGAATTCGTAATGAGCGTGTTGAAGCGCCGTTGATAACCTGGGAAGCGAATGGCTTCATTTGGAAATTCCAAAGCTTTCTGGAGATATTAGCAAAACTAATCAATGTAAAGTACTTGTCAGACTTGACCAAAAGGAGCAAATTTTGCGGTAGCTACTGTAAATCCCGGGATGAACCGCAATTGTCTGAAACTGTATCACGCGTAGAATACAATTCCCCGTCAAAAAGTGCTGATCCAAGGTTTGAAAAATTCGCGCTGTTTGTAAAGGGTAACGAAATTTTTGCACGATTTTTAAAGGTTGTCGGATTTTGGCAAACGATGTTTTGTTGGAAGGCTATCGCTGTGCAAGACCCAAAAAAGATCACTTCTTTTAGAACGGGTCTCATTCCATCGAGTTTATTAGATAGTTTTTTCATTTAAACAAAAAAAAAAGGCCCGACCGAATGTTATGAAATTTTTTTCAGGGCTTTTTTTTCGTTAATATTCATCTTTCGGCACCTCAAAGAAATCGATATAGTTTTGGTTCGCGCGCTGTCGTGCAGCTACAAAAATCACGAACGTCGTTTAAACAAAAAAAAACGGCCCGACCGAATTTTATGAAAATCTTTTCAGATTATATTTTGGTTAATACTCTTCGAACGGCACCTCAACCAAGTCGTTACCTTTCTTGGTTCGCGCGATATCGTGCAGCTACAAAAATCACTTATGTCATTTAAACAGAGTCGCGAAATGATTAGGAGTAGGTGGAATAAAATAGCACGACTAGGTTGTGGCAGCTCCTTCTTACTTCTCTCTCTCTCCTCTCAATCTTCCGATTAGAGCTGCTGTTCGACATTGCACTCTATACGAAAAAATAGATTGTCAAACAGTACAAAGGGGCTTTCCCTAAGCCTCTAGTCTATCACATAAAAAAACCAAAAAAACGGCTCGCCCGATTATTATAAAAATCTTTTCAAATTATATTGTGGTTAATACGCTCCGAACGGCACTTCATATCTTTTTTGGTTCGAGCGATATCGACCAGGAAAAAATTACCACATACGTACGCACACACACATACTTCCTTCCAAATTTTTGCTTGAAATGCTCTTGGGACCTTGAAAAATGAAAATACGTTGAAAATTTCGATTTCGATTTTCGAACCGATTACAATAACTTCCCTATTCTGGGAAGTTAATAAAATATGAAATTGGGAATTATATATTTATTCAAATGAAACTAGTTTAACTTAAAGGATTCCAAAAAAAAGGATTGAAAATGGTCGGTCTTACAAACTGTACATTATTATTATGAGTATCTGCTACCTTTGTTACATCCACTTAAAATATGAATTAAGTTAGTAGTCCAGTCAAATAAGGGTTTCACCTCGGTAATAGGCGAGGTAATAAGCTGAAAATTGGTATAAACCTTTCTTTTGGCATTCTATTTGACTATAGGTCTTATTGTACACTGACACAAAAGATATTATTTGTAACTAAAATAGCCCGAATACACTTAAATCACTACCAATACTTAAAAAACAAACTAGCCACTAATCCTATAAATAATACTTGATTAACGATTATCCTTGATCCAGCTCCATAAATGTTAATTGTATAATTAACCTGTACCACTGAAGCGTTTTTTCCTTCTGTGATCAATTGCGCTCTTATTTCCTTCTGTCCAATGCCACCAGATGTCACATGAACATTGCTTGCATTTCGATTGAGTAAAATTTGCATATAGTGGACAGTTTGTCCTTTATCGAAAGTTGGATAGCTAAAAACGAGATGAATATCATGCGGTGGTGTATTTGATTTTTCGCCAGATTGTGTGGCTAAGAGGACATCACCTAAAAAAATTTGATTTTAATTAGTATACAAATTACAAATACAACAAATTGCACTAGTGCTCACCTGGTTTCCGTTGACCTAAGGAGAAATCCAATGGTGCTGCTGCTCTTGATTGATTATAAGTTCGAATGAATTTTTCATTTGATTCGGCAGCTGGACGAAATTGATTGGGGTTTAACACATGAATAGAAATACACCCTGGAGCTGTTTCAGTAGTAGTAGCAGTAGCCACTGCTGCTAAGACAGCCAGGACAAAACAAATTCGAGCCATTCTACAATTTACTCGTACTCTTATATGTAGGCTTTTAACAGAGGTTCAAGCAACTATCACCGTCGAAATTAATTGTCTTCGCTTTTATATAAAATGGATAAGATTATTTTGCAAATGATAATTCGCGTTTTAGCAAACTGTGATTACAAATCACTATAAGTACGATAATATAAATTGGAAGGAAAAACCACAAATACAATCATACGAAAGCATGCTGCTATGTTGGTATCTTCAATCATCTAGTATTTACTAAGCAAGAACTACCGTGAAAATTCCTAGATAGCTTCTATCTCAAACTGCTTCTATTTCTGTTCGATCATTGTATTTATTAACAATAATTGTGCCCATTAATATTCAATTTGAAAAGGAGAACGTTCAGAAGTACTAGAAAGAAGTATTAGAAATTTCACATGCGAGATTAATTTTATCGGCAGTTCACCGCTGAAATGCTGGATAAGTGTGATGTGCCTTGATAAGAAACCACGAAACTTACATAATTTCTTGAAATGATAGCGATGAACTTACAAAAAAATCAATTCAACTGAAAATAAACAACTGTGAATCAGTTTATCGACCATATCTAATCGATTGGCGTAATTCACAATTTGGCAATCAGCTGTTAGCTGTCAAACGACATTTGCGCACTTAGCGAAATTAATTGGAATAGAAATCAAATAACTATCATTTAATCGACAGATTCGACAGTTGAAATGGGTTATTTCAGACTTTTCTCCAGATCTTCCAGATATTTTTTTTTCAATTGAGTTCCCGTGACAATGCAATCTGACAATTTTGTAAAAAAAATCAAGATGGCGGACGAATTTTGCAATTGGGTTTCGATTCCATTTGAAAATCAGCATCGGGGGTTCAGTTCAGCTATAGTTCAAATAACTATAATAGTGGTAAATCAACAAGATTTTTCTAGCGGGTGTTCGAATTCGTAATGAGCCTGTTGAAGCGCCGCGCCGCTGATGAGCTGGAAAGCGAATGACTTCATTTGGAAATTCCAAAACTTTCCGGAGATATTAGCAATAATCAATGTAAAGTACTTGTCAGACTTGACCAAATGGACAAAATTTTCGGTAATTACTGTAAATCCCGGGATGAACCACAATTTCTTGAGACTGTAGGACGTAGACAACAATTCCCTGTCAAAGAAAATTAATGGTCTTGGATGTGAAGTATCACGTCCGTATTTGAACGTGACAACGTCTGTTATTACGTTTAGTATTTTCCCGTGTAGAGGATAAATTAACGAAAATTTTGAGCCATTAACCACTCCCCTAACATGTATGGGGGCGAAGATATGATTTTTTTTGTGTGCGGGACATTGTGCGGGACATTTTCACACGCGCGTCCTATCTTAAACCGATTTAATAGACGTTGTCACGTCAAAAGTGCTGATCCCAGACTTGAAAAATTCGTGATGTTTGTAAAGGGTAACGTAATTTTTGCATGATTTTTAAAGGTGGTCGGATTTTTGACAAGTGATGCTTTATTGGAAGGCTATCGCTGTGCAAGACCCAAAAAAGATCACTTCTTTTAGAACGGGTCTCATTCCATCGAGTTTATTAGATATTAGCAAAAATTATCAATTTCTCTTTCTGACACTTATCTGAAGTTTTTCCATTTAAACAAAAAAAGGCCCGACCGAATGTTATGAAATTTTTTTCAGGGCTTTTTTTTCGTTAATATTCATCTTTCGGCACCTCAAAGAAGTCGATATAGTTTTGGTTTGCGCGCTGACGTGCAGGTACAAAAATCACGAACGTCGTTTAAAAAAAAAACAAAAACGGCCCGACCGAATTTTATGAAAATCTTTTCAGATTATATTTTGGTTAATACTCTTCGAATGGCACCTCAACCAAGTCGTTATCTTTTATGGTTCGCGCGATATCGTGCAGGTACAAAAATCACTTATGTCATTTAAACAGAGTCGCGAAATGGTTAGGAGTAGGTGGAATAAAATAGCACGACTAGGTTGTGGCAGCTCCTTCCTACTTCTCTCTCTCTCTCCTCTCTATCTTCCGATTAGAGCTGCTGTTCGACATTGCACTCTATCCAAAAAAAATAGATTGTCAAACAGTACAAAGGGGCTTTCCCTAAGCCTCTGGTCTATCACATAAAAAAACCCTCGACTGGATTACTCCTTAGGTCTATCACATAAAAAAACCAAAAAAACGGCTCGACCGATTATTATAAAAATCTTTTCAAATTATATTGTGGTTAATACGCTCCGAACGGCACTTCATATCTTTTTTGGTTCGCGTGATATCGACCAGGAAAAAATTACCACATACGTACGCACACACACACATACTTCCTTCCAAATTTTTGCTTGAAATGCTCTTGGGACCTTGAAAAATGAAAATACGTTGAAAATTTCGATTTCGATTTTCGAACCGATTACAATAACTTCCCTATTCTGGGAAGTTAATAAAATATGAAATTGGGAATTATATATTTATTCAAATGAAACTAGTTTAACTTAAAGGATTCCAAAAAAAAGGATTGAAAATGGTCGGTCTTACAAACTGTACATTATTATTATGAGTATCTGCTACCTTTGTTACATCCACTTAAAATATGAATTAAGTTAGTAGTCCAGTCAAATAAGGGTTTCACCTCGGTAATAGGCGAGGTAATAAGCTGAAAATTGGTATAAACCTTTCTTTTGGCATTCTATTTGACTATAGGTCTTATTGTACACTGACACAAAAGATATTATTTGTAACTAAAATAGCCCGAATACACTTAAATCACTACCAATACTTAAAAAACAAGCTAGCCACTAATCCTATAAATAATACTTGATTAACGATTATCCTTGATCCACCTCCATAAATGTTAATTGTATAATTAACCTGTACCACTGAAGCGTTATTTCCTTCTGTGATCAATTGAACTCTCATTTGCTTCTGTCCAATGCCACCAGATGTCACATGAACATTGCTTGCATTTCGATTGAGTAAAATTTGCATATAGTGGACAGTTTGTCCTTTATCAAAAGTTGGATAACTAAAAACGAGATGAATATCATGCGGTGGTGTATTTGATTTTTCGCCAGATTGTGTTGCTAAGAGGACATCACCTAAAAAAAATTTGATTTTAATTAGTATACAAATTACAAATACAACAAATTGCACTAGTGCTCACCTGGTTTCCGTTGACCTAAGGAGAAATCCAATGGTGCAGCTGCTCTTGATTGATTGTAAGTTCGTATAAATTTTTCATTTGATTCGGCAGCTGGATGAAATTGATTGGGGCTTAACACATGAACAGAAATATATCCTGGAGTTGTTTCAGTGGAAGTAGCAGCAGCCAACGTTGCTAAGACAGCCAGGACAAAACAAATTCGAGCCATTCCACAATTTACTCGTACGTACTCTTACTTAGACTTTTAACAGAGGTTGAAACCAACTATCACCGCCGAAATTAATTGTCTTCACTTTTATATAATTTTGTGTCAACTAGTGTAGATAACTTATCGTTGGCGCTAAAATGGATAAGATTATTTTGCAAATGGTAATTCGCGTTTTGGCAAACTGTGATTACCAATCACTACAAGTACAATAATATAAATTGGAAGGAAAAACCACAAATACAATCATACGAAAGCATACTGCTATATTGGTATCTTTAATCATCTAGTAGTATATACTAAGAAAGAACTACCGTGAAAATTCCTAGATAGCTTCTATCTCAAACTGCTTCTATTTCTGTTAGATCATTGTATTTATTAACTATAATTGTGCCCATTAATATTCCATTTGAGAAGGAGAACATTTAGAAGTACTAGAAAGAAGTATTAGAAATTCCACATGCGAGATTAATTTCATCGGGAGTACACCGGGAGCGCGTTCAAAAACCTTACTATGGTTAACCATGGTTAACTATGGTAAACTTTTGTCGTTCAAAAACTCCGTGGTTAACTACAACATAACCACGAGCATAACTTTTTGGCGTTCAAAAACTCTCGTGGTTAACCATGGTGTAGTAAAATTTTAATCATGCTCGAGAGCAGGGTTAGCGATAGTTAAGAAGAAGAAGAATAAAAACAACTTTTTGACATTTGTTTAAAAGATAAAAATGAAAAAATCAAAGTGAGATTTGAGAAATTATTGAAAATAAATAATTAATGGTATGTGTCATAATTCAAGCAAATAGCGGAGACTATTTCTTGGAAACTAATATTTCATTTTTTTTTAATTCGTAGTTAACCACGGTGCGTTCAAAAACCTCCATGCTTAAACATAAACTTTCGTGGTTAAGTGGAGTGATGCAGCATAACCACAGCTTACCTCGTGATTTACCATAGTAAGGTTTTTGAACGCGCTCCTGCTAAAATGCTGGATAAGTGTGATGTGCCTTGATAAGAAACAACGAAACTTACTTAATTTCTTGAAATGATAGCGATGAATTTATATAACAGCATCAATTGAACTGCAAATAAACAACTGTTAATCAGTTTATCGACCATATCTAATCGATTGGCGTAATTCACAATTTGACAATCAGCTGTTATCTGTCAAACGACATTTGCGCACCTAGCAAAATTAATTGGAATAGAAATCAAATAAAACTACCATTTTATTCGACAGATCGCAAAACGAAACAGAAGTAAAAACCATTGTCATTTAGGTTAGGTTAGATAGGTTCAGCGTATCTCAAGTGACACACTTACCAACGAACAGCGAACTGCCAATTTTAATGTTTTTATTTAGCTTATATCGCGTATATCTATGTATCTATTTGCTTGTTTGTTTCTTTGGTTCAAATCTTGCGACAGCTTTTTCAATTACTTCTACTTAAACGATTCTTATGAAAATTTGCACACACACTAAGTTTCCGTGACAATGCAATCTGACAATTTTGTAAAAAAAAAAAATCAAGATGGCGGACGAATTTTGCAATTGGGTTTCGATTCCATTTGAAAATCAGCATCGGGGGGGTTTTAGGGCCACAAATGACGATTCTGTGGTCAAAATTTGAAAATTCAAAATGGCGACGCCAATATGGCGGATGTATTTTGGAGATATGTTCTGAGTCCATTGAAAATCGGTATCGGGATGTTTTTAGGGTCACAAATGACAGGTCAAAAGTTTAAAATTCAAAATGGTGGATGAATTTTGCAAATGGGTCCTGAATCCATTAAAAATCGGTATCGGGGAGTTTTTAAGGTCACAAATCACGAATACGTGGTAAAAAAAACCAAAATGGGAATTAATAAATCTGTTGTCAAAAATAGAAAATTGAAAATGGCGCTGGCAATATGCTATGCATAACTTATCATGGGGCACATAAAAACCTGTATAACCACTGTATAATTATATAAGAATGACTTGTCTATTTCATATGCGCTCCATGTTTATATTTTAGTATGTTGAAAGTCCCAGAATATTATTTAATCCGTTGACGCAGCGACAAAAAGTGCCCCTTGGAATACGACATGAGAAAACAGCACGGCTACTATTGCACGATTTCTTACTAGACGTCAGAATCTCAAGAAGATAGCTGTACCAAAATCTTATGATTTCAAATAAAACCAGCAGTCTATATAGTATATGGAACTTCGTATGTGTGTTAGAACGCTGCCATTATGTTTATCTATTTGGGAATGGAGAAGAGAAAGAAATATGTTAGTTTTCACCCAGCAAATTTTTGCATGAAAATTCTTTCGTTAAAGTTTCGTCAGATGCATATTACTTTCCCTTTCTTTTCTAGTTTTGCTCTCATAAAACTGGTTTCACCGTGCGTCTTAGTCGCCTGCTATCATAGGTACAAATGGTGCACTTGCACCGGGCGCAATATTAGAAATTAAAATTAAAAAAAAAATTGGAAATTTGGAATTGGAAATTGGGAAAAATTGAAAAAGTGTTTCTGTGCCTTCATCGTCATATGTATATTAAAGGAACTGTACAGACTGTCTGTGCCATTTTCCATTGTTTTTTTGTAAGGTGTGGCCAATCCAATTCCGTTTTGTTCGTCTGATTTATTGTACTATTGTATTATGGATCCTTAATTCGGCGAGAAACACCTGGATCGCTTCTGTTCTGAAATTATTGAAAGCATGTCAAAGAAAGCTACATATTAATGTGGACTGTTTTTTTCTAGGTTCTACAGTAGAAACTAATACATGCAATGCAGTAATCACCTATTATTCCTTGAAATATGAAGGCAAATAGATTGAAGTATATAGTACTATTGATTTTCTGAGTACGGAATTGTGTTGGAAACAGTTAAGGAAGTGCAGCTAACATCGAAAAACATCCTCGAACAGTAAACAGCATTAGCAGGAGAGTTTTGTGAACTTAAAGCGCAAGCAAACTCAGCACAAACGAAAGATCGCAAAGCAAATCCTGATTGGATAAAGGAAAGGACGTCGCTTTCATAGGTGCAATTGCACCGGGCGCAATTGGACGAGGCGCAATTAAAATGTTACCTTGCCTTCATTTACATATATTAAAGTAACTTCACAGAGTGTGTTTATTGTCCTTTAACGCGATCAAAAAATGAACAGCTGGTGGGGCGCAGTATGGTATACTGCACCGGGCGCAAAAATAACATACGCCGGCACTGAAGACAATACCTATTATTCAGTTTGGGCCATTTCAGTTCAATTGTTTGACATAATCTCTCTAGTTTCCCAACTGTAGATTTGAGAATCAATCGTCTGATCAACTGGAATCTCTTATAATTTTTCAACATTTTTAAAGGTATACTACTCATCAATTTCGACGACGACGACACTCGAACTGTCAACTTTCAAACGTACTGCAATTGACGCCATCTATCCGCAAAAACTCACCTTAATAATCTGTTTAAAATTTTAAAACAAAAATGTGGAGGTTTCGAAATTAAATTGAAATAAAATAGTAAATTTGGAAATTATATATTTATTTAAATGTAGTTTTTAAATTAAAGGATTTATAAATAAAGTTTTTAAAACTAACAATCATCATCAGGCCTATTTTGAAGCTAGAAATAGTCTTCAACATTTCCAGTAGATACAATGACCATTTTCGAATGTACCACTACAAAAAAATATTAAATAAAAGTAACGATCTATTAAGAAATTGTCATTAAAAATGGTCGGTCGTACTAGCTCTACATTATTATTGAGTATCTACTAGTTCTTATTGCACACCCACACAAAAGATGTCATTTGTACCTAGAATAGCCCGAACAAGCTTGCATCACTGCCATACTTAAAAATCAAGCTAGCCACTAATCCAGCAAATAATACTTGATTAACGATCATCCTTGATCCAGCTCCATAAACGCTAGCAGTATAATCAATGTAGTTCGTTCTAGGTATAATCAATTGTACTGTGATTTGCTTCTGTCCAACGCCACCAGATATTACTCGAACACTGCTTGCATTTTGATTGAGGAAAATTTCCATGTAGTTGACAGTTCTTCCTTTACCACCGACTGGATAATTCAAAAGGACTTGAACATCTTGCAGGTATGAATATGATTTTTTATTGCTTTGTGTGGCTAACAAAATGTCACCTGAAAAATTTTTTTGATTAGAATAAAAATTACAAATACAACGAATTCAACTAGCTCACCTGATTTCCGTTGTCCTACGAAGTAACGCATTGGTCCTGCTGCTCTTGATTGATGATCATTGGTTTGAATAAAATTTTCACTATATTTGGCAGCTGGATGAAACTTATTGGGGTCTGTAATCACTTGAATAGAAAGATTTTCTAGAGTTGTTTCTGTGGAACTAACAGCAGCCAATGCTGCTAAAACAGCCAGGACAAAATAAATTCGAGCCATTTTATTATTTACTCCCACTAACTTGACTTTTAACAGAGCTTGAAACAACTATTACCGTCGAATTTAACTGTCTACCTTTTTATATAATTTTGCGTTAACTATCTATTATTGGAGATAACTTATCAGTACGTTGAAGTGGATAAGATTATTTTGCAAATGGTAATACGCTTTTCGGCAAACTGTGATTACAAATCACGGCAAGTGTGGATACGATTGACGATAACCAAAATTTTACGGAAAAATCGCAAATACAATCACAAAATATATACTGCTACATATACAGTCTTCAATAATTTCCGACTAAATCGGCTATCTTAACATTATCCACTAGTATCCAACCTGTACTAAGCAAGAAACTCGATGAGGGTTCTTAGAAAATGCAAGCTTTAAAAAAGCTTCTTTCTTACAATGAATACTTCTGTAGATTTTAGCAAAATTTCATGCAAATTTTTACACTGTTAGTTATTACTCGTATTTGGCTTTCTCAAATCTTGATTGAAATGATTAATTTGTAAGATCGGAGATCAGTCCTGAACAACAGGTGGGGTTCCGCAGCGATCCTGTGGATCTCAATGTATAATATGTTGGGGTCACACCTCCCAAAAGGAGCAGTACGATCGGGATCGCGGATGACATGAGGTAGTGCTCGTAGGACGAGATCTGGCAGATTAAAGCGTTCGCTCTGAAACCGGTGGTCTGACGCTTGCTGAACACAAAACTGAAGCTGTGGAAACTGGCTAACGAGAATCAGGTTGACTTTGTTCGGACTAGATTATAAACCTAAGGTATAGCGGCTGCTAAGAGTACAATAGGCCCAAATAGGAGGCTAGTCTTAAGGTGCCTTACAACAAAAGGAGCCAATTTTGTATACACTCAATTGAGGAATGTATAGAAGCCGCTCTGCATGACGTAGAGAGATATTATCGTGTACTTTCTTTTATTAGTGCCAAAGAACATCACCCAAGCCGTGCGATTTTCACAGCACACTAGCCAATTGGTGAACTTCTCAGCGGGAAATGAAAGCGTTCCTTATCCCATATCAGTTTTATCTAACGGGAAAAATTCGGAGAAGCGGAGCGTATTAAAGGTGGCATTAGCATGCTCAATAGACCGGTTCTCTTTTAATTAAGAAAGCCAAGCAGCGTTGGATGTGCTTAATACTTAGTTGGGGGACCGCTTGATGAAACTGCGACACTCGCGTTTGGAAGAATAAAAAGGCAATTGCAAATTGAACAAAAATAAAAGCTTTTTGAGAACGTATCTTATTCAAATATGCACAGGCCCTTTGAATTCTTTATTAAAAAGATTTTTCTACTGCTTCCAAAACGCTTCTAAAGGAGCATTAAAAGCAATGCTATCCTCTGATTACATGCAATGTTAAAAAGTATGGGAACGAACTGGTATGGGAACGACAGCGCTGTAAGCTTTTTAAGTAGTGCTCAAAGATGGCTATTGCAGCACTCCATTTGCCGCCGGGATGCAACATGCACTGTCGTAGCTGTGTGAAAATCAACATTCGTCTGACTCTGAGACTACCTCCCTCCCTCCCTTCTATTCATATGTTATGGAAGCTCTTTGGAAGCACTCACTCTATATTCCCATTTTTTGCTTTGTTTTTGTTTGGCGAAATACACATATGTATCTAGGTAATCACAATGTATGTACAATAATTTGGTGACTGCAGTACGCTAGACACGTGTCGAATGCACCTATCGATAATATTGATACTGTGGGTCACGAAAGTTTTAGGAGCTTCCCATGAGCTTACATTTCCCAGTTTCAATAACAACAAAATATAAGGGCTTGGCTCTGATGACATGCCTGTGGTAAAAGGAAAGGAATTGGGATATGAATAAGCAGCTCGCTGGCATTCCTTTTCAGAACTTCAGAATCTGCTCAAAAGTGCTTCAATTCCCCGGTGGGTAGGATTAGACATTGTCTGTTTAAAAACGTTGACTGGAAAGATACAGCGAAGAATGACTTCCAACGTCAACCCGCCACTTTACTCCACCGACTACCTATAAAAATGCAACCACGATCACAAAAGATGACTTTCTCGCTTATTAGCCTTACAAGCTATAGCAGGAGAATGGGGTACGGAATTTTTTGTGAAGCGTCAAGGTAAGAAAGAAGGTGTATTATCTAGCTGGGACAATTGAACCCCGTTTATGACTAGGTTGAAAAGTTAAGTCGAGGTTGAGTTGAAATTTCGACCACCGTATATGATGTCGAGTTGAGTTCACTTTGGGTTAAAACAGAGTTGAACTGAAATCAAAACTAAAAAACTAACTCCAAAGGCGGACTTCACGGATCAACACAAACAAAAAAAAGCCACTTCAACCCAATTGTAGCTCAACCCGCGTATATGTAGCGAAATGTCATTTCGACCCAGGTAGGAGAGCCGAGCTGGGTTGAGTGGATCCAGTTTCAACTCGATCCCCGTTTATGACTGGGTTGAACCTGGATTGAACATGGTTTGAACCTAATCATAAACGGGGTATTGGAGAGACAAAGTAATCATGCTGTGCAGTGAATTCGAACCATGAACTTCTGGAATGCCAGTCAGCCGCCTTAATCTATAATCTACCGCCGCTGGTGTAGATACTGGGTTTTCATGAGTATGTTTACAACACGTTGGCGTTTCAAATAAGTATTTTGCGCATGCTTCATGGTGCATTATCGGCGCCGGCCCTAGCCTTTCTTCAGGGTGGAGCGGGACTGTCTTTCGGCGCCTTTTGGTCGACGCTTTCAGATAAACCTTTTTTCGAGGCCTGCCAAGGACAAGGACGCCGTGGCGTGATAGTCAAGCGTATCTGGACAAGCTTTATATTGGAAGCAGTCTTCATTGCCTTAAGGGATTGTGAACCCCCCCCCCTGCGAGCCTTTTTTTGGGATGGGGCTGTCCCCGAAAGGATTTAAGCGGTGGTTTTAAGTTTTAGTATGCCTCAGCTGGTCAATAGACCTTTGGTTTATAGAGAATTCTCCACTCCTACAGCTTTAAGGTCGTTTTTTGGATCTCTAACGTTTTCAAAAAAAATTTATCCGCAGGGAAGCACCGGACCATAACATAGCTTTGCGGCAGCTTTCCCTCGTCTACAGCGACAAGGCTTGCTCCTTCCAGGACTTAAGGCGGCCCATTATAGTGACGCGCAGCGACCCCAATGAATCTGGGGTGCTCTAACTCCTACCTCAACTCGGCAATCTTCTCCAGTAAACTCCCTTGGACGGCAACTAGCTGCTCTGTGGTCAGGAGATTCCCCGATATTAAATCGCAAGAATGTCCATTCTGACACTTTCTGTCATTTGATCGGACTTCTTTTCTGAAGGGTTTTCTTTCGGATTCTCAAACCCGTATGCCCGGAGAACTATCTTCTTATTAAGTAAAACGGCATTCTTCTCTTCCTCGAGGGCGATACAGAGCCCAGCAGCTTCTACACGGGAGTACCCAGCTTCCAGAATTCGTCGTCTAAAAGCAGTCGCTTTATTGAATCGCCTCTCTGGTGGAGCAAAAGGTGCCCGTACTTCCGCGGATGGACCTCTAAGGAGATCTTCTTCCAATGACGGAGTTATCTAAGCGCACTCCACAATGGTTCGTGAACTCAGTCTGCCCTTCTTGAAGAGATATCCCGAAAAGTTCCCTTCATTGGAGCCATTAGTCCATGGGTTCAGAAATATCCAACTGGCCTTGTAAGTCGTCCTATTAGGGGATATGAAAGCACAAGAGGTGCTTTGAGAGGTGCTAAGGTTTTTTGAAAAAAGGCGCTATCAAAATTTTATTTTTTGCTCGAAATTGTTTTTCGCATTCATTTTGGCGCCCCTTGCCATTGCCACCTGGCGTCTAGAGCGAGCTAGGGCCGGCGCTGTGCATTATAAACAGGCAGGGAATCAACTTGACTAATACAGTAGAAACTTTTTGGCGCCTTTTTATTTTTTAACTTTCAAATTCGCCTCGTTTGAATTCGTTGCTTTGTTTTCGGATTTGATACTTAACATAATCGATGCATTGTATTTGGCCATCTTTCGGATTTTATTAGCATCCTCGTTAAATTAACGAGGCACACCAAAGAAGCTTAGTGCCGCTTTCTACCTTATTATCTTTTTATGCATAGAAAAAAATTAAGAATATGTTAATCTAGATTTTGGCAGAGATTAAATAATTTCGATCTAGATGACTTCGAGAATATAAAAAGAGTAATAAAAAATATTTCAAAGAATTTTGATAAAATTTAAATAAAAAAAAATTGATCTACTCTTTTCAAGCCCTCAAAGTTTTAAATGTGTGTGTGTGTGTGTGGTATTTTTTATATACCAACGTCATTTTTGGTGGAATACCAAGCATATTAAAAAACGCATAAAATACCGCGGAATTTATATGCATTTTTTCAAGAGAGAATTATCGCCATTAACAATATTTCTTCATGTTTTTTAATTCATGTCGATCGCTTCATTTAGGAGGGAACATTTTTGCAAAAAATAAAAGAAATGTTAAAAATTTCGGGGATGAACCCGATGGAAAGAAGATTTTTGATATTATGAACCTTATTTTAATGCTTTCTT
Organism: Thereva unica; assembly: GCA_949987705.1. Lineage (NCBI taxonomy): Eukaryota > Metazoa > Arthropoda > Insecta > Diptera > Therevidae > Thereva > Thereva unica. The sequence goes on from OX465284.1 coordinate 109,311,231, forward strand.
TTTTTTTGTTTTTTTTAAAGAGAAAAGAATCTTTCTCGAAACTTTACAGCTAATCAATAAAAAATGGTGGTCACGCGTTTTTGTTATTACTATATAGGTATACTATACCTGCATCAGCATCAAGTATAAAAACCTCAACACCTGATCAGAACCCGGCAGTTGTGTTCTTAAATTGGACCGGGATTTGATTATTAATTTCATAATGTTACGATTTTTATTCTGTTTAGTTGGTCTAACGCTAATCGCGGTTGTTTATGGTGATAATAGTGTTCAGCCAGTTGGAGTTAGAGTTATTACAGATATCAACAAGTTTCGTGCTGCAAATCCTACCTTAAGGCTGGCCAAACTTGTGAAGAAATCAAATCAAGGACAACTTGTTTACACTTTGGGAAATCGTGTTCCTGGTAAATATGGATTTTTTTTTCTGTAGTGATATTTATATTTAAATATGGTTTTTAGGCGACAGGCTGGTATCCCAAGGAACTAGCAACTTTCAATATGCATCCCTGCAGGACGTTCAACTAACTTTCAACTATCCACACACCAGCGGAAGACCGGCGGTTGTTAGTCATGTAGAGATTACTGTCCAGCAGAGTTCGAATATTGGTGAGGCCTATGTGGTAGCTGGCGGTGTTGGCTACAGGGAGATTGAAGTTGTTGTTGTGGCTAAACGAACAAAGTATTTCAACTCAAAACTATTGATTCATGGTTATTATAAGTAATTGTGTGGAGATTTTTGTAATGTGATATTAAAGGTAACAAAATAAAGCCAAAATTATGTATGAGAGATTTGTGAAATGCATGCAAGCTTTATGGTAAGATCTGTGGGGTGCAACAGCAAGGGAGGCCCAACCTCCGCTGAAAGGATGACGTAGACAAGCACGATCATAGCGTAGGGATGCCAACTTGAATTACATCAGCTTAGAACCAGTCAGTGAGCAGAGCTGTCAAAGAAAAAGAAGAAGAAGCAAGCTTGTGGAAGATCAAAACTTAGTACACGTATACTTGATGAGTTAACCTCGAGTTGAGTTAGGATCGACTGAGCTCGACTCAGCTCTGCTACCTGGGTTGAGTTGAAATTATGCATATAGACGCGAGTTTAGTTGTTGAGTAGTTGAATTTAGTTGACAGCAGCAGTTCTGTGATTTGAGACGCGAGTCAAAAACTCAACTCAACCTCAACTCCACTTTTCAACTCATCATGCAAACGTTGTAATTGAAGTAGCCGGCAAGTGTTACGTGAATAGAGTGAAGAGTACAGTGGCACGAGGTGTCTACAAAGTATTACTGGTTTTTTATGTGAAAAGCCAGCGCTTAGAAGTAAGCCCTTTGTTACTGTCGACGGTCCTATAATTGGGTGTAATGTCGAAAAGCACAATATAGTCGGAAATATAGTAGAGAGAAGAGTGAAGGAACTGCCAACGCCAACACTCTTTTCGCTGACTCTCATACAATACTATCGCGACAGAACGCTGACTTCAGGGGTAGAGCCCTCGCTATAAAAGAAGGGAAATGAGCAGAGCGCATGCGGAATTGTGATTGAGAATATAAATGAGCCCTAGTTATTTGCGTTTTTAAACAGAGTGACGATGCTCGCTTGTGGGAACTTTTAGACTCCTACTGCGTATAGAAACAGAGATTTGGAGATTCCCTTCTTTTATGGCAAGGGCTCTAGCGAACAGGAGATTGCTTCCTTTGCTTATAGGCGATGGCAGAAGAATTGGCAGAAAATTGAGGAAGAAAGAGGAAGAAAAGAAATAATGAAAGTTTTCAAGGTGCGAGAAATGGAAAGACTTTGGACCATGCTGCGAACTGGATTCGAACCACGAACCTTTATGATGGCAGTCGGACTCCTTTAGCCGCATATAATCGCCTCTCTAAAAGCTTCGTGATTGAACACGCGCTGTTACCTTCTACCCAGCCAGGCAACTTGTTCGTTCTAGAAATAGGGGCTGTTAGCTGCCAAAGAGAAGCTACATTCTCGTTTGAATAAATACCTGGGCCTGGGAAATGTGCTTGAAGTAGTATTATCAAGGTTTCTTTCCTAGTCTGTGTGAAGGAGTTATCGGTTCTCTTAATTGACTCGAGATAACTTAAAGCGTGTTTTACTAGAGCTTTACTGAGTTTTTTTGAGTGTCAAATGTTGAGAAAATTCCTCCAGCTATAATTTTTTGCTCGTCTAATCGCCCCATTATAGGGGGTAAGTCAGATTTTATAACTCTTCCAGTTGCCACTCTTCTTGATTGCATTGAATAGGTTCCGTGTGGCGTGCTATATGCCCTAATGATTCGCACGTATTCGCCCATCGATGTGTCTGTGGTCTAAGTACGACGATTTATCTTCATCGACGATTCATTTCTCAGATAATTACCAACGTGTTAAGTCGATAGCGTGATGCCTATAACCTCACGTCTCTGTCCATTGTCGAAGGTAGAATATATGCCTTGGTTTAGTACAGTGATGGGAAGGGCAGGACCGAGGCCGGAATTTTATTTGGGAATTTTCCGTAGCACCGGCTCGAACTGCCCGGCAGGCTGCTACTGGAGAAGAAAAAAATAAATATCAAATTATAATGGAGTAGTAGGGCTATGCCGCTATCAGCGCAGTGACATCATCGGTTGTTGTTTTGGGTGTGGATGTGGTCTTGGGTGTTAGTTAGCGACACCTGTTTGAATTGGGTGAACTATGCTGAGTCTTAGATGAGCTTGGGGAATTAGATTGAACCACCATATGCCTTGGATGAGCTTTAATGCTGAATGAGCTTTTGAACTTGTTGCGCCATGCTTGAACTTGCATATAACTCGGATGAGCTGTGGGAATTTCATCCTACCTAAACTTATTAATTTCGTATAATCCTGTCTCTCGATCATCCATTTGTAACTTGTTAACAATACGAATATAACAAAGTCGTTATTATTTAAATTATTTATAAATATTTACACGCGTTTCAACAACTCAATAACATAAGGGCAATCCGAATTATCACATTATTTATAATGTCCATAAACTGCAACTCTATAAGTAAAGAATGATGCATTCTTCGCTTTAACAGCCGCTGAGATTTGTCTCATTCCAATTCCTCCAGATTGAAGAACGATTGCACCATCAATTGAGTCAGTTGTAACATGCACTTCAATAAAAGAAACAATTGCACCAGTTCCGGATTTAGGATAGTTCACGTTAAGCTGGACATCTTGATATTCCGGAAAAGTGTGGCTACCGCTTGATTGATCAACAAGTCTGTCGCCTACAATTTCACAAATTGCATTATACAAAAATGAAAGGAATTTATTAATAAATAAACCAACCTGCAACCCTTGCACCAATACCGTACCGTGTTTCACGTTCGGCTGGTGTGTTTGGTACAACACGTGAATCAGAAGAAGTGGAAATAGTTTTAATAATTTGAACGTCAATATTATCGGGTTTTGGTGCAGCAGAAGCCAGTGTTGCCAGGGTAATAAATGCTGCCAAGAAGTAAATTCGTGCCATTTTTTAGATGAAATTATTTTTGTCAGCTTCCAAACGATTTGTGATAACGTTCTGAAGGCGTTCCAGGTTTAAATAGTATTTCATCCAAGAAAGTCTGCGCCTCAATAATAATCTTATCATAATTTCTCTTGTGTACAAAATTGTGTACAAAAAAATAATAATCTATTGCTGACTAATGCTATTTAAAAGACCTCTACTGGAAGATAAAAAAATTCTAAGAAATATTTTTTTTTTGATGCATCAATATAAAATGATTTTGATGTAGTAAGATAGTCAGTAAAAAAGTTCGTGAGCATTTTAAAAGAAAAAAGGAAATGAAATGTTAAAAATTGGTGATAATCTATCATCAGTTCGAGCAGCAGGAGATCTGTTTTCGACCGCCTCACAGTGATTATTGTAGAACAAGTTAGCTGGGCAATATTATTTTCTTTGGTTTGTGCTTGTGAATGAGCTTAATAATCATAGATCTGAAGCTCTGCTAACTGCTAGACATTGCACCATGACGTGGCAAACGACATGACAGACTGGTAGTACAAAGGGTGACTCCTGAGCTTAGCACTGCCACATAAAAAAAAGTTCTGCCACTCATTATCATCACTGTCTGACGGATGAATCGCCCATAAAATAGTCATGATCATGAATAGCAGATCTATGAAAAGTAGAAACTATATTAACACTTTGCTGCTTACAGCTAGGTTGAACGATTCAATCTAAGACTTCAGAAGAGAACGCACCAATTTTTTTCCGGGGGAGCTTCTCTTAAACCGTTTATCAAAGGGTCAGATGTAATCAGTAACATATTGAGTAAATCTCTAGTCGTAGATACTCGCGATCGCTTTTACGTACTGTAGGGACAATGTCTAAGACAGGGGATACCTGCAAACAGCCAGTAGTGTCAGCCAGATTCTCACTGACTAAACTCGACAATCTGTTTGTGTGACGTTTTAGTCCAGACTTTCATAATACGTAAAGATATTACTTCGGCCTGGCGTCAACCTCCACGCCCACTCAGGAACCTCGGTAGTCTAGGGTTAAGGCGCCTGACTGCTATACCAGAGGTCCCGGGTTCGAATCCCGGCCAACCCCACGGTTCTTCGCCTTTTCCACTTTCCCACTTACATAACTTTCCTTCTCTCTCTTCTTCTCTCTTTACATTCCTGATTCCTCCTGTCATAGCCTTCCCTAGTCCTTCGCCGCTCCACCAAGCGCATGCCATCGGTTGGTTGATGAGATTCAACTCGTTTCAGGAGGCATAACACTCCAACGAGTTGTTCTCGATGCCTCGATGTCAGAATCGCGAAATGGTTGCGAGTAGGTGGAATAAAAATATCGCGGCTAGGTTGTGACAGTTCCTTCCTTCTCTTCTCTCTATCTTCCGGCTAGAGCTGCTGTTCGACAATGTATACGAAAAAAAATAGATTGTCGACAGTACAAAGGGACTTTCCCTAAGCCTCTAGTCTGTCACAAAAAAAAAACTGCGTGAGGCAGTAACTCACTTCGCCATTTTCCATCAGAACCCACTTCACATTTGGTATGAGTCTATGGGTCCTTCGGTGTTTACTAGGGATGGCCGATGACGATCTCCAAGTATGCGTTACCAGCCAATCAGGTGGGTTCACTCTGCGCAATGTGTTCTAAAACGTAGTCAGTCGTCCTCCCAACCTTGCTTTCCTCTTCCTAATTATGATACCTCAGGAAGACGCTTCCCAGAAGCTGGGAGTCCAAATAAAAGAACTTACGAACACTCTGCATGGACGGAATAACATCGCCCAAACATCACCAAGATGGTGAGAAAAATGAGAGCGATTTATCTCAAAGCGCAGGATGAAAGATGAGCGGAAAGAGTGGTGGAAGCCGCTAGACAAACGGCGCCCACTGAGAGTGTCCGACAAAAAAACCCTAGAAAGGACGTTGCTGTGGCTACAAAGCAGTCGAAGGAGGCCACAAAACTCCGGAAGCCGACTAGCGCCCTAGTGAGCCAGGTGAGGAGGCACAATTACGACAAAAGTCCGCAAAGAAGAGGAAGGAAAAGTCGCCTCGAAGAAGGTATAAAAAACGGCCAGGAAGAACGGCCAGGGAAAAGGTTCGGAAAAAAAAATTTTTAAAAAAAAAAACCGACTTCAAAACTACATATACCTATGCATGCATATGTACAAACTTAAACTAAAAAGTAAATAAAAAATTTTTAAAAAAAAAAAAACCGACTTCAAAACTACATATACCTATGCATGCATATGTACAAACTTAAACTAAAAAGTAAATAAAAAATTTAAAAAAAAAAAAAACCGACTTCAAAACTACATATGTATACCTATGCATGCATATGTACAAACTTAAACTAAAAAGTAAAAAATAATATTTTAATTACCTCAAAGCAAGAGCCTTAAAGGACAGTTAAAAAAATTATTGATATTTATATATGTATGTATCTATTTAATATTTTTAAAAAGTTCATTTTGGAGTCGGTGCCAGCCAAAGAACAATTACGTTTATACATACCCTGAAAGCTTGGGTGCAAAAGAAAACTTACGTTAATACATACCTTTGGCTGGCACCGACTCCAAAATGAACTTTTTAAAAATATTAAATAGATACATACATATATAAATATCAATAATTTTTTTAACTGTCCTTTAAGGCTCTTGCTTTGAGGTAATTAAAATATTATTTTTTACTTTTTAGTTTAAGTTTGTACATATGCATGCATAGGTATATGTAGTTTTGAAGTCGGTTTTTTGTTTTTTTTAATTTTTTATTTTTTACTTTTTAGTTTAAGTTTGTACATAAGGTATAGTTTTGAAGTCGGTTATTTTTACAAAATTGTATTCTACTCGTCATACCCTTTCATTTGATATCCATGAAGGGGGTCGGGAAACAAAATTGCAAAATTCGGCCGCCATCTTGGAACCGACCGCCATTTTTTTACAAAATTTATATGGGACCACCTCTGAGGTATAACGTACCAAACAAAAAAAGAATCATCAAAATCGATTCATAATTGGCGGAGTAATCGCGTAACATACATAGAAAAAAAAAAAACATACATTCGAATTGATAACCTCCTCTTTTTTGAAGTCGGTTAAAAAGGGCCTTCCTGGACTAACACAGGCGGGAAGGGAAGAAGAAGCAGAAAACCCGGAGAAAGAAAGAAAAGAAGCGTCCAGGAAACAGTATAAAGCCATAACTGTGGCAAGCGGGATATCCAGGGCGGAGATCCTAAAGAAGGTCTGAACGAATACTACCTCAACGAACCTTGGGGAAGAGGTAACGCGCATGAGGCGGATACAAAGGGGGCCTTTTAGTGGAGCTGCAGAAGGGAGAAAACAAAACAGTGGATCTCCAGCAGATTATTGTAACCTCGCTAGGAGAGACAGCGCAGGTAAGGACAAGTACTAACCAGCTAGTGATCGAAATCAGGGACCGGGATGAAGTCGCTTCCAAAGTGAAGTGGGAGGGATTGCAAAATCCGTTAGGCTTACTGCAAGTGCAGAAGCTTAGTATCGGACAACTTTCCTTTTTTGCTCAGCGATCGTTAGTCCCTCTTTCTAGAATCACGTTATTAGCCCCCATATCATTGGCGATTATCTCGATTTCGTCGAGTCGCTTTCATACTACTTCATCATACACGATGATCCCCAAGAAGGGGCTTAAGACGGAGCCCTGCGAGACTCGGCAAGTTGTCCTATACTCTCTTACTACCTCATCTAACTCGCAGTGTAGTGTCCTGCCTACAAAGAATTTTATCACACTTATCCAATCCAATCCACGTAACCAACTTTATCAACTACCTTATTCCACCTCGCAGTGGTGAAATCTTATTAACCTCCATTGCTGCCTTTGCTTCACTAGTCAGCACATTGGCAGCACCTGTTATCGATCTACGCTTTCTGAAACCGAATTGCCTTTCAGACAAGTCGTTCCTTCCCGGCGTTTGAAAGTAATCTGTTGCATATCACCCTTTCGAAAAACTAATCTATAATATTTAGACCTCATATCGTCTTGTAGGCCGGTCTCTCGAGTTATACCCGGCCAAGCTTTTGAAGCTTACATTGCTCAGGGTACACTTCAGGCACGGTATGAATACGGAAACCCACCTGGTGCCACACTGGCTACCAGCTTCACTGCTCTGTTCGGTATACCGCCTAGGCTAGGAGCTTTCCCAACGGTAATCCTTCTCGCGGCTTCCACAATTGATTCCTATTACCTCTGCTTCATCCACTTTTACTGAAGGTAGGCTGTGCGCATTCCCGATCTTTAGGAACCAGGGTCCACACGATGACTTGCAGCATTACAGGGCAGTAAGCATCCCCATGGATTACTATCGGCTTGCTCGCACAGGTTGCTAAGATGCTCCGTTTTACTTTTTCGGATGGCATTTTTTAGCCCTCTTTTCGGCTCGCTGTATTCCATAAGGAGTCCTTGCCGCCATCGCTGGAAGACTTCATGCCTTTAGATGAACCCTTCGTCGGTCCTCGATTGCATCATTCCACCAGAAGTTCGGTGGTCGTCTTCGAGGTTTTAGACGCTGACGCATGGAGGCGTCACATTTTCGCTTTCATTAGCCCTGTCCTGTCTAAGGGCGGATCTAGAAAAGTTTTTTAGGGGGGGCGACCTGAGTAATAAAAAATTTTAAGGATATTTATTATTTGTAGTGTTTATATGTTAATGAACTTGTGAATATGTATTTAAAAATATACTGTTTGAATGCTTCTACTTCGGGATATATCTAAGAAATAAAATGAAATCTGAGTGAAATGAAAAAGAGGTTGGGCTGAAATGCTAAAATTTTATTTTTATTTTTATTTTAGGGGGGGCGATCGCCCCCATCGCCCCCCCTGTGGATCCGCCCTGTCTACTCAGTTTTCCCCTACAGAGTTATCTCTTTAAACAGCTGTTCATCTTGTTCTTCGCCCATTTCGTCATCTCTGCCCCCTTTCTGTTCTTCTTCATATGCGGAAGGTTAAGGCGTGATGGTCGCTGTGCACACCCACTTTTTTTTTATTCACTTTACTCAGCAGGCATTGGAGTTCTCTGGCGATCGTTTCACTGATCAATTCGAGGTCATCCCTGCTATGACACAAGCTGCCTCAGCGAACGTGATGGCAAAGTTTCATTTAGCTTGTTTAGGTGTTTTGATGCCACAAGCTCGTGTCCCTAAGGTAGAGTTTAAGAATGTTATCAATCCTCTGACCTTGAGTCTGGATATCTCTATTAAGTCTCCCAGAATGTAACTGCTCAAAGTGCATTGCCTGGCCTTAGCTACCACCGGGTATTTACACAGGAAGCGAACGAGTTCAACATAAATCTATTTTCTGCCTAAAAATTCCAATTAATAATTTCTCCAGAACTTTATTAATAACATGTCATTAACAAATTGCTTGATTTTGATAAATAAAAACACTTCTACGAAAAGACACCTCCACTTCCGTTCACCTTAATCTTAACAGCAATTATTCAACGCTTAATTTCTCGAATCACAGATAACGTTTGATAAGAAGTTGCCTCTTTGATAAAACAGTATAAAAGGCTCTTGAGAGCTCACTTCGATATCACAGCAATTCCAGCGTCTTACATCGAATCCGAAGCTTCAATAACGAACAACAAACGATCAAAATGGCCCGCATCTACTTCTTGGTAGCCTTTGTCGCTCTAGCAGCAATCGCCTCATCTGCACCACAAGTAGTCGAGAATCTTGACGTTGAAATCGTCCAAGAAGTCAACAAATTCCGCACTGAAAATCCCGGAGTTAGGCTGCGTGCTCTTGACGCCCCCCAGACAAAGGGTCAAATTCGTTACACACTTGGAAATCGCATATCAGGTGAGTGATTGTGAATGGTGAAATTTGAAGGGAAATTTTGAAACTGATTTTGAATTTTGATCCTTCAGGAGATCGACTTGTTGCACAAGCCAGCAACAGTTATGTTTATCCCACATTCCAAGATGTCCAGCTTAAGCTGAACTATCCCACATCTGGGTATGGTGCTGTTATCACTTATGTTGAGGTCGTCGTTGATCAAAGCTCGAACGATGGCAATGCCTTTGTCACGTCTGGAGGAATTGGACAGCGTCAAATATCTCTGATGGTGGAAGCTAAGTGGACGTCTTACTTCAACTACAGAGTTGTGTTTTATGGATATTAAGTTGTAATGCAGTATTTATTTTAATAATAATAACAATATTAATAAAATGAGGTTTTATAAAAAAATTTGAGAATGGCATTTTTTTCAACTTGAATCATCTTCGTTGTTTTTTGAATGCTCCTTTAGTTTTTGCAATGTGAGATCTTGTGAGTCATATGAGCTCCTGATAGTACCGAAGCCCTTCCACCTTACTTCTGAGTCAGAATGAGGTGGGTATAGAAAGCTTTGATGGTGCTCTAAGTCAACTATTGCACTGGTATAGATAATAGTATCGAAGTCATACTTGACGCGTAGAAGAAGTACTTGAGAGACTTCTTTAAAAAACTTATACTAAAGTAAATAATAAAGAAGCGAAGGCAGCCGAAGTACAGATTACCCAGAAAACGATGGCTTATCTTCATCTCCAATAAAGGAAACTGCAAATGCCATATCAAAACTGAAAAATCATAAAGCCCACACATCATGGGGTAGTATGGAATAGAAAGTTACTTCTGTCCTCCGTGTCGAATTGTTAGCTCTCACCTTGCCATTTAACTGGAGTGATGTTATCGTGGGTATCCTCGAATCCGAATCGTATCCCGATGATGCTTCTTTAAAGATCGTCGCTTATTTGTCAATCATTACCTCCCCCCGTCTATGCTGTGATCTAAAACGCGCAGAGTGGACATGAGCGTTCTTACTATTTATTTGATGCCCTAGGTACATTCAGCTAATTACTGAATATGGCAGTGATACCGTAGCGATGCATTTTCAAGCTCACCCATACTTAGCTGATCGGAATAAGCTCAGTACACGCTCATATTTGTAGGTAGACTGAAATCAGGGATTTTTTATCTCTATAGGTGAAAATAGCAGCGAGAATAGAGGAGTCCTCCCTGGGCACGCCGTCTCTACCAGTCTGCCTACGCTGCTGTGGATGATTCTAGTTTTTAGTATGAAAAAGATGCACTGGCAACAACCATTGTAGCCACAGGATTCCACCAGTGCTACCTGGTTAGTCTCGATGGTAACTTTGTTAAAAGCGCCTTCTTTTTCCAGGAAGGCTGCCAAGGTAAATTGGTTGTATTCTAGGGAGTATTCTATGGTACGCACTACTTAATGCAGTGCTACGTCAATCGGTTTTCTCTTCCAATATGCATACTGAGAGGGAGACATTAGGACCTCTGCTATAGAACATAGGAGGTATATGTCTAGCATGCATTCTAGGATCTTGACGAGAAAAATCATCCTTTGCCGTTTCGTCTACCAGCCTTCGAATTAAAGATCACTTTGTTCCTTCTCCAGCTGTGAGACATGTAGTTGTAGTGCAGGTCGCTCTTGTAGATTTATAATTAAAAAAAAAAATTAACAATAAACATATATGATGTCATTAAATATATTGCCCGTTCATGCAAATTTTTAATTGCACCCTTGCTTCCAAAAAGGTTGTCTATTCCTGCCTATACAATAAAATTAGTTCTTCTTTGTTCTTCGTTACAAATTTAAATATTTACCATTATATGTGACTCCTATAGTCAGAGCCGGAGTTAAAATTTAAAAACATTAGAGTCGGAGTCGCAATGGTCACAATACAATGCAAAAAACTGTTCCTACTTTGCTGTTCGCGCGTGAAAAAACGACGTCTCTCCTCAAATCGCATGGCACCGATTTTGTTTGGCTTTTGGATTATTTCCAATGTCGGATCCACACGTTTGCTAATTGCAAGAAGGTAACATTGATCATTGATACGGAAAAGGCAGTGATGTGTGAATGTCAATGAAAAATTCATCACGGAAGCCACTGACACGGAAAGCGTCGGTGACGTCCCGTCAGGGATATGTGTAGATCAACCTTAGTAGCTGAATTTTACGACTGATTTGACGGAAGAATATAGAACCCGATCAAATATTTTTGCTGTTGCTTTTCCTGTTGTCTCCATTAGACTCAATTTTTGATTTCTTACCGAGAAAATCGCTCCAAACGCAACCAATATTAAAGTGAGGGGCCGCAAGAATTTTTACTTCATTTTTTGGGTTTCCGGGGATCGATGTAACTTCTCTAAATCTCGAAAACCCCGAAAATACCGAAATACAGATATTTATTTGAGGTCCGTACCGAAAATACCGGTTTCAAAAAATTGTTCGGTATTGCGAACCCTAGCGGAAAACAATCAGTCGATTAACCCAATTAACCCAGACTGCAGATTTAACTACACTCACATACAGGGATTTTACACGCGAGGGCACTTTATTTCATTAATAGCCTCACCATAAGTTTCTACTCTACAATAATTCGACGCGTCCCAGCCGCAGTTTTTTTTTTTCAAATTGAAGGCAAAACTTCCAGCAAATGACAGTTATTTGGATCACGCAATGTGTCCGGTAAAACTTCACAAATGTAATGACAAAGAGTTGTTGACAGATGGAGCCTTTTCGTAAACTTCAAAGCAACAGAGCAACTGAGCAACAACGCATCGGCGACAAAGCAGCGCAAACTTCTTTTCGCATACGTATGCGGTACATCAGTCCGTTCCTAAATACAAAGTTTTTAATAGGAGTGAAAACGAAAAATACACAAAAATAAACATTATGAACAGCTAAAGCCAACATTGGTATTTAGTACGAAAAACTTTCATCCGCTATTCAAAAGCATACATTCGAAAATGGCTGCGCTGTTGCTTTGACTGTTGCGCAACAAACTTGAATCTTGTACGTTTTCGAACGAATGATTTTGGATCATCTGCGTTTGCGAACTCGTCACATCGTTGCAAAGCATACGTATGCGTTTACGAAAAGGCCCATGCTTAAGTTATCATTTGACTTTTATGATCTGAAATTTTTTCCCACCACTGTAAGACAATCGATTTATAACTAACTTAAAATGATGACAATTCCTTAAAATTAAAATAATAAATTAACCTACGCCTACTTACTAAAACCTTTGGGATTCGCCGTATGGAAGTTAAGTGTTTTCGCCGTGGTTTGTGTACAGCGGTTTGTGTCTTTATGTTTGACATGTGGATGTCGTGGTGAACGCATCGTAGTCGCCACACTACTCCCCTTCCAGCGACATCGTCACTAATCGTTGGGTGTTGCGAAACTTACTTTCTTTCTCCTAACGGCTGGCCCTTCGTAGGTTCTTGGCCTAGGTGTTGATGTCGTATTATCTTCATTTGTTATATCTTGTAATATTGTTGGTTTCAGTCGGTCTATTGAAACATTGGTGTTTGCCATTCATGTCTATTGTATAGTAAGCGTCGCTATCTCGCTTGATTACTTGATGAGGTCCGGTGTAAGGCTGGTCAAGTGGCTTCTTTGTACCATCAACTCTCATAAACACATGTGTGCAAGTGGCGAGGTTCTTGTGTATGAATATCCTGGGCTTGTTGTGGTGTGCCGTTTCACGTGGACGCAGTTCCCTCATGCGTTCTCTTAACGCTTCTTTGAAAATTGTTTGGTCCGCTTGGAAATTGTCTTGCATGAAGAAATCCCAAGGTATCCGCAATGTCGTACCGAAAACCAGTTCAGCGCTGGATGAGCCAATGTCGTCCTTCAAACAGTTCCTTAATCCCAGCATTACGACGGGTAGCACTTGTACCCAGTCCTCGTTTTCATGGCATTTGATGGCTGCCTTGAGTGATCGATGCCATCGTTCTATCATACCGTTCGCTTGGGGATGATATGATGTAGTGCGTTTCCTATGACTGCCAATCATTCTGGCAAATGCTTCGAAAATTTGAGAGTCGAACTGTGAACCTCTGTCAGTTGTTATTACGGCTGGTGTACCATATCTCGCTATCCAAGTTTCAAAAATTGCATCAACAACCGTTTGTGCTGTGATGTCTTTTATTGTAATTGCTTCCGACCACCGTGTAAAGCGGTCAATCATGGTTAAACAGTACCTGTATCCGCGTACTTCCCTCATTGGACCTACAATGTCGATGTGTATATGCTGAAAACGTCCATCCGGCATATCGATGTGTTCTGGTCAACGCTTCGTGTGTCTACTAATCTTTGAGCGTTGGCACGGTAAGCAAGTTCGTGCCCATTCCGTACGACGATATCCGAGAAGGAGGACCCCGACGATATCTGAGAAGGAGGACCCCGACGTTTTCCGAGAAGGAGGACCCCGACGATATCCGAGAAGAATGACCCCGACGATACTCGAGAAGGAGGACCCCGACGATATCCGAGAAGGAGGACCCCGACGATATCTGAGAAGGAGGACCCCGACGTTTTCCGAGAAGGAGGACCCCGTTCTTATTCGAGAAGGAGGACCCCGACGTGTTTTTAGAAGGAGGACCCCGACGGTTTTAGAAGGAGGACCCCGACGGTTTTAGAAGGAGGACCCCGACGGTTTTGTAGAAGGAGGACCCCGACGGTTTTTGAGAAGGAGGACTACCCCGACGTTTTCGAGAAGGAGGACCCTGACGTTTCGAGAAGGAGGATCCCGACGATTTCAAGAAGGAGTTATAGATCGATTGCCTTACAGTTAACAACCAGGTTGATTAACATACATTAATTAATAAAAGTATTTAATAAGTATCCCGGAGTTATTCCTGTGGGTGACTAGCCCTACAGGAAGTTGATGTGATTCGCCTTATGGAAGTTAAGTGTTTTCGCCGTGGTTTGTGTACAGCGGTTTGTGTCTTTATGTTTGACATGTGGATGTCGCGGTGAACGCATCATAGTCGCCACAACCATTTTACTACTAGCGCCATCTATTGGAAAACGGTGGATTTTTTGTTTGTACTACTAATATTTAAAAAAACGTTTTGGAGTATATTTTACCCGTAAAGGAGAACTGTAGGTTTATTGAGAAATGTTAAAGCCAAATGAATGTGTACCAATCAAGATACCAAGGCTACTCTTGATAGATTAGACAAGATATAGAAGCTCATCTACATTAAACTTCTTTTAATTTATAATTTGCGTAGAAAATTATTTTTATCATAAAATGGAGAAGCGGACATTTCTTTTATCTAAAACTTAATATCAACTTATTGAAAACATAAAACCTAGGAGACAATTTTATTTTTAGAAAAAAAACCCCGAACATGTACAAACAAAGAAATATTGATAAAAAAAATTGTGCTTTTATCACTTTTTATTTTTATTTTCTATCTAATATCGTCGAGCAACAACAACAACAACAAAAAGGAAGTTATCACACATTTCTATTTGATAAACTTGAAGAAGCGTCTCCGATTGGTGATAATGAGGAAATAATTTCGTTTTTTTTATCTTTTCCAATATCGGAAGAATGGTTGGTTGTCTATAAGTGCTTTTTACAATTCCCCAGGCGATATATAAAAGCGGTTAATTGCTTATTGACATATCAGTTGAAATTCGCTACTTGATAAGTAAACGAGTTTAACTACAGAGAGAGGGAAAATGGGCCGCTTTACCGCAGTCCTTGCTGTTTGTGTGCTAGTTGGCACTGTTGTATCTGCTGGAAATCAGAAGGATATTGAAGAGCTATCAGCTGAAATAACAATTGTTGATAATATAAATGTTTATCGGGCGCAATTCCCATTCGCAAAGATATCACCATTGGCCAGAGCTGGTGCAGATCCGCGAGGACAAACTCGTTATACAATAGGATCTAGAGTTGATGGTAATTTAGTTATAGTTAATATTTTCTTTTTAAATAATATTTTTTTTTTATTAAATTTAAAGGCGACAGAATTATTGCACAAGGAAACAAAAACTACCAGTACCCAACCCTTCAGGATGTTCAACTCAAGCTGAAATATCCGAAAACAGGATCAACCGGACCGGGTGCTGTGGTAACCTTTGCTGAGGTTTTTGTCGATCAAACAGGCTCCGAGGGTAATGCATACATTGTGTCTGGTGGCATTGGCCAAAGGCAGATTGAAATTGTTGTGGAAGCGAAGCGCACCCTTCGCTTCAAGTATAGCGCTGCTATTTATGGATATTAGTTTAAGTCTTACATAAAAACCAAGTGATCACCAAAAATTCAGTAGAAAAATATATCTTAATCCTTGTATTATTATTATTACTACTTATTCTGCTACTACTACTACTATTCGTATAACTACTTACTATATATTACGTTGTTTTGTGTTTTTTTATTTTAAATATGTATTTGTGTATCATATACAAATAAGGCTGGTCGATAGTTCTAAAGAAATACTGTGTTATATATGGAACAATTTATATATCTAATAAAGTAATATTGTGTAATAAATTTCTCAGAAATATGAATTTGTGTGTGTGTGTTTTAATTTGAAATAAGTATTTTCTGATAAGGAATTGATTAGAAAATATCATTTTTAATATTTGTTTGTATGGTTTTAGTTTGGCGCGTAATTTTTTTTTATCATTTTTCAATTGAAAAATAATTAATCAATATCAACAATAATAATCGCACACAGATTTCCTGCCTAATTTTTTTTTAATGAAGGAAAAAGAACCAAAAATTATTTAAATTTAATTTTTGTTGTCAGTTTAAGATAAGATTTTGTAGATGGTTCTGAGATATATTTTGATTGATTATGACCTACCTATACGTTGGCCTTGACATCTTTAAAACAGCTGTATGAAACTTAGTGCTGTTTTGTTGGAACCAATGATCGATTAAGTACAAATCCTCTAATTCTGGCCACATGTTTACACTGTCTGTGGATTGGCCAGCCTCGTTAGCTTAGATTAAAGGCGCACCAAATTTTGTTATAGATAGTCCTTCGCCCAAGTGGCATCAGGAACCCAACCAACAAAAACAGAAAGCCCCAAAATCTGCACGCACAGCAAATTGTGAAAACAGTTAGCTGAAGTTGGTTGGCTCGCTTATACAAGGGCAAATCACTCAGCTACAACAACAACTAACAGAACAAACAGCCCCTTTAGTTCTCATAGTTCTTTAGTTCTCTCTCAGACGGCCATTTTATGACCTTACGCGAAGAAGACAAGGTCATTAGGTGAACGTCAATTTGTTCATATGAAATGAAAGAAGGGCAAATCTACGAATCCTTCTGCAAAACCAAAATCCTGGACTGAAGCACTGGCCAAAATTCTAGAAAGCCGTGTAGCAAGGGCAATACAGAATAACGGACTACTACCTCCAATGGATAGTAATCTGACCTACAACGAGATCGATTCATGTCTAAAAAATATGGACAACCTCATTGTTGTATAGACGACGGACAAGACCATACCGAGGACGAGCACGTTCCCTCAGATAAATAAAAAAATTTAGGAGTAAAACGCATAATCGACTGGATAGCCCTCCCTCTTTCGTCGGACTCTGGCTAATGAAGAGCTCTTGAGATCTGTTGGCATGAACTGTGAAGGAACCCCTATTGTCCGGGCCGTATACCAAAACGTCATATGCAGCTTTTCGTCAATTTTGTATGGATGAAAATGTAGCAAAGCGGCATGTGACGATTTCTTCCATATAAAAAAAAGTGCGAAATGTCGCTAATAAGCATGTGAAGCTTTGGTATACGCGCTTATAGACATGTATATTGTAAAGAGAATGAGCAAGAGAAAATGAATTTTGTGAGGGCTTATATTTTCAAGGGATTTATTTCATGAGTACTTGGATTCGAACGAATTTTGACCTTGTGTTCCAGATGAACCATTTCAGAGTATCTACGGAAATTGAGGCCTGAAAATCCGAAAGAGTACCCAGCGAATAATATTCCAAAAAGCCCAAGCAAATTCTTTCCTTATAAAAATCGATCTCCTGATAATATCTCGTCGTCTAAAGATAATCAGTCATTTGGAATGGACATATACATCACCAGGTCAGGTCATTGGAAAATGGCAGTGGTGTACTCAATAGATTATAATAGGTTAGAATAATTAACTTTGAGGTTTAAAACAAAAACAAAACGCGCCGACTACCATTACAAAGATTCGTAGTTCGAATCTACTGCACGGAATTTCATTTTTCAGGCCTAGAGAACTTTTCTCCTTTCTTGTCTTGTCTGCCATAAGTATAATAAGTATCTTGTTCGATTAGCAAAGTCAATGTTCTATCGTGGAAAAACGGGATGGGAGCCGATGGAATAAAACTGCTTCTTGGCGTTAACAGTTCTATCATCTTTGGACGCTAACCGTTGAGCTTTGGTTGCCCACATAAAAAAGGTGTTTAGAAACTGATTTAAATTATTTGAATAACTAAAAAAAGATGAATTGGTCCTGAGGAATTGATTGGCCACTTCTCTGAATCATCATAGAGGTTCCTCCAAATATAAATAAGGTCTATTATTATTAATCAATGCTTCCGTTGCAATGGAAAACTTCAAAAATGTTTAAAATGTATGTAGTGATGCGGCATCACTGCTCTATCATGACTCTTGGCCCTCAATGATGCGGCATCACTATTTGAACGATGATGATGCACAGTTTGATATTTATGAATTGTCCTTACTTGGAAAGGGCCCATAAAGTTTAGTTACAATTTCATCGCGATTAATTTAAAATCTAAATTACTTTAAACTTTGTTGGTTTCATTCTAAAGCGTGATTGAAATCTTTCATCTGGATAATCCTCGAATACATTTATGTAGTTATTTATTTTAGGAACACTTCTTTTTATATTTAAAATTATATTAGTAATAAGTATCATTTTCTTTTTCTATTTCTTGGTTTTTTTTATTACATTGTTAATTTCTTTTTTGCACTTAACATACATTCACTATTAAATGGCTTAAACAAAATTTCACACAATATATTTTCCATTTTTCGCGCCGTTTTATTCATTTCACTTTGGCGTTTGACATCTCGACGACCGAGCATTATGAAATGCCGTGATGCCATATTTACTTGATTTTGATGCATCAGCTGCAATTTTGATTATTATTAACTATTTTGAATACTTCATTTGCATCACCGAAGCATCGATGCATTTTTGAAGTTACCTAATTATTCCTGTAAGGAAACATTGGTTAATTAATCAATAAACAAAAGGCTGCTGAAGCCGAGAATAGGAACTAATAAGTAATTCAACATTTAGTCTTAACGTTCATTGAGTTATAAACTGTTATAATTAGACGAAATAAATTTAATTTTATTGAAGAGCCTATAAGTATGCAACGAAATGGTAATATCGTTCATGAAATTCGAACACGTGTAACGAGTTAAGAATTTTTTCGTTCTTTTAGTCTCAATTAGGAAACAAGCAAACTAGATTTATAAGAAGTTGTGCGGCGTCGAAGAATTAACAACATCCTATATATCACAAGGTTGAGAAAATGGCACAAAATATAGTTCGATTGAAATGATTTGTTACAGTCCTATGGTCTCTGGACGAGTGAATGGGACAATTCGATATTTTATTTGGTTTGTTGTTCCTAGTTGAGGCTTTGGTATATCCTAAAATTTATTTGCGATTCATATCACAAATCGCCCTGGACGCAGAGAAGCCTCGATTTAGGTAAAAACTCAATCTCTTCGTTGTGGCCTCATACACGGCGTAATTTCTGAGCTACCACATAAAAAAATTAAGAATTACCTTTCTTCAGTTTTGTTGCAATCCTTTATTTTCTATTTTATTTATCTTCAACCATAAAAAGTCTACAATTAATTCGTTAATATTTATCGTTTTACTTTTCTCTAAAATTCAACGATAAATCATATTTTCATTGCTCCTCGTAACAGCACGCACAGCTCTCGATATTAATCAACCAGATAATTTTATACAGTTTTATCAACAAACGAAAAATTAATCAAAAAATAAATAGTTGTACGTTTCAAGAGCACACAATTATTAAAAATTATTAATTTTTAAATCACGAGCAACTTCCGGTGCAATGTTCACGTAAATCTGATTAAAAACCAAACAAAAAGGCATCATCCACAATTGTGTAGTAAGAATCCTTATCACAAAATACAAAAAAATGATAAAGAACTTTCAATCATAAAAGTTTAGGCATAAATAAATGAATTTTCAATTAGATTAATAAATTAGTATAAAAATAATTATGAATGTAAACACTAAATAATTGTAAATGACCTCATTAAAAAATCGTTCGATTCGATAATGGGGTAATAAACAATTGATCTGATTAAGATATTTATTTTTTTTACCCCCAAAAAGACGAAGAATGTGTGAGCAATTCAACTTGTGAAGTTTAATGATTATTGTTAGGTCCTTAAAATAAACATAAAGTGGTTCAGAAATAATGTCTAGAGTAAAAAAAACCATCTAAAAATAAAGCTGATAGCATATAAACTTGATCGTGTGATAAAATATAAAATTCAATCATAAACATTCTTTTCGATTTTATTTTAAGTGTGACCAAATTTTTATTATCACAAAAAAAAATATTCATCTGCCATTTGCCGATTCATTGAAAGAAACAATGCAATTTCTATTTGTATAAATTTTAATAAAAAATTATGCCATTTTTTATAGACTTTATTTAAGGCTAATCGAGACACAAAAACCCACTCATCAACTAAACCTATCTTATATAATGTTTATGATAAGAACAATTTTCATTTACACGATATTTATCCATGGGCGGAAATTTAATATAATACTTGAGATAAAAAGAAGAGCTAATGTCAACGGCATTGCCATATCGGAATTGATTTAGAAATTAATTATTGGAGGAGTATTTAAGTTGAATTGGCCGACATTGATGACAGTACTATCATTGTGTTTTTTTAGAGAGGAATGGTCGCTGCAATCTTTATTATGTCACAAAAGAATTTAATTTTCAAATTTTATTTCGTAACAGTTTAAATAGAGAGTAATATTGTGATATCTGCAGAAGGAGGAGTGGAATTACAAAACTGTTCAACAGAACGGACTACGGTGTCGGGTCATTGCAACTTCTACATGAACTGATATTACCTCCTACAAAATTTCTGAGAGATTCCTTTCATAAAATTCCAGGATTACCATGGAGCATTCGTAGCGGTCCCCCAATTAAGTACTAACCACGTCCAAGGCTGCTTGACCTACGCAATTGAACGAGAGCTGGTCCACTGAGTATGGTAATGGTACCCTTTAAGGTTTCAAAGACAACTGTCCATTTTCTTCG
The DNA here is from genome assembly GCA_949987705.1 of Thereva unica. Taxonomy (NCBI): domain Eukaryota; kingdom Metazoa; phylum Arthropoda; class Insecta; order Diptera; family Therevidae; genus Thereva; species Thereva unica. The sequence continues at coordinate 109,331,857 of OX465284.1, forward strand.
TCCTATACAATTTTTTACAGCCCATATTTTGCTCCCTTTAGTCTAAAAAATGTGAGGGCACCATGTTTCCGTCGACCATAGCTTTGGGTTTGGCGTATATTTATTATAAAATTGAAAGATAAAATAAAAAAAATGTGTGCCCGGGGCAGCCGATGCGCCAGCACTGAGGACCAGGGATTCTGGTGTGAAGTGCTCTACTATCCGAACACCCAAATTAGTCACACCGAAAATGGAAAATCAATTCACCACGTGGAATGTACGAACAGGACATCACGTCGATCATAGCATGTCATAGCAATGGAATTATTGAAATGCAAAATATCAGTTGCTGCGCTATCGGAACTACTACTTACCGGATCCGGGACATTGACGATCGTCCCGCCAACAATCTACGAAACGATGACGCTTTATTATGCCGGTGATGAGAGACGAGAGGCCGGCGTCGGGTTCACGGTCGATCAACGAATGAAACACGTTGACTTTCAGCAATACCGACAATTGAACAAAGAAGTTCGACAGAAAATGAGATCGGAACAGGAAGCGTACTGGAATAAGCCAGCTATACCAGACAATTCCGCGGTCAGGCAGCAAAACAACATCAACAAACGATAACATCAAAAAATCGGTTGGAACATTTGTGACTTCTCCCGATGGGCGCCGGCAGCGGAAGAGAGAATCCACCACCACCATATGTACAACCACGATCCGCCACAAGGTCCATTCCTCGAAACGCCGCTGATCGAACAGAATCAGTTTCTCGATACCAAACCGACAATTATTGTGGTGAAGACGCCAATAAAATCGCTGAAAAATGGAAAAGTGCCGAGAATAGACCAAGTAACCGCCGAGATTATCAAAGCCGGAGGTGATGTCTTATCACAACGACTCCATGTCCTCATACCACACATATGGCATTCGGATAGTGTCCCGTCGGCGTGGAAGAAAGCGATCGTTGTCCCAATATTGAAGAAAAGCGACAGTCGGGAATGCAAGAATTATCGCGGTATTAGCCTACCTTCAATCGTCAGCAAAGTATTTACGAAAATCATACAATCGAAGTTACAAAAACATCGAGAGCAAACGAGCCGGAAAGAACAAGCTGGATGTAATTTAAATCGAGGATGTATTAATCAGATATTCGCACTCCGTCAGCTAATGGAAAAAAGAATTCGTTGCGGCAAACGAACTGTCCTCGTTTTCATCGCTTTCAAATCCGCTTTCGATTCGATTGGAACAGCTATTGAAAACCATCCAGCTTGCCCAAGTGTTGTACAATGACTGAACCAGCAGTGTTCGTATTCGAAGTGACTTATCCATGGAGTTCCCGATTCAAACGGGTGTTCGACAGGGAGACGTCACTTCGTCAACTCTCTTCAACTTTGTGATCGACGCGTTTATGAGCGAAGCATTCGATGGACGACTCGGATTTCGATACGATAACAAGAACTTCGAACCGACTTAATGTTCAGCGACGATAGCGCCGTCTTCCGCATCATACGGGTTAAAAATCAATGCGGAAAAGACCAAAGTGCTCACAACGGACGGATCGAGGGCCAGTGTTCACCTCGATGGAACCCAAATCTCACAGGTTCCGATGCTCAAATATTTGGGATCATTGGTTGACGAAACGAAAGTGGCATCGACGGCCGACGTTCACAGCCGCATCGGCCAGGCAACAGCAATATTCGCCTCGCTCAAGTGGTGCATTTTCCATATATGGAACAAATATTACTATCAAAACGAAAGTACGCCTTTACCGAACGTTGATCCTTCCGATTCTTCTTTCTGGCTCGGAAACGTGGACACTGCTCAAACCGGAAGTCAATAAGTTCGAGGTCTTCCAAACGCGAAGTTTGAGGCAGATTCTCGTTGTCTCACTCCGCGATCACCTTCGAAACGAGGCAGTTAGACAAATAGGATCAACAAACACTGATCGAAGAAGAAATACAAAAATGTCAACTACGGTGGTTTGGACATGTTTGCCGAATGGATGATAACCGCTTGCCACGTAAACTTCTCTGGCAAGACTGTCCGGCAGACTGGAAAATTCAGCAATCGGCACCGAAGAAAAAACCTGGCTAAAGGATATCGAGGGTGATCTAAAGAATCAAAGATTACACAGGCCTGCAAAAAACGGTTTTTTTTTCTTTTCAATTTAATAGTCGTATTTTAAGTATTTTTTCGCGCTGAATCCGAATCCGTTGGCCAAATTGCCCTATCACGTCAGGATTTTGAGCAATCCTAACCTAAAAGTGCCAAAAAGCGTGTTTTTTGCACTTTTGCGTGTTAAATATCTCAAAACTATGGAATGATAGGGCAAATCTGACAACGGGATCGTTTTCAGCATGCCAAAATCTATAGAAAAGCATGTCGGAAGCGTGAAATTTGACAACACTTTTTTTGTAATACTGAAAAGAAAAACTTCTTGGCGCGAAATCGACGATTTTTATTAAGACATGTTATCATCGTGTTCGCTTTTTGGCACTTTTAGGTTAGGATTGCTCAAAATCCTGACGTGATAGGGCAATTTGGCCAACGGATTCGGATTCAGCGCGAAAAAATACTTAAAATACGAGCCCCCGAAAAACGAGGTGCAACGATGATAACATGTCTTAATAAAAATCGTCGATTTCGCGCCAAGAAGTTTTTCTTTTCAGTATTACAAAAAAAGTGTTGTCAAATTTCACGCTTCCGACATGCTTTTCTATAGATTTTGGCATGCTGAAAACGATCCCGTTGTCAGATTTGCCCTATCATTCCATAGTTTTGAGATATTTAACGCGCAAAAGTGCAAAAAACACGCTTTTTGGCACTTTTAGGTTAGGATTGCTCAAAATCCTGACGTGATAGGGCAATTTGGCCAACGGATTCGGATTCAGCGCGAAAAAATACTTAAAATACGACTATTAAATTGTCAAGAAAAAAACCTTGCAGGCCTGTGTTATCAGATATCGAGGCTCGAGACGTCACCAAAAATCGGCAGGAATGGAAACGAATCGTGAATCGAGTTCGAGACCCAGCGGCACCGACAGCGGCTTATCCTTTGCGGGGAGGTCCCGCTCGGACTGTCAGCTAACGGATCAAAGAAGAAGAAGAAAATGTGTCCTGACATTCTTTTCTACTGCGCCCCCATCCACCACAATATTAGATGGCACAGGAAGGAATTGCTTAGAATTGGCCAATCCAGGCACGGAAACTAGCGTTCGCAGAGTTTCATCTAAGACAGATCAGCAACGGCCCGCTTCACCAAACTAGAATGTGCCCCAATAGCCGGTTCTGGACTGATGAATACAATTTCCGACCTAGTACAAATTCTAAGCCAAACGAAAGGAGACCTTGTTAGCAGCATAGAAATTGAGAGTGAGAAATGGGACGCGTTGTACCCAGGCGCGGATATAGAATTTTGTTTTGGGGGGGGTCACGGAATTAAAAGTAAACCAAGAAAGCGAAACACTAAAAGCATTTGACGATTTACTTGGACAAAATGGAACGCTTTCATTTCACCAACGGAACCAATATCATCAGAGGGTGGTAGAAGCTGAAAAAAGTTTCCTTCAGACTTTTCATAACCCAGCATCTGTGTGTTCAACGGGACTCACAAGTAAAAGAAAGCCGAGATCGATGTTATTATGTAGGGATAATGAACTTCTCTATAATCGTGACACTGACGGAAAAGTAGATATTCTGGTGGCAAATGATAGGAACTTCAGGGCACCCTTCGTTGAATTTGGTGACTGGAGGACTTGGAGGTTCAATCGCGACATACATATATCAGTAAAACTAGAGAATTTCATCACATTTTGCGATGCATACCAAGCAATTCGTCATCGATCTGTGTGAGAAATTCGACTTGGACCTAAAATATTTGGTTGGAATTAGAACTGATAGTTGCTCGCTAATGGCGTCTGATTTGAAAGGGGTATGTCAGGAGTTGACGAAAGTAGCCATTCACGCAAGACGTTGTTCTTGCAGTAATCATTTGTTAACAATTCTTTATTAAAATCTTCCAAAGTTTCAAATTGTCGCAATGCTTCAGGAACAATGAAAGCAGTTTTGGCTTTGGCTAACGGTTTTGCAAACGTTTTTAAAAAAACATCTTGGTGGCAAATCACTTAAGGACTTTGCTAGACTGGTAGAAACCAACTTTACTAGTTGGGTAGAAAATCACGTTGGGCACATGCAGTTTGAGGGTGAACAATTAATAAAAAAGTGTGACGCACTTAATGAGATTTCGATGTGGGAGGACGCGAAAACTGCATCTTCTGCGGCAAATCTTCGTCTTGTACTTTTCAGCCTAGAGTTTCCGATTTCATCTGCTTGGTTAAATGACGTTCTAGGCGTGTATAATATTCGTACTATTTCATTTTTTATCATAGTCATCAATAACATAATAAACTTTACTCTTCGTACGTATCCGGTACAACTTTACCTTTGAGCCGAATACTCCAAACGTCTTCATTAGATTTAAAAAATAAATGGTTAAAAATTTTTTTTTAAAATAATTCTTTTGATTAACTAAAAAATGTACTGAAAAGTAAAAAATAAAAAATATGTAAAACAAAGCGTGAGATTTCAATTTTAATGAAAAAGTTAATTAAAAGAATGGCGCATTTTTCATCAAAAATTAAAAATATAACTGTAAATCGCGTGAGATTTACAATAACCCTCAATTTTTGCTTTATTAATTTCATTATTTTTATATTAAGAAATTTACATTTTTTTTTATAAAATCATCATTTTTAATTTTGTTTGTTTTTCAATATATTTAAGATTTTATGTATTAATTTATAAGGCGTAGTAAAAAAAATAATTTCAACTTGTTGTTTTGCTCAATTCACTTTGAAGAAAATTCTAACAAAATTTTTTGATGAAAAATGCGCCATTCTTTTAATTAACTTTTTCATTAAAATTGAAATCTCACGCTTTGTTTTACATATTTTTTTATTTTTTACTTTTCAGTACATTTTTTAGTTAATCAAAATAATTATTTAAAAAAAAATTTTTTAACCATTTATTATATTTTCTACTTTTTAGTTTATTATATGTATTCCGCCATTTTACGATGGCGGTTCTATTAGATTTAAAATTACGTCACACAGCTTACTGTATTCTACCTGCCGTACTCTTTCATGGTTCATCTTGGAACCGTCTTCCTGATTTTTTTACAAAATGGTCAGACTGCATTTAGTACTTATACATGATGAGTTGAACATAGGTTGAACCCAAGTCTAACTACATGTAAACGGGAGTCGAGTTGAGTTAAGGTCGACTGAACTCGACTCAGCTCTGCTACCTGGGTTGAGCTGAAATTATGCATACGGACATGAGTTCAGTAGTTGAGTAGTTGAATTTAGTTGACAGCAGCATCTCTGTGTTTTGTTTGGGATTTTTTGTAACGTGTACTGCTTCTTTATTTTCAATTCACCCTTAACTCAACTATTCATCTCATCATACATACATATTAATTATCACGCGAACTATGAGTGTGTGCAAAATTGGAAGTTGATCGGTTATATTTTCTACTTTTTAGTCTATCATAAGCTTTCCGCAATTTTGTGTTGGCCGCCATTTTGAATTTGGAATGACGCCACATAGCTAATTGTGTTCTACCTGTCATATCCTTTCATTTGATACCCATGTCAGAGGGCCGCGGAGCACAAATTCAAAAATCGGCCGCCATTTTGGATCCGCCATCTGGATATTTTTACAAAATGGTCAGATTGCATTGTCATCTAAACTAAACGTGTATGCAAAATTTCAGCTCTATCCGAAACCGGGAAGTCGGTCAAATTTAACTTACAAGATTTGACGACACGTAGTGTAAGTTAAATAAAAGAATTTTAAAAAAGCAACGGATTTGATCAAAGATACCCTTGCTGACCAAAAGATGTGATGAAGATTCTGGTTTTCGACGGTTATTTACTGAAGCTCAACATCTCGCTGCACAATTGGATGAGGAATTCAAAGAAGCACGGGTTGTTTATCGTCAAAAAATCAAACTCCAGAAGAAGAATCTTCATTCCTTTATTGGACAACATTGTTACCGAATTTAATGAAATGCTTTCTCCAAACATGTTGGACCGAGACGTTGATCAGTTGAGACATTCAAGATGTTCGACAAGTAGTAGAAGCGTATCAGCAGCTTCTGGTTTCTCCCATCTCAACTATTATTGCATAGTTCGAGCATTTGGGGGGGGGGGGGTCATGACCCCTTGACCCCCCCCCCCCCCTTGAATCCGCGGCTGGTTGTACCTGAGGATCCGCCATCAGGTTGCGAATTAAAAGCTATAAACATTTACTAAAATGACCATTGTGAAGCCAGCGATCACTTAATACAACGAAGCAACGAAGTACGCACATTGGACGGCGAAACTTCCAATCGTAAATGGACTGTGTTTAAAAATTTAATCTAACTGAAAATTTTTGAAATTCTAAAAAAAGCAATTTGTTAGATATGTATGTATTTTTCGAGAGTGCAACCGCCGATGTCTTATTAAATCCGATACCTTGTCTATTTAATCAGTGATAGATAAATCAGAATCAGTCAACAATTTTCACCAGTTCGACCTTGAATCAGTTATATAAGTTTGTGCATATTAGACCAATGACCTTTTCGCATTACTACTCGCTGTTACCACCTCCCCTTTTGGTGTGACTAACCAAAGCAGAATCATAAGTTATTCGTCTATCTCAAAAGTCAATCAGCATCAGAAAAACCAACAATTTAAAAACACACGATTTTCAATTAACGGCTTAAACTGACACACCTGGACAAACACACCATAATTTCCTTCTTGACAAAATTTTCAAATTTTTTATATGGAGTCGTAATAAAATCATCAATTATAATAATGTGAAACGATACTATAAATCTTGGGAAACATTCAGTATCTCGCTATGACGTAGCGCACAGTGTAAGTACATATATCGAACGAAGGCGGCGCACTTCAGTGCTAATCGCTTGTCTTATCAGCTCAGCTCTCAGTAATGTGTTATCAATGTTCGGACAGGTGAAAGAAAAACGACCTGCAGCAGCGCTTATAAAAATGACGATTTCGTTAAAGGCGGGCTTACTGTGAGCATTGACACATATTATTTTACCTGTGAGAATAATTTTGACATTATTATTTTGTGTAAAAAAAAAGATAAAAAAAATACAAGTGGAATGGTGGTGATGGATCGTGTTTTGTTAGTTTTCGTCCTGGCTACGTTGCCTGTGATACAAGGATATTATGTAACGGCGGAGTATAGATCCGATCAGCTGGATGGAGAAATAAATACGGTTAATGATTCAACAAGATTCCAGTCGAGACATCCAGGACTTAATCTTACAATTATGAGTAAAACGAAACTTGTTAAAGGACAAATTAATTACACACTAGGAAGTAGGATACCAGGTAAATAAAACTTTCTTTTTTTTTTTCAATTCAAAATTAAAATTCAAATATCATCCAGGCGACAATCTACTTGCTGAAAAAGAAGACAAACAAAGCTTCCCCTCAGCACAGGATGTTGAAATTATCCTTAGATATCCTTTTTCCGGTGATGGCAGCACCTTAACCTGTGTGGATATCATCGTCGATCAAAGCTCCAATATCGGAGATGGATACATCGTCGATGGTGGCATTGCACAGAAATTCATCGCTGTTCTGGTCCAAGCCAACGAAACTCTACACTTTTCATACTCGGCTTCATTTTATGGCTATTAGAAAAGAATATCCCTGTGATTACTACTAAAACAAAATTTTATACGAATAAATTATTTAATTAAGAAAATTGTGTCTAATCAGGGATAAACTGTTTGTTTTTTTCAATTTGTGGTGAAACAAGTCAAAAACAGAAAGAGTAAAACGTACAGAACAATCGCGATAAAATTTTGAAAGGTGAACAAATTTTTTTAAGTATTCGGAATTTCGTAAGAGGATGTGCGCAGTTGATTTTGTTGTTTTTAGTTACAAAGCTCAAGTGTTGTTAATTTGTGGGTGTATAAGGATTTTTGTATACATATACATATTTTCCTAATAATAATTCGAATGTTAGACAAAAAATACGCGATGTTATTAAAGAAGTAATAATTTATTGTAGCATATGTGTGTGTCTTGTGTACTAATTAGCATTCTTAACTAATATATAGTATTAAAGAAGAAGATCTGTGGGTTTTTAAGTGAATGGTTAAATCTTAATAGTAAGCCTTTTTGTAATATTACGAGCATATAAAGGACCATCTTAAAGTCTATAGTTGCAATAATAACGAAGCCAAGCTTAAAGCCCAGTTTACATCCCAAAGTCAACACGAAAGTACACTTTAAAGCTCTTTTATCGCACGGATATTTGCATGTATTTGTATATGCTTCAGAAGTTTCGTGCAATAGAGAAAAAAGCATACAAATTTCTGTGTGATAAAAGAGATTCAAAGTGTACTTTCGCGTTGACTTTGGGGTGTAAACTGGTGTTAAGAGTTATGGGATCCATTCGGGCATCCCTGACGTCTCCAGAGGTCTACTCAATTTGGCACTGCTCTATCTTGAAGTAGAGAAATCTGATATAAAGGTTGCAGTAAAGTGAAGATCGAATGGCGCCTTCTTCTCTTCTTCTTCTTTGGTGAAGTATAGGGTAGCGGTCAGCAACCTATGGCACACGTGCTACTAGGTGACACGCGATCTCTCATAGCACGCCGCACTCGACAATCGCGTCCGCGTGCACTTTCATATTCATACGCGACTGTTATAGAGCACTGGCTACTCGGATACATAAGTATGTACATATATGTCAGAGTTTGCACACGTATGCAAGGAATATACGTTACCTCAGCCGCCGGGGACACAGTTCTTTCGAACGTTGATATAAACTCCCCAATTCAGTCATTCACATACGCCAACTGGATGGCGCCTGCAGTCAAGGAAAACTGACATCTTTATATCTGTGGGTATTTATCGTCAGTCCGGGCCTGAATATCTGAACTTCTATTCAGTCTGGAGTTTTCGTTGAGGCACCATGAAAATTATTTCACGTGAATTAACTGCCACGCTAAACTATCATCTTCACCTTTTTATTGTGATACGATGAAGCTTAGGAGTCACCCTTTGCACTGCTAGTCCGTCATGTGTATCGAGTCATGGTGCAATGTGTAGTTGTAAGCTTCATCTGAGAGATAGAATAGAAAGGATAGGTTTGGGGTCTGGAGGGTGCATGATTAGATGCCGATGAACCTTGCGTTTGAATTCTGAGATATATGAGCTCGGAAACACCGACTGCGGAAGACAGTTCCCCAACCGAGTTGTTCTATTTATAAACGAACTTCTATACCGTAATGTACGCGAAGAGGAGGGCTGTAACGTATGTGAGCCGAGTTGTCTAGTTTTGTGTTGAGGGAACAAAGTTCTCGTGTAGGCAGGAGGTTCTTTAGCACTCACTGTGGTAATAGCGGTAAAACTTGCTGAGCGCAGCTACATTCCTTCGGTGGCTTAAAGGGTATATAAAGGAGCAAAGTGTGCTATGGCCAATGAGTTTGATGGCGCGGTTTTGCACCTTATCCAGCCAAGCCAAGGTGGTTTTAGGGGCGCCCGCTCAGATATACGAGTTGTATTCAAGGTGGGGTCGAATGGGACATGTAGATTGTAGCTAGGGCAGCTGGCTTAAGGAGGAATTTGCATCTTTTAAGAAATCCGAGGCATTGATACGCGATTTGGAATATGTGACTATTCCATTGTATATCATTCCTGCGTGTATGAAGGGAATCACGGGGTCACCTGCAGTCGACAGCTTGTCAGGCGGATGCCTGAGTTGAGACTTTCAGACAGAGTGAGTACTGTATGGCCTTCATCGGGCCGCGCCTGCCGACCTGGTCTAAACGGCCACGGCCTGCCGGCGGTCAGAATGTGATTGGGGCTTTTTGCTCATCCCCAATGTAGTCATTAATGTTTAATTAATTTTTGGTGGCACGCTTAATGTGCAGTAGTTTTAATTATCTGTTTTGTGGCACGCCAATGTATTTGGGTTGCCGAACGCTGTCCTAACCTATTCTATCCTTCAAACTAAGCTTGCTAGTAGGCTTTGCACCATGAATCGAATGACATGACTGATAATAATTAGTTTGTTTCAAAACCCTTAAGAAAGTACTTCACTGTCTAGAGTCTCTTTATCCTATCTAACATCCAAGCGACAATCAAAACGAAAGAAATAAGTCCAAATTAGTTTGATACTGTCAAAACTTCCTTGATGAGAGCTATCAGGGGTTCGTGGGCAATAAAAAAGGGGACGCCTTGCCCAGACTTGTTTCAATTGGTCCGGAGCCGCCTTTATGCCCAATAGCCTTGTTTTTCGGCGCTACTTTGGTTGAGGGACTAACCTTTATGTGGACTATTGCATCGGTTCAAGCGATCTTGTCTATACATCGGAGGTATAAGAGCAGCTAAACTTGTTAAATCTGTTCAAGCAGTAGCCCATAGAAATCTGAGTTATAGGAGCTGCTAAGAGTGCAAAAATTTCTACCTACCGACGGTTCTATCTATCTATCGGAAAAATAGTTCAGTTCAAAAATAACTGCGAACAACAAAATTCTATTTTATTTTCTGCAGTGCTTTTTTTATATGGAAGAGTCTAAGCTTAGGTATCACCCTTTATACAACCAGTCTACAGTGCTGTACTCATTCAATTATCAAAAGTACAAAGTTCTTTCCATTATTAATATTTTTTTGTAAAAATATTACCAAATAAAATTTTTATTAATGAAATTCCGAATAATTTAACTCCAATAAAGCTTGACTAACATCAACTCCATACATACATCGATAAATTACTCGAATTTTTAAAACAATTAATTTTATTGAAATATGCCATTAAGTGGACACGCTTATCGAAATGTGCAGATATAATAGATATTGCATGATTGATAGATAAGCTACTGCGCCATGATTTTCACATTTCAAGTAGTATAGAGTATAGCGCGGACAGCATTTCTGGGACAGGGGAAATTTATTTAAGTTTTTCAAGAAGAGACGACTTGCATATGGTTTGCGAGAAGTTACAGAATAATAAAATTGGGCAGTTGCAATAATTTTTTATTCAGAAATAGCATTATTAATTGTAAATTTATAAAACTACTTATATAAGATGAGGAACAGTGCTCCCATAAGCCAGTACTACCAATCCAGGTAAGACCGGGGTTCGTCTTCACGCATCAGCATGGTCTGTTGTCTTTCTACTAACTCCACCATACACGTAACAACCCTTCAGCAAGTCCTTTCACACTCTCCTGCATAAAAATCGAGAAAGGCATCTCCTGCTCGATCACCGAAGTCAACTTTTTGGCGTAGTTGTATTGAATGGAAGTCAGTGGAGTAAAGAAATTTTTGCTCCTCCAAAGACGCAAACCTTCGATAATTAAAATTGATTTTTTTATACAAAAACTGAAATATCAATAAATAAGAATGCGCCTAAATCTATGCTAAATTCGCCATAGCAAAAGAGACCAACGATTCTCAACGTTTACTTTAAATTTCTGTTTTTAGTTAAAATTTTGTTTGTAAGAAAGTGTAATAAAACCTTCATTTTTATTTTAAGATTAGGATTAAAGTGATAGAGATAGGATCGAGGAGTTTTGCGAAAGCTGCAAACTCTTAGGTTTGTTGCATGATCCTGTCTGGTACTATTCCCGGATCACATCCAAGTTTTAGAAGTAGCCTATTAAGATCCTCGAAACGAATTTCCAAAACTTTGAAACTTTGAAAGAGAACCTATAGCTTATTATTGGTCAGTTTTGTCAGTTTTATCTTGTTCAGACAAAGCACAACAAGACCAATGATAGGAAAGGAGGGGCAGAACGTGGCGCAATTGAGAAAACTGCTCCTTACAGAAAAAACTTTGGGCTTCTCACAACAAGACAAAAACTTTGGGGTGACACAAGATCCCAAACTCCACTGGAACCAACAACTATATAATCTAGTGTGCCCATTTCTGTAGGAATATCGCAGATCTTGCATATCGATAAGGGGTATACATTTGGTCACGGATAGCTCTAAGATAGACATTGAGATGAAGGCCGAAATTTAAGGCTAACTCAAGCTTAGTAGAGCATTCAGTTTGATCACTATATCTACTGGTCTTCAAGTAGAGGATAAGCTATGAAATTGGCATGCATCTAGGTTTTCCAAGAGCATCTAGGTTTTCCAAAGTGAAAAAATGCCATAAGGCCAAAACCAAACTAGTTTGTGGTGCCTATCAAAGCACTCTTGATAAGCAAACAGGGTCATGCCTCGCCAGCATTCATTGCGAGCGTAGCAAACAGGCGGCCAAAATAAAAGGCGGCGAAATCGCCACGAAAAGTGCATCGGATACGGATAAAAGTCGATCCGCACATATCCGTAACGGCAAGGCCCCGATGCTTTTCGTGTCAGTGGCATCCGTGATGAATTTTTCACGGACATTGACACAGCACCGCCTTTTTCCGTATCGGTGATCAATGTTCAATGACATCTGACATTTTACTTTTGAAATTTCTACAGAGATCGAAAGCACATAATAGAATTTAGCGTGAAGAGAGTGGGTTCGACCCAGGAAGACTCTTCGGGAAGTGGTCGCCTAGAAACAGGTTTGAGTGTATTGCAAATAACTAAACATTACCTAAATTTCGTTGAATTCTCATAAAATTTTCGGTGTGGCAACATACTTTTGTGTTTTTCACGGACGACGCCTGAATGGCACTGAGATCGTCGGTGCCCCACTGTATCAGATGTCTGGAAACATGTCGCACCTTTCTTAATTTGATAGCAAGGGATTATGTCGTACCGATAATTTTTTTTCACTGATGCTACTTTGACTGCACTGTAGTCGCCGTATCGTCACGGATACGTATGGATCGACCTTAAGTGAACCACATTTAGGTTTTTATTTAGTTATGATAAAAAATAGTTTTGATCTTGCATTCTTGGTCTTGTTCTTGCGCAAGACCGAGGCGTCCTATTCGTTTGCAAGACCAACCTTTATAAGCCGCGCTTAGATTGCAAGGTTTCATAAGTTCAATCATGTCCCACATTATAATATACACATGCCATGGTAAGGTGACCGCAAAAATGGTCTCATTGCTATGCGCGAGCATCCTCGAACAAACAAGCCTAAGTGACAAATCTTTAGGCAAACTGTTAAGCTTGTTCAAGCTTTCTGACGCACAGGGCTAAGGTACAGGGGCTGTCCAGAGTAACAATAGGTTCAAATGGCAAAGAAAGAATGAAGATCCCTAAAGGTTGGTCCAATACTGGTTGACTAGTTCGTTCTCCAACTTATGAAGAGTTTGTCTGGATGGATAAGAACTATAGATCCATTTAGGCCATTTAGGTCAAAAGGTGGCCAATGTAACTCTCAAACCGCTTTTTGGGCCGCCAGTACACTGGGGGTTTAGAAATAGTTCGTTAGAGTAGACGATCAAGAGTTTAAAGTTCGATTCGATTCGATTAAGATGCTTATATGTCGTTACGTCGCTTGGCTTAAGTGTTTTGCTTCTCGGTGTTAGCAAGCATGGGTCTAACAAGGGTCGTATAGTATATAGCGCCAATTCTTACCTTCGGTTGAATTTTTAAATTTTGCCAACAGGTAAGTGCAGAGAAAGATATTGGCCCTCCTTTTCATTTTAATGAGGTGCGAGTTGCAAACTATCTAGGATTACACCAGTGTTATTTTGTACGACTTCGTTTTGTTTAATTCTAAGAAAAGCTTTATGAAATTCAAAATGACGACAATCAAGAAAACAATAATAATACGTCATCGAAGTTATCATACGACTTTATTGACTTTCATTACGAAGCGATTTTGTTTTTTGATAAATTCGGCAAAAAAGTTGGTCACTTCCGCATTGTTTTTCGAGTCAAAACTTGGAATTTCTTTAATCAATTTGGCGAATAGTTAGATGAATAGTTAAGATTATTATTTTCAATTGGCTCAAAATTAGGAAAACATGAAAGTATAGTTTAAAAAAAGGAAAATGTAAAATTGGAAAGGTATGTTCTCAAGAGAATGATCTCATGCCTCAAAAAAAATTAACATTTGAGTATGATCAGGTGCAATAAACCACCACTTCACCCAGTTTTATTTCAATTAAAATTACCTTTAACTGTGACGGTAATACTTGAGTGTCATACTAGTTCATAAAAGTAATAAATTATCACCGTAATCCAAATAATCTTGTTTATAATTATTATAAGTTTATTTTTACACACAAGTACCTAATAAAACACAAAATCTAATCTTAATCAATTGAAGAAAAAAAAACGGTTCTTTTTAACATAAAAAACTTAAGATAGTCCGATTGCAACAGTACGATAACTCAATGATTTACATTAATCCGATATCAGGTTCAAATTAATTCATTCACAGCCTAAGGTATAAAAGTCGACGAAAATTCAACGAAAGGTATTAGTCTTGGTCTTTATTCCTCTGACAAAAGTTCTTCAAAATGTTCCGTCTCGTAGCACTCCTAGCCATCGCAACAGTTGTTGTTGCATCTCCACCATCAATCAAGGTTGGTGAAGAGATGGTCCAGGTCCTTATTGTTAAGGATCTTGCCGAAGCTAAGGCCTTGTACCCAACTGCTGAATTCACTAAGCTAGAGAAGAACGATAATGGACGTGGCCCAATCAGGTACACTCTTGGAAACAGAGTCAGTGGTATGTTAACCTAGTGCGCTTTCAATAAATAAGGTATTAATTGGTTTTTTTATTGTGCTCAACAGGCGATCGTCTAGTTGCTCAAGGCGCTGATGGACAGCAATGGTCATCTCCACAAAATATTCAACTCTCTCTTAAATACCCAAATTCAGGACAAGGAGCTGTTGTTACCTTTGTTCAAGTTGATGTTAACCAAAGCTCAAACCAAGGCCAAGGATATGTTGTCAGTGGCGGAATCGGACAGAGGAGTATTGGAATCGTTATTGAAGCATACAGCACAACATTCTTTGAATATGCCGCTTACATCTATGGCTATTAGAATGTTTGAATAAAACTATTTTCAAAGCTTTTCTTCAATTAAAGTTTTTTTTTTTTTACAAAGTTACGGTTTTTATTTAAGGTTGAACTCTCAGTTTGCATATTCGAAATATTTCGATATTTCGAAGTTTTACACGAGAAAGAATGTTCTAAAATCACATTCCTCCATTTTATCCAGGATAATCTAGGTTGATGTTTATGATAAAATCTCGAATAAGAATTATCCTCGTTGATGTTTGAGTACTCAACTGTGGTACCCTGCATACATATAGGATCAAGGTCCACTTTGTTGCGTTTGGAGAAAGGTACCAGGACAGCCAGGTTGGTACACCAGTTTGGTCAAAAGTTCATCACACAACTAGTGACCAGAGTAGCGGGGATAATACCCCACCTTGAGGGTAGCCGTTAATAGCCTTAACACTAATGGTGCAGACACCTAGGGTAGAAGAAATGTCACGATATACATGCATGGCATTTTTCTACTCAATCGTGTGAGGACCCAGGTTTCTGTGAACCAGTGCTCCAGAAATAGAATCATAGGCAATGTTGTCGAAAGCACCTTGGATGTCAAGGAACGCAAATAAAGCAGTTTTTTTTAGCGAGGAAGACTTTTACGATTTAACTGACCAGGTGGTGTAAAGCAATCTCTGTTGGTTTACCCTTCGAGTAAGCGAAATGGGAGCTATGTAGAGGAAGAGAGAGCTCCAGCTTGCCGATCTGTACGACTTAGGCAGCTCCAGGGGTCTGTTACACTGTTTGGGGATCACCACCGCAACTTTCCTCCAATGAAAATATGATAGATCAGAAGAGGTCTGGGGGTGTTGAAGCAGGTGGCGACGAACTTTACGAATGAACTCTTGGATGTCGTACGAGTTCGGGAAAACTGATTGTGGGACATTATTTCACAACCAAATTGTTCTATTTATAAACGAAGTCTTAGACGTTAGTATGCGCTAAAAAGGGTATGAGAATGAGTCGAATGGGTAGTCTTTTGTTGAGGAAGAAATAATGCCGTGTAGGCCAGAGGGCGACAATAGAAGTTGAACAGTTGCTATCTATCTGAAGCTGTTTGTCACTACAATCCTGCGGTGCCTCAGAGTCAATGGAGATGCAAAGGCTATTTTCTTCAGCGGTTTTCTAGGCGCCAGTCCAGATAAATAAGTTATACTTGAGACAAGGCCGAATGTCGCAAAGGCCAAATGAATAGCAATACAAGCTGAAGCTCCACAGGGCACTAGTTGCTGGAGATCGTACATGAAACATATTTCGACGTCCATCGATTACGAAATGTTGAAGATCGCACATCAAACAAGGTTCGAGGTACATTTTTCACGATCGTCCACCCGAATATAGCTGCGTGAGAAGGCGAAGAACTCATATTCAGGAGAGGATGGGAAAGCAATGTGTTAATGATCGGATAGATCAATGATGATCGCTTCACCAGCCTCTAGATAAGCCAGAGAAAATAAAACTACGATACTCAAGTTGGATGGATTCGATGGATGAGTAAATTGGGAATTAGACGACCAGCAATGCAGACAGTCAGACCATGAGCCTCCCAAGCTTAAGTATAAATAAAGGTGACCAAGGAAAGAGGGAAATTTGTAGCTGCAATTCTAAGTAGTTTTGTAACAACTAAAACAAAAGTGACCTGCAATAAAAGGGATCTCCATTCATCTTATGGAGTCTGGATTTGTCGGATCTGTTTACCAGCGTGTAGTTTCGCTAAATTTATGTTTTTTTGATGACTGCTTCCAAGGCCAGGTTGAATAGCATAGGCGCCAGCCCAACCTCTTGTTTGAGCCTTTGATAAACTTAGCAGGCATCTGTTTTTTTTATGTGATACACTAGAGACTTAGGGAAGGCCCCTTTGTACTGTCGACCATGTATTTATTTTGAAATGTCGAATAGCTCTAGTCGGAAGATAGAGAGAAGATAGAGAGAGAGAAGTGAAGGAAGGAACTGTCACAACCTGGCTGCGGTATTTTTTATTCCACCTACTAAGAATATCCTGTAAGAATATCCTGAGCTTTTACTCTGACATTTGTGTGGAGGTGGGTTAGTAATACCACCAAACGTACTAGGTTAGCTGGCACACCTAATTCGAGCAAGATCTGAAGAAGCCTGTTTCTCTGTAAAGAGTCGTATGCTGCTTGAAGTCCATAAAGATACGTTAACATTCCTCTCCCAACATTTTCCTAGGAGTTGTTTTAGCGTGAAGAGTTGATCGGTAGTTGATCTTCTTTTCTGGACGTCGGGTTGGAATTCGCTAACTAAACTTTCTAAGATAGGTTTCAGCTTATATTTTATAGAGGTTATGAATATTTTATACCCTATAGAAGGTAATCACTCTATAGTTCTCACACTGGAGCTTATCCCCTATATCATATGGATGGGTCAAATTATGGTGTCACTCCAGTCGTTCGATAAGTATTCCTCCATTCATATTTTTGTGATCAGTTCATGTAACTTTTGTACTACCACTATGCTACGGCCTGACGTAGTCCACATGTTACTTAGACTGACTATAAGGGATCAGGACTTGAGGGATCCGCCTGACAGGCCGTGGACTGCAGGTGACCTCATGATTCCATACATACACACAGGTAATGACGACAGTTTAGCATAGCAGATTATTAATTCTTCTTGACCTCAACGAAAATTTCAATCTAAATAAAAGTTCAAAGGCCGGTTTGTTCTCGGTGGTCGATAATCTTTCGGAACGAATTTGAAAACTAAAACAATTGTCTAGCAAAAATTGCGCGTTTGCATAGCTCGAGGCATCCAGTTGGCGGCTGGTGAGTTTTTGTGTATACTAGGCCTCAAGGCGAGAAACCTTCAGGCCACGGCCTACCTTATATCAACGTTCAAATGAACTGTGTTTCCGGCGGCTACGATAACGTATATTCCTTACGTAGTATATACGTCTGTGTACTTTGATACATATGAGTATCAGAGTAGCAAGCGCGCATGCCTCTATTACAGTCGCGCATGAATCTTTCGTGGCGTGCCATCATGCGTGCCACAGGTTGCCGATTGCTGCCCTAGACTATCAATAATATTGTGCAATATTTTGATGTGCGTAATATTATTGAAGGTCTGTAGGTGATATTGAAATATTGAAGGAAAAGGGTAAGAAAGAATAAGATGGAAACCGTCAATATTTTACTCAATATTATTGCACAATATTACTGATAGTCTAGGTCGGGCCGCTTAAGAGGATTGTTAAGGGGATATTTTTTCGAGGCCAGGTTTTTAGTTTGCAGCCCAGCCCGTAAGTTAAATTTTTACGCGCCGAATACTTGCGTTCGCCCCTTTCACCTCTGCAACAATTAAACTGAATTGCTCGGGGGTTATGTAGTAGGTGTTGTAAATTAGACTAGCCTGACAGAGCGTGGTGGTAACTTACTAAGTTTTTGCAACCACAGAACCGGATGCTCCGGGATCATGACGAATTATATCAGCCTTCAACCTTATTATTTCCTTTTAGCTTAATTCATAATTCTATGATAATTAAAGTTATTTTTAATCACAAAAATAATAGGATAACAATAGGTCAACAATAAATTAGCACCCTTATCTAATTTATCTGGCATTTAACATTAATTTTTACTTAAATCCAAAATCTAATCAAAATCAATCGGAAATCGGTTTAATTTTCTAATGAATTTCATAAAATCATATCGATTAATCATAATGATATACATCAAACCGATATCAACAAAAGAAATCCATTCCAAACCTTGAAGTATAAAAGCAAGAGGGGGTTTCAATCAAACTATCAGTCTTGGTCTTTAATCCTTCGACAAAAGTTCTTCACAAAATGTTCCGTCTCGCAGCACTCCTAGTCATCGCAGCAATTGCTGTTGCAACTCCTCTACCAACACGCAAAGGTCCTGGGGATATGGTGCAGGCTGTCATTGTTAAGGATCTTGCTGAAGCCAAAGCCTTATTCCCAACTGCTGAATTCACAAAGCTAGAGAAGCGCAATACTGAACGTGGTGAGATCAGGTACACTCTTGGGAAGAGAGTCAGTGGTATGTTAAATTTGATGCTTTTTAAATAAAATAGAAATGATTCATTTTTTCTGTATTGTTCTCAACAGGTGATCGTCTTGTTGGTCAAGGTTCTGACAAGGAACATTATTCAGCTCCACATGATATTACACTCATTCTTGACTATCCAACTGCTGGACAAGGAGATGTTCTTACTTATATTCAAGTTGATGTTAGTCAAAGCACAAATGATGGTGAAGCATATGTTGTTAGTGGCGGAATTGGAGAGAGGAGTATTATCTTCGTGATTGAAGCTTTTGGAACAACATTCTTCAACTATGACGGTTATCTTTATGGCATTTAGATTGTTTGAATAAAAAAAAAAATATGTTGAAACTTTACTCCTGAATTTTTACAAAATTTGGGTCTGGATGGTGCATGAGTAGGTGTCGATGAACCTTGCGTTTGAACTCAGAGATGTTATATGAGCTGGGAAACACCGACTGCGGAAGACAGTTCCACAGTCGAGTTGTTCTATTTATAAACGAACTACTAAATCTAAATGTGTGCGAAGAAGAGGGCTGTAGTGTGTGGAGGTGAGCCGAATTGGCTAGTCTTGTGTTGCGGGAAAAAAGTTGCCGTGTAGGCAGGAGGTTCTTTATTTCAGTGGAGCAGTCACTGTAATAATAGCGATAAAAATTGTTGAGTGCAGCTAAATTCCTTCGGTGGCTTAAAGGGTCGATGGAGGAGCAAAGAGTGCCATCGCCAATGAATTTGATGGCGCGGTTTCGCACCTTATCCAGCCAAGCCAAGGTGGTTTTAGCAGCGCCCGCCCAGATATACGAATTGTATTCAAGGTGCGGTCGAATGTAGGACTTGTAGATTGTGGCTAGAACAGCTGGCTGAAGGAGGAACTTGCATCTCTTAAGGAATCCGAGGCATTGATACTCTTGTTTGACGATTTGGAATATGTGACCATTCCATTGCATATCATTGGATAGAGTAATTCCCAGGATGTTAAGAGATGGGTCAGGTGTTAGGTTATCCTCACCCACTAAAATACAGGAAAAGTTGGTACAGGTTTTGGTGGAGATAAGGCAGTACTTTGTTTTTGATGCGTTAAATTCGACCCGATTCTTTTGGCCTCAGTCAAGAATGAGTTCGATGTCCGCGTTAAAAGAACTGGACATGAGTTCGCGGTCTAAAAAACAAGGTCTGGCACTGGCTTGTCTAACGTTGGCGTAAGAGTAACGCAGAGTACTGTCATCGGCGAAACTGTGGAGTCGGTTGGAGGGGATTGAGAGCAGATCGTTAATGAATATTAGAAAGAGAGCAGGCGAGAGGATCGATCCTTGGGGAACGTCGGCCGAGATGGAGCGTGGGTTGGATTCATCGCCATCCAATACTACCTTGATTGAACGGCTAGAAAGAAAGTTCCAGTTCGTAATAACTGAGTCGATACCAATAGTTTAGGAGTTTAGACAGCAGAGCGGGATGCCATACTCTGTCAAAAGCCTTAGAAATATCTAGAGCAGTGGTTACCAAACTTTATTTCGTACGGAACCTTTCTACAATGTATAAAATTTGGCGGAACCCAACGTTGAAAAAATAATATATGATATATGTATCTATATATTTATCCTTTAATATATTTTAAAACGTTTTTATTAGCTCGCTTTCTTGTCTGTCTGTTTGTCCGGTACATATCTTGCAATCCATTTTTTTAATACTTCCGATCACCCTGAAATTTTGCACATAACTTCAGTTCCGATGACAATATGGTATACTCATTATACCGTTAGATCCATGGCGGCCGTCTCAAGAGGACGGATTACAGTTTTCTTCACGGAACAAATTTTGCAATCGATTTTTCAAATACTTCCGGATATCCTATCATGCTGAATTTTGCATACAGCTTTAGCTCCGATGACAATGCAATATGGTATACTCAATATACCTTTAGGTCCATGGCGGCAGTCTCAGGAGGGCGGATTGAAATATTCTTCACAACCCCTTCGACATGTGTATCAAATGAAAGGGTATGATAAGTAGAACACCATAAGCAATATAGCATACTCAATATATCGTTTGGCCCATGGCGGCCATCTCAAGAGAGCGGATTACCATTTTCTTCACAACCCCCTCGACATGGGAATATGGAATGGCGGCCAAAATGTTACGCGGCGTGACGTAGACCAAATTTCAAGGAAGAAGGGCCACTCGCAATTTCTGATTAGCAAGAACGCGTTAAACGGCTGGCGCAGAGCCAGTTTTGTCAGCGAATGTATTTGCGGTTCGGCGCTGGTGGCACGGAACCCTAAAAATTTTTCGTGGAACCGTAAGGTTCCGCGGAACCCACTTTGGGAATCACTGATCTAGAGAAACCAGACCGGACTCACCGGAACTATGGATGCTTCGGTGTAGATGCTCGGTCAAACACACAAGAAGTTCGCCAGTAGATCTTTTCGGTCTAAAGTCGTACTGCCTGTCGTGTATGATTTGGTTAGATTCTAGATTCATCTTCCTTTGTTTTGTTTAACTTGAAGAATATGGTGTAAATGTTTAATTACAATTTCCTAATAAATATGATGAGTACGTCACTGTAATGCTTTATGGGCCATCTTTTAGAGTTTCAACCAATTTTAATTTGTAAAAAATTTCAGTTAACGTACCGCCATCTATAAGTTAGAATTTTAACGAATTGAATACGTTAAGCCTGAAATAGAACCAATTTGTTCCACGTCCTCTCTTTTTAATCAGCTGATCAGTTGTCAAATGAAATATTTTACAATTTTACGGACGGAGCGAATTGCTCCTGTTTCAGGCTTTAAATTTTTCGAAGTTTCTAAAGACTGCGAAATTGAAAAACTCGAATGTTCCAGTAATAGAAAACTCTTTCCAGGTTGAGGTGTAAAGATCTAAAACTTGAATAAGAGAGGAGCTTGGATATATAAATACAGTGGCAGCGGTATTTAGAGTCAGTTTTATTTTAGAAAAACGATGAAAGTGTTCTAAGTAATCAAAACGACCTAAAGCGAATAATGTGAAACAAAAGGCGATAAATAGAAGTTATCAGAGAGATGTTAAATTTCAAGGGATAATTAGTGAACCTTTAAAATTGCATTTGTAATCTCTGCCTGGAAGGAGTAATTAAGTAAACATTGATGCAAACGCAACCCTGCTTAACAAATCAAAACAGTTGGCAGGATATGCCGATGATGTAAACTGCCTTGCTAGATCACTGTCATACCTTAGAGAAATTTTTACGGAATTAGAAGAGGGAGCCAAAGATATAGGGCTGCAAATAAATACAGAAAAAAGTAAAATTCTAATTCAGTAAAGAGTGGAAAGAAGAAGAATAAACCACAACACCACCTGGGGGGAACATAACTTCGAACGAGTAAACCAATTTAACTACTTGGGGTCCACAGTCAGCGAAGACAACGATGAAACGATAGACGTACAACGAAGAATAAACGCCGCAAAAAGAACACACTTCCCAGAGATATCCACAGAGAACCAAAAACAAGAATCTACAAAACCATCATACCTATAATAGCCACATATGGATGTGAAGCATGGAGTATCTCCCAAAAATCCGCCGACAAGTTGGATATATTTGAGAGGAAGGTTCTCCGAAGAATATACGGCCCAATCAATGAAGACAATGCATGGAGAATACGCTACAATCACGAATTATACGATCTATACAAAGAGTGTAAACTCTCGACACATGCTAAGCTACTACGTTTACGTTGGGCCGGTCATATCCAAAGAATGGATGACTCAAGGATACCAAAAAAAGCCCTGTACCGGCTACCAGATGGCAGAAAACCAGTTGGCAAACCACGGTCAAGATGGGAGGAAAATGTTAAGGCCGATGCAGCAAAACTGCTCAATATAAGAAATTGGAGACAAGCTGCGGAGCACAGAGACGTCTGGAGGAAGACGGTGATGGAGGCCAAGGCTCGAATTGGGCTGTAGAGCCATCGAAGAAGAAGAATTGTATTTGTGGTCATTGAATCTATATTAATAAAAGAAAGTTCCTGTATGTATGTATGTATGTATGCTTGAAGGTATGAATGCACGTTTGAGGTATAGTCGGACGCACCAATTATCGCAAAGCTTCAAAATTGGATTGAAGGTCCGTAAGAGTCTCCCATGATGCACCTCGAAACACGATTTTCGAAATTCAAAATGGCCGCCCAAAGATGAATTTGCTAATTGTGTTCCGAATTCAATGAAATTGGGTATCTAGGGGGTTTTAAGGTCGTAAGTAACGAATTTGTGATCAAAACTTAAAAATTCAAAATGGCGGGCAAATATGGTGGACGAATTTTGTCATTTATGTTCCGATTCCCACAACCTAGCTCCAATTCCGCAATAGCCAAGCAGTGATGTAAATACTAACAAAAATTACGAATATCCATTATTTTTAACTATGTCAAAGTGAGGAAAAGTTACGTATAAGTTTGCTTGTTTCCTTTATACAATCTACACAAATAATTGGTTGATCACCTCACACCATCCAAAAAGCAATAAATTGGAGCTTAAATTAATCTCTATGAGTTTGCAATAACTTTACTCCTTCCGAGAGGAGATTAAATCAAATATTTATAAGTACAACTTCCTTAGCGAATTTTGACCTTTCACGATCATCACATTAGCACACGCCTATAAAAGCATTGATTGTAAACCAAAGAAGACATTGGACAAAACAATACAATCTTATCTAGATAGTAGCACCGTTTTACGTGCTACACGCCTCACAATGTAACACACAATATACCTTATCGAAGACCAGATTACTGCTACCCTTTCGTCAGAACGGGAAGAGACTTTAAAACATCGCAATCATTTATTTTTGAATAATATTTATCTTTATATTCTAATTGTTGGGCTTAATATGGCACTAAAAATCGCCTCGACAAATCTACGAATATCTCGGTAATAATTTCGTGTGTGATATAAAATTGCATTATCAAAAAAAAATTGTAATCAAAGCGTAATATTTAAAAAAAACATTCAATGCTGTAACTACTATGATCGATAGTCACATGCGCATTGCGATCGTGATACGAAAGTCGGTATAAAAATTCGAAAACAAAATATCGAAAATTTAGTTCTGTTTTTCTCCGCTCAAAAGAAAGGTGTGTGCGTTCCGAAATGTTTCGATTTGTATTCGGTGTGTTTCTTGTTGGATTCGTAACTTCAGCTTCTTCCAAAAGCATTCTATTGGATGACGTCTCGGTGCAAGTTGTTACTACAACTAATCGTACAACTTCTTGGGAGAAACTTCGCGAGTTCAATGTGATATCACTACAAAAGAGTGGAGTCGACAATCGTGGAGTAGTAACGTATAAGCATGGTGATCGTGTTCCTGGTATAGTAGTTTATTGGTTTACTGAAAATAGTGGTTAACATGTTTTATAACAGGAGATAGACTAGTTGGACATGGATATGATGACTTAAGATGGCCAACGGTCAAGAATGTTCGGCTAACTCTCACTTATCCTCGTGCTAACAACGTAGGAGCTGTTATTACTCATGTTAAAGTTGTGGTTAAACAGAGCTCAAATCAAGGCGGCGCATATATTCTACAAGGTGGTACTGGACAAAGACGGATACAGATTTTGATTGAAGCATTTAACACTTATATTTTTAATTATGAAGCTCGTATTTATGGGATTTAAATTGTGTGGAAAAATGTACATTAAAAATGCTAATCGATTTGAGATTTTTTATTTCTGTGGTTGGCGGTGAGATGGAGCTGCTACTGTCAATTTCCTAGTGGATACAGCAACTTTGGATTGAGCATCGGCTGCCTGGGTTTGCTTCTTGGCTTCTCTTGGTGATGGAATTACATGGGTGTCTTAACTAAATGTACTCACACGACGAAGCGACCTATTCCGCCAGCGTCTGCATGGCTCTATAAACCGTTTCTTCTTGTCTTTATACTTTCTCCATTAAACCATCATTTCTGGCAAGACTTTATAGATTTAATAGAATGAACAGTGAATAAATGCTTTCCTTCCCGTATAATTTTGGAAGCACAGAGAACGACAGATTTGACGTCGTCACAGAGGAACTACAATTGGCATTCGTTGGCTTATGCTGGGTACACACCGGCCCAACGAAGGCCAACAACAACATTCGACGTTGGCTACCGAACGTTCGTTCGCGTTCGGAGATACGTCCATAAGCATTTGTTGGTTTAGCAAACGTTCGTTGGGACGGGTATTCGGGTTACGTCAAATTATTAAAATTTCGGCCTTCGAGCCTGTCAATCGTTGGTTAAACGCCTGTCCACACCACATTCACTCAAATGGCTTGTTTCTTTTGATGTTACCGCCAAGCTACGGATTGCAAGCGAACGCCAACGAATCTTCGTTGGCTTTCGCTAAACCGTCCACACAGAACCAACGAACGTCAGCGAATCCCATTCGTTGGCCTTCGTTGGCCCGGTGTGTACGCGGCATTAGAAGAACCGGATATGCGCAGCCAGTTGACTCATTCCGTAATGCCAGAAAATCCTTTTCGGAGCTGTAATGGTAGTGGCAGATAATCGATATAGCATACTAGGCAGTGATCTGAGCTGCCAACAGTTATCCGAGTTGTTCTTTGTTATAAAGGCTCCTGTCATGAAAGTCGAGTTGTGTTTCGTGAAAAGTCGTTTAAGTTGAAGTGACGGCCCGTATGCTGAAAGTCGAGTCGTCACGACAAGTCATTTGAGTTGAACAAAGTTTCAGTTGATTTACGACTTTCAGCGTCGGAGCCTAGAGTGGAAATGCTAAGTTCAGTTTAGGCCCCTGTACTGAAAGTCATGATCCGACTGAAACGTCACTTTCTTAAACTCAATCGAATTGTCATGTCGTAACGACTCTACTTTCAGCACAGAGGCAGTTTCATTCGAATTACAACTTTTAGCACAGAATCTTCGAGCAGAAACGCTAAGTTGAGTTTAGGCCTGAAACGTCACTATCTTCAACTCAAACGACTTGTGTCGTCAGGGTTCCACTTTCGTAGCAGGGGCCAAACCCAAGTGCCCTTTGAGTAAATTAGCCAATTTACATTATGAACGTTGAAATCATCGGTAAGCTTGATTTCACTCTCCAAGTGGGAGGATACAATTCCGGAGATCCGTTCAAAAATACCATCAAAAACTCAAGTGATCTAAGGACTTCTGTATAAAAAACAGAAGAAAATGATATGGCTAGGCTAATTAAAAGATGGTTCTAGTCAGGTGATGAATAATACCCTATGGTATAAGAAGTTATGCCGTAAGGTATATCCAGACACCTGAAATCGATCGAACAGCGGGGCATCTTTGAACAGATGACACATTACAGATAAGGAATTGGCACGAAGCCCTCGAATTACAAAAATCAAAACAAAAGTTTTTGTATCGGGGCTTCTCTTGCGTAATATTCACGATTTCAGCTACAGCCTGTTCCGTCGGTGATAGAACCAGCGGGGCTAAAGGTACAAACAGATTGGGGGGAGGTCGTGGCAGCGGACGCCTGCGAGAGAATTGCCTGCCGCTGCCACGACCTCCGCGCCAATCTGTATGTGCTCTAATGAGGGCATCTTTGTTGCAGTGTTTTTCCAGCTCAAACAGCAGCTTCCCATCAAACGTCAGAGGGGCAGAGTGTGAAAAGAGTAAGGAGATCTTACTTTTTGTAATTTGATTTTTAAATTGTTAAGAATAGGATTAAGAAGAAAGGCGACAGTACACCCCCGCATTTCACACAGGCCCAGTCTCGACTCAGTATAGGAGTGGAATCGAATCACAAGCCTCTACGATGGTAGTAGGTTGTGTGCCTTACCATTAGGCTACCGAGGCCAATTGATTGAAAAATTCGTAAAAGTTCTGTTTACCACCCAAATATCACGGTTGATCGCGGTCTACAGCTATGGGAATATAGGGATTTGAGAATTACCCAGCTTTACTACTAAGTAAAATGCGCTGATTCCCACATATCGTTCTTTCTTCATCGGAACGTTCCCGACCGATTAGTCTCTGATTTGTCATTGAGGTCACAAATAAAAAGATGCCAATTTAAGCCTTCCTACAGATTTTGACTTGTTTGCACCGATGGAGAATCAAAAGGAATGCGTACACGATCGATTCGTACAAAACATGATCGGTATCTTGCAGGGTTAGAGGCTAGTAAACATCGCCTTAGATTTGTTGTTCAAGGCTGCATTGCCTTGAGATTGTGTAAGTATATGAGAACGAAGAATTCTCTGAGTGTTCTTTTGTGTCTTTATCTGATCGAAATTGAACTTGACCGTCACAGATTCTGATCATAAACAAGCCCTTCTGGTGTACACTGCAAAGTCAATTTAAATTCTCATGCGAGAATGCTTGACGTGTTTTCACTGCAAAGAGGAATCCAGTCCGTTGCAATTAAGGCAGCTATAAGTTGTCGATGAAAACGTTTAACCAGCTCCTTTACCTGTGAATAAGAAAAAGTTTTACAACTTGGTTGATTAGTTTCGAATCAAGTTACCTGTAGTAAGTTCGCCTATTCATTTGCCATATTCTGCTGCTATCAGTGCCGCTGATTCTCGTACTCCATTCACGAGTCGTTTCCATTCTTGACGATTTTTGGCGACGTCCGAGCCTCGATAACTGATGGTTGATTCTTTAAGTCGATATTTTTTAGCCAGGTTTTCTTCGGTGTCGATCGCTGAATTCTCCAATCTGCCGGACGGTCTCGCCAGAAAAGTTAACGTGGCAAGCGGTTATCATCTTCCAAATCACCGTAGTCGACGTTTTTGCATTTCTTCTTCGATCAATGTCTGTCTGTTGATCGCATCTTTGTCCAACTGTCTCGTTTCGAAATCCGGTTTGAGAAGTATCCACGTTTCCGATCCATAAAGAAGAATCGGATCAAAGGCGTACTTCCGTTTTGATGGTAGTATTTGCTTGTTTCCATATGCACCACTTGTTGCTGTTGCCTGGACGATGCGGCTGTGAGCACGATTCGTTCGTTGTGAGCACTATGGTCTTTTCCGAATTGATTGTCAACTCGTACGACAGTGCGATGCGGAAAATATCGTTTGAGATGTCCGTTGCTACGGCATCCGTCTCAGCGAACACGACGCTATCGTCGGCCAACATTAAGTCGATTACGAAGTTGTTGTCCTAATATCGAACACCGCGTCGTCCATCGAATGCCTCACGCATAGTCAATCCAAACGTTCAAGAGAAGTGGGGTGAATTAATCTACTATCATGAGAATGCTCCCATTATGTTCATTGGAGTATGCTCCAATATCTTTTTCAGAAGCTTAAAATCTATGAATAATCATCCAGGTCATTCTCATCAAAATCAATTCATACTTTACAAAACAAACAAACCAAAATAAAAATTGCATAAATAATCTTACACACCAGTACACCACACAGCACTAAAGCACTCGCCGCTCAAGGGTTAAGAGCGATAAAATGTGTAATAATTGTTTCTTATCGCGCATTATTTATCACCGAAAATTAACAACTAATCAGGTTAATGAAATCATGTCAACAAATTCAAATTCTTCGCTATCTCCCAACATTTCCGATAGTGAATTTGTATAGATTCCGCTTTTATCATCGCTTGTTGCAAAACCATTCAAACTAGCGAGATTATCTAGTTGCTCTTCTAATTCTCGATTGCCCCCCGAAAGAGTGCTCTAGTTTGACTAGATTCTCCGAGGGCATAACACAACACTGATAAGCCATGAAGTGCATCACGATCGTACTGCTTGTACCTATTGTTATTGTTGCTGCATTGGAATCAAACTGCACCCACGAGGATCTCTATCCACTTCAGAAATGGTCTACAAAAAAGATTTCACCTAATGGACGGCTGCATTATAGCTTTGGGGAGCAAGTTAAAGGTATGGCAACGAAGTAGAGATTGAAGTGATCATCGAATTGTTGTTTCAGGTGATCGCCTGCTGATCCATAAAACTGGCTCGAAATCTTGGGAGGAGCTGTCGAATGTGAAAATGAATATGGATTATTCTTCAATTGGTGATGGACGAAATTCGGTGGTGACAAATGTGGATATATTCATCAACCAAGAGGGTACTCTTGGGGATGTGCATATAGTGAAGTGCAGTCCAGGACAGCAGGATATTTCGTTTGTTATTATTAGTAATGCAACGCGATTTATTGAATATGATTTATATTTTTATGGGCATTAAGTTTTTTTAAGCGATAGTATCTGTTCTAATAAAATATTTTTAAAATGTTAAAGTGAATTTATTGAAGTGTTAAGGATTAGACCCGTCCATATCGCATGCAGCTTAGACGTCATCTTCTTCAAAGAACTCCCTTCCCCCATTAACACAGAGTTATTACTACACTAGCAAAAGCCCGTGTGCTTTGCAAAAGAGGTATAATGAAAAATGTCTCGTGCACTTAGATTGTCACGTAAATGTCACTCATCAAAATTTCCGTGTCAGTTACGACGTTTTAAAGAGTAGCCAGCATCTCCCAATGTCATAATTATCATTAATCTCACTACAATTTCTATATCATATATTGAGACGAATAGTACTGAATTCTGAGTTTTCCGATTGCGCTCTCATATTTTGTTCTAAATGACGTTTTTCGCGTTTCTCTCGTGAGCACGGGCAACGTTTGTGCAAAATCTCAGCCAATAAAACAAGTCCTTCTCAAAATAATTGATTTTTACTTCTTAAATCTTGCATTTACCACGTTTACGACTAGGTTGAAAAGTTGAAAGAGGTTGAGTTGAAATTTCAACCACCCTATATGATATCGAGTTGAGTTCACTTTGGGTTGAAATAGAGTTGAACTAACATCAAAACTAACAAATGTCACTTCAACTCCATTACAACTCAACCCGCGTAACCCAACTCGACACAGGTAGGAAGCTAAGTTGAGATGAGTGGACCCAGTTTGGGTTGAATCGAGGTTGAACCTGGGTTGAACCTAGTCATAAACGGGGTAATTGTTCTGTTAACGGCTTCAATAGATACTTTATTTCCCATGGTACATTCATACCAGTCCCAGACAACCAACGTCTTATAAAACTTTGTGACGTATTTTAGATTTGTTGTACAGGATTTTCCATATGATGTTTTTCGAGCGGTATCTTAAATATAGAATGAGCGTATTTTCGTTATGTGTGTAAAATTGCAACAATGCCAGCTGACGTCCCTGCTGTGACAATCCATTTATCTACACGTATTTTGGTCAATATGAGATTCAATGTCAGTACCGCCTGGTAGGCCTTAAAAATTCACTCACTGTTAATGATGCCTTCTTTTCGTTCATTGTTTAACTTTGGTTCATTGTATTCGATATTTTCTCTGTCAGAGACCCATCGATTATAAGCGGAACTGACAAACCATAATGATCTATAGTATTTCCGCCAATTGAAAGAACAGTAAATCGCAGTGACAGCATTTTATTCGCACTCTTTCGACTTTCGAGTTAAGTTTTCGGTGTGATACGATAATCGCATAGTCAAAAAGTATCCTAAACGCTTAAGAAAATACTGGATCATTCCGTGAAAGTCCTAAAATCGGATTAGTCTAGCTTTTAGCAATGATAAAAAAAAAGCTTTCCACCTCCTTTTATCCGACTATCGGATCACGTTTTCCGCCTGAGCCGATAGTCGGATCCGAGTAAAAAAGTAGCCAAAAACATGCCCAAGAAAATACTGAACCTTCACGTGAAAGTCCCATTGGCTAGTTTCACACGAGCCAATAGCAAAACAACATAAATCGACTGAGAACGGCGTTTGTAGAGAAGATGGCGAGAGAGGACGAAACGAAGGGGTGGGCGGATTTTTTGAACCAACTCCTGGATTTGCTGTCAAACTGTGTTTTTTGTTGTTTTTTACTTTTTTTGTGGAAGAAATAGCAGAAAGGAGAAGATTAAGATTTAAAACAAAAACGAAGGAAAGCAAAAGCATTATAACGTACAGTTGGTTCAAAAAGTTGGCTCGGGTGAAAACCCATGCGACTTTTCATCGAATTTCCGATGAGAGCAGATGACAGCAGATTTTCGTTGGTTGGCTGTTGACCCGTATGAAACTGGCCATTGCAATCAGATTAAGCCGGCTCTACATGGTGCTATGAACGCCCTCCAATGCGGGACGCTTGATGGTAGGGTGTATCGTGTGGTCGATGCTCGAACTACGAGTGTCCAATATGATGCGTCTTACGTTCGTGTTTGGGCTGTTGTTGTGTTGAAGCCAACATTCGAATCAAACGTTCACCGCATCGTGTAGAGCCGGCTTTAGCCGCTTCCGAGATTAGCCCGGACAAACAGACAGACGGACACATACATAACAAGAAACATTTTAAAAATACTTGATTTTGTTTTTCAATATCATATACATAAATAACCATATGAGCTCAGAAAATGATAATTATTTCGAAATAACAGACAGACGTAGTCCTGAAAATCTTCTTGCAAAACATTCTTCAATTTGACAGCCCGAGTCGAAGTTGAAGATGCCATCAACGTGTAGAAAGGGCCATTCTTTTTATTGCAGATTTTATCTTTACTGTTGCGTTTATACTACGATCAACATGAATTTAGTATCAACAATAGACTAAGGCAGGGTTGTTTAATATCCTTTTGAATTGCGTAATTATCAAACTAGTCCATGAAGGTGCCCCGATGATGTGATAACTGTCTCAAGAAACTATACGTTTTGGTAGCAAGGCGACAACAACAAAAGTAATAAACAGATAAAACTTACTTGGAATCCATAGAATGCAATGTTTAATAACACAAACTACACTTAGTTTAATAACACAAATTACACTAAGTTTAATAACACAAAGTATACTAAGAGAACAACACAAAACATAAAAACAACACCTTAGAATACAAAACTACAAAACTACTAGTTCTCTATTCCAAGAACAACACCGACTACATGACAATTAACAGGTAACGAAACTGCCAGAGCCAAATATAACAACTGGTGTTCAATTCTGGAACCGAACATCTGCAGAATCATCACAGATCTAGCAAAGGTCACAACCTTTGTATGAAAATTAAAAGGAAAACTAAAGATGAACAATTGACAGTTAGATTGAAACCATGGTAATGTAAAAGACTGTATATCGTATACGGTATTTTAGTGCTGACGTCACGTGGAGCCCGCTTTCCATATAAAATCGAAGCTGTTGTTGTTGGTTCTGCATTACGGCTGATATCACTTGGCGCCCGTTTTTTACGGTATTCGAAGCTGTCGTCTCGTTTACATTACCTTCTGTTTCTGTATACCGTGGATTGAAACGAAGATACCATCGCCAAAACAAAATGATGAAGATAACCATTTAATAAGAATAGATAATAAAAGGCGAACGACATTGATCCAGTTCGATGATATTTAAGAAGACATAAGGATTGTAGGAGTAATAAATTGGAACGATACTGCCGAAACTATAGAAGTATCGAAAGGCATTGTAATAGAGTCAAAGCATACCCAAGCTGTAACAGCATAAAAAGAAGATTTGTGGTCAGAAACTACCGATATTAATATATTAATATTTTTATTCAATCTAATAACCATAAAGGTAGCCGGCATACTGGAAGAATGTAGTGCCATATGCTTCAATTACGACTAAAATACTCCTCTGACCAATTCCGCCACTAACAACATATCCTTGGCCTTGGTTTGTGCTTTGATCAACATCAACTTGAACATAAGTTAGAACAGCTCCTGTTCCAGCAGTTGGATATTGAATAGTTAGTTGAACATTTTGTGGAGATGACCATTGTTTCCTGTCAGAGCCTTGACCAACAAGACGATCACCTGTTGAACACAAAACCGAAAAATCAATCATTTCTGATTCATTTAAAAACCATTAAGGTTAACATACCACTGATTCTGTTCCCAAGAGTGTACCTGATTGGTCCACGTCCATTATCATGCTTCTCTAGCTTTGTGAATTCAGCATTTGGGTATAAAGCTTTGGCTTCAGCAAGATCCTTAACAACGAGTACCTGTACCATTTCTCCATCAACTTTGATTTCTGGTGGTGGAGCTGCAACAGCAATTGTTGCTGCAATGAATAGGAACGCTACGAGACGGAACATTTTGTGAAGAGGTTTTGTCGAAGGATTAAAAACCAAGACGATAATAGCTTGCTTGAAATTTCGTCGGCTCTTTTATACCTCAGATTAGGGGATTAATTTCGTTTAGTTGATATCGGGTTTAATGTAAATCATTTTGATATCACACTGTTATTATCGCATTATCATACCTCTATAATTATAAAATATAAAACCGTTTTCCGATTGACTTTGATTAGATTTTGGATTAAGTTAAAATAAATTTTAAATGCAGCCATATAAACCTGTTAAATTGGATATGGGTGATAATTTATTATTGACTCTTATTATTTTCATGATTAAAGATTAAACTTTAATTGCGATAGAATAATAAAATAAGCCTACGGGCCGCGCTAGACTATTTAGGGATGGGTTAATGTACCCGACTACCAATCCAAAGGTCTGCGGTTCAGTGCCGCGTTTAGTTCGCCATAAATTACTCTTTCTGCCATAAAGGATCTTCTCACGTGATGCTCATATCCAAGTTATTCCATAGACTGTGCTGTCGTTACCAAATGGAACAGCAACGGCCACCAAGGCAGAAATATAAAAGGCCGGTGCAAGCCTGCGATAGACGGTGATAATCAGACAGTGCAAGCGTTGACTCCTCTGCCTGATGGCACGGAGAGTAGATCCAGTGGTATCGACCCACAAATATCGACAAAGACTACCACTCCCTCTATATCTGATTACCTCTCCTTTCCCACCCCTCAATAATTCACATGGGTGGCATCATTCCAAATTCAAAATGGCACCAACACAAGATGGCGGAAGACATTATAGAATAAAATGTAGAAAAAATAACCTATCAACTTGAAATTTTGTAAAAAAAATCAAGATGGCGGGTCCAAGATGGCGGCCGAATTTTTCAATTGGGTTCCCAGACCCCCGGTATGAGTAGCAAATGAAAGCATATGACAAACAGAATAGAACTACCTCCCTCCAAATTCAAAATGGCGGCAAACGCAAAATGGTGGCCCGAGCAAAATGGCGGACTACCTTTTTCTTTACAACGCGCTCGATATGGGTATTAAATAAAAGTATGTGACAAATAAAATACTATTAGCTGTGCAACGTCATCTCAAATTCAAATTTGCGGGCAACAAAAAATGGGGATTACCTTTTTTCTTTTCAAGCCACTTGGTATGGGTATCAAATGACAGGGTATGGCCAGTTGAATACTATTAGCTTTGTGGCGTCATTCCATGATTCCAAATGGCAGCAAGGACAAAATGGCGGTGAACGCATAACGGAGAATTACTTTTTTCTTTATAGCACACTCGGCATGGGTATCAAATGAAAGGGTGTGACAATTAAAGTACTATTATCTGTGTCGCATCATTTCAAATTCACAATGGCGGCCAACAAAAAATGGTGGTTTACATCTTTTTTTACAGATATGGCCCTCGGTATGGGTATTAAATGAAAGTGTGTATAGAACAGTAAGCTGTGTGACGTCATTTTAAATCAAATATGGCGGTCACCACACAAAATGACGGAAGACATATAATAGACTAAAATTAGAAAATAAAAATATAGTATAATAAAAAAACTTAAAATGAACTAAAAAGTAAAATAAAAATTTTGAATATAAATAAAAACTTTCAGGTTCCTCATGAAAACCCCATGTAGCAAATGATGAACATGCCGATAAGCGATGAATGCCTTATCAGTTTTTCATAATGGCCCTAGTAAGCAAACCTTATTTCAAATGAAATGATGCAATATCTGCGTAACGTATTCGGAAAGCTTGAAAAACTATAAAGAAATACTCAAATACCCCGAGCAAATTGGCGAACTGAACTTTAAAATAACCTCAGTTCACATACAATTTCCACATATTCATCTGAGGATAAACAAACCTCAATTCACCCTACTGGTCTCGAACTGAAGTTCAACGTAAAAGCTCGCTCAAAAGAGAGTAATCAACTGGAATAGTGGAATGTTAATCCAGTGGGCTTTTGCATTTCTGATTTCTGGCGAAAAAGCAACAACCATTTCAAGCACGAACTGAACATGAACTGGACATTAGCCGGAGAAGCTACTTACGTGGATTGAATTGGACATTACTGAACTGAGGTCGGTGAAGCCGGGGCATTAAGGTTTAGTTTAACTCATACAAAGCTTAATTGTTGTTGTTGCATTGCTTCATATTTTAGGCAATCATGTTAGTGACCGTGAAGGGTATCACTTAGCATACTCAATATACCGGTTCTGGTTGAATTACAGAGGTTAAGCAGCATTGGACGTAATTAGTACTCAGTTGGGAGACCGTATTGATACAACGACCCTATAAATATGAAGTTGTCAGCACCAGTGTTGTTATTACTCTCATATCCACGCTGAAATTCTCAAATTTTACGGCTTTCCTTTTCTGCTCGGATTCGAATAGCAATGAATTTTCCTCAAGGGGGCCAAATGGAGAATTCCTTATGACGAAATACGAATGAGGTAAGACATTAAATTCTTTGTGTGAGTCTTATAGTGTAATCTACACCGGGTCCACATCACCGGTCGGTTGGGGTAGGCCACTGACATATAGTAATGGACTGATTTATCAGCCTGTAGATGCTAGATGCATTCGTCCTCATGTCATTTCGTTAAAATAAACCAACATTGCATGTACCTTGGTGTGTTTCCTGTCGTGCTTTATTTTGTTGTTTTAATGAAGCAGTCTTCCAAATGGCTCGATTTCTGAGGCGTACTCAAGTCTATGAATTTATTTGAAAAACGGTCCCTTGCAGCATATCTCCAGTTCCGGATGTTGATCACTGCCCCTGCGTCAGCCGTCACAGAGTCTATCCATCTCGTCCTGGGTCTACCTACTGGCCTACTTCCCGAAATTTCTGAGGCTATAAGCCGTTTTGGGATACGATTGTCCTCCATCCTGATTACGTGGCCGGCTAGTCTCCGCCTATTGATTTTTATTAAAGTTGAGAGTTGTGAGTCGTCAAAAATTTCATACAACTCGTTGTTGTATCTTCTTCGCCATATTCCATCCTCTCTGGTTGGGCCTATTATGCATCTGAGAATTTTCCTCTCAAACTTGTTAACTCGTTCCTCTATGTCCTGGGTCATAGTCCAAGTCTCGCTGCCATAGCACAGTACTGGTCGTATTACTGTTTTGTAGAGTGAGAGTTTCGTTTTCCTGTGCACAAATCTTGAGTAGTAGTATTCGTCTGGTTATTTCTTCGTTTCCTTTTGTGATTGTAGATCCAAGGTAGACTGTTTTATCGACTACTTCTAGGTTATGTTCGTCGATGGTTATATTTCTTCCCATTCTAAATCTTCCTGCTCTGGATTGTTGCATCACCTTCGTTTTTTTTTTTTCATTTATCTTCAAGCCTATGTCCTTTGCCGCCTCTTTTAATTCGACATATGCTGCTTTTGCTGCCAAGAAGGACCTTCCCACGATGTTCACGTCATCCGCATATCCAAGTAATTATACCGACTGTGTAGCTATTGACGCACTTCTCTGGACTGGCGCTTTCCTTATTACCCATTCTAGGGCCAGGTTGAAAAGCATGGGGGACAGTCTATCTCCTTGTCTAGGTCAACAGAACGTCCATAGGAAATTTCGGTGGGACTCATTGCGTCTTCAACTAGTTCGATTTAAAGTAGGATATTCCAGTCAGTTCCCCGTACTCTGCGAACATCAGGTTGCCATCAGATGCAGACTCATGGAGTGAGCCGAGAAGTCTAGCTTGAATAACATCGCCGTACAACCGATTTAACTAAGAGGATCGCACACTGCTTAACCAATTCAAAATAGGGACAATCTATAATTAATAAAACTCCCGAGTACTCCCTTAGGTTCGCTTTCTAGAAAATTCTGCATATATAATATTTGGAGCCACTTAACATTCGGGGATCCTCAAGGTTCAATCTTAGGACCTCTTCTATTCACAATATTCTTAAAGACTTTTATAGTTAATGCAGTAATATATTTAAAGTAAATTCAGGACTATATTTTGATTCCATATTAAATAAAACTCAACTAGCTTTTTATATAGCACAAATATATATTTGCTCGCAAAGTAGCAATACTTTACTTAAACATAAATAAAAGCATAAAATATCGATTGAAAATTAAAGAAAAAATTTCTTTCTTATTTTTTGTTTATTTTCTTTAAATACAACACGCCATCAAAAATAGTTTGCCGCTGTTAGTAGTAATAATATTATTCTTGTTTTTGTTTTTTTGTTTAGTGTTTAATATAGTTGTGAGCTTCAATATAATATTTTTTGTTTTGTTTTTTGTATATACGTTTCGATAGCAAATCTTTGTAGAGCCGGGCAAAGTTTGTTTTTTTTAGTAGAGTTTTGTTTTATTATTATTTTTGTTCTGTTAACGTTTTTTTGTCCAAAAAAGTATTTTTTTGGAAGATATTTAAATATATTTTGTTTTTTCGGTTTGTTTATTGTTGTGGAAAGTAAATATATTTTATTGTAGAAGAAAGTAAGGAACAAGTTCTATATAATAATTTTGTTTTTTATATAAATATGCATTGAAATGTGGGGTTTTTTTAGGGTGTTTATTTTTTGGGATAAGTAAGACGGATACATTTTCTTGTTTTTTTCATTTTGCTGCTCTTAAAATTGATTAACTTTAAGCTCATTCCCCTGCAGCTGTACCAAACGGAATGCCTCACGTATAGTTGGTGTCATTAACAAACGTAAATTCTCTTCAGCTTCTTCTGGCAATGATCTTAGCAATTCCATTGAGGCAACAACTAATTGCGCAAGCGCAGCCCGCTTATAGTTCGAGTCCTTAAGGATACTACTAGCACGTTGCTGTTCAATTTCTGGTGATATTTGTTCAGATTCTTGCTTTTGCGGGCGATTTGTATCAAACGGATTAGTTCGTGATTTTGGCTGGAATTCACTTATTAATGTTGTCATGGTTATGTTCTCCTCATCTGTACCGGTACATTTAACTGGGGAGCTGTGCGCTGTACCAGAACGGCTTGATGTTGTTGTTGTCTTATCTGATTCACTAGATGTACTGGTTATATCATCGGATTTTGTTGTTGATGCTGTTGTTGATGTTGTCGTATCGATTGTTTGTTTCGATGATTTCTTATCATCTTTCAAGCTACCATTTTCAACATCATGCATTGCTGAATGACTTAAATATAATTCACAAACTAAATTCCAAGCATCTTGTAGGCAAAATAAATATCGTACAAAATTCTCCTTCTTTTTAACAGTTGTTGTATTAAGACGTGAGCATGATTCTAGAATATAATTAAGATCTTCTGTGCCCAAATTATAAACAACAATATCGCTTAGATATGAATCAACTAAAGCGATAAAGTATATCATCCATGATGATGTCATTTGCTTATAAAGATTAGCAGCATAATCGATATTCGATACTTTCTGCATTAAAAATTTCAATCCTGGCCTAGAATCAAATTCTAATGAACTTGTTAAATATTGCTTAACACATCGTAATAAAATCTCTTTAGATCGAAAATCTAATTCGTATTCTGGTGATGAGTTAGTAGTATAATTATCAAAAATACATGTATGCACTATTGATGGTACACACTTCAGCCGTGATAGCAGCAGCTTAGCAACCAGCTGAAGTAGCATTTGATTAGCCAATAGACCTACAACTAAATTTTTATATGGAATACGTATAACAAAATTGTCCAAATTTGAACTGAAGCCATTATTAAGTGGATATAGAAGAAATGAATAGCTTCTATCATCCGTTGGATGCTTATTATTATCGACATGATTATTGTTTTTCGAATTTGTTGGTTCACGTTGATTATCCAATAGGAATACTTGTTGAGCCAAAGAGTTTATTCTAGCTAATTCCTCTAATGTACTGTCACGACGAGCGGCTACCTTAACATTAGCACAATCACCATAGAAACTATTTGATTTCTCATTAAATGCAAATGATAATTGCCGTAATGGTGCTATTGTTACTGTACAAGCTCTATGTATTGCTGAACATACAATCATCCATTGTGATTCGTTAAATAAATGCCCTGTAGATAGAACAACATGTTTCAGACATGATACACCAACTCTAGCTATTGTTTCCTGGGCTTGAGCTGAGCATTCAATTAATACCAATAGTAGCTGCTTTAGTGCCAATGTGGCTGCTGCAGGTATTTTTGTTGGTGATTCACTAAAATTATTTTCATCACTCGATGAGCTATCTAACTTACTATTATTGCCTTTACCACCACCAACAGTACCGCTGTCTACACTTAAATTCCCATTTATTAACTTTATCTGTGAGAATTTCATATTATCCACCGGTCTAACTATTGTCGTTAACTTCGCCTTAACCCCACACAGCTTCTTTCCATCGCCATTAACCCGCTTCTGTGACTTCTCAATAAAATCAACAACTAAATCCGTTGTCATACAGCAGCAATGCTTGAAATTCTTCTCAATCGCTAACCAATTAGCATTTGTCTTATTGACATACCTCAGCCAGTCTTGTATCATCGGTATCAGCAAATGATTAATGCAATAAAATCCAAAATCAATTCCCGGACTAACCGCTAAATTTTTAAATAATTTAAATATCGTTTGTAAAATTGGTGCCTGATGTGAATTTGGACAAACAATCAATGAATTCGTCAGGCCATCCAACAGCAAGAACCATACCTTCAAAACACCACTCGATTTATCCATTTCATCAATTTTCATTATTGTATCCTTATCAATATGCAATGATCTATATGATATCATATGCTGTTCATTGCGATTCTGTAAATAATCATTACCAAAATATGTGAAATTTTCCATTGAATTTGGTATATTAGCATCAATGATATGCGTATATGTTATTCCCTTAATTTTATATGTTGAATGGAAGTTTGGACATTTCGGCATATTATACATAAAGCCTAATATTGATGAGCAACGCTCTAAGAAACGCAATGTTTCATGTAAAAATTCAATTGGTCGAAAATTGTTATCATCATCATTGGTGGTTGTGGCATTGCCACCCGATATTTCTAAATATGATAGCAGGCATAATATACAATCTAGACCAGCATTTGCAAAAACTAATGTATTGTCACTGTCGAGAAATACTCGAAATATATCGATTATATTGCTGATATTGAGCATACGACTACGTGCATTACGTAATGTACCAAATAGCGGACGCCAGCCAGAACGGATTTCGGTACGATGGGCTTCAACTATCTCATATAGGCAGGCAACTATTTGATCCTGAAAATAGAAGATCAAACTTGTTTATTTTATTAATATAAAATTAAATAATAATTCAAATTATACTAATTCTAGGTCCAGACGCAAAGTTAAGTTAAATTTTCAGTACAAATTGCCATTTATCGATTTAACATTCAATACAAAATTTAACACGAAAAAATGTGAGTTGAAAAAGTTAACTTCTACGACTTTCGCCTAAATGCATGCTACATTTTAATGATTATTTTACGATATATGTATCTTTTGACGTTTACGTTATTCGATGAAATCGACGAAAAAAGACAACTAAGAAAATTCATTGTAAGAAATGAAAAGAAAAGAAAGGGACAAGAAATGATGGCTTTAACATAACTTTGTGGATGTGCATTCAAGGTTAACTTTTTAAAATCTATAACTTAACTTTGTGTCTGGACCTAGCATAAAACTAAGAAAAAATAACTCAAATATTTGAAAAACAAAAAAAATACGTGGTCTTAATAGCTTGTAAAATTGCAAAATAAACTCCCTCATTAATATATGTACATGTTCCAACCGAAGATAAGTCTGATGAAAAAAGGAGGCCTTCTACGAAAACCTTGAGAGAAACCTTAGAAATTGTGCTAGGTATGATGTAAAAGTAATTATGGGAGACGTTAACGCAAAAATAGACAGGAACGAATCTATTACCCAAATACTGGAAAGCATAATTTAGATCCTGAGCGCAATGACAAAGGTCGTAGACTGTTCGAACACAGAGGAATACCTGGAGGAGTAACCTGGAAATCTCTTAATGAGGAGA
The DNA here is from genome assembly GCA_949987705.1 of Thereva unica. Classification (NCBI taxonomy): domain Eukaryota; kingdom Metazoa; phylum Arthropoda; class Insecta; order Diptera; family Therevidae; genus Thereva; species Thereva unica. Next base: position 109,372,911 of record OX465284.1, read on the forward strand.
CGGTCATTGCTGTAGAGTATATACTGATTAGTACAAGGTACAGATCCAGCATAATAGATGTTAGAACGCACCGTGGAGCAAACGTGGACTCAGACCATTTTCTGGTGGGTTCTAAGATGAGAGACAGTATTTCATGCGTTAAGACAGGAGGAAGGAGAGAACAAAGCAAGCGAAAATATAATACCGCGGCCCTCAAAGAAGAACAAATTGGGGAAGAATATGTAGTAGATTTAAATAGAAGATTCGGTGCATCGGATAACGAAGCTGCAAGTATCAATACCAATATTGACGACAAGTGGGCTAAACTAAGGACCATAATGAAGGAAGTTGCAGCAAGTAAGCTTAGTTATGAAATACGAGCAAGACTGGTTTGATGAAGAGTACGCTAGAGTAACGGAAGATAAGAATAAAGCATGTGGTAATATGTTGCAAAGATACAAAACTAGAAACTAGCGACCTATAAAGGAAAACGACGAATCGAAAAACGTACGCACAAAATAAAGCAGAAGACATGGCTGGAGGAACAACATATTTCCACTTTAAGAAGAATTTTGAAAAATATTCACGTACTATTCACGTACTGTTTACAGACCTCAAGCAAACATATGATAGCGTCAAGCGTGAGGAGTTTTTTTAAAGCTATGGAGTGCTTCTGATTTCCAAAACACCTAATCGAAATAGCATAATGAGCTAGACTTTGTAAACATTTCCACATAAACCGATTTTCGCATATCCGAGGTCACCCTTACGAAGAACTGCGAGGTCCACATCCCTTCGTGAATGGAGTAATAAACCACATAGTATTTAGGATGCCATAAACTTCTTCACTAATGGGTCTAAGCTCGAGGGTCGAATGGAAGGTGGAGTCTTCTCGCTGGAACATGGGATCGAAGTCTCCTTCCGACTACCCTATCACTGCAATGTAAACCAAGCAGAGGTTTTAGTTATACATAAGACTGTTTTGCAAATTTACCAGAAAGGCGACAGGACCGAACTGTCTACCTCTTCTCAGATAGTCAGGCGGCTCTGAAAACCCTGCGCTCTTGCACTAATAACTCCAGAACTATCTCTGAATTCCGCAGATCTCTTAACGAGATGGCTCAGCAGTTCAGAACCCTCTACATATGGGTGCCCGGCCACCGAAATATAAAGGGAAACTGTTAAGCTGAAGAACTGGCTCGAAAGGCACGACCGCCACTCTCCTTCCTGGAAAGGAAAGGGTTGGTATGCCTTGGGCAACCTTTAAACTTCGATGCAAACACCACACAATGCAACTAACAGAGAAGCATTGGGGAGATCTTAACAAATGCACTCTGGCCAAAATGACTACGATCTCAGGCGGGCCACCTGACTGCTGAGCTTCGGTAGACGAGACCTCTCAGTTACAGTGGTAGTGCTGACCGGGCACTGTCTGATAAGAAAGCATGCGACCCGCTTAGGTCTCAAAACCTACGATTTCTGCAGAAGCTGTAAGAATCTAGACGAGGAGGAAAGTGTAAAACACCTTCTCTGTCACTGCCCAACCCTAAGCAAAAGGAGACTTACCACTTTTGATGAACCTTTCCTAAACACGCTTGCAGAAATCCGGAAGTTTGGGATCCCGCAACTAAGAAGATTCATGGTTTAGCGAAGAAGAAACGACAATTTTACATTGGGTTAAAGTGGGATCATTATGGCATCACAATCTGCCTATCCCTTTGGCCTAAGTGTTTGGGCGCTGCACCAGCAGCTCAGCCATATCTAACCTATCATAAGCTAAAATCGATGTAGTACGATGGAGAAGGAGATATAATCATGAATTATACCAACTGTACCGGGGATCCGACATTTTCAAAAGTATAAAATTTAGTAGATAACGATGGGTGGCATACGTACAAAGGCTTGACGTTAGGGATCCTGCAAAAATAGTGTTAAATCGAATCCCTGATGGAAAGCGAAATTCAGGTCTGCCAAAGAAGCCATACATGGACTTCGTTGAGAAAGATTTAGTAAAGTTAGGCGTACGTAATTGGAAGGCAGGAACCGAACAGCATGGGGAGAAATGATGAAGGAAGCCAAGGCCCATAATAGGCTGTAGTGCTACAGATGATGATGATAAATTCGTCGGCAAGTAACACCAAAAATGGTTGGGAGCTGTGACAACAAATAGGCTAGCTTTGATAGTGCTTAACCTGCCAAGTTCTGCAGTAAAAAGGGAGACTCCATGCTGGAAGGATGTCTCAGATAGATTATAATGCAACAAAATGCAAGAGTATTTGGATGCAATAATTTAAAATCAAAAGTCTGAAAGAACAGACTTCTCTTGAACGGGCAATGAACTTAGCTCCAAATAAGCTAAGAAGAAAGATCAGCACCGACCGAAAGAAAACGCGCATTTTAAGTGCCAAGTTTCAAACCAGTTTTGATTTAAACAAATATAAGACCCCGGCTTCACCGGCCTCAGTTCAATACAGTTCATTTCGATCCTTATAAGTGGTTTCACCGTCTGGCATGTTCAGTTCGTGCTTGAAATTGTTGTTAATTTTTCGCCAGAAGTTAGAAATGCAAAAGCTCACTGGGATGATATTGCAATATTCCAGTTGATTATTCTCTTTTAAGCGAGCTTTTACATTCAAGCTCGATTTTATGTTCTGTTGGGCGAAATCAGACTTGAGTTTTCCCGAGTTCAATATGTGAAAATGTAGGTACTTAGGCAAAAATTAAGTACAGATTTAATTAAAGAATTGATCTGCCTTCTGAATTAGAATCATATTGCCTTTGTTTAGCCACAGAGTATGTTACTTTATGGTATAAATATAGATAATATACGACGATCTTCATAAAGCTTAATCGTACTCTAGAAATTATGTCTCTCATCCTTAAAATCTTGCTTAAAAAATAAATAACATCAAGTAATTTCCTCAAATATAAACATGTAACAGCAATAATCTAAATAAATTCTAAATTTTTTTCAGCTTACCTGCACATCTACATCACAAGTATCCATACTGAGAAGATTTTCAAATGGTTTTAAAAGCGCCTCGTTAAAATGAAAATGCGGCAATTCTGATTGCTCAACCAAGAGTGCTGTAATTATATCATGGATGTATTCGATTGCACGTTTTGATATGCCACGATCTTTGTGGCAGGCAGCCTAAAAGCAAAACACACAAATCAAATAAACAAGAAGATTGACTATTACAGAAATCCCAACTTACATCCATTAAGTGTGGTCCAGTTATTGCCCATACTTTTAGTATATGCAAAAGCGGCCGAGAGCTTCTAAAGACCCTAAGTGTAACATCACCAACACGATGCAACAAAAGGGATAGTGGCAAGGAATCTGCCTTCTTCCATCCACGACTTGGCCACCATATTCTGCTCCCCTTTCGAGCCGCTGTATTTCTATATAATTGTTCCCTGGATGCTCTGGATAAGCTCTTCAAAAACTGGCATAGTGATGGCAAACTTAGGCGTTCTGAGGCGTCATTGAATAAGTTTTCCGCTTGATGTGATAACGCACAGAGCACTTTCGATGTGTCGGTTTGGCTCAACAGCACTGTTTCGTTAGTGCCAGAGTAGACTTTAAGGATTGATGAAACATTTGTATTGGGGCTTTGTAGAGGAGCTTGTAGGAAGCTGTATACATCAACACTGAAAAAAATAGGCATTCAAGAAAGTTTGATTTGAATTTCATATAAATAAAATCATACCAAGTCTCATCATCATCGATTGCTATTGACGATAAATTTAGCTTATCATTGCCTTTACCCGGAGATGGATTGAGTTTCTCTCCTGTTTCTAAATCCCGTCGATTACTAGATGGAGATGTCGTCATAGAAGGATTCTGCAGACTGAATATATCATGTTCCAGCTGCGTAACATGCCTGCATACCGAAAATACTGAATGCCAACAGTCTGGACTATAGGAGCCTAAGTTCAGTCCGCCTGTAAGAACCACATCCATGGACATGGCTTGACTTGCAGATATTCTAGGACCGGAGGTTTGGCAAACGTTCGTTGATAGTAAATTTAGAATTTTTCCAGCTAGATGTTGCAAGTTTAAGGAGTTACTTAAAGTTGCAGCCTTGAAAAGAAAGGTATTTATTGAAAAAAAGGTTTTTTAAAATGATATTTACTTACAGAATGCAAACCATCTAAGCACAAAGCATATAGAGCTTCACCAGCGTTTTTATTGTTCTTCATCTTAACCCTCAACGTTCGCTTTGATAACGCAACTAAGCGATTTGTTCCTGATCCACTAAAGTCTCCCAATCCCGTACTCAAAACAGTCACCATCGAATCCCAACAGCATGTCAGCAGACGTCTAGACAGCTTCTTAGCTGCTTCTCTTCGATCATTCTGTTCCTCCTTGTATCTAACTACCGATTGCAGTCTTTGCCATTCAGACAACATCTGAGTAGTGCCTAATCCGCCAGCATCACAAAGCATATCTACTAGGGCGCATCTATTCGTATCAAAATCTTCTTTAGCCAGAGGCTCTAAAGGATTCATAATTATAATCGACTGATAAAGTTCGCACAACCATGGCGTCGATAAGTAAACTAGAACACCTGTGTTTTGTACTGATGTCACAAATTGCTGCTCAGACATTGGTATTAGCACTGTTTTTTCCGGTTCGTGATAGTGACCACCGCGCATGAGCTGTAAGCTTAACAACAACGCCGAGTAAATAGCCAGATAGATGCCATCGGCATTTATTGCTGTTAGATTGTAATCAAAATCCGAATAGTTCATGCTATTCTCTTGACAAATCGATGAAGCAAACTCCTGCATAGCTTCATCAACTTCTACACATGATCTCAGTCTTAAAAGTTTCGGGACCAGCTCGGTTCTGAGGGCCTTTGCGAATTCTCTAGCATGATACCGGTCGTTGTCGGTGTCAGCACGAGTTGGTATGATTGGTGCCTCCAAATGGGAATATGGCCAAACGTTTTCAACTTTTGATGATCCTTCATCACTGGATGATTGTATTTCATCTTCTGGTCCCTCAGTGTCACCGGATCCATTTGAGGCCATATCCGGTTCTGGTGGCTGTTCACCATCACTTTCGGAGCCGGATGATGTTTCAAAGCCGTTCTGACGCAGCTCTGCAACGGCGTCGCGATATGGAGCTGGTAGACGGGCCATTGATTGGTAGGTTAATGGCCCGGCATAGTCAGCATCTCGAAGATTTGAGTATCGGAAGTTAACAGCTTCGACAATCTGAAATTTGAAATGAAATGAGATTGTAGATGGCGTTGCTACTTGTAAAATATACCTGATCACTTATAGTGCTTTCGTTTATTGCTCCGGAGCACAGTGTTTGTAAGCTCTCTAGAAGCGCAACAATACATTCAACGCTTGCTTGTAAAGCAGATTCATTGCTGCTTCCAGATTGTGCTGCAATGGCGCATTCTTCCATGGCATCGATTATCCTGAAAGCATTATTTTTGATGTAAATAAAACTTCCCTGGGAGTATGCAACAATACAAAAACTTACAATCGAAACATGGCCATATCATCACTGCAGCTCTGTCCAGAATTTTTGTCGACATACAAAATAACCGACAAATCTACAAGTCTTTCTGGACTCTTAAAAATCTCTCGAACACACCTCAACGGCTCTGTTCGATTCTGTGGAGATGGTAGCAGCAACATTCGATGGAAGAGCGCCTCTAGCATTGGACGTAACGAGCCTTGAGCACCGGCTATACGAAGCAGTTGAATTCCAGTTAAGTAAACGCATCTTGCCTGCGGACCATCGAGTCCGGGGCACGTAAAAAATCCACGCGCTTCGTTTTCTATGATGTGTAAAGCATCTCTGGAAAGTTTTTAATTTTAATTAATTAAATTAACATTTTAATTTTATATATATAAAAAATTACTTGTATGTAAATTTTTTATCTAAATTAATCCTCCCTGGTGACCCCAAAGCGGCAGCTAAAGTGGGACAAAATTTTTGCCATAAAAACGATGTGAAGTGCGGATTCGCGTGTACATTCCTCGGCAAGGATGTTGCCAGTGTTAAAATGCATTCGGTAAGGAAGAGTGATCCACATGCTTCGGCCTTCTTAGGACTACCAACTCGCGGCTCAACCAATCTGCTGCAAAGCCACTGCATAACTGGGATTACTTCGTTATATACTGCAGACGCCTGGGCAGCTGTTATCAATCCAACAGGAGCTGTTTTCTGTACTTCTTCAGCTTCATCCTTTAGAAAAGCACAGAATGTTCGAAGACATTGACTAGCAGCGGCTAACGATGCTGCGCGGATTGCACGTGATCCGGTCTCCCAACATTCTCCACATCTTGATAGAATTTCTATTAGCAGTCTTCCATTCAATGTGCACGTTTGGGAGCAGGCCATTGCCAGAAATAATCTTAGTATGTTGACTACCGTGTCTTCATTGCTTAAGGTAGGCGTTATCCCAGTGGTTGCACGCAAGAGTTGGGCAGGTAACCATAGGGAGTCATCCTCTGGTTCTAGACCTATGTAAAACCGTTCATCGCGTATGATCCTCTGTAACAAAAAATTTATGGTTTTTATTAAACATACGAACTGAAAACAACAAGGACTTACATGCAATCCATTAAGACCCATTGTGACATATTTGGGTCTTTTAGTCTCCAATGCCATCTGCAGTGCTGTTAGGCATACTGATCGTAGCTCATGCGAGGGATCTCTATGTATCCCATGTTGGCGATATAGCTTATCTAGAATGAGAATAAGGGGTTAAAGTCGTTCTGTTGTTCAATCAATGCATGTAAGTTCAAGTGGTTACCATATGCAATTTGGGCAGCTTGCTTCAATGTCGTCTGTTTCGAGCCGGCGGCTTCCTTAATTATTTGGAGGAGAAGATCTTCCATTTTTGTTATTTTTTTTTATATTTTGCTCATACTCAAATTCACAACTGTAATGAAATATTTGGTGTTTGTTATTGGAGGAGACAAAGAACAGGTTTTTTGTTATTATACAATCAGTATGAAGTACAAGGTCGAAGAATAATCATTTCATTTGCCAGAGATATAGAAATTGGCCTGGCTGGGCCACAAAAGATTGCCTACTTATAGGCGACTTTGAAGCAGTTTTCTTTTCGATCGTCCAATCAAGGTAGTATTGGATGGCGTCAAATCTCAGTCCCATCTCAGCCGGTGTCCCCGGCATTTTTCATATTGCACCTACTCTCTGTTCGTGCCAACCCACTGCACATCTTCTCTAAAAATCGTATTCTGAGTAACTCATACGCCTTTAATAATGCAGGACAAGAACGTATCAGATCCTGTTTTGTTGACCGTGAGCTTATGTCAATCAACAGGGACATTGAAATCATTCTTGATTGGAGCCTACAGAATCACCTCGAATTGAAAGCTCCTAAAACCAGAAACTGTCTTATTTCTAATAAAATTTACAGCATGTGTCACTGAATGGCGACAAGACGGACAAAGGGTGATTCCAGGGCTTAGAACTGCCATAAAAAAAAGGGAGCTCTTCCACGACCTAAGCCTGAGACAAGAAATTCTGCTTCAGAAAGGCCAACTGATGCAGTCAGCATGATGGTGGTCATGGCAAGAGGTGCGATAGAGAGAACTCACTTCTGCCACAGAATACCCTCGATGGAACCGATGGAAAAGTACGCCTTTACCGAACGTTAATCCTTCTGATCCTTCTTTATGGATCTGAAACGCGGACACTGTTCAAACTGGACGTTAAGGAGCTCGAGGTCTTCCAAATGCGATGCTTGAGGCAGATCCCCGGTGCCTCACTACGCGATCGCCTTCGAAAGGAGACAGCCAGACAGAAATGCAAAAACGTCAACTACGGTGGTTTGCACATGTTTTCCGAATGGATGATGACCGCTTGCACTTCTCTGGCGAGACCGTCCCGCGGGCTGGAGAATTCAGCGATCGGCACCGAAAAAAACCTGGCTAAAGAATATCGAAGAGACTTAATGAATCAACGGTTGTTACCGAGGCTCGAGACGTTGCCAAAAACCGGCAAGAATGGAAACGAATCGTGAATAGAGTTTGAAACCCAGCGGCACCAACAGCAGAGTATCCGTTGCGGGGACGTCCCACTCGGACCGCCAGCTAACGGATCCAAGAAGAAGAAGAAGTCCCTCGACGTCAAAAACCTTTCAGTTCGGCGAGATGGAGCAAAATAATTGAGACGTACCCTAAGGTACCTAGTGTGAATAGTAATCGACCGGAGGCTAAATGTTAAAGCAACTTGAACAGCATGGCGGATGAAACGTCTGCTATTTTTTTAGAACGGGATGCAGCCCGAGCGTTGCCTCCTGATAAGAAGGGTAGTTAGCTCAGCGCTACTATATGCAGCCCCAGTTAAGGCAACATCCAGGACTGCAGGACAAGGGTACAAGCGTTGCATTCAGCGGTTCCATGATATGGGGCGAGTTTCCACTGATGCATAATTGCATGGTTGATTCCGTCCTTAGTATTAACCATATAGTAACATACCATACCTCCAACATTTTCAAGCACGATGACTCACTGAATGCAGTGCGGAATGGCCGAGGCGCCACTGAAGCCGGAAAACATCCTAAAACACATTATGAGGTTCGAGGATATATGGAAGAAAGTGGAAGCAACGCTGAAGGCCATACACAGCAAGCTGAAGCTATAACAGGTCGAAAGTATTTAGAAAGGCAAAGAAATGCCAAACTGGATGACATCGGCTCAGAATTGACGCTTGAAGTCAGGAGTAAAGGAACGCCGAGTTCCACATAACAGTTCGAGTTCCCCATAACAGCCATGCAGGAGCGCACAGGTAGACATGAGTAATAAGAATAACCGTGGTAGTAGCCATCCCGAGTAAAAATAAAAAATGGAATTACAGCGGGCGAACACAGGTCGCTTGGTCTTTTAAGGGCCCTATGATGGCCGTAGGGTTTTTCTTAACCATTTTTAATGGGAGCACATACGAGCTTAAAAACACCGAAAGCAAATTTGAGCCAAAACAGAATCTGTAGTCTGGTACTGCAGGCATCACAGCGCTTGTAGGCTGGTTAGTGGAATTCACTTGTTCCAGTGGGTATAAAACTCCTATAATACTGTCTCACGCTAACCCTGATGGTTATGTCGTTAGCTCAGTCAGCTGATTTAAAAATATCGACTTTGGAAATCGAAGCCCCGTTACAAAAATCTTTTGTTTTGAGTTTTGTAAATCCTTGGTCATCGTCTAAATTTCTTCTCTTTGGTGTAAACCACTACAACATCCAGGAGGAGCTCAAACGCAAGGTCCATTGCCTCCACCCTTTTCACTTTCTAGACTCCTGTTAATCTACCCTGACTTCTATTCCTTCCTTCAAACCAAGCTTGCTAATAGACATATTGGACCATAACGAATACGACATGACGGAGTGGTAGTTCAAAGGGTGATTGCTAAGCTTGATTTTTCACATAATATTACTCTATTGGCTTAAATGTAATTACACTGTTAAAAATTTCTTAATTTTGTAAAGTAATGTTAAACATTTCTAAATTTCACAAGGAAGCATATTGGTGAACAAAAAAGTATAAATTTAGGAAAGAACCGCAGAAATCCAATAAACATTAACCATAAAAAAAATTGTTGTCTGTAAAGAGGGTTTACGGACGATAGTTTAACGTGACAACGTCATGAGACCGTGGTAGCTGTCTGAAATCTCCGCATAATATCACGTGGATGCCTCCGAATGGTTTGTCATAAAAGCCGGTAATCTGCTGCAGTCGGTAGTTGATTTTTTGAAGAATGGCTGAACTTAACATGCTGATCTCGTCGAAGAAAACAGCTTTGACGCCAACGAACATGTTTCTGTAGGCTTGCAAATTTTCTGTGGATAAGAGTTTTGTCACGCGAGAAGTTGTGAGACGAAACGCTGAATGCACTGTAGTGCCACCAAGAGGTACAGCGGCTTTACCTGTGCTTCCACAAGCAATGTAGGCGTTGTTCATCGAGTTGTGCTCCTGAGTGTATCGGTTGTACGTTTCCATAAGGCACTTTAATGTGTAAGTTTTTCCACAGCCCGCCGGACCGTTGAAGAAAACTTGTAGCGCTTCCAAAATGCCATCTCCACAACCATGTAATCGGTGAATGACTTCAAGGATGATCTCCCGTTGTTCCGGATTGGTGGTTCGAAGAAACTCGCAATACTGCTTTGACATCACATTGCTGCACTTTTTCACAATCGAGAATCCACAACAAATATTATTGTTGACAATTTTTGACAATTTTAATCAAATTTTTAAGATTACTACAATCAAATTTTTATTAAAATTACTACGGGACTTACGGGACTAACGGGACTAACGGGACTAACGGGACATAACGGGACAATGAGTCATCATTTTTCGTGCATGCAGCCGGCGTTCATCGTTTTAATAGACGTTGTCACGTCAAAATATTCCAGCAATCCCCAACCAACATTCCCCGATCGAATTTCCAAATATCTTCCAAAACCCAAGAACAAAAATAAAATCTGATAAACAACCCATCCCCGGATCAGTATTCAACGCAGCCACGAATAAAATCGTATTAAAGATAATCGAAGTAATATCAACCATCAGCAAAATCCCACGAAAACAGGATCCCAGTTCATATTTTAATACTCGTACGCTTTGTGCCTCCAGGATGTGAATTGAAATTGGTACGAACTGCGGTTATTATCCCGTTAACCACAGAATAGAAACGCGGCGCTTCATTCCCCCACCCCTTCCTTTTATCATGAAAATGTAACTGTTCATAGTCTTATGCATGCTTCGGTTAACACAGAATATTTACGTACATTGTGGTTGGTTATATATCCTTGATACTAGGATACGCATAAGTTTCATAAGGAATATAAAAGTTGCGTGTGCACAGAAGGACTAGAGAGATACTAAAGGACGAGTACTGTTTTATTGCGCGATTATTTTGCCATGAACAGGAAACTTAACACACACCGACTGTACTCTATACCCAGCCCGAGAGAATAAATCAATACCTTTATCTCTCTTGTCGACGACGACGACTTCGGATGTCCTTGTTTCAAATAAAAGAAAAAGGAACAAAATCCAACGCTCTATCTTGTGTTTTTTTTCTTCTCGTTCCTTTGTTCCGATTTACTTTAAAAACGTTTTTTTTTTTGCAGCATAAACAACCTTCGTTTCCTGGGCAATCATCGACGTGTATATAGATTGGATTTGATACGAGAACGGAACCATGTCCGGAAATTTCGATGCCCCGGGAAATTGGATTTTATGGCGATAAAAGGATATAACAACAACAACGTGGATTGCGGTTAAACTTTTATAATAAATAATAGCCTTTCTTTCTCGCTACGTCATTTGGGGGGACATTGACGTATACTTAGATTTATTGCGATTTTGCCATGTTTCAACACCAGAAGAAAAATGCGAGCCCACCCTAATAGCAGCCGAACCATATGGCAGACGCCATTGTTGAAACTTTGATAAGCTTTATATCGATGGGAAACGCTTGTGTATATTGGTAGTAGCCTCTGGGGATAACTTAACTGGACGCATCCGAAATTTACGAGCGTTTAGGTGCACCATTGCATATTGATGGCACCAACACTATACACAGAGGCAAGAACTACTTGGGGGCTACTTTCTGATTCACTGAGAGTGACGCATTGTCTGCAATACCCAAAATTTCTCGGGAGGATTTTACTAGATTAGATCCGAGTTCAAGGTAGAGAAATCTGCAAATTGCCCATTATCTCTGCACTATTCACCTTAGTATCCATTAACTAGGATCATGAAAAAACTACCTTACTTACAGGTAAAAATATGTTCCACAAGAAAACTTTATGCGTAGGTAAAAATTTCCTTTCGAACTTTCCAATTTACCTTTTTAACAAATATTTGAAAAACGTTCTCTATTCACAGGCTACACTCGCACTACACAATTTTAACTGGTCTGCACTACTTTAAACACTATATTCCTGCACTAGCTGCATTTTTGTAAACTTTTCGTCAGACTGTTCTTCGGCAAGTGTCACGGCCATATTGTTACAAGAATTTTTCTGACACCAAAGAAAAATGCTGAAAAATACGCATGCTTCTGGGAAAATGAAAGAAAATCAATATTCGCACTCCGGAGCGCCATCTTCCTTCAAGCACGTGACTGAACAGCCCCACCACCACGTGGTACCGACGGCGACGACCAGCAGCAGGCCTCCCCCCGGCCGGTTGCGGTTTTGTTTAATAACAGTTTTGGAGCCGGCATTTTACTCCAACCAAAACCGTTGTGGATCCTCCATTCATAAAATTTTTCGGTGTAGAGACTTGTGTTTCTCTATGTCTCAGAGAGAGAGAGTACGGCCTCGCCCTGCAACAGGTTGTCGTAGTATATTCGTACATCACCACCATCACATATCCCAAGGAGCAAGGATGTTGTTGACTTCTATGGTAAATAATAACTCGCCGGGCCCAGGATCCTTCGGCAAGTTTGGTCAACAACGAATGGAATGTATACACAGGGCCACAAAACAGTATGCACGGGATACGAATCCCTTGTATCCTTTTCTGTTAATGACTGCGGCATGACTGCCAAGGATTCTGGGTCCTGGGTTGGATGGAGGAGTTATGAGGTTCGTTTGCTTTCTTTCTTCCTTTTTTGCACTCTAGTGATTCGGGATGTGCTTTGCATAAATGTTCTCCTCTCTGCGTTAGAATGGAGGGGCATAAACCCTCGGTTATTTCTTTTATGAATAATTCAGAATATAAACAAAAATCTAGGGCTTCATCGCTCTGTGGCGTATCGTAATAGGACTTTTCATTCCAGCAGCTGTTTGCGATGACCTAGTGAGATATAGCTTGAATACGGATTTATGTCGCCTATTTTTGTTTATGCTGAATATGAATAATCGGCAGCTCGAATTGTTTTCGCCGGGCTTCATTTTTTTTTGGATTAAGAATAGGCGGCTTTTGTCGGAATGTAATGGTGTGGAAGACGCCGTCTTTGTCATTGTAGAGTCATTGGCCTTTTTGTTGGCACCATGATTTAGCCTATAATAGGCGCTGGGTGTTATCATAGAGGTCATGAGTTCAACTCCCACCGAGCCACATAGACTAACAGCTTTCATCCTTTCCGCCCTAATTACTGTTCCTTTAGAATTCTGTTTAGGCTCAACTACAGAGGAAACTGGGTACTAATTTGCCGTAGATTATTTAGCACAGTCGTTTTCTTGCATCGTATGCAGTTGGGAGATGGCTTTTGTATGTTGAAAGGTAGTCGGTCGCCTTGACACTTAAGCATCTTTTTTACTCCTACTTACTTTCGATACGAACTTATCAGAGACTTTACACTCTTTCAAATGTTAACCATGACGGACTGTGTGACTGTCATACTGTGTGTGTGGCTTTGATATAGGGGAAAAAATGAAAAAGTACTTTTCGAGAATCTTGTCGACGGAGGAGAGGAAGGATATTGAAGAAGATGGCGATGAACACGTCTTCCCCCCAGAATTTGTATATTTTAGCATGGCACAATGGCTGGAGGAGGAATTTGGACCTATTTTTTACAAGTGCTAGGAATCTTACATCGGTCTAGCAGCAAGGAATGTGTGCTACCGCCTGTCTAAGGCTTCCATGCCTACGACAGGAGAAATCGCTCGAGCTCTGCACCAAAACTGTCCTCTCCTCCTGCCTTTCGGTTCCGTTGATCTCTAGCCTGGTCTAAAAAAACTACTTCCTTTTTAACTCATTCTGCGGCGTGTCCGACTTGCGTTATTGCGATACGGGGTTGGATCAGCTATCAAGTTGCTATTTCTGGCATTTCTTTGATTTTCTCTGCCTTCAGTGCCACTTCCACCATTTTTCGACCTCGTCATCTGGTCCCGGATATTCTTCAGTGTCTTCTACACCTCGGCGGTCGTGTGCTCCGCGAACCACGGACATTCAAAGTGGTTATCTTCTCCTTCTATAACGGCTGTACCATATTTACAAGCACCGCTGCGATGCCGTCTGCACCCGAGGCCTTCTTCTTTTCGAGACGGGGTTATGGCTCTGCTAACTTCTTCCAAGCTTGGTGGCGGCAGCATAGCATTATCATCAGATATTGGTGGAGCCTCCAAATCCTGAGTTAGCTCGCCACTTAGCAATTCATGAAAGTGCTCATACCATTGCTCCAAGATTCTTTTAGGAGCGGTGATCAGATTCCCTTCTTTGTCCCTCCAGTATGTGCAACGTGGAGTGAATTTCGTCATACTGCGGACTCTTCGGCGCAGGAGTTCGCCGTCGCTCTCTGTACTGTTCTAGTTCACAGACGAGATTTTTTTCCCGGGCCTCCTTTTTTCGTCTGTGAATTCTCTTTTCTTCTTTTCTGAGCTCTTTATATTTCTCTTCGCGTGCCCGTGTTCTCTGAGACTGCTGCATTGCTCGGTACGCAGCATCCTTACGTTCAGTTGCCAGCTTGCATTCATTATCGAATCAGTCGTTCCGATCTCTACGACTTCTGCCTAAGATGGAATCAGCAGTAGCATTAACAATATTTTTAAGGCTAATCCAGTTCTCGTCGACGTCCGGCATCTCATCCCCAGGACTTAGGGCGAGTTCTAATGCATGACCGTTACTGCTTCTGGCGTGGTGCAGCTGTGTTGATTCGAGCCTAATCAGCGGACACAGGGCTTTTCAGCGTTGTAATGCGCTCTCGGAGCACCCTACCAATAAGATAGCGAAAGATGGCGGCGGTCTATCAATACATGGTCTATGAGGTTGCGAGTGGCAACATCAGAAGATACCCAGGTGGCTTTTTGGATATCTTTACGTGCAAATCTATATAACTATCTATAGTTTTGCGTTTTTCTTTGCCGTGGTCGTCACCGTTTATTCCAGTATCCGAGGCATGTTGCTCGTTCCGTAATGATTATTTTTTTGCGGATGAGGTTATTAGCCTCACGCCAACCTTACTTGGAAGGGACTAGACCGATCGTAATAGCCTACCCTCTCTTATAGGATAGTTACCAGTGGCCACCGCTAGGAGGTTATGATCGCACTTCCGTCAGTCCGAAATAGTTGCGGCACATGCATGTTATGCTACATGTTATTCCCCCTATTCCGTTGATGACTGACCACCATAAGCGCTTCTGGCTTTACTTATTCTAGAACTGACGTCTTCTGTCCCGCCAATTTCGGTACTAATGCTACCAAGGTAACAGTATTTATCGTACGGTACGCTATAGTGTTCATTCCCACTTAGGAACTGTTTAAGGTCGTAACTCACTTTCCCATGTCCCCTCATAACCTACTTTCCCACAATTTGAGCCTTGGCTTCCGTCAACTTCTTCCTGCAAACGCCTCTCTGTTCCGATATTTCTTATGTTGCTGAATTCTGCTGCATTGTCTTCCCACCTTGAGCGTGATGCAACCAGGATATCATTGGTGGTCAATCCTGCTATGATACACCGTACGTAGTGCAGGAATAGTAGTTATAAGGGGTCTTCATCTTGGCCTGGTGTCCCTACTTTAAGCAGAATCCTGAAGCTGTTTTAGTAATTCTTAAACGTTTTATAAAGATGTAAATAAATTAATTCTTACCAGCCAGTTACCTTTCTCGTAATGATGAACCTATTCTTACAGGAAATATTTTGACACATGTAAATCCTTCAAATCCTTCTCTAAGCCAATCACAAAAACAAACATTAAATTAAATTTCCATTTAATTATAAAATAAGTGAATTTAATGCAATAAATTTCACATCACAAGGTGGTAGTGTGCAGTGCTTTTACTTGATCGGCTTCATCTGCCACAATCCATCATTCAGATAGTGGCAATTTTCAACTCCTACGCCTTTATTTACTTTGGCTCTGAAAATAGTCGTGTAAATACTGCAGGACAGAACAATATTAATCAATTATTCACTTACATATCATCAGTAGAGAGTGAAGTTACACCAATGGCCAGAGCATGTTGCTTACCCTCAGCCATGATAGCGACAACAGTACCCTTATCCACTGTTGTCATACAAGCCCCAGGCGATGTTAGCCCTGGACACATTATATTCGCTCCGCTTAGTACAAATCTGATGGCACCTTTATCTACTTGCTCCATTGGCAAGAAGAACGGATATTTGTGCAAAAGTTTCAGAGTTGGCATCCATGCGCCTTCTCGTTGCCTAAAGAATAATTGTTCACCATTTCCGTTTACTAAGATTTCGATGTGATCATGACTGGAAGGAGCAAGAATTATAGTATTTTTAATGAGGATTTAAGTAGAAATAAGAAATAAACGGAGACTTACCACTTTACTATACGAAATGCATCTTTCTTTGGGAATACAACATCGATATAATTCTCCAGATGTGGATAACTTTCTAAAAGTTTTGTTCGTATTCCTTTCTGAACTGATGATTTTAACTGTTGAACACCAGAGATGCTTTCCTTTTCATCGAATCTTTAAATAAAATAAAGTTTTTTAGATTTTTGCACATTCAACTCTGACGGAATCCTGTGAACATATCGATGGGTCTTACGAAAAAGATATTGTTTCAAAATGTTGGTGAAAAAGATATTGTTTCAATTTATTGCTGAATTTCTCGCTGAAAAAGATATTGTTTCGGTTTCTCGGTGAAGAACATATTGTTTCGTTTTCTGGCTGATATTTTTTGCAGTCAGAAAACGAAACAATATGTTCTTCACCGAGAAACCGAAACAATATCTTTTTCAACGAGAAACCGAAACAATATCTTTTTCAGCAATAAATTGAAACAATATCTTTTTCACCAACATTTTGAAACGATATCTTTTTCGTAAGACCCATCGATATGTAACCTCAAAACGCCTCTAGGAATCCAATTCAAGGCATATTTAACTTACTTCTTAAACATATTTATACCTAGTGAAATTTATTAATATATATTAAACTTATTATACTAAAAACTGACTCGAAGATTCTTTAGTTTTTATTTTAATTAAAATTATTGAAAATAGCCGCCTCAACAAAACCTCATTTGGTGAGATTTTGACAGTTTAAAAATTTCCTACATAAACAGTTTTGGTACGTTTTTGTATTTTTTTGGAGTGGGGTAAGGTTTGTGTATTGACTAGATTTCGAAGTGAAAATGTGGTATTATTGAAAGATTTTGATAAAAAAATGCAAGTTTGAATATTTTTTATTAAAAAATATTAAATTTCAAAATATTTAAGTTATTTTTAATAATTCTTACTTTCATAATAATTAAAAATAAAAATTAAAAATGTTTCCTCTAGTCTTTTTCATACTTCAAATCAAAGTTCAGTGCAAATATACACATTTTGACCATTCCGAACTGTCAAATTGGAAAATGTTTGTGTTTTGAGTCGTTCGGGCGCGACATGGAATGGTTTTATTTGAATTTATCCAATTTAACCGCGTCCGTTCTTCCAGTATTATTTCTAAAACAGCATCACCACAAAATTATAAACAGAAATGGAATGCCTGCATCCGCATTTACTAACTACAGATGATTTACTAAGGATATTATCAGAGGCAAGTTTCCCACCGGAATATTAATTGCGCTTTTATTAAAATAAATTTATTTATAATTTTAGAGAGCATTGCCAATTCCGAATCTGGAAACTATGTCCCGGCAAGAGCTTTTAAATATATTTAGTAAATTCGCAGTCCCTTATGGGCAAAGAACTGGGAGATCAGCACCCACAATCCAGCCTGTGCCGGCAATGGATACTAATCCAGATATTAAACTCTTGCACAAACGAATTCTTCCGCCTCCAGCCAGTGAATGTGCGGCTAAGTTGGCTAGAATCACCTTAACAGTTAATGTTAATGGAAATACAACAGAAAACAAACGTCCTAGACAGGAAGATATCACAATAAATAATGCAAAACGAAAGAAGATTACTTGGCCATGAACCGGGGTTTCTTAGTACATATTTAGATATAAGACTAGATTTTATCTTAAACAAGAAGATACTAGGAAATTCTGCAATATATAACATTTGCAGTCTGATAACTACTGGCCCCACTTTGATGTGATCTTAACGTGGGGCTCGTAATGGTTGTAAACAATTTTTAAAGATAAGAAACGAAAAGTTAAGGTATATTTAGCAAAATTTATTCAAAATTACACGATAGTACGAAAACGGTGCAAGGATAGTCATAAATATAACATTTTTCTTAATTAAAATTAGGTTTGTACCACCCTGGATACAAATGTTTCGTTTAGCTAACAAGCAATCTGCCTCGAAGTTCTTTTACGTGCTTGTGACTATAGCACATATGCTTTAAAGTAATTAAGATAGCATTAAGTACTTTTTATCACAAAAATCTTAGGAATTAAGATTATCAGTGTTTTGTCATTTTATGTAAAAAATAAAATTAGAAGATAATATGGTCACGCCTTTGTCTTTATCAGTTATTGTGTATGATAACATTTTAAAATTGTTTCGTTTCTTCTACAGAGTGGCTTGAAGACGATGGAATATCACCTGGTCTTGTGTAGAAACTTCCACGCACAGTAATCATCCTGATCACATATTTACTTAAGGCCTGCATATGTTGGAAATATGTGCTGTCTAATGGTAGTTGGGCGGAGAGAAGAACACTTTTGAAAAAACAAATCACCCCAATCTAAGGTAAAACAGCATATGCCCCTAGAAACATGCCCGATTAGGTGCTTGGTCTCTAATATCCGAACTCTGAACACCTCAACTAGCGTAGCCATTGGGCACGCAAGCTGTGAACCAATTGCTTCAACAAGTGGAGCCATTTGGCACACTGGTTCTGCAGACGGGTAGTCGATCTCTGAAGACCTTGGAGAAGATGAAGCTTGACAAACCCGACCGGCAAGAACAATGCTTTCAAGAAGCACTGACAAGAGGCCTCTCCAGGGATGTGGCCCTGGAAAACGCTTTAATAACGTCCTCTCAAAAAAACGGAGCTTAAGAGGGTTCACTCAGAGAAGGAGACTCCGGAACAGAAGAGGACCAAGACGGCCAAGGGGTCGACTTGCTCCACCTATAGCCAGGTGGTAATCTGTGTTAAGCTTGGCCTCATCTCAACTGACACCGGTGCATGAGGAGATGGCGATGAATCTTGCGTTTGAACTCTTTGATGTCATATGTGTTCGGGAATACTGACTGTGGGATGTTGTTTCACAGACGAGTTGTTCTCGAAAAGAACGAATTTCTAAACTGATGTGTGCGTGAAAATAAGGGCTATAGGTAATGAGGATGAGCCGAAAGGGCTAGTCTTGTGTTGCAGGAAAAACATTGCTGTGGAGGCAGGAGGTGGCAGATAATGCACTGCGAGTTCGTAACGAATTTGCAAGAGCAGGGGGAAGGGTCTGTTAAGTTTGGTCAGACTTATCTAAACGTGGAGAGATAGTTTACAAAGGAGTGTGACGAAGTGAGTTATGAATACATAGAGTTTCGTAGACCATGTATTTTTTATGGTGTGAGATTCAGCGAATCTAGGGATAAACGAGGCAATGGCCGAAAGACGACTAATACCGAAAAACTTCCTAGGACACATAATGAAGAACGTGGATGGATGGAGGAAAGTGGAAACGAAGCTGAAGGCTATACACAGGAAGATGATATTGGATGAAAAAGGCTAAGTAGGAACTGTACTTGCCTCCTATGTGTCAGCGGCATACATTCCAACTTCTTGAGTACTAAATTCAACTATTCAACTCGCGTCTATATGCATATAATTTCAACTCAACCAAAGTAGCAGAGCTGATGAGTCGAGTTCAGTCGACCTTAATTCAACTCGGCTCGCGTGCACATGTTATTGGACTCGGGTTCAACCTGAGTTCAACTTATCATGCTAATTGTATTCAAGGGCTCGGAACAGGCTATTGGTGCACCCATAAGCTTGCCGAAGAAGGTCCTTGGCCAACAGACTTTGATGAGACATATCGAACGCTGGAGGTTCGCGCCTGGGCTGGCCAGGCGGTTCTTCCCTTTGTCGTATTGTAATGCGACCAAGGAATTGTTGGGCGCAGTAGAAATGATATCAGGACACTTGTTGGCTTGGTTACCGAACCATTGCGGCTTATTAAGGATAGGAAGTATGGTGGAACCCAATTGCAGGCTATGCTTTGAGGACGATGACGGCATTAACCTCGCGAGGGCAGGATCTCATCATTGTTGGTCGAACATTCAAAACTAAGCCACTGGACAGACTCCTGATCCAGTTCAAGCGGTCTGGCTTACAAGTTTGAAGTATAGGGCATTCGTAAAAGGGGTAGCTTCGCATACAGCACAACACCAAAAAAGAAAAAAAGAGGCCTACGCTAGGCTAAAATTTGAAAAAGTGAAAGAATTTTTTCGGACAATCAAGATTCCATCAAGGCAATTTCGTCGTGGAAGTTTCCGTCCAAAATAGTTGCAGAGCTGTTGCCCCCTGTTTGACACTTGTTGAAGCTCGCTAGGGAGGGTTAATGTTTCTTGGATGCGCTTTCATGCTGGGGCCCACCTGCGAGCTTTAATTTAACTTATAATGTTCCATATAAAAATTGATACAACTATACGCATAGACAGTTATATCGACCAAGCAGACCAGACAAGTTAGAACAAATAGACAGAGAGATAGAAGCTTGCACGGCCATACAAATATACAGGTAGACAGCTATAGAATATGAGGAGGTCTATGTGATTTATCTGTCTGGTCCATATTTCTATCTGGTCTGCTTAGTCTATCTAGTCAGTCAAATTTGGTCTGCCTAGTTTATATAACTGTCTAATTAAAGTAAAGCTCTCTTAGCATAGTTTAACTACTATCACACAGGTGGCGCGCACATCCAAAGCTCACCACACAGGTTCTTGTCCCAAATAAAGCTTTAACCCAAGTCTACAATCGATGACGTCACTGAGCTCGTAACCACATAGCCCTTCTACTGCCCGGCCCTCTTCAATGAAATATCGTCCTAGCTTTATCCTGAGGTCCGATGGTCTTTTCCATTGAGTATGTTCACAATAGTCCTCCTAACTTGGCCCCTATGTTCACAAAATGGGTTGCTCCCCTACTCACAAAACAAGTGTTTTGCAAATCGCATTGTATTTCTGCACTTTGAAATAAAACATCCACGTTTGAATATAGTTAATTATTTTATTTTTCATATTCCTCTCTTTTTTCATCATATTAATTTTTGTTGTTTTTTTTTACATCAGTTGAGTTGTTTTTAAGAACTTTTATTTGTTTTTCTAATAACTTCCAAACAACTTTTCTTTTTTTTTGTTGCTGTTGTTAAATCTTTAGTTACAAAACAGAGAAACCAATGAAAATATTATTAACAAATTTCTTTCCTTTTTTTTTGTTTACCTATACATATAAAGAGAATATAATTTATTAACTTTTTTTTATCTTTTAGTTTTGTACAAATTCTACAGACAGAAAATTTAAATAACTTTTTTCCTTTTTGACTCTTATTTTTAACATTTTTTTCTTTTTTTTTCAATACGTTAACTTAGCAATAAATATTAATGAAAAAAGGGTAAAAAACCAGTTCGATATTTTTCATTTCTGCAATTTCTACTTTTGCAATCGCGCGTTTCATAATCATTTCTTACACTAGTAGATTTTTGTTTTTAAATTTTTTTTTCATAAGAAGGCTCTTTGGTTTCTTTTTTTTTAATATGCTTTTCAATTTCTCAATTCTTCTTTTTTTTTTAATTTTAATTTAAATATATTTTTATCCTATAGTTTTGACGTATATAACTGCTACTTACTGACTACTTAGTACATAACTATCATTTTTGTTTTTGTTTTTTTATATATATAAATTCTCTTAATTTTATTAATTAATCAACATTTATTTATTTATATTTTTCTTTTTTTAGTTTTTTAATATTTACAAAAAAATCATATTTTTAGTTTTTGTTTTAGGTTTTTGAAATAATTCTAGAGTTATTTAAAAAATATAGTTTTTTTTGTTTAAAATATGTTTTTCTTGTATTGACAGAATTTACGGTAGGTAGGTACGTAATTGTTTTTCCTAAATGTGTTTTGTTTTACGTTTTAGGTACAAATTAGTTTTTTATGTAGATCTAATTAATTAGCTTTGACGAACTATATAAAATTTGGATAAATGTTGTAAATAGAATTATATTTTCTATGCAGTCACAATACTGATGATTTATTTATTCAAAAATATCTTCAGACCCTATTTTTGTTTTTAGTGTATTTCCAGTTCAGTGAAGATATAATTTAACCCCTAGCTGCGTTTTTAGTTGCTTTTAGCTCTATCATGATTATTATTTAAATGTTAAAATTTAAATCTTTCAAACAAACGAATCAGGAACTATTGATGACTGTACTTTTACCCCTTATTTATGCAAACTGAGAACGTGCCAGACTTCGTCTTCATGATCAAGAACTGCTGGTGTCTGATTCAATCAACAGATGGGGAGATCGAAAGTATTTCTAAGTGGAACCAAATGAAGGGCTTATCTATCTCTAAACATTCTAGGAGTAACATTAATCTAGGATATGCTTTAGAAAGGCTAAACGTACCTAGGATTACTTAAAAGATGCAAATTTCACCTTCAGTTAGCGACATGGGCTGTAATCTTACATCCGAATCTGCCTTACATGCAAGCTTGATTCTCGATTCGACCTTGTTTTAAATACTGCTCGTTTATTTTAGCTGTCTAAAAACCTACCTCAGTGTTGTTAGATAAAGTGCAAATCTGAGCCATCAATTGCATTGAAGATAGAACCTTTTGCAGCTTGCATTGAGCCACCGTAGGAATTACCCAGTTTATGGAAGATTGAGTCGAGGTTGAGTTGAAATTTCGAACACCGTATATGTTGTCGAGTTGAGTTCACTTTGTGTTGAATTATAGTTAAACTGACATCAAAACATAACCTCAAATTTTGGTGTGAAATTCTCATTTATGGATACGTACATTTTACACATATTTAGAAGGTAAGCAGAACGAAATATTTTTCTAATCCTGTACAAGCTACGCCCAAAGCAGACTTCACAGATGGTAAACAATCAAAACAAATGTCACTTCAAGCACATTTCAATTCAACCCGCGGATATGAGGCAAGAGATCAACTCGATCCTCAAAGAACCCAATTTCAACTCGTCCGCCGTTTATAACTGAGTTGAAGCTAAGATGAACCTGGGTTGAACCTAGTCATAAATGTGGTAATTGTCGCAGCCCTGCTGAAGCTCTATCGTTATTACTACATCGATGTCATTAGAAATGGATGAGATATATTCCTATTCCTATAGGCCAAGTAGGATCTTTGAACTGTGTTGAAAGGTGTTGTTATGTTCTATGCACCCGAAGATTTTTTTTTCCCCTAATCATGAACATGTGTAACCTACAGAGAGTAGAGGACGTGTACAATGCAGTAATTAAGTAATAAAATGCTTGCAGGGGTTTTAAGTTGAATTTATCCTCGAATTCCTTTCCGGATTTCTCACGTATTATTCCCTTCAAGGCAACTGTGAAGTAAGCATTGTGCGTTGCTCAGTTCTTTGCTACTAATTACGAATATTCAGCTTAAATCCTGAACCTAATAGTCGAAAAGAAAACACTTTCAAAAGTGGAGATTAGCAATGTGAGCATTAGAAAGTTTGCAATAGTCTGGATAAACTACAGAAGTAGGATAGAGCAAGGAGTTTGGAAGACGTTAGCTAAAGATGAGGCGCATGTCTTTAGTATGATAGGAATGCATTGTCAGGGGCAGTGGATTTGTTAACATCAAGCTTTTCGAGGCAGCTTTACCTCACTAGTCCTGAAGAATACCTTTCACATTGAGTGAATGTAACACTTGGTGGCAGCGGTGGGATAGCATTGTCGGGCAGAGAAGAATTCCAAGCAAACAGAGATGTTAATATATTGGGTTTGCGACTGGTGGTAGACAATGCAAAATCAGGACGAGAAAATCAGCCAAATCATTAAAACTTTGATATCATGTGAAGGGGACGATGAGACAAGACAACTATGGCAGGATTATGCTTTTTCAGAAAACAGGGCTGTTTCGACGAACATCGATGGGTAGTTTCGAATGCAGAATGAATGAATGAAATAACTTCTGGTTCGCAACGACGAGGAACTTCAAAAGGAGGTATAAGTCGTCATGTATTTCCTGCCGGTATCATCGACAGATTGGAGGCTATTCAGTTCCAGACGCAAGCAACTAAATACGTACCTATACTCTTGTCGATGTAAAGACTTTCACCAAATTCTTGATGATCAAAGCTGTGAATAATAATAAAGCTGATCAATGATATGATAAGTTACTTTGGATTACCTACAGCTGCAACAACGAAAAGACCTCCCCCCCATGAACTAGTTTTTGGTAATCGTCGAGTCGTGATCCTCAAACTTGGCCATTTTTAATATGGCAGAGCTCATGTCAAACTCGATGGAAAGCCATTATGGCAGTCCATAAAATTTGTCATGAATTTGGCCATAATTTGACGTTTGTTCAAACAACTATGGCGGAAAGTTTAGAAGTTAGTTTGAGTCAGCACTTTCAGTAGTACGCGTTTTTATAATTCTGAAAATATTTTTGATTCGGTAACATTTATGAAGGAAGATATAGACTCATGCCATGAATTGCCCACTACCATGACATTAGATAGTTCAAGCCATAAAATATGGCGGTGGCCAATACTAAGGGATGTGTAGACGCAGTATAAGAAGCCATATGTCGGAGTATTCTTGTCGAACAACATGAAGCGTTAGTGCTCTTTGTCAACAGATCTGATGGATGGATTACAACTTGGGCGAGGACGTCCAAAAGCTTTCAATCCTGATCAAAGGCGAATATTAACTTAATGAAAATTATAAAATAAAACAAGGATGCCTTGGAGTGACAGTTCAAAGTAGTTAAGTTCAGTTGCGTCGAGACGATTTCTATGTCGAGATGATTTGCTTCATAGATGGCATCGGAAGTATAATCTAATTTGTTATCTGTAATTTTTTTCTAATTTTATTCGTCCTGGCCTTGTTGCCATTTAGCAGTTTTAGTTGGAGCGTAGGAGAGATTTTACTAACATTTCTGATGATGTACTAAATAGGGCTTTGTATTATATTGTAAGATAGGTCTAGAAAAGGTAAGAAAATCGAATAATGTGACTTTTGCCCAGAATGGTCAGAGATCTTGAATTTCAAAACTAAAAGTTTATATTTCATCGATCTGAAATTGATAAATTGGCTTGGAAGTATTAAGGAAACCAACTTCATATTTTAATATTTAATCGAGAATGGCCAATAAAAATCATATAAGCTTCATTTACCGGGCCATGAGGTAGGGGAAGGATATAGTATATACATATATATAGTACGTTTGTGACTACTTCTAATATTCCATTATAATAATTTCATTAAATCTTCACAATCCAAATTCCACAAATTCGTTATAGAGTAGTAGCAAATTGATAAAAGGAAGGAATTACTAATAATAATAATATTTATTCAAAAAATAAATTAATAATAACAAAAATATTGTGTGTTCTTTATATAAATCGAATGTTAACATATTTTCTTTTCTCACGTATATTGTCTGTCATAAAATAATTATTATTAATATTAAATATACAATTATTATTATTATTTTATTTATTATTATTATTTTAAAAAAAATCCCCATAAATTAATCTCTTAACAAAAATATTTATTTATTTTATTTATACATTATTTATTTTATATATATATACTTTTTTTTATTTCTATATTTTTTAATTTTTATTTTACTTTATACATTTTAATTTATTTATAATTAATTTTATTTATTTATTTAAATTAATATTAACAAAAAAAAAAATTTATTAATTAAGACTTTTCTCTTCTCAAACTCGGGCGTTTTGTGTGTGTTTGTGTTTTAAACAGCAGTTTCATGGTCTGTCTCGTCTATTCTACCCAATCGCCATGCATTCGGATCGCCTGCTATTAAAAATTGGTTTGTTTTAAAAATTATTTTTTTGTTAATTTTTGGGATGATTTAAATATTATATTTTGATTTAATGATAATAATGCTAGAAAATTTATATTTAATATAATATATATTTTAAAAAAGAAAATCTCTAATTATTTAGATTAAATACAGTATATTATTTTCTAGCATGCTAAAATGCTATTTTGTTTACGATTATGAATATTACTTATTCAAAATTAAACTATTTTATTCTATAATATTTGTTTTTTCTTGTATATAAAAAAACTAGAATAAAAATTAAATTTTGTTTTATATTTTCTAAGATATAGAAACAAAAATCTGTATTTTGAAATTTTATTTTTCTCTTTTTTTGTAAATTTGAGAAAAAGATAAAAAAAAGTTTAAACTTAATATTAATAAAACAAATGAATTAATAAATTAAAAGGAAGTGTCTTATCGGACGCAGAGTCGACGACAGAGTTGATGAGAGTCGACCGAGTTGACGACAGAGTCGACCGAATTGATGGCAGAGTCAACCGAGTTGACGACAGAGTCGACCGAGTTGACGCCCTTTTGCAAGCCTTTATGGGCTGCGGTCCCCATAAGGATTTCGATGGTGCTTTTAGGGTCACAGCCTCGCCTGTAGCGGCAATAGAGGAAGCATCTCTTCTCAGAGTTGCTTCACCGACGTTTCGCCAACAGCACCACCTTCTTTGGAGGTTATTTGGTTGTATGTATTGCATGGTTGGACATTAGGGCTTGCTCTAGTTGTTTCGTGGTCAGAAGAGTCTCCGGGCTGTTAGTCGCAAGCACGCCACTTCTGACACTTTCCGCTATTTGACAGAAGGCCGGCTTTGGAGTCGTTCTAGATTTCATTATGGGTGCGTCCGACTTTTCTGAACGCTTTTCAAACCCGTATGGCCAAAGCCTTCGTCCTCTTTGCCGTGTTATTATGCCCTAGAAAACATGCAGATGATCTAACCCTCTTCTTATTAAGAAAATTGGTATCCCTTTCTTCTTCGGGACCACGCAGACCCTACCAGCCTCTACACGGAAGTAGCCAACTTCCAGATATCGCATAAAACGTTTTCGGGCTGCACCACCCAGTCTTCTGAAAGCGATCGTTTTTTCGAGTCGCCTCCGATTAGGTGCCTTACTTCTGCAGGAGATCTAAGGAGATCTCCCAATGAAGGATTGATCTCAACGTACCCCATCCCTTGATATACGGGCTCAGACTGCCCTCCCTGAAGAAGAATCCCGAAAACTTTCCTTCACTGGGACCACATTCGACACCTTGAAGCATGGATCCAAAAATATCTAACAGGCCTAGTAGGTCGTTCTTTTGGGAGCTGTGGGAGCCCCAGAAATGTTTGGAGCGTTAAGAAGTGCGCCATCTTCAAAAGTTTTACATTCACATATTCGGTCTGCTCCATGGATCTCGAGCAGGATGTGGCCTAAGGCCGGTCTTGGAGTCAGTGATCTCTGCTTGTTCCGTGTTTGAGTCGTATTGATGAGTACATAGACTTGGCTAGCTACAAACTGAGGGCCATCAAAATTTTATTTTGTGCTCGAAATTTTTTTTCGCATTCATTTTGGCGCCCTTACCACCTGGCGCCTAGAGCGACCGCTCCACTCGCTCTACCCTTGGGCCGGCGCTGCCCGTTACAGCCGAGTTTATGCTAGCGTTGTAAGAATGATGTAGTTTAGAATTAGCCTGAATACTTTGTTTGACTGATTCAGTAGTTTGTTTGACATACAATACAATTCGCCGCGAGGGTAATACCCGTTCACTCCATGTAGGCGTAGGGTACTTTGACATTTACTGTGTTTCCATGAACCGGTCTAGAGTATTCGTTGAGTTTATAGAAGGCTTTTCCCCTCAAGTTCACTCGATGCTGTTTCCATGACGGGTCTGGGTCGAAGTGATAGATAAGTAATTTTACGTCGGGACTCCGTTGATATATGCAGTAAACGTACTTAAACAAGCAAATATGCAAAACCCGGCTTAACCCGACGTGTTTTGTAGAGTTTTCTTGGATTTACCGAAACTTAACTCAACCCAGGGTAAACTCTGCATGGAAACTCTGTAATTGATCACGTTCGGATACACGCCCTTAAATATACTTAGACGATTTTGTTATTTCTCTATTGCTTAATAGCAGATATCTTCAGTCGATTGGGTTGCAGTCCCAAATAATCAAGCGCACAACCAGTTTACACACAAAATGAAACCTTTGTCCACACACGAGCACGTCTGATTTTGGTTTAATTGGTGTTCTGCCCCCAGATAGTTTTTAGTCACGAAGTTCTTTCAAAATGTCAAGAAGCTCAGATGAAATAGAACCGCGCAACTAAAATCGCTTCCGACCGGTAAGAACAGTCGCACGCAAGCAGTTCAAACTAGGTTCAAATAGGTCTCGTCTTTGTCGACCAGTGTATGGATTCCGACAAGGTCACGAAACAGTTGCGGGTGCAGCTGGCATTGCAAATCAGTCGACTCGTGTTCGGAAGGCCTAACTCTATTTTTATTAATACTTTGCAATATTGTTAGTATTTCTCTTTTAATACTGCCCAAATCCCGCAAATCCCGCGGATCCCGCATGTCCAGTCCCGCATTACTGATCCCGCAAAAATGTTGCGGGATTGGATTCCCTAGTTACAAACAAGTTGTAAGTAAGATAAACAAAAAGTCGAACTTTTACAATCCTGACATCGATTGTGAGAATCGAGTCGGCACGTTTCACACAAAAGAGGTTTCATACTAATGCACGATAAGCAAATGCAGTGGTATCAACAAAAGCTGGTTTTTGCCTTGTCGTCACATATTTGCATTGAGTCATGTTTTGGCTTTACCTTTGTTCGACATCAATTTATGTTCCAAAAGATGGACACATACATACATATTGTCGATTCTTAAAGTTTGTTTCTCAAACGCTAAATCCGACAAAACTCCAAATGATAAGTCGAACGAATGACGAGGAAACTCTCAAACAACAAATTTCAACGGCGTTTGAAAATCTTGTTGAAGTCGCATCTGCGTTCGCAAAATCGAACTTTGAACAAAAACGACGATTGTTTGAGAGTTTGGAATTGCTTTGGGATGAAAATGTCAATCTTGTCGAATACAATAAACGACCAAATACTATGTCTTTCAAAGATTTGACTATTGAGAACAGGCGAAAATCGATGATGGATTTGAAAGATCGAATTATGAACAACAAAACAGTCTTTGACAATGCAAAGTTAAGATTGTTAAAAAAACATCGATGCTCATTGGCGTAATGGAAACAATGTGCAATTGATAAGAACAATTAATTGTACTACCGAAACTAAACTTGTTGCAATCGACGAATCAATAATTGTATCGCCAGCGCCAGTCTCGTACGTACACTTGGCTGACTCTTTCGTCAACTCGGTCGACTCTGTCGTCAACTCGGTCGACTCTGTCGTCAACTCGGTCGACTCTGTCGTCAACTCTGTCGTCGACTCTCGTCAACTCTGTCGTTGACTCTTCGTCCGATAAGACACTTCCAAATTAAAAAATAAAAATCACCTCAAAAAAGGGACCTTTTACCACATTAACCAAAACTTACCGCAATAATAATATTTGGATATCCTAGGCAGGGCTGGGCAAAAGAAAAATTGTATTTGGATATTTTTTTTTTATTTTAAGAAACTATATTTTAAATAAACTTTGTTATTATAAAATTAAAATAAAAAAACATAAACATAAAAAAAACACAAAAACAACATAAAGGGACTTTTAAGTGAAATGGTGAACTTTGAAAAAAATTGTACAACATAAAAATTCCTTGTTTTTATATTAAAAATAAAAACACAAAAATTAAGGAATGACGAGTAGTGGAAAAACAACGTATACATGTAGGTATTATTAATATTTTTTTTTTTTTGAAATAGTATCTTTTTTTGTTTTTTTTTTTTTGAGTTGAATGAATAAATACTTAATTTACTTAAACTGGTGTGAAAGTTTTTTTTTTAGTTTTTTAAATATTGAATTGTGAAATTTATTTTTGTATATATACATACTACGAGTATATAATAAATAAACCTACGTTTAAGTTTTTAAATATTTATTTTTAATAAGAAAATTAAAGTTTTTATAACATGCAACAACAAAGTAATTATATATTTAGTTTTAAAATATTTTAATTTAAAATGTTTTAAGACGAACAAAATTTATGACAAGTATTTTACATTTACAACAAAAAAAAATTTAATTTAATAATATTTAAAAGAAACAAATGTTATTATTATTTAGTTATTATATAACTTTTGGAATTTTATTATATATAAAATAAGGATTGGATTCTAAAAAAAGATCTGAATTTATTATGTGATATCTAGATAATCTCTAATAATATGAGAAGATAGCTAAGAACTACTAAATTTAAAATGATTATTAAATTTTTATCCACATCGGCTATTTTTAATTACATTTTAAAGTCAGTAGATGTTGACTAGTATTTCGAGAATATTGTTTTATCCTACCAACAGGATCCACGAAATATTATAGCATTTTAAAATTCCATCCAAACAGTAGGAATGATTGTATTGTGGATAAGATACTGGAATTATACTGACTCTGCTCATGATGTTATGTTACATTCATACACAGTAATCTTCCGACATACGTAACATACGAGTCACGTAAATTGGCAGTTACGTAAAAAGAAAATTTCATATAGTACCGCGTGCTTTTAATAATATTGAATTGAGTCTTCTACTCGTAATCTGGAAAACCAATACCAAGGCCCCTGCGCTAAAAGTCGAGTCATGTGAGCTCACTAGTCTTTGTAGAAGTAAAGTAACCTTTCAGTCGAATTACGACTTTCTGCGAACGCTTTTCGAAAACTGGTTTAATAACTACTTTTTTCTATACGTAAAAGGATGTTTTCCTAGAAAAGGAATTCCTTTCGTAATTCTCTTGCTCCTCCATACAGCTCCCGCCCTTCTGGCAGAATAAGATCACTTTTCATCCTGAAGTGGAAGTCATTTATCTTTCTTCTAGAATCACCTCAATATTCCAACCAGTAGATCAAGACGTTATTGCGAGTTTCAAATATCGTTATCTGGTGCCTAGGTTTTCCAAGCAATCAAGGGGGCGATAGTGGTGGCGGCATAACTCTAGGTGATCTTTTGAACAATTACAACATCCTCAGCGACATCAAAAATATTAGAATGGCTTGGAATGACGCAACGAAGCAACAATGAACACTATATGGAAGAAGGGCTCTGCCCAGAAATGGTAAATAATTTAAGGCGTTGAATTACTAGAGGAACAACAGCACCAATCTACAGGGAAGTGCGTGAATCTGTCGCAAATAAATTAAGTTAAATTAATAAATTTAAAGATATCAAATACAAAAGAAAGCAGAATGGCACTTGAACCATTCATAATATTTTACAAGTTCTACACCCAACACTTCACTTTTTCAGCTCCGAGCGCTATCCCGCAGGAAAGAATGTGTAGTGTGTGGGCGAAAGTCTTTTTGCAGAAAGACGCGTAATCTGACAGGAAAATCCGCCTTTAACTCCTGAGGCCATTCCTACACGAGGAACCATGATTCTGGGAGCCCGAGATTTTATGGGTAAGGGAGGCGTGCGGGGACTAGGAATAGCCTAAGAGTGGCGTGTGCGCTTTCCTCTCAGTGTATGGCTTACTAATGTCTCGAAACGTCAACTTTTCGGGAGTGGAGCTCGCAGCGTCAGAATACACGTTAACAGCAGAGATGCTATGTAAAAGTGAAACAACACTGACGCCCATAAGCTACTGAATTGGTTTTCCGAGATCACTGACCTAATGGGGCACTAAGTAAAGGTATTGTCGCAGATGGGAGGATCAACTGTCATTTGTCTAAGGCGATCGACTTGAAAGGTATATAGCGCATGGTTGGTGGTGATTTTCAAGGTGTAAAATTCAAATGAAGCGCAAGAGTATATGAATATGTATCTTAATCGCACAAAAATTAAAAGAACATTGTCTGAAAGTTAAAAGAACATTGTTACAACCTCCGAAGCTGCTGACCGTCAACATTTACTGAGAGTTGCTCTTCAGGTGCAGCGGTCAAACCAAAAAATAAGGAGTGTTCTCAGACCAGCACCAAGCACTTTGCGCCGGACTCGATACTCTGGTATATTTCTTGTAGCTGTAAAGAGGTTCCACTGCTCCCCGATATGAACATTGTTCGAAGGGTTGTGTGATAACGTCCAGACTGACAGCAAGACAGTATTGGCATAGACGATCATCTCTCCATAGAATTTTATAAACCTATTTCAGGCTACGCACCTGTCAAACTGATTAAAATAACACCGAAGGTGGTACGGACCCGAACTTAACAAAGATAGTGCTGGGGAAAGTACCCACAGGAAAAAGGAGACCTCACCGACATAAGAAAAGGTATATAGACTGCGTCGAAGAAGACGTATCCCCGAGCCACCCTTTTTAAAAAAGGGTGTTAACGATTAGTTGCCGTTTCTCGCTTGTCTTAATGTTTATATTTATTAGTTTAGCATGGAGATACAAACTATTTTTCTTCAAAAATAAGGATTAACATATAAAAATTCGCAATATTATTGAATATCTCAGAAAAGCATAAATAAAGTAAATAAAGTACTTTGAAGAGAAATATGGCGCACCACCTGGAATTTGGCGCACCCCCTGTTATTTTCTGGGTACCCTCGGGGTATGCGTACCTGAGTTTGGAGACCACAGGAGAAGATAAGTAGGACATAATTCGTAGAAGGCAACAAACATAGTCCAAATTTGGATGTGAAAACTCAACTATTTTATGTTTTTTAATTTAGTTTTTTAGCTAATATTAATATAAATATACAAATTTGTATATTTGATTAATTTATTTTGGTGGAAGAGTTCAAAATTCGGTGGGTACTACGGTTTCAAGATTTCATCAATGTCGTAAACTAATATCTGCAGAAAGTTTTGGCTTCTGCACCAGACTTTCTCTAAAATCATTTTCCACCAAGTTCTTATCTCAATTTTATAGGGGAATTTTTACCGTTTTACAATCAGAAAAAAGAAAAAATATTGTGAAAAAAGCTACTATGGACTATACACGCCAGCAGGTAGAATAATCCTATTATCAGATAGCTAAGTGCATATCAAGGCAAGCTCCTACATCGAAACCTGTCAAAAAAAAGACTTTATTCCTTGGTTAGAAGGTACAGGATTATTTTCCAGTTGGTATCGGGTCACAGGAACATGCAGAGCAGAGGCTAGGAGCTAACATTGTAGACACCACAGTGGAAAATGTATAGAAGCTGCTGTGTAGGAAGGACAAAGTGAGTTATCACCATGCACTTCCTTTTCAATAACAAGCTCCTGGTCGAAGTTTATAATCGATGCCTTTTCAGCACTAATTGTGTCCTTGTAGTCAAAGGGTTTTGAAATTGGTTTAGCAGGGGCCAAATATTCTGAATACATCTCAAACGATAATAAACCTAAAAAAAGGATGTCTTAATTTCTACTATACTTGAAGGAGAGAGTTGAATATGAAAGTTGATTAATTGCATTTGAACTGATTTTTCTCTATGGTTGTAGAAGTTTAAAAGATTGTGTTATATTTTGTTATAGTATTGTTACTACTTTTTATTTCTGTTCAGTATTTTGTATAACGTATCCGAATCTTACAATTGTTATATTACAAATTCTGCATCTAAAATTAATCTTCAAAATATGTATTCAAAAACTATCTCGATTTGAATTGTATCTTTGAAACAATGTACACGATTTATTTTTATTAAAAACACTGACTGGCCCTTTCACTATTTATAATATAGATTCTATTCTGCAGAATATATAGTCTAAGCTCCCATGACAAAAAAGGTACCCCATCGAACACCTCAAAACAATAAAGTGAGATTGGCTGAAAAACATGTAAAAAACATGTAAAGCCCGCCAGACTAGTAAAAATTTGTTAATTGCTATTTTTTATGAATTTTTGTATTTTGTTAAAAAACAATGATTTTATTTTCCAAAACATTCAAACAGGTCTGACAAATTTATTAATAAAAATTGCCAGCCAGACAAGCTTTAATAGACAGAAGAGATCTTAAACTTTATTTAAAACAAAAATCAAGGAGGTGTTATATGAAGTGCATTTTTATAAAAAAAAAAGAATTTATAACATAAGGTCTGTCAGAAGCTAATTAACAAAAATTGTCAGACAGACAAATTTTTTCAAAAATGGTTCATTATTTACTACAAATTGTATAAATTTCAAACAGGTGTTTTGGGAAAAAAAATCATTGTTTTTTACAAAATTCAAAAATTCATAAAAAATAGCAATTAACAAATTTTTACTAGTCTGGCGGGCTTTACATGTTTTTTACATGTTTCTCAGCCAATCTCACTTTATTGTTTTGAGGTGTTCGATGGGGTACCTTTTTAGTCATGAGAGCTTAAACTAATAGGGGGTATTTTACAAAGAATAAACGTACACAATTCAGGTTTTAAGGTTAAAAATTAATTACCAATATTATTTTTAAAAAAAATTAATTAGAAAAATAAATTTACAAAACATAATACACATAACACAAATATTAATCACTGTTTTTGTTTTAATTAAATTAGGTACATAAATTAAAATAAAATATTATATATTTTCTTTCCACTTATTAACTAAAAAAAAATTAGCTTATTACAAAAATTAAATTTACGTAAAAAACAAAAAACAAAATGTTAAAATTATTTCATTGGTGTTACACATAATATATAAAAACATAAAAATAAAAATTATTAAAAAAAAACAATTAAAAATCATAAAAATATTAAAAAAAAAAATTAATGAAAATTTTGAAAATTAAAAAAAAAATTAAGAAGAAAATTAGGTTAAAAAAGAGTCTGCCTAGCAGGAAGATGTCTTCAGATCTCGTAAGGCTTTATGAGTGGCTGTTGAAGCGGATACCAATCGGACTCGTTTAGGTTGTGGACGACCAAGCAGGGGTGCATGCTCCTCTAAAAATAAAAGAAACAGAAAAAAGTAGAAAAATAAAAAAAATAAACACAAAAACTAAAATGCAATTCACAAATTTAATAATTAATAATAAAAATGCATTCATGCAAAGTTTGTAACAAAATCAAGTAAAAATCAAAGTGTTCTCTTGATTGATTTCGTAAAAGTACTAATTTCTCACTATTTTTGTGAAAATATGTTTTATTAATTAATTTTATTTTTTTATTCCCAAAAACAAGCAGAATTTTTTTGATGATTTTAATAATAATATTAAAGAATAAAAAAAACGGTGTGTTGTCGAGTGTTTTAGAGTGCAAAAGTCACTCAATGTTACGTTTGCCGACTTGGACTTGGCACACACAAGTGGAGTGGAGTGCAATGAATTTTGCGGTTGGTCTGTAATGCAATCATGATTCAAGAGTGCACTTCTCATATGTGTGGATGGATGTTCTATTGCATTTTTCATGAAGTGTTTGCAATGTGTGAGGGGATAGGAGTAATGCAATTTTGCGATATTTGACATAATCGTGAGGTAATGTGTGATGAGAATGAAATTTTTATTAAATAATTATTGATTGTAATTTTACAGATTTTAAGTAGGTTTTATGTCAATGATGCTTTATACCTATCAAGTAGTTTAAAGAAGGAGTATGTAGCATTTCCCACTCGAAGAGATTTAAATGGATTGTGTAGATCAGCGGGGGGGGGGGGGGGGGTAAAGTGGTAATATTGGTCTCAGGGACCTTTGGTAGTGCCAGTACACCAAAGCGACACCAAAGCAGCACGGAATGCTACTCAGAAATTAAAAAAGGAGCTAAAGAAGTAGGCTTGAGAATCAACGAGGAGAAAACCAAGGTAATGCTGCAGATACGAATAAATAGATCAACGACAGGTAGTAGCCTGGCGATAGATGAACCTAAGATAGAAGTAGTTGAGCATTTTGAATACTGAGGCTCAACCGTGACCAGCGTTGCCAGGAAATAGTTGCCTCGAGCGACCACTAGATTCGACTTTTAAAGCCACTAGAAAACCATTAATGGCCCCGGCTTCACCGGCCGAACTTCATAAGCTCGAGCAAATTGGTTCACTGAACTTTAGCTCAGACCTCAGTTCTCATACATTTTCACGTTATGAATTCAGGGAAATTAAAACCTCAGTTCGCCTTAGAGCTTGATTCAAAGAGAGTAATCAACTGGAATAATGGAATATCATTCCAGTGAGCTTTTGTATTTCTATCTTCTAGTGAAAAAGCAACAACCATTTGAAAAACGAACTGAACATGAACTGGAGTTTAGCCGGTGAAGCCACTTATGTGGATTGAACTGAACATTATTGAACTGAGGTAGATGACGTGGCATTAGCTGGCACTCTAAGGGTCTACGCGGCTGTAATAACGCATCTTGTCGGCATAACTGGTTAATCGGAGTATCTTGTTACGTCTGGTAATCCAAGGCGTCACAGCCCTTGTCGGCTGGTTAACGTGATCCACCATTTTCAGGAGGCGTAGGACTCGAACGAGGATATCTGCCGCTAAACCCGACGGTTGCCTATGAACTCATACAACATTAAGAGTTCAAATACGAAGTACCCTGCCTTCACTACCTTCTCAGACTTCCTTTAACCTATCCTATCCGTTTTGTATTCATCGAACTAAGCTTCGTACTAGGCATTGCATCATGACATATGAACGACGTTAATATAAAAGGTAACACCTGAGGTGAAATTTTCACTTATTCTTGACAATATTTATGCTGCTAAGCTTTTCAACGTCCTGCTACAAAATAAGGGATGGAACATGGATTCTCACCCAAAGGATAGATAGATAGATAGACTTCGTTGGGATGGACGTTGGGCGAATGTCAGAACACAGAACAGCAAAGAAGGTCTTCACCAGCATCATCGAAGGGCAAAGACCCTAAGATGAAAAGATGGACGGATGAGGTTGTAGCAAATGCGGAGATACATTTCATCGAACTGGAGAACTTCGGCCAGAAGACTGAACTTAGATTAGAGGAGGGCAAGGTTCGAGCTGGGCAGTAGCCCCATTGAGAGAAGAAGAAGAATAGAGTTAGATGTAACTAAGTTTAGATTAGTGGTGCGAGTTTCCGCGAGCTCGAGCTCATGAAAGATAGCCTCCTAGAAAGAGTTAACCCAAGGCTCTGCTGAACTCCAGTAGCTCTTAAGCTAATTAACTGATAAGTATGTGGTGCGAGCTTCCAAGAACTCGAGACATTTGGAATGATTTTTTTTAAATCGAACGAGTTCAGGCGTATCATAGTTGGTGAAGAAACAAATGTTAGTTTTTTTCGAGCATTATGAGTCCGTTTTTCAGCATCCGCGCTATTTGTTACTTCAAGCGCCAACCACCAGCCCTCAACTTTTTGTCGACCAACTGACGAATCAAATCCAATCCGGTAAATAAATTATTCGCTCCGCTGATGTTGTGACCAGAGCCTCAATATAGTTTGATGAGTTCTTGCACTACTTGAGTGCTAATATGGCTGGCGGGCATAGTATATATCGCCTTTGAGTGTAGGCATCGGCGGCCCACCAAACTTTTATTCGATATTTTACAGGTTTCAATAGAATGCACTACTTGAAACATATTCGGGCTCTAAACGGAAATAAATGCTCGTCTATTGTAGTGCAAGCGTGTGGCTTATAGTTGGCTTTTAAGGAGGCATTGAAAAAAATTTACAATTCGGAAATAATATTATTGTGAATGCAGCTGAAAATCTCTCTTCCTTGAAGTTACTTATTTTCCACCATTTACCATTTTCCAAATCACTGAAATCCTAACTTTTCAACTCTATTAAAATGCATAAACTCAGCTGCCCATCATCAGCCTTCAGAGATTTGTCTTCCAATCCAAATGCTATTTGCTGAACGCTTTTGGAATATCAAACGTCTACCGACAATAATCGATCGACAACTTTTTTGCATTCTCATGTTTTTCTAACAATCTGGTATGGACCTGATAAAAAATATGATATGACGGAATACCAACAGAATTTGTTATTAATCCCTTTATAAAAATTATATATTCGCGCCTCCTATATATTCCTATATATTTATAATTAAAAAATAAAACTAAAAAAACCATGCACCAACACACATCGATTTTTTTTATATATTTTAAAATACATCAAACATTAAGAAAAACATTTATTATTACATAGAATTTTATGTATGTACAGCATGCAACACATATTATGACGCGCATAAATAGATTTTAGGCAAAATAAAAATAAAATTCATTATTTTTTTCAGATTAATAATAATTAGCAGCAAAAAAATATTAATTTACCTTGTAGTTGTCTATTTATCAGTGCTGTCAAGCCATGTCCTTCGCTACCTTTTTTCATGAGAAGCATTGGCTTATCTTCGGCATCTTCATAGCATCCTGATGGCAGGAAACCATTGCTAGCCATTGTTTCACTGACCTTAAAAGTGAATAATTTTGTTAGTTAATTTTTTTAATTAGAAAATAGAAAATTTTGAATTAAATATGGTTTATAAATTTATAATATTTTAAAATAAAAGTTTAGTACTATTTAATGAAAACAAATTTTTGAACCGTTGAATTGTCAACGGAAAAATTAACCGCCATTTTCATTCAATCGCGCACACTTAACTCAGATCCCTCACTTGGCCAATCAGCTGACATTTGACAGTTCGACAGGGCTGCCATCGCCTAAATTGCAGAGACCGGACAAAAACTACGGACATTTGGATAAAATTGAGTTTTTTCCTCGGTCACCATTTTTTTTTTAAATTAACGAATATGTTTTCTGACGAGTTAAAACCCAACTGTCGTCGTATCGAATCGATAACCAAATATAGATAGGGCTTCCAGCGAAGAGCTAGCAACCCTTTCTGGCTTTAAGTCACGGTCGTATAGACAGGTCTGCGAACTCGTTGCTCAAACCTGTGACTGATACGCGTATCGCTACTGGAGCTTCTTGATTTAGACTGCAGATGGCGTATTTGTCTAAGTCCACGAAGAGCACGCGGTCGAAATTTGGTACTTCGACTACTGCGCCGCCAGTGATCCATTCAAGAACTACTTCAAAGTCGAACGATATCAATCACACTTCACTCTATAGGATGGTATATGAAGTTCGCAGACCTGTCTATATGACCGTACTTTAAGTTCTTGCTATGAAATCTACGACACAACCTCGGACAGGACAGAAGCTTGGAAAACTTAGGCCGAAGATATCTACAATTATCCCGTTAATGACAAGGTTGAAAATTTGAGTCGAGGTTGAGTTGAAATTTCGACAACCGTATGTAATGTCGAGTTAAGTTCACTTTGGGTTTAAATAGAGTTGAACTGAAATCAAAATATAACCTCAACTTTTTGTGCGAAATTCTCATTTAAAGATATGTAAAAACTTCGAACGAGATATTTTTTTATTCCTGTGCAAGCAAAAACACCGAAGATAAACCTAACGCCATAGTTGGACTTCACGGATGGTAAACAAACAAAACAAATGTCACTTCAACCTAATTACAACTCAACCAGTGTATATGAGGCGAAAAAATCAACTCGACCCAGGGTGGAGAGCTGAATTGGGTTGAGTGGACCCAGTTTCAACTCGACCACCGTTTAAGACTGGGTTGAAGCTGGGTTGAACCTAGTCATAAACGGGGTAAATAAATGTGCCAGAATTAAAATAAGAGCAAATTAGGGGTGAATATGAGAAACTACTAGACGTAAAGCCTGCACTCCATTACTCGCGAAGTTCTTTCGGCGAAGTTTTTCTCGAATTTGATTTAAGTCCGAAGTACGGTATACATAAATAAGGCAATGTAAAAGAGTAATGTCATTTTAGTGCTGAAGTCACTTGGTGACCCCTTTCTATATAAAATCCAAGTTATTGTTGTTGTTTCTGCATTAGTACTGACGTCACTAGGGGACGCTTTTTACGGTATTCGAAGCTGTCAGTCTCTTTTACATTATTTTGTTTCCGTATACCGTGATCCGAAGTGCGTGACTACACACTCGTGCAACCTAGCGAGTCCTTTGACTTTGACTTTGCGAGTAGAGTAGTGCAGGCTTAAGAATAAATAAGCTTAACAATGTAATGTCCCAGCGGATAAAAACGG
The DNA here is from genome assembly GCA_949987705.1 of Thereva unica. Lineage (NCBI taxonomy): Eukaryota > Metazoa > Arthropoda > Insecta > Diptera > Therevidae > Thereva > Thereva unica. Next base: position 109,412,841 of record OX465284.1, read on the forward strand.
AGCATATCAACTCACGCTAAGTAGACACAGAACAATATATTCATAAAAAAAGAAACGAACTAAGAAGAGCATACACAACCCAAAAAAGCCAGTCTCGGGAAGAAGAAATGAGGAAAATAGAAGAATCAGCAAACTCAAATGACACAAGAAATTTTTACAAAAAGGTAATCAGCAACATAAAGAATTTAAACCCACAGTGACGATGTATAAAAATGAGGAGGATGTACTACTATATCAAGAGCTAGCTGCAAAAACGTGCCTATCGAGTACTAGGATGAAATATTTTCGAAATGTTAGTACTCACAGCCAGCCAGATCTGCCTGGGCGGAAGTAGTACCCAAATTTAGTATGTCCGTTTTCCGGAAAATTTTTGGGACCGCAGCATGACCTACCGAGTAAGGGCTTGGAATTACTCTTAAAAGTTAGTACTCACGGAGTAAAAAAAATATATGATGGTCTGCCTGGTAAAATCTGGAGCTAATGTCTTGGCAGACCACTTTTTTTCATTGTTATTTTGGGATCACAACTGACCTATCGAGTAAGAGTTTCAACCTACAATCGAATTGAACAGAGTTTGAACATTTTTATACTAGAGAACAAGATCAGGGTTTGTGCCGGTGCCAAGTGCCTGGCAGACCACCTTCTATTTTAGTGTTTAATTACTACTTAAACCTTAATAACTCCTATACCGATTGGCACCTGCTTGGTCATTTTGATCTGAAAATAAATCGGTTGGACATTCAGTCGTTTGATAACTAAAAACTTGGTTTTCTTGAACGACCGGATTAAGTGTCTTTTCGTTTCGGATCGTTACGATACGTTTGATAACTTTTATTTTGCATTTCTGGCACGCCGAATTTTGTTTGGATGCGGACTACGAGTCAAATTTTAACTATAAGATTTGTTTTAATATATTAATTATAAATCAATTGATCGGGTCACCACTGACACAAAAATTGGCCTTCGGACGCCCTCCTAGCTAGGACAAATCCGGGAAAACCTGGACGGATGGCAGCCCTACCCTAGAGAGTCCGCAGTTTCTCCAAGTATTTAATCAAGACTTTTATAGAGCGAAAAACTTATCGCTGTTAAAGAATAATAAAAAGTTTTGTTTTTATCGAAGTTGTACATATCTAAAAATACAACGAACAGGCGTGCACTTAACGACATTTTGCATTTACACACCGCAAATGGCCGATATTAGCAAGAAACCAAGAATAGCGCGAGCCATGAAAACTTCAATCTATATGTCCACACTACAAACCCCCATCGAAACATGGCGGCATTCAACTACAAAATGATCCCTGGGCTGATGACGACAATAACAATTACAGCAGAAAAAACTGGCGTCTGCAGGCATCAATCAAAATTCCATTATCCTTCAACATATTAAAGTTGATCGCCTTTTTTACGTCTTCTCGCAGGACGACATTTCCTGTGTCCCCCGATGCTCTACAAGATCTCAATCCTGGTCAGATGTATAAGAATTGCGTAAACTTTGAAGGGCCTCCGCCGCCGGCGTTCTCTAGCCTCCTATGTCGAGATGATTGTCCAGTCACCAGTGGATAAAGATAAATTTGCCAACAAGAAAAATAAGCTCCATGAAAGTGATGGATGTGCCCAGTCCTAGCGAGGGGGATCTTCTTCTATGGATAGAGGATGGAATGTTTGCATACGTGTATATAGTGAAAAAAAGTAATTCACCCAACAACGTCCAATCCCTGTACATCGATCACCCTCAATCTCGAAAGTTTTTCCTTTTTCTGATGGGATTGATTAAGGGCGCCGCCATGGACTTATTGGCTACTGGCAATTTCGTTTTGTAATTTCACAATTTCACATCTCGCACAGATGAACTTTTACGAGCCACAGAGTCCTCTGTTGAATGCCTCCGTCAATTAGTGGTAATTAATAATCAATAATCGATAATGAATTGGAGAACATTTTTGCCCACGAAGGAGCAAAAGTATATAGTTTATGAAGCGTCTTTCGATGCCAGAAGGGTAAAAGACAAATCATCAAATATTTGCCAGGCAACAACCTAGTCCTAGTGCTAAGGCCGACAAACAAAATTAATTGGTAATTGGATTGGGATAATCAAGGGAAAAAAGGCGACCTCATATGGTGGTTGGTGCTGGCGTTAAGGGAGAGTAATAAAGGAGGAGTGGTAGTTTTCGTAATTAATTAGAACAAAAAAAAAATAAACTTGGGGGTTTTATTATAGACTTTGAGCAATTCTTTGGTCGTAATTTATTTCAAGTTATTTGGTGAGAATCGATTTTTAATATATCTTTTCTCTGTTTGCTTACCTCTATTGGGATTTCAGATCTTTAGCCGTGTTTTTTTAATGAACTACATAGTTCTTCCCCATAAAAATCTGAAAACCCAGGTTTTATCGGGGTTTCTATCCAGGTTTTGGGAAATTTCTTAATTTGATTATTGCATACTTTCGAGGGTTGGCATGTTGTTTCGGGGGTTGGCATGTTGCATACTTTCGGGGGTCGGAAAGACGTAATTTAAAAATAAAAACAACAGGAAAGCGATGAGAGCAAATTTATAACAAATAATTGATTTTTTAGAAACATATTTATTATTTTCTAGCGAGGATTTCGTGTACCAGTGTAAAAAATAACTCTTAACTTCCGTTTAATTTTGAAATTTTTAAGCATCGAAGTAGACGCTTCATGAAATTTCCCTTGTCGTTTTTTTAATGAACTCGATGGAAGAACTATATAGTTCATTAAAAAAACCCGGCTTTTATTGGTTTAAGGTGTTTACGGGTTTGTTATCTTACGCAAGGGTGATGACGATTTTATATTGGGGAGGGAAGAGAGGAAAAGCTGAGAGTACCAGTAGAAGATCAAAAGGAGAGTCATCATCACGATTGCCAATCAAACTTTTTGCTTCTTAGTTACTTCTATGAAGAACAGTTTCCCATCATCCATTATTCCTGCTTTTCCCTACAAGAGTGAGTAAGGTGTTATTAGAAAGCAAATCCAAGACCAAGTGAAAAGCACTTCTTTATCCAACAGTGTTAACACGCGAGCCTCTCACTCAATGTGCGGAGTTTACTTCAGGACTCACGAGGTATATGCATATATAGGAGTCTCAAAAGGTATGACGTCAGTAAATCCATTGGCCCTAATAATATAGTCCGACTGGTCTTTAAGATATGTGCCTCACACCTTTGGCGTAAACAACCCCAAACGATTACGGATTACTGTCGTTGATGTTTACGGCATAATACTTCACAAGACCATCCAAATACTAGTTTACGAGTTCAATAGAGGCAACAATGCAACTGAAGGTGCAAGCAAGATCAATGCAGTGTATGGATAAGGAATACCAAGCATAAGCCACCGGCGGCGTTCAAGAAATTTTAAGCCGGAAAACTGCAGATTACAATATGATCTCAGTCCTGGAAAAAGTGTGGAGGTTAACGAGGACGTTTTGGACGTCCCCTGGGGGAACAAAACTCGATAGTGACCATTGACGACCTAGTGAAGAAGAATGGATTTGGCTATTCAACCGTACCCGCAGGTAAGTTAGCAAGCTGGGTCAATATTTCTTACCACCTTTCGTAGTATAATCGCGTGCGGAGAGTGAATGTGGGCTTAGTCTTGGTGTCACATATCAAAAATGAGCCAACGGCGTCGGCACTATTGGAATAACGTCCAGGGCTGTACAAGAAGTTTTCACCCAGGTTGAGCCGACGGAACAAAAACTGGTTCAACAATCAATGAAAGTAAAACAAAGCAAATGGTGTCCCGCTTGTGAGACGTCGCACAAACAAGGTCGTCGAACTCTTCAAATCCACGCATCTATCTAACGAATTCGACTCCTTCCTGTGCCGTCACGATACGACAAATAGTTTTAGTTGAAGAAAGTTTCAGTCAAATAACGACTTTCAGTACAGAGGCCTAAACTCATGCATGTCCACTGTAGGTCCCTGGTGGTGAAAGTCGTAATTCGACTGAAACGTCCCTTTCTTCAGCCCAAACGATTTATCGTGTCGTGACAACTCGACTTTCAGCACAGAGACCTTCATATAAATTGCTGCGTTGAAACGATGCAAAGATGCAAATTAATTAAACTAAGCAAAAAGCGATATACATTAACAGTCACCATCGTTCATTGGGGATGATCTATTCAGCACCGAGTTCTGCAATAATTTATGGGTTGACCCGAAATTGAACTTGGTGCATCAAGACCTATGAAGTAACATTAGAACGCCTTTATGACATGATGTGAATTCTGAAGTAAGTAAGTAAATTGATTTTAACTCCGCCGTCGTCTGATTCCAAGTCCTGGGTGTGAAAGGAGGAGGGTGGTCGACCTGTCGAATTGACCAGAATCGGGAAATCGAAGAAACTAGGCCAGAAACCGCATGGATATACGAACTAACAACATTTCAACCTATATACGAGCGTTTGGCGGTTATAATCATCGGTGGAACGATCAAGACCCATATCGTACCCGTTTATGCGCCATTGAGACCAGCCCAGGCACGAACAAGGACGAATTTTACGATCAACTTCAACGGACGCTGGGTACGTACTTCGAACCGAATTAATCATACTCGCGGGAGACTTTAATGCACAATCGGGTGCAGATCGAACCGGCTGGGAAGGAACGATGGGCAAATTTGGACCCGTAGTTCGGCCACGACTCGGTTATGTTAGACTACGTTTTGATCAACGCAAGATTCCGATTGACACTCAAAGCGTGGACGCAGCCATGGATCTCGGACAGCTGTCTGGACCTTTTCGATCGGCGGGAATGAATGAAACACGTCGATTTGGAGCGATACCGAAGATTGAACAAAGAAATTCGACAGAAAATGAGTAGAGGTGCAGTGGTACACAGCTGTAGACCAAAGCAAAAGCCTACTGTTGACGTCTTGACGTGGTACCTTCTATTTCACCTTTAACCACGACAATACGATTCTTTGCATAGTCTTGGCCGAAAAAGTTTTGTCCATTTATTAGCTCTAGACTTAAGTGAAAGTAAGACTCGCTCGTTCTAAGCCTGAAACAGAGATGCGCAGCCTCAAAACGGTATGCCTGAGTATATGCCCAAAAAATCTCAACATACTTTCCTCAATTCACGAAACTATATCTTCGTGCAATACACAACGCTTCACCCTGGAAGACATTACCACAAACAGCAAAAGCGGTGCGGTTGGCAACGACCCGTAGTCTGAGTGGCGGCGGGTTTTGTGAGTACCATCCACAGTACTTCAAAGGCAACTTAACCACAGGCGTGACAGGAGTCACCAGCCACAGTGGCACATCTGAGAAACAGAGATCACGAGCGTCCATCCGCAAGAGAAAGTAAAGTCTCGTCTTCTTCAGCAGAATTTCAGAGGATAAGGCTGCCGGTCATCTCGGAGAAGGACAAAACCAATAAAGCAAAACTTCAAACAATCGTTGTGGAGTGGAAAGTGTAGGGGAGAGATCCCGGGGAGGGACCAAAAAGGAAAAATCTCTCAAGACCAACCATAGTCGGGGAAGCTTCTATTTCAGCAGCCCAACAATCAAACTCAACGGATAACAGGCCAATGAGCGAAGTAGTGAAGGTCCACCTAGTAGTAGCACTAACCGATGCCAATTATAGTAGTGGCAGACTCCCGAATCTTCTTCGGGCCGACATCGATATGGTCATGGAGTTCGTGATGGAGCAAATTGCTCGAGTATCTTCGGCGCCACAACTGCTACTGCTAATCAACCACAACAGTGCCTAGAGAGGCTCAAAAGAGTTGGCTATAAACAGGCCAAAGAGGCACATGAGACTCGCGACCCGCAGTTCGCCGACCACTTGCCTAGGTAAAGCAGCATTGAATGTGTTTAGTACTTAGTTGGGGGACCTTTTGGTAAAACGACATTGGAATGGTCGATTACGAATACATTTATATCTGCAACCAGAGGCGTGTATACCTCTACAACGGAAGTGTTTTTAGATTTTTGTGCCTGTAGTAGGAGCACGCATGCCTGTGCTGCAGGGGGTTTTTTTTTTTAATTTTAATACGAGTAGCAGGAGCGTGTCATGATAGCACCGGGTGCAAAATAAACTCAACAAATGTGGAGTAACTATTCCCTAACACAAAAACCATAAGTATCCAAGAAAATATCCTTAAAACCTGCCATAAATTACGATAAAAGAAATTCTCTTAATGTTTATACCAAGGTAAATTTATGAATACTAAACCCTCGGCCATATATTCATATTCCAAACACTAAAAAGAAAAAAGGTTTTTACCTTATATATAGTTGTAGTAGGGTTGGCTAATGGATCGAGCAGTCATAAATGTAAAATATCCTACAGCGCCAATAAACCATTCGGTGGTTTATGATGAAACCTCAAAAATAACTTCTTCGGTTTCTGTTGCAAATAATGTGGGTAGTAGTAGTCAGGACAGCCAGTCGCTGTGTGTAAATTATGCGATACCCATTCATTCGAAGGATTCACTACCGCCCAACATTTATGTATATATGCGAAATATTAATCCCTTGGGACTTATCATAACTCCCATCTTATTCTCGGGGATTTCACTTTTATCTTTAATCCAGATTACGCAATAAAATGAGGGTTTGTATGTATATGGATGTGTGGGTGGTATAGTTCACCAGAAATGGGGCAGGGAAAAATGTCTAAATCATATGTGTCTCATAGGCCTCCTAAAATGGCATGATTTTTGGTAAAAGAAGCTATTAGCTGGGAATATTGTGTTCGATGCTGTGAAAGATAGCTGGGAAACTTCCACAGGTCGTCCTTATAGTGTTGGTTTTGAGATACATACACATAAAAACACTTGGATACATGAAGGTCCTTGAGTATAGAGCACCTGAAAAACTTAATTTAACATTATTATTAGATACCTGTGTCACCTGCATTAACTTTTTAACGACGTCTCGCCCCAAGATATGGTCGAACACTGCCTGTAGGAATGGCTCTGCCATTATTGACAATTTCAGCTTGTCCCGATGCCAAATAAGGACACGAGACTCTTCCATCGCCATAATTGATACCTGGAAAATGATAAGGATTAAAAAAAGAAGTTTTATTTGTTTGGATGTGTTTGTGTGCATCCTGCGCTTTTGCCATAATTAAAAAAGCACCTGCGACCTACCTGGAAGTAATCATCAGTCGATACCCCAAACCATTCCGGCGAATCTAGGAACTGATGAGGAAAAACTATGTGCAAAGCTCTTTGATTCTGAGAAACGACTAATCTGCAAGGAGAAAGTTGTTGAAAAGAAAATTGATTAAAAATGCTTTTTGTTGTTGTTTTTGTTGTTATGAAGAAAGTAGTTGGAAAGTAGCTTTTAAGAAAGTTTTTTTCTCATTCATTCTGAAAAATGCTTTTAAGGTTTTTCTTATCTAAGCAAAAGTTCTGGAAAATTTCTCTTTTCATAATATTTTTTCCATATAAAAATCCTGTCTGTCAGCTCCTCCTGGAAATAATTGCATGGCAGTTTCTATATCATCCACAATATATACCCCACCAACACCCACAACGCTGCCAAGATGATGATAAAAATCGTGTTATTTTTCTCACCTTTTTCCCACTAAGTTATGTCACACTAACTCCCATTTTGCCTCATTACGAAGAAAACTGACACTTCTCTACTTTCACAGCTTTACCACTTGGTTATATCTTCTTGCACATGAAGTGGACGAGAAAAGTATGAGTTTCTAATTTCACCTTAAGCAAGGAGCAGTCATGATAATACCTGATAAAAGGTCCTGGCAGCCCAGCAACAGCGTATTTTTGGCTGAGTGGGAGGACGAAACTGATTCTATCATAACTAATAGGTTTTGGAGTGTTGGAGTCTGGTTGAGCGAGAACTTTCTGGTGCCATTGTGTCGTTGGTGGAATAGTTTTGGAGGGACTTATCTATGGAGATTTATGGGAATAAGATTGTCGTGAATTCAGCCGTTGTCCCCCCAGATTTAATCACATTTCGCTGAATTTAACGCAGAATATGGTGGATCCTAGGTGCCACTGAGTATTTTGGATCTATTTTGGAATGGGCAATACTTAGTCGTTCTACTTGACAATAATTGCTCGTGGAAATAAGTAGGTACTGGGGCACTTGTGCGTGGAAAAAAAGCGGTTTTTGACCAAGGTCATTAAAAGGTAATTAAAACGTGTTAATTACCTACTTAAAGGCTTTTATTACCTGTCAATAGTGAAATATGTTAAAATAACCGCTTTCAAACTGTATTTTTGGGTTCATGCTGGAGTGACTCCTTGTTCAGTGTAGGCCCATGGTTCTTTCTTCTCTGGTACTGGTGAGTAACAAGAAGGAGCCATAGTACCAAAAAATTGCGGGTCAAAGAGGAGGGTGCTAGGCGGAGTCATCATCGGAACATCATCCTATCGAAAAGAGTCCTCAATCAGAGACACCCAAAAAGCTTGCTGGATGGTAGGATGGTGTAGCATTGATGGGGAGAAGAAGAGATCAGCATCAGCAAGCCATAGTGCCACGTAATAGGGCCTTATAGCCACACAAGCTAGTAAGCTGAACGAATTTGGCCATACCAAAGCGTATAGACATGACATGAGTGGTACAACTCGGCCGGATGCACCTCGGCACAGGATAACTGAACATAACCACTTGTAGAGCCCGCATCATAAAAGAAGGGAAATGAGCGTACATGGTGAAAATATAAATGACCCGGTAATTTGCGTTTAAAAAAAAATGGTGACGTTGTTCACTTGTGGGGACTTGAGACTCTCACTGCGTATAAAAACAGCGATTTTGAGACTCCCTTCTTTGTGGTGCCAGACAGCCAGACAGACAGCAGCAGGGCATTGCAAAGTCAACACACTAAGCTTATCTCATGGACTAACGAAGATACTGGTCTGAAGACGAGAGAAAGGTTCTATGTCGGGAGCGTAACTTCAATTGGAAACTGTAATGGAAGAGACATGGGAGGGGGGGGGGGAACAATAACAAAAAAAGATGTGGCGGAATAAGGACACCACCTTCATCTAACACTCAAAAAATCAACCACTGTACCGACGCGACGTAGGCACGCTTGGCGATGCTCTGGCTACCTTGCTGTGTGGGGGCCTGGTTCTTGCAAGGATATGACAGCTGTCTGAAAGTTGATTTGAATAAAAAAAACTGTACCCTTTTGCCCAACTGTACTCTGAACTCTTTTCTAGCCTTCATTTCCGCTTCTAGTTGTAATTCTATATGAGCCTTGTACATTCACATAGCCTTCTGGAGAGCCAATCACACACAAACTCATGCACGTTGGCTAATTCCCTTCCCTTCCCACACCAATTCTAAATCTTTTTTAACATTCCATGTTCGCAAAGGGGACAGCACTCCTTTTAGTGCTCCTTTAGAAGCGTTTTGGAAGCAGTCAAAAAAGTAGAAATTTTTTTTCTAAATCATCATTATATTCATATATTTTTTTTACCTTTTGCAATTGTTTTCGTTTATCTTAAGGCAAATGTTAATGAAGTTTTACCAAACGGTGCCCCAACTAAGTACTAAGCCTTTCTAATGCTGCTTGACTTTATCAATGGAACTAGAACCGTGCATTTGAGTATGCTAATGGAACCTTTTGTGGTCAGCTATATAATTTCATAAAGCTCCAATATTGATTCCTTAGGAGCATAGTGGCAGCGCTACAAATTCGTTTCATTTAGTAGCGCTCTGAATTTTTTCCCGCTGGGTTCTTTTACAGTTCGACGTATTCTGGCAAATTCATCTGCTTTCTCGTTGCCTTCAATGCCCTGTGTCCCAGTACCCACTTAAGAGTAATCCTGCACCTTCTAGCCAGTGAACAGAGCTCTGTCTTCGACCAACTTGGAAGTTATACGGGCCGAGACTATTTCCTTGATGGGAGCTTGGTAAGTGATAACAAAATTACGCCAGCTCCCAGCCTTGGGTATGCCTACATTGCTAGGCAGGTATGAAAATTTGCCATAAGCTCTGCCTGGAAAACGTTGGCAAATTCAGGTAGGCGGTAGGATTTTTGCAAGTTAAGAAATAAGGAAAAGACTTCTGCCCTTACTTGTAACTCTGAATTAAATTCCTCTGTGTACAGATTCCAACTATCAAGGACCCGTTTAAAAAAAATATTGCTTATATTTTGGGAACCGTTGGTCGTAGGCGATTTTTTTACGAAATTGGACACCCCCACTGTATAATCCCATCATCGACACCATCTAACCTCTGCACCCGTTGAAAAAAATAATAACGTGGAAACTGGTGAAATTTGGTTTCCCCAACCTATATACATCCCAAGGCAGAAAAGTTCAACTGTAGATTCCCCTAACAAGATCCTATCTAAGACTCACCACTGCGAAGTTGAACACAGATTCGATGCCCACCACAGCTCTCCCCAAAAAAAAGCTTCCCACACAGGTTCTCGTCCCGGATAAAGCTCATACCCGAGCCCAAAACCGATGACGTCACTGAACCAGTACTACTGCGTTTGGACCATGCGCTAACCTTTCCTAGAGCCCTCTCATATTGGACGACAAGAACACCCAAACTGAAAACAAGAGTGAAATGTGTTATCACCTGTTGAATTTGCAGAACCCTCATATGATTTTGAAGACTAAACAAATCTTTTCTGATAGTCATATTATTAAGAAAGTATCATAGATAGATTCCATCTGTTCGTCCTTTGACCAAGTTCAAATTTTGTTAAAGAAGTTATGAACAAGCTGGACAGATCCAATTGTTATTTATTTGGAGAACTTCGTGACATTTAACTTTCCTCAAAAAAAGTTCCGGGACAAATACTAGGACAAACTTTATGATCAATTATTTTGTTCAGGAAGTTAACGAGTTCTTGTCAATTATTTTATTCATTAGGCTCATCAATATTTGTTTGGACAAGTTGTCCAGGAAGTTTTATGAAAAGATTTATTTTTTATATCTCTGACGATGTCCTTCTTGTGTGTAGGGTGGGTGGATGGAGATGTTAAGGTAGTTTTGGATAATTTAAATGAATCCTTTCGATGGGGCTGATTGGCAGTGAATAAGAAATTAATAGCCCGTAAAATTAAACAAGCTTTCAGGACAAGTCAATACCGAAAATCAATCGCTTCAAACAAGGACATTAATTTTAGATTCCTTCCTCCACCAATCAGAGCCTATCTAGTCGCAAGCACTTCACTATATCATCAACAGGAATTAATCTTATTGAAAATTTATGAACAATCTCCCCCTGGCCAAAAAGAAAAGAAAACCCCGGAAAACTCCCCCAATACGACTAGGGGTTTTGAACAGGAAAACGTCCCTCCAAGTCGGAGCCTTTGTGTGACATTTCAAGGTGCTCGCAGTTCCGTCATTATTCTTGTTCCTTTCTTTTCAAGCGTAAAAATCCGATAAGGTTTGTGTCCCTCACTGGACGATATGGCGCGGAGGAGTCCGTCCTGCCCGGCTCCATACTATAACTAATTTACTGATCTCGAATAGCCTTCATTAGTTTATGCTCGGGCAGATTCCGAAATGGAAAAGCCGACATTAGGAGCTTTAGTCGAGCATTTTCCACTTTCTGTGGACGGCACAGCGGTGGGTGAGGAAAGCTATGCTGTGTTCACGCAAGACTCCCCGGGGGATCAAATTGAAAGGACATTTTCTTTTTCGAGTATTTTTAAATCGATAACATCGCTTGTGTACAAGTGTGGCCAGCACCGATCTCCCCCGGTCCCCGGACTCCCCGCGGCTCTCTGGGGACTCAGCCTTGAAGATGAATGGAAAGCAGCATTAAGCGACTTGTAACTAGGTTAGAACTATATAAAAAGTGGAAGAGGAGATTGGAATAGATACATTTGGGCGTCGTTAGTGGAGTGGGGCCGAGAGGGTCCGAGTAGGGGCATGATAAAATGGATTTTCTATTTTCAAATGGCATTCACTTTAATTTAGTAATGAAATGTGAGTGGCATTTATAATATTGATTTATTAACTTTTTCCTTTTATTAATTGAAATGTTGGGTTAAGATTGGGAGATAATTGTTTGGTATGGGTCAGTTTGGATTTTATTGATTTGGGAAAATTTTCAAAAAAATATGATTTTTAACCGCACTGCACTCAAGAAATATATTTATGTAAGTGCATATGGCAGTGTGCTTGAAGTGATCTTGTTTTGTTTAGTGATCCAGCCGAACTTAATCAGGTAAAGGATCCTTTTCTTCTACAGTTAATCGTCGAACCCTCTCTTAAGCACTGTGTGACAAGATTTCCAAATACACGCTGTCTAATGTTAGCTGAAGCCAGATAACTACAGAGAAAAAGTTCGGTTGCCTCATTGGCTCTTTTCACCCAAAGTCATCTGTATTGAACTTTTAATCTAACTATCCAGTGATGATCGACGCAACCCTGGGGATATCCTTCCTCAATATAATCATGAAGACATGTGATCTCTGATTATTGTAGTCAGACCAATGCTTTCTAATCTTCTCCATCTTGATTTTGCTATTGAAAGGAAAGCTGGGAACGAATAAATGCGTACGTACGATGCGTGCGGTGAAAAATATATACAAATACGACCTGATATATAGATACATGAACGGAACGCCCGCAACGCAAAATTTACGCGAGCTTTATTTGGGACAAGAACATGTGTATTAAGCTTTTTTGTGGTGAGTTTTGGGTGATAGCGCCACCTGTGTGAAACTAGTTGAACTTCGCTGGGGGTGGTTAGTATGTCTAGGGTGGGCTTTCATTCTGGGAGAGTCTTGGGTGGGATCATGTGGGAGGCTTTGAGGTTAGTGGGTCTTGGGTGGACCTGGCCTGCCTGATTTATGTGGTCTGGGCCCCGGGGACAACCAATTATGAATTGAACGTTCAGCACTAGAGACAGTAACAGTTTTAGTGCTAAATACAAGGAGGGCAACACAAACATTCGGAAAAAACTTCTTCAAATTTCGAACAAAGAACGCATTCAGCAATGTAAAGGGTGATAGCTCTCCTTCCTCCTTTGGCTTTGTAGCTGTGTTTCACATGGATCATTTCATCCCCTAAATCTTCAAAAATGTCCAATTTGTGTTTTTCGATAAATTCGGTTTCGTCTATCGCTGTGAATTGCCATTTAAAAGAGAAAGTATTATGTAAGTCCTCCATGGCATTAAACCAATCCATTATCTCGCAATAACTGAGTCGAGTCGATAATTACCAAAAAAGTGTTCCTTTTCGTCGACTACGGTGGTTTGGACATGTTTGCCGAATGGATGATAAACGCTTGCCACGTAAACTCCTCCGGCGAGACCGTCCCGCAGGCTGGAGAATTCAGCGATTGCCACCGAAAAAAATCCCTGGTGGAAATAGAACAGGGCGTGCCATGTTTGTAACGTGGCCCTAGTAGGATTAAGCATGGTTTTCCCTAATAAGGAACCCTTGGTTTAAGCCTTTGTAGAACTATACGAGGCGTAACATGGGTTCCCTATTAGGGCTGAAAAAGTTCATTCCTAGCTTGATATACTCGGGGGCTAACTAAAAAGCCTTGTTAGGGCTGAAAAAATATTTTCAAGATCAGTTTTAATTGGGGGCCAAGTAGAAAACCTTGTTAGGGCTGAAATAGTATTCTCAAGTTCAGTTCTAGCCAGGGGCCGACTGGTATGCCTTGTCAGGGCTAAAACAATATTTTCAAGATCAGTCTTAATCGGGGCAAAACTAGAAAGCCTTGTTAGGGCTTAAATAATTTTCACAAGGTCAGTTCTGATCTGGGGTTGACTCGAATGCCTTTTTAAGGCAGAAATAATATTATACAGATCAGTTTTTAACGGGGTCATACTAGAATGCCTCATTAGAGCTAAAATAATATTTATAATATCAGTTCTTATCGGGGTCTAACTGGAAAGCATTGTTGTTGTCTGACCAACGATTATAATAATTATAATAAATATTTGATTAGAATTTGATAGTTAGAGCCCGATTTAGCCTGAAAGGGGTAAGACTGTACCAGCCCTAACAAGGTCAGGGTAATTTGGGCCAAGTTAGAGCTAGATAAACAGCCGTTTAAAAATATTCAAACAGGGCTCGATATTCATAGCCCGATCGACTCTAGAAGGACTACGAAGTTAAAGCCCTAACAAGGTATTCTAGACAAAGCCCTATTAGGGAATCATGACTAGCTCTGGCCAATGCCCTGCGTTACGTTCCTAGCTATAGCTAGCTAGTCTGCAGAATCAGGGCTAGTTAGGAAAATAGTTTACCCTGTTAGAGCTAGTTTTGGCCCCGTCAACTTTTCCACCAGGGATCTGGCTAAAAAATATCGAGGGTGACCTAAAGCATCAACGATTATCAGTTACTGAGGCTCGAGACACCACCAAAACCCGCAAGAACGGAAACGAATAGTGAATAGAGTTCGAGACCCAGCGGCACCGACAGCAGCGTATCCGTTGCGAGGACGTTTCACTCGGACCGCCACCTAACGGATCAAAGAAGGAGAAGAAGAAGAAGGGCTTACTTACGGTTGGCCGCCATACTAAGATCCCGTATTGGGCGGACGGTCGCTGTGTGGATCGATCGTAGGGGAGACCTCATTTCTTCCCAGTGGATTTTTTGCAAACGAAAAGCGCTAATACACTTTTGTAATGCGCTCTTCTATGTTTTCATTCCAGACGAGCTTTTTGTCCCGGACTTCATAGTTACAACCCATAAGAGCTGACAAGATCGCTGATCTAACCACGCCAAGGTGTTTTTCGAAGCCTCGCCTCGGCTGATCTTAGAATTTGTATATTATAAGGCGAACCCATGGCTCAAGGAGGAACTTGAACATCTTAAGATATCCCAAGCGATATGTGGTCATTCCATCGCAGGTTTTTGGCTAATATGCCACCCTTAAGATGTTATGGGATGGGTCAGCCATAGTTCTACACCATCCACACTATAAAACACTGCTTCGGTTTTGAGTCTGGCGGCCCCAATTGAGGGTTGGTTCAATGTCGCTTGTGATTGACTTGGACATAAGTCCACGTTGTCAAGACAGGATCTGGCAAAAGCTTGTGTTCGATTATCGAAGGCGTATGAGTAACCTATTGTACCGTCATCAACGAACCTCTGAAGTGGATTGAAAGGTACAAAAGATTGGAAAAAGAGCGGGTGATAAAATTGACCCCTGAGGGACACCAGCAGAGATCGTGTGCGGCTGATATTTGACGTAATTCAAAACTATCTTGATAGCTTGAAGTGGTTACTTAAGCAGGGTGCCAAACTCTATCAAAAGTCTTAGAAAGATCAATCAGACTGGCCTCACAAAAGCGGTGCATTCTTTGGATGAAGTATTCTGTCAGAACAACTAAGAGGTGGGCACCTAGACATTTTCAGTCTGTAGCCGTGATGTTTTGAAGAGAGAAATTCAACGTAAACGTTCATCTTTGACCATCAGAAAGGCTAGAATATTTCAAAAGGCTATAAAGGGTATGGTATTTCATTGCGACAGCGCTAAACCTCATCTGGCAAGAAAGCCCTAAATAAATTGCAGAGTTCAATTGGGAAATTTTACTTTCCCCCGAAATACTATCTTTTTAAGTCCCTGCAAAACTTTCGTGTTGGAATTGAGTACACAAATTTTGAAGATATCCGAATGGCAGAGGAAGACTCTCTCGTCACCAAAAACTATGACTTTAGCTCCTATACTATATACATAGGTAGGATGGTGACTTATCGTTATGCAAATCCTAACTACGCTCAACTTTTTCTAAGGCTGTATCGACTAGATCCCTGCAATTACCGCCATCTGTCGTGTAAAAACTTCGTCGATGAAAGTCATTTTGTTTAGTTCGGATAAAATATTCCTGTTTTCTTATGAAAGTTCATTACTCCAACACCTGTTTAGATATTACATATTAACTTTAAAAGATTGATGATATTTAGGACAGAAAAACGAACATGCATATAAAATATCCAAAAAAGGAGGGATTTTATCTATAATCATAAAAACGTATTGCAATTTACGAATGAACAATAACCACGTATCTACTTAATAAAAAGATAAACAACGAACAGCAATGAAAATACACAGTAAATAACTCTGTTACCAAATACCACAGCATAAGCGCCCATAGTCCTTCCTCCTTAAGGCGCCCCGATTATCCTTATTCTTAAAAAAAAACAATTGTGCTCCTAAAAATAGAAGGTTAATTGTGCCCCTACAGCTGAATGCCAAAACACTGGCAGAAAAACGTCGCTAAAAGAATAACCTACGACTAGTAATTAAATGGACGTAAACATAAGACACGCAATGCTAAACGTTTTGTGTGGGGACAAAATATCGCCATTTTTTTTGCTGTTGTTGTTGTTGTCGTTCAGCAATTTCTAATGCCACCGTCGTCGCCGCATTGGACTCGGCTTATGATTTATCTCAGATTTTTATCATAAATTACAAAAGTAATTTGGTAGATTTACTAGAGGGATTAAGAGCGGGTTACAATTAACTCTGGCTCTGGGTTATTTTCGTTAAGTTGTTTATGCTTTTTAATGAAATTAATTTATTTACAAAATTATTATTAATTCCTGAATGGAACCCTTAGAGGTTATGGTGGGGTTTTGTTTGACTTATTATTGCCCCTTTTCTTAATTTGAAAGTTATTTGTGTTAGTCGGAAATAATGGTAATGCAAATTAAAAGCAGGCTTCCTTCATTTTTTAGAGTTGGGTTATTTAAATCTCTTAGTACACTTTATTTCACACAAAGTCTCTCATCTTTGTTTATGGGATTAAAGGGTTGACACCAATATTTACCGAGTAGTATTTACCAAGGATTAGGATTTAGAGATTTATTACCGCAACATTCTCAAAATTAATGTCTAAATACCGAGGAAATTTTATTAAAGATATCATAGTGTAATAATTTTATTCTGTCTGAAAAGAGGGGTACCTACTATTTTATAACTCTTGTCTTTTGTTGATTTAATAATATTTACATTTGATTAGAAAACACCAAGTCCCAAAAATGGTCTTCCCACTTTTGTTGTCTACAAATCATTCCTTCTTCACATCTTCTTTTTAATAGAAATTTATAAAATTTCGCTCTTAAGGAGCTTTTAGTTTTCAACGAAGTTTTAAATTTTTAATTAAGCTTTGAAGGAGCTTTTAGTTTTTAATAAGCTTTAAGATTTCAAGGAGCTATAAGCTCTTATTAAGCTTTAGCTTTCAAAGAACTTTTAGCTTTTAATGAGTTTTTAGCTTTCAAGGACCTTTTATGACGTCATTTGGGAAGGATCGAATGCAACTAATCTGATAAAGAATAAAAACCAATTAGCTAGTATTTCTGTTCACATCTAGGTCTTTAATCGACACTGCTACGACAGCCCCTTTACCTAATACCTAGATCTACGAGCCACCCTCCAGTAAAGACATACAAGAACACTTTCGATCTAGTATATAACTAATAGTTGATCGATGTCTATACATCCTGTACGTAACATTATTCAAGCATCCACAATGAAACAATTACAAATCCCAAGCTGCAAAACACTTGTGCTTTGAGATACCTTTTGCTAACATCAATTCAGGTTTTATTCTTCTTAAATAGCGCTACAAACCTCGTAGGTCACGAGGCTCTTGGAGTATCTTCTTTCAGGCGTCTATTTTAGCATTTCATTTCATCCATTATTTCTTAGTCGCCCTACGCTTATTTTTTTCTGATGGTCTACCATTCAATTTTTCAGTAGTTCTTCGCCTGGTTGCTACTTGTTGATCGGCAGACTATGTACCGGGATATGTATAACGGGCACCTTTAGGATACTCGATTGTGCAGGTCAAGCAGCATTGCAAGTGATTAGTACTTAGTTGGGGCTTAGTGAAACGACACTCTCGTTAGAACAAAAGAACTCGTACAATATCCTAGAGTAGAGTACAGTCACCAGACCATCTAACCTATCCTAGTCTCTGCTATCCTTCAAACAAAGCTTACTACTAGACCATGACCTGTATGTCATGGTAGACTGGGATAGACACGTCATCAAAAATTGTCGAGAATGGAAACGAATAGTGAATGGTGCTCGAGACCCAGCGGCACCGACAGAAGCGTATCAAAGAAGAAGAAGACTGGTGAAACAAAACGTGATTCCTAAGCTTGTTTTTGCCACATCCAAAAATTTCCTCGTTACCATATTTTAAAGCAAGACTTGGACGAAAGAGATATGGAAAAGAATAAGACCATCGCCGTTAAACCTGTTCTTCGTAAGAGATTGGGGAACCTCGATAGGGATGTTGAAGCACAACGTTCATTCTGAAATTCCAATTTTCAATGACGCGTTTGAGCAATTCGAGTCGTATTTCGCCGTAGACTTTGAACTTTAAGCAGCTCTAGAGTAAAAATGTAGATCTAGGCGGTCACGATCACCGGTCCGAAGCATGAAATTAGCTCCTCACCGAATTGAAGCCACGATATAAGGGCTGTTTTGCAAGTAGCGTAGACATGTTACAACCAAAGGTCGTCAAGATCAACTTCAGGCCGGAAATAATCCATTATCACGAGCGGCCTGCACAGATACATTCGAGCCGGCAGTACTTTTGAAGAAACATGGACCGATGATTCCGCCTGCCCATAAACCACAACAAACTGTTATTTCGTCTGGATGTTATAGCAACTCTTGAGCCTCTTTGGATTGATCTATAGCTCAAATAATATGGCAATTGTGCTGCTTATTGACACAGGGATTAGCGAGAAATAGGCCTCATAGCTGAACAAAACTTTGGTCGGAAAAATCGTATCTCTTTCAAGCTTTTCAAGAACCTAAACACTGAAACGATGGCGATTGGGAAGGTCGGCCGGCTTTCATTTCGGCACTAGTTGAATTTTGTATGCTTTAAAAGCAAGATCCTTACGTAAAATACGCCAAGCTGTTCCGTATGATAAGCCAAGCTGTTGAGAATGACACCGAATCGATTCATCGTATTTACACCACGTACACTCTCAGCTACCGCCGCTATGTTTTTTTCATTACATGCTGAATATGGTCTATTTGGTCAGGTATTATCCAATAACGAAAATTGCGTTTCAAATTTTTAAATAGCATAGCGAATTGGGCGTTCGGTAGGCCGACTATGTGGATCAACACTTTGTAAGTGCCTGAAACACATTCCTCGTAGAACGATGGTTTTCGCAATACAACTGAATAATTTGTAGACACTGTGCAGGACTAAGTCTTTCCATGAATAAATGTCAAAAAATACTAAACAAAAATACCATAACAAATTGGCACAACTCACGGTTGATTTGTCATAAAATCAGTACTGAAAAAAGTATCTTTAAATGGATCATCCGTTAGAGCCCACACCATAAAAGAAGGGAAATGAGCACACATGTGGAATTTTGATTGAGAATATAAATGAGCCGGTAGTTTGTCTTTTTTAAACAGAGTGACGTTGCTCACTTGCGATTACCACCGCGCATGGAAGTAGGGATTTTGAGATTCCCTTCTTTTATGGCGCGAGCTATATGAGCGAAATTTCTATAAAGAATGATAATTTTATTTGAAGGAATTACAATTAGACAAGAAAGATAAAAAAGTGTAGAGTTTTTTCGAGATAAGTTTCGGAACCAAAACCACTGCACTGATCTAACCATCCGTAACTGATCCACACCGGTGTTATCATCAAAAATCTTTACCATTATAAATAAATATTAAAAAGACGATAAATAATTTTCCAAACCAAAACAGAAAAAACTCATACTTACTTTCCTGATAATACTAATGATAAACTATCGACTTTTGTGACTTTCTCCTGTGCGTAAACCTCTTGATACTTTAGTGATCGAATCAGCTTCATGCAGTTTAAAACTTTCTTGAACTGATGCCTAGACACTCGAAGTGGCTGAAAAAGGGCTTCGTACACCTGAAAATAGAAACAAAAAAAATCCATAAATACATGCACACATTACAATTTCTATAAAATATGTACATATGTAGAAAATTCCTTTGATCGCCATCATAAATAATATCATAAAGGCAACTTACATGTAAACGTACATAAAACAATCTCCAAATTTACGTAAACAATAAATAACGTCGGATAGTGGAGTGGAGGCGGCACGCGGGGCGCGCACGTAAGGTGAATAATGAATTTCGTAAATTCCCCTTTTAATTGTCAGCAAAACGTTTTTATTGTTTCTGAATGTAATTCATCCTGAGCATGAACTTCTTTTTGGTGTGTATATTTACCTGTGCGAAGTGAACTCCTACGACGCCATTGAGAGGACCTGTTGAATGCCAGCCACCCCGCACGCGGAATGCGGGGCCGCACGCAACGGCGACGCAGCGCCGGTAAAGAAAATTATTTTTATTACGTAAATTTTGTGGCCCCGTAAAACAAGCGCTGAAAACATGAACGTTTGGCATAGTGGGGATTTTTCGTGGTATGGTTGTGTCACGTGGAGGTGGAAGTCGGATTTTTATAGTTTTATTTTTGATATTTAAGAAAAATATTTTCAAAAATTGTCACAAGACTTTCTAGCACGGGACTTGACCGAAAACATTCCCTCATGACGAGCCTCCCACGATTACCACCGGGCAGCTAGGCGGCCAGCTTCCACAACCTACATCAAGGTGACGACGGGTGCTATGCAAAAATACTAGAGAGAGAATGTAGAGCTTGTGACACACACGGCGCGACCAGTCATGCGGGGCTAGATGACAATAATTGAAAGTGACACGACATGAGACATGGAGTCTGGATACTTACAAATATTTTTAATGGCGTTCAATTAAGTCGCATTCAATTATAATTCGCTATAAGGAAAAAGATTGAGCTATTTACAGACTCAACGGTTTGACATGATCTTGTGCACCCAGCGTCACACAAGATCACCACCGCCCAGCAAATCCCGATCGTATGGCATATAGTAGGCCTACTGCAGTGACGAATCTTTACTGCCACATTCGGACGTCACATAATAAGTTATGATCCCAGACAGTCACTTATAATAGCGCGTCGTATTATAGCGACTTCGCGTTTTTATTACGATGATGCGATGATTTGCAAGCTGACACCAAACGGCTAACAACCTAGAAATGAAAACGAGTAATAACGGGAGCATGGAAGCATGGACGTCGCACACTTGGTCACGTACGCCACTTTGGTTGCAAGCCTTGGTTCGGTCGCGCGCATGCACAACGCGCAGTCGCAGAGCGCTAAGTATAAGCTGAATTGGGACACCATACTAGGGATCTAGCTAAAATAGCTGAAGAGAGCGAGAAGATCATCGGATAGTGCATAGAAGAGCGGACTCGGATAGTGCATAGAAGAGCAAACCTTAGGTCTACAAGCACCTGACCTATAACTAACTAAAGAGAATCTCTCTCCTCCACCTGATACTGTGCAACAAAAGAGCCAAACTAAATCCTCTCCCATCGACGAACACAAGTCACTCCCAAAACATTGCTAAAACTGCAGCTCTGCACCTTGTCCATTTGCATGCGAACTCTAGCCACGAAAGCACTGCACCGACGGACTGCAGCTGCACTGCCAACCTCCATCCACACGTTCACTGCAAAATTATCATCACCCAGCTGTCCGTGTTGCCATCCTATGTTTTTCATATGAAAATCGCCGGAAATAATTTCCTGAGTTAATTTCCGGTTTCAGAGGTGGCAGTTGTTTACAGGATTTATATACACCCCCGCCCACCCCTTTTAAGTGTGAATGTCGTCCTTATGCATCTCTCTCGCAATTTAATGACGTGGAAATTCACATAGCGCCGCACTTGTTCGCGGTGGCGGCGGTGGCACTTTCCCCGGTAGTTTATTGTCACCCTGTGTCTCATATTGGCATATGTACGTATGGGAATGGGAGTAAGCCTGAAGCGCTCCGGTGGTGAAAAGGGGTTGAAACGATGTTGTAAAATTTAACATTGAGCCAAAATTTGCATGTTTATTGAGTTTTCTACCTTTTAGGTAAAAATAACTACAATTGTGGTTATGTGTGGCATGTGCTCAGGGAATCGATTTAAAGGATCCCGTTGAGGGGAAAAGTGAAAGCCCCTGAGGGGGGTGTGAATTAAGATTTTGAAGTTAGAATGGTGTCGTAAAGTTATATGGGATTTTTCATTCATACGTAAGCAATAATAATAATCTAAGTTCTAAATTTTAATGGGGATCGTCTTACATTTTAAGTCATGAACATTGAAGCAAAACGAGAATCTGCTGCTAGAGAAGGCATAACTTATTTGACTTAACATGTAAACCCCCCTATTGCTGCGAGATCCCTGGAGATAATAAGCTTGGGAATTTAAAACAACTAAAATAAATTGCCATAAAAATATAAACCTGACATGATCTTATCTCAAATGAACAACCAATGACTTAATTCACCACTATTGAGACATACCGACGATTTCCATATTGTGCGAATTGCATATTGTGCTGCAAGTAAAGAATGGCTGTCCATTTCAACACCTGAGCTATTCGCACATAGCCGTAGTGTTGGGTAAGACGCGATTATAAAATGAGTTTGTAAGGGGTGCCTCTTTTTTCTTTTGTACCAGTACAATGTCATACTTCAAATGAGGCGAGGTATCATTGTAATGCCAACATGACAAAACCAAGCAAATTTAAGAAAGAAAGAAACACAGTATATACCACTGAAGAGTTTTTTTATCAGTTTGATCCTAATATGCATTATAGTGTCTAGAGTAAGTAAGAAACCTATCCCTCCACAATGTACAACTCAACTTGGAAATTGGAAAAGAAGTAAGAAATGTTGCTCCACTCCGTATTTACAAGGTAGGTAAGAACCTAGCCTCATTTATATTGCTCGATACGCACTGATACCCGTAGGACATTATTTTTGAGCCGGGACATTTAAAAAAATTGAGCTCTCAGTACAATTTACCAAGATGTAAGGGGCAAATGTACTGCCTCGTGTAAGTCCGGCTCAACTCTACTTAGCCGACGACTGTAGCGTTTGTGACTATACTAAATTTGATAGTGCTTCAGCTTGGGGTATAGAAGTCCAGGATAAGTGCTGCGCGAGTAGATGATCACTTCAGACGGGTGATTATAGAACCCAAAAGCGAGAATGCTGTATTATTGCAAATCCGTGAAAATGTCAAGCTATAGCCAGATTTCTGTGAGAATAAAAGACATGATATATTTCGAAAGATACTGCAAGGCGAATTCAGCATCGTCAGCCGTCCTCGGTAGACTAGAGGGATAAGGCACTCGACTGCCATCCTAGAGATTTATGGTTCGATTCCACTCCGCGGCATATTCTTTATTCTTTTCACTTATTTCGGCAAGTTAACATTCCTTCTCTTTGGCTTTCCTGATTATACCAATTCCGCGTACTGTTTCCTGGCATCGTCAACTTGCATTTAAGGATAATAACCGAGCTAACTCCTGTTTTATCACACCAAGGTCCGCTTTCTGATATGGTAGTGTTGAATGGGAGATGAAGATATTAAAGCCGCCACTCTGCTCTCTACTATTTTCCGACTAGAGGTTGTGGTCCGACATTGCACTCAGTGATGGAACCGTCGATAGTGGGTTTACCTTTAAGATTTGGTCTCAGCGAAACAGCTCTAGGAAACTGCTAAGACTGTTCAAGTGGTGTGGCCTACAAATTTGAGACTGTAGCAAAGGATTGGTAACGCAATTAGCAACGATCGAACCAGCGGCAAGAATTTGCTGAAAATTGCTTTCTATTAGCTGTACTCACTAAATGTATGTAAAAAAAAATATGAGTGTGCTTAAGACCACACTTTAGAAGTAAAACTTTTGTGCCCAACGGCTAGTAATATGCAATAGATATAGTGGAAAGTCTGTCGGATCTATAGTACGCTTGAGAAAATTCAGGCCAACGACAGATGCAGGAAGAATAGTGACGAATCTACTGACGGACTTGATACAAATTCTATTTACATTAAAACATAAAAGTAGCCGCGTAAAAATAATTTTTATTGGCTAATTTTCTTAAAAGCATACACGCGGTGCACCTAGTACGTATAGCATATATGTGCGCATCCCACACGGGTATGCACGCTTCCGCCACAGGCATGAATACTCCGCCACAGGCACGAAAATCTAAACATTCGCTTCATTGAAGTAAGCTGCTGACATATGCAAGCGTACATGCATTACATTCAGAGGTTCATAAAATTGCATGGTTTTTTTCCGTCCCGGCTTTCACACATAGCCCGAAAATCTAAGTAACGAGAGCATGCAAGGTGCATGTGTTTGTTGTGCATACTTGTGTGTGCTATTTCGAATGCGGCATTACAGAAAAAGTTAAAAGTAGTCCGACCTTTGCGTGGCATGCATTCCATTCATGGAACATTCCGTCAGGCCGCATTTGAATACACACACTTCTATATTATTTATCAACGAATTGAACGCATGTACGCTTGGATATGTCACCAGCTGTATGCATGCTCCGCTCCCGCTACATCCATGATCATTAATAATTGCATCCGCATCGGCATAGACTATTCCAAACCCAAGTATTGTTTTACCAAGCAGTCCGCCAACCACATACAATGAAGCTTTACCTACGCGAGGCGCTTTACTTTCACGAACGGGAGCCAGTCTACTTGAGTATGGTATTGGCACCCTTTATGGCCACCTAGCCAATTACCTGATTACTTCGTCCCATACAATCTTTTAGGGAGCCAATTAATTTTAAAGGGAGCAAAAAGATATGCAATCAACCTTTTTTCAAATTCTTCTTTCTATGCGTAGTTGAAAATAATTTATTTTGGCTGATTAAACCGAATTCGAAGCATAAAGTTGGAAAAACATTTTTTAGAAACCTTTATATTTTCAGTCGATGTAGGGATAGTTTCAGCCCTTTACTATTATCCCTTATCATAACATTTGCTTTGCTATAAATCAACCACTTTTGAATATAAATGTTGCAAAAAATGTGTTTTATTAGATTGTTTTTGATTATAATTAAAATTATCGCGAAAACACTTAAAAAGGGGAATTTTTAAGCATATTTAAAGGTGACATCCATATTTTAAGACTGTGGGACCCTGATTTTCGTAATCAGCGACCCAAAAAACATATCAGGAACGGTTTTCACAACAGTGTAATGTTTTGACATAAACGATTCGTCGATTTGTGCAAGTTAAAAAAATTGTAATTTAAAAAGGGGAAAGGTGCAGCACATCTCACCAAAGGGGAAGTGGGTGCCAATTTTAAACAACAGCACCTCACACATTTAATTCACCACTCCCTTTTGGTATTCTAAGCACCCAAACCACCCCCGAAAATTCTTCTCGTATATGCCGCTTCCAACATGTCAGCCCGGCCAGTGACCAAACCACAAGAAAAATCTGAAATAATTCACCTCTACAGAATGGTGA
The DNA here is from genome assembly GCA_949987705.1 of Thereva unica. Taxonomy (NCBI): domain Eukaryota; kingdom Metazoa; phylum Arthropoda; class Insecta; order Diptera; family Therevidae; genus Thereva; species Thereva unica. The sequence continues at coordinate 109,438,127 of OX465284.1, forward strand.
ATTTGTATTCCTATAATGAGATAAAGCAAAGTCCGGGCGACAACGTAGCTAACATGCCAGAAAATCTATGCAGTAAGGCAGAGTGTATTTTAGCTGTTGCATACACAGCCCCGAGTTTCTTCGTCTCTTGTACCCTTTCCCATCGTTATACGAAAGTTCTGACGATTTTTCATGTGTGAGAGCGTTACATGAATGAAATTGATTCACTCTCATGTAAATTTTTTTAAGCAAACGTCCCTAAAGAAGTTTTACTTCAAAAACTCAGGCACATGAATGTTGTAAAAAGGATACAAAGAGGGTCGAAAAGTGATTTGGAATATCCTGTTCTGCTCGACCTTCGACTTCTACAACATTGACAAAATGTTTTGATATTTTGAGAAAGAAACGCGGCCTCGCACGATTAGTTCCACAAGAGCTCGATTTTCTAAGAAATAGAATCAAAAGCAGTTCCCTTAAAATAGGGTTCGTTGAGATTCTACACACTCCACCTGCCGTTCTTGTTTGTCATCCAAGAGATACTCCTTCGACTCAAATCTGAAAAACTCGGACCAATGCGTAAATTTCTCATACCGATCTTCTATTCCAACCAACACAAAACCAAAAATAACAGTCTGATACTATGCACAAGGCAAATGGCCGAGGTTTAATCGTTTCTTTCATGCTAGTGATTGACTGGGATTTGTGTTTCCGTAGTACGAACATCAGCTGTGCCATTCTCTGCTTAATCAAAGATATATTAAAATGTCCAGCAAATCTAAAGGTTTTTCCATCAAAGGCGCTAATTTGAAGGAGTACTCGATTCGCATTATCGCTGAGCCGTATCCGAGCTCAAGTCCGCATAAATTTGGCTCGATATCATTGATAGAAATGATTATGTTGCGTTTTAAGTCGTTAATCATCTGCCACTTATTTGTAGGCCCATGATTTATCGTATCCAACAATCGAATGGCGTTAAACCACGCGATCTTGGTGGGCAGTTCACGATGTCGAAAAGCGAGATAACCATGACATGGAAATTATCGTGCAAAGTTCCATCCATCCAAAACTAAGTGGCACGTGGCGCTGCTTATTGGAACCACATGTTATTGAGATCCATATGTTCCAATTTAGACCGCAAAAAATCTCTTAATAACGACGTGTACTTCTCTTACTGGTGACAGCTATGACGGAAATGTGAAGCAGTGAGGCACCGACGATCTCAGTGCCCTTCAGGCGTCGTACGTGAAAAACACAAAAAATACGTGCCACGGCTATATTTTAATTTATCCCGGACGTGAATTTTATAAATTCAACGGAAAATTTTATATGAATTCAACATACTCAAACCTGTGTTTCTGTTTCTGTGTTACTTCCCGAAGAGTCCACTGGGTCGAACCCGCTCTCTCCACGCTAAATTCCACGATGTGCTTGCGATCACTGTCCAAATTTCAAAACTAAAGTATTGGATGACATTGCTAACCGATAAGGAAAAAGTCAGTGCTCTGTGAATGTCAGTGAAAAATTCACCACGGAACCCACTGACACGGAAAGCATCGGATATGTGTGGATCGATGTGCATCCGTATTCGACGCACTTTCCTTGGCCCCTTTTTATTTTGGCCGCCTGTGTGCTGCGCACGCAATGAACGCTGACCAAGCACGGCCCTGATGGCACGCAAACCATAAAGGACCGGTAGTACAAGAGGGTATACTCCTTGCTTCAATTTACACATTACAAATATAATAAATCAATTTTATCTACAGTTTATTGAAACACTTCAATACATTGTAGTTCCGTCGTGGGTCACTTAAGTTCCATTGTACTAAATGAACGAGTTCAAACCGCCCCGGACGGACGAAGATTACGCTACAAGATTATGAAGTAAATATTAATTCAACTGCAACTGCTGCCAACCCAGTACTCATCCTCCATAAGCCACAGTACTCTTCGCCATTTATTTAAATGCAAAGCACATCTAGCAATTAAATTGCGATCACACACCTCACCACAATCTAAGGTGTGCAACTAGCTAAATTGTTTGCTGTCTACTTTGTAATTGAATCTATTTGCACTTGCCTCGTTCCAATTCAAACATCCAAACAGTGTTATTTTTTTTTAGTTGAGTTGAGTCGAGTTGAGTCGGTCTACCCTCGACAGATTAATCTTCGCACTATGAACGCCATAAATCAAAGCATTTGCCGGAGAATTCCTCCAGATTTTCCAAGTAAATTTCCACGTTTTCTTGGTAAAGCCACTCTCCGCCGAGAGCGCCGCTGAGCTCTAGCTATTATCGATTGCAGATAAGACCGAGTTGTAAAAGTGATAAATTGCGTCTATGCTTACTACGAGCGCGAGGAATGAAAACGAAATTAGCAGATCTTCGCGAATGAGGCCTGGAGTCGCCGCAGCGCGGCGGTGGTGACAGGCGAATCAACAGCTCCGTACAAGATCCAGAGATGTGTCAACAAGAGGCACCTTCCTAGGGTCTTTGAACTTGGGTGTTATCGCCGGCACCTCGGGGCGATATAAATAGAACCAAACCGAGATGAGATATATGAAATTAATCACCTCCAGTCAAATTGTTCTTCCGCCATGGTTTCGTTGGTTTCGTCTTGTTTCTTCAAGCTGTTGGAGGATGTCGGGCCTAGCAGGAGAAATGGATTAGTCGCATGGAGGCATCCATCTTTTCGGCTGAACTCTTATTTTAAGAAACGAAAAAATGCGGAGGGACTGGACTTATTAAGACGTGTACTTTGATGCCTTAATCTCCACTTGTACAAGTTTCCGCGTATCTCGACTCCATATAGAAATGCATTCCGTGTGTAGGAAAGAACCGGATTCACGCCGCTACCACCGAGCCAGTGTCGGCCGCGAGTCCAGGTAGTTAATCTCTCTTGCGGTTTGCTGATTGTGTTTCCAGTACTCGCAGCCGGGGGATACCTTTGTGCAATTAGCGTCGTTATTTATGCAACGATCCCAGCTATCAAGTACTCCGATGGCGTGGAAGCAATTTATTGGTAAATTATTGAAATATCGCCAGCAGATAATGTTGCTTACACCTGGGACCAGGTTTTTGTTGTAATATATTAGAAATATTCGTGTAAGAACGAGCACATAATCGTATAGCAGTAACCTTGTGTGTAATGTTGTCACTCGCTCGGTTTAGTGCTGTTTTTCATAAGTGAGGCAGACTCATGGTTGGTTTGGTTCGTTTAGAGAACTGTGGAAGGGTTGTGAACCGTGCCGCTTTTCTCATGGGTGGTTCGACCGAGCTAAACGAGATTTTGTAGCGTTTTGTTACCTATACGCTAAGTGGGTGGCCACCGGGGATTTGAACTCGGGACCTTTTCTTTGCTTAGCTCGAAGGAAAAAATATTTGTACCACCATGAATTCTATGTAACGCTTGAAAAGGGTTTTGCACCTTGTCCAGCCATGGTAAAGCGGGTTTCGAAGCCTCGGCCCAGATAAACGAGTGGAATTCCAGATAGGGACGATTGTAGGACTTGCAGAACTTGTTAATTGTTGTTGAAAAAAAGTTGTTGTCTTCTAAGAAATCCCAGGCATTGGCGTGCGTGGTTAGCAGCAATTTGGAGTATGGGATTATCCCAACGCAGATCAATGATCAATGTTATGCCTAGGATATTAAGAGAAGGTGCACCTATTAGTTCTAGGTCGCTGATTACTGAAAAGAGAGAAAGGCTAGGATTTGTTAGAACTGATATAATAGTTCGTCTTTGAGTTCAAGTTAAGTTCAACATGATTCTTGTGGTCCCAATCAAGAATAAGTTCAATGTCCCTGTTGATCGAGTTGAGTGTGAGTTTAACGATCTTGCCTTACATCATCGATGCCATTCGAATAAGCTATCAGTAATGGTGTGAAGTGGTTGGAGCGGGATTAAGAGATCATTAATAAATATTAGGAAAAAGCAAAGGTGATAGGGTTGAGCCCTATGGAACACCGGTAGAAATGATCTGGGGTTAAGATTCGACACCATCCAATAATACCTTGATTGAACGACCAAAAAAGAGCTCTCACTCTTTAGAGCTAAGTCGGTAGCAACACGTTGGAGATTAGTCAACAGAGCAGAATGTCAAGTTTTGTAAAAATACCTAAGGTCCTAAGGTTATCCAAAATGAGATCAGACTCATCAAATCAACGAGACGAATTTTTGAAATGGTTGTTGAAGTCAGGGGGTGCAGGGGAGGGGCGAACGACTAACAAACACCTCAGAAGGTGGTGGCACCCGATTTGTCAGTTTTACTTCAACCTCAGAAGTGTCACTGTAGACGAAGACCTAGCGGATCTCCTAATCCCACCTCCTTGCGGTGCCCTCTGGAGTACTTCTTCGAAAGGATTTGATGGGAGACGCTCTAATGGCGAGTTCTCTGCGCCATAAAACAGAGTTTTAAGTCGGTTTAGTTGGGAGTTAGCTCTAACCCGCTCCAATAAAAACACCATCGCTGCGAATCGGCAAACAATGACTCCAAACCTGTTGGAAACCACGACGACTCTCTGTCCCATGAGAGATTAAAGGAATATAAGTGAAGTGAAGTTAAAGTCACCCTTTTCGATATATGATAAACATGCACAAGTCTCCAGGTATCTGGATCAAGTATGATAGACAACAAATTTGGGTGTAGTAGGTTTGAGTAAAGTTCGAGGCAAATAGAGATGCTAGTAAGTGACCCTTGAATTTCCTATCTGCCATGCTATAATGCTCTATGAGTCACATGAGCCGCAAAAAAGTGCGAAGGAATGGCTTTATACGATCCGGGAAACGCATTGTTGACCTAATAAATTCCAGCCAGTACCCCTGAAGAGCCTACCACTAACACAATTCGCTACTTCAATATACCACTCACTCCCAGGACTAACCTAAGCCTCTCTCCTCTATCGATGAAGATAGCATCAATTGCGGGAACCGACAACTGTTAGCCAAAACTGACCCTCCCCCCACGTTTTCAAGAAGCTGCAAATACCAGAAAAAATCGGGCCCAACATCAAAGACACGATCAGTGATCATAAAATCAGAACTTTGCACCAGTTCAGATACCTTTTCTCGAATTATGAAGATCCTGATCTCGACGAAGAACACAATCTCGGTCACTCTTTAGCAAACGAGCACAAGCGATCCAAAGGAAGCTATGCTATGAATATGAGGTCATAGGCATAGACAATTATCTTGGTGCCCATAAAGAGTACCATAAGCATATTCAGTAGACCTGTTATCGTGCGATTGCGTAGGTCAAGCAGCATTGGTCGGGGTTAGCACTTAGTTGAGGGACCGCTTGTTAAAATGCCACGAGTGAAATGATCGATTACGAATATATAATACCAGAGGAGTGCATTTATAGATGTTCGTACCGGTGTCGAGAGCCTGCATAACAGTGTAGTTTAAAATCTGAGATATAGGGGCTGCTAAAAGAATACGATAGGTCCAAGCTAGGGCCGGGGTACTCTTTCCTCACTGAAAGAAAGAAATAAGGAAAGAAAAACCTCATCCTCATTTTTCTGATCAATTATTTTCGTCATCACAAAAATTGAACTGAAGGTCCTTGCTACCATCATCCAGCGCCTCCAACTGAAATTGTTGATTTGACATAGAACTGGCACTGAACCAAACATTGTCCGACATAATTAGGGAATATTGACAGGAAATTATCGAACTTTTTTCCACCCCCACCCCCTCGTTTCTCATTTCAAAAGCTCCGATAATTACAACCTTGATAAAATTACGCCATCACCATAGTTGTAGGGCTTCCAATTCGTGCCAATTAAGTCTGTCTGAAGTGGCGTAACGTGGCATAACGAAAGCGGTCCAATGTCAAAAGGGAGTTATTAGGTACAGAGCAGGGAAGCGATACCCCTTCTTCTCCTGGCACTACAAATCATCTTTTGATCCTTCCACGCCCCTCCACCGATAGACTTTAGATATGTACTTAAGTAAGTGGCAATCGATTTTATCTGACATCATAGTCGCTCAGCTCTATCCACTAAAACCGAAAGCCTGGCATCATCTTAAGCGGCAGAAGCACTTACGGAAAGTCGATGTCACACATTTGGCTAGGATCTTGTCCTAAGGACGAGGAAACATCCAGCACCCCGCCTGCCCCCGAAAATTCCCGGGGATTTTGTCGATAATTGAACAATTGAAAGCTTAAACGCTTTTTTCCTCGCTGTCAGCACTCTCAAGTCCTTGCTATTTGTGTATGCGAGGAGAATCGTCAGCTACGAAAGGATCCAATCTTGTCCTGATATATGCCCCCCCCACCCCCGCGCAGCGTGTTCATGGCTCGGGGATTTTTATCCGACGCGAAAAATCATGATGGAATCATTTATATTCCGGACTGGAGGTAACTTCCATAGAAATGCCGGTGTTCACTTAAGTATTTGCGTGTAGGTGTGCTCTAAGCGAGGATGTGTGTGCGTGTGCATATCGGGAAGAGCTTCGTAGAAACCGAGCTTTGTTATTGGAAATCGCTCCTTTGTAGTACCGCCAACATATGTGCTCCTGAAAACACTTCATCGGTATTATACGGCAGCGGCTTAGTGGAGCCTGCGTTGCTGTACCCACGATCCTCTCAGATGGGTCTTCATCGGGGATTCTGATTAGGTCTGAACATATTTCCACGTACGTAGATGAACCTATGAATTTTGATTATGCGAGTTCGATAGAATTCGAAATCCATTGTTATGATAATTCCGGCTGTTGTGCGGTAAATCATGAGTGAAAGGGCTCTTACCCGGCAAATGCCGAATCGCAAATTTCCATTATGGATGCGAGTTTTGGAAATTTCATTATTTTGCCTCGGGATTAAATATCCCAGCTGAACCCACCAGAGTCTATTTCAGTTTCAAGAAAGCCTCTCTCCCACACCCCATTGACCCCATACCTTCCATGTGCGCTTCCAGCAAAAATAATATTACAATTTCCAGATTTATCCCGGGTGGGTTTGGTCGACCTTTAAACTTATCTCGGTATTATCGAAATTGACAGTCTCCATCTGAAGATAGAGAGAGAACGCCTCATGTTACACTGTCTGACAGAGAATACTTGTCAGGAGGATGAATACTTTTATGACAGCGAAAACAGGGATTTTCCGGAGGATATTCCCATAGTGACATGAAGCCTTTTCACCCTAATCTACTCTGTGCTGGTGGGTGGGTATCGGCTTTATGAAAACCACAATCCGTAAAATTGTGAAAGGGTTTTAGCCGGAGTGGTTCTCATGGAAGATATTTTTGAATATAGTCAAGATTGGTATTATATTAAATTTGTGGAAACGTTTTTTGTTATCGTTAGTGTTGTAGATGAATTCCTTGGATGATAGCAATGATGAAATTCGGCGAAATTTGGCTAATTTCCTTGAGAAGGTTAAGGAGCCTCCGCTTATTAGACGAAACTTTAGCCGCTGAACGAAGTGAAAAACAATTTTCGTGCGGGGCTGGTCAATGTCGTTTCGCAGCTTTTCATCCAATTTTTCGAAACTCGCTCGCAGGGTACGCAACTTTTCGAAACGAGGCAGGGTACGCTCACACATTCCAGTCTAAAGGGAACAAAATTGGAGCTGTATAAGACGAATAAAACGGCCAATTGCCTTGGTGACCATAAATGATGCCATTAGCATACTCAGTAGGGCGGTTCTCGTTCGATTACGTAAGTCAAGCAGCATTGGAAGTGGTTAGTACTTAGTTGGGGGACCACTTGGTGAAACAACAACCGCGTTTGGAATTCCAATGACGATGTCTAGTAGTAAGCTTGGTTTGACGGATGGAATATAGGTCGGGACTGGTTGATAGAAGTCGGGAAGTTGCTGTAGGAGGATGCGAACATTTCGTTTGAATTCCTTGATATTGTAGGAGATCATTGTAGCAAAAGCCGAAACATAAAAATTTTGTAATGAGGCTTCGATTTCGCCAAGTCCCTATCCTCAATAGGAACCAGAGACGAACTCGTCGAGGTTAGTCGGAGTGCTGAACCTTTTGAAAAAAATTAATACGACCAACCAGCCAGCAAAAGCTGTGATGACAAACAAACGCCGGAAATTCTAGACTCCAAGATGAACAAGTGGTAGCACCGTCTACTACGTGAAGACTGTCCGACTGAAGGGAAACTGTACTTCATTATTAACCAGTTAAGGCGGTGAGAAACCTTATTAGGGCTACTCTACTCCTGACATGCTTATTGCGTCTCAGTAATTCTATGAACGCGTTGCGATACAAATCAATAGTAATCCGATTGGAGTTCACCATACTCCAGATGTGGATCTCCAGTGATCGGTATATTTCACCAAATTCCGGTCGTCTAGAGCCCTTTTCATCCAAACTGCTGAAGGTACCGGACCAAAGAAAACAGTGCCAGAGTTCTGTTTGACCAAATCGTTCACAGTTTCATCGCTTAGAAAGTTCTGACAGGCCGAAACTCACATAACAACAGCCAATTAGGGGAGCTAGTCAATCAATAGAATATTGAAGGATTATGAAGGGTTAACAAGACTAAACCAGATTAAGTGGTTCTAATTGATTGATAAACTAGGTTCAATTTCTGTCCAAGTAGCAAAAGAAGAACTAATTTTAGGAACACTGCTTCAGAATGCATTCCAAAGGAAGAAATTAGGTGTCCGTCCACTTATATCCAGGAGGTCCGTGCTTTAATTTGGTCCATGGCCGTTGTACACTTGTATAAATTAAAAAGCTCGCTTTTAAACCAGTTTAAAAACATTCGAGCTTGGTTCGAATATATTCTAGGTAACCGATTCAAAATTGGTTCTAGGTAATGTAACAGCGAATTAATCCTACGCTCTCTGATCATTGTTCTTAGACTAAACCAGATCAAACGGGTTCTCGTTCGATCACAGAGATTAAGCAGCATTGCACAGGGTTGGTACTTAGTGGGGGGGCCGCTTGGAAAAACTACACTCGGTTTAAAAGGACGAAAATATGAACAAAAATAAAATCGTTTTCGCCACTGCAGTTATTATTCATATATCTAGAGGCGAGAAATCTAAAGACTTGAGTTTGCAGTGACTTATACTAGAATTAATATTGAATTCTTTACCAACTAGAGTGAATATAAAAAAACGAAATCAATCTTTCGAATTTTATTGAAGATTTTACCTGGAATTTACGACAGATTTTTCCCATATATCAATTCAATTTTGAATACAGTAACAGAATCGGAATTCCTGATAAATTTCACGATTCGTACCAACATCAGGAAACTGTACGTGAGTGACGATCAATAAAACAATCAGATTTATAATAGCCAATCCATCATCTTGAAGCCGAAGCCTACCTCAAAAACCGTTTAATATTCCATTTTCCCTCCTTGATTCCACCTAAAAAAAGATTTTTCATTCCGTACAACCCTTTCTGTCATCCCTTTTGGAACATTGTACTCCAATTACCAATACCCTTCGATAGTAGCAAATCTGGAGCTCTAAGCCCCCCCCCCCCGTATATTTGCCCCCTCCCCGGCGCCTTTCCCTTTTCTCGGAAAAAATCGTAATAAATCAATAACAAAATGGAAATGGCCTTGAAGATGATGCGGAATAAGATATTTCGGGGAGCAGCGTTCTCCCATCGCCCATGCGAGATCGATTCGCAATTCTTTATTCTTTCCGCTTTAAGTGTATGTAGATGGAACGTCCAGACAATTCGTGATTTCGGGCAGCTAACATAGCAGATCGAGTGACATTGGCCTCCCGAGCCAATTCGGGACCGACATAATTGATGCTATGGAAAGTTTTCGCCATTCTGGCCGCATGCACGTCGAATTTGGGTTATGTCTTTTCTGGCTGGGAATTGGAGCAGGGAGCCCCATCTACATGACTATGACGTGAGCTACTGTCCGAACATGCCCTATGTTATGGCCACGAGGAGCATATTTCTTCCGGTTTATCTGAAGACATTACCCCATCCTCGGGCTGTTGAATTATTACCCGGAATCCGTGTATTGAATTCAGCTAAAAACAAGCACAGAACAAGCAACAGGACGAAGGAAAATCGCTTAATCTCAGCATATCATGCGGGCACAATCAACATGAGCTCCACTAAGAGAATATCCCCCGATAACTCTCAGATTACAACCTCCCATGTGGTATCTGGAGGAGCTTTATGGTAGCTCTGCCAAAAAACACAAAACCAAGACGACGCCTCAGCTCATAGGGCTCCAAATAAAACTTTCCTCGTACTCCCCTCATTCCGCAGGGTGGTGGTACTGGGTCTGGTCAGAATTCTCTCAAGTCTCTGAATCACGTCATCTTGACCTACAAATTAAGTCGAAGGAGGCCAGAGCCAAGATTAAGAACGAGACTGGGGAGGACTGGATTTCGCTTTCTGTTTTTATATATAGATGGCATCAAGAGTTTCATAATATAATTCTGCACTGCGCCCTAGGGGATGGCGGGCCGGGCCAGGGGCCGGGGGGAGGTCGCAAGGAGCCATTCAGCATTCTGAGTCCGTCCGGGGCCATTTGTTCCCAAGGCATGTCTTAGCGGAGGCTATAAGAACACTCGCAGCTCGCATAGAGCTCATTCTTTTGATAGTTTTACTTGGTCGTTTGCTGATGGCTTTAGTGCCTCTTGGGCTCGTTGTGGAATTTTTATTTTTTAGTTTTTGATAAAGCTCAACAGGCGATGAGATGCTGTGCGAGCTTCTATTAAAATTATTTAATGGAATTTTTTTTGAGGAAGAGTATGGAAAACTGCTTAGTCCTGGGTTTGTGGAAAGTTTTTTTAAAGAGAGATATTTCATCACTTTTAATGGAGGAGCCTATGACGCTTCGAAGTTGCATAGTAACCATAATGAAGAGTCCTTTTAAACTGCTTGAAATTAAGAAGGATAATTTTAAATATAAAAACGAGTCGTTGAGAGTCTCACTTTATGTTAGCTAGGAGCTCTCCTCTTTCGCTAGAGGGTATAAGATCAGTCTTCGGTGGGTACTGGGACATAAGAACATCGAAAGCAACCAGTGGTCCCCCCACTAAGTACTAACCCTGTCCAATGCTGCTTAGCCTCTGTGATCGAACGAGAGCCCGTCTATTGAGTATGTTAAATGGCATTCTTTGCACACTTTGAAGTGTTTATCACAACTAAGTGTGTACTATCTCAAATGTTTAAATAAAACACTTAAGTGATTAGATTGTGTGCATTAATCACTTGTTCTGTTTAAAAAATAAAGCTTTCTACCATTAAAAACTCCCCCAACGTACAAGGTAGGGTCTTTATAACATCCTGGGTAGTTTTTGCTATCATCAGTCGAGCAGCTGGAGATAGGAGACACTCTTTCGGGTCCACACCCAGACGGTAGTGTCATATTCTTTCTGACTAAACTAACCATCCCTTTTGCATGACGTTTGAGTCCAGATAGACACAAGCTGTGAAGGAATTACTCTCGAAGAAGTGCAGAGCATTAGGGGGATATGGATTTCGAGGGAGCTTACTACCCAATTCACTGGCTCGATAAACGCTCGTAGATGAGTCGGAAGACTCCCCCTTAGGAGCCTAGCCTAAAAAGGGCTCTTATTCTCCCTGCTTGACCGGTTTACGCCATTGGGTCCTGGGGCGGGGTCAACTATCTAGCTACCATCTCGTCTGGGATAGTCACCAGTCACAATACGACGCTAAAAAAATCAGTATACTTCTCTACCATCGAAGCAGCTGAGGGCACGTGAAAAAACGCCGTTCGACGTCTTTCGGCTTTAGCTGGCATGGCACCCAATTTCCTTGCTTTTGGATGATTCCCAAGGCTTTCACAAGGTGGTTTCTTGAGTCAAGCCTAATGAATCTATAAGTCCTTGTTGCGTTTGACATCATTCTTCATCCAGTAATGCCTCCATTTCTGCATCTTCATACTTTTCACCAGTCCGGAAGACTCTAACTTTTACGACAAAATCGCTCTTGTAGCGTTGAAATCATTCGCAGCAACAATCAATCGACGCACCTTAGCTTCAGTTTTTTTCAAATTGTAGGCATATAAAACTTCCTGCAAACGACGCTTAAGGCACCTTTAAAGGCCCCGTAGACGATCAATAATATTGTCACTACGTATTGACAATAATATTGAAGCTCCTGTCAATAATCTCCGCAATCTAGCTATCAATACTGTGACTATGAACTGTTGTCGTTCCGCGTCCGAATTTTCTTTCTGTGTGTCGGACGCCTGTACGACGTCCGAGTTGAGATTAACGAAATATTGACCAATAATCCATGTAAACGTCAATGCGTGCATCAATATGGCTCGCGTCAACGGGCTTCAATCGAAACTTCTATCTTGCACCACATTAGCTCCTATAATGCACCATCTCATTTTTTGACCGCTATGAAGGACAACGCGAAAATTGCGCCCCAGTGGAATTGCGCCCGGTGCAAGTGCACTATTTGCACATATGAAAGCACATCCCCTGTTTAAGTGTAGTGAGCTTTTTTTCGCGTTGGAAAAAGCGGAAAATATTTCGCCAAGCTGCGATTTCTTGAATGGGAAAAATGTTTCTATAGCAGGTTTCAATCCCTCTTCTATCACGATCCTATCAATCCAATCTCGGTTAAACCTAGTTTTCCTTTTATTTCAAATAATCGCAAAGCCGACCAGAGAGAGTGAACTTCCATCATGATTTCACTAGTTTCCTTCAGCTTCTCTGCCATTTTCCTCACTGTTTCATGAGCTTTAAGACTTTCCTATATATTCGGTATGTTCGAACAAAATTTCGTCGACCACGATACTCTTCTTCCTCGACGTATAGTTTATCCCATTTTTGTTCTGGCTTGTAGTTATTCCAGGCAGACGAGTTTCCGCTCTTCTTTACCTAATTTAAGATAATTCTAATATCCTTCTTCTGCACTACCAGAAAGTATGATTGTGCTTCTCTACTGGCATTAGAGGAAAGGCCGGCGTTTGTTTTTTTTTGCGCCCGGTGCAGTATGTCGTATTACGCGTTTATTTTGCGGTCGCAGTGAAGGACAATGGACAAAGACTCAAACACTTAAATATTGCTATTATTCCAAAGTAAATGCTTCGATAAATCTATATCGTGTAACTTCTTCCTGTAAAATTGCGCCCGGTGCAAGTGCACCATTTGCACCTATGAAAGCGGCGCCTCTGCAAGTGTTATCTATCCGTATGCTATGGGTAGGGGCAGTTGAGAGTACTTACGAGTAAAAAATGGTAAAAATTAGCAGAAAGTGTGTTCCAGATGATGTCTCGCGGACCTCTTTTGAGTGTTTGAGTGCATGAAACACGAAAGACAAAAATCCAAAGCAGTTAAGTGGCATATTCAAATAATTCATCTTAAGTGTGTTTTCGGGGAATTTCCAGATTATCCTGACAAAAATTTAAATTTAAATTCTAAGCTCTCGTAATTTCGGTAATCTGTATAAGGCAAGCTTCACTTTGTCTCTAGACGCTCGTCCTTAATATTTACATTAACAACAGAACAAAAAAGTCTTTCACTTACAAAAAATAAAAAAAACGATAAATTTAAGAAGGACATCTAAAATGCTTTTTTCTTAGGCTTTACACATAACAACATTCCCTACATTAAAAAATTCTTCTCGCAAGGAATTTCTGAAATTGTTCTACCTGAAATCTGACCCCATCCTTTCTGGCCACACCACCACCATTCCTGAATCTCCTTCCTTATAGAATCTCTCCTCAATTGTTGCTAAATTTGTGCGTCCGTCGCCGTCGCGCTGTGATCCTGCATTAACCGTGCGTGCTTTAATCTCTTCGCTTGTTTAAGCTGTCAGGACGTGAATTATTTTCGAGAGGCTCTTTAAAAAATTCCGCCTTTTCGTGGGTCCATTTGAAGCCACCACGAACGAGACCGAATGAATGCTCCTCGAATGAAAAACCCCAAAAATTTCCCCCCGAGGCTGCGACACAACCAGAAAATATCCAGGCACTGCTGTCGTTTATTACTCCTCTGACGGTTTTATTGTAGGGTTTTGCTGCAGGTTTTTTAATCGCCATGAGGAAAGGTATCAGAGATGCTACGGCGGGAATGAGGAGGAGATTCCTCTACGAGGTTCTTATGGCACACAGGTGTATATGTATGTAATTCAATTGTGGAATGGATTTCCTGGAGGTTAACAAACCGAGAACGATTTCAATTTCAATTTGCGTAGTGCAGTCTCGCCATTGCGGCAATAAAACGGTCGAGTGGATCTCAAGAGAGACGAGTAGGAGAGGAGTTAAGTGGTCGGGGATTGGAGCAGATTAGCTTTAAGAAGTGGCCTTTTCTGGAGCAAGTAAAGTTTTGTTTTCACTTCTACTAAACACTTTCGAATGACCTAATAAAATTTGTATTATGACCCCAACTGCTCCACTATCCAAGATAACACCCATGACGATCGACGGCACTATCAATCACCAGAGAGCGGACGTCCAATTTGTACCTTTCTTTTTCTGATGCAACTCCAGCCAAATTTTAAGCTAGAAGAATGAGATTTTCCTAGACACTATTGAATCACCCAAAATCGAGACACACATGCCCCCGGCACGAGTTTCTTCTTGCGTCGACGATGATTAGAGGTTACGTGCCAAATTTCACATCGTGGATGGTCATCCGGCTCTCAAAGTGACCCGCAACTGCGCACAGCTACATGCCCATTCTCAATTGGCAAATTCGCCTAAATCAGCGCTTGGACTGATTTGATCTTCGCCCAGAGTTTTCTTGGAATCATAATTGAGCGAAGAGAGACGGACTGAGAGAGAGACAAATGACACAAAAAAATATCCATGACTTAACTTTAATTGCTGAATAAAAAACGGAAAGGTTTAAACTTCAAAAGATCCCTAATTTGATAAACGTCTATAAATAAACGAAATGGGGAAGACTTGTTGTTAACCGGTTTGATGTCAAGACGCCGGGGATCGGTTTTGTGTTTACGTTATGAATAAAAGTGAATCAAGTTGCAGCAAGGTGGAAAGACTTGGATTGATGTGGAAATTCCTCTCTAGCTTATTGGCCACCCACTCGTATAGTGTTATGCCGGTTGTAAAAGAGGCTTGTAATGAAAGAATCCCGGAAAATTTTCTTTTAATGGAAAATACATAGTTAAGAATGTATCAAGAGAAATTCTTTTTGCGTATAGGAAATTCCCTGGTTGGCTTTTCCATGGTTGTGAGGAATGAATAGTTAGTCTAAAGGGATTTGGTATAGAAAAGAAATTTCTAGTCTAGTATACATATCTCAAATACTGTGATAAATTTTGGAATTGTCAGCATCGGTAGCCTAGGGGTTACGACTACCACCATTCCAAAGGGGTGGGGTTCGATACCAATTTGCAGCATGTTCTTTTGTCTTTCTATCTCTCCCACCTAGATAACATTTCTTCTTCCTTGTCGTACCTCTTTACACAAATTCCCTGCTCTATCTCCTGCCATCATCTGTAAACATAAAACGCGAGAAAGCAAACTGTTTTGCAATCACCGAAATCAAGCGTTGGAGATATGGCCTGCGCCAAAACTATTGGGAATCTCAAAATCCAAATCCACACCAGGAAAGTAGATTCGAAAAGAAAAGCACGCAATGTTACTATGTTCGTTTAAAACCCCAAATCACCCACTCATTTATATTTTCAGTCAGTCTCACTGAGACGCTTGTCGTAATTAGATGCTACGGGGGAAGGTCGTGGCCAGTAAACGAATTTCGAAGCGGAAATTACAATGCACATCCTTACGCAAAATGTCAATGTGTGTGGAGTTTTTGTTTCCCCGGGGGCGGGGTAAAATTCCCAATAGTTTTGGCGCAGGCCATAGGAGCCACTGGTATAAAAGTGCGAGTTAACGTTAGCACTAGTATTTCATTCTATTTCTACTAACTTTCCAGCTAGAGCCTGCTGTTCGGTATTGCACTCGGTCAGCAATGAACAGGGAAAAACTTGGCTTGGGAATCATCATTTGTACTACTATACTATAGATTATTGGTCTGGAGGATACTCGTGCAGATGGTAATGATGCTTTAAGATGTTGTACGAATTTGGAAATCCTGACTTTAACACGCGAACTTCGAGACTCTAGTCTATGCGAAAAGAGAGACTACAAAAAGTACGGGTGACAGTATTGTGCCTTGAGGAACCCCATCTGAGAATCGATTCTGAATCGATATCAAAAGCTTGGAACAGAACAGCATGTCGCGGTTTATCTAAAAACTTTGAGAGATCCACAGCAATCAGCCCAGATAAATTAAAGCGTTAAATGTACTCGATGAAGTGCTCTGTTAGATAAACAAGAAGGTCGCTAGTAAATCTTTTCTAAAGCAAGCAATATTCGTACATTATAGTAGACTCGAATCGCACTTGGGTTAACATACAAACACCCAATTGTACAGTACCTACCTACAGCTTGTCGCGGTGGTTGGGCTGGAGTGCCTCAATGTAGTATTGGGGCTATGTCGACGGTGGTAACTTTGAAAACCAGCGAGACGCCAGAAGGAGGACCTATACGGCGTAGGCCAATGCGAAGGGACCAGATGAAGCTAGGTATATCCGCTCGCCTCCAATTTTCCGCGCATTCTGTTCTTTCAGAGGACAGTTATTCTTCAGAGGAAGAACTACTCACCTTCAGCCATGAGATGGTAATTGAGACGATCACCAATTCGGCGAGGTCCAGCCATAGTACACCAGCGTTTTAATACGATCACACAAAATCAGTCTCAAAAACTCATACTCATGCTTGGCAAGATCGCCAAAAATAAAAAGGCCGGCCCTCTGCGTGATCGGAATTAGTCGGAAGCTGTTCTTTCTGAAAAAGAAGCGGAAATCAGAACGTTCACAGCCAATGCACCCTCGATAAGATAAGTACACGTGTTACATTTCTGTGGTTTGAACTTCGAACGCAATGAAAAGGAACTCCCTAGCCAATCAGAGCTCTCGCATTGAAAACATTGGTTCGATTGGTTGGTAAAAAAGAACTTAGACCATCGGTATTCTTGCATGGTAAATACTCAGCGTTTTCTTCCTGTGCCGTCTTGCAATATAACCAAAGAATTGACCAATGGATCGATGTGGGAGGGGGGCATGTCGATAGAGGAATTTACCTGTAGGTTCCCCATGAGGATACTGAGGATACTTTAATTTTATACTGAAGTGAAGGAATGCTCGTCGGCGATGCTGATGTGAGGTATGCCTTATCAGTTGTTCATAAGGTTTCCTTTACGCAAGCTTCAATTTTTTTTTGTTGGCTTGCTTCCCAAAATCTATCAAACTTAGCACGAAGAAAACTATATTAGTGACTCATATTTCACCATTTTGCATACTCGATAGACCGGTTTTCGTTTGATTATGGAGGTCAAGCAGCATTGGACATGGGTAGTACTTAGTTGGGGGACCACTTAGCAAAACGATACTTGGAAATGAAAAAGCAATTGCGAAGAGGAGAAAGGGCTTTCGGCACCGTTGCAGTTATTACTCACATATCTACGCCGGAATTCTCTAATTTAATTGCGCGTCATTCGACATTCGAGGGCCTCATTCGACGTTCTTAATGATGACGAGTGGCGCACGGACGGTCCATATAAGGTCCACATGAGGAAGGGCAGATCGCCTTAAGCTACGTCCACCCCCAAGACTCTAGTCGAGAAGCCCATTTCTATATCGTCTTTATATCTCTTCTTATGTTTTCCTTGTGTCTTTCTTCACTCTGGCGTTTGGAGTAATGGGATTTTGGGTAACACAATAACGTGTAACAAAGGAAAAGACGCCAATCATAGAGAGGAACGTCCGAGAAAAGACTAATCAAACGTTCTAGTATCATCTACTTCTCAACAACAAATCTCATTCAATTACATATTTACAAAAATCATCACCTTATTTAAATATTCTTTATTCAAGTGTAATAAATCGGAAAAAAAGTAAATAACGAAAAAATAATTAAAACATTTTTAATTGAATTTCACCATAACCATCACCACCTGATAACAGGTAATCATTTTCCCATATTCACAGGTAGCACGTGTTAAAGCGCACAATTTAAAAAAAAAGAAAGAAATTGTTGCTGCTCTGTTGTTATCCCATCCTGAATCATGGCTCTTTTTATTTACAAACAAACAAACAAGCACAGCCCCAAAAACAATTCTCAATTCACCCCGTGGGAAAATATCATTGTTTCAACTCCATCATGAATTGCATACATCGTTGCAGATGCACCATCAGCAGCAACAACAACAACGAAAAAAAAAATGCATAATTATTTATTATCTGGTGCAGATAATTGTTGGGTTTGTTCGTTTGGCTTGTTTTCAACATCAAAGGTTCTGATGCAATAATTTTTTTATAAAGAACTTAGCTCTATTCCCCCGGCATCACGTACTTTTTTTACTACACCCATAGAACGAAAAAGATTTTTTGAATTCGCCGCGAAATTGTTTATGTTGGATTCGAGGTATTCGGCAATTGATTTGTGTGTTTCAAAGGATTCAATCACAAATATTTCGCTTGAAAATATATTTTAACTATGCCGCAATGGCACGCACTTTTCTAATAATGACACTTATGACAATTATCGACAAGAATCAAAACCACATTAAGACTCGTTTTTTTTGTCCATCAAATCGTCATGACGTTGTAGTATCCAATATACATAAAATGGTTCGTGATTTGAATACCGTAGGACAGGGTTTTTCCATATAAAAAAAAACGCCTTCTTAGAATCAATCAAAATCCATTACGGCAAGCCTCGACCTACCGATCATGGATATGGCATCGTCTTACCGGGTATCATCATAAGAATACTGACAACACAAAATTTCACAGTTCCCGGACGAGAACGAACTCTTCTTTCAACTTCCATGCTGTGTAGTAATGATGTGCTGAATTGCTGAATAGCATAATAAAAATATAGAAAGAGAGATCAGGCTATGATTTTTACATATATACGACATAGGTCTATACGTTTGAAAAAAGAGCGCGCGAAAATTTGTAAGTTGTATAAGAAACGATCGCGAAATACTCTGCAGCGAATTCGCTACGATCGCGACATTTGCTCATGCCAAGTTTAGGCGCTCTTTTTTTGCCGGATCTTTATATAAAATTGCAATCAGCATCGTCGCGGCAGCATTTGCGACCGATAACCCGTACGGTAAAGACGGTTCGCTGGCAAGATCGTGAAACGCGGCGAATTCAGTCATTTTTAGTGAGGACTGAAGAATTGAGTGTAAAGATCAGTGTTTTTTTTTCGGTTTTATTGAGTATACATATAGTGAAGCAAGTGGTGAACAAGTGATTGGATGAGAACGATCTACACTAAAAAATAAAATAAAGATCGCATGCCGAAATCTTAAAACTAAACGAATTGTGTGGAATTTTTGTGTGTGAGTGTTTCACATTTTTTCATATATATAAAGCAAGAAAGAGAAATGTGCCAACAGACCACCGATATGGGCTTAAATATTGAACAGCTTTACCTACAGGGAATGCCACGCAAGATCGGTCGAACAGTGCAGGTTGCCATCCTCAAGAAGAAAGATTGCATAATGTGTTCCGGACGAGGTGATAGTGACGGCCTAAGTACTGATCGTATTAATAAATGCACCTGCGTGAGAAAACAATCCGGAAGTTCGGATCATAAAGTGAAGTCGTACAAGGATGATATTCTAGCTATTGGTACACAATGGACAAGATCGTTTGTTAGAATGATCATGGATATTGGTGATAAAATACAAAAGACAACCACATACAAGTGAGTAGTACATAGTACACATTTGTCATCAATTTAATATCGTTTGACATAATTAATACCGACCGACGACATGATTATGTGACGTTCGTATGGTAGATATATAGGGTAGGTCAAAAGCTCTGTAGAAAATGTTGCATGATATCCGCAAAGTGCAACGATCGTCATTGATTTCGTTTTTTTGTGTGTGATTAAAATTTTGTACTAGGACAAAAATGTCATATAGTACAAAATAAAAAGTTTAGTTCAAATAAACTCACAAGAAACAAAACGCAATTTCCCGCTTAACAAGAAACTCTCTTCAAACTTTTCTTTGATCTTGAAGTACCAACAAACCTCCACTCATAGACCATTCTATAAAATCAAAGAAACTGACAAGAAAAACGAGAAGGCTCTGTAATTTCGGTAAAAGCTATTGAATGAGACACTTTCAAAAAACTTCGTAGACTTTCTCTCTTACATCCACTCATCCCTTCCAAGACAAGACAGTCCTCATCTTCCTTCTACCCCCACCCCACATAAGGATACATTAAGGAAAATTCAACAAAGTGAGAGATTTTATCCGAGTGGCAACTTTATCTTTTAGCTTACTTAAATGTTTGATAGATAAGTTGATTCCTTTGGGCCTGATATGAACTGAGGAGGATGTGGATTCTGGGACGCTTTTATAGTATTTATGATAATTGCTAAAATCTCTCATATAAGTGGGCTGCAGGATGTGTGGATATTTCTCCCATCGCTCGCCATTCCACCCCCAGTGCAGGATATGATGGTCCCAGTTTTAATCGTTCCTTGTCTCATTTTTTTTAATATCCTTTAATGAGGGTTCTTGGAGCACAGAAAAGGGATTGCATTTTAGCTTCCTAATTATTCCTTGGGATTAATTGAAAATATGCTAATTTTCAAAGTGTAATGAATATTCATTGTTCGGCCTCTTTATTTATTAGGATACAACAAAAGCGGGCTTATTTTGGTCCTTTTTTAAAAAAAAAGGATATTTTATTTTATTAAAAAATGTCGGCGATAAGAAAATTAATATTTAATTAGTAAATCTTGATGTGGCTTGCAAGTGTCGATCACTGATCGTGTCTAGCTGAAAGGCATGTCAAATTCTAGTAGTCCATCAGTTTCAGCATAGTTTTATCAGTCCATCAGTTTCAGCTTATTTTGAACGCGAAAGTAAAATTGGAATGCTCCTAGGCATCACTATCTAGCAAAAATTTAGGTATGATCAAAATGTTTACTTTAGCGATCGTCACGGGTATGATCAGTGATTCATTGAAGTATATCAGAGTTCAAATGCGCTGTATAGCTCAAGCAGTATTTCTACCTTCTTACAATCATGGTTGGGGTTGAAAAAAGGATACAAGTAGGATCTCATTCCCTTAGTAAAGCACCAATCAACATTAACCAGAAATGATCTTCTCATGGCCTAGAAGGTGATCGTTGACGTGGACTACGTTGATAATGCTGTAACTGAAGGATATTCTTGCTTGGTGAAGATAACTCTAGGCAACAATTGTTGGATGTGGTGAGAGAAGGAACTCTGAGAGAGATGGAGGACTGAAAGCAAGATCAGTTTGGATCTTGGCAACTCTACCCTTCTGCATTCGCCAAGTTTTCACAACTTACCTTAGCAATTTTTTTTTTGTCTTCTTTTAATTTTTAGTATGGGAACAACCGCGAACTAACTGGGGGCCTACCGCACAGCCCTCAGGTTAGGATTCAGCCCCTTTGTTAATAATCCCAAGACTCCTGAAGGGTCCTTTACAGAGAACACCAGGGATACCATGTAGCTATTAATGGGTTCTCAAGTAACTCACCCTGGATTGGCCCTAGAACCTAATTCTGGATCGATAGTAGTACTTGTCCATTGGTCCTAAAATAGGAACAAAGATCTGGCAAACAGGATTTTCACTAGGGATAAGATTGAATAAGCCATTGGCACCTTCAAGCCTTTTAAGCCTGCTGGAAAGGAACACATCTTCCCAGCTCTCCTTCAGATAGGCTTGGAAGATATCTTACCAATCCTGCTACTTTGAGATAGCTTTATGCTGGCCAATATTCCGAGGTGGTGGAGAGAAGATCGTATAAGGAAGTAATATCCTATCGACCTATCAGCCTGTCATCCTTTCTCTTGAAAAAGATGGAGAAGGTTTAAGACAAGCATATTAGAGAGGGTCTTACAGCAAATCAACCTCACTGCCTGCAGTTTACTTACACTAAACTAAAAACAATAATAGATCTTCTGGCGGGCCACAGATCTCCCGACGAAGGGAAAAAGATCTTTAGTTGAAGAAGACTGGACTTGAGAGTGCCTCAGAAGCTCTCTGTTCTGCATGCTTTTTTTAAGCCAGATCAGATCAGGACAGAAATCTCGTCGCCTTCCATAGAGAATCGGTATTTCGTCTCCTGAGATAGTCCTACCTTGTGGAGGTGGTACTGTAGCCCAGATATTCGATCAAAAGTCTAAGGTCTGCTCTGTTTATGTTTAGAGTGGCTATTGGTTCATTAGCCCGTCTAAGACCTGGGACAGATTCCCAGTAGACAAAATTAACCCTTAACCCACTCTTTTATCGGGAATTTGAAGGTGGGCCATACGATGCCACATGTTTTGGGCCCTGGACCAGCCCCTCAGACCCTCCCTAGTGGGCTTGTCTGCAGCCTCATTGCCCTCGATACCCAAGTGTTCGGGGACCCAGGAGAACGAGACCCTATTTTTGTTTCGCAGTCGGGAGATCTCAATGGCCTGTATTACAGTGTGGAAAACAGAGGGCCCTACTCATTGCAACCAAGACCTTGGAGTTGGGTCCTGCAACACCAGCCTCTGTACCATGATCAATCTTTGACCTGTGGATAAGTTAATAGTGATCCCTTGGACCCAGCGAAGTATAAGTTCCTCTCACTTAGAGCGATCCGCAATAATCGCCCTGAATTTCCTTTGGAATCGAGCATACGATTAGATTCGCGGCAATTTGAATTGAGAGCACTCAGGTGTTGAAATTATGAAAACAGATGATTCAGTTCCAATACGACACCTTTGTGAAACCGAACATGAGTGTCAACTCTGACAAAACCAGTGCTGATACTACAATACAACGAAATGCACGTTATAGGAATTGACGGGTTAGATTAAACTAGAACTAGGTGACGCAAGAACTCCATTGGAATCATCCCATTCATAGGAAGGACACGTTGCTCCCTGTTGGCTTTCCGAAAAGGCTGTGGATCCATATAAGGTCTTGTCTACAACTAAAATTCATACACCACCAACATGAGTTTCACGATAATGTATATGTTGCCTTGGTGTTAGTAAGATTTAAAGAATGGGCTGCCCTTTTCAATCGTCGAGGCTATTCGCAGCCCACCGACTGCGGTGCTGAAAATTCTGCTTCAAATTGGTGCGGTTCCATCTTGAGTTTAAAAAATGTTGCACTGAGGCTAAGTACGAATGATCACTTCGGTGATAGTCTTCAGCGGGCCCATTTTTCTGTTGTAGGTCTATTGTACTACACCGTCATACCTCATATTTGTAGACCAGATCACTTAAAAAGGTTTAGAAATCTGCCTAATGGCTTTTAGCTTATATTTGACTATTCTCCTTAAACGAACATACCAATCACACATCAAATCACAAACGTCCGACTATCATTCCTGATGTCTCTCTACATTTTTCTAAGCAAGTGGAGATAATAATGAACATTCATAATTATATGAAACAAAAAACTTCATTGATCAAACTATTTCTACAAAATCTTGAAAATTACTACACACGATCACCCAAGAACTGATCAAGCTTTCTTGATCTCATTTGATAATTATTCCAAGCGTCATTCATTCTGTTCCTATATTAGCTCTCATTTATCAGCTCATAAAACTTCAATCAATTTTATAACTTTTGATCTTGTAATTGATCGAGTTTTACTAATCTTCAAAGATCGCAACAATTTGCAAATATATGCAAAACGTTTTTATGATTGCAAACAAACCATAAAATCTATCAATAAATATAGCAAATAGATAATCATGTTGTCGCACATTAATCTCTATTTGGAGCTTTACACGATCATGTGACGCATAAACGACGATCAGATGTGACAATTTGTAACCTTCCTAAATTAGCATAAGTAAATTTTCGTGAACTGTTAGGGAGTCATGTGAGTTTTATTTTCTAAATTAATTAATTAAAAGTCAGATGATTTTTGTGTTGTAATTGGAAGAAATTAATTCAGTTTTTAGGTGTACATGAGTTCAACGATTGATATTTGATAATGTTGTTTTGTAAGTCGTAAAGGGAGTTGGTAATGTCAAACACAACGAAGAGAAAAGTTGCGTTATCCGTTCTTCGGATCTTTCAAAGCTGGCATTTAGGACGGACTTCACAGCCTGCCTTACTTACTTACTCCACTCTAATCCCTCATGACACTCACATCCTTCCTTCTGTATTTAAAACATTTTTAGACAGCGTTGAAAGACAGACGGATGAATAAACAGTTTGGGATTGACCAAATTAGGCATGGACTTTCAGTTCCCGTTTTATCAGGCTCCGATTGTCCAGAGTTCTTTTAACTAAGCTGCTGGGTGCTCTAATATCTGGTTCAACTCTTTTATTACGTTCAAAGCCCTGTTGACTTGGGATCCAGACAAGGATGTTTAGGCCTTAGGGCACACTTGCAGACCCAGACTAGTTAGAATTGGGCTTTGGTTAGGGCCTGCCATTTACAGAAGAGAAGAACAGAATGTTTCCGTCTCGTTCATTTTTTACGCAGAAACGGAAAACTACTTTGGGTGAGATACCCAGCTTGGCAGACTGATTCCCTATTGGCCAAGCCCCGTGATGTAAGCCAAGTCATCTTTTAGATAATGCGTGAAGGTACTAATTGGCTAGGTAGTCGACTTTCTCGTTTCCATCTACCTTCAGACGATCCTATCAACTCTGTATCGCTTCACTAGCTTGGAGCACTTCGTCATCAAGTCTAGAGTTCTTAACGTTCATTCACGAGAAAACCAAATGGCCTCCTACTGACGATGGAGCTTCGATTTCTCGTAAAGCAGCTCGTCCTCGTGGATTTTTTATCGGATTTTGTGTCTCTAGGCCAGCGGTAGGCAATCCAAATGCTTTGGGTTGTCACAAAAAAGATAATTAAAACTACTGCACATTAGGCGCCCCCACCAAAAAAACCTATTGAATATGAAAATAATTTTATTTGTACAGTAAAACAACTTTAAAGCTCCCATTCATATACAAAATTACTGGTACAGGTAATGTCCAATGCAGGCCACACATTTCTCAGTGTGACTGAAGGATGTGGACTTGAGGCAACCGCCTGACAGGCCGTGGACTGGAGATGACCTCATCACTCCCTCTAATGATTATGCAAAAATCTGATTCAAGTGCAAAAATCTTCATGGCCTCAGCGAAAATTTCAGAATGAATAAAAGTTCAGATCTTCAGGCCCGGACTGACGATAGATATTCACAGCTTAAAGTTTTTCTGTACTGCAACTGCCATCCAGTTGGCGACCAGTGAGTGTGTGGTTATACTAGGCCTCAAGGCTAGAAATCTTCAGACTACGGCCTGCCGGCGGCCTGTATGGGAATGGCGGTCTTTATATCAACGAGCGAGTGAACGGTGCCCGCAGCGCCTGCGATAACGTATATTCCTTACATAGTATCTACGTTTGTGTGGTCTGATTGTTTCTCTGCCTGTTATCATGTGCCTTTGGTAGATAAGGGATGGAGTAACAAAAACAAAAAACAAAGAAAAACAAAATATGACAAAATTCCAAATCATAAAAACGAAGGACACACAAATATTACACACAACACCTACACAAAAGAAAAACAGAAAGAGCATCTCTTATCTGACACAGTCATGCCCTTTTAGTATCGTAAATTTTATTTATGCCTTTTTGTTCCCTTGGTGATTTGAAAGGGCTGTTTTATGCCCGTGTACCAAAGTGAATATGCCTTGAACGTTAACACCGTACACACATTTGTCGATGAACGAACATATTACCACATTACCGATTTTCTTTCCACCTTCTCTTTTTTTTCTTACTTAAACCTTCCATTTACTAGCATTAAAGAAAACTGCTTACAGATTTTCTAGATTACGCACAGCCAGCCAGAAACCACCAGGAAAAAAAGAAGAAAATGGGTTTCTCTCTTCTATCATAAAATGAAAATGTAATCCTCTTATATTTAGGAATATGGTTATAGGTATCCGCAGGTAAAAAGGAAAAACTGCCACCGCGCATAAATTCCAGACGAGACATAATGACGAAAAGTCTTAGTACGTGGACTCATCAAGGTGTGAGAGGAATATCATAAAAAAAACACAATTTTTATTTTCCGTTTTTCCTTTTTTTTTGTTATCATAAAAGTTTATTGTTATAACAGTCCACGAGGAAAATGCCTGAAGTTATAAAAAAAAATTTATTTGGAATAATTTTATTCAAATTTTCATTCATCAATTATCGCGCAAATATTAAATCCTCGTAAAAAAACGCTTTTTTTTGGTGATTAAAAATTTTCCCAATTTTGTGACAATATTTTTATGCTAAAGCCGCGGGAAATTGACGAATTTTAAATGTTTTCATCATTTTCGCGCGGCATCCAGAAGTAATTTACTTAAAAATTTATGGGCGGCCATTAATTAAAAATTTGTGAAAGATAAAATGAAAAAACCAAAAAAAAGTAATAATCTCGTAAAGCAGCTCCACTTTTGGCAAGGCTGGTCACCGGGCGGAATGAAGGATAACTAATGATTATGCGAGGAGCCCGGATTTCAGGTTTGCATTCTACCTGGTTTCCACTAAAAACTTGAGGCCCTCCGCTCCGCCCTTCCTGCAGGTAAGAGTCTCAACCCAGTGAGGATTTTTTTTTGCATGCGAATGCAGCCCACTTAATCATCGAATGTTGGACAGGTAACTTCGGATTTATCGTGACAAGTCATTTACACCGAAGCGATTTCCCCGGATTAAGGGAATTCCCCCCGTGGAGGCCCTGTCCTCACTCCCAGTCCTCAATCAAAGCGTCACTCGATGAGGAATTTCGGGATTTTGGAGACTCCTCCTAGGTTCAACGAAATTACTCCCAACCTTGGACTTAATTCGCACACTCAACATTTTCTCGCTGCACTATCATTAAGCTGAGAGAAAGTCCCCATCCCCACTCCCCCCACTTGCTCCATAATCCCCCAAAAAAAAATTTTTTTTGTGCGGGTGGATTCCGCCTTGTTTATTCTGAATTGTTGCCAAAAGCGAGAGTAAAATGCAAATTGAATCTCGCCGCGAATTAAAATTAGACTCTCGAAGCACGTGAATTATTATTGCCGAAAATGCTTACCTTGAAATTTCTGTTTACTAAATGCGAAATGCATTCACTGCAAAACGATGCTAAAATTACATAAAAATGCATTTTCGAGTTAATTGCTTTCGAGTTCGAGTTTGGGAGGGGAAACATTCTTGTATGATTTATGTTTATGCCGTATTTCCACATGCATTAATCATGGCAGGACTGCAGCAGCACGCGCATTCTGTGTATGCTGGAGAACTTTAGAAATGCACAGAAAATTTGCATATTAATAGGGGTTGATTTTTATTATTTTTAAATCCTTCAAGTGTGTGTAGTTATCCTAAATGTTGATCGATAGTTGCATTGCTGCTTCACTAGGGGGTTGTAAGGGGTTCTTCGGACCATAAAACAAAATGCAAATTCGGCTACGTAGCAATGCAATCGCTTAAAGATTTATACAAACATTCAATTGTAGGAAAATATTGTAACTCAGTAATTCAGCGCCATCTATTAGGAAAATTGTATGAGCAACGGTTTGAGACTTGGCAAAACTATCGAAGTTTCGAGAATAGTGTGGAACCAGGGACGGCTGAGCATAATCATTGTGGGTGGGGAGCATGTTAAAACCGTTAAAATGAAAAAAAAAGTGAATCGGTCAATTTATTTGCCAGCCGAGTCGTAAATTTTTTTACTGTCTGCTGAGTTATATGGTTTTAAATTCTTTGGTTATAGGGTTACGCTCGACTGGCATTTTGTGTAGGGGAGGGTGTGCAGAGGGGTAGCCTCACTGCCTCATGTGGATCCCGTGAATATTACCATGGCATCTAACGCCTTGCCTGATTCACGCCTCGTCATATAGAATGCTCCATTTGGCACTCTTGTAAAAAATTATTGCTAATTGACCGCGATTGAAAAATTCAGGCCGAAAAAATTGAGAATTTCGACGAGGATATGACAGTAATATCTGTGCCGGTGTCGAAAGCTTTATATTTTTAAACGCGTATGTTGTTGTTGTTGTCATTGCGTCCAATGCTGATACTAATGATACTAATCACGTCCAATGCTGCTTAGCCTCTGCAATCGAATCAAAACCCGTCTATGGAGTATGGGAAACAACACTCTTCACGGGTCACTAAAATATGTAACTGCCTGAAATATGAAGCAATTCAACAACAAAAACTAAAGCTTTGTATGAGTAAGGACCGGCTTAGACAGTGCGCTCCAGCGAATGTGCCTCACTAACTTTTGTGGATGGAGGGAGCATTGTACAGTCGAAGCAGGTACTATAACTAAAGCTCAAGGTATTACGTTAAGGCTTTTTTTAAAAGCTTTCCGATTTTGTAAGGCACATGTTCGGATTGTCCTATTTCATTTGTAATGAGTATGCCTCATAGGGTGCTTATGAAAAACTGGTAAGGCGTGAGGTATCGCTGATTTTTTGTGGATGGTACTCGGTGAGGAAACTAAGTGGGAATCCCTCTTTTGACATACCTCTGTTTTGCCACATGGGTCAGTAGTTTTAGTTTTCGTATGAAAAGCTTTGCTTGTGTTTGACTTTCTTCGCCAGCGACCGAGACGGTATTCCAACGTTCTGGATTGTTAGATGTACATGAAATATTTTGGGTGCGGATTTTCCCACCCAAAGAGAAAGGGTGTGTGGAACGGATACTTGGGAAAAGAATAGCGTGGAACGTAGGTCTTTCTGAACGATTCAACGATTTTATCCGTCAACTATGCCAAAATGTTATTGGCTTTTCAATATAGTCTTTAGCAAATTTATCAGAACATCGGCGCGGACCATTTGCGAGACCAGCCAACCATTAGCCGGGTCATTCAGCCCTCGGCCCTTCACAGCTTAGCTTGAAAGTGGCGGATTTGCAGTGCGAGGGTAATAGGAATTGCTGGGATTGGGAGCAATGGGTGCGTACACACCTTTATCAGATTTATCGACGACGCCTGCTTAATAAACGAGGTCCTGAGGGTAATTGGTCATACATTAAGCTAATCACAAACGACACAGCCCAGCGCTTCACAGAGACACGAAAGCCTCACCACCGCCGCAAGCTGTAGGCACATCGATGGTGCGCAACTTTTGTAACAGGAACATTTAACTTATATTGACTGGTGTCCCTAAAAACATGTCGAATTTAACGCCTCTGGAGTTACAATCAACAGCCTATAGTTTAAAAGTCAGCTTCTTCTCGGGTAAAAATTGTTTATCTGTTCGCTTTATCATGGCTGGCCTAGTGATGAGCAAACGCAAGAACAAGACAGGATTGATATAGTCTTGGTCTTGGGATTAAGCTAGTTGGCTACCATTCGATTCGATTCTATGCAGCCATATGATCCTTCATCTTTAGACTTCTCGAATCCAACTAAAATCCTTCTTTCATCATTACATCAATTTCCTACCATCTCTCAACCAAGTAAGCACAATAACCGAGGAAAAGAAGCCATGTCCAGGTCATTTCACAACCAAAACTGTTAAACGTGTGGCTCGACTCACACCCATTTTGTTGAATTTTTACATACTCGTCTAGCCAGAAAACTGCAATACCAATTAGATATTTTCGCCTGGTGCTTCTTGACATTAGATTTTGAAAATTTTATTAAAATGGGAGGTTTTTTAAAAATTCATAAATAAGTACTGCCTCAAGCTAGGACAGTGAACTAGATCCCATTTCAAAGAACAAGCTTCATAATTTTTTTAAAAAATCGTCCTGGAAAGCCCATCTCCGATTTTCCCCCAGAATTCGTATTTTTTTTTTTTTTAGTTTAGACAATGTATTAATTTTTTTATTAACATTAATTAAAAAATAAATATTAATGTGTACTCAAACGTATAATGTTACGAAAGGTCAGATAATATATTTCATGAAAAATTTAAATATCCTAAAGGCCCAAAAAAGGATTTTGGATACGAATTCGGAAAAACATCGAAAAGCACTTTCTGGCAGACAACCTACAGGACCCTGTCATGAATACATAATGAAAAGTGAAAGGGAATTTTCATAAAATATCAACTACAACTAGAAAACATGAGAAATATTTAAAAAAAAAAATTTAAAATTCGTGTTAAGAAGTTCCGGTGATGAAACTGAACTATATTTACATATAAACATACAACAAAATTTAATTTATTGATTGAAACATCCAACTGCCATCATCATCTCTACTCTGACAATTATTAATCAGAAAAACGGACTTCCTTTCTCTTGTCTGATGAACTAATTACGCGTAACATTTCAATGTCCTTTCACTGGAGAAATTCTCTGTAAACGATTTTCGTAGGCGATTTGCATAAATCATTGCAGTCATTAGCCGCGTTTCCAGTGTAGATCTAATTTTCTGTTGTGGCTTAGATTAATCGATTAGAACGGATCCATTTAGCTTCTTAGAAATGGCTTCGTTAATTTGCGAAAATATCAAAATTTACAGGTTTTTATTTTTTAAAATAAGATTTTAAATAAGATTGGAGGAACTTTTCAATTTGGTAAGAAGAAGACAAAAGAGACGCTACCACATTCTACAATGACAATACTCCAGAAAGAGCTTTGCGTTCTGTGGTTTTTGTGTGCTGTCTGGGTTTCCACGAACTTGCGAAAAAATTTGTGACGAGGTATTGGTCATGGCCAACCTACATTCTTATGTCAGTTGACTGGCGATGCCGAGTGACGTGATTTTATTCTACCATCTCTTATCCAAAACGATCGCGGCAGAATGCTGACTTCAATGATCATCGAACATAGTATGGATTCCTCGCCTATCACCTATCATACTTACAAACGATGACAGAAGAAAGAGCAGAAAATTTCTGTCGGACCATGTCGAGGAATGGAATCGAACCTTGGACCTCTGGAATGGTAGTCTGGTGTAACTGTTACGCTACCGAGGCCGGTAATCTTTATATATTAGAAATACCGACGTTAGTTTTCCTGTTTCCGTCCAGGGAACTTCTCACGCAATAAAGCCAAAACGGGCCGTGTTGTGTGGCGTGTGTGGCGCCGTCCTATTGAAACCACATATCTCGCTCAGATCAAGACCTATAAGTTCGGGATAAAAAAGTCATTGATCATGGCGCCATAACGCTGAGAATTGACGGTAACGGTGACAGCATCGTCATTTTCGAAGAAATACCGCAAAATGACAATGCACACCAAACAGTTACTTCTTGCGGATGCAGTGGGCTCTCCGCAATCTATGGGTTTTCTCTGCCCTAGATACGGCAATTTTGCTTGTTGACGTACCCAGCCTTGCCCTTTCGTATTCATGTGCGACTGTTATAGGTGCAAGCGCACTTGCTACTCTGATACATATATGTACCAGAGTACATAAAAGTTCACACTACGTAAGGAATATACGTTACCACAGCCGCTCGGGGCATAGTTCACTCGAACGTTGATATAAAGGTCCCCATTTTTTTTTTTTTTATATGAAAAAACCAAGCTTAGGTGTAACCCTTTGTACTACCAGTCCGTCATGTCGTTCAGTTCATGGTGCAATGTCTAGTAGTAATCTTGGTTTGAAGAATAGAGGAGAATAGGAAAGGTTAGAGGGGGTCTGGAGGGTGTAGAAGAAAATGACGATGAACCTCACGTTTGAACTCTAAAGTGTTGTACGAGTTCGGAAATACTGACTGCGGGAGATTATTCCACAGTCGAACGAACTTCTAAACCGTATTGTGCGCGAACGGGGGGGCTGTAGGGTATGAGGGTGAGCCGAGCGGGCTAGTCTTGTGTTGCGGGAAAAGTATTGCCGTGCAGGCAGGAGGTCCTGAATTTCAGTGGAACAGTCGCCATGGTAATAGTGATAAAGTATGGAGAGGGCTGCTACATTCCTACGGTGGCTTAAGGTGTCTATGGAGGTGCGAAAGGGGCCATCACCAATGAGTTTTAGGGCACGATTTTGCACCTTGTCGAGACAAGCCAGGGTGGTTTTTGGGGCGCCTGCCCAGATATACGAGTTGTATTCGAGGCGCGGCCGAATGTAGGATTTGTATATTGTAGCCAATGCGGCTGGCTGGAGGAGGAACTTGCATCTCTTGAGAAATCCAAGGCATTGGGAGGCTTGTTTGGCGATGTGAAATATGTGATCATTCCATCGCAAATGCTCCGTTAAAGTTACCCCTAGGATGTTGAGAGTTGAGTCAGCCGTTAGATTCTCTTTATCCACTGAGATAGGAGGAAGGTCGGTACAATTTTTGTTGGAGATCAGACAGTACTTCGTTTTTGTGGCATTGAATTCGACGCGGTTCATTTCGCCCCACTGAAGAATCGATTCGATATCCCGGTTTATCGCAGTCGACATCAGTTGACGGTGGTAAAGACAAGGTCTGGCACGTGCTTGTCTTATATTGTCGAAGGAGTAAGAGAAATTCAGAGTACCGTCATCAGCGAAGCAGTAAAGTGGGTTGGAGGGGATTGAGAGCAGATCATTAATGAAGATTAGAAAAAGTGCGGGTGAGTCCCATACAGGCCGCAGACAGGCCGTAGCTTGAAGGTTTCTTGCCTTGAGGCCTACTGTAACTACACACTTACCGGCCGGAAACTGGATGGCGCTTGCAGTCCAGAAAAACTGACAAAAATCTTTATGTCTATGGGTCTTTATCGTCAGTCCGGGCCTGAAGATTTGAACATCTATTCCATCTGAAATTTTGGAGGACATGAAAATTTTTGGACTTGAATTAGATTTTTGCATCATCATAGGAAATCATAAGGTCACCCTCAGTCCACGGCCTGTCAGGCGGATACCTGAAATCCTCATCTCTCAGTCAGACTAAGTAATCTGTGGCCTTCATTGGGCCGTACCTGCCGGCGACCTGTATGTGAATGGGGGCCTTAAAGTTGCTTTGTGAAACGTTTTTACTGGCCAAGTTTTCAATGGTTTTTTTTTTTTTTGTGGCACGTTTACGGTGCAGTAGGTTAAACTATCTGTTTTGTGGCTCGCAAATGTATTTGGGTTGCTGACCGCTGCACTAGATAATATAGTTAATATATTCTTGCAGAACTGTGAAGTTTTTATTTTGGGGTAGGCCCGCTGTATAGATTAAGTAGAGTATCGGTCCAAGAACGCTGCTCTGTGGAACTCCAGCCATTATAGGAGGCTAAGGCTGCTCGGTATTTGCGGTTTTCAAGATTGCTGAAGTAGATTATGATGGAGTTTGTGCGGTAAGCGGTTAGAGATTTTGTACTTAAGTACTTACGTCAACTTTGAAGGCAATTATTATTTTGACGATATCGATCAGGAAGGATTATAGAAAGAAACCTAATGGAACGATTAGGCAAAGTATAATATTCGAGTCAACAAGTTGGTTATAAGTAAATGTCGTATGCAGTCTTCGTTCAGAATAGGTGTTGTCAATCATCAAAAAAAGTAATGTCGTTATTGTGATTGGATAACTCTCCCCACGTGCCATCTACGTCTCAAGAACCTCGTCAATAAATCTCCACATTTTATTAAGTATGTAAATCAATTCAGTCTAGTTGTTCGACAAGTATATTCCCATCTTGCCGAATGAACAGCGCTCTCCGTAAAATATTAACAGACCGCACGCAGCGCCAGTAAACAAAATACCGGGAATACAAAAAGTGCCCACTTATCCATAAACTACAATTTGGCAAAATTATTTCGTACATTGCGAGCGCTTTATCTGCTGCACGGATGAAGTTATAGGGCTTATCTCGTTCGTAATCTAAATAAAAGTTGCTATCATTACACCAAATTGAATTTAGGCAAGAACCGAAATAATATTGAGTTAGGCACCAACCGGGGCTCCGCTCATGGGACACGTTTGTCGGTCGGGGTTAGGGGGCCGGGGCGGGTACATCCCCGAGTATAGCACGTAATGTTACTGTTATTGCCGGGTATACCCCCAGACTGAACATGGTCGGGAATCCTTTACATCGTCCTGGCAGCTCCAGAAAAAAAGGGCCTCCAGCTGATGTTCCACACGGTAAGAGAACCCGATGTTCGACGCCTATTCTTCTTCTCCTCGGGTGCCATTATCCTTCTTCTTCTGGGGAAAAAAGGACATGAATTTTTTTTTTGTTTGGTTCATCCTTCGGGAGTTGATTTTTATCTCTGGAGCAACCTGAAAGGTATTATCGGTCTTGTATCCTGGCAAGGAATTACCAAATTGAATTAATTTACATTTTTCTGGCTTCTGGATCCTTGTGCCAAGGACAAGGACGTCAATGTATGTTTTTTTTTTTGAGAGAGAGAGAGGACTTTTTTAGGAGTTTGAAAATGAAAATTTAGATTTATTCCAATTTTCAATGGATTGTGGCGTGATGGGCTGTGTGGGTGGTAGTAGCTGAAGGGTGGGGGGTCGACTATAAGGGAACGGCTGTAAAACGATGGATTTTGATGTTGTCGAGTTTTTTTAAGTGTGTTTTATATTCATGACATTTTTGAATAAGGTGTGAACTGTCATTATTTTATCCTCACTCTTAAAGAATTATGGTTTTTGTGTGTTGATACCAAGGACGATGAATTCTGTGGGATAATGCTTCAGGGAATTTACCCTATGTGAATTCTGTTACAGGAGTGATGATGGAGGTGCGCCAGTTTCAAGGATTAAAGGATACTTTGCTTGTTTTTACGAAATGAATGTTCGTCTTGTTGTTGTTCTCCTTCTTAAATGACCCTTTATCATGCTAGTTCTCTCCAGTATGTTGTACAAAGTATTCTTCACAGCAAGCAGTATTGCTTCGCTGTCTAGTCTGTTTGGTCTGTTTAATCTGTCTGGTCTCTCTAGGCTAAAAGTTTTGAACCTGGATGGATTCACCCAGGCAAAGCCCAATCCAAGATCGGCTACTCCCACCCAAGACTCCCTCAGCATGAAAACCCACCCGAGACACACTCATCCACCCCAGCTAAGTTCGTTCAACTAGTTTCCCACAGGTGGCGCTTACCACACAAGTTTTTGTCCCGAATAAAGCTTACACCCGAGACCACAACCGATGATGTCACTAAACCAGTCATAAATAGCTATACTACCACAACATTTTTGAAGATTTCTGTGTCATCTACACTTCGGCTGTGAGTTTCTCCCCATATTAGGTTTCTGTTATCTTTGAAGAAGTCTCTCAAGTATTTCTCCCATACCGCTATCGTGGAGCTGTAGTATGTTGTGAAGAAAAGAAATCTGGGTAGCCCACTCGGAAAATCTCCTGCAGGATAAATGGAATGAAATAACGAGGTAGACCAAACCTTGAAGGATTTTTTCCTATTTTATGGTACGATGAAACT
This sequence comes from Thereva unica, assembly GCA_949987705.1. Lineage (NCBI taxonomy): Eukaryota > Metazoa > Arthropoda > Insecta > Diptera > Therevidae > Thereva > Thereva unica. Next base: position 109,473,332 of record OX465284.1, read on the forward strand.
TAGGAGTCCCTCTTTGTACTACCAGTCCCCCATGTCGTTACAGTCATGGTGCAAGTATAGTAGTAAGCTTGATCTGAAGGACAGATGAGAAACTATGAGGGCGCAGTTTCTTTTTTTGGTTCAAAATTGCCGTTGTTTGCCCGTTTGTACAGCTCAGTACTTGGCCATTTAAACTTTTTGGTCAAGTTTGGCCATCGTAAGGCTTAAAACTGGTTAAAAACTCTACGACCATCATATGCCCCTTAAAAGCCAAGCGGCCGATGTTCGCCCGTTGGTAAGGCCGTTTTTTTATTTTTAATCAGGTGGAGGTTACCACGGACCAGAAGTTTTTGCTTCCCGAGTTAGCGAGACGCGAGACAATCTCAACGGAGTACCATGTTGGATGAGATGTAATAAACAGGTAAAGGAGATGGGCTTCGTGGCCTTTAATGCCTGGGACTCGCGTTTCACTATTCACCTTTTGGTGCAAATCACTAATATCTGTATTACCTTGGATTGTTCCAGTCTTCTTCGAAGACGTCGATCGACCCAGGGGAATTCTTTTTGTTTTGTTGTATGTGATGGATTGAGAAAGTGTCTTAAATGCTCGCTTTAAAGTATAAGAACAATTCACCTACATCGTTTGCTAATGGGAATTTCTGGAAAGATTGCTATAAAACTAGAAAATCTATAATAAATTAAAACTTAACTCACGAGTATGATGGATCAAGGACTTTAGTGAGACTTACCTAGAAAAAAAAGAGAAATTCATATTAGTTATAAAACATATGAAATATCACAAATTTTTTAATATAATTCTAAATAAAACAATTTTCTTTTCAAATATTTCAGAGTCCTCAGCAAAACAACACAGCCCGCTCATGTCATAGCGCTTGGCATCCTGTCATTTGTCCTGATAGCAGTTTGGCCCAATCTCCTTGAATCCGATTCAGAAAATATCGAACGACCGAAATCGAACGGCAACAAGAGCGGACTGGCATTGCTGGCATATCTCGGGGCATTTGCGACGCATTTCGGTGCACAGATTTGGATGACATTTGTGTCAGGTAATGGAAAACTTCTATACTATGCAACGTCGTCTCGTCACGTCACGTCACGTCCACATCTTCTTAACACATCTTGCATGTCACTCACACCCAGTTTCGTCTCTGTTTTATTTGTTTCGATGTTTATATGTTTTTTTTTTTTTATTCTTTTCAGGGCTGTCACTCTACTTTGCCCTGCCTCGACATACGTTCGGTCTATGCCAGCAGATCCTGTTCCCCAAATATTTTGCACTTAATTCGGTGCTTAGCATCTGCACCCTGGTGATGTTCATCAAAGTGATTGGCGGCCGATGGGAGTTCGCCTCGTACGTTCAGGTCATAGCACTCACGATATGCGCTGTTATCGAAGTTGTCGTACGGCTATACTTGGCGCCACCGCTGCTGCGTCTGATGCGAGAGAAGCACAAGTTCGAGATAAAGATCGGCAGCGGCAAGGAGGTTGGGTATCTGCAGCAGGGGGAGCTCCTCAACTGTCCGCACTATCAGAAGATCCACAAGTCCTTCCGGAGGATTCATATGACGGTCGCCATGGGCAATCTGACGGCGCTCGTTTGCACCTTTCTACATCTGCACTATTTAGCCTCGAAGATTACCGTCGTCAGCTAAGAGCCGGGCATTAGTCGCAACTTTTTTATTTTTTTATTTTTTGTGTTTTGTTTTCGTTTTATGTTAATTTTGTTGGAGACTGTGATATTTATAAAGCAAATATCATATTTTAAGTGAACTGCCAGTAATCCTCGCTAGAATAGAACACACTTTTGCTTTACAAAAAAAAAACAATTTCTATGTTATCGCATTTTTTTTATTAGACCTTAATTTAATCCGCACTACTCTAGATAAGCCTAGTATTTATTTAGAATGTAGTTTATGACTGATGATGTGTCGTCTTAGTGTATTTAATTAATCAATAATTAATAAACATGTAGAAAATCTGATTGCAGTGTTATTTATTGTTAATTTTAATAAATACTTGCTAAACAAAGTGAATTGCGATATGGAACTATGGAGGTTTTGTTTGATAGATAATATCAATAAAATATAGTGATAAAGCGGGTCAATATTTGACCATAGACTGTAAAAGGGGTTTATGTAATCAAAAAATCCGGAAAAGACATAATAATAGGTAAAAAGGACAATCCTAAATATACTCAATGAGCTAAGTTACACGAAGACGCATACTGCAGACGCAAAAAACTTTTTTTCGGTAATGGGCTCTTACTCTGAATGAAGTGTTTCTATCTCCGTATGCTTTGGTTTACCGAAAAAAGCGTTTAAAACTTGCTTCATGCGTCTTCGTGTATTTTGGTCCAATGACATTCAAAATAAAAGTACATTTGACGTTTTAATTGAGAATATCGACTATTGAGCAGATAGTATGCTTTTTTTATATGGTAGGTTTCAACTAAAGACCAATACCCCGTTCTACACAGCCAAAAACCGAAGATCTTTTTCGGATATACAGTAGGAGTCAAAATTGGGACACTTTTCCTACTTTTTCTTTCTTCTTCTTTAATCGGTTGGCAGGCAGTACAAGCAGGACGTCTCCGCAACGGATACCCTGATATCGAACTCCATTCACGATTTGTTTCCACTCTTGACGATTTTTGGCGACGTCTCGAGCCTTGATTACTGATAATCGTTGATCTTTAGCCAGGTTTTCTTCGGTGCTGATAGCTGAATTCCCCAGTCGGCGGGACGGTCTCGCCAGAGAAGTGGCAAGCGATAATCATCCATTCGGCAAACATGTCCAAACAACCGTAGTCGACGTTTTTACATTTCTTCTTCGATCAGTGTCAGCTGATCGCATCTTTGTCGAACTGTCTTGTTTCGAAAGAGATCGCGAAGTGGGACACCGAGGATCTGGCTCAAGCATCGCATTTGGAAGACCTCGAGCTTCTTAGCGTCTGGTTTGAGCAGTGTCCACGCTTCAGATCAATAAAGAAGAAGCGGAAGGACCACTTGAACCAGGCGAATGTTGCTGTTGCCTGGCCGATGCGCCTGCGAACGTCGGCCGACGATGCTAGTTTTGTTTCCTCTACCAAATATTTGAACCTCGGAACCTGTCGTACGGCATCGTCGTATGGCGTAGCGACGTCTCCCTGTCGGAAACCTGTCTGAATCGGGAACTCCTCGGATAAGTTGCTTCGAATACGAGCGCTGCTGGTTAAGCCATCGTACGACGCTTGGAGAAGTTAGATGATTTTTAATGGCACGTGTTCGGTTTCCAAAGCTCTCCACAAGCTGATCGAAATCGATGAAAACGACGACAAACGATAGAAATAAGGCTAATACCGCGATAATTCTTGCATTCCAGATGGTCGACTTTCTTCAAAATTGGCACAACGATCGCTTTCTTCCACGCCGACGGGACACGATCCGAATGCCATATGTGTGTTATGAGGACGTGGAGTTGTTGTGATAAGATATCACCTCCGGCTTTGATCATCTCGGCGGTTACTTGGTCTATTCCCGGCGCTTTTCCATTTTTCAACGATTTTATTGCCGCCTCCACCTTGATAATTGTCTGTTCGGTATCGAGAAACTGACTCGTCGCTTCTCGTTCCGATTTCATTTTCTGTCGAACTTCTTTGTTCAATCTTCGGTATTGCTCGAAATCGACGTGTTTCATTTGTTTCCGCCGATAGATGTGATCCATACTTGGCTGTCCGACGTCCGACGAGATCCATGGCTGCGTCCGTTTACGGATAGGTGGACACAACTCCATTGCGCACCCCACAATGGACTCCGATACTTGAATTTCGTCTACATCGAAATAGGTATTGCGAACGCCGCGAATTGGTTGGATAATGCCATTTGAAACTCTCGCCCGATGGCCGGGTCCCGTAGGCACGCCCAATTCTTGGCTGGTGGCGGCGCAGTGTTCTTCGCTCTTTATAATCGTATCTGTAGTTTCGCCCTAACAATGGTCCGATGCACAATCGAGCCCACGCATTGCACGTACGTCTTTGAGCGTCGATCCGAATGTTGCGTTGATCAAAACGTCGTGTAACATCGCCGAGTCGTTGCCGGATGGATTTCGCCAGGTGAGTTGGCGAAAGATGTTGTTGCCAACGATCAAGTTGTTTGACGCTGCGAATGAAAGAAGGCGTTAGCTGTTGTCGTTAATTACTCCATGTTGGAATTTGCCCATTGCTCCTTCCCAGTCGGTTCGATCTGATCCTGAATGTGCATTGAAGTCGACCGCGAGTATTATTAATTCGGTTCGAGGTATCGTATCCAGTGTCTGTCGAAGCTGATCGTAAAATTCGTCCTTCTTCGCATCCGGTCTGGTTTCAGTTGGCGTATGAGGGCATACGATATAGGTCTTGATCGTTCCACCGATAGTTATAATCTCCAAACGCTCGGATATCGGTTGGACTGCTGCTGACAATCCGTCGATCAACCTTAAACCCGACGACGGCCTGTCGTTCCTCACCATCGGAATAGTAAAGCGTCATCGTTTCTTCGATGGTTGGCGACGAGAGATTTGATTTTTGTAAAGAGGCAAGACCAGAAAGTTATCGGGGTGGAAGAAATGGAAAAACGAAGGAACGTGGATTCGAACCACGAATCTCTGAAATGGTAGTCAGGCGTTTTAACGCCTTAGGCTGCCAAGGTCACACCGGCGGTTCAGATGTGATACTTCTATCTTATTTTTACAATTTCTGAGAACATCCTACTCTACCCTATTCCCTGTGTTTCAAGCTAAGTCGACTAGGAGACATAATCACATGAAAAATGGTAATTTGAATTACAAAACCCAAACGATTTTACAACAAATCTACCACCAAGGCGCATTATTCTAGGTCAAAGAATATATAAAAGGTAACTCCCTCACAAATGGCACCTTTTTCACTTTTCCTCTCACCCTCCTCCCCCTCTTAAGGCGGTCAAGATTAGCATCTATTAAAATTAGCATAAATCACTCTCAACAATTCCACAAATGTCAAATTAACATTAATTATCGCCCATTCAATCGCCGGCCTTCATGTACATCAAAGTCAATTACACATTTACCACCTGGTAACTACCTTAGGAGCGTCCGAGTGGGTCTCCACTCCGCAGGGCACTTCCCCGCCACCTCTCTCTCTGTGGATCTCGGGCTTATGATACACTCGTCAATCAGGAATCAGCAAGCGGCTGGTAATTGAAACCCGTGTCTGTGGCCACCAAATTACCGTGATCGGGCGGCCAAATCACCGATAATTTTCTCGAGAGGCCAATCATTATTTTCTCGTTCATTTCTGTTCATTTCTCATTCATTGCCTTTTAGTTATCGCGTTTGCCCGCAAGGTGTCGCATGTATTGTGTGTTGTTTACACAGAAGCTTCTCTATTCGCGTCCCACACTCTTTCTCTCGGTCTCCAGGTAAACACATAGTTGTAGTCCTCAGGTAAAAAAACTGAGGAAATCAATTACGACTCGTGGTTAATGGATTCCACTCGAGTTCGTTATGGATCAAACAATAGTGCACAGGTGATAAATTATTCACGGCACGGGGGGCAATGTGCAGATGTGGATTATGATTGATATCAGTCGCATTTGGCGGATGTCGACCCAGCACCCGTCGGGACACACCATAGTCAAGTGTAACCTTTCTCTAGCTCCTTATGGTAATCATAATAAAACGTTACAACGCGCCATAAGTACATATACACATAAAGGACGCAGGAAGGGCGGTAAGCCTTTTTATGGGGGTGGATTTTCGGGTTAACTGTTTCGGTTGATTTCTGAGCTCGTGGCAGAAAGACTTTTCTTCGTTTACGGCGCGCGGCCGACGAGAGCAAAGGAAGGTATGGCACGCAAATTCCTTGTTTAACCCAATTACCTTCACTTGTATATCGTGCGGGGGAAGCATCACCTTGCCCCCAAACCGCCGCCACTGATCATAGACCCTAATCTTGAATTTATGGGGCGTAAGCTTGGCACTAAAGCCCGTAACTTTCGGGGTAACCGATCAGCTGTTACAATCGCAATAATTCATTTCCACTAATTATGATGAAGGTGTTGAACTGATAAGCATTTCACGCGTGGAAACGTTTACTTTTAATGCGTGGGTCAAGTCGGCTTGTTTCGTTGTTAATTATTGTCATCAAAATCGATTAGGTGGGTTTTTTGTGTGGGCTTCAAGCTTGGAACAGGGAATTTTGCTGAGTGTTGTTGAATTTTTTGGTGCAATGTTGCACAGAAGATGCTGTGGTAAGTCATGAAACAAGGTGTATTACATCAAAAGGCATGACGCACTCTAAATGTTCTGCAGCGGTAATGCAAGCGTCTTAGAACTTAGCTATCGTGGTTCCACACGAGCGTACACAAGACACCATAGCAGTCGGCTGCAAAAGCGGGTTATGGAGAAGAGGGTATGAGAGGGCGAAGTAAAGAAATCTGACATGATTGTTGAGTTGACACTGACAGTGTTCTATAGCAACAACATTCCACAGTTGTTGGTATTGTTGGTGGAATTGAAGAACAGTAGCAATGCAATGTCGATACTGGACCAAGTTTAGGTTTGCGTCTTGACTAAAACTTTTTTTGGTATGGTGGTAGGATCGGATGTGAGCTTTATTCACGACAGGAACCTCAAGTCGGCAGTTCGACGGGTAGGTTGATTGTCTTTATTGAATGAGCTTTCTGATTTATCTGGTCTATCTGGTCTGCCTGGTCTATATAGCTGACAAATTAATACAACTATTCAAATAGACAGGTATATAACCCATTTATGTCTAGGTTGGAAAGTTGAGTCAAGGTTGAGTTGAAATTTCGATCACCGAATATGATATCGAGTGGAATTCACTTTGAGGTGAAATAGAGTTGAACTGCAATCAAAACATAACCTCGAATTTGTGTGTGAAGTTCTCATTTATAGATACATAAAAATTCAGAACGAAATAATTTGTTGTTCCTGTGCAACCAAAAACACCAACCACAAAAATTACGCCGAGGGCAGACTTCACGAATGGTAAACAAACAAAACAAATGTCACTCCAACCCAATTATAACTCAACCCGCGTATATGAGGCGAAATATCAACTCGACTCAGGTAGAAGAGCTGAGTTGGGTTAAGTGGGTTTCAACTTATTCCCGTTTATGACTGGGTTGAACCTAAGATGGACCTGGGTTGAGTCTAGTATGACGGGGTAATATATACCAGACATATAAGACCCGCTATATAGGTAGGCAGTTTCACATTTAGACCAACGTACTTGTCTAGCAGTGCAATTGCCAACCTGAGGTTCTTGCCGAAATAAAGCTCACATCCGAGCCGATCACCACACCACAAAAAAAGCGTTAGCCAAGACACAGACCATAATTTTGTTCCTTAGTCGAGAAAAGTGTCGCGTGCCTTGTTTGAGTGCCATACAGGTGATTTGACGCTGTGAGTGCATACCTGTTGCAGTCTACGAGCGGACGAGTTTTATTTTTACCCGGGTATTTCGAGTGTAATTCGACGGCGAAGTGGAAGGAGTAGTATTTGGTTGTGCCTACATCCAGGTAGCAAAACGAAGATGTTGCAAAGGCCTCTGTGCTGAAAGTCGAGTCATCACGACACGAACCGACAAGTCGTTTGAGTTTGACTTTTCAATCGAATCACAACTTTCAGTAAAGGGGTCTAAGCTCAACTAAACATTTCAACTCTAGGCCCCTTAGCTGAAAGTCGTAATTTGACTGAAACGTCACTTTCTTCAACTCAAACGACTTGTCGTGTCATGACGACTCGACTTTCAGCGCAGGGGTATATGACTTTAGGGTTTTTATCCCCCGGATTCCGTTAGCCAAATACCACTGCACAAGGTCAGATGTGAAGAACGGGAATTTAGGGCATTCGTGGGAGATGTTATAACAGCTCCTGTTGCACATATTGTTGTCGTTCTCTGTACTGTCTAAAAACGAGCAACCTTTATTTTTACCACAATTGGTTTTCTAGGTTTAGACATCATACAACTGAATTAAAACTAGAATTAACTTTCGAGTTTGTAATTTCAGGCTTGACTAATTTTTGTTAACGCTTCAATCCTTTTGGGGTATCAAGGGTCTTCACAGAGACATTCAGACTCGTTATTATTATTTTTCGTATTTGATTCCTTTTCTCAAATAGAATTGCTGAGATTTTTGTTACAGTAAAAACAAATCTATTTTCTACAACGTCAACAATTTATTATGAGCCCAGAGTTTGCTGAGCTCCAACTGCTCCTACCAAAAAAAACTGTTTGTCACTCCTGGAAAATTGCCGAGCAGATCCCTTAAAATTGTCCTATTCTTCTAAAGTAATTGTTTTTGAGAAATCCAATTCCACTCGGAGGAAACTTGCATGTTTTCTTTCAACAAAAATAAATTGAATAAAGAAATTGAATAAATCCTGAGACGGCATTTGTTCCTTATACTCCTATACTTACTGGGCTTCCTCCAAATTGCTCGATTGTGACTCCCTGAACAGCCGAAATCATTTTCCTTCTTGCAGGTGGCACTTTGTGGATGGTGACTCTTTATAAATAAAAATCGTGATCAACCTCAGCCTTTCATGTCTGCTTTTAATCGACCTTGAGATGTTCTTTTGGTAACAAGCCAAGTATATTCCGAAAGGACCTTCTACTGCCAGGCAGTCCTCTACATCAATACTAGAAGCTTGAGTATCCTTCCTACCCTCGCCAGTTTTCTGTGTGATATTGCGGAGAGCACAGCACTGATGTGCGATATGTGGGGAATAGCGACGACACGATGACATGTTTTCAAGATTTGCCTCAATGAAATCCGAAGGATATCAAGGACTGCTCTCGCAAATGCGCCTCATTATCCATGCCTGGTTAGGCCTTGCCTGTGCGATAGTCGCCTCCTTGTGCATATATTAACCTATAATTAAAGGTGGCTCCGTGCTCGTGCTGCTGGGACTACACATAGTTCTGTGGTGGTGGCCTTCTATCCTTTCTTGGTCTCTCGTTGCCACAAACCAAGCTCTCGGCAGTTGTGCCCCCAGAACACTTGTATTGTGCACAGATGATTGCTCCATCACCGGAATAAGGGTTGGGCAGTAGAAAATTTTACTGCAGCACTGTGTGCTGGGCCTGTACTGTTGAACCCCTTTTCAGAGGATATGCTGCTCCCCCCGGGGGGCTTACCCAATGAAATGGCCTGAATCTGATTATGCCTCGACCGTAAATAAAATCGCGATTTAAATTTTAGATGAACTCAAAATCTCGCCCCGGGGATGCATATTTTTCGGTGTGGACACCCCCCACTACTCAGCTCCATCCAAGTCCTTACGTGCACAGCCATTAATTTCCCAGGGTCGCAAGTCCCAAATCACCGTCAAAGGAGACTGTTTTTATTGTAATTAAACTAAATTTAATTATAATTAACCTTTTTTAAGTAGACAACAACAACAAAACGCGCTTTTCCGAGGGTGAATTACAAAAGCTCAAACGAAATTAGCAGGTGAACAATTTTGGGCGCGTTTTAAATGTTTTATTAACCGTGAGAGAGGAGAGAGCGTTTCTAAATTTAAATAAAAAAGAGGCGGTTTCTATACTATAAACAATTTGCGCGAAGGTTTTGCACAAAGGTTTTCGAAGGTTTTCGAAGGTTTTTCGAAGGGCAAACGTCGTTTTTGCGTTCTTTAGTGGCGCGGTGTTATTGTGTGGAGGATGAAATCTTTTGACGACCTCATGGTTCGTTAACCTAGGGCAGGTTCCTTCGCATTTGTGTACACCTCTGTGCACATTCATTCGTGCATTCAAGCATGACAGTTTCATGTTTCGTTTTTTTTCTTTCTTGCATATCAAAGACGAAATATTATTAAAGGTTTTTTTTTTTTTTTGAAGTGGAAATTAAGAAAATTTGATTATTTTTTGGGATAATGACGAAAGACCTTTTCGTTTTGGGTATGTCCCTTGAAGTAATTGATTAATTGTATTATAAATTTTCATTTTTCTTTTTAAAAATTTTCGCTTGGAAGTGAAAGAATGTATTTCGGATCGATGCCTACTTCATTCCATTAGTCGGAGCAACTACGAAAGTCCTTACATGTCACGCTCGTGCAGCCTTGTCATCACCTTAACTTATTTATTCATGATTTCTCATTCGTCGATGTTGACTCAACTCTCAGCAATTCGGATCACTACCTAATATACGTAAATTTCTCATATCGATCTTCTGTTCCAACCAACACAGCTCCGATAAGAACTCTTTAACACTGTGAAAGAGTTAACCGCCAGTGCTTATTCGGTACTTTCAAATCATTGACTGGGACTTGTGTTTCCGTGGTAAGAACAGAAAATCTGGCACCAGGCTTTCCTTTTTTTTATGTGACATGGTCAAGTTCAGGAATCACCCTTTGTACCACTAGACCGTCATGTCGTTCAACTCATGGTGCAATGTCTAGTAGTAAGCTTAAAATAGAAAAAGAATAGGAAAGGTTAAGGGTAGTCTGGTGGAAGGCAGTGAGCCTCGCGTTTGCACTACTGGGTGTTATATGAGTGCATCCATTTTTTAACAGCCAGGTGAGTCACAACCGTCAGGGCTAGTAAGAGACAGTCTTGTTGGAGTGTTGTGCCTCCTGAAACACTGGCTAGTGGGCAGCCGACAAAGGCTGTGACGCCAACAGTACCAGACTACCAGTTGAACAAGGAGGTACACCGACCGCTAGATGAAGACCTAGTAAATCTCTAAGGCATAAGTCGAATAGAAGAATTATTCGGAAGTGTACCATCCATCCAATGGCGCTGCAGCCCAAATCGAGCTTTGGCCTCCTCCAGGGTATTTCTCCAAGTTTGACGGTCCCTTGCAGCATGTCTCAAGTTCCGGATGTTGAGTATTGCTACAGAAGTGTACGAACGCCATTAAAACACTCTCTCGAACTTAGGAAAAATGGTCCGATGATGGTTTTCGAGACACTGGGTCAGTGATTTTCTCGACGTGCAGTGGTGTGAGTGTGGGTTCTCTGTCGAGAGTTTGGTTTATTGACTCAACGTTTAACTCCTGAGATCGGCGGTGAACGATACATTTGCATTATCGGCAACATTCTCTATTACCGCTCTAACAACTTCATTGGATTGTCGCGGACGTCGTCGAATGGGACGCTGGCGAGTGGCTACAGACCTGTATTCAAAAAATTCTTTACCAAACTACGAATTGTGTTGTTTGAGCGGGCCGAATTTCTCCCGTATTTCTTACGATAAGCTTTCACAATTGATCAATTGTTTTCAATGTAAAGCGCTACAATTTCAACGAGTTTTTCCGATGTGAGTAGACTGCAGTCGCTGTAATGATGCTGATTGACAAATAGGGAGCCAAAAAAGTCAAAAATATAAAATCATTCGCCCTCTTCCCCCACCCCTTATCCCCATATGTGCTGTAAGCGCCGCCCTTGTGTCCAAACTTTTTGTCTTGTCATACTTGACATACGTGTCGGCGAGGGGCGGGTTAGTAGATCAACAGAATGCGCCATTTGCACTCTCAGATAACTGCGTGGCTTGAGTTCCGTCTGCGGTTGTTTTTTGAGCATTTGAAGCTATGTCAGACGTAGCCACGAGGAAAACTTGAAAGTAGACCAAGTTTTACGTGGTGTTCAAGCTGTTTTTCAATATATTTAAGCTGCATTTGCATACATGCTCTTCTCTACTATCTCTATCAATGACCGCCCGCACCGCAAGCGCGCATACATCTGTGTCCAGCTTTACTTCTATTCTCTCCAAAATCATGGATACACAGCCATGGATGACTTAAAAGCTTATGGCATATGACGTGCTCGGCTCAAAAGCATTTGTTGTGCTCAGTAGTGATCTTGTGTGATGTTTTCACCCACATTCGACGCACCTTGGTGAAAGCAAATAGGAAAACTTTCTGCAAATGACACTCAAAGCTCGACATATTCACACAAAAAAATATATACATGAATGATAAGAAGTTTTTGACAGATGATTTGAGGATTCTAATCTGACAGTTTTCCCCTGGATATTACTGCTGGCGCCATCTATTGCAAAACAGCGATTTATCATTTTTAATCCTATAATTCAAAAGCCCATGATGGTGTACGACGAAGCAGAGCTAAAAACACTGCATAATGGACAATAAAGTGATCGAATAACAACAGAAACTGGAGTGAAACAAGGTTGCCTCCTTTCACCGTTACTCTTCATTACTGACTGTACTTGACGAAATATTAAACTAAGCCAGCCAGGAATCAAATGGCGAATGGTAGAACAGCTTTGGCAAATCAAACAGATAAAGAAAAGCAAATGGTCGTGGATAGGGCATATACCCTACGAAAAAAATAATGCGTTAACACAAGTATAACTTCACATTTCGATGGAGAAGCTTTGTAGAAGCGCTATGCTCACAAGAGGTGTAAACAAGGATAACAACCCTCTTACAAATCGAAAACAGTAGGGATGCAATAAAATATATTTTCTTCACAAAAGACAAGTGCCCCTCAAAACCCCTCGTCATCCTCGAAATAGACACGCTTTTGTCACCAAATACCCACTTGGCACATCCCTTCCAAAGTGTAACAACAGAGGTTCAATTATTTCGACGTCATCGCCACCACTGTTGACTGCCACTTAACTGAAACTATCTCATAGGGAAAAATCCAATTAAAAGTAAAAATCCCACGAGTTTGGCGCGGCGCGTCTCCATTTGCATATCCAGGTGAGCACAAGAATCTCCATTTTAATATTTATGAGATTAATTAAAGCAAAACACACAGAAATTCGCTTTGAATGCGATTCAACAATTCAGCACTCAAGTAGCTCGAGTGGGCGGGGGCGCAACCAGCCAAGTACGGCCGACCAAAACAACCTTTGAAGTCGGGGATTACATGTCGGATGTGCCACCACCATCCGGGGAGATTCGGTGTGTGGCTCGAGGGCTCGTCGCCATATCACATTTCTGGATGGAAAAACATCGAGCTATTAGTGCGAGGCAATGCCCGTGCAAACTACACTCTTGAACATCATGCAACAATTGAGTCAATAGATGGCGGGCGGGCGGCGTACTACACGCAATTCTTGACAGGATCCTTGGAGGAATCTCCTTAAGAAATGATTTTAGCACGCACCCGAAGACTTCACTAAGCACGCTATATGCCTCCTCGTGTATGTTCCAATAGACGTAGCTTGTCAGTGTGGTTTGGTTTTTTGGATACCAATGGCTGTGTGTATGGGGGAGATCCTGTTGTTGTCAATCCTTCATTCATTTCCGGGCTACTGACAAGCAGTTGGAGGGTGGCTGGGGGAGGAAGAGCATTGATACAAATGTTCTGGGGATTTTATGTTTCGGGATGTTTGTGCGGAGGAAATTGGAATTTCTTGAATATTTGTGGAAAACTCATTTCAAGTTTGGAGATAAACAGTGCGAAGTCAGGTTTCAAATTATTTCGAAGTATTTAAGGGATAAGAATCTGAGGATTTCATTAGGGCTAAATTGGTGTATTTCGGGCGGAATTGATAATTAAGTTTCGGTACGTTTCCAGATCAACATCATTTGTTTTAATTGAAGCAGCAATAATTGTAGGTTGGTACCTACGGATCTGCAAATTACATAAAACTTTACTTGCATTGCTTTTTAGGACTCAAATATGGAAGGAGTGAACGCAGTAACCTCGCAGAGAGGTTACTAGAGGTTAAGGTAGTGAAGGTAAGAGTAAGAACTGTCACCAATAACATTCGGTTGATATACATATTTCATTGTACTCCCACAACAGAACCCTGCAATCGGTGGTCGAATAGATGGCTTCCTCAATTTGCACTGTTGGAAGACGAAGAACCAAGCCGCGGATTGGATTTGTCCCACGGACCACTGAAACGGTAGTCGAGCGCCTTAACCCCTAGGCCAGCGGTTGGCAACCCAAATGCATTCGCATGCCACAAAACAGATAATTAAAACTACTGCATATTAAGCGTGCCACTAAAAATTAATGACTACCTTGGAGATCAACTCTGTAAGCACATACAGGCCGCCGGCAGGCCGTGGCCTTTCAGACCAAGTCGGCAGATAGGGCCCGAGGAACCCAACACTTTAAGGTCCCCGTTCACTTACAGGCCGCCGGCAGGCCGTGGCTTTTCGGCCAGGTTGACAGGCACGGCCCGATGGAGCCCGTACATTACTCAGCTTGACTAAGCCATAAGAATTAGAGGCATCCGTCTCACACACAGGAGAAAACGACAGTATAGCGGGTTATTAATTCAAGTGCTAAAATTCTCATAGCCTCAACGAAATTTTCAGACTGAATAGAAATTCAGATCTTCAGGCCCGAACTGACGATAAATACCCACTGACAAAAAGGTTTTTGTCAGTTTTTCATGAACTACAGGGCCCCATCTAGGTGGCGGTCGGTAAATGTGTGATTTTGTTTGGCCTGAAGGCGAGTAACATTCAGGCCATGGCCTGCCGACGGCTTGTATGCGAATGACCTTAACATATTGATAAGTTTACTGTAATGCACACTTCTGAATTGTCTTCATGCCATCAGAGATCTTCGTGCCATAGGTTGCCGACCGCTGCCCTCGATCCGCAAGGATCCCGTTGAGGCGGAAGTCCTAGAACAACGTGGAGGAGAAACCGATTAGCAGACGGCGCAGCAACTGGATGATCCTGGTCGGAGCTGAAAGTTGTCGCATAAAATAGAGTCCGCTGGAAGGTAACTGTTTCTGCCCTACGTCCCATGAAGGATGAGCTAACGAATTTGGTTTTCTCGTCTGATTAAGCCTCCTAAAGGATATCGAGCGTACCAAATACCCGCCGCGCCAGACACCGACAGACGCTGTTTATTCACATCTAGCATGCCATATCAGACGACAGACACTAGTTATATTTTTGTTGAAAATGTTCGGTCTGCTCTATTCATATTTCTCGGCAGACACCCACAGACACTTACAGACATGAACAGTGCAGACAAAATATTCTTTCCGTGAATACGGGTCGAGTACGGTTCACGTCTGCGCGGTCGTGTTACGGTAGATGTGAATACATTCATGCTCACTGTATAGAAAAATATTATTTTGTCTGGCGCGGCCCGTGTCTGGCACGGTCGATGTCTGTAGATATACTAAATGGATCTTAATTGAAAAACATGTTATTTAGAGGTACTTTGAAAATTTTGCACCCTCGAGCGACTACCAGAGACGACACGCTACCGATGGCGATGGTAGACGGAGATAGCCAAGACTCGATATGGGATGTAGCACCATGGGAAAAAAGGAGAGTTCGTAACCGAGAGGGCCTTCCCCAGACTATTGTTTGTAGCATACCTTAGTCATCGAAAAGTAACATGTTCCACATCTCCCGGTTCGTCCGTCGTTAACTCGGCTTCAAATGAATCACTACAACATTTTCCCCGATTAGTACATACATGACCAAGGAAAATTCCCTTTGAAGCCCTTCACTAAAAAGGCCATTAATTAAATCCCCTTCCTTTCGGTAATCCACGATTTAAATTTAATGCTTCCAACCCAAACCCCACATATTATTATTTCATACTTGACACATAAAGGGTGAGATCCGCCACCAAAGCCGCCATGGTCACGACCCACGACCACCATCCACATAAATATTAAATCCCTGTGCCCATCGACATTTATCGATTCCGATACTTCGAACGGCTGAGCCGCATTAGCATAATTTTAAAGACTCCGCCGCCAAACTGAAAAAGTGCTGGGGAAGATTTATTTTTAGCCCCAAAAGGAGCACTAAGAAGCATTATTCATGCGCTGCGGGGGGTATACTAAAAAAGTTCCTTCCTTAGGACGAGGGCGCCACCGTTTTCTTTTTAGAAGACGCACATTGTCCAGGTCAGTCGAAGCGGCGGACTTCAGGCGGAATAAATGGCGTAAATCGGTCGACGGCGCGTATGCAAATTTTAATGTACTTCGGGAATTGCTCGAACATAAAATCACAGGTTTATGCAGCTGTATGCAATATTCACCAGTGGTGGGGATTCTGAGCGAATTTAATGACCGACCGCGCCACACGTTATTGGCACGGTAGTAGTCCCCGGTAGGAGTTTATGCGCGTCCGGATGTAATTGGAGTTTCGTAATTGCCTTTTATTTGATTTTCATGGCGTTTTAACAAGGTTAGAATGTGGAGTTTTTGTCGTTGATTGTGCTGCTTTTTTTTGGGACGGGTTGAACGGGGGCTATGCAATTATTTTTGCTCGGGAATGACGGTCATCGGCGATTTCTGCGGTGGCAATTCGATCGTTGCATATTTAGCCAATCAGGTGGGAAAATGTTTGCGCCTAATGCATATGCAACGATGACGGATTTCGTGTATCAAATAAATGTTTTATGGCATTGCATATTTTTAGGTGTTATCGATCGTAGGTGAGGATCGATCGTTTTTAACACTTGATCGACCACTCAAGTATAAATGCCGGATTGGAAAGTATTTAAAAGAAGATATGCATGATTCCCCTTCATCCAAGTAAAGACACTTGTCCAGATGATAATACTTCGGACGATATATAAAAATCTATATCTATAAAAATCTCGTGTCACAGTGTTTGTTACCGTACTCCTCCGAAACGGGTTGACCAATTTGCATGAAATTTTTTGTGTATATTTGGTAGGTCTGAGAATAGGTCGTAGGCTATTTTTTATACCTTTAACCAAAAAAACAGCTGCAAAATCCAAACAAAAATGGTAATTTTAGGAATTTTCACTTCATTTTAGTTTCAATAGCTTCATGGCCTACCTATTGTTTGACAAATGTAAAATTGTCATTAAATTGAATCTTTAATGAAAATTTAAAATTTACGCAGCTGTCAAACAATAGGTAGGCCATGACGCTATTGAAACTAAAATGATCCATTGCGGCCGTCTCAAGAGGGTGGTGTACCACTTTCTTCACAACCACCTCGACATGGGTATCAAATGAAAGGGTATGATAAGTAGAATACAATAAGCAATGTAGTATACAAAATATATCTTTAGATCCATTGCGGCCGTCTCAAGAGGGTGGTGCACCACTTTCTTCACAACCACCTCGACATGGGTATCAAATGAAAGGGTATGATAAGTAGAATACAATAAGCAATGTAGTATACAAAATATATCTTTAGATCCATGGCGGCCGTCTCAAGAGGCCGGATTACCACTTTCTTCACAACCACCTCAACATGGGTATCAAATGAAAGGGTATGTTAAGTAGAATATAATAAGCAATGTAGTATACAAAATATATCTTTAGATCCATGGCGGCCGTCTCAAGAGGGCGGGGTACCACTTTCTTCACAACCACCTCGGTATCAAATGAAAGGGTATGTTAAGGAGAATACAATAAGCAATGTAGTATATATACTATACTATATTTTGTATACAAAATATGTCTTTAGATCCATGGCGGCCGTCTCAAGAGGGCGGGGTACCACTTTCTTCACAACCACCTCGACATGGGTATCAAATGAAAGGGTATGATAAGTAGAATACAATAAGCAATGTAGTATACAAAATATATCTTTAGACCCATGGCGGCCGTCTCAAGAGGCCGGATTACCACTTTCTTCACAACCACCTCAACATGGGTATCAAATGAAAGAGTATGTTAAGTAGAATATAATAAGCAATGTAGTATACAAAATATATCTTTAGATCCATGGTGGCCGTCTCAAGAGGGCGGGGTACCACTTTCTTCACAACCACCTCGACATGGGTATCAAATGAAAGGGTATGTTAAGAAGAATACAATAAGCAATGTAGTATACAAAATATGTCTTTAGATCCATGGCGGCCGTCTCAAGAGGGCGGGGTACCACTTTCTTCACAACCACCTCGACATGGGTATCAAATGAAAGGGTATGATAAGTAGAATACAATAATCAATGTAGTATACAAAATATATCTTTAGATCCATGGCGGCCGTCTCAAGAGGCCGGATTACCACTTTCTTCACAACCACCTCGACATGGGTATCAAATGAAAGGGTATGATAAGTAGAATACAATAAGCAATGTAGTATACAAAATATATCTTTAGATCCATGGCGGCCGTCTAAAGAGGCCGGATTACCACTTTCTTCACAACCACCTCAACATGGGTATCAAATGAAAGGGTATGTTAAGGAGAATACAATAAGCCATGTAGTATACAAAATATGTCTTTAGATCCATGGCGGCCGTCTAAAGAGGCCGGATTACCACTTTCTTCACAATCCCCTCAACATGGGTATCAAATGAAAGGGTATGATAAGTAGAATACAATAAGCAATGTAGTAGACTCAATATACCGATTCATGGCGGCCGACGCAAGACCCATGTTCTTTGAGGCATTTCATCTGTGTAAAATTCATATCTCGAAAAATATTAAGTCAATGGATGGTTTTTATTGATTGTTTACTATTGACTTATGGGTGCAGCGTAGGCGCACCGGGTCCCAGCTAGTATTTTATAAAAGTGGGGGATACAAGGAGGGAAAATGAGGGACATGTTTACTTTAGTTCTGAAAAAATCAACAATTGAATTAAGAACTTCTCTACGGTTAGAGTTGAGCAGGACTTATGCGAGGCAGTACATTTGTCTCTTATACGATGGTAAATCGTACTGACGCCTGAATAAAATGTCCTACTACTCTTGGTATGATCGAATAAACGTGCCCCGCACAAACCCACGAATCTCAAGGGACCAGGGTTTCGAACGTGAACCGAACCCGAACCCTGAACCCCATCCGGTTCAAGATTTATGTGAATCCGAACCTAATCAAAAATTTGGTTCAGGTTCAATTTCTAATGGCAATTTTTATCTAACTGTGCGGAGTTTAGAAATTAAAATTTCATATTTCCCAGAATTGGGAACCAAAAAAATGGATGCACTTCTATCGTTTGAAGGTCATATTAGCTGTTCCTGCAACTCAAGTCAGTGTTGAGAGGGCTTTTCTGCCCTGAAGCTTGGTTTAGCTCCACAAAGAGTGCGTTTTCAGTCTATTTTCAATCTTATATTTTCACCCGGGATCTGGGTAAAAGCTTGAACCTGAACCTGAAGCCGATCCCGAACCTGAACCCACTAAATTTCAAAGTATTGAACCCGAACCCGTACCCGTACCAAAAATTTACAGGGTTCAAAACCCAGCAAGGGACACATTCAATTTAACCCTTTGTTGCATTGATGAAACAATTCTTGTATACATTGATACCGATAGGGTTAAATAGATCCCATCATGTTACAGTTAGACCTAAAACTTACGTGTACGTGTGTTTTATACCTAATCAAAATAGACATTTTTTAGGTTATATTATTATTCCCGTAGGAATTGCCATTCATGAGATATCGCTGTTTTAAATATTAAAAATACTCATATGTCCTAATAAGTCCTAATAAGCCCTAATAAGGCATCCCGCCAGCTTAGCCGGTTAATAATAAGGTGCCAGAGTTTCGCATAGGTCTACTTAGTGTAGCCTAGAATGGAACGTATACAGGTCCTTGTGCTTAGTTCTGGGCTCAGCACTCATCTTTCTTTTGGCAGAATCAATCCAGAAGCTATCCCAGCGGGATAAATCGAAGCGCTATTAAAAGGAGCGAATTTGGAGTGCTGTTAACAATCTCCGATTGCAGCTTGAAGGAATTATATGGGGCGAAGGAAACGGACACACTTAGACCGGTTCTCGTTCGATGCGGTGGTCAAGCGGCATATTGGACGTGGTTGGTACTTAGTTGGGGGACCTCTCGATAAAACTGTTGTCGACACTTGCGGTAGGAAGGCGAAAAAGCAATTGCAAAAAGTGTTTCAAGCTAGTTGGGTCTCAAGCTAGTCACGTGGCCCCTAGACGATTAGTATGCAGGTTTTTCACTTTCTGAGTTTCACTCTATTCTTGGTGACCCCTCTGGCCTGAGGTCCGGAGCAAATCGTCCCCGTTTTCCTTCCTCCCGGGCCTGGGCATATCACTCCGCTAACTCAAGCTAACCCCGACGGCTGTTAAAAAAATAAATTCATAGAGCATCCAAGAGTTCAACCGCTAAGCTCACTGCCTTCTCCAGGTTACCTTTAACCTATCATATCATTTTTATATCTTCAAGCTAAGTCGGCTATTAGACATTGCACCATGACATGGACGACTATGTGACCTATGACATGTAGGACTAGGTGGCTTATATTTTCATGGGTGATTCCTGGATATAAGTTTTTTACTATAATTTTGTAGCCCAGTTATACCACCCAGCAATTCATGCACAAAATACCTTAACCACTCTATATAAACAAGAAGTCATAGTTCACCTATTTCACGACTTGATTGAGCCCAAATGCGAATCAGATTTATGATTGAGTTCTCCCCTTCCTACCAAGCAAGCACTACCGACAGCTGGTTACCTTCCTAACAAGAATCCTCCCGGAAATTTTATGCCGAGTCTTAAAAATAATTTATTCATTACAATTCATTAAGTAATACCGACCATAAATTCCTAATTGTTTCCATTCCATTACGAAGAAATTGACGTCAAACATTTAATTATTATACGCCATTAAAATCCGCCCCCACTCCTCCGCCGTGTGGTGTTTCTGACAAAGAATCCTTTCTCCTCGAACAAAGGAGGAAATAGAAATTGAAAGCACACCCGAAAGTACGGCATACAAATGCCTGCTATAAAATTGACGTTCTGAGATTCCTGTTTTGTTTCTGGTCGTAATCCTATCTAATTCCTGGAGCACCTTTTTACCGGAAGAAACCGGCAGCAACACCAACTATAACCCATATAGCAGAGAGCTCTGGAATGAAGGACGTGGAAGTGCTGCTCGAGTGTGTGAAATACTTTTTAGAGCCTAATAAATCCTTCAGCATCAGTCAAACTCACATCCGTACGTTTTAAGGTAACTCCGACGATAAATCAAATTCAGTTACGGAATTTAACAGTAAATTGAAGGAAACTTTAAACCTGGAGCGACGAGAGTTAGGGTTAGGTTGATTGCACGGATACATGCATGTGGATACCAAATGCCCTTGCACACACATCGGTACAGTGTATCTTCACAATTTGTTATGAGATTATGTGGAAACGTACATACGTGCAAAAAATCGATATCCTTTATTGGTTTTGCACCCGAAAAGGAGTGGAATAGAGCCTGGAGGAAGACCTGGCAGGAAGCGCTGTAATATGACCTAAAAATTCTCTCCTTCCTCGCCGTGTGCAGTCCCAAGTGCTTGCTCGTGCGAGAATTTTTAGGCAAAGCCCGGAACAACGATGCGCATCGGTATATGCCAGGACAAGAGACACCCTGCTTGACGTTATGATAAATTCGCTGAACGACCTTGTTCCCGTACATGAAGCGCGTCATCCGATTTACACCGAGATTGGAAGATGGATGGTCCAGTGAGTTTCGACATGTTTTTGGCACTAGTTTATGGCACTGGACACATTGCAGTTCTGCGGATACCAGATGGAACGGATTAAAGAGGTCGTAGATAGCGGTGCAGGCGGGTAATTAAGATGAAATGATGGGTGATATATAACTGGATGCAGTGCTGGACGGAATTTCGATTTGTAGCCGTGAGGTGTTCGATGGGATTGCCCAGAGGTGTTCGATGGGATTGAGATACTAGTAATACGGAGGGCAGCCCAAGTCTGACGTTGTTCTGGGTTGATAAATCCATCATTTTTCGTGAAATATTGGACGAACAGCCTTTTAAGCAAACTTCCTTTAATCTAGCCGACCTTAGTAGCCTAGGGGTTAAGGTGATCGACTACCATTCCAGAGGTCCGTGGTTCGAATCCAAAAAATAACCAAGGAAGCCCGTTCTATTGTTCAGTCGAAGTCAGCGCTTGATCACAGTTAGTATTGGATGGGATCTGGTGAGATACAACCGTTCTTTGTTTACTAGTCTCTCTACTATAGTAGATATTCCGATACTTCCGGCTGAAAATCAAAAACGGTCTTTGTTTTCCGACTAGAGCTTACTAGGAGAGTAGCTATGGGCGTTTGGGTTTTTACATATGTATATACCCTACAAAAAAAGACATTTGCCCGCCATCTTGGATCTTTCCAAGATTGTCGATAATGCAGTTTTAGCTTTTTATTGAGATGTGATCTGGCAACGCTGTTTGGATTGGGAGAAAGCTTTTTGAAGTTGTGTCTCAGATTTGAGAGAATCCATGTGGGGAATAAGCTTTTGCGCTGGGTGAGCTTTCGCTTTGAGTGAGCTTTCGCCCTGGGATTCGAATCTGTAGTTCAACTTCGCAGTGGTGGGTTTTGGACAGAATTGTGGGGAGTCTATAATTGAACTTTGCTGCGTCTTGGGTGGTATTTTGTCCATATTCTTATTTTTAATCTTATCTATCTTAATTTTTAATGTAAATATAAAATTGACAACAGCGCATAGCCCACTCCTCGTTTCATATAACTCCTACCTGATCCTCCTACTCCCAAGCACGGATCAATCCTCGCAGGCGGCGACGACCTTCAAGCGAATTCACTCTGGGCAATGCGTTTACGAACATAGCAGACAGACGCGCTGCAAAACTTTCTCACTCATGCTCACTTCAACTCCCTAGCCGTTTTTGCGTGCGTAGACGATAAAGGACACCCAAAACTAAATATGATCAGTGCAACTAAAGAGAATGGCTGACGAGACCTATGGCAAGAGCCCAAAAGTGACAGAGGGCGGTCACCAGTGGCAAAAAACTTATCGCCCCCAACAAGCAAATAAAAAAGAGGCTTTTGGAAGATCCGTCAAGGTACAAAGTCGCCAACCACAAAACCGAGGAGGACCATAAAACGTTGAAAGTATGGTTTAGCAACACCATCTCGCCTCGACCTTAAATAGGTAAGTAGGGTAAGTACTAGTCCCTCTACGTCCATTAAGGAGACGACGACACAGAAAGAGGGAGACACTTAACAAAGTCCAAGTAAAAGAACTCATGGACGACCTAAATGGACGGAACAACAGCGTCCGCACAATCTTGGTGATAGTGAGAACAAGGAGAGCGCGATATTTCAAGGGACACACGGAAAGATAATCGCAACGTGACGTGCGTCACAGAACGTGGCGGACACAAACACAAAAATCCCTAGAAAGGTCGTGGCAAAGCAGTCGAGGGAAGCCGCAAGAACTCCAGAAGCCCGCAAGCGATTTAGGGACCTGGGTGAAAAGGCAAACTGTTCCAGCTCTGGTGAGCACCTTCGAGCTATCCCTTCAAAGGATCACGCTAATGACGACAGGCTGAAGTAATGCCTTAAGAGCGCTCATACCGTTCTGAAGTTGAACGTCATGAAAAGCCGATTGATGAGTTTAATCAATAGAAATCTGACACTACCGTCTGGGTGCGGAGCTTCAGCGCTATATCCTCTAGTAGGAAGCCTTGGATAGGCGGTCACACACATTCTGTAAGATTCTCACCATTCCCTAGAACAAAAACCCCTAAGCAGCTAAACAGCTTCAGCTTGATTTGTCCTGCCTTGTCTATCTATTCAAACGCTTTATATTGCAGGGCAGGTTACGAACGCGAATTTTTCTCCTAGAAGCATTCATATAGCTGAAATTCAAAAAAACATATTCTGTTTCTCTCATAATCGCGTATACGTGTGACGACAGCCAAATCACCAGTTGACACAGGTTCCAAGATGGCGCATTTTTGCGCGATATTCTCACATGCGTTTTAAAGAGGGAAAGTGCGCTAGATCTACCATGGCTAATCTACCCCCGAATCAGCCCTACTGAAATCTTAGATTTAATGATAAGCTTAGGACTTAAGTAGGATTTAGATCTCTAGCGTTTCACTTGAATAATCCCAGCGGGAAAAATTTGGACCGCTTCTCAGAGGAGTTTATTTTGAGCGCTGCAAGTATACTACCAAGAGAACATTACTAGAGTTCACCCGTACTGCCTCAATCTGTTTGTGCCTTAAATCGTGCCACTTACATACTCAATAGACCGGTTCTCGTTCGCGTTCAGAAGTTAAGCAGCATTGTACGTGGTTAGTACTTAGTACGGGGACCGCTTGGAAAATCGACACTCGCGCTTCGAAAAAGACGAAAACATAATTGCAAAAGGCGAACAGAATAGATTTAAGAAAGAGAAGGTTAGTAATGCGAACATCCATGAACTCTTCCATAGCTCGAGGACATTGAAGGTCATTACTTGGACGGGCTGACACAAGGCCATGCTTGCTCGGCTGTGCTTCGCCTATGTAGTATTAAGTGATTTTTGAAAACGAATTTGTAAGTAGTAGCTTCCATGAACTGTTGGTATTTACCTAACTAGAATTCATAGAAGCCCGTCGCCTGGACAATCGACCCTCCCCCTATAATTTTAAAATGTTGCTCTTTCTATTAAAAAATAAATAAAATACTGTGTTAAACTGAACTGAAGAAATAAATTAGCTATTAAGTAAAAAACTCACATGAAAACACTCATGACTCACTGACAAAACCCCGACGAACATTCCGTTGTGGGTCAAAGGGCGCATGAATAGGTAATTTGTAGAGCTCGATTCTTTACGCGTGAGCCACCAAAGGGCATTAGCTTCTCTCCACTGTAGATTACAAGCTAGAACCCTAGGCATTATTTTTTAAATTTTAAATTGAATTTAAACGCCAGCAACACACCCAATCTCCTCCCTTGATATTCACTTGGACTTTCATGATTCAATTCACAATAGTTTCCAGCCCATCTCGTTCAGGTCCGATCGACCGTCGTCATCGGTTCGAGTTGTTGTTGCTCGTAATATTCTCACATAAAATATTAAATTCCGCCCTAGAAACTTTCAAGAATTGTTGAAACTTTCCGAATGCACTATCGATTGAAAGTTATAAGTAGTTTCCTCCTTCCACACCCCGGGGGTAATTCCCAGGTGGGTTTAAGCCAGGTGTTTGTGTGATGAGAGTTTAGTATAGTTTTTAAAGCATTTCATTGACGCATCGTGGATGCTGTGTGCGCTGTGCTGTCTTCAGGAGTTATCGGTTTTTATCTAAAAATCGAACAAACATAAATTCAGGACTAGAGTGCATGCATGCACGTAGTAGTAGTATGTAGCATCCTTTGGTGACTTTCTCTATCTCTCTATAGAGGATAGAAACGTTGCAGTATGAGGTCATGTGCAATTCAAATTCGACACGGGATTTCACCTGGATTTTCGACATAATTGAAACCTAGAACAAAGAGTAAACGAAGGGATTTTGTGTTATTATTGGGTTAGGGGTCAACGTGAGTGCGGATAGATGCCGGGATTGTAGACTTGAACCTCACGTAATGGCTGTGCTGGGGAATATGCGGTTGTTGGGCATTTAGATGCAAGCTTTTGTGGTAGGATTTTGTTGCAAAATTTTGACATGGTTTTACAATTTGTTTTTTCAGATGCATATAGGTCGTGGTTTTTTAAATATAAATCCTTTCTGGATGGACCTGAGGAAGGCCCATTTTTGTGTCCATTTGGTTTCGAGTCTAGAATCGCTGAATTAAAAATTCATTTTTTGTAGGTTATAGCAGATCCTTGGAGATTAAAGCACAAAGTAGCCCTAGTAACCTTTGAGTAGCCCTAGTAAGGCATCCAGTCGGCTTAACCGGTTAATAATAGGGAACCAAATCGTTTAGATCGGCTCTTCGCCTAGCGGACGGTGCTCTTGTTCATCTGGTAGTCTAATACTGCCGACGTCACAGCCTTTGTCGGCAAGTTAGCGTGATTCGCTTGTTTCAAGAAGCCAGACACTCAGACGAGGCTTTCTAATCTCCATGGTTGTCTCTCTGAGTTCAGGCGGTTGCTATTTACGATATCATATAGTATGGACCCTTCCCCAAATGCGGCAAGTAAAAGGCGTGCCAAAAGAGGGATTTCCTAGTAGGGGGTGTGGCGAAATAATCCTCTTGAGCACCAGCAAAAAAAACAGTGATACTGAAGTGAGATATGCCTTATCTATGAGGAACTGATATGACACAAAACTCAATTGAAATGGGGCAATCCCAACATTTGCCGTACGTATTCGTAAAGGTCTTTAAAAAAGTAGTAATACCGTTAAGCTTTAATTTTGATGTCGTTTAGCATAATTAATAGATCGATTCTCGTTCGATTTCAAAGGTCAAGCAGCATTAGAAGTGCTTAGTACTCAGTTGGGGGACCGCTCATGAAATAACTTCCATTTGAGACTATGGCGACTGCGGCAATGCGGAAAAGATTGTAGTAGACCAGCTTTTGCGCTGCGTGTACTTTACGTTAGTTTGTATTTGAATGCACGAACTTCTATATATCAATCATTCACCGCACGGATCAACGTACGCCTGTATCTGTCTCCAGCTTAAGTATCCTTCGCACCAGCTGCGCATGCAAGACCATATCCAACATGGCGGCGTGCGTGATAGCGGGAGTTTATTCCTATAGAGATACTGACGATAGAAGGTGGATCCTCAGACTTATCCCAAATGTGGATATATGGGTTATGAGGGAGTTTAGGGAAGTGAGTTAAGGTGAAATTACATATCCGACGGGTTTTTTTATCGCGCTGATCTTTTTAAGATTTCAGCCGATCAGAAACAATTTCATGTCGGGGCAGAATCGAACCGTCACCTCCTCGTGGCGCCCCTGGATAACCATCTAACGACGGCAGTAAGAAGCAGACTTTTCAAAGCCTACCAAATCAAGCTGTAAAGTTATCGTGTCGAGGGTAAGATGGTAGTGTGTATTTTTTGAACTGTCATTTTACAATCGTATCTGGACACCGGGCGCCCCCAGTTGTATAACGGCTTATCCTGATATGGGGGCGCTGTTAGGACGGCCCTATCATTACCTACCATACTCATGGGACTTCTATGCACTCATCGTACCGAAACCGGCTATTGGGGCAAGCATAGCTTTGGCGAAATGGTCCTTGCCGATCGAAACTTGCAAGAAACACACCGAATACTAGCGTCCAGTACCTGGATTGACCAATTCTAATCGGGTCCTTCCTGTACCAGCGGCACAGGTGGTGTCAGGTACACTTGATGGATTGATTACCAGACATCTGCAGGTAGATGTTGCAGATTTCCCCGAAAAAAGAAAATATCCCATTTTTTGATGCATTGAATTCGGCACGATTCTTATAACTCCTCCAATGAAGATAGAGTTCGACATCTTTGTCGATTCAGTCAGACATGAGTGTACGATCTTAAAGACCAGATTTGGCAGGTGCTTTGTCTTTTATTATCAAAGTTCTAAGAATTACGAAGAGTACCCTCATCAACAAAGACGTGAATTGGGCTCGAGAGGACTGAGAATATGTTATTTATAAAAACTAGAAATAGTACAGGTGCCAGAATTGATCCTTTAGGCACCCCGGCAGAGATAGAGTGGAGAAGCTTAAAGTTAACGCTATTCAGTGCTACTTTGATTGAACGATCGAAAAGGCAACTTCTGAAGTATTGAGTCAATACCATCCGTTTGAAATTTAACTAAAAAGCCACGGTTCCACACTCTACCAAAATGTTTGAAGTGTATCTAGTTCAACAAAACCAGACTCAGCAAATGATGAATACTTTGGTTTATATATTCTGGCACTTTACATGTCTGTTGCAATTTCAAAAGAACACAAACATATGTTACTAGGTCCCATCAATCTCCACCACTGTGGACCAATCAATCAAAAATTCATAGCTATTGTTGCTACAACAACTCTCACTCCCTCACAAGCGCCATCTTCAATATATTTTCTAAAACAACATAAAGCAAAACTTGAAAATATATCCATGTACTACCCCCCTCCACCCGCACATTTTTCATGCAGCAGCAGCTTTCCACAATATGAATTACATATAAAACTTTGCTTGTTACATATATACTGAACTGCACTCTCGTGTAATTTTCCACTACAAATAAAATGGACTTTTCACCTGGGCGAAGTAAAAACAACAACAACAACAACAAAAAACTCAGGTGTATATTCAGGAAATGAAAAACTCAAGGCCACACAGGCAAATGCCGCTAGCAACTAAGGCGTGAAGGGATTTTTCCGCGACCTAGATACAACAACAACAACAACAACAATGAAAATTGTTTTTCGCCGTTGCAAACACATATACATAGAGACATGTGTGGGTATAGAATGGTGGCGCCCGTTGACTATATAGTTAACAGCCGCCCACCAGATGGAAAATTTTCCATAGAAATAAAATGGGAAAATCCTAAACAGAAAAGAAAAACGGCATAAAGAGTGCAGGCGGTCTCGGGCTGGGCTCGCGTGTGCTCTATATCCTCCACCTCTTCGGCGGATGGCCATCATTAAAGAGAGTTTCCTCAACTCCGTAGAGAAGTTTTTCTCAGTAAACAATTAAAACGGTTCGAATTTCCTTTCCCCCCCTTTGCTTGTCGCGAGTACTTTTCCCCATCGCCCTTCGGGGCGACTTTGCACCAACCAACAACAACAACAACAGAAAAAGAAAAACTTTTTCCGGCTGTTTTGAACTCTTAGATAGGAAACATCAGCCGCAAGAAAGCGGGGCTACAAATGAACACGACTTCCCCCCACCCCCATATATACAGCGCTATCGTGGGTGGCGTACAGGGCACAGCGACCTAAACTGGGACAAACGACCACCACCCCCACCACCACCGACACAGAGAGTTAAGAGCCAACAAAGCAAATGAAAAACTCAAATTTTCATAACTTTTTACACAGCTGAGAAACTTTCCCCCACCATTCCATTTTCCCACCCCCTTTCCTTTTACTCCTTTCCATTCAACCACCCCGCACACCCCCGCCGCCAAACTTTTTTTTTTATTGTATTTTACCCCATTAATTTACGCCCATGCTCGAGCAGAACCGAAGGAGGTTGTAGTTGTGCTAAGGACCTGCACTGGAGGCTGCAGAGAACATTCTCCGTATGCAAACTGCATTCTGTGAAGTGCACGCTGGGATTGAAAGTTCCGGAAAACAAAGGATCAGAAAAAGTGTAGTGGGACTGAGCCCCTTCTTACAGGAGCGCCACCGCCAGGTGGAAATTGCTTGAGTTGTTCTTATTGTGAATGACTTTAATTATCCAATTACGGAGTTAACTTATAGTGGGTGGAAAATTGTTCTTTTGACACAATTTTATTCTCGGCTTTTTTGCGCTATCGCAGCAGGGAATGTATCGTTTCAGTTCGAGGAGGAGTTGTTGAGAATTTCTTTTTTAGTGTTGGAATATAGGGCGATGGTCGTTAGTTAATAAAAAATATTAAAACTAGTACCAACTGGTACTCGATTCTATAATCAGAATTTGGATCTGGCTTCTGTCTCTTTTCTGAGTACAGTTTCTGAACCGATGATGTTGTCCGCGTTTACCAGCCCAAAAGCTATAGTCGTCATGGTCTACCTCTACATGGCATGTTTAAAACGAAAGTTTGGTTTACCTCACTGTCGCATTCCATATATCCTACCCCAAACTTATTTCAGAATTAGTTCCTCTGCACTCGTATATCCTACACCAAAGCTTGATTCTCGTTACGACATCTACGACGACCTAAGTTTCAGATCCAGGGCAATTATCTTGGTTTCCATAAAAAAATGTCATTGCCACACTCAGTAGACCGGTTTTCGTTCGATTGCGAAAGTCAAGCAGCATTGGACGTGGTTAGTACTTAGTTGGGGGACCGCTTGGTAAAACGACTCTGGTGTTTGGAGTGGTCAATACTGGTACATTTCTAGATGTTCTTGCCTCTAACGGGATGCACACTTGGGCTCGTTTTTAGATTTTCGGGAGCGTCAAATCTGGCAAACGCATTTGTTCCCTATGCCTCCTAGTTGCGGGAGCGTATATGTTTTTCAAAAAATTAACCATTTAAATTGTTTTTACTCGGATTTCCAGATAATATCAGCCTTTGGTGTCGTTTAGCAACCGTATTTCCCCGATGCCATGCTGTTTCTGATCCAATTAAGTATTGACGCATTGACCATGGTATTAGGTAGGCATGTAAAAGATTGTGAATGAGAACGCAACTTCTGCTTAAAAGCTAACAGCCTTATTTTCTAGAGTGGCCAAACCTCCCTGAACGGAAGCAAACTTCGTGGGCAATCACGAACCTATTAGCGAGGCCACTAGATCGTTCAAACAAACCATAGAAATCCCCAGGCAACCAAAGGGCTGCGACCTAATCACTCCCTTGCTTGTAAAATATTCAGGGCTTCAGGGACCTACAAAAACAAACGGATCTCTTTTTCTGTTCTGATAGTCAAGGGGCAATCAGAGCGTTAAGGCCTCCTAGGATCAAATTTAAATTGGTGTGGGACTGCCAGCAAACCTTCGGTGAGCCGGACGTTCTCAATCAAGTTACCTTTGTTTGGAACCCGGGTCATTGGGGCTTTAACGACAATGAAAAGGCGGATACCTGGCTAAAGAAGGCTGGTTGGGCTTGAGATCGAATATACCTAACGCTTTGCCGATCGAATATACCAAACCCTGGAGGTCTACCCCTGGGATAGCAAACTCTAAGTGGTCCCCGTCTCTTAACGTGACCAAGTAAATGCCAGGACACTAGTTCCCAGGCTCAAGTGTCCCAGTACCTACTTTGGTTGGTTGTAATCTGTGAGCGATGGCAGACTGCTGCTCGAGCTACTCTGACGGTCAGATGATTTATACTTCATACTTTCTTAGCATAAAATTTCGTTTCAACTATTCCAAAGAATTCTTCCTTTTTATCGAGCATGCTTCTGAACACTCTAACAAACCTTGGACTTTCACTCCAGAACAGATTCAGCATTCTACCTAAACTTTTATCACTTAAACTTGTCTGGTCAAGCAAGGTCAAAAAATTCTGCAAACCAGTTTTCGCAGGACAGTGACAGAGAAAACCCCCCTGGCATCCCTGTTGCGCCTCAATATTCTATGGACGCGTTGCAAATCAGCTCAAGAATAAAGCGTTTGAAGTTCACCAGATCAAGTGTGAACGCCCAAACGTCTAGTAGGTGTCCCAATAGCCGATTCCAGACTGATAAAAATAGTGTCAGAGCCATGCCTGACTAAGGCGTTCAAATTAAAGCCTTTGAAGCCCGGATGGCACGTGATCCACCCAAGGATGACCCGATTGTTAGAACCTAGCTTGTCAAGTCCGTTGTTATTCCCAAATAAGTCCAAATATGGCTACGGGACATTGCGAGTCTAATTGCCGCTTGTCTGTCAGATAAGATCAATTTTTGTTTGTTAAGATTTCATAGCCAGCTAGCTTATATACCATATATCTCTGCTTGAAACACAGTAGCCAGGGGGCCCAAGCTCAGCGATCTACTGAAACTGGAAGTCATTCTTCTGCTTCGATGGCTCTACAGCCCAAGTCGAGCCTTGGCCTTCATTTTTTATGTTTTTACCCAGAAAAACACCCAAAAAAGAACTAAGAACATAAGAAAATCATCGAGTGAAGCACGCTTAATACAAAACAGTCATTGCTTCCGAAATGCTTCTTTAGGATGCATACAGAAGCGTTAAAAAACAACTTCAACAAGAAAATGTTTTCTATGCAAAAAACCCATTAATCCCTTTCCAGAAAAAAAACTTACATCAAAATTGATGACTCTATCCTTTCATAAACTAGGATCCTTCCCATGAATACACTCACAGAGAACATCCATCGAACGAAAAATACATACAAGTTACTGACCTTTCCAGTGATGATAAAAAAACCCCAAAAAAAATTACGACATTGTAGTTAGATAACCTTTGCATTGTTTTCCAGCACAAGTTACAACATATTTCCTGCTCATAACGTTAGCTGCACGAACGCCCATGTATTATAGGCAGAGGCCATAGTCTGTAGAGGTGGCATTATCCTTCAGCTGTCACGCTAACTCGCTATTTCAATGAATAATTTCTAGACAAGATTCAAGACACAGGCCTGCAGTCATGAGGCGCACCATCAGGGCATAAGGTTACCGTGCTCTCTCTCCCCGTGGAACAGTCATTCTTCCACCAGGACCTGGGTACGCTCTCCTCGTATACTATAATATATAATACAGGCGGGGATTCCCCTCAGCGTTCGCAGGACGACGAGAACGAGACGAGAACTGCTGCAACTTTCCCAGCATGATATGGTGTCCTACTTTTTATGCCTTATTTATTTCTCCCAAGTACTTTTGCATGCATCGATTTATGCGCATGGGAGGATCCTTGACGAACCCTTTAAAAAATCCGGGAGGAGGCTTGTTTTTTCCATCGTCTTCCATTTATATTATTTGATTGAGATTTCGTTGTGTGTGTGCGAGCAGATTACCCATGGATATCCTGGGCAATAATTCAAAAGGACGTAATCTTTATTGGTAACGAGCAAATGAAATTACTTAATCGGAAGGATATCGGCAGATAGAAGCCGGAAAATGTGTGTCGTTTATGCTTCAGTGAGTCCTCTTTGGCAATGTTATGATTTTATGCATGCTCTTTGATGAGTTATTTATGTGTGTGTTGGCTCTGGAAGCAAACGACGGGATACAAAACAAATTCTAGGTCTATGCCATGAATTCATTTTTGGGGAAGCGGTTTTTAAGGGTGTATTTCGGGGAACCCTAAAAAATTAAGGATATCAGGTTGAAACGCATAAATCGATTTGTTCATAGGGGTGGAACGAAACGGGTACTCATTGATCCACTCGGAGTTGGAGGGCCCCTTTTGAAAAGACGATTTCAGAAGTTATTTAAATTTTTGTGCTTGGGTGAGCGGATTTCGTTGAAGTGTTTTTAATTTGTTTAAAGTACCAAATTTGGACGTCGAGGAGTTGGCACTTGTGTAGCCGCTTATACAACGTTTTAGATTGGAGAGGAAAGTCGATGTAACGAATGAGAGTTTTAGGAGTATAATGGCTATTAGGGTCGGCTTAAGCCACTGTGGAGGGTTCGGCCTCATTATCCGCAAACCTCTTCTCAACAAAGGGGTTATTGCTGAAGAATTGCCTGCCAAAATTGTCGATTTAACTCTGTACTCTTTGTCCAAGGGTTGCAGTACCCATAGACTATTTGGCAACACTAGTTTCTACACCCTCCAGAAGGATGACACCTGAAGTTAGACTTTCACATAAAAAAATCTGTTCGAGACCTTGTTGGCCAAAAATCAGAAGCGACTTCTACAAAATGGAGAAATGCCTGAGTGGTACCACTTTGCTAGACCGGGTGTTGTCTTCCTTTTGATTGAGCAACTGCATCAGCATTGAATCCCAGTTGTCTGCCCCATAGACCATGATTTGAGTTGTTTACTGATAATGACAAATTCTGGACGACACGATATAGTTGGTAGTGTACAGGTTTGGAGTCGACTTGTCATACTGGTACGAAGTTCGTCATGTCATAATGGTCCTCGTGCAGGGTCCAGCTTGGGAAGGAAGGAATAAAGAACAGGATATATTAATAGGAGTGTGGAGGGTGCCATAGGAGGAGACGATGAACCTCCATTAGAAATCCTGGATGTCGTTCACACCAAAGAGACAAAATTTGCCCGAGGTGCACTGAAACAAAAATTAAGACAACAAATTTTTGTAACGAAGCCTATCGCTATCCTCAATAGCAACCGGCTGAGCTAAAAACACAACCGTCGTCGGGGTTAGCAGGAGCAGGAGTTAGCTTGGATATTTTGAGCAGTGCATTTTCGATTCTAGCAAGATGTGAATAATGTTGCTAAATATAGTATAGCTATGGGCTTACTGTGCCAGTTAAGTCATCGGGTGTGAGCTTTATTCGGGACAAGAACCTGTGTGGTGAGCTTTCTTGTGTGCTGAGCTTTGGGTGGGAAACTATCAGTGTTGATCACCTGTATGCAACTAGTTGACCTTCTCTGGGTGGGTTTAGTCTGTTTTGGGTGCGCTGTCATGCTGAGGGAGTCTTTGATGGGAATAGAGGTATTGTGTTGGATCTTGGGGGGATCTTGACTGGAAATATTGCGAGCTCTATAGCTGTCTGCCTGGTTTATCTGGTCTATATGGTATATCTGGTCAGTCTATCTAGCATGAAAGCCCACCCAAAACACACTAACCTCAAAGCCTCACACGAGATCAAATAACTAGTTTCACCCAGGTGACATTTTCACACCCAAAAGCTCAACACTCAAAGGTTCTCGTCCCAAATAAAGCTCACAACCAGTAAGCCCATAACTCTACTACTCTTGACAGTTTTGGATCTGCCAGAGAACCCAATATTTACTGCACAGTTACGATGGCATCTTGAATTCGATACTCCAATTCGCAGTGTTGCACTCAAAGCAAATGTTTCGTTCTACCTTCGGAATATAGTATTGACTGAGCTGCATTTGGTCAACATACGGTCCTAAGTTCTATAGGAAATGCTCTATACGCACTTCTACCGACCGAACTTCACAATTTCGAGCAAATTGGTGTACTGAACTTCAGTTCAGACCTCAGTTCCCATACATTTTCACATAATGAGCTCAGGATAAATCAAACCTCAGTTCGCCCAACAGAACATCGAACAGAGCTTGAACGCAAAAGCTCCCTCAAAATAGAGCTTTTGCATTGCTAGCTTCTGGCTAAAAAGCAACAACGATTTCAAGCACGAACTGACCATTCCAGCCGGTAAAGCCACTTAAGCGGTTTGAACTTTATTGAACTGAGTTCGCTGAAGCCGGGCTTGATTTAGTCCTAGTATTTATAGGTGAATCGCACGCGTTTCGTTCATGATCATAGGGTACCTCAAGTCTAACCAAAACCTAGATGACAAACAGTACGGCTTCAGATCAAGAAGGTCAACCGGGGACCTTTTAGTGTGTTAGCCGTTTGGTTAGATACATAGATAGAGTTTGGCAGCCTACTCAGCTTTGCGTTTAGCTAATGATATTGATTCAGTTCTAAAGAACTGGATCAATAGTTATCTTCCCAACCGTTCAATCAAAGTATTGGGTGAAATCTCAGCCCTAAATATCATCTCTGCCGGTGTCCCAGAGGGGTCAATTCTCTCAACCAATCTTTTCCTTATCTTCATAAATAGCCTACTCTCCGTAGTTTTCAACCCACTTCACAGCTTCGCTGATAGCGGCACTCTGCATTACTCATTCGCCTTCGAAAATGTAAGACAAGCACGTTCCAGGTCCTGTGTTGAAGATGGCGGACTTATGTTCAATTCAACCAGCAGGGATATTGAACTCATTTTCCTTTCGGGACGCCGGAAAACCTCTCCTGGCTCCGGTAGTACAAAGGGTGACTCCTGAGCTTAGAACTGCCCCACAAGAAAAACAAATCCCCTTCAAATACAACAAACAAAGCTAATAACTAATACGAACAAGTCCTTAACAATCCCTTAAACAAACCCCAAATTCATCATTCCTTTACCCCAACATTGAAACTAATAATTACTTTCCTTTTTCGCATGTAAATACAAAAAAAGGGTTCACCGAACCCCGGCACAACACAACAAAAGAAACTCTTATTATTATTCAAGGTAGACACCAGAATCCTTTCAAATATCACCCCGCAACGTACGCAACATCACTCGTGCAATAGCAGCAACAGCACACAGCAAGGAAAAAGTAATCTCAACATGACTCCCCCCCCCACTCTCCATTAGTATTCGCTAGTCTCACCAAAGTCACTCCATCTATAACAAAAAAATAAAGCACTCTCTCTCTCTGTGTGTTATATTCCTTGTCGCTATTAAAGGATTTCAGGACCTTTGTCCCGGGGAAAGTCTCTGTCAAAACAACTCAGCAGCGATCCTTTCAGCCTGAGGGTTGTCCAACAATGGCGAACCGAACGAGTTGAAAAAACGAGGATGAGGGAAAAAAATTGCTTAACATCTTGAATTACAAAGAATCCTGCGACGGCTTTTGTGTTGGCACAAGGAGCACTGGCAAAAAGTCCTTCAACTATGATATTACCGATATTAGAGCGGACATTAGGGCAACAGCAACTGTTTGTGGTGCTCTTTTAGATTATTTAAGGAGCGCAATTGGCGGAGTTAATAATAAGTGTTTAAATTGATTGTCGTCAACTCGAGGCGAAGTGAATGAATGGTCGTTATTCTTCCTGGAAGTCCTTTTTCCTGGTATTTCGGATTTTGTGATATTTTTTTCTGAGAATTCTTTTTAAAGTTATATGATTAGGGTTTAACAACAGTGTTTGTTTAACTCACAATAATTCTTAAAATACACCAAAAAAATAACCTTAATTTTTCTAAATTTGGATCCTTCATATCCTTACGAGATTTAAGATCTGCGTTGGACGCTGATGGGGGGGCCATATTGTTTAAGCAAGCATAACACTGCAACAAGACGGTTCGATCGTTACAGTAAACAAGAAATGATTCGTAGTACAACTCGTAGTACAAAAAAAAAAAAAAAAGCTATAAACGCTCGTCCCAGTATTGCAAAAGGCACATTTATCCGAACAATGCTGAACTCACGCCGTGTCCCCTAAAAAACCATGATGAACAATTGCATGGCAGTCAATGCACTAGGTATTAGGGCACTTGCGTTTGGGAATTTGTTCAGACTTTTGGGAAGCTGCTAAACTGATAAAGGCAGCGATAGAAAACGCCTTTCGGGCGGCGTTCTCTCCTACGTCAGTAGTGGACCATATCTTCCCTAGCATTGCTTTTCTTAGTGCTGTTTTAGAAACGTTTATGAAGCAATCAAAAAAGGAGAAAACAACTTTAGAACCCTCCATCTTATAGCCCCTACGATGTCGAAGAGCTTTATATATTTTTGTTCAGCTTTTGCAATTGTCTTTTCGGTCTTTGGTTTTTCAAGTGTTCCCCAACTAAGTACCAAGTACGTGTTTGACCTCCGTAATTGAACGAGAAACGGTCTATGGAGTATGCTAACGGCAACTTTTCCGGTCACTACGCTAATTGGCCGGTTTGTTCGTTCTGTACGATTTCTTAAAGCTCCAATATTGCTCCTTTTGGAGCACACTGGCAACGCTAGGAATTTTTCCCGATCTTATATTCTCGCGGTGTGAGAAAATGGATGGACTGAAGAAACAAGCAATAAGGTGTGACAACTCCGCCGCCTGAAAGAATTCCAAAGACTAATGAAGAAGACTACAGTAGAGCGTCGATAATCCGGATTAATTGTGACCGGACCCTGTCCAGATTGTCCGGATTTTCGAACAGGACCAAAAAAGGTCGTTTGAGTTCATAACAAAGAGAAAACTTGCTAAAACCTGGCTATATAGAAAAAGTTTTGAGTACGCACAGAGAACAATACAATACAGGTTGTACTAACAGCGTGTAGGTCGCGACTAATGCCGGCCGTACACCATAGCTGCATATGCAGTTTTTTATCATTTATATATGGAACAAATCGTAGTAGGCCGCTTTGCTTCGAAAAGCGGGTAATTCCTGAGCTCGGCCGTGCCACATAAAAAAAATGTATTCACTCGAATTTTTTTCCACTAGAATCGAATCCGGATTATCGACGGTCCGGATTTTTGACGTCCGGATTATTGACGCTTTACTATTTCGACGAAAAGCGAACATTAGCAGACTCCAGACAATGATCTTCAAGTATCCAAGCCCATAGTCGAACTTTCTCGTGACGTAAAGGGGCTGACACTGTAGAAAACCAATAGGGAGCTCAATTTCCAGGCAGTTATGTTGCGGATAGACCTTGTATCTAAAAAGAATCAGGACAATATATGGGGTACCCACTTATTCTCCCATCAAGGCCTGATTGAATATTCACCGCGTTGCTCAAAATGGGACAACGAAATGATTGTACTTCTTCTTCTTCTTTTGGTGAGGCATTGGGTCCAAAAGTACCTCGGCTGCTCCCTTGGCCTATTGTACTTCACCCTTATACCTCATATTTGTAGCCGAGTTCGCCCGAACAGGTTCAGCAGTCTGTCTAGTGGCTTCAACCCTAGACTTCACTGTTTGGCCAGGGTTTCGTTGGACAACGTACCACTTTCTGGTGATGCCTGCCAACAGATATTTCCCTGGTTCCTGGCCGCGGTCCTGCCTTCGTCGGTCTGTTGGAAAAGAGTTTGAAAGCAGGTCCATTAAACTTAGGGGAATATTCGTTAAAAGTTTAGAGGAGTTCACATACCGGCAGAATGGATAAAAATCAAAGTAGTCTTAGTGCAATTTGTCCAATTTTACCATTGTTGCTTTGAATCATCAAGTCGTTGTGGATTTTAGTCAACAGTGAACAAACATGGTACCCACTTCGAACAGACCTAATATCTTTGAGGTGTCAGCTATCTCACGCAACTTCACGTTACGAACTGTCAAAACGAATTTATGCACTTTTTTTATGTTTTCTGGAACAACTGCCGAATTTGGGTGACCAGAGCCCTGAGAATAATCGGTGTGTGTGGCCGCGTTTATAATGAGTACACCAGCAACCACCAACAAGTCAACACTATTTGTCCAAATACACCACCTGTCTAGCCATTGCTTTGCTTGAAGGGTATTTTCCCAATAAAAACCAATGCTTTATCAACGCACGAAATTCAGATCCTTCCATTATTTTGAAAATTACAAAAGTAGCGTCTTAAAACCACTTTAACTTAGAAACTAATGCTTGCATGACATGAAATTTTAACACAAATCGTTTGAAGGTTGGCACTAATCAAAAATCATATCCTTTTGCCAATAGCGGCGCCATCTATATGTCATCCTATGAATTTACTCATTGTTGTAGTAGAGCAACTTTCAAATTAGGTGGAGAAATAATTTTGACGTGTATCTAAAATTGAATTATTTGGCCCAGATCAGAAAGTTTGATATTCTGAACGCCCTTTAGCACCATTAGCAGATTTGAGTGAAAATACAGCAACAAATACAATGTGACATAAATAATATTTTTTTAAACGAAAGCTTTCTAAAAATAAGTGCAGGGCACCGGCGTATTACGACACATTGTAAGAACTTTAAAATCATTTTTCTTGAGTTTTGGATTGTTCTAAAATGATCTCTTGGCTATTTTGTCGTTCAACATTGATTTAAATAAATAAAAATAAACACGGTCAAAATAAATATATAAATAAATTGCAACTTACCGCTTCAATTTCCTTCTCAAAACGAACTGGTCGCAATCGGCACAGGAGAATAATTAAATAAATAAAGTTTATCCCTAAAAACAGTCCAGACCACACTACAACATCGGGTGTACACTCGATCAGCCACCCCCACATGGCCATTAGAACACAGCCGATAACCATAATCGAGCGCAGCCACAACATACCGTACGGGCCATGGGGCGCCATAAATGCCAAAAAAAAGAAGGCATTGCCCAATTGAAAATATAAATGATTCGGTCTCTGCCATATTAGGCACTGTTCAATGGACCAATCACCAGGACCCGCTGACTTAAAGGTGCCATTATTATCCCATGATGATGTACCGCTACCGCCGCCTGTACCGCCCGGATGCAGTACAGCTGTGCCAGATGACTGTCCCGGCGGAATGGCTGCTATTACCGAATCACTATTGCTGCTGGCAACGCTGTAGCCAAGATTGACGCCAGCATTTGGACTTGTCGATTCGACAAGACCCAGCGCCAAGGCGCTTAGTAGCAACATTATTGCGAGAAATTATTTTGTGTGTGTTGTTGTGTATTATCTTGGCCGCAATTCACGTACAGGTGTTTGCTGGTAGTAGTAGTGACTTTATCCTGATTGACAGAATTTTTAAGCCGATAACAAGGAATATAGTGTCCTGTCTGTACATAACGGTATGTACGGTAATGCAGTGTGGTGCGCACAGAAAAATAATTTGTTGATGTTGTTTGATGTTTTGTTGTTGTTTTTGTTTTATGCACTGCAATCACGTTCGTGGCGGAGCCGAAGCGAATGTCCTTTCTTCCATTTCGAACTCTTGTTATTGGCAAAATAAATCAGCACGAATGTCACTTGTAACAAATCGATATGTCCGGAGCAGCTTAACTGGTAAGAGTTCTTGATAGAAGCGTCTGGATCGTTGTGGATATATCAATCACGATATTGCAGAGCGCTCTCTCTACAGCCAGCAGCAATCACAGTCCTGTAGCTGTAGATACCTAGAAGGAAACGGAGAAGGTTCCGGTTAGTCACGACTGTAAAAATATTATAACAAAATAAATATAACAAACACACACACATACAGAAACACACAAACGTAAAATAAATTGTCCCATGGGAAACTAAAAATATCGAAGTTGTCTTTTCAGGACCTTCAATAATATTTTTCCTTTCATATTCTGTATTATTTTTTTGTCCTCCAATATTTTGTTATCCTTCCCCTCCCCCACCCAAATTCTGTGGTTCACTTCCGACATTTTATTTTGTGCCTTTCCCCGGAATAAATTGCTTGGGTCTAAGCCAAGATTCGTGGAAGCAGCGCCGAGGATACCAGAGATGAATTTCAATTAAATTGGCTCAGCGAAAGGATCAAGTTTCACAGCTACAGTCTCACACTAACAGGTGAAATGGATGCCAAAATTATATATATGAAAAAAAGGATGTGCCAAAGGTCATATTACAATGTCGGATTGTTGCTGCTGGTGACCCGTTATTGCAGTCCTTATTACATACACCCAGGATCAGGGATTACACGGGCTAAAGTCAAAAGTTGTGCTCTGGTGGTGGGGCTAATGGAGCGCTCCCCTTGGAACAGGGCCGACTGTCGGTGGCGGCGTTCGATTGCCAAAAACTACCCTTGGTAAAGGTCGACTTCATTAAAGCCGTTGGGAATAGCACAAATTGCGGTCGCTTAAATCTCGGCGGGCAACACTTCTGCAGAATGAAAGTTTTATTTACTTCAGGTGATTTGCCGTGTATAAATTGGGGGGGGGGGTTTGTGTTTTGGATTTTGTGAATTGATTTTATAGTGGATGGAGGAGAAGAGAATGTAAAACAGGCATTTACAGTATTTGAGCCCTTTTTTGATGTTAGGTCAAAAAAGAGTTAGTGATTCGCTAAATAGATTCGGAATAAGAAGGATCTTTCAACAAGAGGTTTTGAATTTCGCGTCATTTTGAACTGTCAAAATACAACTGTCATTTGACATAACATTTGACAGTTGACATTTCACGTTTGCCAGATATGGATTATGGATCGACACACATGTGCGGAACGCGTTGAAATGAGCATAAACAAAGTCATGAAATTTTAAACAAAATTATTCTAGAGTAAAGTTGGATTGAGTTATGGCTCGAGTTTAGATTTCAGTTTAGAGTTAAGAGTGGAGTATAGTATAAGGCTCAGCTCGGTACACCAAAACCATAAGTCCTGAGAAACGTCATTTGTTAATACGATCTACAGCCATGCATTGACTCCTATCTCCACCGCTTCGGAGATGTTTACTTACATCAGGTGACCCTGAATGCTCTTTTCTATTTAAGAGTAGGAGACGGAGGATGGTGTAAGGCAAGTGTTTCGTGCCTCAAAACAAAGCAAAAACACAAGACTGATCGGGGGTTAAACGAGAGGTTGACAATCTCTCCTCGAAAAACAATTCCTTTTATTGAATCGTGAAGTCAGCCTCGGAAGATTCACTAACGTGGATAGAATTAGCAAGACGTAGTCCCTTTGCTGAAAGTCGAGTCATGATCCGTGACGAGTCGTTTGGGTTGAAGAAAATGACGTTTTAATCGAATTAAAACTTTCAGCAAGGGGGCCTAGAGTGGAAACGCTAAGTTGAGTTTAGACCCCTGTACTGAAAGCCGTCATTCGACTAAAACGTTGACTATCAGCACAGCGGCCGTAGAGGCGGCTTAAAGAGGAGACTTCAAGATTCCCGAGTCATACAACGACTGTAGCGCCATTTTCATCTGTTTGGATACGTAAACAAGCAAAACTGCCGCTGCCGGGGCTCCGAAAAGATATAGTCAAACAACCTCTCCAACCTCAACGACAGCACATTTTGCACAGAGTTGGTTTGAAAATGCTGCCGGCCCGATCGTTACAGCGAATGGACGGAAATGTACGTTACGGGTGTGGAAGACGTTGATTTTAAGTAAGACGACGCCACCTGCCACATTTGTTTATTTTTTTGGTGAAGGATGGTGAGAATCTGCCGAGACGCCTGCACTCTGAGTATCAGATTCTTACTGACTAAACTCACCACCCCTTTCGGTAACGTTTATCCCACCAGGCACCGCGGTGAGGCATTACTTCAGACTGGCGACACCAACATGACGCTTTACGCGTCCCTCCGATATGGGCGAGAAAATGCAGGGGTTCTGTGGAGACGGAGATCAGCAATCCTTCGCCTCCGTCTTCTTCGTTTTTAGGGGATGGCCTGGACAAACCGCGCCACCTTCGAGCATTCGTCGGGGCGTCGAAGCATTGTCCCAAAAGTTGTGCCAGGGGCCATGCTTCCGTGCTCCTTCTCCAACGCGCTTCACTCGACCTCCCACCTAATGCATTCGAAAAATGTATGGTGGATGTCGTCCGAAACCGCCGCATCCGACGCCACCTTACCCATTTCCTTGAGATACGCACGGAAGAGATCATGGCTTTTCAAAAATTCGGTAAGGTAGTAATCAACCTCGCCGAACTTCTGGTCCACCCAGGTGCTTAGCTGGCCGATCAGGAGAGGCCATCAGCCCCTGGAATCACCCTCCCAACGCCTTTGCCAGACCTCGATGGTATTGGCCCTGGCAACCCTCGCCGCCTCGCATTTACCCAGCCTGGTCCTCTCTCTGCGGAAGGACTGTCTTTCCTAGGCTAGCAGCTCGATCAAAATTACTTCGGCGCCCGCCAGCACTGCGAACTCGAAGACCGAGCGGTAGGAGAACGCGCCACGAAGAACTCCCCTTTGTTGTACTGAGTAAAACTATGATTCGCCCGTTCTACGAAAAAAGCACGGCACGTCTAAGTAAAAATTCTACTTTTCTGAATGTAACCCGCTACAGGCAACTAGCAAAAAAGACGCGCGGAATAGTTCAAACGAAGTACGATACGCTCGCCCCTTTTCTAGACTAAAGGTAGCAAAATTGAGGCGTTAAAAAATTGTATAGGACGAAGAAAACGAGAAATTATCTTGATAGCCATAAAGGGTGCGATTATCATACTCAGTAGACCGATTCTGGTTCGATTGCGTAGGTCAAGCAGCATTGGACGAGATTAGTACTTAGTTGGGGGCCCGCTTGGTAAAGCGGCGCTCGTGTTTGGAATGCTACTTTCTCGCCTGGCAGCAGATTTCACTGATGGGTTGTCGAGTTCTCTCTTAATATTGAGGAGGACCAACAAGGCAATTCGTTTATTTACCACAGCACTTTCCTGCATGAGACCCACACTATGTAGGGCCGGCTAATTGGACTACCCTGCATGGCACGCAGGCCGAGAAGAGCCATGTATTTGGCACAGAAGCCAAATGGCTTGTATTTCCGCGTTGACAATTTTCGTCGTTTTCTTCAA
Source organism: Thereva unica (assembly GCA_949987705.1). Classification (NCBI taxonomy): domain Eukaryota; kingdom Metazoa; phylum Arthropoda; class Insecta; order Diptera; family Therevidae; genus Thereva; species Thereva unica. The sequence continues at coordinate 109,516,564 of OX465284.1, forward strand.
AGTTCGAGATTCTTGTCGATATGAAGGATTTTGCCATGGTGTTACACCACATCGTCCTGCCCTGGAGCTCCTGACACTACTACATGCTTTCAAAGCATTCAATCGTACGATTTAAGCCCTGACCTAATATTCCGTACCGTACCGTAACCGTAAGTACCGTAACCTACGAACATAAGTGTTCATATGGCACCGACCTAAATTGACTTAATAAACTTGCCGAATGTTCGTTAAATTCTCGAATGGTCCGTAATGGTGCCGTAAGAATGGCACGAAACCTTAGCATCCGTTAGCTATTTAAAAAACTTGTTCACATTTTAACAATTTTTTTAAAAATTGGAGCAGTAAATGACTTGAAATATTATAATTAATATTCTAATAAAAATATTATAATAATAGAATTGTCCTGAATCCAATTTTTTGATTTTTAGAAATGTTACACGGTAATATCCGTGGATGTTTCTCATTTTATTTATTGCGCGATTTTTATTCCTTCTTTCCCTCTGATCACTTCTAATCTGTTTGTAATGCTTCCACAGCTTAAATAATGCAAATAAATCTCTTAAATCTTTGTTTATGCTATCCATTTTGCACTTGTCACTTGCCACTTTACGTTTTCATTTAGGGCATCTGTCAAAATGCCGTAACTGAGCTCAGATTCGTTCAATTTTGTTACGGTACGGTACGGAATATTAGGTCCAGGCTTTACGTAACAAGAGCTTCAATGTCTGTTATATCGGCACACTTGACTTCGCCAGATGTTTCGACTTATCAGCAGAAAGTTTTCGGTATCTCTATTTCTACGAACAGACCATTCTCTTTTTTCCCTAGTATACATTTTCCTTATCATGAAGCCACAATAAAATACGAAAATCGATTTCATTTAAGTCAGTTAAATATGAAACTCACCCCCCACCCCCAAAGGCAAATCAAAAAACAAAACTAGAACAGAATCCTTAGAGAGAGAACATGAAAAGGGCACACAGTCCCTACACTACCGCGAGGTATTATATATGGACAGGACACCATATGTTCCCCCAAAAAAGTGTACGTTGCTCGAATAACAACAGCCACGGACTGATTCACGCCGTTCTTAATATTTCAAACAAATAAAATCAATATGAAAACTTGTATCCTTATGGGAAAAGGACCTCAAACATTCAAGACTCCTCGCATGCCATCCGCCATTACACCAGGAAGCCATTGATTTTTTACGTTGTTAATTTTTAATTGCACCAATTACTCAAGTGCAAATTTCCATATTTTATTTTTTTTTTTATTTTTGACATACGATTGTCGGACGTTAATAATGCGTGCGGAGGCAATTTTCGAACGGGCTTCCGAATTCTGGGAGGGTTTACTCTACTTCATTTCGCCACTTCCATTATGGAAATTAGATCAGAATCGTAAAAAGCATTAATTATTATTGAGCATAAATCGATATGAATTTATGGGAGGGGATTTTTAAACAGGAAATTAAAGGAAGTTTTTGTTCGCCCTACTTTGTTCCCTTCGTACAGAATAAGAAATCGGAATTGGAATCGGACTCACATAAAAGCCACGTTGTTTTCCAACGAATGGTCTAGACTTAATAAATTATATTTCTAACAACAGGTTGTTGGGGGGATTTCTGAGAGTAGAGCAGACGGTAGATTATAGTAGCGTTATATGCCGACAAAAACAAGGAAAATTCTGCGCCATACAGCAGCTGAAGCCCCATCACAAAAACTTTTGCCTGGATTTTTGTAACATTTGTGGGCTTCATGCGGATTTTTCTTTATGGGGGGGGGGGCGCCATCTGTCACATTTTATCCTAAACCATTTCCGCCTTGATTGAAACCCAAATATCTCTCCCGATGCTGATTTAGGTCATTATTAGGTGTCAGGGTACACATTAGTGCACAACCTTTCTGCCCCTACGAGAGTCGCCATCTATATTAGAAAAAACGTGACTTATTACAAAATATTAATATAATATAACTGTAAGCTTCAAATCAGCCAACTTAAAGTCAACCAGAGAGTCAAGGGAATTGCATTATGAGAAGACCAATCAGCTGGGACTTGCTCGTTATTTTCTGACTGGGACTTGTATTTTCGAAGAAAGAACGTCAATCGCTACTCGGGTCTAGTTAGTGCAGCTACTACTGGCAGTAAATAATTCCTATCCTTGGTGACGTTCATGAAGGTGAAGTTTAATAAAGCAATTTAATTGACCTACTATCTTTCAAGCGGAGGCGTACAGCTAGACAAAATTAAGGGGCCTACACGAACAAGCCGATTTGTTTAACATATTTTGCAGCCAAGCTTGAATCTCTAGAGCTATAAGGAAGAAGCCCCTAGACAATCGAACCTTGATCTAACATATGGAATGCTTAAGTTTCCCAACTGGCCTGGTCAATTTTTCACGGATTATTCCTAGTTGGTATCGTCACGCGGCAAGGAAATTGTTACCAGTAAGTTATAAGGACATGAGTTAGCTTGGTTCCTGGACACTATGAACTATCACCCATGATCGGTGCCTCGACTATGTTGAGTCTGCTCATCACTTTCTCTATCACTCTTCCGAGATAATAAGAACTACAACCTCGCTATTTTGCGCTTTGGATGATACACCGGCAGAGCTGCATACCCGGGGCACCCATGAAAGGGAGTGCGAACAGGCATAGGGTCAGGGATGGTGTTAAGGAGGGGACAGCAATATTGAGAGGTCGGCTGTCTGGTACGTTCTAGAACGCATTGCCCAGAGTGAACCCGCCTGATGCATTGGTCACAGATACTTAAAGGTCGCCGTCTATCCTTCCAACCCCTGGCGGTATTTATCCTGCTTTAAGCATGGTCTTTACATGAGGTATAGCACACATCCCCTGATGGTCGACTAATGGAAGATTCTCACCCCCAGCTGGTAAAAAAAACATCCCTCTCTCTCCACCTCATAACTTCAAACCTTTCTTATCCTTCGAGCTAATCTTACTTAGATGTTTACATGTTTACATGAAGTAAATATTAGGTTTACATAACCAATTGCTAGTGCCAAAGGTGATTCGTAAGCTTAGGAATGTCTCTTTGTGGCCTCAAACCTGGTTTAGTCTTAGAGCTAACCTTACTATTAGACGTTTGCACGTTTACATGTTATTAACATGACGTTTACATAATGTTTACATGACCGGCAACACCACGGAATGGCAGTGCAAAAGGTGATTCTTAAGCTCAGAAATACAGTATAAAAAATATGGTGGAGAGGAAGGGGGATTTCGTTCCTAAATAGAATAACTAGGACTGTAGAACAATATTTCGCATCAATATTTCCGAACTCTTGCAACATCCAAAAGCTCAAACGTAGGGTTCCTTGCCTATCTCCTTCAGCACTCTCTTTACTATTTGCAGCCTGTTTTAGTCTTCGCACTATGCTTTAATGCCGGTAGGACACAATTATAAAATGAGTTTGTAAGAGGTGCCTCTTTTTTCTTTTGAGCCAGTACAATATCAGACTTTAAATGAGGCCATTGTATTGCCAAAATAACAAGCAAGCAAACAACAAGCAAATTAAAGAAAGAAAGAAACTAAATACCAATGAGAGGTTTTTTCACAAGTTTGATTCTAATATGCATTAAGCTACCTCAGAGTAAGAGTAAGAGTGTAAGAACCGTATGCCTCCACGATATGTGTTCAATCCTATCTCGCCCTATTTCAAGTTGGACATTTTACTGCCCCAAAGGAGCTAAGAAAAAATAACCCTTGTCTCTACTACGCATTTATCATCACAACTTGCCTCATTTATCTCGATACAAGTAGGACATTATTTTTGTACCGGGACATTTCAAAAAATTGAGGCGTCAGTACAATTAACCTTCATCAACCAACAAACAACTGAACTGCCTCGTGTTATTCCGGATCAACCCTACTTAGCTTATTATTAAGACGTTTACATGATGTTTACATGACGATTACATAATGTTTACATGACTTTTACATGACCAAATGACATGAGGGACTGTGCAAAAGGTGATTTTTAAGCTTAGAAATGCAGATTAAAAAAAAGGGTGAAAAATCTAAATAGAACAACTCGAATGTGAAACAATCTTTCAAAATTAGTATTTCCGCCCTCTTTTAACATCCAAAAGCGCAAATGTAAGGTTCATCTCTGTCTCCTTTAGCACCTATTTACTTTTTGCGGCCTCAAACCTGTTTTAGTCTTTGAGCTAAGCTTGCTCTTAGACGTTTACATGGCGTTTACATGACGTTTACAAAATGTTTACATGACGTTTACATCACCAAATACACGATGAAATGGCAGTGCAAAAAGTGGATCCTAAGGTTAGAAATTCAAGAAGAAATAGGGTTTGTTTTGTTGAAGTTAAGGAAGAGTAATGGACTACAAACTTCAATTTAACTCAACACAGTTGCAGTCACTGGCTATGAAATGGACCATATGCGCCATCCTCGTCAATCAAGACTCTAGAAAACTTGCACTGACAGCCCCCCAAATTAAAGCAGCACCTCCATTCCCCCGTGTATTTTTGTAATTCGTGCACGTGCCATTACTTAAGTCCTTCTAAAAGTGGCTCTCGAGTGGGGATGGGTCGTTTCACAACACCCGAAACGAAATGAGCAGATTGAGTTAACTAAGATCTCACACTTCTTGTGTAACTTACCCATCGGAGTTTTGTTTTGGCTCAATTCCATCCTTGAACGGATAACAGATTTGATTGATAATCAGCGCCGGGCATTGGCAAATGGCGCACGGTGTGCAAAAGTGGGGGGAAATTAATGGATTGTCAGACTTATATACGTCTCATCCAAATTGATAAATGGCATCATCCGTCGAGACTACACCCCCGCGCGCTCGAGACCAGCACAGTGTAAACAGCGTAATGAGCTGAAAATAAATTAATTAATTTTTTTCCGGTCAAGAACTTTTCGGTTTTTGGTGTTTTTTTTTTTTGCTGAGTGGTTTTTAGCCTAGATTTGAGTGAAATTTTCATGTTAATCCACTCAAGATTAATTATATAAGAGAGGAATTTCTGCGTGGCTTATTATTGCTGAAGATAATTTCGGGGTTTTTGAGTGGTGGAAAATTAAAAAAAAAATTGAATTTCGAATGAAGTGATGGCAACAAAACTTTTCGCTAGCATTTTTCGTGAAGATTTTAATCAAGCATTTTTGAGTGCTTCTGAAGCGCTTCTGTATGAGGGGAAATGAAAAATTAAAGTGATTTTCTTAATTAGATCGCAACGATTTTCGGTTGAAAGCTTTAAGAGGTAAGAGACGGTACAAATTACGCGTTATTAACGATATGGTACATATATACCAAGGTACATTTCGCTGTGCGGCTTGAATATTTCTGTTTTTCGGTTAGGCTTTAATTTATGCCCTTTTCCATGTCGACATACAAAAAATATTGCCAAGCATTCATGGCAACCACCATTTCTCTTATGAATATGATTAGAGAGGAGACCTTTATCCCCGGGAGTCATGTTACAACAGCACCGTTGATTAAATATTATGAGTTGGAACAGGCAGTAAGTAATTATTCGCGTGGTATTCAGCTGGCCCGCTAAGCTTCCGTTGAATATTAATGTTGCTTAAGGGATTTTCTGGCCTGGGGGTTTTGTTTTTTGGGCTACACCCCCCAATCCAGCAGAAACCACTGGAAAATAATCAGGATGAACACAACAAAACTTCTTACGGAACGAAAATGATGAATTTTATTTAAGGATTTTATAGACGAAATTTAATTTATGATTTTTTTGTTTTTACAGTATAAAACCATATTTTTGTGGAGGGGGGAGGTAAACCACTTTTGAAGATTATTAAAGACAACCCCCCGAAAACAAAATTTTCACTTTCGAATTTCACCATAAATCTTTTTTGCTTTTTGCTTGTTTTAAGTTTGAGAATTTTGCTCTTTTAGCTTTAAGTGATTACGGCTACATTGTGGCGAGTGCTTAAAGGTTCAAGAGTTTTCCTCATAAATTTCAACATAAATTCTGAGTGAGGACAAAAAGAGTGGGCGAAGGCGCATATTTTTTTCATCATTTAATTCCAAAACTAGGGTAAGGGGGGGGGGACTATTTAGCTTAAGTAAACATAAAAGTACCCCAAGAATAGAGCGCGCACAGAAGCATCTTTAGGAGCATCTTAATTATAATGAGATTTAGTTTTATTCAAAATGTTAAGTACTAATTTACTAAATAGAAATTAATCTGAGAACATCATTAACTTTGTTAATTAGCAAATTAAATACCGACTAGGAGAATCGGAATTGAGTGGGCAACGCCTTTTTGGAGAGGTTGTAAGTAGGTCAGGAATTTTTGCTATGGAATCCCCATGCTGGAGGCACGTAAATTACACGTTATTGATTAAATTTACATGTTTTTTTTTTCAGAGAATTTCTTTTTATTTATGGATAATTGGTTTATAACAAGAAAAAAAAGCCTGACATTATGAGGACACTTCTTGGAAAAGTTGCTTTAGAATATGGTTGTCAGGGGAAAGACCCTTATTCATAGATTTTTTTAATGATATATAAAAAATAGAATAAACATTTTGTGCTTTGGGAGTTTTTTTTTTATCAATATTAAGTTTAATTTATAGCGCATGTCCCAAAAGGACGTGTAGAATATGAATTTTGTGACATCTATGACATGAATTCAACATGGCGGGCTGAAATTTGTCATAAATGCCTTTTATTAGTAGTTTTGGGTAGAGCACGATTATAAAATAAGTTTGTAAGAGGTGCCTCTTTTTTTTATTTTGAGCCAGTACAATGTCATACTTCAAATGAGGCGAGGTGTCATTGTAATGCCAAAATGACAAAAACATAAAAATAAAATAAATAAAATAAATACCAATGAAGAGCTGTTTTTTACGAGTTTGCCCGATTAAAAATGAAATTCGCCCGCAGCTAGCACGCAGCTAGCATGCACTAGCCCGCACGGCGCCCGCAGCTAGCATGCACGCCTGAAGACTAGCCCGCAGCTAGCATGCAGCTGGTACGCACGAATATTATAAATCACGAGTAAAAATGAAATTCGTCCGCAGCTAGCACGCAGCTGGCATGCACTAGCCCGCACGGCGCCCGCAGCTAGCATGCACGCCTGAGTGAAAATAACACTAGCCCGCAGCTAGCATGCAGCTGGTACGCACGAAACTCAAATTTAAAATGAAAGAAAAAAATTTTTTTCCTAGAATAAAAATTCCACGCCTCTTAAAAAAGATGGAGAAGAGTATTATATATGTATGTAAAGTCGTCATCAGGCACATTTTGAGATTTTCGTGCGTGTGGCGGGAGAGTGGATACCTGTGGCGGGAGAGTGCATCCCTCAAGCGAACAAATTTTTAGATTTTCGTGCCAGTGGCGGGAGCGTGTATCCCTGTGGCGGGAGCGTGCGTGCCTGTGGCGGGAGAGTACGTACTTTTGTGGCGTGCCTGTTTGTTCGCTATGCGTGCTAGCTGCGGGCGCGTGCGTGCTAGTAAGGAAATTAACCATGAAATTATTTTTAATCGGGTGATTCTTATATGCATTAATCGTAAGTAAGTATGTAACCTAAACCTCCACAATATTTTACAATATCACTAAGTCTAATTTCAAGTTAGAAATTTCGTTGCCTCAAAAGAAATAAGAAATGTCTCTCCAGTACGTATTTACAACCTCACCTCGCCTCATTTTATGGTGAATTTTACTTCCCTAAAAGTTGAGGCCTCAGTACAATTAACCATCGTGTAAGGGACAAATGTACTGCCTCGCCTAAGTCCGGCTCAACTCTATTTATTAGCATCATGATACACGATAAGTAAATTGTCAGTTCATAGGCCAAAGTAAAGGTGCTCAATTTCGCAAACTTCCCTACGATCTCCTCTCTTAGCCCATCTGCTGACAATTAATATTTCGAATTGATCTAAATACCTTGACTTATATATCATCGTGTAGGCCGTACAAGCGGAAAATTACACAAAAACTTTTCAGTAGAAATCGTGGGCTATCTGCAACAGCAATTGGTAACGTATAACTCGTAGTCTAAAAGCAGTCACAAGTCACAATAAAATCACAAATGTGTGCCCCTGGTATGTGGCCCTCGACGTAAGGGAAATGAGAACGCTTTAAAACAGCGTTTTTGAGATTTCATTCATTTATGGCTCGAGAGCTCTATTCTAATTTTGCAGTCACAATTTTGACAATACACAAACAGTCACAAATATTTCTTAAAATTGTGGCTGTATAAATAGCAGATCACAAGAGTATTAAGAGCAGGTTTCTATCATATTTTTCATAATTTATCAGAGACTTGACACCGCTAGCTTTGATGTGAGGTGCTAGGACGTTCACATACACTCTGCCTTTATGTCTTCTCATGCATGTTTGCTACGTTGTCGATCAGTATTTGCTTTATCTCATTACACAAATAAAAATTCACCATTAGAGCTGAATTATTTAAGTATTCTTGTCAATTAGATGCTTAGAATACCAACAAAACTCTCGATAGTCACAAGAAATGTCACAAACTCTCAATGACAAGCACATAAAAGCTTGTGACTTATGACAGGTCACAATATAAAGTAAGGGTAATCTTAATTTTTTTGACTGGTTCAGAAATGTGAAGCGTAATCCAAAAATATGATAAGTTCGTCTATAGATCATTCCAGAGTGAATAACATCACAGTTAGAGAAAATGTAATGCTACACCCAATTTGGATGCCCTATTAGCCTCAACAAATGGAAATCGGGAGAAACAGTAAATTTTGACTAGAAACCTTATTATTAGGGGAGGGGGGGAGTTCGTGGCGTTATTTTAATAATATTACACTGTGAGGCTAGTCACTCTTTCTCATATGGAGAGAATTTCTTTCAATTACTTTTTCGTCCTTCCAAAAGCGATAGTCGTTTTACAAAGTGGTCCCCCAGCTGAATACTGAGCACGTCCAATGCTGCTTGACCTCCGTAATCCAGCGAGAACCGGTTTATTGAGTATGTTAAATGATTAAATGACACCTCATTATCAAAAATCCCTCCTCCTTTCATAAATCATGGAAACAATATGCGTATCGGGTCCGGTCCATCAAGGTAAAACCGTAAAAATATAACTTGGTTCCATTCTTCCTTCCAGCCCATGTGAGCTCAAGTAAATCCAAGGCGTTTTTCGCCCGCTCTTAGTCTTAAAAGAAGTGTTTTAAAACTGGTGAGGTCAAACTTTTGTCGCTTGCTTCTTAGAACGATTAGTAAAAGTTAGTAACCATATTATCAATACCTAATTTTCCTGCCTGAGGTCAAACTTTTGTCGCGTAGTGTATTTATGACTGAACTACATGACAGAAATATCGAAACTCCCAAACCAAACTCGGGTTTTGACGAGTCATCAAAGTAATGTGCGTTTGGTCATTGTCACCCACAGTAGAGTTGAGAATCAATCGTAACTAAATTAAGCGAAATAACCATTTCCGCGAAGCAGAATTCGATAAAATGCCTTCATCGTGCATAGCTCTGTCACTTGTTTTACAAACCTGCGCAGGGTTCTTCCCTTTGCCGTGTAATAATACTGCAAAAAAAACCGCAACTTTTCAATATTTTCTCCATTTTCAAACGCAAAGAACGATGTTTACAGCTTCAACTGTCACCCTTCAAACGAGCGCTTAAGTTGTGTCGCTGCAATCAGTGAGTAGGTTCGTGACTTATTTGCATTTGACGCCATCCATCGGAAAAATGCCAAGAACTGAAATAATTTCTAGCAGTCCATTATCGATACTTTTAAGTATTTTGTGAATGTTTTTATTAATATAATTTTAAATATTTAGTAAAAGAACTTCTCCATTAAAATTTTTTGTGAATAAAACAAAAAACGTACAACTACCAAATTTCCCTTAATGAAATTTCGAAAATTCCCTTTTAATTTATTTTTGCTGATATCTACAAATACGTAAGGCAGCCCCCCAACCCCATTATGTGCGAACCTTTTACCCTTATTAAACATTGTTGCCTTTGAATTTTGTGCATTTTGAAGTCTTAAGTAAACAATTTCATAAAATTAAAGTTTCCTTGAGGGGCCAAGAAATTGTGTTCACTTCAAGAGATTGACTGGACTCGGTCCAAATGAGGGAAATTTATGGATCAACTCTAATAAAAAGTCTGGAGTAAAATTAAATGACTTTCCTTAAATTTTCTTTGGGGTAATGAGTTTTCACATCATTTTACGATTATTGGGAGAATTCTTGATGAATGACCAAACAATTTTATGAACTGACGACAACGCTGTATTTAGGAAGAACAGTGTTTTCTATGAACATATACGATATATAAGAAAATGTTGAGTTTATTTATTTATTTTTCAGTTTTTGCACGTTTGATAAATTCAATCAATTTAAAAATCCAGTAATGTGTCTTGAAAGATTTTTGCAGATTTGTAGCCTTGAAAAAATAGGTGAAGCTATAAATAGTCGAAAGCGAACCTGTTTTATTATCTATATGAATATCAAAGCTTCTGAACATTATGGCACAGGTTGTTGTCCTGAATAAAAGTCACACCCGAGGCAACCACCCCACTCAAAAACAAGCTTTAGCCAAGACACAAAACCACAAGTGGCTCAGAACCGAGTAGATCTACTATTAGCAGTACATCGAATCATTTGGATAAACAATTAGATTGAAGAATTAAACAAACTTTCTAATCAAAGCTACTTTTATGTAGTAGCGATTTTTATGGAATTTTCTAAACGAATCTCCCTCCACGAAGAAACAAGTTAATCCACATATCCTTAACGTACTTTCTGCTACAAAAATTGTTGAAATATGATAGAATAACAAGAAAAAAAATATCTATCCAAAATCACCAAAAAAATTAATACGGCAGGGAATACCACAAAATCCATACCTTCAATTATAGTCAAAATGCCTTTATACACTCAACAACACCAATAACAACAACAACAAAATAAATAAGAAAAAAAACAAACTTCCCTTCATTACAAATTCCCTTTACGTTCCTCTCTCTCACATTCTTCAAAGCGAAATCAGTCCTCTCTGCCAACATGATTGAAGATAATCTGATGATGTCGGAGATAATATTCTCCAAGATACCTAAGCATAAAAATCTCATATGGTAATAACTTTGACTGGTTCCCATCTCCCTCCCCCTGACCCAAAATCCACGAGGACTGATGCTTCACAGAAGCATGGGCAGGAAATTTTGTTTTTTCTTTTCGTTGTTATAATGAAGCAAATGAAGGCGATGTTTCATGTTTGTTAAGAAAGTGAAAAGAAAAAATCGAGTAATAACACAACGAACTTCCTCTGCAGCATGACATATAACGTTCACGTATGGAGGATCATGAAGGATGGAAGCCCTCTACTTATTACCTACCCTCGTACCTACTTCAAGAACGTCTCAAGGTGTATTGTGAAAAATTCTTTAGTAAAATTTCCACGGAAATGAGATTTTTGTTGGGGATGTCGTTCTTTTTTTTTTATTTGGTTGGTTAGAGAGAGCAACCACCCTTCATATGCTCCCCTCCATAATACTACATTAAGGGGCAGCCATGGTGAGATTTTGTTTATCATATTCCTGGCAACTCTATTTAGAGTTAACTAACTGTCACGTTTATGTCGTTAGACTGACTTACTGACACCATTTCTGAGAGGGGATGAAATATTAACACTTTAAGTGACCACAAATCATATTACTCTGTCTCCTCTCTACAATGGCGTAAAGAACACTGAACGAGCTCCCTTTTGTCGTGGATGTGATAACCTCGTTTAATAGGTTATCCGCCAGGCCACAAGGGACAATCGCTAGGGCGCCACTGCGCCAGCATAAACTTGCGACGGTTTTAATCGAATTAGAGAGTCTCCGTACTCCTTTTCCACATTTATTTAACGCTGGGGTTGATTTACACTTCTGTAAAGATATTTATTTCTTTTGTATCCCCCGAGGAGGCCAAGTAAAATATTCCACTTGCAGCAGGTCCCAACGAACGGCGGCAGCTCCATCTGAATCTCATTTATTGCGGCAGAGGACATGGACAGCATAAGAAATTGCATTCGTTCCCCGTTCTCCACCATTTTTCCTAGAGCATAAATCGTTCCATGCTCAAGCTCTACCACCCCGAAAAAAGACCAGCAGTGGTCGTTAGCTTCAACTTAAATGCACACCATATGCTAAATCACTCGGAAAGTCATTCTGTGGTCATTCCGATTAATCGCTGCAATTCGACGACGCGGAAGGAAGACGGCAAAAACCCAGCTCAAAACTTCCTGTGCACTTTACTTAAAGGTGACGCTAATGGCATTGCACCTCGTTTAGCCGAGTTCTCGTCCCAGTTATGCTCACCACGTGGCGTGCCACTGAACGCTCTACAAAAGGAGAAAAACGCGCGCGCTTAAAATCCAGAGCTCCGTCACAAGTCATCAACACGCGACCGAAAACGTAATAATACAAAGAGTGGAGCCAGGCTGAATGGGGCTGATGATGACGAGGGAGCCACCTCGACGAGCTGCGAACGAACGAACGAGCGATGGGGGCATAAGGTGCGGGGTGGAGTCGTAGTCGTCGTCGTTCTTTCTCTCTATTAATATGCAACTCTGTGACTATTATTGCTATTGTTGGCGTCGAAATGAATTGTTATGGGAAGCATAAACGAGACAATGTCGCATATCGAGAGTCCCAAGCGACATACACGAAACGAAACGTGGGCTCCATTCATGTGTGGCTACATCCTAGCTAGACAAACATTTCAGTACTATATGCGAGCACATTGCCGTTGTAACGGAAACGTAACCGAAATAATTCCAAGTGCCGGAGAAAACCCCTCATCGTCTCCTCCCCTCCGTCGTCCACCATACTACAATAATAATGCAGTTGGTGCTCCACCATTTGTGGATACCCTTGCCCTAGACGCGGACATAATTTTTAATCTGAATCCTAACATCCGCGTCCGATGAGGAGGACGAGGAGGCGGCCGAGGAGCAGCAGCACCCTTGATGGAGTCTTGTGGAGCTGCTCTCGTTCGCGCCTGATAATGGCATGGCATCCAGTGTATGTGGTGCGCTCATATGGTCTCGTTTCTTAGGAATTTTTTTATTATATTTTTTAATTAATTTCGACTGCACATGGCGACCTCGCGTCGTTATTGGTTTTCCATTCTATAATCAGTGGCGATATTTTTGTTTAGAGCTGGGGGAAAAGGAGTTCAAGAGTTGTGCAATATCCGCGGAAGTGTAAATAGGACACATTTGGTCTCAGGATGTTCAGAACGGGGAAAGTTTGGATGACATGACAATTCATGGCTTATGTCCACTTTAACCACAAGTATAATTCAAGCAGCAGAATTGGTACGAGAAGAGCGACTACACTTACCCGGAAAGAAGTCGTGATCAGCTTTATTTAGAAGGGTGGAGAGGAGGAGGTGGGGGGGCCGTATGATGCCCCAGGTTCCATCTCAACAACATTATACAATTAGTCTATTAATTTATGGCGGGGCACCACCGGAGACTTTAATCTTGCCTTTTATTTGGTACAGCTATGGGCTGTAGCCCGTGTGCTAAAAGTCGAGTCGTGTGGCGTGACAAGTCGTTTGAATTGATCATGCAACATTTAATCGCAGTATTCAAAGCTATCTCCTTCAACACCTTCAGTAGTTATGCTATGCGTAATCTCAGCGGGCCAGTGACGCCATCGGTTGTTGACTTGGGTGCGGATGTAGTCATGGGTGTTAGTGAGCGCCACCTGTGGGTGAGATGGGTGAACATCGATGGGCCTTGGATTGAGCTTGGGGAATTGGACTGAACCTTTTGAACTTTTCTGTGCCTTGGCTGAGCTTTGGTTGAACTTCGCTGCATCCAAAGCTTTCCAAGTAGGGATCGAATCTGCAGTTTTGAAGTTCGCTGTGCTTTGAGCGGGATCTTGCTGATCGTGGTTTGGATATTCGTTAAGCTTAGCTTTTTTTCTTTAGAAAGACAGAAAATGATGTCCGAGGCACCGATGATGTCGTACGTGTCAGTAATATGACCTTCAGTGTGCTTCCTCTTCAAGATTAACCAAAGACATGATCTGTGATATAGATGACGTTTTTCGATCATAAAAATTTCTTTTCTGTGGCTTGTGTAATCTTGAAAATTAAGTCAGATGCAACCTGGATCAAATTCCTCAACAGGATCCCACCCAAGGCCGTCGATTCCCAACCAAGACTCACGCCATTTTCATAAACGCACAACTGCGGTCATTCTGCAGCATTCAGCAATTGGAAATCTGTAGCTGAATAGCTCACTCAAGACACACTAGCCCACTATCGTGAAGTTCAATTAGTATCACACAGATGGCGCTCATATCCAAAGTTTACCCTGCAGGTTCTTGTCCGGAATAAAGTCACACCCAAGCTAACAACCGATGATGTCATCTATCTCCGAGCGCTGTTGCTATACTACTCTTCAGGAATTTCTAGAATTTTCCTAGCTTGGACAGTTTTTCGGCGTCTTCTTAACTTCGTTATTTAAGTGACATATTGTACAAGCTTTACTACGAGACTCTCATCGATAGTGATGTTAATGAGTTTTTTTACAATGCACGCCAATCTCTGCTTTTGATGTACTCGTCCTCGGTTTATCGGATTTTCCAAGTCTACTAACTTTTGGATAGAACTCTCCGTCCTACTGTGGTCTTAATCCTTTTAGTACGAACTTGCAGAAGAAGGAATATGTCAGCGGGTTATTCTCATCGTCTCACTTCATCAACAAAATTGATAACGAACTTTCATTCCTAAGAACTTACTTGCTTATACTGTTCTTTCCTGGCTATTGTGTAATCTAGCGTAGTTTTTTCTGCTTAGTTCTTTGTACTGATTATCTAAAATTCTCATCCTCATCGGTCTGTTTTTTTTTTAATCTTTACCGAGCTAGTTACCCATTAATGTTGTTTTCCTAGTGACCCTATGGTTTTGTTATTCTAGCCGTGCTTTATTCCCTAGGGTACTGTCCAACTAACACCTTCTACACCAATAATCTGAATTAAACTGTAGCGCACTAAATGAGACTGAATTTGTGTAAATGTGTTTATTTTATAACAAATAGTTGCACATTTTCAAAAATATTTATTTTGTGACATTTTGATCAAATTTGTATTATTTGTAGAACTTTGCTGAATTGAGCTGAATAGCCTTGAATGGAGCTGAATTTGCGGGTATTTATGCCAAAATGATTATCTAATCTCTAGAACACCTTGTGCAGCTTTCATATCAATCATAACTACTGCTGAATAGTTCCCACCATAGTTCGAAAACTTGTTATTTTAATTAAAGTCGAACAGCGCATTTCGTGAATATTTTATTCCAAACTTGGAACGTTGCAGATTAATCTAGTCAGTTTAGAATTTAAAATCTAGTTAATTAAAACATTAATTTACAGAAAAGTTAATCCTACAAAGTAATTCTGCACTAAAAGTGAAATAATTTAATGGGAATTAAGCTGTGGAAAAGGAAATCGATCGCTGGACTAAAGAAGTCAAACAAGAGAAAGAAGTTAATGCAAGTAAGACCCTGAATTGAAACTGCTTTGTAAAATATCGACAAATGATTGCTGTAAAATCGATACTGGGCTCTCTGTTCTTGGTTTTGTGTTTGTGTGTGTGTAGGATTTAAATTTGCGAAATTTTTTGTTGATTTTAGGATTTTTTATCACGCGGAAATAAGAAACGCGACAAGTCCGCCCTAAATTCAGGTTAATTCGCGCTCGGCATTGTAAATATTGATTAAACCGGGGGCACAATAAAAACGTCATTAAAGCAAATAAGAAATTATCACAAGAAATTATAACGATACTAGCACCACCACCACACAGCCGCCATTGAATAGCGAAGAAAAAGAGTTCTTCATCAAAATAATTCGAAGGCAATTAAAAGTGATTCATTGCCGGTCTGGCGCCTTCCGTTTGGCCCACTCGCACAGTAAAAAGAGTTGCTGGCCTCTTGCTAAAACACGGCTCGCACGTAGTACATGGAGTCTAAAGAGCCGGCGAAGTAATGAAACTGGTTGCCAGGTGTGCTACAATATACCTGATTGTAACCTTTCTGTTTCTATTCTCTCTCGTCTAATCCCCCCATAGCCGGGCAGGGCAGGGCAGGACTTCCCGGTTTGATGGTAATGCTTAGTTACAAGCCAGAGGCAATTTTTTTCTTCTTCTACCTTTGTGCAGTTCATGAAACTCCAGGTGAACCTTCAGTTTTGCCTCGGCTCAAGCTTTCATGCTCGAAGTTCATTAGAAAATGACAGCGACAGCCCAAGCAACTCCGAAGTGTCTAGTGGTAAGGGTTCGTGATCCAACTCAATTTTGTGCATGGCGGGCGAATTGTTTTCATCCCACCTGGTAATTACTTGCATTCATTTTATTCGTCTTAACTCCATTCTTTTTTTAAATTGCACACAGTTGGAAAGATTTAATTATCCGGCAGGTAAGAGCACGTGTTGAAAGTTAGTTTGAAAGTCTTCTGCTGAGTTGATACTATCAGAGAGGAGCTTCTTCGCTGGGACAAAGTCTCAGAAAAATTTCATTATTTGCGAAAAACACATTTCTTTTTTCTTCTGCTAAGACCGAGGGGATTACAGGTGTGTGTATAGATAAGAGAAATGTTAATAAAACCCTCGGAAATGTGTCATCACTCCACACTTGCATGTAAGCACAGAGGGGTGCTTTGAAGTAGCTAAGCTACACACTTCCAACTCTCTACCTCTTCTATATAGTTTCGCTTCGTTTGAGGACTTGCTAGAGAGGAGATCAAGTTAACATGTGTGCTTGACGTTTCCAGATTAGACAACGTTCTTCATCACAGAACAAAAGCTGCAATTGTAAGGTAACACCACCAGGTAAGGAGCAGGGGTAACAACCTCTTTGTTCTCGCATTAGACTAACTTACAACCCACCAACACCCCCCAAAAAACCTGTAATCCGCCCCTAATTCAGCTCCTTTCAGCAATGACTCGGCCATAAAACGCAATTAGCTGCAAATTTCAAGACAATGGCGGCGAAGATGACTCTAACTTTCCTTTATCTAAAAATTTCCATCTCAGGTAGGTCAAGTCCCGGCGGGGATTTATTATGCTTCCCACTAAAAATTTTCCATAATTTTCCCCTTTGAGCATGAAAATTTCATCACAATTTCTCATTTATCCAAATTGTCCTTGATCCTAGACTGCTATACCCACACATACACATACACAGAGATCTACCAACTTTCTACAAAATGTTTGAATGTGAATTTTGATATTTCATAATGTCAGAGATTAATCCCAATCAAGGACACACCGAAAGGCTGCCAGCGCCGCCTGGAATTTAGATTCCTTTTTGCAGAGAAGTAATGACATGATTTCGTTATGGTTATGACTAAATTTTTTATGAGCTGATCCCTTGCTGAAGAGTCAGACGAGCATTACAGAGTACAGCCCCCGAATACAAGCTTTGTTGTTAATTACTTACTCACCTGTGGTTTGGGCGCCCTCTATTATGAAACTTTATCGGTGTTGGGACAAAAGTTAAATTGTACAAATTACGTGAAATGTTAATGATTCATTTTTATTGCTGAATTGCTGAATTATAAACCGGAAAGTGTGAGTCACTGACATATAGTAATGGACTGCTAAATGAGCAAAATCCCATACAAAAAAATGGCACCAAAAACTATTCCTGACTCGCTCCCACGTTAAATCCCAATGAACTGTAATCGTCAGCGCATGTCAGCGATATAAACATAATTAGAAAAAAATAGACGGGTATAGTTTTCGTTCTTCTGTCTCACTCTTGAGCTATTTTGAAAACTTCGTTAAACAGGGGAAATAACCGTCACGGTTTTGGAATAAATACATTTATTTAATGAAAAAACTGCTAATAAATAAAAATGAGTGATGGAAATTTATTTCCGTTAATTATAACAAACGTCTTATCACTTATTTTCTCCTGAATTCGAAGAAAAGTTTTTTGTTTGCATAAAAAAGGTTTTCTATTTCTGGAGAAAAATGGTGCCATTCAGCATCGTCAATCAGCAGTCCATTACTATATGTCAGTGGTGTGAGTTGAAAAAAAATTCTGTGAATGTGGGAGTGGTTTCTGGGAATTTTTTTCGCCGTGCTTGGTCTTAATACTTTAATTTGATAATTGAAAGTCAGCAGAGATGGCTTAGGATAATCGTTTTTAAGATTACTGAGTAACAGTGACTTCATCCCGGTTTTTTGTGTGGCTAATTTATTAATCTTGCTTTGTGATAACTAATAGATCTAGAAGCTTTAGTTAAGGGGCTTAAAATTCACGTGATATGCAGGTCTGTTCTCGTGCAATGCGTGGGCCCGATTGTGGATCGGACCATTATCTTGTTCGAGCGAAATTACAGATCGATTACAAAGAGCGAATATAACGGCGTCACCACCAGCCAAGAAGAATATTGGCGTGCCTACGTGACCCGGCCATCAGACGAGAGTTTTAAATGGCATTGTCCAACTAATTCGCGGCGCTCGCAATACCGTTCGATATCGATGTAGAAGAAATGCAATTATCAGAGTCCATTGGGGGTGTGCAATGGAGTTGTGTCCACCCATCCGTAAACGAACGTAGCCATGGATCTCAGACAGCTGTCTGGACCTCGTCAATCAGCGAAAGCGAATGAAACACGTCGACTTTGAGCGCTACCGTCGATTGAACAAAGAAGTTCGACAGAAAATGAAATCGGTATGGGAGGCGTACTGGAATAAAGTTGCGGCCGACATGGAAAAAGCGGCGTCGAGGCATGAGTGCCGGCGACAAACGACAACATCAAAAAAATCGGATGGAACTTTGGTGCAAGAATGCAAGAATTTTGGCAACAATAGCCTCCTTTCGATCGTCGGCAAAGTATTTACGAAAATCATAGAATCGAGGCTACAGAAACATCGAGAGCAAACAAGTCGGATATAGACTATATCGAGGATGCATTGATCAAATATTCGCTCTCCGTCAGCTAATGGAAAAAACAATTCGTTGCAGCAAACGAACTGTCGTGGTTTTCATCGATTTCAAATCCATCTATAGGAGCAGCTCGTGTAGAGCCTTGGAAAACGAATAGTGCCATTCTCCAAGCGTCGTACGATGACTCAACCAGCAGCATTTGTATTCAAAGCGACTTATCCGAGAAATTCCCGATTCAAACGGGTGTGCGACAAGGAGACGTCGATTCGCCACTTCTCTTCAAAGTTATGATCGACGCGATTATGCGGTAAGCATTCGATGAACGATGCGAAGCTCGATACGACAACAACAACTGTTCGCCGACACGGATGCCGAATTAACGGACATCTTATACGACATTACGGACACCTTATACGACATTGGTCATCATACGAAAAAGACCAAAGTGCTCACAACGGACGGATTGAATGCCAGTAATCACCACGCTGGAACCCGAATCGAACCGGTTCCGATGTTTAAATATTTGAGATCATTGGTGATATGGTGTTGGTGGATCATTGAGTGGCATCGACGGCCGACGTTAACAGCTGCATCGGCCAGGCAACAGCTCAAGTGGTGCATATGGAAACGAACAAATAGGGCCATCAAAATGAAAGTACGCCTTTACCGAACGTTGATCCCTTCCGATTCTCCTTTATGGATCATAAACGTGGACACTGCTCAAGGCAGATGTCAACAAGCTCAAGGTATTCCAAATGCGATGCTTGAGGCAGATCTCGGTGTCTCACTTCGCAATCGCCTTCGAAACGAAACAGTTAGACAAAGATGCAACAGACACTGATCGAAGAAGAAATACATAAACGTCGGCTACGGTGGTTTGGGCATGTTTGCTGAATAGATGATAACCGCTTGCCAAGTAAACTGTTCGACAAACTGGAGAATTCAGTGATCGGCACCGAAAAAAATCTGGCTAAAGAATATCGAGGATGACCTAAAGAATCAACCATTATCAGTTATTGAGGCTCGAGATTTCACCAAAAATTGTCGAGACTGGAAACGAATCGTGAATGAAGTTCGAAACCAGCGGAACCGACAGCAACGTATCCATTGCGTGGACGCCCCATTCGGACTACCAGTTAACGGATAAAGGAAGAAGAAGACCTTGATGACCAAATAAGGTGCCATTAGCTTACTTAATAAACAGGTTATCGTTCAATTGCATAGGTCAAGCAGGACTGGACGTGTTTAGTACTTAGTTGGGGGACCACTTGATAAAACAACACTCCCGTTTGGAATGGATGATTACGAATACATTGATATCTGTAACAGAGGCGTACATAACTCCAGATGGCGCATTTTTAGATAAGCATGGGAGGGTGCATATCGGTTCTGCTGGCGAACCTCTGGAATGGTAATCGTCGAGTCTTAAATCCAACGCTACCAAGGACCTAAATCTAACCTAACCTGTTTCCTATGCTCTTCATTTATATTTTTCTTAAAACCATAAACGATGTGGTTGCCATATCTGAACACCTGTTTAATCTCTTGCCAGCTGACTCACAACATCAGATTAACATATTTCACAGTTTTTAAGTGCCAAAAAATGAAATCTTCCCGAAAAAACGACATTATCGAAAACTAGTCGTAATCTTGCCAGATTGGAAACCTCAAAATTTACATTTATCAGATCCACGCTTCCCTTTCTTACCTGAGAGCGAGGAGTTACATGATCAAAATTAGTTCATTAACATCCACCAAAAAAGGCAGACAAGACGTAATAAGGCGATCGCGTCATCGTCACCGCAAGGTAGAAAACGCTTAATTGTAAAATGAAGAAAAAAAGAGGGAAAAAACCATTTTTGAAAGTCGATTAAAAATGTTAAGGAGGAGAGAAAAAAATTGGAAATAAAATTACTCGATTTCTAGTCTTTTTGTTGGCGATTAAAGATATCTAGATCCGAGCCAACAACAACAACGACATCAGGCAGCCAGATCACCCGAAAAAGCTCGTCCAAATGTGAACTTTGTCCACGCCTTCATACCGCACCAAAGTCGGTAATTTTCCCTCTCGCGGCGCGCGGATCCCAAACATCAAAAGCGTTAACAACTTTCCGTAGACGGCGACGAATCGATTTTGCTCATTTTGGGGGCTAAGCTACCCGCGATACGTGAGGAAAGACGGTATCCACAAGCTCCGATAATTGCTCAATAATTGTTCGGGTATGACTGTGGGGTTTGCTTGCGGTATTGGTTCCTACGCTCCGCGCGGATCTAGTGCTGGATGATGAAGACCAGGGCAATGTCTTCGCCGTGGCGTGCTATTTCTAAGTGGAGTCAATGCATCGCAAATTTGAAGGAGGTTGCGGAGATTGCGAGGAGGGCCTTGTGGGACCACCCACGTTATATTTTTGTAATGAAAACAAACAGCAGAAGAGTAGTGCGTTCCATCATCGTATGAAAGGTGACTCTTCGGACGCCTCGGAACACGCTCCTTATAAGTGCTTGGCTATCTTTGAAGAGATTAAAGATATCAATTTCAGGATGACGTCTCCTTTGTCAACTATATACATCGGAAATGCCTGGATGATATATCCACACCTGCGATTTCCATACGACGTCCAGACGGACGATATCTAGAGTCGATCGGGCGTCATGACAATACATCAAAACGCTTCTGGTCCAACGCAGAACGAAGACGCAAAGCGCCCCACAAATCGAAAATCATAAGATCTAAGTCAAATTTGCATTTCGTTGTTTACCAAAGTCTGATCTGGCTCTCGACTCCGTCCCCGGGCGTGTCTCCTCCACCGGAGCAGCACCGAAGCACCACTTTCCGATCCGAATGCGAGGCCTCCGCGGTGTTTACTTATTAATGAGCTTCTGGAAACTGCTAAACATTGACTTGTTTCGTGACTTTTTAATTATTCCACCTGGAACGGAGAGAGCCGTGCTAAAAGAACGCCCGAGCAACGCGCCGCGCCGCTGTGCTACTCCTCTGCCAATGGAGAAATATTTACAGTAAAAGTTAATAATAAGCTTCTCCACGGCCACCCCCCAATAAAACCCCTGGAAAGTCTGTTGTTAGGTAATCTCTCGATACAGGTGAGCTTTACACAAAACGCACTCGGATGGAAATAAATACACGAAAAAAAACATAAGATGTTCATTCGGCTGTTTTCGAAACGGGGGCACCACAGTTTTGAAGAAATCCATACCTGAATTGGTCTGAAAGGGTAGGCAGAGACGCCACGGTCTGCTGTAGGTGGAGTTCCTGCCATATCCGATGGAGAATGCTTTTGCACAATAGACTTAATAACCACTTCCATATTTGCCCTTCGTTTTTAATGGCACGAACGTAACGCCGATGCTACACCTGTGCATTTGCATATCTATTAGCTGGCGAGAATATTTTATGGGAGGAAAGTAGGAGGAAGCAGCCGACATCATTATGTAATGGTGAAAGAGATTTTTTTCTGTGGTGATTGATTCGGTGATAATTACACTCCATTGATTAATTGTTAGGAAATTTCCCGAATTGATTAAGTGCGCTGCTGCCTAAGCTGGTTTTTAAGTAGGCATTATTACGTTGTTGCTTGTTTCGAGAAAATTCTTTTGAACACACATTTCACAGGCGATTTCTTTTGAAAGATGAACACATATGAGGCTGTTATCACATACTAGTAGGTTTAGCATGGCGAGTTATATGATATGGTTATGACCAAACAAAAGAGAGTCGTTCGTGATTAGGCTGGCCAAAGATCAAAGACCGGCATGTGTCGGCACCATGCGATCTGAAAGCCGACTTCGGCTATGAAAGCGAGTATTCGCGAGTGTTTTTGTATCAAGTAGTCCCCCAACTAAGTAGTAACCTCGTCCAGTGCTGCTTGACGTCTATACTGAATAAGCTAATGGCACGCTTTTTGGTTGCCAAGATAATCCTATAAAATTTTTACAGCTACAATTTCTGTGATCGTACCATACTTCGTTGGGACTATTCCGTGCGTCCGTTATTGATACGGACTTGTAGCAGGCTGCATTTGGAAAAGCAGAATTCTTACTCAGGCGTGCCGTGCCTGTTTTGGGTGCCATGCAGGCGCTTTGACGCTGTGCATGCCTGTTTCAGACTAAGAACCGGCGAGTTGTATTTTTATTCGGGTAAATTTCCTGCTTGTCTTCCCTCTTTAGAAGCCTTTTCTCGTGACATCGCCTGTAAGCACAAGCGATGATCGCAACTCCTGTTCGCCCACCGAAATCAAGGTTCTATCACAGTAGTATTGAATGAAATCCGCTGGAATGAAACCCGCGTTGTTAGCGGTTTTGATGCCGCAGCTCATGCTCCTTTTTTCGACAGAATAGTGCAAATCTTTGACCGGCTCTATAAGTTCAACTTTTCGTCTAACTTCAATAGTTTTTTCCCTTTCGTTCGAATGAAACTTGCCAAAAGGGATAATTTTACCCATTTTACAAATGCATGCGAACGAAAGAGAAGAAAGTGTTGAAGATGAACGTCCAATCCTGTGGGACGGTACAGGTTTTCCATGCTTGGCTTTAGCGCATCTGCTATGAAGCTTGAGTCGGCTTATCCGTCTTGGATAGGGCAAGGGTGATGATTCATATTGGCTGTAAATTGTTGCGGCTTTCTTGAGGTCCCTGTGTAATCTGTGGACTTCCTCGCTGAACCTTGTTTTCCGCGTTTTCTGCTTTTCTGCATTTCTGATTGCGACAGTTTTTAGGCGAATAGTTGCTACTACCAAATGGCGGTCACTTCCAGTATCTGCTCCCCTAAAGCTCCTGACATCCTGTAGGATGGTTCTCCATCTGCGGCTGACGGCCACGTGATCTATCTGATTTCTGGTTCTACCATCAGGTGGTATCTACCATGAGTTGGTGGGAGCTACAGTAGTTAACATGAAGCCTTGATTTCCAATTCTGTGCTGAAGGCGATTGTCTCACTCATTAAAACAATGATGTCTTCCCTTGGAGTAGAGCGAAAAATATCATTCAGTCACATATAGAACTCGTCTCTGACGTCATCGTCTACGTCTACAGTTGAAGCACCGTAGTACTTCATGGTCTGGTTCGTAGGCGCATGGTAATAATTTTCTGAGAAACTGGTGACCAGCTAATGAGGCTGGACTTGACTTCTTTGGTGAGTATTACGCCAACACCACTCTTACGGCTTTCAGTTTCATTTCTGCCAGATTGACACCGTTTGAGCAGATATATTCTCCGGCATCGGGCCATCTAGTCTCTCTAAATCCCACGATCTTCATTTTTTGTCGATTCACCTCGTTCAAGACTTCATCCAGCCGACCATAAGCAAGCAGTTTTCCCACATACCATGTTCTAATACGAAACCAAAGGTCGTCATCACGTTGCCCATCCGGTTCCGAGGCATTGGCCGATTCAAACCAATGGCGTTTTTATGGGAGCGGGTTGCTAACCCTCAGCCCAACCGACTTCTGTTTTGTGGCGAGAACTCGCCATTCGGCACCGCGGGGAGATGGGACCAGAACTTCCTAACAGATCTGCTAGGTGTTCGCCTGCAGTGACTCTTCTCGGGTTTTAATAGAAGTGACAAATCGGGTGCCAGTTTTTTTATGTGAAAGTCTAAGCTTAGGTGTCTCCTTTTATACTACCATTCCGTCATGTCGTTAACGTCACGGTGCAATGTCTAGTAGTATGCTTTGCTCAAACAAAGAAAATGATAGGTTAAGATTGTAGTCTTGTTGCAACTTTATCGGTCCATTTAGAATCCAAAATCTTTGCCTTACTAACTGGTGGATAGGTTAATTTCCTCCATGAAGCGTCTCCTTGTGTGCTTGATTGATTATCAGCTTAGTCAGATAGATATTGTATGGTAATATTATTGAGTGTTTTCGATCGTATGATAACTCTGCGTTCACCAGCCGACCTCCAACTCGGAAGATTTGGTCCTTGTCGGATAAATTGGGTTAGTTCTCGTTTTCTTATGAAGTTCTATTTTCTGCAAGAGTTTCGTTTAGACGAAAATAAAACAATAAATAAAATAATAAAAGTTACTATAAACTCCTAAGACATTTTTATAGGCTTTTAAATTCACATCAGCTTTGTGTTTTTCTTATATCTTCTGAACAAAAATCGTCTCAAGGGGATAAGTTGGCTTGTTTTAGTGAAGGACCTAGATGAGATAAAAGAAAATATTAGTTTTGTGTTGACTTCCGGGTAAAATATTCGTGTAGATGGTAACACAGGGAATAGAAATGATCTAATGGGTCGATCGGTCTAAAAATTAGGGCAGATACAAATTTTTTTTAAAGTGCACACCCATCAAAAGTTCTTCTAGTGAAAATACAGACCGAGCAGACTTCTCTAGCTACTTTTTATGCACAACCTGCAATCCTTGCACGAAACTTTCACCAAAAAATCACATACCACAGACCTCCCAAAAGCCATCCGTTGATTCTTCCGTGCATCGAATAATGTTGAAAATCCTTAAAATCGCAACGATATAAATTTCATTTGCATACAAAATTTCGTTTCACCACGGAACTTGCTCGTCGAGATCCTTAGAAAATCCCCTTCTCCCCCCATTATTATCCTTAAAACTTTTTCGATTGGAGCACGACGACGCGTACAACAACAACAACAAAAATTCGTCATCATTCCTCTCCATGTATAATTTTTCTTCTTCTTTCAGGATTCATAATACCCAAAAAAAAAGGACGATTGCAAAAAAGTGCCGTCATCCGGCGGTGGATTACGAAAGTCAGTGTGATGTCAACTTTGAAATATTTGTGCGCTCCTTATGCCAGGATAATGCCGAGCGACGAAACGAAATTCCAATATGAGGAATACAACAACAAAAAAAAGAGTTATGCACAAGGGAGTATGTTGCGAGCGAGCCAGGAGCAGCATAAAAAAAGGGTAAAGTTCGGCAGTTGCAAGGATTTTTTTGGCTGTTTTTTTATATTCGTGTAAAATTTATATGTGTTGTATATATATAGAAAAGGATATGCTGGTTGAACTTTTTGGCCGGGCGCAGTGTTTTTTTTTTTTTGAAAGTTGTAGTATGTAAGGACTAAAAGGAGGCGGTGTTTATGTAATCATTTCATTAAGGATTAATTGAGGCATATTAGGTCATGGCGTCGCGCATTATTTTGATTGGGTTAAGTGTGGCCATCATCCAGGACCGTGTCCAGGACTTTTTGTAGCCAAAAACTTTAACAGGAACGTCGCCTCGATGTATTTTGCACTCAGGGATGTCGAAGGATCCTACTTAACGGGGGTGTGAAGGCAACGATTGCGGGTGTGAGTAGGCCAGAATCGATAGGCACTATCCAAATAGGACGATAAAAACACACACCCTTTTCGTAATTATTACAGGCCGAGAGAGAGTCAGGTGACACCGGCCATTAATGTGTTCCACTATAAATAACGAAAGAAACGAACTAAGAAATTAGTGTGGAAGATCGATACCGGGACGAGAAAACTAGAAACAATGTGAAAATATATACTTACCGCATTTGTGTGTGGGGTCAGGCGCGCGTGTCCTAAATCCACGGAAGGAGTCCACAGATCCGGATACAGGAGAGGCCAAAAAGCACGATGTTGGAGTGATTCTCCTAGCTCTGCTGTGTCGCCCTTGTCCTTGTTGTGCGCACCTCCAATTTCCACTGTTAATTTTCGTTTTGTATAGAAACCATCATCAAAAAAATTTCCCGTGCGCACTCCTTCAAGGCAGGAGTGGAAACAATTTTTTTTTTGGTTGGTGTAAAACAATTGCACAATTTCGATGCCCCGAGAAAACTGCACTCAAATCTGACACTGACACAAAATCTTAAAATTTTTTTTTATATTTCTTTCCTCCCACACTTTAATTTATTTTTTTGCAATTAAATTTCACTAAAAAAAACTCACAGCACTTTTCGATCACGGCAACTGGAAATCAAAATTCCAATTAGACTACTCCTCGAAGCAAATCGTTTTAATTAATTCGATAAAATTAATTTAGATTTTATTTTAAATTAAAATTTTCCTTTCATCTCGCAGCGCGAAGGACTCGAAGACGTCGTCTTCCGGCTGCTCTGACTGACATTTCGCACTACCACACAATATCGCGCGCGCACCCACACCGACCCCCGCACACACACTCGCTCACGCACAGCTGCCCCTCGGATGCGTTCAGTTCCGTTCCCTTTTTTTTCTTATTTACAATTCCGACGATCGGCTGACGGCGACGGCTGTCGGCGCAACGTAAACTTTTGGGGATTTTCTTCCGTTAACACACACGGCGCGGCGCTCGCGCTCACTCTCGTGCGTGACACTAGAAAGAGACCAGTGCAAGTGCACCGCACGCACGTGTGCAATAATTTTCGGGGGAAAATTGAAATTGCAAACAAAAAACACGCACGCACACCAACTCCATCAAAGGAAAGTTGTCAAAATTTTGAATTTTCTGGCTGTTGGTAAAATCCGTGCACACGCACACGTTGGGATTTTCTGTGATGCACACACGCGTTTGCACAAATTTACTGTAATTTTAGATGCGGTGAGAGACAGAGAGAGAGGAAACGGGAAGCACTTTCTTGTTTGGCACACGCCACCTAGCTGCGATGGTCGCTGGCACTCAACTGATTCGTGTTCGGCTTTTGATTTTCTTATTCGATTCCGACTTGCTGTCTGGTGTCTGCTCTGATGGCGCTGTCGTCGTGGGGCCCCCCTTTTGGGGAAAAAGTTTTCCTGGCTGATAAAAGCTCAGTACACTGGATTGTGACAGCATTGCCAGGTCGAGGATGGTTTTCTGGTAAGTATTCAGGGAAATTGTTCAGTCTGGTAAGTTTTTTTAAAGTATGTCAAAATAACTAAAGATAATTGCAGATACACAGGCGCACAATATGATTGATATTTTTCTGGATTTTATTGCATACGGATGGAAGACGACGAGTTTTACTAAATTGCATACCACTTGGAGTTCAATAATATATTTGAAACTGTCATTCTTTCAGTAATTTGAAAAACGCGTCGTCACAGCACATCGTCCACAAGTATGATCCGATCCTCACAGAATTGGTTGAAATTTTACACATACTCGTAAGGTCAGAGAAAATAAATATACCAATTTAATATATTAAACTAAACTGAATACTATTCTACAGGTAGTAAGGGACAGAAAATTGTGAACTTGGCTAATCAAAATGTGAAGACTATGCCACTTCAACTGATGCCCTTTGGTCTGACGACTTTCGCAGTTACCTGGCAGCGTCTAATAGATAGGGTTTTGGAGGGAACATTGGACGACCGGGTGTTTGTCTATCTTGATGATGTGCTTATCCTCACCCAGACGTTCAAAATTGACCAAAATGACAATGAAAGAGGTAATATGCAGAATAAGAATTGACGGAGAGCTGTCAGAACCATTCAACGCAACAGAAGGACTAAGACAAGGAGATGCCCTATCGTGCTTACTATTTAACGTAGCTATGGAAAAAGTGATGAGTGCAGGAATTAACACCGCGGGCAGTATTTTCAACAAGTCGGTACAGCCATTGGCATACGCTGACGACATCGTAATACTAGCCAGATCCACCGTAGCAATGAAAGAAGCCTTCATATAGCAACTTCAACTGCATCAGTTGTATAAAGATCCAAACATCATAAAAACTATAAAAATTAACAGAATCCGATGGGCAGGAAATATTGAACGTAGCAGTGATGACAGCATAACAAAAATTATTATTAAGAGGCCAGACTGACACAGAGGCACGGGACGTCAAAAAAAGAGACAAACAGATAGCGTAGAAGAAGCTCGTCGAACTTTAAGTATAAGAAATTGGAGACTTCAAGCCAGGGACCGACAGTTCTGGAGGAGGATGTTGCAGGAAGCCAAGGCCAATAACAGGCTGTGCAGCTATTTATGATGATGAGACGTTCGAGAAGCACCAACAGGTACTGGGGAGATGTTGGGTAAGTTTTTCCAACAGGGCCTGACTTCGAAAAATGCAAATATGAAATGAGATATCTAGGATATATTATTGGTGACAATGCATTACAGGTCAACCCAGAGGAGGTAGAAAGATTGTGAGTACCCCTTTGTAATCCACACTGATGCGTCAAGTTACGTTTTAGTTGCGTTGGAGGTAGTTTCGGTTAAACAATGGGCCTCGCAAACAAAATTTTCGCTGCGGGTAAGATCGAATAGGCCATTCTCACCTTTAATCCCTTCAAAACTGTTGGGAAACACCAAATCTTGCCAGATCCCTTTCAGAAGGACTTGGTCAAGATTTTGCCAATCATGCTGCCACTATTCTAGGCTAGCTTTGCGCGGCCCATATTTCGGTTGGTTGTAGCTCTCAGTTCTGCGACTATAGCTGTCGATTGTGAGGCTAAAGCGTGGAGGAGATTGAGTCCGCTCCACCGTTACTTCTCTACTCCCAGGAAGATTTGGGATACGAAAAGATCTTCAATTCGAGAGCACAAAACGATAAAGGATCATGGGTCGATAAGTTTGTCATCATCTGTGCGGAAAACCTAGAGAACATACCTCCGAAACTCTATAGCAGAGATTCCGAGTGTTCTTCCAGCATGCATATTACAGGTGAACTCGGTTCACACTGAACTGCAGGAACTGATCCGTACAATAGAATACTGCCTAGAATATACATAGTACTCCTTGTAGTAGAAGGCGCTTTCAAGAACATCGGCATCGACGCCATCCCAGTTGCTCTCGCGATATTCAGAATCAACAGTGCTATTACTCAATAGATCCTCCGTATGCTGATGGACCAATAGGGATCTCGGCAAAGTACGCTAGAATCTTGCTCCTTTTTTGGTCGCATAAGGAGGTTATAGAGTTATTCTGTCCTAGATGTACTGTGTGTGCTACCCGAGATATTAGCTGTCGCGAAACATATCCTTTATCAATGCTCTATGTTTGGGACGAACAGGGTTGAACGAGAGGGTTCAATCGTTAAGACAGTCTATAAAATGAGATGTAATAGAAGCACGAAATATATTAAAATTAGGTGTTTTAGAAATTGTTAAAATGAGCACACATCTTTTGGAACACCCTGTATTCTATCAATGAAGATATTCCAACGTCTCAAAAATTATGACGGCTTTCTGGCTCCGCTACAGAGAATAAATCAAACTTCCAATTTTCAAAAATTAATTAACAAAAGCCGCAAAAACCACATCGAAAGCCGTCACTGCTTTAATTAATGTCACTTCCAGCCCCCTCAAAAACGATGAATTCTGAATAATCTAAAAACGCAAAACTCCCCCATTTGAATTTAACCGATCTCAAACGCAATCGAACCAAAGGTCGCCGCCACATTCCACAAACTGGAAGTGAATCTGACGCAGCGATCGCCCGGCGTCAGAACACATCAATACCAGAACTTAGTTAATGCACAAACCGGAGCACATACGTAACGATCGCGCTGATTGATCGGGGAGTGCAGCACAGAACCGACTCCGGCCGCGATCATTAGTTGAGTTTAAGCCGTCGGTGGAATAAGTCCAGGCCTTGGCCTCAGGGTTCATTTTAATTAAGTCCAAGAATTTTTACAATTCTTCGAAATTAGTTACAATTGTATTTTTTTCACGCGAAACCGATCGTGGGTGATCGCGAATGTGTTTATAGGGGATTTCCCGTGGAATCCTTGCTCGAATCCGATCGCTCGTAGGCTTATAGCAATGCCGGCTATTGTGTTTAGTAATCGGAAAAAAATACTGATCGTTTTTAAAGTGTTCTAGTGCATGCCAAGGATTTTGTGATTATTGAAGATCGTTTTTATATTTTGAGAGAAATAGTGATCATATTTTTTAAGTGAACTGCAAAATGATGGGTGCATTTGCAAGAAAATGTGTCTTAGTGATCTTGATCGTGTTCACAAGTTGTTTTACTGGGATTAAGTGCGAAGAGGCTGACAATTTCGAGTCGGAAGAATATCAATCAATGGATATAGTATCTACAGATCACATCACTCGCGAGTGCATTCAGATGTGCCCCGAGGAGGTAATGATCTTAATTTTTTTTTAATTCAAAAAATTTTAACCGTAAAATTTGAAATGAAACATTTGAAAGTCGAAAATGTTTTTTCCCGAGCGGAACTGTTATCAATTTTGAACGATTTTCGATAACCTTTGAGGAATTGTCGTGAGCAGATAAAAAATTGTTTCGAAAGGAAAGAAATGATTTTAAAAAAAATATTTTGATGGTGTGTTAGTGTCGTTGAAGCTTTTTCGAAAATTTTTATGGTGGTAATCAGTAACAATTATTATTATTTTTTAATGTTTTTTTTGTTCGGTTTATTCTGTGTGATAAGGGAATTAAATAAGAGAATGTTGTTGATCGTTATTTTGAATTGAAAACAAAAAGGTTTTTGGGATTGGTGTCGCTGATGATCGTGATGTGTCCTGCAATCAAGGTAGTGGAGCATGAGTTCGAAATAATACAATACTTCACCTATTTTGGATCATTAGAAGCACCCGTGAACAGCATACAACAGGCACAAACGTTAACCTAAAGGTCAAAATGCTTTTCAAATCCCAAGCATCTCACCATGACATTGAAACGACTGCTACTGCTGCTAAAGCGATCTGACCAAGTTCGAGAAGAAAGTTCTTGTTAGCCTTTAATGTGATGATTCGGCGTAGACCATCTCTTTCAAAATTCCTCAAAGAAAGAACTCCAACGGAAAGAAGACATCCAGGTCAAATCGCATGATCTGCGCGGCCAATGAACATTTCGTGAGATAATGCGACCATCGCATTTTTGCCGCAAGAAAGTCAAAGTTTTGTAAGCTGTGTGACAAGTGGCACCATCCTTTTAAAACTACATATTACCCACATCCATATCGTCCGATTGCATCTACAAAAAAATCAGTTACCATTTGCGAAAAAGTACAGGTCGATGACTCCGCCGTTCCAAAAACCGCACCAAACAATGATTTTTTGTAGATGCACACACTTCTCAACAATAACTCTTGGGTTCCAATCAGTCCAAATTCGATAATTCTGCTTGTTGACGAATCTATCGAGGTGAAAATATGGCTCATCGCCGAAAATGGTTTTCTGCACAATGCTGTAAACATGCTAAAGGCCACGGCGAAAGTCCCGACGAAATTCTTTGTGGGTCCATACTAAGGGCAACGGCGACGCTGATTAAAAAGGACACCACCAGAATAACCATCATGGACAGCCAATTGTTCTACACACGCACACAGAGACACACGAAATAGAAATTAGATTGATTCGGTCGCCGAATTCGACGACGTCACTATCGCATCGCAGTGGGCTATAGATTGTGCACCTTCATACAAAAGCCGTGTATACTATTCGTTTTTGACAGTTGTTGTGGAAACCGATTCGTCGGTCGCCTTTAGTAGGTTTACAAAATAAAGTTGACATTGGCTGACGTTTGCTAATGCATTAATTCGCCGTATTAGTAACACTTCAAATGAACCTTGTGAAATTGAACCTTATAATCGTGCAAATTTCAAAAGTTTGAGAAAATTCGCTGTAAAGAGCTCCATGAGATGTACAGTTCCTGAGCGCCATGACGAATAGAGTTCGAAAGAGCCTCGGTCACACTATTGCGTATAGCTGCAATGTCTTCAATGGAAAGAACGGTTTGAAAACGTACTGGTCACTATCACAGTTATCACTAATCTCGAGTTAGTTGTACGTTGTCTGAGTGTAAAGGCCTGCGTGGAGCGCGCAGTCCAAACTAAACTAAATTTTCGATGAAAAAATGCGTAAATGAGGACAAGCAATCTTAGAATGTCAAACTGGATGGCAACGAAGAGCTGGAACTAGTTGTGAAAGACCAAGTCTGGATCTCAGTTATGGGACCGATTGGGGCCGCAAAATCTAGAGAGGATGCGTTTTATGTTCCAGGTCGATGTATACAATTTGCATCATAGCACACCCTTTGTGTGATGTTGTGCCTTCCTTTCCGGCGCAACAAAGTTTTTCAACATATACGACAGCAATCACCAATTACAATGTTACAGCATTGTCTCTAGCAATCTTCAAGAAATATTTAATATTGTTTATTAACAAAGCCAGCCAAGTCGCAATCTGCCCAAAAACGTTGATCGCCTATACCGTACTGTAAATCCTGTTTTTACCGCGTTGCATGCTCCATAATAAAGTGCTTTCGTTTATTATCCACAATTGTCAAATATAAACTGGTAAATGACGGCTAAAACAAAATGGCGGCCTAAGAAAAACGGCCTGAAATTAGAGTTTCACGAGAGCGAGACAAGACAACAGTCGGCCGCGGTCTCGATCTCGCTGCGCGAGAGTGAGACCACTGTTGTCTTGTCTCACATCCCAGTGCAACAGTGATATTATAGTGTTGTGTCGCGATAGTATCGCGTTACTCTCGAGAGAGTCAGTGTTGCACTCTCGACTTCCCCACCATCCGTTTTTGCCCTGCGGAAAATTTAAATGTATGCGAAATTCCTTCGCAGGCGGCCGCCGCCACAACCTCTGCGGCAATCTATTTGTTCCTTTAAGGGGGAATTAAGTAGATGCAAAAAAAATTAAATGCAAAAAAAAATTTAGCATAAAATTAACATTTAAGAGAATTTTTATTCCCTCCTAATTAGTGTTCACTCTGGACCCTTCTCAAGAGAATCCACTCAGAGTGTTCACTAAGGTTTTTTTCACACCACCCATTGTCTCCGCGAGAGTAGTGTGATTAGATTAGGGACGCTTCTCTCGATGAGACAATGGAATATTTACAAGGGTGCACTCGGGCTCTCGCCGGCGTGTTGGGGATTTACCGGCAACTTTAAACTCTGGAAGACTGGGGTTGTCCAGCTCATAAATATATTACCGGTGAAAATATAAAACTCTACTTTCTATAGAATCGGGAAATCTCGTAACGATCCGAGGAAAAAATTAACCGATTGGGAAATCCCGCGAGATCGAGCGAGAGCGCGACAGTCTCGCATTCGATAGTGTTGTCTGTTGTCGTTGTCGGTAACTCTGAAGAGGAAGCACTTTCTAAACATCACATGTTGTCGTTAGCAGTCTCGTCGTTTTATTCTCCCCATCTTTGTCACATAGAATCCTATGGTTCACACAGACATTTCAGCCAATAATGGAATATTTTACTGTTAGTTAAATCTCGTCCACTCATCACACAAACAACGTTCCATTAACTAGGTACACCAAAATAGCCATCGACCATCTCGACCCGGCATCAATTTCAATCGAATTACCTTCAAAATTCGCCATCACAAGACACGACCGCAAATAAATCAAAACGGCCTCCAAAATACTGTCCACGGCTGCCCTAATTGAGATCTCAAACTCTATCGGCCTCCTATCAGCATCTAAAAAGTCTGACCAAACTCTTCTAGAGCGCGCACTTTCCAATCAAGCTCGATTACGATAACAGAACCACGATGACATAAGGAACGACAACAACACTGAACGACAACACGTCCCACACTCGTCCCGCCTTTGATGTCTTTATTATTGGATGCTCATTAGACATGATGTTGCCACCGAAGATGCCTTATCAAAATCCATTGACCTGACCGCGGGCTCTATTTACAGCACAGTCCGTTTCTCGTGCGTCCTTCCTTCTGCCGCTACGACTCGCCTCGGTCGCTCGGTCCAGATTTGGATCTTTATTCTAGTGGACACCCGAATGAGCTGCGGGGACTTTCCGAGCTGATGAAGCTGGGGATGGCGATGGGAACAATGAATCCTTTGATCCGGGACAGAATAGAGTATCCATTTACGTGTGGCGACCGCAGTTGACCAGGGAGAATTTTTTGTAGAAATTCTCTTTTGGGGCGAGAAGTGTTGAGTTTCGTTTGACAGTAAATGGAGATGAATGTGAAATGGAGTTCCTACTTTGGCGAAAAGGATGTCCGGTGGTATTTGCAGCGTGGAATGTAATGCCTTTTGTTGATTGTTATATTGATCGAGTTTGGTTGGTGCTATTGAAAGGGACATTAGTTAAGTTGAAAATGGAATAAACCTGAAACAGGAATGATAACAATGAAAGAGTTACAAAACCACCACAAACAATTTTTTTAGTTGTCCACATATTGTTTAAAAAACGTCATCTAGCTGCTATCCCTCCTTGCATTTCTTTACATTTCCCCGAGTCTTTGTCTTTGTCGTATTGATTAAGCTTCGGTGGATTGCCTTCAGCATCACTTCCGCAGCAAAACTACTTAACATGAGAAACTTACCGGCAAGCTGCGAAGAAGAGAAAGTTCAGAAGAAAAATCTGAAGGAGAACAAGGCTGTGGGCTCGTGAAAAAGAAAACAAAACTTCGACGCAAATAATTTAATTTTAAAATATAATACAATATCAGCAGATGTCATTTTAAATTAAAAAACCTCCCAGTTTTTACTCGTCAAATGTCATCGTAATGGCAGTTGTGTATTGACAGTTCAAAAATATCGCGACATTTAAAATGACATCTCTTGTTGAAACACTCTTTTTGATGTAGAAAATATAGTATAAAAAATAAAACTACACCAAATTTAATTATTTCTCATCAAATAAAAGTGTACATCTCCACAAGAAATCTTCTATCCCTACTAGTCTAGCAGTCAAGTCAATTTTCATTACAATACGAAGCCGTCAATTGAGCTATAACCGCAACATATCAAAACTGTCGAATTAATTGCTTAACGAGTATTTAATTGTTGCCTTATGTAAACGCACAATAAACGCCAACTTAATAGATCAGCGGCGAAGTGAGCAGTGAGTCGGCGCAATGGAATTTATCATTATGTATTATTAAATGTAGAAAAACTTGTCAAATACCGGCAGTATTTACTTATGCACATTAATTAGCAATTAGCGGCGTTCATTGCATTTATGGTGCGACACCTTGAAGGAGATGGGGTTTACTTTTAGTTTGTTTTTTTATCTAATCAGTAAAATTAGGTAATTAAAAAAAGTTTACTAAAGGAGGGAAATTTATTTATGTTTTTTAATGGGATAATGAGAGGGATAAGTGGTTTTTGAATGACGATATCGATAGTGTCATTATTGTTCTAGTATCTAAATAAGTAGAAATACTTTAACCTACCTCAACTGAGTATTCTACATATTGTTGTACTAACGATCTCATAAACGAATATAAAGCAATTTTATAGTCCATAAAAAGAATAATAGACCATTAGAAAAAAGTAGCGCAATAACATAAAAATTAGGTGGATGGGTGACGTCAAGATTGTAGTGGTCTGTTGGTGTACATTTTCCTTTCAAGTACCGCCATTGGAAAAAAAATACCCAATTTTCTTCGCATATTTAAAATTTAACGATTATTTAAATAAAAAAATTTAATAACTTGAACACGGCAAATGACAGTCAAACCAAAATGGCGGCAAAACAAAATTCTTAGAATAGAGAACTACAGGAAGGACACTCGCCGAATTGAAAGTGCTCACGTTTTTGTAGTTGTTTGTCCACTACAAGCGGAAAAAACGGATGTAGTCCAGAAGAGGCAAGAAAGGGTTAAAATTACCAGTTGTCTAAAATAAAATCTTGTCTCTGCAAATAAACTTTTTACACGCCGTCACTCCGAATTTTAATTAGCTTAGTCAGCTCAATTAGACAGTCGAATTTGACAGTCGACTGACACCAGATTTCACTATGCTCACGCACACGGATTTTATACGTGAGGGGCTGTCCTCAAGTTGGAGGAGGAGCACAATTACAAAATTTGGCCGCCATCTTGATTTTTTTACAAAATGGTCAAATTGCATTGTCACGCGAGCTATCCCTTGATTGATTGAAGTTTATCGGTTACATTAAAGTGAGTCAAAATCATGTTGCAAGATTTGTTTACATAAAACATACAACATTCAGGTCCAGGTGAAGCTAATATAAAGCGTATGAAAAGATAATTCGTCATTTTGTGTTGGCCGCCATTTTGAATTTCGCAGCTAATTGTATTCTATTTGTCTAGCATTTCATTGGATGAGTACGTCGTGGGTTCGGGGAACACAATTGCAAAATTCAGCCGTTATCTTGGAACCGCCATCTTGCTTTTTTTACATAATGGTCAGATTGCATTGTCATCCAAACTAAACGTGTAAACAAAATTTCAGCTCAATCGGGCACCGGGAACTCGGACAAATTTAACTTTCAAGATCTTTTTGCATATTTACAAGTGAAGCTAAAAAAAAGCGTATTAAAAACGGTCTTATGGCGACCATCTAGTATGTCTAACCAATCATCTGAATCAGTAAACGCATCGGTTAGATGGGTCGGGCTTTATAGCTCCTTAGATTTATGCTTGATAGACTCTCGGGTGGGTCTACCACGGCGAAATACAAACGAGACAAACTGTTTACGAACTCGACATAACAATACAAGTAAGTCCTTGATGATTTCACAGAACTTCTTGGACATTTCGAAGTGAACCAAAATTCGAAAAAAAACATGGAAAGGATAATACATAATAACACACTACTGCTTCCAACGAACAGGACTCTTACCAGCAATGAGATCCACTCATATCTTGAAGACATGGACATCCACATTATACAAACGATGAACAGGACCGAGAATAAGGATCAAAGGAGCAATGCATACTAGTAGTAGGGCTAAGTTGTTTCTGGTACAATGACCTCATCGTTGACTTCGGTGTGGATGTGGTCTTGGGTGTTAGGGGACGTCGCCTGTGAGAGATTAGTAGAATTTCTTGGATTAGCATTCGTGCTAGGGAATTCGGTTGAACTTCGATGTGCCTCGGATGAGCTTTTGAACTTTGTTGTGTCTTGACTGAGTTTCGGGAATTTGGTTGAACTTTGCTGTGTCGCGGGTGAGCTTTCGCGCTGGATGAGCTTAAAACTACAGATTCGATCCTCGAAAGCTCACCCGAGACTTTGCGAAGTTCATCCAAATTCCCCAGCGCGAAAACTAATCCAAGACTCAGCGAAGTTCAATTGTTAATCTCACACAAGAGGAGCTCATTAACACCCAACGATGGCATTGTGCATAGTCCTACTATTCAGACTGTTACAAGATTAAAATCGAGGCACTCCAAAAACCAAAAGTTGAGAACTGACGAAACTGAAAGCTCTCCACCGTAAATTTCAGGATAAGCGGAGTTCGGAGATTGTAGCTCGTGCTTTAGATTAGACAATGTAATCGAAAACTGAGAGTTGAACAATCATCGAATTCAATCAAGACTGCTCAGCGAATGTTATTCCCGGGGCAAAGTAAATTCTACGTTGATTGGAAAAATTGACCTCCTATTAATACTTCGACGTCTAAATGACGGTTTATTTCGCTCATCACAAAAGTGCAATACACGAATTGGTGAAACCGCGCTATATTTTACGCACTATTGGTAGTAATGTCGATTTAATCTGTCCAAAGCCTATGCAAAGTATTCATATGTTCGAAGGGGGTTTCGTTTTGCATCCCAATAAAAAAAGACGCTAAAAATATTTCAATGAGTGGAACGTACTTCGCTTTTCCTAGGTCCGGTTTACCATCCATTGCAGTTTCGTTTCCAAGGTAGAGCCCGCGCCATAAAAGAAGGGAATCTCAGAATCGCTATTTCCATGCGCAGTGAGTCTTAAGTTCCCAAAAACGATCAACGTCGCTCTGTTGGTTTAAAAAAGCAAATAACCGGTTCATTTATATGATCAATCACAAATCCACATGCGCGGTCATTTCCCTCCTTCTTTAGCGCGGGCTCTATAGTGGTATATTTCAGTTTCGCTTAAACTCCATTAGATTCTTCTGA
Source organism: Thereva unica (assembly GCA_949987705.1). Taxonomy (NCBI): domain Eukaryota; kingdom Metazoa; phylum Arthropoda; class Insecta; order Diptera; family Therevidae; genus Thereva; species Thereva unica. The sequence goes on from OX465284.1 coordinate 109,555,195, forward strand.
AAACCTGGAGATTGTCGGTAGATATTCTCTGGGAATAGTGTTGCAAATTTCGTATTTGGTGGAGTAATAATCCTCAATCAATGGTCTCACCGAATTATCATATAAACAATGATCGGAATTAACCCCCTAGCAGCACTCGAAACTCTTTCTGCAGATTATTGGATCCTCAATCCACCAATTTTGTTCCATACTACGAATTTCCCCAAATCGCACTCTTCAACCCTTTTTTAACAAACCCTTCATCACTCAAAGTGTGTCTCTGCATGTGATTTACTGCAAGCCATATTCCACAGCTTATGAAAGTACGCGACAATGGACAATAAAAAATTAAAAGATTCAATTAGCCGCGGCCAGCAGCACACTGGCTCGCAGCGAAATTAACGCAACGTCGGCCCATGGCGCACTCAAAGGTTGTTAACTGATGGCTACGGAAATATTAATTAATGCCGCTTGAAGCCGGGATTGTGTCACGAGACTTACGTAATGACTTCGAAAAACGTTCTGATTTTGCAAAATCCACAAATAAATTCGTCCTCTTGAAACGCGGATCCAGCTGAAAACGTTCCCACTCAGACCCAGCAGCATCCTTCTTGGCGCAAGGATATCGATTTTCTCTCAAGATTTCGTTTCACAAGTTTCATCGATGCAAGGATGCTGTACAAGGACCGTGTGGCCTAATGGATAAGGCGTCGGACTTCGAATCCGAAGATTGCAGGTTCGAGTCCTGTCACGGTCGAGGAGTTATTTTTTTTATTTTTTTTAAATATTTCTTAATTTATTTTAAATAATTTAATTTTTTTTATTTTCTTTTTCTTTTTCCAGAATAAAACGCGTTCCGAGAATCTGTTAGCAGGATGCGAAATGGATTGCTACGTGAGACAGGTGAGTGCAAATCAGCAGCAAATAAAAAATTCATTCATTCACGGTTAAATGAATTCAATATGGAAATTTTTCTCACGTTTGTGAATGCGAACCTTAAATCGCCAGGTTAAGGGCTTGCGGTTGATCTTTCAGTGCAATAACTCAAAATTGGGTTTCTGTGTGATACTCGAGCCCCTGTGTGGCAGGGCGGTAAACGGACCGTGAGTCCGGCCGGAAAGTGCATAACAAAACAAACCCGATAAAATCGGTTACTTTGTGTGACTTGGGGACGACGGTGTGTTAATGACTGGTGTTTTGTGTCAAATTGTGGTTTAGGTTGGATTTTGTGAGAAGGATTGTTGTGGGAAAATTAAGAGCTTGAATGGGGAAATTGCATTTGATATGAAAAAGAAAACAAGCAGTGATAGGGTCTAATTCAGAATTTCTGGAATAGTTTAGTCAGTATTGTACCTCAGCTCATAAAACAATTGCGCTTAGAATTGACTTCTTCGCTTTTGAGGGAGCCTTTGATAACAAACATTCTTCGATATGATAGAAAGGACTCGAAAAAGTGGAGATCTAGGCGAGAATTTATGCATCTGGGTCGACTCTATCGCAGTTTAACGGACTCTGCAGACACCATAACAAAAAGATATTCACAGGAAGGAATTGTATCTCTTCTCCTGAGGTATCTTGTTGTGGATGAACTCCCAGAGTTATTCTATGCCAAAACCTAGTCACCAGGGAAAGATCTGTGTGCAAGTGCCGTACTCTGGTATGCGGCTTTTCCAAGGCGGACTTCATTACCAGCTTTACTCGTGGGAACAACATATCAAAACATAATAATGAAAAGAAACCAAACCAAATAGATGCACAGACGACCCGAAACAGCAACGCACAAGGACTACGAAACTTTTCCCCTCGGGGGAGCCTCAGCTTGCTCCATGCGGGGCAATCGCCAGCTCTGGCTTTGCGAGTACCAACCACAGTACTTCAAAGTCAGGCAATATAACTACAAGCGTGCCATGAGTCACCAGCCACAGTGACACTAGCTCATCTGAGAAACAGAGATTACGAGCGTCTATCCGCAAGAGAAGGTACAATCGTACCCTTTTCGTTCTTGGCAGAATTGCAGAGAATGAGGCCGCTGGTGCTATCTCGGAGAAGACCAAACCAACAAAGCAAATTTTCAAGCAGTCGTTGACGAGTGGAAAGCGTTCCAGGACAGCAGGAACAATAACCGCCCGCATTAAAAGGGAGAGATCCCGGGAAGATAGCCAAAAAGGAAAAAACTTTCAAGACCAACCATAGTCAGGGAAACCTCTACTTCAGGAAGCCAACAATCAGACTCAACGGGTAACAGGCCAATGAGCGAAGTAGTGAAGAACCACTTTCTAGAAGCACTAACCGATGCCAATTTTAGTACCGGCAGGCTCCCGGTCCTTCTTTGGGCCAACATCGAGGCCAAAATATCGAAGATGGTCATGAAGCTCATAATGGGGCAAATTGCTCGAGTATCTTCGGCGCTACAACAAGGACCTACATATAGACAACTGGACTATAAACTCCATTTTGGACGAAGGCAGGCATGGATAAAGGTTGTCAAAACGGATTCATCTAACGAAAAGGCTGACTCCAATGAAGAGCTCAGTGAGCGCTTGGATGAGCTAACAGTCATCGAGGTTGAGACGGAGTTAGCATCTACAAGATGCAGTGTTTGGTAATGTAGTATATACATGGTAGCAGGCGGCCTGTACCACCCTGCGTACTGCGATCTCTACGACAGAAAGTGGTATCAGGACCTACCGACTAGATTTCCAACCAGACAAGGACCATGACGTTGTCTGGTACGCAGGCGGATCTAAATCCGAGTCGGGTGTAGGAGCTGGAGTGTTTTCCCCATCAATTAACTTGCAAAAAAGCAATTTCCTCAGCGTGGCCTAAAGCGGCCTAATTTCGCCAGCGTTTTCCAGACAGAACTTCTGGGAATTTTTTATGCCTGCCTAGCAATTCAGTCAAATCCAAACGCTAGTGTCGTTTTACCAGGCGGTCTCCCAACTAAGTACTAACCACGTCTAAAGCTGCTCGACCTTTGCAAATTTCGGAAAGATATTCGATGTACGTAGTTTGGTCGACTGTCAACCTATGGAGTTTAAGGTTAAACGAGGGGATGAGAGAGGCGATGGTACTTTCTAGTGCCTTGAGCAAGAGAGCTCTTATACGGATGGCTGCAAGACAGTGGGGCAGGGGTGCCGGAACCGGGGACGAAAGCTTCAGTTTTAGTACAGCGTTCAGTTTGGACACCGTAGATACTGTCTTTCATGCAGTGGGGTACGCTGTATTGCCATGAAAATTTAGGAATGGCCTTTGCTCACAAGGTCAGCTTGGTCTTGCCTGGCAACCAACCTCCAATCAAGGAAAGTCCAAGTTATTTTTGGTACTGCCAAGGTGTCTCGGATCAGCTAGGTATTTTCAATCAGGTCGCCCTTATGTGGCTGGTCGCTGCCTATCGGGGCTTCGCGGGAAATGGAAAACAAAACACTCAGTCACTATTTTTATCGGTTTGAAATCGGCTCTAAAGGCACCCATCGGACTCTAAAGAAATATACCGAATACTGGAGGTCCACATCTAGTTTGGTGCACACTATTTAAGGGCCTTCTCGTAACGCCGCCGAGAGGTAACTGGGGCGCAGCAGAAAAGACCTGAGGACGCTAGTTGACTTGGTCTCAGAAGTGAATTGAAGACTTGAAAATCGAAAGTGTGGAGAGCACCACCTGCAGGCTGTGTTTCGAAGATCGCCGCGATCATTATTCGAACGGCATGACATGATCGTTCATCTGAACAAATGACTAAGCGAACCATAGATTGGTTTCACACCTCACTCACTGGTTTCACTTGATGTGCTATTCGCCCTGTGAGACAAAAGAAAGTACGTACTTACACAGTTGCCTTCAAGCGAACTCTGTTTTGGGCCATAGTTATCAGCTCCGCGCAGGGTCTCCAAGTTTGGCAGCTGCTAATAAGGTTCTCTCTCCTCCACATTATTCTAGGTCTTCTAACTCGTTCTTTGCGGATTCCAGTCAAAGACCTAATTGGCTAGACTCTCGTTTTCGCGTCGCAAGGTGCAGCCAATCCAACTCCATTTTATTCGTCTGATTTCGTCGTCTATCATTTAGTGGCCGGCATGGCGTCACGGTTCTTTGATTGTAATTCTATCTATTATAGCTCAATTTAAAATTCGTTAATTCGCACGTAAGCCTAAAAACCAGTGAAATAGTATTAAACTCTAAACAAATTAGTTCATCCTTCTGAAATAACAATTCGACACCGAAAAAAAATCTCCGAAGTCCAAAAATTTCATTCAATGCAAAATAAACAAACGATTGTAAACTCATCTCCTTCAGACAATCGCAGTAATTATAATGATGGCAAGTTCAAAAGACTATCACCGCGCCGTTATGGGAGCTTGGAGCCGAAAAAGACTCGGTCTTATCGCCAAACTCAACAAAAACAACCCAACATCATGTGTGTGGCCCTCTCCCTAAAGACCTGTGTTATTGCTGCAATTTACACTAAGTACCCTTTAAGGATAAACTCTTGTAAATAAGATAATTGACTCGACAAGATGAAAGGAACCACACACCCCGCGCGCCATCGGTCAGTATCCTACAACAACGCCAAAGGAATGTCGGTTGAAGCCTCCTTATCAACATCTTTCAATTTAAGATGCAGACCTGCCGCCAAAGCGGGGGGTCATCGCGGGGTCAAGTCGCTACAGAGATTCATAAAAACAAACAAATCACTAAATGTCAACTAAATGAGTGTGATTCTATGTTTGGACTGATTTTATTGCAGGCTTTATCTCGAGTTCACACTCTGCGGGTTTTTTTCGAAGTTACTTCGATTAAGGCAGCACAAAAAAATTAACACCCAGGTTTTGTCCAATACTGACAGAATACCCAACTGTATGCATGTACATATGTATGCGTGTAATCGGGACGAAAACGCGTTTTAATTAATTTTTTTGATGTTGTTGGTTTTTTGCGTTAATCTTTTACACAATGTTTCAAGCAATAAAGATCTTAAGGAGAGGGCAGTATCGTTTTTGGCTTAAAGTTCAGCTGATTGACATGCGGTGATCATGGACACTTGGCTGCTAATCAATATTTTTGAAAGTTGTTTTGTGGATGTTGATTATGAATTGAGGTAATTAGCCTTGGATGATGGGTTTATTTATTTTTAAGATATGGAAATTACAACAAAAGTTGGTAGCTGCCAGACATTTCCTTTGTATTTCTTGTGACACTGGCCATTTTGTAAAAAATCAAGATGGCGGTTCCAAGATGGCGGCAGAATTTTGTTATTGTGCTCCCGGACCTCCAACATAGGTATTAAATGAAAGTAGAATACAATTAGGCGTCTTCCAAAATCCAAAATGGCGGACAACATAAAATGGCGGACTACCTTTTTCTTTATAATCCACTCGATATGGGTATCAAATGAAAGGTTATGATAAGTAGAATACTATTAGCTATGTGGCGTTATTCCAAATTCAAAATGGCGGCCAAGATAAAATAACGGCTTACCTTTTTCTTTACAACAGCATCGGTAGTGTATGGTACTGTATGACGAGTGATGTAAGTTGTCTGATGACATTTTAAATCCAATATGGCGGTCAATACTAAATGGCGGAAGACATATAATATGCTAAAAAGTAGAAAATAAATAATATAGTTTAAAAAAAGTAAAACATACGTTTTTATTTTAAAATGAACTAAAAATTAAAAAATAATTTTGAATGTAAAGTTTTTATTGCTTCAGCCAGTATATAGAAACAACCTACTTTTCGAAATGTAATGTTGAAAATGTAGATTCTATAAAACTTTTTATCATAGTAAAAAAAAATAATGATAAATATTTAAAAGTCTTCAGTCACCAGCCTTTTATTTTACTTGATACCATAAATCTTTCATTTCAATTAGAATCACGTCAAAAAGTTTCACCTCATAAAGCACTCCTGTGCCATCTGTTACTATTGCTACAAAACTTATTTTTCTCTTTCATGCTTATAAAGTCTCAACATTTGTAATTCAGTTGAGTTATGTGTTCCAATTGCCCAATTATGCAAAAGGTTATTGTTCATTCAACTTTTTGTTAATGAGTTCAACAATCCAATTAATTAAAAAAAGATATTTTCTTCATTTTTCTAATTGAAGTAAACTTCGGCCTAGCATGCTTGCAGCTGTAAATTTATTCCTGAGAACTGTATTATTTTTAAGTTTGCCCTAATTTCAATATAATACCGTACGAAAAAAACTATGATTTAGAGGGCTCACTGCACTGTCGAAGCTATTGAAAAACTAAGTCATATTTTCGGTTAGAAGTTCTGAAGTATAACCCATGTGTAATTAAACGTACCGATTGTGAATTACACGACGATATTGATCGAAAATATGAAAATATGATTGATTCAACAAGCAAAAACACATAAATTTCATTGCAAACGATTATTTTTTGTTCATCATTGACATAATTTCCTACACTTATACTATTTACTTTCCAAATAGACTTGCGCCGTAAATATTCGGTCGATGGGAGATGAATTTGATGAGGATAATCGTTGAAGAATAAGAATTTCGCTATTAGTTCAGAATGCGTACACCAGTATGGTATGTCGGTACAGTTTGAACAGGTACTGTAATTATAGATTGTACTAGAACTGTCTTAATACTCTGAACTGGAACAGTCTTGAGCGCTTTATTAGCTAAACTATTAGTATTGACCCAGCTTTAAAGAACTTGATCGAGAGATTTCTATCTGCTCGTTCAATTAAGATAGTATTGAACGGCGTCGAATTTAAATCCTTCACCATCTTTGCTGGTGTCCCTCAAGGATCAATTTTATAACCAGCTTTTTTCTTAATTTTGATATACGATCTGCGTCCGCCTCACAGACCAGCTGATGACAGTACTTTGCGTAGCTCTTACGCCTTAGACAATGTAAGACAAGCGCGTACCAGACCTTATCTCTATGATCGTAGACTACAGATACATTGAACTCATTATTGATTAAGGCCGTACGAAACGAGTTTTATTTAATGCTTCCAAAACGAAAAAGCTTCGTTATTCCAACGTTCGACTAGAGCGTCACTATCTTCAACTCAAACGACAATGTCCAATATAAATATTCGAAATTGTATTAATTCGGTCAAAGCAATTATTTTCCACTAATGTCTAATATGACACTAATTCCACACTTGTATATAACCTATAAACCCCTCGTACAAAACATATATACTATATTACAATCGTTGATAGAAATTGCTGCTCTGAAGTTTCTTCATATCACAAAAATATTAACGTCATAATCTTTTGTTGTTTGATAAGACATGGTACTAAGTTCCCGTAATTCTATGACCTAAGATCAACTAGAACATGATGTATTAACGACATTGAAAACAAACGATGTTAGTAGACTGAACTTTGTATTTTTTATTAATAAAAAATTGTAACACTATGAAGAAATATTTAGTAATAAAAATTCGAAATTGTATGAAAATGTTTGCAATATTAAAGTGAAGACAATGTAATTTAACAAGATACAGGGTGATACTAAATTAATTTTATATTTTACTGCTTTTAACTTTAAGTTTTCTTAATGATTATTTTCAATATTTTAGTTACAGTCACGTCTATAAAAACTTTATCTTAAGAAAATGCACTTACATATGTTTATGTATGTGTAAATAAAATCTAAATTTAGTTAAGTTAAAAAACAAAACAAACACGCAAAATAAAATCTTTACTAAAAACAACATTTGATCTGAATACGAAATTTTTAGGCGGACTTGATTGACATATTTACATATTTTTTGCCGGTTGAGAAAATCCATTTTTGTAAATTAGCACAAAGCGTCTCTAATTAGTATTCGAGATTCGTTTCGTAGTTCATTACACCCACAATAAAAACATTGTGTAATTTTTTTGTACTAAAACAACATATATTGTGGAAAATATATTTGTATTAAATCCATGAGTCAATTGTAATCTTAAAATATATTTTTTTTATGTTATTTATTGACACAATAAACTTTTGCGAATTTGATTGCAATTTAAAAGTGCAAAATTTAAAACAAAAACAAAGATGGCGTTGTTATCATATTAGTAGTCACAATGGCGACACGTGTTAAATGGATTGATTAATAGTTATTAGTATTAATTTTATAGATAAATGGTTTATTTTTAGTGAAATTAGATTAAATTTTGTATTTTAGGTAAACATTTATTCATCATGCACACTGCAATTATGCAATTATGTAGTACTGTGTTTTTATCGATAGAAATGTAGTTGTGTTGAAAGTTCAAAAGGTTTTAGTCTATTAAACTATTTCTTTAGATATTCTTATCAATTATTTAAAAAAAAAACTTAAAAGAGCGGAACTATACAATATAAAGAAATCAATCTTTTAGTAATTTCTGTTCTGTTGAATGTTTTGGAAACAAATAAAAACATTTTTGAAAATGTTCTTCTCCTTAAATGGCGCTAAAGTCTGTTGTAGAATTCTCGACCCAAAATATTCGCTTAACACGACGCGGCACAGTGGTCCAAAAGACCAAAAACGTGGTCACGTGAATAATTGATTCCATCACTACCAAAATTTAGACATCACGGATTTTGGGTCCGCTGATTCCATAATTTAATATCTATTTTTCCAAAAACAAAATGGCAGATTCTATATGGCGGACATTTAAAAATGTTTTTGGATCTCGCTGAAATTCAAAGCTAGAGAACTTTTTGGATCGCTGATTACGAATTTGGATTTCATTTTCTTGAAAACAAAACGATGGATCCAATATACAGGAAATTTTTTCAAAAATGGGTTCAAATGGGCTTTTTGGGTCGCTTCGATTGCAGCCTAGCCGTGGGTTGTTTACGGTTCCACCTGTCGCACGATACTTCTGCACCAATGCCCTAATAAAATTTCCACTAGGTGCGTCACTTAAACGATGAATATCAAGACGTATACCAAATCGTCTAACTCCGCCGTCGTCTGGTCCCAATTCCAGGGTGTAAAAGGAGGAGGGTGGTCGATCGGCCGAATTGAACAGAATCGGGAAACCGAAGAAACTAGGCAATAAACCGCTTTTTTTAAAGCGGCACCGACAGCAGCGTATCGGTTGTGGGACGTCCCACTCTGATTGCCAGCTAACAGATCAAAGAAGAAGATACCAAATCGTCTACGGGCTATAGTGCACGAATTCGAGAGAAATTCATTATAAATCTTGGGTTGAAACTAAGATCAACTGACTACTTGAAGAATGGTCTTCTATAGTTGTAGGCGTTATGGATGAGATCCGAAACGTAGGAACGATCAGATCGGACGTCCGCCCGCATCACAAAGTTCAAACCTACCTATGTGAAAATACAAGAGAGTCTATCCTGGGGCGGATACAAGGGGGAAATGAGGTATATTCCCACAGGCTGAACAAGGATCGAGATATAGACTATACAGGCGGCAAAGAGCCCGGGAAGTAATTTCTTCCAGAATTGGATAAAATCTTTACTCGTGCAATTTGGGCTCTATCTACTGTCTGACCTGGGGCCGGTTCACGTAACTCGACAACGAAAATTTTTTTTCGTTTCGCGTTCACGTAGCTCGAAAAAAATACAAATTTTCGTTTGCTGACTCGAAAGCTCTTATGTTATCGAACACTTGTATTATTAAGATTAATTTTCCAATTTAAAAGTAGACTTTTATAAGTTATTACATAATGTAAATTATTTTTAAAAATTTAATTAAGTTGTTGCCAATAAATTGTATAATTTTACAGCGGTTTTTGTAAAGAAAATCGTGTTTCAGTAAAGTGGTTTCCTTAAATTTTCTTTCGAGCTACGTGAACGCTCAATTTTTTCGAGACAAATTTTTTCGTTTTCAAATTCGTTTCGAACGATTGTCGTCGTTCGAGTTACGTGAACCGGCCCCTGAATGAAAAAAAATTTCCAGACTAATAGTACGTAAGCAAAGAACTTTCCTAGGGATTTACATGACCAATATCTATCAGCGCGGCGCTTCATTCCACACGCAGCAAAATATCAATTGGCTGTATAGAAGTTCCTCGACCGTGCAAAGAAGAATGATAGAGCTAAGATCAGCTGGGTCGCTTTCGCGAAATGGAGCGTTCAAAAAAAGGTTAAGCAACTGTCAGAAACAACAATGTTAGCTTTTCCTATGCATATCGCCACAATCTCGATAGTTACCGACGCGTCAGATACAGCATTAAGTGCCGCTAACTCCCGTTTTGAATATGTTCAAATGGACATCATAGGACCTTTTCAACCATCAGAAGCGAAGAAGCTCCCTTTTCAAGATCGGTGGAAGTGTTGCCAATGGAAAATATTAGAGCAGAAACATAAGCCGTTGCATTTTATTCTGGACGGATAAGCCGATTTGGAATGCCACTAAGAATATCAACAGACCAGAGGAGACAATTTTAAAGCAGCCTTTTTATACTGTTGTCGAGATTATTAGATTCTAAACGAATTCATACGACACCATACCACATCCCCAAAGCAATGGCTAATGTCTTTTAGAGGACTTAATGAGAGAGAGAGTGGACACGTAAATTCCCGAAATACTCTTCGGCATTAGAGAAGTGTTCAAAGCATCCATAGCAGAGATGGTCTAAGGTCAAGAAATTCGTCTACCAGGAGATTTTTTTTAGGTTCTACCAAACGGAAAACGAATTTGGGACACAATTCAAGTTCCAGTTCGACCCGGTTAAACCATCATTAACTTCCAATAACTACAGCAGAAAATCATTCATTCCGAAGGATCTCCAAACGACGGACCACTATTTGTGCGGTGTAACAAGGTTAGAGCACCGCTCGCGACGCCATATGAGGGACCTTTCAGGGTAATGAAAAGAGGATCGAAGACCTTCAAAATTTTATGAAAAGCAAAAGAAGTAGTCATATCTAGCGATCGACTCAAACCGGCTTACATGATAAAAGGGCCACAGCCAGATCATGAATCGTCAGAAGAGCCACAGAGTTGTCAGGTTCAGGGACGAATGATCACATTGGAAAGGGGGTACTGTGGTGGTGCCAGCAAATACCTTGAATTTTTATATAAAAAAGTTTTCTCTTGATTTAAAATGACACCTCTTCTTGAAAGACCCTACAAGATCTTGGTCGCATCGTCCATAATCTCTCTTTACTAATAATTATGCATTTTGGAACACTACGAACTAAAAGCTAATCATGTATATTGGTATAAATAAAATCAAAATGTTTATTGGTATTTGGAACATAGATTTCAATTTCCTTTAAACATTTCGACATATCATTGTACACGGCTTTCTATTTTGTTGTTTTGGAAAAAGGCAATTTTAGTTTCATGTGAATCCTTACGTAAAAAAATATGTTTAAGAGCATTATCATTTAGATATTATCATAAACAATAATTATATACCAAATTTAAAGATCTTACTCTATTACAACCTTCTTTTTCAGTGCTCATTAGGATGCTCATCATGGGAATTAGCTCTAGAATCGTCCTGTCAATTTGTTTGCGTGAGTCCACCTACCCCACAAATGGAACTAAACTTCTACAAAATAACATAATCAAATTAAATTCCATCCTTACAGAACAAAACAAACGAAGAACTCCTTGAGCCAAAAGAGTTATACTGTGTTATGGGCTGTAACGATGCCCTTAATCGCTACTTTAAGTGGCTGCGTGCCGAAGTGGGTACTCCGCCAGCCCCGACGCTAATTGCGAATTCTTTAACAGCAACATCGTTAACTCTAAAGTGGGAGATTCCGCCGAAACTGTTCGAGTTAACAAGGGGCAAATCGTACTCACCGAAAAGTTTCCTAGTACAATGGAGATTTGAGGAAGTTGTCGCGGTATGGAAATTTTGCCAGAATCAAAGTCGAGGAGAAAATTCAACTGCGAAAGTTGACAATCTACAGCCATATACAAAATATCGTGTAAGTTTAGCCTATATTTTTTATATTTGAAATATTTTTTAATGAGTTTCTTTTTATTATTTATAAAAAAACTAGTTCCGAATTGCACTTCCACTCTCACCGAACTTTGATGAAGTTCTTGTGTCAGAACAAAGTGAGGTTATAGCAACACTGGCGAAAGGAGCACCGATTTCGGAGCCGGGAATCGTTCGAGCTGTTGCAATTGATCATACGAAAATTTCAGTGTCATGGGAGCCAGGGCCTATTACGAATGGGCCGATTGTGTCTTATGTGCTGCAGATCAGGGCTTTGTCATCGGATAGCTATTCAGCAACGAAGGTTACTAAATTGTTTTCTTTTTTGTTGTAGAAAGTGCATGTTAAAAACTATTTTTCTAAACTATTCTTTTCTCATGTTTTGTATGCTACCAAAAAAAATTGTAGAATGCATGTTTATGTGCTTATTTTTGTTACTATTCCTTGATAAACAAAAAGGATGAAATTATTAACTTGAAACTTTTATAATTTACAGAAGTTAAACGTACAAACGTAGATAGTGTAATTTTTATAAAACCGATTCAGTATAAAATATTAACCATAAAGTAGAGATAGCTTAAACATAGGTGAGATCTTAGGTGAATTCCATCCAAACGAGGTCACGCGGTCCCCCAACTAAGTTCCAACTACGTCCTATATGCTGCTTGACCACCATCGAATGAGAACCGATCTAAATTTGTCCGCTTTCTTCGTCAGATACAATTCCTTAAAGCTCCAACCGGAGCATATTAAGAGCGCACCACGGAGCATATTAAGAGCTTCTCTTAGTAGCGTTTCTATTCTTTCCCGCTGGGATAGCTTCTAGATTGTCTGGCCTGTCTACATAAAACTTGTTCCATTCTAGGCTACATCCACGGTATAAAGAACCGACCGTTCAGTATCTATATTCAATGTCCTCAATGAGCTTGTTCTTACCACCATATTTTTTTAGTCAACGATTTTTTGGAATTGCCGTATCGTAAAGAACGTGAAACTTAGTGAAGCCAGATTCCGGTGTTCAGTACAAACCATAGCCCGCCCTTAAGCATTGTCTTACCAAAACTCGGGGCTTTTCCGTGAGGGATATGTTGAACCATACGGGGTGATCATAAGCCAAAATTGACCTGGGTAAGGTTTGATAGCAAATCACCTTCAACCGGGCTAAGGAGTCTGCTATAAGCCGCTGTATTTGCCTTGGCCAGTGTTACAAGTGCTGGTCCAACCAAATCCCAAGATATTTCACTTCCAAATTATTTTGCAAGGCTTGTGCAGCTCTATTTGAGATTTTAAAAGTTTCCCAGACCCAGACAGAAGATCTGTTTAGAAGAGCCTTGAAAACGGATCAATTTACATTTGTTAAAATTAATATTCAACTTCCAATCATTACTATAATGTTCTATGGCTTCCAGGTCACACTGTAGGAGCGTCTGCATCAGTCCAATCAGGGCATCCCCCAACACTAGCGCGAAGCGGAATGTACTTATTAGATCACTCGTAAAGATATAAATAAAAGCGGCGAATTTACCGCGCCCTTTGGCAGTCCATTTGTGATGTCGAAGACCCTCCCTACTTGATGTGAAATTTCCACTTTTGACGACGAGCTTCATCTTTAAAATTATGTCAAGTTTAGGTCCTGCCTTGCCGTATCTAACTAGTTTGTAGAGAAGATCCTCGATGCGTACCGTATCGCACCTCTTCTCATAGTCGATCAAGCATGTTTCGGTACAGTGTATGTTTGACACCAGTTGAACGCGGCAGGAATAGTGTAATGCTCCTTCTGAAATCCAAACAGGAATTATCTTCTTTCCTCAACACATTTGGATAGAAATCTTTTGACCGAGCAAAGCAGTATTCGACTTTCTCATTATGTCGCATCCTATAAACGCGTTCCACAGAGCGGTTTCCACAGTTCGCCAAACAGAAGAAGTCGCAGAGAGCCAAATAAGGAAAATTCGATGGCTGTTGTATGGTATTCGTCCTGTTCCTGTCCAAAAAATCATGGCACCGTACAATTGGCACCGGATCGTGGTACAAAATCTTCGAGCTGTTTATTTCTATTGCTTCGTCTTGTTGACTGTTTGGTCTTATTGATGCACAACTCTGTTGTAATCTATGAAAACAGTGATCATCTCCTTCGTTTTCAACTGAAACCGACGTGTTAGTCTTGGCTAATTCTGTATATTTTATTCACTCGCTTGGTATCTGGATTGCGGGTCATATTCATGAGCCCTCCTCTTCAGCAATGATGCGTTGGATGAATGTAGATGCTTTTCACGACTTGAACGCGGCCCCGTTTTGCATGTAATTCAGGTCCTTCGACACCAGCTTTGCAGAGACCCGTCTCAAGCCAAAATTTCTTAAACGGATCCATAAGCCATAATCAATTTCACTGCCAATTCTTTGACAGTCAATTTGCAGTTTTCATCCAACATTTCTTTGATTTTATCGCTGTTTTCGTCGATTTTCGATGCTGAGTGCCTTCTACTGCATTTTTCATCGTCGCAGGACTCACGATCACTTTTGAAGCATTCATGCCAAATGTTTGGTTTTGATCGAGAATCGTTGCCGAAACATTTCTCCAGCATTTTCCAGGTCTTCTCACCGTCGAATCCATTTTTAACAAAAATTTAATCCAAACACGTTGATGCAAAGTTGATTCCATTTTAAAATAGTAAAATATCGAACATACACAAAGAAACAAATGTACACAACATGGCGTAATTTTGACAAACGTCAAACTATGGCGCTGAAATCACTGACATATAATCATGGACTGCTCATCTGAAATTATTCCATACAAATCGATGGCACCCAAAAGTATAGTTGTCGCACTCATCCATAGACCCCCAAACTGACAAGTAAAAACAGACCTGATTTTATATTTTCCCTTTTGCACTAGTGATGTTTATATCTTTTGCTCTTTTCCCCATAGACCCCCGGATTTTGACATACAGAATGTCAGTTGCTAAAACAGGCGTTAAGAACTTAAATCAGATACACATAAAATTTGGAAATTAATGAAAAAAAGGCATTTTAAAAGGTGAAAAAGTGAAAATAGTGTTTATTAATTTTTTTAAACAAAATATTTTTGTTATTTTAATGTTTTAAGTACGTATTTAAAAAAATGTAAATTTCAAAAGTGATTCCGGTGTTTACATGGAGTGAAAAAAGGTTTGTAGCCTATGGAACAAATTGGTGCCATGAAAAATTCCTCATGAGCTGTCCATTCTATATGTCAGTGGCTGAAATCTCTGAATAGAGAAGACGAGGAAGAGCAATTTATTAAGCACGGGGAAGCATTTTGGCAACACTAATAAATAGCATTCTTTACGTATTTGTGTCGATCCCGGTCAGTGGCTGTGTTATATTCATTCAAAAACCGGGAGGGATATCGTTTCTCAGCAACCATCTCGGTGAAAACGCTTCACTTGGCTAAATGTTTGAAGCAGACCCTTCGCAAAACCTGAACAAATTTCACTACGCCTATGTCCGGGATCGACAATGTATTTTGTTGTTGTGGGGTAAAGTGAATGTATTTTGTTGTTGTGGTTAAAGTGGAGGGAGAGAATTGGAGAGAAAATTTCTTGATCCCAAGTGCTTCCCTCAAATCCGTGTACATGTACGCTATTTTCGATTCCTTATCTTCTCTATTCAAAGGCTGAAATGCGGTGCGAAAGTGAGGCAACCTAACAAAACAGAAATCAAATCAGATGATTTAAAGCGCCACACGTTGGTCGTTACTAAAACTTTTTCATCAAGATGGTAGTCTTAGCACATATCAAAATTTGATTAAAACTATTAACTAGAACGCACAAATATTACTCAGAGAGTAGATGTCTCAGCGTCAGCAAAACATATCTTCAAATGACGATCTCTAACAAAAAATGTGGATGACATTTTCTTAAAACTTTACTTCCACATCTAATACCCCGTTTATGACTAGGTTCAACCCAGGTTCAACCCAGTCATAAACGGATGTCGAGTTGAAACTGGGTCCACCCAACCCAACTCAGCTGTACGCAGGTTGAGTTGAAATTGGGTTGAAGTGACATTTGTCTTGTTTGTTTAGCATCCGTGAAGTCCACATTGGCGTTAGTTTTGTGTTCTATGTTTTTTTCTGGTACAAGAAAAGTCGTTCTGAATTTTTCCGCATCTATAAATGAGAATTTCACACAAAAATTTGAGGTTATGTTTTGATACCAATTCAACTCTATTTCAACCCAAAGTGAACTCAACTCAACATCATATACGGTGGTCGAAATTTCAACTCAACCTCGACTCAATTTTTCGACCTAGTCATAAACGGGGTATAAACAAATGCTAAATACGGGGTATGCATGAAGTTACAACGGTTACCCGATAATCTACCCTATAGCTCCAATAAAAGAGAATAATATTGTCGCATGTATAAAATTCAACAGGAATGAGCAAAACTTGTATTTGTCTCTGGGAATAATTTACATACATCCATTTAGTCCGTCCAAAACAAAAATTTCAAAAAATATTTAATAAACAAATAAATTCCCGCGATTACTTTCTTTTTATAAATTTCTAGGATAAGCGAGTGAACGCGTTATGGCTCGTCCAATGGATGTGTTCGTGAGCATGGTAAAATACATAAGCTACGGTCGTTATTAATTTTTCAAAATATTCAACAGGTAGACCACGTAGAAACTCCACTTTACAAAAACGGAGCTTAGCTACTGCACTTACTAAATATTGTTGCGATTTTAGCTTTTATTACGATAAAACAGTTTCAATACTAAATCTCGAAGAGAATGGTCAGGTAAGAAAAGTTAAATTTAAATAAAAAACAAAAATGTCGGCATGTAAATGTTAAATTATAGTGAAAAAGAGTATCCTTAAAAAATCAAGGACTGGTAAAAAAAATAATGCATTATTCTATCCTCACTTTCATTAGTAGTTTTAAGCATGTTTTTTTACAATTCACATTCACTGTATTTATAATTTAATTCACAAATCTTAATTTTTGTAAATATTTCCACAAATCAGGACATTCCAGTCTACAAAAAGATCAATTTTTACATGTTCGATAAGTTGATGCCATCGAGGAATTACTCGATTAGTGTATCGATGAAAAATACCGAAGGAGAAGGACCACCAGCAGAAATGTTCATTACAACGCCACCACCACCTCCACTTAAGGATGATGAGCCTAAACCGAAATTAATTTTAGGCACGGATTATTCAGTTTTGTCGAAGGATACTGATGATATTTCGACGCCACCAGAGGCTTTCTATAGAAGTGACGATCGTATTCTTGGTATTGCGGTGCATATTGCAAAGCAATTGCTTTTTGTAGCGGATCAAGGTGGTTTTGTTAATAAGTAAGTGAGGATTGATTTCGGAATTAAAATAATATAGGTTTATGTAATGGTTTTTTTTATCTACAGAGCACCCTTGGAGAGAATTGGAAAAAAGGAATCGATTTTATCGCCAAAGAGTGGACTAAATTTATTTCCATCTTTACTGTCACTAGATTGGCTCAATGATCAGTTGTATATTCTGGGAGAAATAAGGCATAGGGTGAGTTAAGATAAATCGACGCCATTTAATGTACCTACAAATACCAATTTGATAAGATCTGAAAGACACCGATCTGCTCCTGGTCTCTCGCAATTCGGATAGGCCCGTTGTGATGCCATAGTGATCCCACTCTAAACCTGATGTTAAAGTGTCGTTTCTTCGCTAAACCATCTCGAGGAAATAATGAATCTTCTAAGTTGCGAGATCCGAATCTATCCAAATGTGGTTAGTCCTCTTCTGTTTAGTGCTGGAGAGTGACAGAGGAGATGTAGTACACTTTCCTCCTCTTCCGGATTCCTACAGCTTCTGCAAACATCGTAGGTCTCAATACCTAAGCAGACAGTGTCCGATCATCCGGTCAGTACTCACACTATGGCTGAGAGGTATTTTCTCCCGAGGCTCAGTAGTGAAGTGATCCGCCTGAGATCATAAGAAGGCCAGGTTAATTTGGCCAAGGTTTATTTATTAAGATCCTTCCAATGCTTCTTCGTTTGTTGCATTGTGTTCTGTTTGCATCGGAATTTCAAAGTGGCCCAAGGCATACCAAGCTTTTCCTTTCCTGGAAGGAGAGTAGCGGTCGTGCCTTTCCTAGTCAGTTCGTCAGCTTTATGGTTTCCCTTGATGCTTCGATCACCGGGTACCCATACAAGGAAGGTCCTGAACTGTTGAGCCATCTCGTTAAGAGATCTACAGAGGTAGGTCTAGAGCTATTTGTGCAAGAGAGCAGGGCTTTCAGAGCCACCTGACTATCTGAGAAGATGTAGATAGTCCGATTCCTATTGCCTTGCTGGTTGATTAGTAGAACAGCTTCATGTATGGCTAAAACCTCTGCTCGGTATGCACTGCAGTGAGCGCGTAGTCGGGAGGAGACTTCAATTCCAAGCTCTGACGAGAAGACTCCTCCTCTTACCCGATCCTCGAGCTTAGAGCCATCAGTAAAGAAGCTTATGGCATCCTGAATTCCTCACATAAGGGGCCAGCAGTCCTCCGAAGTATTTCACTTTCTCCAACGCAAGTTGAAAAGGAGACAGGCCAGACCGTCCGCTTGCTGGAGTCCATTATAGATGTTGATTGGCCTGAGCAGTTATCCGAATACCTTTGCTTGACTTGTCACATTATGACCAATGTGACAAGCCAAGTAAAGGTAGGCCAGCCTACATAGTCCTGTCAGCTTGTTGGGGATGCCGAATTCTCTGGCTTTGCTATCATAGGCGGCTTTAAAGTCTATGAAGAGGTGTTTGTGTTGAGTTTTGAAACTCCAGATTCCCCTGGGATGCCATCGAAACCCGAGGCCTTGCTGTTTTTCAGCAGGGTTATTAACTTCTTCCAAGCTTAGTTGCGGCACCATAGCATTACCATCAGATATTGATGGAGCCTGTCAATCCTCAGTTAGCTCGCCATTTAACAATTCATGAAAGTGCTCTTCCCATCGCTCCAAGATGCCTTTAGGATCGGTGATCAGATTCCCTTCTTTGTCCTTGCAGCATGTGTAACGTGGTATGAATTGCGTCATACTGCGTCGCTCTCTGCACTGCTCTAGTTCACAGACGAGATTTTTCTCCCAAGCTTTCTCTTTTCTTCTTTTTTGAACTCTTTATATTTCTCTGCGCGTGCCCGTGTTCTCTGAGACTGTTACATTGCTCGGTACGCAGCATTCTTACGTTTAGTTTCCGGCTTGCATTCATTATCGAACCAGTCGTTCCGATCTCTACGGCTTCTGCCTAAGATGGAATCAGCAATACTAATGACAGTATTTTTAAGGCGATTCCAGCTCTCGTCGTCGCCCGGCATCTCATCCCCAGGATTTACTCTCTTCTTCTCTTACTGTTCTAACGCATGACCGTAGCTGTTTCTGTCCATTTCATTGCCTAGTGCAGCTATGTTGATTCGAACCGGATCACCAATGCGCTCTCGGAGCACCATATCAACAAGATATGGAATCGGATCACTATACCTTCGTACCGTCATCAGACCCGAAATGTGGTGGCGGTCTATTAACACATGGCCTATTTGGTTGCGAGTGGCTTCATCAGGAGATACCCAGGAGCCTTATCTGATCGCAAATCTAGTACTTACAACGACCGAGTTCTTACTTGCTGCCATCTCTATAACTCGTTGTCCATTGTCATTGGTGTTTTCATGCTAGCTATGGGTGCAGACGTATTGCCTGTATACGAGCTACCGGCCTACTTTGTCGTTCAGATCCTCCAGTATAATTTTTACATCATGGCAGGTGTTAAGTTCCCGTTCAACTGCTTCGAAAAACTTTTCTTTTTCTTCGTCCGGGGATGAAGGTGCAGCACCTGAGGTGCACCTCATACTGTGACAGGTATCGGCTAGATGTTGTGTAGCTCGAGTTCTGTACGGAGTTCGAATATATGAAAAAAATCGTAAATCGTTTTGCCTTTTTCGTAGCCGTGATCGTCGTTCCAGTATCCGAGGCTCGTTCCGTAACAATTATTTTTTCCGGTTATATGAGGTCATTAGCCTCACGCCAACCTTACTTGGAAGAGACTAGCCCGATCATATCAACCTATCCTCTCTCATAGGATAGTTACCATTGGCCACCGCTAGGAGGTTATAACCGCACTTCCATCAGTCCGGAATAGTTGCGGCACATACATTTTTAATATGCTACATGTTATTCCCACTACTCCGCTGATGACTGATCACCTGGTAGTATCTTCATAGTAATTTTAGCTATGCTACTATCACTGCTACTTTGA
Source organism: Thereva unica (assembly GCA_949987705.1). Taxonomy (NCBI): domain Eukaryota; kingdom Metazoa; phylum Arthropoda; class Insecta; order Diptera; family Therevidae; genus Thereva; species Thereva unica. Next base: position 109,575,336 of record OX465284.1, read on the forward strand.
ACATGTTGTACCAGTCGAATTCTCGTTTTTCAAAAACTATAAATAATGTTATAAACGTTTCAAATATATTTTTTCCTTTCTAATTAAAATTTATTATAATTCCAGAACTCCAAACACGTATGGCAAATCTCACGCTGTGGCCTAAACGGTCGCGGTCTAACTACAGCCATTACTGGACTAATCAAGAAACCGAATCACATCCAAGTTGACCCCTTTAACGGATACTTATTCTGGGTAATAACAGGATATGGCACAGACACAGGACTATTCCGTCTTGACTTAGCTGACGTAGCAAAAAACATCGATCAACAAATCACACCAGTTCACATAATACAAGAAGACAACGTTGGTGCATTCGTTGTTGACTACACAAACTTCAGAGTTCTACTACCACGTCAGCAGGAAAATACTATGGTATCAGTAGCTCTAGATGGTAAAGATCGCATTGATATACGAAGAAACACGGACAGTCCAAAATTGAATCTTGTCAAATCTCTGGCAATGGCAAATGAAATCTTTTATTGGACCAATGGTAGTGATCTGTTTGTAGAGGAATATAGCAAAGATGAAGATATTTACTATCATAATTCATACCATGCACCAGTAAATAAAAGTTTCATAGCTGTTTGTGTAAATCATGCATCAATTCAACCTACTCCGATACCAATAAATCCACCACAATCCATTCAGGCACTTTTGAGTCAACGAAAAGCTAAAATTGCTTGGAGTTCACCACTGCTATTGGGTAATCAGGGGAAAGGCGCATGGCAAGATTGGAACTATGAGCTGGAAATAAGCGATGGGACAAGTGTTAGTAATGTTATAAGAAATATTAAAGGGACATTCTTTATAGTTGAAAAACTTAAACCAAATACAAGTTATACATTTCGTGGTGCTGCTTATACAAGTGCTGGTAAAGGGCCTTGGAGTACGGAGTTTAGTGCTAAGACGTTGAAGTCATCGCATGATCGATATTTGATTTGGTCGTCAAAGGATGGACTGTTGCAGAGTGATGTTATTGGTGAGCATATTCATACGCTGATTCCGGCATCGGATGTTGGAGCTGTGGATATAAGTGATATTGCATGGTTTGATGATATGTTGTACTACGTGAGCAATTCGACGATTAGGTACTATAATCGAACAAGTGGTTTTGTTGGACAGTTTGAGAATGTTCATTCTGTGGCTAGTATTGATATTGATTGGATTGGAAAGAGGATTTATTGGTCGGATCCAAAGCGGCAGTGGGTAAGTTTGGTTTTTGTTATTTATATAGTCTAAGTCTAATTTATACATACTCTGTTAAAACTTTTGAAGTAAAACTTCTTTAGGCGCGCTATAAGCATACAAAATTTACATGAGAGTGAAGCGGTTTCATTCGCATTACGCATCACGCTCCCATACATTGAAAAATCGTCAAGTTTTTCCTATAACGCTAGGACATGGGAAGGACGAGGCACAAGCGGGCAAAGTCGAGTCTGTGTGTGCAAAAGTTGTCATAAACTCTACCTTAGGCCGGCCGCGCACTAGAAACTAATTTGAAAGCAAAAGAAAACGGACAATTTACTAGGTGATATCACAAAGGGTGCCAATAGCATACTCAGTAAACTGGCTCTCGTTCGATTGCGTAAGTAAAGCAGCATTGGACGTGGTTAGTGCTCAGTTGGAGGATTGCTTGATGACTGTTGTCTCCAGTTTCTGTGGCAGTAATATGGATGCATGAACAAGCACCTTTTTGAGTGCCAGCACCCGGTGCCGTGCTCTCATTGGACTTCTGTCTTAAGCCATTACAAAAAGACTGACTGATTAACATTCGACCTGAATCCCGACTTACGAGATAAAGAGTTGCACAAAAAACAATTCAACTGTAGCTGTAGCTGCAAACAAATTAACTTTACTTTTACAAACGAGCCGAGAAAGCTTCTTAGCAAAAGCACCCGACATTCTTATACTGAAATAGAAAACGAACACAGACTGATAAAAAACTTCGAATATTCGAAAAAGTTACAGGAGCCAGTAAAGATAGGAAGACGGTGTATCACCTAAGTTATGCTATTCATCAGTTCTTTTATTGCTCCGATACACAAACCGGTTTTATATGGGTTTTTTTCCTTACTTGTGCCTCAGAAAATTTGCCAAATCATCGTGCACGGTGGTCTGCAAAAACTATGCGAGATCTCCCTTCTCATTCACATTTATTATACAACTACACAGGCATCACAATCGTTACACGAAAGAGAGACCGAAAAATGAATGCTTACTGCAATACCTGCATCATACACAAACCGTTTTAATGTGAGGTTCGAGTGATGGATAGTGTAATTCCACATGCTTTTCTTCTTCTTCTTCTTCGATGGCTCTACAGCCCAATTCGAGCGTTGGCCTCCATCAGCTTCTTCCTCTAGATGTCTCTCTGCTCCGCAGCTTGTCTCCAGTTTCTTGTGTTGAGCAGTTTTGCTGCATCGGCCTTAACATTGTCTTCCCACCTTAATTGTGGTTTGCCAACTGGTCTGTCATCTGGTAGTAGGTACAGCGTACAGGACTTTTTTTGTATTCTTGAATCATCCATTCTTTGGACATGACCGGCCCAACGTAAACGCAGTAGCTTAGCATGTGTCGAGAGTTTACATTCTTTGTATAAATCGTACAATTCATGATTGTAGTGTATTCTCCATGCATTGTCTTCATTGATTGGGCCGTATATCATATATTATCGGCATTAATTTGCACCCCTATATCTTTGGCTCCATCTTCTAATTCCGTAAATACTTCTCTAAGGTATGACAGTGATCAGGAAAGGCAGTTTATATAGTCGGCATATCCTACCAATTGTTTTAATTTGTTGCGCAGGGTTGCGTTCGCATCAATGTTTACTTTGCGAATTACTCCTTCTAGGCAGAGATTAAATAGCATGGGTGCCAGCTCATCGCCCTGCTTTAAGCCTTGTTTGACTGGAATATTTTTCTTAAACGATCCTGAAAAAATCAACTGGTTATTAATATATTTTTAGAAAATCATAATTTAGCAACTTTGGGATCAGGGGCGGCGCTTTCTTAGGTGCAAATGCTACACTTGCACCGGGCGCAGTTTCAGAAATTAAGATTTAAAAAAAATTTAAATTTCGATAAAATGTGCCTTCATTGCTATCTAGTAAGGGAACTGTACTGACTGTCTCTGCCTTTTTCATTGTCTTTCGCAATGTCTGGGCAATCCAATTCCATTTGGTTCGTCTGATTTTGCCGCATATCCTTTCTTGCCCGGCACGGTTCCATATTTCTTGATTTGTAATTCGTACTAGTCGTACAATTATGGATCCCTTATTCGGCGAGAAACACCTGGATCGCCTCTATTCTGAAGTTATTGAAAATGCTTTCTATTTCCACGAAGGCTGCTACGCTGCTTTCTACGCAAGATTCTACAGTAGAAACTAATACATGCAGTACAGTAATCACCTACTATATTATCTCTTGAAATATGTAGGATTGGAAGGATCTCTATTATGGAGATTGTAGTATATGGTACTATAGATTTTCTGAATACAAGATTGTGTTGGAAATAGTAAAGGAAGCGCAGCCAATACCAAAAAACATCCTGGAACATTAAACAGGATTAGTGGGAGAGTCTTGTGAAGTTAAAGCGCAGGCACAACTCAGAACAAAAGTAAGATCGCGAAGCAAATCCTGATTGGATAAAGGCAAGGGCGGCGCTTTTGCATTTGCACCGGGCGCAATTGAACGGAACGCAAGTTTAGAAAAGAGTGAAAAAGTGTTCCCGTGCCTTCTTTTTCATATATTAAAGGAATTCCTCAGAGTGTTTGTGTTTTTCCCATTGTCCTTCACCGGAATTATATAATAAATAGGCAAGGGGGCGCAATATGGCACTGCACCGGGCGCAACGACTTTCGAGCAACGTAAAGGAAAAAAGCTGCGGTTTCAAGAATTTTCGCAAAAGAAAGGTTGGTAGACTAGGTGTCCTTAGTCCATACAAAAAGTTTTAAGAGAATATGTATAAATTTAGTTTTTTTCCCGTGGGCACTTTTTTTAAATATGTTATTTTCTAGATTACCCGATCTAATCTAAATGGCGAAGACGGCGAAACCCTCCCCTTACTACTAAGCGCAATTGAATTAAAAGTTGATTCCCTAAACGGACACCTATACTTCTCAACTGGCTATGCAGTAGAAGTTTGCCGATTAAATGGTAAAAATCGCCTAACCTACTTCAGTGTACCACTTTACTCCGGAAAGCGAATAGTCGGAATAACTCTAGACATTGAACAAGAATATATTTACTGGCTTGTCTGGAGCTATCGAGGAACAAGTCTATTTCGTGCACCAATGGCTAGAAACTGGAACAAAAGTATTATGCCACAAGAGTATATGCTACAAGACAAAATGCTAACTGGTCACCTAACATTCTTCAGCGATCGTCTGCTATGGTTTCAATATGATAATACAGTTGTTGTTGCTGATATGCAGGGACGTAATACGGCGTTTATACAAGATCCGAAGTTAATTGGATTGAAATCGATTACTGTCATTGATCCGACGAATCATGTTTATCCAAATGTAACAACAGAACTAAATGTTATTCCGGAACAAATTCCTGGATCATCGATAAAGGTTAATGGTACATGGAAGTCGTTTAATATTAGTTGGGATCCAGTTAAGACTGTTACATATGGCGAGGTGTTCTATGAGTTAAGAGTTACAAGCTTGGTTAGTAATGATGTTATTAAAGGAACAACAGTTCCGTATTTTTATTATACATCACATAAGCTGCCACCTTATACAAATTTACATATTAAGTTGAAGGCGTTTACTTATTGGGGATCCTCGAAAGTTACAAGTGTTTATCTTAATACACCATCAGCAGCGCCATCTGCACCTACTAAGCCAAGAATTTTTGTTACACACTATCATAATCCGTTTAGGATTGGTGTTAATATAACAGCAACATTTCGCTGGGGTTATCCATCGAAACCGAATGGTCAGATTGTTGGATATAAGATATATTGTTGGTTTAATGATATGAATGGACAAAAGCAGGAAGTTTGTAAGGATTTAAAGGATATTAATCAAAATGTTGTTATATCAGACTTAAAACAAAATACTACATATTATTTTCAAGTTCAAGCACTAAGTCCAGTTCAGGAAGGACAACGAACTGATGTAATCGAAGTAAATACTAACTTAGAAAACCCAGTTCCAAAAGTTGTTGTTGCTAATCTTGATAAGATAATTGAAGTTGATCTAGATTTGAATACAACAAAAATTCTTACACAAGCACGTATACCAATAACACATATGGTTTATATCAAGCAAGAGAATCGAATATTATGGATAAATGAAAATCGTGAATTGATATCGTTTAATGGAACAAAAACTAAACTAACATTCATTACAAATAAAGTGCTATCCTTAACAGTTGATTGGATAATGCGGATTGTTTACTGGTCACAAATGGATACTGAAGACGACAGCTCAATATATCGTTTCGATCTAAATCGTTTCAATGGTAAATCAATGCAAGGTAAAAAAATTATTAGTCGTGGATATATTATTAAGAATCTTATTATATATCCAAATAATCAAACACTATTCTGGCTAGCATATCAAAATCAAACTTCGGTATCTGGTAATGTTATTCAATATGATCTGAAATTGCATAAAGAATTGAATTTTATGAATGCGACAAAATGTTTCAATGGAAATTATCGTACAATAGTGCGTGATACAACAAGTAATGATAGTGATAGACTGATATTAGGTGGAAATTGTAAAGATATATATCAGCATGAATTCAGCGATGATACATGCTATTTACTTAAAATACCATACGATGATAGTATAGAACAAGTGGCTAAAGATGCCGGGTATATGTATTTAATAAAAATGCAAAAGATTCTAGCTTATAATCAGAAGCAATATAAGAAATATGAATTGAATTTAACACAAGTACAAACCTTATTTGTTTATAATCATCAAAACTATCCACCAAAACGTTGTCTTATACCAAAGGATAATAACTCAAGTATTTATTATATACCAGAGTTGGTGAACAAGACGGAGAATTCATTATTTATACAACTTCCATATATCGAATCGAATCCAAACTGTTCCATTAAAGTACCTGGAATTAAGTATAGTATAACAGTAACACCAGCCAAAAAGAATAACCTATCGTTATGTAGATATTCAGAATGTCAATCAATAATATCCTATGATACTTTAGCACAAATAAAAAATTTAAAATCATTCACAAAATACTGGATTAAAATATCCATAAACAATTACTACGGCGAAGAAATGGGTATTAAACCAATCAACGGATTAGATGTGATCTTCTCAACAGCCCCCGGATATCCGACACCACCACGAAACGTTACGGTAGATCCAGTTAGTCCAACTGGTGTATTCGTCGATTGGTATGCACCATACGAACTGAACTGTGATTCAATATGGTACGTAGTACACTGGGAGACTGAAAATACTAAAAAAGGTGTAGTAAATCGACAACAACGTACCGTGTTACCACAAGACAATCTACTACCAGATTCCTCCGATTACACTGTTATATATCTATCAAGATTACTACCTAGTCACAAGTATTCGCTCTGGGTACAAGCATACTCAACAAATAAAACATTTAGCACAAGTAAAATTGTCGAATTTGAAACGCTACCAAAGCCAGATAATATAACCCTAGTCACTACAACACCGTACAGTCTTAAGCTACACTGGAAGAACCACTTGAACATATCTCGATACTACTTAGAATGTGCCCAATTGGCGAGTGAACAATACGAACCAATTTTCAACTCAATGGAAGACCAACGCTCTGAAATTCAAAAAGAATACTTTACTATCGAAAACCTAGAACCAAAAACAATCTACAAGTTTCGACTACGCCTATACTACGCTATACAGCACAACGTCTCATACATATGGCCATCGGATAATAGATATGCCTTCGAAACCCTAGGAGATCGCCCATCCTCCCCGGGGTCACCAACAATTCAATATGTAAGCGGAGATGTTTTTCAAGCTACATGGGATCCAGCCAAAGCGAATGGTTTTACAATTGAAGAATACAATCTAGAAGCTATGAAATCTAGACTACCAAGACGTTTAAGTCGATCAGTAACTGACTACGATACTCCTGCAGTATCAGCATACGAACCAGATCCACCTAGTAACTACACAGTATACTACAAGCAACAACCATGGGTTGAGGAGCCAGAAGCTATCGAAGATATATGGGAATTGAAATGCAACGGTACAGAAACTCATTGTATCATGAACGATGTTAACCCGATAAATCGTTACTCATTTCGTGTAAAAGCTAGAAATGCTTATGGATGGGGGCCGTACAGTGAAGTTAGTGAACCAATCATGGAGGAGTATATTTCTACGGAAACACGAAACGAACTTATTGTGGCGATTTTTGCACCAGTTACAGTGGTTTTGAGTTGTTTCTTGTTTGCTGCGTGTATGATGTGCGGTAATAAACAAACACACAACAATAATCTAAAATAAATAAAATTATAACTCAATTTTTTTTATACTTTCAGTACTACAAAGACGATCTGCTGCTAAAAAAATTCTAAATCAAGCAAATAAAAAAATTTCGGATGGGGAATTGATTCAACTACAAGAATTGCCGCATATACACAAGTTAACTCATACAACAAATATCCTTTACACGTTTAGTCCTTTAACAGATGCGGATATTGCTTTGCTGCCTCAGATAAAGAAGGAACAAGTATGTGCCTTTCTTTTTTGGATTCGTAGAAATCTATGTTAATTTTTCTTTTTAGATAACAATGGCAAAGTTTTTGGGAAGAGGTGCTTTTGGTGAAGTTTATGAAGGTACCATAAAAAATTCAGAGGATGGTGATGAAAGTTCAGTAGCTATTAAAGTAAGTATTCATTAAAAAGTTTTAAGATTATTGACTCTGTTCTAAAGAAGTGGATTAAGAGCTTTCTTTCTGGCCGTTCAATCAAGGTAGTATTGGAATGGCTTCGAATCCAACCCCCAAACCATCTCCGCAGGTGTTCCGCAGGGCTCAATTATATCTCCAGCTCTCTTCATAGTTTTTATAAATGATCTGCTCTAAATCCCCTCCGATTCACTCCACAGCTTTGCTGACGACGGTACTCTACGTTACTCCTATGGCTTTGAGTAAGACAAGCACCTGCCAGACCTTGTCTGCATCATCGTGAACATTTGTCCAATTAAATCAACATGGACATCGAACTAATTCTTGAAGAACCGCGTCGAATTTAATGCATTAAAGACGAAGTACTGTCTCATCTCCAATAAAACTTGCTTGTTGAACCGTCTCTAAATATCCTAGGCATAACAATAGATGAAGATCTGCACATATTCCAAATTGCTAAACAAGCATCACAGTTCCTGGGATTCCTTAAAAGGGTTAAGCTTATTACTGGACATTGCACTATGACTTATATGACATGACAAGCTCGTAGTACAAAGGGTGGCACCTGAACTCACATAAAAAACTGGAAATGGCAGCCACGCAACTCACTGATGTGCTGATCTCCTCCTACCATGACAGCAATACTGTCCCGTCCTACCAGTTGTCGCGTCAAGTGCCCTGGTAGAACAGCAGATTGGGCTGCAATGCGTACCCTGGGCATTGGGAAGAATACAGGTTCACCCTATCAACCTACAACAATACGCTCCAAAAGGATAGCCTGAAGAAAGCATTGTGAGAGCCTACAGACCCTACGGGAGAGGATTAGACTCCAAAAACTTCTCTGCAAAGATTTGTTCAACGAAGTGGGCCTGCTCAAAAAGGAAGATGGTTCATGAACCTCTAACCATAAAGAAACCTTGAAGTGCCTTCGCAGAGAGCCCTTTTCAGGATCAATCCTCCAGACCGCTTATCCCCTGGATGCTGTGTTCAGCGAAAAGACCATCCCAAACCGTTATTTCCGGAACCTTTCTGGGAACATCTTTCGATCAGGGAAAGGTTAAATGGGCAATGGTTTATTGCAATCCTACAAATCTCCAGGAGGATGTGCATTTTTCCTGGCACTCTTCCCTCACCGACCAACACCGTAGTGTGCCAATACCGGACCGTCAACAAATCCACGACTAGGAAATTTTTTCTAGTGGCGATACGTTCTGATACTGATACTTTTGCAAAAGTGAAATATCCGGTGCTGCACGTTTTTGAATGGATTTCGAATGGCATACGTTGTACAAGGGTATAGATCGCTATCGATTCGTTGCAGTGGGCATAGTAGTGCGTGCCATGTTTCGTTTCCCGCCTGATACGTTCATATAGCGGTCATGGTATGCCCCAGCTACATATGTGGAAAGACTTCAAGGCCCCGACTACAGTATGCACCATAATGTTATGATTGGTACGGTCCAATGGATAAATTGTGCCAATATTGTCATGCTTTAAAATTTCAAAAAGAAGCACTGGAATATGCTGTTCCCATGCAAAGGTTTGCTACAACTGAACGATCCACCTGAATCACTTGCCAGACGTGCATGACACTTCTTCGTTGTCCAAATATTTTTCATTGCTTCTTTTATTTCACTTCGATGGGTGCAACAAGTCGGACCGGGTTCCAAGCTAGTACTCATATAAAACGAAAACAAGCGACGGCAGTACGAGAACATCACCTGTTAGTTAGACTGTGCATCGAAGGATTCCATTTCAAACAAGTTTTTCTACTGAATACATGTGGTGTATGAAGAATGATGTCGAAAAGCGATACTCCAGCAAAAGGCCTAATCACCAGAACTAGGGTAACGATGCCCACGATTTCAGTTACAATGCTACAAATCATAATTTACAATTGAATCAGCATTCAATTGACGAATCGAATTTCGTACTGGGGTCATAGAGTTGAATTATTGGTTAGCAGATTTAAGCTCATGCCTTTTGCCTGTATGACTAACTGTTAACCAATTGGAAAGCCAAATTTTTTAAGGTAAGCCAGTTTGAAATTATCTCCAAACACGTACATATCGTAATTAGTAGTAAGCTTGTTGGGCAACCAACATCCCACTATTCGACGGATACTTCCCAACGATATCTGAAATAGTACGTTCGTAAAGAATAGTCGTATAATCCATGTTTTAGTGACTGACCTTAGCAGCATTCCAGCTAGTGGAGCAAACTCGACTTATAGATTTTAACCTGGTTAAACTATGTATAAAAGCCGCATCAACTCAGTTATTAACCATGAATTCAGGTCAACAAACAAATATAACAAAACAAATTCATATTTACTTTCAGACCTTACGAAAAGGGGCAACCGATCAAGATAAACAAGAATTTCTAAAAGAAGCTCAACTCATGAGCAACTTTAAACACAAACACATTCTGAAATTAATCGGAGTTTGCTTCGATACCGACTCTCTTTTTATTATAATGGAACTAATGGAGGGTGGTGATCTTCTAAGTTATCTAAGACGATCTAGACCAACTTTAGTAAGCAAACTAAGCCATAATTTTGTATTTTCTTTACTTAATTAAATTTTTCCTACAGGAATCACTATCACCACTAACCCTCTACGATCTACTAACAATGTGCCTAGATGTCGCCTCAGGCTGTCGCTATTTAGAAGAAATGCACTTTGTCCATAGAGATTTAGCTTGTCGAAATTGCCTAGTATCATCAGCCGAATCAAATAATCGCGTCGTTAAAATTGGAGATTTTGGACTAGCCCGAGACATCTATAGAAATGATTATTATCGAAAAGAAGGTGAAGGATTACTACCTGTTAGATGGATGTCACCGGAAAGTCTTGTTGATGGTGTTTTTACATCACAATCAGATATTTGGGCATTTGGTATACTATGTTGGGAAATAATGACACTAGGGCAACAACCATATCCAGCTAGAACAAATGTAGAAGTTTTGCATTATGTTAGAGATGGTGGTCGACCGGGACGGCCGCCGGGTTGTCCAGCAGAATTGTAAGTATAGATAAATGGTTTGTTTTGTGAAGAGAGTGAAATGTATTTTATTTTATTTATCGAAAAAGATATCAATTATTACTTAAATGTTGGAATTATCGCCCCGAAGAGAGACCAACATTCAAACATTGTTTAGAAACATTACAAAGATTAAGAACGACTATTTATAGTGCAGTAAAGATTACAGCGGCAAAAAATCCTAAGAAGGAGAATGGTGAGATTTGTTTAATCTATTATTATTGTTTCATGTGTGTTCTTTTTTTCATCCCTTAATAATAATTGATAGTATCATTGATAACTTCTAACAACATTCTGTGTTCGTTTTATGTTCACAATTTTTTTAGGGGGAGTATTCAATCCTTCATATTCACGAATTGCTAATAAATATACTAAATTAGAAGGTTAGTTATTAATAATATTAAAATTGGGCTAATTTATTTAAATATAAAGGGGTCGTCCATAAATTACGTGAGGCGTTTAGGGGGGAGGAGGTCGAGCCGAATCTCACCAAATCTCACGTGGGGGAGAGGGGGGTCTCGGCAAATATCACGTAATTATTTTTTTTAAAGAAACAGTGTAAAATGTCAAGAACACTGGGTTAAATTAAGTAAAACATGTTTCTCCACTAAATACCCCCATTCACTTACAGGCCGCCGGTAGGCACGACTAACCTTGACTCAGTCTAACTGAGGGATGATACTTCAGGTATCCGCCTGACTGGCCGTGGCATGCAGATGAAATCATGATTCCCTACAGTGGATATGGCGTGAATTCTTGCCGTCAATTCACGGCTAGAGAGTGAAAATAAGTTCAGATCTTCAGGCCCGAACTGACGATAAATGTGTTTTTGGTTAGCTTTCTTGAACTGTACGCATTGTTGAACTTCAGGCCATACAATTGGCGGCCGGTCAATGTATAGTAATACTTGGCCTCAAGGCGAAAACTTTCAGGCTACGGCCTGCCGTCCAACTGTGTGTAAATTGGGGCTTTAAGATATAGGTAAATCCTACACAAAAAATTTACTCGATTGCTTAGCCTCCAACAGGCTAACCAAACGCGCGACTCGTCGAATGCTGCAGAGTACGAGCCAAGTAACAGTGAACTGCGAAAAGGCCATTAGAATTTAGAACTACAAGAAGAACTACACACGCCGAATTTTAGCGTAATGAAATATGTACAATTGTTGGTTGGGTGCTCACCCAGATGAACTTTTTAAATGCCTTTCACTAGATTTAAATACGGTTACGCACTCGGATTTTATACGCCTCGGCCTTTCTTGCAGTTCTATATTCAAAGGAAAGGCCAGCCTTGCTGTGGTTACGACCGTAATTACGTATTATTAACGTAAGTACTAGAGATTTTTTAAAATTTGAAAAATCTCACGTGAGATTAGGAGGGGAGGGAGGGGGTCGAGAGAAATCTCACGATATCTCACCAAGGGGGGCGAGGGGGGGAGTCGAAAAATCGCAAAAATCACCTCACGTAATTTATGGACGACCCCAAACATACAAATTGAAAAAGGGATTTCATTTAAATTCTAATTCTAATTTTCAGGCCAATTAAAATTCACTACCGACATAAAAACGAATGGATTTGTCGAACCAATCATTACTACCCCAAGATCCCCAACGAATAGTAGCGCTGCTATTGTGCCGAAATACTTAGAATTACTATATAATCACGATGAAGAGACTTCAGCAAATCGAACTAGCAATGGCTATGAATCTCCTGTTAGTAATCAATCAATTGATATATCAGAATCTACTGATTGCAGTTCGGGTGTAATAGTTAATAATAAAGACCAAGCTTGTACATATTCAAAAATTATGACCAAAAAAGTCCCAGAAGTTCAAATGGCATCTACTGTAAATAATAAGGAAAATATAATAAATTGTTTAAAAGAAGATACGAAAATCTCGACTGAGTCAAAAAATAGAAAGGCAGCATTGAAGGTCACCTTTGATACTGAAGCAAAATCAACACCATTGAATTCAATTGAGAATGCTGATAGTGTGGAAGATGACGACTTAGAAATGGTTATTTAGCATTTATTCCAACAGATTTTATAATTTTAGATTAATTTAATAACCAAAGAGACTCGTAAATGATTTTATTTTCTTTTTAAGAAAAAACAAACTTTAGCTTTAAAAGAATAAAATAGAAAATGTGATATTTAATACTCAAGAAAAAAGTTTCTTTCAATTTTAATAATTTTTGCTCATCTCATTTTAATTTTTTAAATGATTTTTCTTTAATTTTGTATTAATCCTTGGTAATAACTAAGTTTTATCACAGTTTTCCACTAGTTTATGAAATTAGTTCGAAAATTGTAAGTGAAGCAAATGCTTAATCAATTTTTTAATTCGTCAACATAAAATAAAATCTTAAAATTGAAGAAATTTAATTTATGGTAAAATATACGTTTTTAACGCCCTTATATTAAAGGTGTTATCTAAATATACATGTAAGTTTTTGTTGTAAGATGTATGCAAATAAATGGAAAGCTAACTAGGCTATGTTATTTTAATTCAGATTGTAATTCTTTTATTAGTACATTTTCAGGGGTCACCATGTTTGTTTTTGTTTTAAGACCAATGTCTTAGCGATGGTACCACTGGTGCCCTCCCCTCTTCACGGCTAATTTGTACCAGCAAATACCAGATTACCCCGCTCAGCTCATTCTCTTAACTGTAGCCCCCTTTTCTCGCACTCTACAAACTATGAATTAGTTTCTTAATAGAACAATTCGACTGTGGAACAATCTTTCGCTGAGTATTTCCCGACTCGTACAGCATCCTCGAGTTTAAACGTATGGTTCATCGCCTTCGGACGAGATATAAGGATATGACGCGAAGATGAATCTCAGAAAGGTTGGAGATAGATAGTTTGAACGAAATATGGGAGTGCATAAAAGACAGTTGAAAGGCCCCAGCTGAAGACGCCATCGGATTGGTACAAAGAAAAAACAGGAACGATTGGTTTGACGAAGATTGTAAAGCAGCATTAGAAGAAAGAAATAAAGCCGACCAACCAGGACTAGACTGGAAACCTGCAAAACGACGATATGCAGATCGAACGTTAAAGAAAACAACAAAATGCGAGCAACGTGGAAACTAGCTTGACTTTTAGCAATCATATAAGATCTAGTATTTGCAGAGACGACAATGTGGGTATTATTAGTTACCCAATAGAAGTCCAAAATAAATGGAAAAACTACTTTGAAGACCCCCGGAGGAGACAAAATTGCTAAACTACCAAGTACTGCGCCAACAAAGTGGTAGAATGTCTATATAGGCGAATATGTAGGATATGCCAGCGTACTGTTAAATGAGCATTATTTAACGCATTGCTAAACAAAGTGGTGTGTCTATAGCCACCAGAAGCAAAATGCTTTAAGACGATGTTCGGAACACTATTCACCCTTGACGACTTCTTATGGTTTAGATGGCGAAATATTAACATGAAAACGATTTTTATAATGAAAGTAGAATTTAGTTGGGCCGCGGGAATGTCATTCGCCGGGCAGTCTTCACTGAATTGGATAATTGATCGATTCTCGAATTTCTAAGTTTCAATTTCATTCGATAATCTGTTATGGTTTAGTAAGGCTCTATTCTTAAGGTGTTCACCGAATAGATCTCCTGATAGTAGGAATCCAAAAAATCCACATTCTGCTCGGCCTCTATTCAATAATTGTCGCCTAAGCTACTGATTTCTTCCGGATCCAAGCCAGCAGACCTCAGTAGCTCTTCGTTTGACCAAGTCCGAGGAATGCGTAGCTTGTCTGATCGGTTATATGTTTTACTCCTAAACACTTTATTTATCTGTGGGAACATGCTAGGGCTATTTGGTTGTATAGCACGAATCTTGTTGTTACAGTACAGATTCACAGAATATTTAAAATATGTTGAAGTTTTTTCATAACCGATTTAAGAGTTACGATCTCCGGACTCATTCGGTATCGGAACTGGTGATGAAGGGCTTTCAGTCTCGACAACATTCAACTACAATATTTTTGTAGTGCGTCGATTGTTGCATTCTTGTAGCGCTGCCTTTTTTCTTTGTTCTTGGTATAGTCTTGTCCATCGTCTGGAAGATGAGATTGTTCATTTCTTTGAGATATGAATCAGTCCCATTGTTGGTAAGATTCCTGGTCGTTGGAGATAGGAGTCTGTTATTATGTATTGTCCTTTCCATAGCCTGTTCGGATCTTGGCCGGTGCATCTCTTGGTATGCAAAAGGATGCACTTCGAAATATTCCAGAAGTTCTGTGGAGCCGCCAAGGACTTGTACTGTTATTTCAAGTCCAATTCAATAGACTGCTCCACTATGATTCTCAAGGTGTTAATATGACCTTTGCAAGGGCAGCATTGCTTTCGTATGTCCTTTAGATGGAAGTGTAGTAGTTACGAATTTGTTTGGCAAGCAAAAAATAAAAAAGATAAAAAGAGTAAAAGGTACAAACCTTAAAATACTCACAGGGCCGGAAAATTGTCACCCTTTTCCCTAAAATAGTGTTTTTTTTTGAATATCTGATTTTTTAATGAATCACTAAATTAAGATTTCTTGAGAACAAAAACTACCTACGAAAGAAAAATAATTAAAAAAATAAATATTCATGGATATCTAAGAAGAAAACTTTAATTACATCATGTAATTGGCAACAGCACAAAGAAAACGAATAAAAATTATAATAAAAATGTTTCTCTAGATTCTTGGATAAAATTTCTCATTTAAAACAAGATCCATTCTTGGTTTTTCATATTTCTTTTTTCATCTGGTTCTGCTCATTCAGCCGGCTCTTCCTTAACTGGAACATCTTCGGGAATATCATCATCCAGTTGGTCCTCCTTGCTGTTCTCATGTAGCAAAACATATTCCCGAGAACTAAAACCAAACTTAACCACATCCTTCTCTAACAGTTCTAAGTACTTTTTCGATTCGATCTTCTTATTATTAACAAAGGTCCCATTTGCCGATTCTAGATCAATAATGTATGGTCGAACTCGTTTACCTACAGTTCCGTTTTCACGGTTGAAAGGTACCAATCTGTATTGGAGTGCTGCATGCTGTTTAGAACAGGATGGATGATCTACAGGTAAATCGCATACTTTGCGATCCCTTCCTACTAGATAGCAACTCTGACGGTGGATGTAGAGAGTTGCAAGTGCTTTTTCTCCTTTGAATGGATACAGACGCCAACGTCGTTTTGGCTTGCGTGCTTCAGGTGGCTCTGCGTATTTTATAACAACCCCATTGACTTTGTTGGCATCTTCTGTGAGTTTTCCACTTAATCCGAAATTTGGTTTTTCCTTATCTTCCGGTTCTGGTGGCTTGTCCTCATTTTCGTCGTCTTTTCCCCACTTGTAATTTCTGTTATCCTCACCTGATTTTCGCGGGAAATTTCGAGGTCTTCGCGGGCTCCTAGTTCTTTATTTAAAAAAATATTTGATATATAATTTTCAATATTAAGTATAAAAGTTGTTACCTTCGTTCTCTGTCATCCCTTCGAGAATTCTCCTCAGGTGACCGCCTGTCTCGATCCCTTTCTCTATCCCTATTTCGATTCCTATCAAAACTCCGGCTTTCTCGTTCATTTTTATATCTGCTAGAATCATGTCTGTCGTTATCGTGTCTGTCGTTATCATATCTATCCTCTCTAAAGTTTCTAAAATTCTCATTCGCCCTATCCACTCTGAAGTTATCATTTTGTCTGTAATTTCTATAATTTCCATCTTGCCTATCGTCCCGATAATTCTCATTTCTACGATTTCTGTTGTTGAATCTCCAATTATTATTCCTATTCCGATTGTTATCGTAGTTTCTGTCCCATTGACGATATCTCGGCCTATCATAATCTCTGTCTCTGTAGTTCTCCTCGAATTCATTGCTTGGACTGTCCCACTTTGAACGATTGTTATGGTCCTCAGCGTCGCCTCTTCTTATATCATCTTCCCGGCCTCTGTGTTCTGGCTGCTTATCAGGGGAATGTTTTACCTTTTCCTGTTTTTCTTTCTTCTGTTTTTTAATTTTAGATTGCTTCTCAAGCTTACGCTTCTTCGAGGACTTCTTCACATCACTATTATCCGAGCCAGAATCACTGTCACTACTGTCACTATCGTCATCTGAATCATCTGAGGATGAGGAGCTGGATGAACTGCTCTTCTTTCGGCGCCTTTTTGATTTCGATTTCTTTAGCTTCTTTTTTTTCTTGGTATCCTCCTCGGAAGTTGATGCCTCACTGGAGGAATCCGAGCTGCTTGCCTTTGCATCTTCTGAATCTGAAGTTTTGCGGCGATTCTTTTTAGTTTTAGACATTGCAAAATATTAAGCTAAAACTGTAAAACTTTAATAATATCAAAGACTGCACGAATATTATTCTTGGATATTGGAAACGCAAATAAGCAGCAGATTAACTTATTATTCTCGAATATTGCCTTCAACCGTCTTCAAACTTTACCAAAACAAACCTCCTAAAAACAAAAATGGCGGCAAACACGTCAATGCGAATGTCAAATGCTAGACGTAAGTGCCATCTGGTAGAATGTGGAATAAAGCTTTTGTACTAAAGCCAAGACAGAAATACGAGTTGATAAAATTAAAAGCTCACAAATTGGCTTTAATGGTTTTATAGTGGTTAGTATTGGAAAACGAAAATCTCTTTTATGTTATGTATATTAAAATTAATTAACTCACATTGCAGGCTTGGTAAAACTCCATCGTTCTATAAACTATAAAATCGACGCTGCCTGGGCTTATAACAGACTAAATACGGCAGATCTAGAGAAAAGACATACTCAGTAGAACCCGCAATCCCAATGTAAGTAAAACAATCGTGCTGGTAGAATGAATGTTAATGCACGAATTTACTACCAGCTACCTTAAATATCAGCGGAATAGGGGCTTAACATGCACATGCGGCAACTATTTTGGACTGATGAAAGTGCGATCATAACCCCCCAGCGGTGGCCACTGGTAACTATCGTTTGAGAGAGGACGGGGTAATATGATCGGGCTAGTCCCTTCCAAGCAAAGGTTGACCTGAGGCTTATAAAACCTCACCCAGAAAAAAAAATTATTACGAAGCGAGCATCATTTGTGTCGTTCAATGTCGGATGGTGTGGCTCCGTATTTCAAAGGGAGGGAAAAGGATTTACTTATTTTTTCTGTGTTTCCGCCAGTTCAGCTTATCAATTAATGGTCCTAGGTAGAAAACTTCAGCTGCCCTATCTATTTTTTCACCGTCTATCCACCGCAATTCTGATATCTGCCTTATTTTTCTGATGGAATATCATGTACTTAGTCTTTTTTTTTCATTCATCTTTAGTTTATTTCTATCGGTCCACTCCTTGAAGATTTTCAGGTCACTATTCATGCTATTTTCTAACTCTTCCGCAGTTCTAGCTCGATATATCAGGTTGGTATCATCTGCAAATATATGGAATTCTAAACTAATCCTTGAGTATTTGAAGTTATTGATGTAGAGCAAATATAGAAGTGGTCTTAGTATGGAGCCTTGAGGAACTCCTGTTGTGAGTACTAGTTGATTAATCGAATTACAATTAAGTCTAGTTCCACGTGCCTCCTCGTAATATAGCTCCTCAGCAGATCGTTTGCCAAGCCTCTAATTCCAAGATTGTAGAGACATCATGATGCACTGGCGTCAAATGCTTTTTTTTTAAATCGATACTGTCCCTGCATAGTAACCCATAACAAGATAGTCGTTTATAAGGTTCAGGGTTGTTACTTACTCTCCAGACCTCCATTTCTAGCAGTAAAGAAAAACTCAAAGATTTTTTCATAAACTTTCCCCGCGTTACTTACTAGGGCTGTAGTTATTCATGTCAGCCTAGTCTCCTCCTTTCAGAATAGGTATTACAATCGTATCCTTGATAGCTGGGAAATGTGCCAGTACTCATTGCCTCATTTAAGTTTCAAGAGGGGTGTCTTAATAATAGTGTCTATAACATCAGCTGTCTTCAGTGGATATTCCATTCTTTCCAGAAGTTGTATTCTTTTTCAAATTCAGGGCAACACGTTCTACTCAACAAGCATATTAGCGCGATCTTGCTGAGAATCCACCTGACTGCTTGTAGTTGGCCACCGGTCGAGTAGATCTACAGAGGATATAATATTTAAGCAAAATAGGTCTGGCAGTTGATTGTACCTACTTGCTGCTTCTTAACGGTATTGGCACAATAGACCTAACAGGTCACAGCAACTGCATACACCCAAAAAAAGAAGGAAGGCACAAGGTAATAAAAATGAAACAATTTCCATTCTTAAATGCTTAAAAAAGCTGTATATAATGCCTGTTTTACATGTATCAAATCTTTGATCACATAAATTCGCGACAAGCGCCAGCAGGTGTTCTTAAAATTAACAAATAACCTTTTTACCAAAAAATTAAAAGCAAATCTTTAACAATTTTATTGTATCAACTGTCTTCTTTCATTACGCTTAGTTTCTTTCATCTTATGCACCTAACTGCTCATACAATTTCGGGACATAATCATCCCACTGAGCTTGATAGAAGTTTCCAGCAATTGGACCCTCGAGCTTATATTTATCAGCAAACTTCCTTATGGAAAACTTACCACGGCCATCACCACTATTATTCGGCAATCTCTTCTCATCAAACTCCAACTTTTTACTTTGCTTATAAACTAGAAAGACATAGCGATGAAGTCCTGTACCTTTTGGTGGTCCTGATCCAACATAGGCCGACAGAACTTCACCCTTGGACACATCATTGCCGGGGATGTTACCAACTAGCCAATGATGCCATTCCCGGTATGTTGGTTCCTTGCGACTGGGAGCATCTGGATCCGTCATGCATAGAGTGTAAAATGCATTTTCATCGGCCTCCCATTGTACTTTCGGCTCGTCTTTGACCAAAGTTGGCGTTAATTCATTGCCCATTTCGGCAGTTGTCCCGCATGAATACGTCACTTTCGCGACAGCGGCCGGCGCTTTATCAATTACATCGGGGACAATCTGATTTGCTTCCATTATTTTGTTAGGACAACTATGAATTTTAACAATGAAATGCTTTTCTGGTTTACACACTGTAAATTAGAAATTATTAACTGTAAAACCCACAATTTTAGATCAATTTCGTTACCAAGAAATTTCGAGTCTGACTTCCAGAAATGAAAATGGCGGTGCCGGTTCTCGCTGTATTGATGAGATTCAGAGAATAGAGCGGATGCGAGAGAACGCTCACCAATACTACGAGCGAGTTGATTAGACCGGTATCCAAGTGCACTTTGAACAAATAATTTGCTGAGCCTCAATGCCATTTTATTTCTGCATTAAACAAATAAATTTTTACAGTTTTTTAATTTAACATCTTTAATGGAGAATTACCTATAACAATTTATAAAGCCAAACGGAAAATATAGTTCTAATTAAAAACTGTTATCAAAACACAAGCAAACAATCCCGCAATTTTCTCTTATAAAGTGCTCTCGCAAAGGCCTTAACTGTTAATTAAATTATTATACCTTTCACCACCATCTGATGGTAAATAGGGAAAATAGAGCATTTTGTTATAAAATTTAAATAAAAAAATCACCTGCGAAGTAAAACGAAGCCCAAAAATGTTTTTTTTTATATTTATTAAATTTTTTGTAATTTAGATTATTTGATGTAAAATTATGACAACCATGTGGTTTCGTATTAAGTAGGCCTTGAGTAGACAAAATTATAAAGTACCGAGTCGGCAGAGTCGCCGAGCTATTTGCAGATACCAAAGATCTTCATCAAATTGTGAATTACCCCACAAGAGACCCTGCTTATCTCCCCAAACTTTTTCTTACCTGTCCATACAAAGCGAGATTCCCTCGAAGTCGATTCACCTCTCGATAATTCGCACCACTGCCTTATTAGGGCTAGCTTCATCGCGTCTTATTGGAAGGGCAATCAGCCGATGTTTAAGGTCTCCATGAATATGCAGGCTGCCGGCAGGCCAAGGCATGACGGTTTCTCGACTTTAAGCCAAATAAAACCACACACTCACCGGACGCCAACTAGATGGGGTCGGCTTGCAGTCCAAAAAAAAATAAACATTTTTGAACTTAATTTAACTAGAATGCTACTCTGTGTGTATGTAGAGAATTATAAGGTCGCCTGCAGTCCAGGGTCCGTCAGGCGAATGCCTCAAGTCTGAAAAATGTATGTCCTTCACCGGGCCTACCTGCTGAACCGGCCTTGATAAGGTGTACTTATTCCCATTTAATCCCTCATGGGACATAGAGCAGAAACAGTTGCTCTCCATCGGACTCTGTTTTGTGCAACAGCTCTAAGCTACGTCTAGGATCTCCTCGTTGTTGCGGCCTCTGCTAATCGAGTTCTCCCCCACGTTATTCTAGGTCTTCCAGCTCGAGCCGTTCCAGTCAAGGGTATGTTTGACTATCTTTGGAATTCTATCCTGCCAGCGGATTTTTAGAATACGACGTAGGCTTCTCTTGATGAATTGTTGTAGGAGCCCTGTGATGAATTGGGTGACTTTCCATGTTTCGCAACCGTACAAAAGAACTGCCTTAACGTTGGATCTGAACAGCCGCAATTTGGTGTTAGTTGAGAGTTGAGATCTCCATTCACATTCTGGAGCTGACGTCATCTTCTGCACCGCCATTTCAGGTAATAATACTACCGAGGTAGCAGGATTTATGTACCAGTTCTACGTCACGGTTGTTCAAAGCGGTTCGTTTAAGGGTGTTTCTATTAACCCGCATTTATTTGGTTTTATTCGGATTCAGCCTTAAGCCTGCTCGACTACTTTCTCTTGCCAAAATTATTTAATATAATTTTGAGGTCCTGATGTCTGTGGGTCATCAAGCAGATATCATCCGCCTAGTCGAGATCCTTAAGGCGGTCTAGCAAATCCCATTGTAAGCCGCCTGTTCTACTATCTAGAGCCTGTCTGAGTCTGTCAAGGATGTCATTTATTACTATAAGACATAGTAATGACGAAAGTAGGCATCTTTGCCGTACTTCTGAGCTCACTTCAAAGCTATCGGATAACATCATTGTGAGGAATTCTGCATTTGAAATTGCTGTATAGTGCTTTTATCAATCAGTCCACCTTGCCGTAGTGCTTGCCATATAAAGCTCCTCTTAACCGAGCCGAACGTTTCCACACAGACCACAAAAACAAGGTAAAGGGGGTTTGTAATTCAGTAGACTGCTCCACTATGATTCTAAAGGTCTATGTAGGAGCGGCCCTTTCTGAATCCAGCCTGTTGTCTTTAAAGCGTTCGGTCTACTGTCTCTCTTATCCTAGATAGTAATATAAGGGACAAACTTTTACCCGCAATAGATAATAGACAGATGCCTCTCCAATTGTCACACATTGTTAGGTTGTTTTCTTGAGGTTCCTGTGAAAAAGCACCATTCAGGGCAGTGAAGAAGTTATCTCTCCATCTTTCGAGTTGCTCCTCTCGTTGCACAGCAGCCTTCCATCCGCACTCTTTACGGCATGCTTCCACGAGAGCTGTTTAGTAATTTGGTACAGCACTTTGCTGTTGCCTATGTTTGGCGCATTTCCGCTTTTTCTGCGAGCTTGTTTATCTGCCTACCAAGCCGAGCACTTCTCTTTTTACCTCCCCGTGTAGTTGGGAGTATTCCCGTTCAAGCTTGTACAGTTCACGTTATTTTTGAGGGGCCCGCCCTTCTGCGTTTGGGGGCTTAAGGAAGGAGACCTGAGAGTTGTTTCGGCAATAAAACAAGCAAGTGGATACCCTGAGCTGATCATCCGTCTTGCGGTCCGCACTCCCCAGCCAAATTATGAAATACATTTCTGCCTGTTTCATAATTTCGAGTGTAGATTGATGACTTGGCCGTGATAACAAAATCGGAGCCGACGGTGACTAGGTTGGATGCGATCACCAATTCCTCCATTACCTTGCAAAAAGGATAGGACAACTTCTACATACAAAGGAGCTTTCCTCTGGGCTATATTTTACACACACCTAGAAAAAAAAACAAAAGTTTTGTGAATATCCGCTTGCAATTTAAGGAGCACAAGTGTAGAACTCAACTTAAACTGTGATCTTAAATTACCAGTTTTAAAATGATACATAAAATGTCCCCTTCTAAAAATGAATTTATTTAAAAAAAATTCTTTAAAAAACTTTTATACAAATTATTATTATTATTTTTTGTTTTTGTTTTGGGGTTTTATAAAATAAAAAAATTTGAGTAAAATATCTAAAAGTCTTTTCTATTTTTTATTCTTTTTAAATAGTAAGAATATTTCAATATTCTTGTTTTAATGCGTTTTTCATTTTTTTTTGAAATAAATATCTTTTTTTTTTAAATTTTTTAAATTGTTTTTTTTTTTAAATCATATTTGCTTTATTTTTTTTTAATAATTTTTCTTTTTATTTAATGTATAATAATAATATATATATATATGTATCACTAAGGTTCAGGAAGTGGTTTAAGCTCTTTTATTTGCTTAATCAGATACGCTTTCTCATCATTGAACTGTTCATCCTCTGAACGATCTGTGTGGAATTTCGTTAGAAAATCAACTAATTTTGCCTGATTTCTTAATAATATATCCAAAATTGGTTTCGGTTTATTCGGATTAGCAACGAATACCTGGAATGTAGTAAAAGAAAATTATTTTTTGTGTAAATTGGATTTGTTAAGGCATAAAAATTAGAGATGCGCCGAATGTTCGGTTGAATATTCGTATTCGGTATGTTCGGCATATTTTTTTATGTTCGTATTTGGCCGAATATTCGGTTAGTTTGTCGAATAATTACCGAATATTTAAATAGTATTATTTTAAGATTTACATATGTACTCCGCCTTCGTCTGGTCCCAAGCCCAGGGTGTGAAAGGAGGAGGGTGGTCAATCTGCCGAATTGACCAGAGAAACTAGGCAAGAAAACGCATGGATACACGAACTAACTATTCACGAAATAATGCTACTGCATCCGGAGCAGCCGATGCGCCAGCACTGGGGACCAAATTAGTCACACCGAAAATGGAATTTAAATTCGCCGCGTGGAATGTAAGAACAGGACATCACGTTGGTCAAAAGCAAATCATAGCATTGGGATAGTTGAAATGCAAAAATCGGTTGCTGCGCTATCGGAACTACGACTTACAGGATCCGGGACATTGACGATCATCTCGCCAACAATCGACGAAACGATGACGCTTTATTATTCCGGTGGTGAGACGAGAGGACGGCGTCGGCTTTATGGTCGATCCACGGACTGTCAGCAGCGTTATCGCATTCCAACCAATATCCGAGCGTTTGGCGGTTATAAATCAGTGGAACGATCAAGACACATATCGTATCCGTTTATGCGCCAACCGAGACTAGCACGGACGCGAACAAGGACGAATTTTACGATCAGCTTCAACAGACGGGCGACAGCTCGCGGGCGACTTCAATGCACATTCAGGAACAGATCGAACCGGCTGGGAGGAAACCATGGGCAGGTTCGGACACAGAATAATTAACGACGCCTGCTTTCATTCGCATCGTCAAACAACTTGATTGTTGGCAACAGCATTTTCCGTCATCCACTCAAACACCAACTCACCTGGCGAAATCCATCTGGCAACGACTTGGCGATGTTACGATGACCACGTTCTGATCAACGCAAGATTCCGATCGACGATCAAAGATGTACGTGTAATGTGTGGGCCCGATTGCGGAAAAGACCATTATGTTGTTTGAGCGAAATTACAGATGTGATTACAAAGAGCGCGAGAAAATGGCGCCATCACCAGCCAAGAAGAATCAGAACCCGGCCATCGGACGAGAGTTTCAAATTTAATTATTCAACAAATTCGCGGCGCTCGCAATACCGGACAATATCGATGTAGAAGAAAGGCAATTGTCGGAGTCTATTGTAGAGTGTGTAATGGAGTTGTGTCCACTTATCCGTAAACGGACGCAGCCATGGATCTTGGACAGCTGTCTGGATCTCGTCGATCAGCAGAAGCGAATGAAACACGTCCACTTTGAGCAATACCGACGATTGAACAAAGAAGTTCGACAGAAAATGAAATCGGAACGAGAAGCGTACTGGAATAACGTTGCGGCCGACATGGAAGAAGCGGCGTCGAAGCACAAATACCGGACGCTATACCAGACAATCCGCCGGTTAGGCGGCAAAATAACATCAACAAACGATAACATCAAAAAATCGGATGGAACTTTTGTGACTTCTCCCCGTGAACGCCTGCAGCGCAGCGGTGGAGAGAATTCTTCCACCAGCGGTACAACCACGATCCGACGCAAGGTCCAGCACCTGAACCGCCGATTATCCAACAGCCGACGAATCAGTTTCTCCATACCGAACCGACAATTATCGAGATGAAAACAGCAATAAAATCGATGAAAAATGGAAAAGCACCGGGAATAGATCAAGTAACCGCCGAGATGATCAAAGCCGGAGGTGATGTCTTATCACAACGACTTCATGTCCTCATAACACACATATGGCATTCGGGTCGTGTCCCTTCGGCGTGGAAGAAAGCGTCCCAATTTTGAAGAAAGGCGACAGTTGGGAATGCAAGAATTATCGCGATATTAACCTCCTTTCGATCGTCGGCAAAGTATTTACGAAAATCCAACAATCGAGGCTACAGAAACATCGAGAGCAAATGAGCCGGAAAAAACAAGAGGGATTTAGACCACATCGAGAATGTATTGATCTAATATTCACACTCCGTCAGCTAATGGAAGAAAGAATTCGTTGCGGCAAATGAACTGTCGTCGTTTTCATCGATTTCAAATCCGCTTTCGATTGCATCGATTGGAACAGCTTGTGGAGAGTCTTGGAAACCGAACACGTGCCATTGAGAATCATCCAAGTTCTTCAAGCGTCGTATGATAGCTCAACCGCAAGCAGCGTTCGTATTCGAAGCGACTTATCCGAGCAGTTTCCGATTTAAACGGGTGTTCGACAGAGAGACGTCGCTTCGGCATTTCTCTTCAAGGTCGTGATCGATGCGATTATGGGTGAAGCATTCGATGTACGACTCGGAGTTCGATACGACGAATACAACTTCGTAACCGACTTAATGTTCGCCGACGAAAGCGCCGTCTTCGCCGAACACGGATGCCGAAGCAACGGACATCTTATACGACATCGCATAGAATCCCGCATCGCCCAGTAATACGGATTAAAAATCAATGCGGAAAAGACCAAAGTGCCCACAACGAACGGACCGAAGGCCAGTGTCTCGATGGTACCCAAATCGAAGAGGCTGATCATTGGTTGAGGAAGCGAAAATAGCATCGACGTCCGACGTTCACAGCGGCATCAGCCAGGCAACAGCAACATTTGCCTCGCTCAATTGGTGCATATGGAGACGAACAAATATTTCCATCAAAACAAAAGTAAGCCTTTACCGAACGTTGATCCTTCCGATTCTTCTTTATGGATCTGAAAAGTGGACACTGTTCAAACCGGACTTTCAGAAGCTCGAGGTCTTCCTCCAAATGAGATGCTTGAGACAGATCCTCGGTGTCTTACTACGCGATCGCCTTCGAAACGAGACAGTCGGACAAAGATGCGATCAGCAGACACTGATCGATGAAGAAATGCAAAAACTTCGACTACGATGGTTTGGACATGTTTGCCGAATGGATGATAACCGCTTGTTACGTAAACTGAGACCGTCCCGCAGGCTGGAGAATCCAGCGATCGACACCGAAGAAAACCTGGCTAAAGAATATCGAGGGTGACCTAAAGAGTCAACGGTTTCAGTTACCGAGGCTCGAGATGTCGCCAAAAACCGGCAAGAATGGAAACGCAAAAACGAACCGAATTTCGCCCGTCGGTCCGGTATATTTTGATCGAATATTCCTATTCCGTTGAACCCATATTCAGCGCATCTCTAATAAAAATCATATTTTTTTGTTAATAATAAAAAGAAACAAATATAAATACTTTAAACACGTGGAAGGCTTCAAATTGAATATTTCTTGATTTTTCTTTAAGCATATTCATCATAAGCTTAAGATTATCTGGATTCGATATATATTTTGTCATTACCTGAAAGGAAACAAGTTAAGATCTTAGAGTGTGTTTAATCAATTTCAATTAATATTTGATTTTTTTAAATTAAAATTGATAATTGTCTTGATTAAGGCTGAGAAAGAAGAAACCTGGGTTTTAATACTTACAGTAAAGTTATGCCTGTCTAAGAGTAATTCGCCGAGTAATTTTAAACTTTGTCTTCTTGTTACGTAATTTTCAGAGTTTAACAATCGTTGATAATGTGTGAAGACTTTGTCATAATTAGCTTCCAAAAATTCAGCGCACAACAATTTGTGACGTGTTAGAAGTTCCTAAAAAACACAAAATTTACTTTATTAATAAATTTATAAACTATATTATATAATTGTGTTACCTTAAATGTTGAAAATGCATCTGATGCAATATCAAATGTTGAAACCTCAACATAACGAAAGAAATTAAAAAATTCTTCTGAATGTAACATAATTTTGGCGAGCGCTTCGTATCGTGCACATTCCCTTAACATTGTTCCACAATTTAAGGCAATTTCCTGATGTTCATAACCGGCCATAAGTGTAAATAAAATTTCTGGTTTTGTACAAATATATTCCACAGTTGGTGATCTTGTACCAATTTGTCGACGTAAAACATTATTGAAGACCTGTGCAACATCTTTTTTACCTTCAAAATCGATCCGATTTAAGTTCTGTAATTAAATATAGGAAATTTGATTAGTTTTTTGAGAGGCATTGGAGTACTACAGTGTAGCTACAAGAGTGTAATGGATACGATTTAGAATAGTCGAAATAATGTAGTGACGATCAACACTTTTAACATATTATATAGCATTTTACCAACATATTCTTTACTTAAACGAAATGCAGGATAACCAAGAAGTATCTTAGAAAACTCCTATGTAATGCACCGCTTCTTTAATCACCACAGCTCCTAAAATAATTGCCTGGCACTATAGGAAAGCTACCTGGTTGAGTCTTATTCGCTTTTTCCAAGTCACTGACTGGGGTTTGTGTTTCCGTAGGGACAATGTCAACTATGCCGCTTTCTATGTCACCAAAATTATACAAGCGGGTATGCGTTTGTTCTCACTTCTCGCTCCACCAAATCTATGAAGCCTAGGCCGAGCAGATGGTTCAACGGGGAATGTATGAACAAAATCAAAGCTAAAGAAGCCGCCTATAGAGCATATAAACGTTCGCCTAATATTAATGATTAACTTCGTCGTAAGTACATCAAATTGAGAAATTCCTGTAATTCCATCATCCGGAAAGTTAAAACATCATTCGATGATAGGTTGAGAAGTAAGATTCTCAATATCGCTACAGGCAGCAAAAACTTCTGGTCCTTGATAACTTCCATCAAGAAAAATTTTACTTCCTCCCCAACACCAACTAATTCACAACAAGGAAGTAATAAGTTAAAGACAACCCAAGGCTTCTTTACCTCTCACTCTTGAGAATACCACCCACTCAATGGACGGGGTTTACTTCAGGACTCGCGAGGTATTTAGGTGCCTCAAAAAGATCGACGGCAACAAATCTACTGGCCCCGAAACATTCCCCCCTGTGGTTCTTAAAAAATGTGCCTCACCTTTGACTAAACCACTGCGCAAACTATGTGCCTTGTCTTAGTCCTTCGTAGTGCATCCTGACTCTAGGAAACTAGCTCATGTTGAGCCCATCCCAAAAATAGTGAAGACAGCGACTTCTAAAACTACCGCCCAATAGCAATTAGTTCTGTTCTCTCCAAAATCATGGAGACAATAATCAATGCTAATGAAATATCTAGAATCCAACCAAATTATGCACGACAGGCAGCAGAAACAGTCTACTGGCTATCTCCTTTGTGTTTAACCGAGCGTATCAACCATCAACCAAAGCATCCACCGCTTTGGTTAGTCCGGTTTGGTTGCTCTAGATATTTCAAAGGCTTTCGACAGAGAATGGCACCCTGCTCTGTTGACCAAATTCCAAGTTATTGGTATAAACTTAGTTCTAAGGAACTGGATTAAGAGACCTTCCTTTCTGTCGTGCCATCAAACTCATTGGTTATGGCACCTTTTGCGCCTCTATAGATCCTCCTTTAAGCCACGGTAGGAATGTAGGAGCACTCTCTATACTTTACCATAGCGATTGTTCCCCTGAAATTAAGAACCTCCTGCAATATTTCTCCCGCAACATAAAACTAGTCGGCCCACCTCATATTTGTAGGCCAGACTGCTGGAACAAGTTCAGTAGCCTGCCTACTGCCTTGTCACTTAAGGGCCCCGGAGACGATCAATAATATTGTCAATATGGCTCTCAATAATATTGACGAGGCGCATTGAAAAGGCATATTGACCGTTTACCAGGGGTTCAAACGTATTGTCAATTTATTGAAGCATATTGATAGAAATTTTGATTGAAGTGCATTGACGCGAGGCATATTGATGCACGCATTGACGTTTACAAGGTTTATTGGTCAATATTTCGTTAGTATTTCAACTAATTCCAAAAATAAACACGTGAAAATCGTCACCTCTTCACAACCGATTTTCAAAACAACACTGCGAAGTCGCCGTATTGATAGTTAGGTTGACGAGATTTTTGAAGCGTATTGACAGTATCTTCAATATTATTGTCAATACGTATTGACAATATTATTGATCGTCTCCGGGGCCCTTTACATTTGACTGTTCAAGCTTCCCTAGATCGCAGACTTGCCTTCGGTCTGTTCGGAAGTTGTTGACGGAAGCGGGCTCGGGTGTGTCGTGGGGCTCCCCAATTCCACTTCGTCCTTTTTGCCTTGATCCTCTTCAGCTTAATTAGTCCACTAAAGTCTAATGAGTATGGTAGTAAGGGGAAGGTCTATCGTGGCAGAACATCCATATTAGGGATAAGGCATTATACAACTGGGTCCACCCGATGCCCAGAGGAGAGCGTTAAACTACAGTGCAAAAACTAGTGGCCATCACGACTAAGTTTCAAACGCACTTCAACCAGTTCAAGATAGTTACGGCAGGCGCGTATTTAAAAGTTGACTCAATCTTAGTCGGTAGGAATCTGACCCTATAGGCTGGGTGCGAGTCCTCGCCGTGGTCTCCTGATTTAGGCATGGATTTTACATATTCCCCTGCTGCTCATGAACGCGTTAGCCAAAAACTCAACAAATGCCATCGACCCAGCATTATACCCTACTGATATGGCCCAATGTGATTTGTTGCCCAAGATGGTATTACTACTTCAAAGAAGGCATCTTGAGCCATTTGAGGCCTTAAATGAAGATGAATTGAAGGAACTGAAGGATATACTTCAATCAGCCTACGAAAAGCGAATGGAGGATTGAGTTACGCTCTGGTATATTTGTATTGTATTCGACGGGGTCTACTTTGAGAACGAATTAATCTATTTTTTGTGTTGTATTTAACAATTCCAATTATTTTTTGTACACAGAAGGTATCGTTATCGTTTTAGTTGAATAAATATCTAAAAAAGATGCGGTTTACGATGACTTCAGTTGCACACCATAAACATACTCAAGAATCCAAGCAAAAAACACAGAACAACCCCGCAAAATTTTTAAAGTATCCAAACATATTGTAAACGACAAAACAAAACAAAGATAGCTGGGTCATGTCTGAAGTGTGACTGATTGAGAATGCCAAGAGTTGTCCTTGAAACAAAAACCCCAAGAAGAGGTTTGTCGAACCATGAATTAGCGTCGTCAAGCGGGAGTTGCTTGAAGGCGCATTATCAGTTGATAACTGCCGGACTATGGCACACAAGACTGCGAGATAAACAGAAAACGCCGATATCAAATCAAAAGTGCATCGATATTTCCATCCTGGTATGAATGAATGAGTGTGCTTCTTCAATTCAACCATCGACGCATTCTTTTAATAATTATTTTGATTAAGTAGTCTAGATTCTGCAATTAAGAGGAGCTTCACGCCACCCGTACTCATTCATTCAACCCACGTGCATCTGGCTGGAAAAAACTTCAGAATTTAAATGCAAACTAATTCCATATTTAAGAGATGGAATGATTTACCCAACAACGGCAATAAAAGAAATTCATGCCTTAGATACAGGTGCATGGAGAGCAAATATAATCCCCGATTAATCATTTCGGTCTGAACACGTTTATTAAGAAAGTATTTCCATGATTTCATGACTTCATGAAACTACGATAAGATACCGTGAAGTAGCCCACCATTAGCATTCTAATTTGTTTCTGTGTGTGTGTGTCTTCTGTGAATAATATTAAACTGTCCCCCCAAAAAACAAACTTTCCGCCCCATCATCCATTCAGTGAGTAGTCATCAGCTGTTTAAAGTGTGTATTTAATTTATTTAAATAAAAAAACACGATTTGATACAAAAAGCGGCAGATTTTCAAGTTCTATGACTCATTGGACGGACATTGCGAAAGAAACCCAGTAAAAAATCTACCCAATATTATCTGCCCAAAAAAATTGAACAATAGCGCGAATTATAATCAAGCGTTTTTGGATGTTTAAAGGTGTATAATTTTTCTACTCTACAAAATTTTAGGGAAATTCGCTTGTGGTTCGTTAATGTTTTTTTTTCACCTGATGGTAGCCAGACAGCAAGTTTTTTTACTGTGCTTGAAAGTAGCACGCGAGCAATTCATTCATTATCACGAGAATGTTGCTGTGTGAATTTTTTTTATTAATAATTAAACAGCAAGAGTTGCACACCTGGTGGACATCGACCGGTCATTCGCCGCATAAAAGGACTTGGTTCCTTGAACCATATTTTTAAGTTTTTAGATTATTTCAAGGCACTAAACTAAAAGTCTCACACTAATGCAGATAGGAATATTCTCAGAACAAAAATTTAGCGAAATGATATCACTTTGTGTATGAATGTCCGCTTCTTATCACCAGAGAAGAACGGCGCCTTGTAGACCTTGAATTTTTGTCAATGAATTTTGAGAGATTACGTGTAAACTTATCATAGGTGAGAGTGGAAAATTAGTTCATTGGAAAGTTATGACAATAAATTTCGTAGTAAAATTTTTAGCTGAAAGGTTTTGAACTTGGCATTGGTGAAGTGACTTGTCTAGTTCTATTGCGGGGTTTCTTTTGAATTAGTAGGAACACTTTTGCTGGTTGTGGAGAGCCTTGGAAGGCGAACACGTGCCATTAAAAATCATCCAACTTCTGCAAGCCTCGTACGATGGCTCAACCAAAGTCTAGAAATTAACAAGTCTTTCATCTTCATATAGTTAATGAGTGGAAGGCGAACAGCTATATGCAAAAGTTCTTCAAATGACGATGTCTGGCTATCAGAAAGAGAATGCAACATTTTTATACGCGTTTGCATACAACTAAACAGCTAACCTTTTATGAGCTTAGATGGGAATAAACTTAATGTATTGGTGCATATTTGCTCGTTTGTTTTGATTTATGAAAGAAAACAGCTGATTGAATTTTCTTTCCTTTTCTGTTCTGCATACTTTATCGTAAAGAGAGAATCTGGCTTTGTCTCGATGAATTCACGAAGTATGCGTTGAGTTTTGCTCAGCAGTGATGTTCATATATGCACGCACACAACTAACGGGGGGAAAATTTTGTATGAAGATGAAAGACTTGTTATTACTAGACTTTGGGCTCAACCAGCAGCGTTCGTATTAGAAGCGACTTATCCGAGGAGTTCCCGATTCAAACGGGTGTCCGACAGGGAGGCAGACGTCCTTTCGCCACTTCTCTTCTAAACTTTTAGTGTAATGAAATATTTAGACACGCACGTGCCGTAACTATCTCGGAATTCCCTTCCTACAGACCAAAGGCAGGACCCGGATAGTCAAGAAGCAGACCGAGACAGCCGCCGTTTTGCCCAAAGTTTCTAGACCGACCCGAAAATTAGCAGTACCAGCTCCCATATAATCTAGGGATTGCATTCTTATCATCCAGGGTAGCAGAGACCCCAGACAAAGGAAAAAATTGCAATTACACTCCTACTGGGACAACAAGCAGTCCCAGACCGCCTCAGCTCTGCTCTAAGGTTCTGTAATCACTCAAGGGCAAAGGCATAGAGAGCCGAAAGAGAATTGCGGAACACAGGAAACATACCAGAACCCGCTTTCGTGAACTCCTCTGAAAAGACAGGAGGCGGGACTGCGGTCGGGAACCCGGAAAGCTTGAAGAGTCAAGTGTACGCGTAAACCAACTAGGCAGGTCTGCTGAGCTTGTGCCAATAATCTAAGTATATTTATACCTAGTTTAAGTGTGCCTTGTTTGGCGAATTAATAAATAAATAAATAAATAGTCTGACCCACAAATTTGAGGGCCTTTGAGATTTATAGTAGAATCGACTAAGCGAATGGCCCAACTTTTGGACCCAATATCTCACCACAAAAAAATGGAATTTTTACTGCTGCAACACACGAAGAGACGTCTAATGAAAACACGGTTTCCTCATAAATTAAATGTTCAGAGCAAGTTAATTTCGACGCATGGCCCATAAGCAGAAAAAGAAGGTTTGCGAGGCGCGTTTAAGCAAAATTATGTGGGCTATGTGCAGAAGACAGTGTCAGCTTCCAGTTTTGCTTCAGCATGGCTTGGAAATACCATTCCCATGGCTATAGCCACTTGAAAAGCAACTACATGTGAGGATATATCCCTCTGCGTTATCTTGAGGAGCCGGCATTCAATCTTAAATCCTTAAGGCCACCATACTATAGAGTTGAGCCGGACTTACACGAGGCAGTACATTTCCCCCTTACACGATGGTAAATTGTACTGAGGCGTGGGATATTGGAGATGGTTTATTATGATTAATGAACCCCTAAACAAACTGATCTCTCAGAATTTAACGGTCAAAGCTGCGCTACAATATTTGAGCTATTACGAGGAAACGGCAGCTGAATTTAAACAGCTCCAAATTTCAGACAGATCTTAGAATTTTCAAGCGACGCAAGCGGAGGTCGCCACCACTTCTGTTTGGTCTACCAGAAATTTGTATCAATAGCTTAGGTCATCGATTTGTGATCTAGACGTTTCTGATCGTTTTGATCGATCGGGATGTAACTGCAGTAGCTTCGATAAAGTTATACTCGGCCACTACATACTATCCGCCCAGTATATAACGTTAATGAAAAATTAACCTTCCATATGGCTCGCCTTTACCGTCGTGGTCGCAACCGGAGGCTGGCTTTAGCCTGTCGACAGATATCGATTTATTTGTGCAATTTAGGTTAACGAAGATGCATTGTCCTTATCGCTTGCACGATGTACAGACCTTCATATGGCGGTACGAAATTTTTTCGTATGCGGTCGATGCGCACCAAAACATAGTCGGAGTCGTCCAAGATTCGAGGCACATAAATACCCTTTTGACTTCCTTGTCAAGGATGCGTTGCTTTTAAGTTTCGATGCAAACGAAGACGAGTGAGAAATTCTGAGAGCTCATTGGGCGTTCATCGGACGGGATGGAAATTGAATTGGGTAAGCTTAGTATAGCTTGGTATAGCTCTGCTACTTAATATTGAAATGAGTAGTGTTATCCCTTGCCATTAAGGCAGCTTTAAGTTGTCGATGGAACCGTTCAATTATCCCGTTTACCTGCGTACAGTAGGAGGTTGTCCTGATTCAGTGACTACCGATTAATTTGACAACTTCATTGAATAGTTTCGATTCGAATTGCGAATCCTGATCAGTAGTGATTTCGTGAGGTGCGCCGAATCGTTAACTGGAATTAACAGGAGTTTATCCACTCAATACATTAATGGTGCTTTTATTACGTTCATAAACTCCTCAATAAACAATCCTAGACCGAAATGAAAAAAACGTATTCCCAGTCCTACAAGTTTGGTGACATAGCGACAGAATTGGCGTTCTTACTACGATAACACAAATCCCAGCCAGCGGCAGAAGTGAATAAGACTCGGCCAGTTTGATTTTCCATAATTTCAGACTATTCTTTTCGGAGCTATGTTGATTGGGGCAGAAGATGGATATGGGAAATTGGCATTTCCAAGGAAGAAATCGGAGTTGTCAAGACGTACATAAGTCCACATCAACGCAGTACCATCGGCTATTGGGTATATAAAATAGTATGTAAACTTGTCTTCTACGTGGAATGGAAAATTTGATTTGAGGACGTATCAGGATTTACAATATCAATTCCTAAAATATGATTTTTCAGTGTGTCCAGGATGTAGAAAAATCTAGAGAAAAAATAAGCTTCTTCGCTTTTAGTAGTTAAACGCAAAGAAAACACGCAATCAATAATTTCAAAATTCAATAATATTGTTACTTCATTCTATTGTTATTTATGTAGATCGTACTCCACTTCAAGATCACCAGCAATTTTCATCTAAAGTAGTTGACCGCCCACCGTTTAGTTTCCGCTGACCTCTAATAGTTTTTTTAGAATAACTCCAAAAAAGGCGTTAATTGCCAACTGAGGCCTGAAGTCAGCCGCCACTTCTCGCCAAAGCCTCAATTCTCCAATCATCACGCGTAATTATTGCGAGATCCCAAAATAACCTGAACGCGATTGACACAGCATAACATGGGCGCTAAATTTAAAACGTTTTTTTCTGAACACTTATTTTTTAATATAAATAATTTGCCCACCACTCCTCGCAGAGAGAGAAGAGTCTATAAAAAACATGCCGCGAACAAAACACTCACCGCGGCGCGATCCCCAATATTATCAAAAGTGGCGGATTTTAAATAAAAATAAAAGAATTTTGTGCCAACCTGTATTAACAGCAGAAGCAGGTTGCTGTTGTAGAGTTCCTGTGACAATTGGGCGACTACGTACTCTGTCTGTGGCTCCGCATCCGATGTGCCGTACAGCATATTCTTAATTAACACCTGGAATTAGAAAACAGAAAAAATAACAGGTAGAGAAAAATTCTTTCGAGGAAATTAATTCATCGCAGTAAAATTGAAAAATGAATAATGATAAAAATAGTAATAAAGAAAAAAATATGTGAAGATGGAGAAAACAAATGGGAATTGGAGAATGAACGCGCGACCAGTGAACGCAGTGAACACAGCAGCAATTGGAAGATGTACGGGAGCGAGTAAAGCTAATTGAGGAATGAATTAAGTTATTGACTCGTTTTGAATTTTAATTGTACCGTTGTTTTTGCGGGGGAGTGTACAAATGGCGGGTTAATTAACGAGGAAGAAATTTTCTTGGTTTTTTTTTTGAAGAATTGAAAATTTCGT
Source organism: Thereva unica (assembly GCA_949987705.1). Lineage (NCBI taxonomy): Eukaryota > Metazoa > Arthropoda > Insecta > Diptera > Therevidae > Thereva > Thereva unica. Next base: position 109,611,503 of record OX465284.1, read on the forward strand.
AGGCGGTCGAAAGGAGGAGAACATCAATTTCCAAGTAGATTATAGTGTTTTTGTTAAAAAAAAAAAAATAGAGTTTCAAAATGAGAATTAATGGGCGTTAAGTGAATTTTTGTTTCGTTAAACTGATTAATATCGCATTTACGGTTATAGAATTGAAATGTATTGTTGAGAGATTAAAAAACAAAGAGTTGTTAGCGGACGTCCATAAATTACGTGAGGCGTTTTTTGCGAGTTTTCCAAATACTCCAAATTTTGTGGAGGATTTAGCCATATCTTAAGGCCCCCATTTGCACTCAGGTCGCCAGCAGGCCATGGCCTGAAAGTTTCTGCCGCGAGGCCAAGTACCACCCCACACTTACCGGTCGCCAACTGTATGGGGCCTGCAGTCCAAGAAAACTGGCCAAAATCTTTATGTGTTTGGGCATTTATCGTCAGTTCGTGCCTGAAGATCTGAACTTCTATTCCCTCTCAAGCCGTGAATTTACGGTAGTTTACGCCGTATCGCCGTATATTTTTGCATTTGAATTAACAACCTGCTATGCTACGCTGTCATCTTCGCCTGTGTGTCGGTATGGAATCATGACTTCACCTGCAGTATCATCCCTAAGTCAGACTAAGTAATTTGTGGCCTTCAAACGTGCCGGACGGCCTGAGTAAATGAATGGGAGTCTTTAGTGGAGAAACATGTTTTAGTTAATTTAACCTAGTTTTCTCGCAATTTTACACTGTTTCTTGAAAAAAACGTGATAATTGCCGAGACCCCCTCTCCTTCACGTGAGATTGGGTGAGATTTGGCGCGACCCCCCTAAACGCCTCAGGTAATTAATAGACGACCCTTTAGAAAAATATGGCAGTATTTTAAACAGGAATTGGGTCGGCCTTGGCAGCCTAGGGGTTAAGTCGCTGAACTATGCCATCCCAGAGATCTGTGATTCGAATTCAACAAAGAAAATAGACAAAAATGTTTTAATTTTCCGAAAACTTTAAGTAATCAATAAAAATTCAAGTCTAAATAATTCTCCACAAGCTTTAATGTGCACAGCTTATCCGTTAGAATTGTTTGGCATTAACTTCACTGACATACGAGGCTTGAATATAATTTTAATAAAGTTTTCAAATTTCCTATGAATTTTGAATTTTCCTGTGACAAGTATATATCAAGTTAATGTCCAAATAGTGTCGACACATTTCAAGTGTTTCTCATGCATTTACCACAAAATATAATTTCAACAATCAAATTTTATGAAGCCTAAATGCATTTTGATGTTCCATTGCGAAAGCATGGAAATTATAACTTAATTTGTATTGTAGTCTGTCATTCCGGTGGGCATGTCATGATGCCAGGATCCAGTAGCAAGCTGCTTAGATGGAAGGAGGGAATAGATTGTGAACGTCATGAAAAATTAAGACAATAATAATAACTATATTTTAAGAAAGTACACAAGATTTACATCTTTTAGAGTACAAAATTTATGGATATAAACAAAATGAGTTAATGACAATATTGAAGTAGATGTTGGATGAACGCTTTGTTTGAATCTGTTTCATGTTGTAGGAGATGATCAGATCAAATACAGCAGTTTACTTAAACAATTGCCGCTCAGACTTTGTTGAGCGCCATTTTAAATTTTCTAATTTTGACAACAGATTCATGAATTCCTATTTTGTTTGTTTTTTAATTTTTACCACAGATTCGTCATTTGTGATCTTAAAAACTCCCGATATCACTTTTCAATGGATTCAGAACACATTTCCACAATTCATCCGCCATATTGGCGCAGCCATTTTAAATTTTCAAATTTTGACTAAAGATCTGTCATTTGTGAGTCTAAAACCCCACGATGCCGATTTTTAATGGAATCGGAACTCAATTGCAAAATTCGTCCGCCATCTTGGAAGCACCATCTTCATTTTTTTTACAGAATTTTCAAATAAAACCACTAAAGAATAATAAAATAAAGTTACAAGTATTTATGCTATAAATAGTGATAGAAACCTATATAGCGAAGATCATCATTTGCTTATGCAGCTAAAGAATGACAAAGATAAGTTAAATAAATCTTACACGATCTATGTGAAATGCTCTTAACATCGAAAATGCCCCAAACATTTACAAAAAAAAACCCCATTTTAATAGAAAAATTGCCATGATACACAAAAGCATAAATTATGAGAGACATCTACTCTTAATGGCACAGCCTTTATCATACTTGTCATAACAAAAACATAAAAGCGAATTACATATTAGATAAAACAGTAAAAAATAAAAGGACTTCTTTTACTGTGCAACATTCAACTTCCCAAGTATCTCTTTACCTATCCCCCAAAAAAGAAGAAGCACAAAAGAAAATTTTAAGTCCCTAGAATTATAGGCAACATAAACGAAGCCTTTTTAATTATATATTTTTTATTACAAAGAGACTGCTATATGTCTCCACTCACCCCCATACCTTTCGTTCCAGATGATTTTACTTTGCTCCCCCAACCACCTCGCCCCCCGAAAAAGGTGGAATTAAGTGCTTCTACCAGGTAAAGGTAAAGGTACCCGATAATATAAATGGCAGAAAATAGAAAGCAAATGTCAAAGTACTTCCGCAGAGCTGCTGGTGCCCTGAGGGCACTTTTAACGAAAATCCTCGATCAGGATTTGTTCGTCCTTTGCCGCAACCGAAAAGTCATTTTTAGTATTTTTTTTATTGTTACCGCAGCACCTTAAGTCGCGGATGAGGTGGTATCGATTAAGTTGTCACGAGAGTTTTTAATGCTGTTTTTTTAAATGTGTGAAATTAAACGAACGAGAAAATGTAGGGAAAATCTGATAAAAGAAATTTTGTTGACACAAGACACATGGAAGAAGGCATTTTTGGGGGTGCTCGATTGTATAATAAAGTTGTTGGGATTTATTTAATTTTGTGAAATCGTTAAAATCAAGTAAATTTTGTGTTTAATGGGGACGATTTAATGCGATTTATAAGATGTAAATAAAAGTCTGGCCCTATAGGTCCCCGGGAGAAAACGGGATTACCGGCACTCCTGCAGAAGTGCCTCGATCTGATTTTCGAGAGCCTGGTCTGTCTCTTTAGAGCCAGCTTCAACTGGGGATACATTCCAACAATCTGCAGGAGGGTTGTCTAGGTGTCTCCACCATTAGTGTTAAGGCTATTAGGGATTGCGCTTAAGGTGGAGTCTTATCCCCGTTACTCTGGTCACTATTTGTGGATGAACTTTTCACCCAAACTATCTGAATCTGGTTTCGATGTCATCGGTTATGCAGATGATCTTGCTATCATTGTCTCTGGGAAGTTTGACTGGACTATTACAGAGGTCATGAGAACAGCCCTCCGAGAAATTCAAAGATGATATACCACAGTGGGTCTGTCAATCAGCCCAAATAAGGCTGTACTGGTACCTTTCCCCAAACTGGTACCTTTCCCCAAAGTGGACCTAGGTTCTATCTGCATCCAATGTACCACAATTGAATACTTAGACTCAGTCAAATATTTGAGAGTAAAGTTAGCCAAGAGACTGAACTTGAACGCTCAACTGGACTACGCCATCAGTAAAGTCACAAGGGCCATATGGGCCTGCAAAAGGATTTTGGATAAGACATGGGGTCTTACACCACAAATTATGTAGTGGATGTTCGATACGATTGTTAAACCTGTGGTCACTTATGCCGCTTTAGTTTGGTGGCCTAAGACTAAACAGGCAGCGCCGATCCTCATTTGCAGCAAACTGAAACTAGACCCTCTTGCCTTCGACTCGAAGGCTAATAATCTGTCCCACATGTGGGGTACGTTCACAATAGGCCTAACCTGGCCGCAGTGTTCACCATATGGGTTGCCCCTCATCCTTGATAAAAAAATAGGACAAGCAAGTTTTTCACGCAAAGTTTGATCAAACTGAAGCGGCTGACTAAAACCGCTTCCACGATCTCATCTGCGAAACCAATCGCAACTCTCCCTTTTTGGGGGAGAAGGGTAATATCTTCAACACATAATTATACATTGTGATCCACAGAAAAGGTCCCAGAACGGACCCCTGCAGAACGCCGCATGTTGTCCGGTATATATTTGGTCCTTCTTCCGATTTACAATGAAGCGACTTACCACGAAAGTAGTCTATTACTACTCGTACTAGGTACTTTGGTGTAATGATTACGACACATCTGCGTCTTGAACTATATTATAGATTAGGTGTCAGGCTGGAAGTTTTTGCATTCCTTTCTGATGACTATTTAGGCATCGAAATCTGGGTTGAAGTTGAAGTACCATTATCTAATCGAAAAGAGCGCAGTTAATTGCTGGGTCTTAACAACCTCAAGGGGGTACACGGTGTCCGTTGTCTGATGTACGAGTCTGATGTACAGTCCGATAAGTACTTATCTTCACCGCCCGATGGCGCCACTATCGCAAGAGAAATTTACTATCGTGTAGTAAATTCTAGTAAACAGCTACTGTCACAATTTCAGCTGAATCGGGTCGTAAGGCCGTATCAGATCAAATTTTTGAGCAGCGACAGCAGCAGCGGAAGAGGCAGCATGGTGCTTCTTGTATCAGATTCGTTGTAGCAGCAGCAGGCAGCAAACGCTGTAAGCGTCTTAAATAAAAAACTGAAATGTCAAAAAATGCTGCCTTGATGGACAGCAAAATTAGGATTAGGAATGAAAATGCAGCGGCAGCATTCAGTGCTGCTTCTGTGGTCATGTGACCCGCTTTGACCAATAGAAACAGTTTGCTGCTGATATTTTTGTTGCGCTGCTTTGGATTTGATACAGCCTGTAGTTTTGTTTTGACCGCATGTGGAAGCGGGCGTATCCGCGGATTTGAGAAAAATGGAAAAAGAGCAATATCGGTCGGTGATTCCATTCCTATTTTTGGAAGGGAAATTGCGTAGCGAAATCAAAGAGCGCTTGGACTGCGCTGTGTACGGTGACTCTTCTCTTTCGATGGCAACAGTCAAAAATTGTTTTAACGTTTTTTGATGAGCAACGCCCTCTAAAACGTCTACCACCTACTTTGCAGACTTCCAGAAAACTATCTTTCGGACGGGTTAAAGACATTGGAGCATCGGTGGGTCTAGTGTAGTGACTATGTTGAAATTTTCGTTTTTCTTTTGTAGGTTAAGTACTTATCGGACCGCCCTCGTTTAAGTCGGGTTCCATCAGATCGAGAATTACATACATTGCTTCAGTGGGTGTTTACACAAAGCCTCCATAATTCCGAGATGGGTCATTCTTTAGACTTGGCCTAGTCTGGATATGTTATATATTCTCTTGCAAAAGTGGGCGTACACACGGCAGAGGTTAATCTTCTCTTAATCTTCGTCTAATCATTCCTGTGTAGAGCCTCGCATTTCACCTAGTAGAAAGGAAATTGCCATTTAATGCAAAAAAAAAAACAATCAATAGATTTTCTAGTTTGTCCTGTTTTCCGTAAGAGTATAACAAATATAGTTTTCCTTAAGTGCCTATGAAACCACCCTAAAAACTATCTCAACTCTTTCCCATTCCTCCTAGCATGTAAATATATAAATAAATATTTAAAGAAATCACTTAACTCTTTCTCAGATTTTAATAGAGAGAGTAAATAATTTATATTTGAATTCCCTTTCACAAAACATCCTTCTTTTATCACCGGACCGACCATTCATTCCCCTTTTGCCATATGAACCATATCCAGAAAAAAAAACACCGAAAATTTGTCATAAAGTTTTTTCCCCGGTTGTGTCGTTATAAAGCATTCTCTCCACTTCAATCTACTCCAGAATCGCATACCCCCCGAAAAAATATACACTCCCTTTTATGTAATTCAAGCTCCTTTTCAGAAACAGATTATCCTTAACCTCACTCAGGACTCTTCCTTCTTCTTATGGAGCCATGACAGAAGAGAGCTTGAGATATTTTGTAAAGCTCTGAAATTTCTTTTCTCCTTGTTGCCAGTTCAAATTATCAAGGACCTTCTTCCTTCGCCATTATTCGATATTCAATATGTTTTCCTCCGTACGTGTGTTCTCCTTTTTGGCTAAGGATTACATTTCCTTCTTTTTTTTGTGTTATTTAAAGACTGGCGAGATATTATACGGAGAAGAATTTGGTTGGTTATTTTATTGTTTTAAATAATAGCGTAAAAACAGGACGAGAAGGAATAAATTTTTTGCTTGGCTCATTTTTTAATTAAAAAAAATATTCATGTCACTATAATCCTTGAAAAAGGACTAAAATTTTTTGTAGGATTGTCAAGAAGTTAAGGATCACGTAAGAGCACGGCAAATAGGCATATTCCACACGTGAAAAGCGCATCGTATCCTGCCCTGGTCGTGTCTGTGTGAGAGCCTTGGCAATCTATCCGCAAAGCGAGTTGCAGGATAAGGCAGTTTCACAAGAACGTGTCCTTATTGCTTAAGTGAAAACTAAGTTGAGCGGCAGTTATTATTATGATGACTCGACGACTGCGACAACAACGTCAACGTCAACAAGGACGACGTTGCCCCTCCACATTTTGAACTTTAACCTCCCGGGGCGGGGCGGAGGGGTGCTGGCTGAGGAGAGGTCAGGGTTCACGATATAGCAACTTTTCCTCGAGGTTACATGCTACTACACTAAGGGGAGCACACACACATATATATTTCGTGTGCTTGTCGCTGATGTCTGTTACAGCCTTGCCCTTTTAAATTCTCGACCTTCAAGCACAAAAATGCCCCTGAGCGTGCATGAATTCTCTGCATCAACTACCTACCGCCCATATCTCAAAATGCGCGCCATGATATACACGAAAATTCTGTCCCAGTCCAGCTTTTCTCCAGCTCTAGTCTCGCGGATATCTCGGATAGTAATCTACGCCGATATTGTCTTAACCAATTGCTTCCTGTGCACATGGTCTTGCCGGTGTCTTCTGGACATTATATATTATTCCTAAAAGAAAGAGCTTCACGCCAACCAATTGTGGACTTTATTAGCAATCAGCTGCCGTGGGGCCTAGAGGTGCAATGGAACGAGCCAGATTACAAGTGCACACGGGCGAGATGTTTGAGCCACTCGACGACGACGACCGGTGGCGATGGTGTAATCTGGCAATGAAACTTCTTCTTTTTTTATCGTGCAATGTGGGTCAGAGCGAATATTGAGAATTAACCTTGATAGTTCCTTGGACACAGACTGACTGCATCACAAGTGGTACTATATACATAGCAGTGATCCATCTGCGCTGCTGCTGCTGACTGCGTTTATTTATTAGAGAATTTCATGACAGCTTTTACTGCAGGGTAATTTTTTCATCGTGGTTGTTGTTGGCGCTCCACTCGGCGGCGACAGGTGCGCTCTGCAGGGAAAAATCACAAAATAAAATGCAAGGAAGTAAAATTTTATTAAGAGGAAATCGTCGCAGTCGCTTCTAAAGGCTATGAAATAAATTTGCATAATTAATGATGGTGGCTGGGTTTTTTCTGCGCCTCTTGGGGGTTTATTACTAGTTTAACTTGGGAATAGTATTGTAAGTGTTTTTTAGTGAGTGGTATTAAAATTAGAAGAGTTGGGAATAGATCTCATCCTACTGCTTTATTGACTATTGACTACCCATAGGGCGTATTAGGTATCCGGCAGCCGTTTTTTACCTTTCTCCCCTGTGGTGTTGAATGCAAAACTCTCGAAACTCAGGAAGTTAACAAGAAAGATCTTCAATAGCTCTTTTTGCCGATTATTGCCGAGCTATCGAGAGCTTGGGAGACCCTGCTTGATCCTCTCCAAAGAAGACTCAAGCCCAAACTTTCGAAAAGGGGGGAATGGAGCTTGGACGAAATCGCAACCGGAATCCATAGAACTAACTGAAGAACACAAGACTTTCCTAGATGCAAGGACGAAAATGAGGTAGAAGCATCAAGGAGCGGGCAGAGATACTCCTGGGAGGAGATTTCCGCTAATATTACAAAAAAGATGGTTCTCAGGGCGATTAATAGCTACTCCTTCTTTAAAGCCTTCTGGCCCAGATGACATATTACCAGTAATGCTATAGCAATTATCGGACTTGGTAATGCTGGTGGTCAAGTTCAAGAGCAGCATAGGGATCAGTTAGAGAGCGTCCATGAATTACGTGAGATGTTTAGGGGAAGGGGTCTAGCCGAATGGCACATAATCTCACGTTGAGAGGGGGGGGGGGGGGGGGGGTGGTTCTCTCAAATATCAGATTATTTGTTCCCGCAAGAAACAAGGTAAAATTGTGAAAAACTGGGTTAAATTAAGTAAAACATGGCCCCTACTACACACACAGGCCGCCGGCAGTCCGTGGCCTGAAGGTTTCTCGCCTTGAGGCGAAATATCACCACACACTCACCGGCCGCCAACTAGATGGGCCCGGAGTCCAAGAATACTGACAAAAATCTTTATTTTTGGCCATTTGTCGTCAGTTCGTGCCTGGATATCCAGTCTGAAGTTTTCTTTGAGCCCATGAACATTTTTGCACTGGAATTAACACCCTACTATGATAAACTGTCGTTTTCGCATATGTATCTGTGCGGAATCGTGAGATGACCTGCAGACCATAGCCTGTCAGGCGATTGCCTCAAGTCAAAAGGTAGTCCTAATTAGGTATCCCGCCGGCTTAAGTAGTTAATAATAGGGTACCAAAGTTCCGCTTAGGAACGGTGTTTCCCTAGTGGTCTGGTACTGCCTCGTCGGCTAAACAGTGATACCCCGTATCTGACATTTTTGGCGATATTGAGTTATGTATATGAAAATTTTCGTCTTGAGGAGCTCTATCTAATTTGATATATTCTACCAATGTCATATTATCCGGTAGTCCGAAAATAGAGCTAATGTGACAACACTCATTTGCACTTTATTCTCCTTTACTTGTGATACCACGTATCTAACATATAGCCTGTGTTTGATACAGCCGGCAAAGTGCTGTCTGCTGATCGGTGCCGTGTTTACGAGCCCAGTTAGTGTATTTTTATCTGAAAAGGAAGTAAGGATGTAATTTGATGATTTGATTTGCGTAAAATATTTCTTTTACACTGTGAATAATATTAAATCTCGTACGAATCATACCAAAAGTATTGTTTTACTTTGTTAATGTAGTTACGTGGAATCACCAACACGCGAAAGTTGGTGGGACGTTATTTTCCGGTGCAGATAAAGGGAATCACATTAGACTGTTGTAATAGATACGAAGAATCACAATTAAAAACAAGGGTTGTTTTTTTTAATTTAAAATTATTCAGGTAACAATTTCTACGTTATTTTATTGTACTCCGTTTGTAATATTCACAAGTTTACTCAGTTATTATTGCAGTCATGTTCTCTCGAGGAAAACTAATGGTTGAAATGGTAAGACAGAACCCTGCTCAAAGTAATGAGTCTTCTAAAGACGACGTCGTCGAAAGTGTCGAAAGCTTCCTGGTGGACACGATTACTATTGATCAACTCTGCAACAATAATATAAACATTGAAGATGTGACCGTTATTCCTTTTGACTTTGAGGAACCTCATCAACTTGAGATAAATGAAACCGAACAAGATATTTCTGGTCACTTCACGGAGAACTCTATGTCCAAGCCTCTGCAATCGGAGATAAATGAAAATGATCATGCTGCAATTTCAAAAGAACCGAATTTAAATGCCGTTGTTGTCGGCGAAGATGCTGATAAGGCGGAAGAGTTAGAACCAACAAGGGAACGTCGTAAACGACCTGCAGATCCATCACAATGGAGGGATAAAAAAAATATGCGGTTGCGAGAGCTCGGGAAAAGCTATGAAGGTTGGACAAAACCTAAAAGACTGAAGGCTCAACGTGGAGCAAGAAGAGAGGAAAGAAAAATGGGTTCTCCTTGTAGATCTGACGTATGTAAAGCATCAAAACTTCGTAACTGCGCTGACATCTCTGAGAGCCGAAGAAAAGAAATTTTCGCAGATTTTTGGTCGGAGATGAATTGGGACCAAAAAAAAGTCTACATAACTTCACATATTCACAAAGTATCAACAAAAAGAGTAACTACAGGAACAAGAGAGAACTCAAGGAGACAGCACACACTTAAATATTTTTTGCCTACTAATACTGGAAGCACGCTTCAAGTTTGCAGAAAAATGTTTTTAAGCACATTTAGTCTAAAAGAATCCATGATATCTGACTGGGTCAAAAAGTCAAAAAATAAAATGTGTGTTGCTCAAACAACAATAAATGAACGTCGAAGACCATTAAGACTTTCTCAGCTGCGTCACGACCTTTGTTGGCTGATTAGCGGGATTCACTTGTTTCAGGAGGCATAACACTCCGACGAGGCTGTCTCTGGATAATCCTGACAGTTGTGGATTAGCCGGCTGTTTAAAAAAATTAGCTCATGCAACATCCAAGAATTCAAAAGCGATTCTCCTCCTCATGCATCCTCCAGACTACCCTTAACCTATATATTCTCCTATTCTCTCCTCGACCTAAGCTTACTACTAGACATTGCACCATGACGGACTGGTAGAATAAAGGGTAACAACTAAGCTTAGACTCATTTACATAAAAAAAAGTCCTCATCCTTCAGTCAGACTGAGTGATGTGGCCTCAATCAGGGCGTGCCTGACGACCACGAACTGCGGGCGGCCTGTATGTGAATGGGAGCCTTAAAATATGGCGAAATCCTAGACAAATATATTTACCACGGTTATACGAACTCCACAAAGTACCACATACTGTTGCCTGTGTTTGCGCCGCGTTTTTCCTGCGAGCTCGTTTATCTGCCGCCTTTTATCACGTCGGACAGTTCTCTTTATCTCCTCGATATTATTGCAAATATTGCCGTTCAAGCTGATGACTCCTCTTCCGATCGCTTATAGATAGCACATTATTTTTTAGGGCTCTCTTGCGTGCTACTTTTTGGTAAGTTGTGTCCGAAATCCAGTGTTGCCAGTTTTTTGGACATAACCTTTTGTTGTTGGTTGTTTAGTCAGAAACGGTTGCTAGTTTTAGGTTTGTTGCTTATTCCTTAATATTCTACGGAATCATGTGGGACCTGATTGCGGCGATTTTGAAGCGGATAATTGCTACTACCAAATGCTGGTCAAATCTAGAATCTGCTCCCCTAAAGCTCCTGACATCCTTCAGAATAGTTCTTCAGAACAGTTCGCGACTGATGTGATCTATCTGAATTCTCGTTTTACCATTCAGGCCGATACTCAGCTCCCCTTGTGTATCTTCTTTTGGCCAAAGTAAGTTCCACCTACCATAAGTTTGTGGGAACTACAGAAGCCAAAGAAAAGCTCACCATTGCTCTTAGTAACTTGGCTTATGCCTTGGTTTCCAATTGTGTGTTGATTTTCAATTGTGTTTAAGTCACGCATTAATACAATGATGTCCCTCTTAGAGCGAAAACCCTCAATTAGTCTCAGATAAAACTCGTTCTTGATGACATCGTCTACGTCTTCAATTGGGACGTAGACTTGGATCATCGTAGTTCTTCTTAGTCTGGTTCGCAGGGACACGGTAATAATCCTCTCAGAAACTGGTGCCTCGTGTTAATGAGACTGGATCTGGCCTCTTTGATAACTATTACGCCAACGCCAATCCTACGGCTTTCTTTCCCGTTCCTGCCAAAATATAAGAACTCACTATTTGTGCAGATATCCTCCCTTCGCATCCCTTCGCGTCGTCTCGCCAACTGACATGATTGTGATTATTATATCGGTTCACCGAGCTTTATCCAACCATCCATCAGAAAGCAGCGCTCTTACATTCCATGTATGTATTAAGCAGGGCATTTCAACATATGCTGCCTTAACCTTACTACGAAACTCTGTACTTTTCAAACGAATATTTTCGATGGTATTTTCCGCTTTATAAATTAGCGCTTTATTTCTGGTTAAAAAGAAAAACAATCAACAACACTCCCACCGAACAACAACACCTAAAAAAATCTCTACAAATCCAATTTCCATTTCAGTCGCAAAAACCTAAAAACTTTTTCACTTATCACTTATATTTGATTTTACGACATAAGCTCCACAACAGCGCGGTATTTACAAAAATATTAAGCCCACATTTCGCCCCTCGTTTAACACCTGCTTCTATCATTCAAACAATTAAAAACCAACGTTCGGGCAATTAAGATGGTATTGATGATTAGGAGAGGCCCCAGCCACACCACGTCCGTCGTCCATCCAACTATGTAATGCTCGTGTGGCACTACTAGTTACAGAGCACTACTCCTCTATATATTTATAGTATTATTAATAGCACTTTTACGCCGCTTGGGTTTATTAGAATAAAGAGAGGAAATGTGTGAATGAAAATTAAGTTTTACGTGTAAATGTAGGTGAAAATTACCTGGTGAGTACTATTGACGACATCTTTAAGGTCACACAGGTAAAACTATGTACACAGAACACAAGGGGGGCGTAGAGGGTTAATGAGAACGGATGCGGATGTTTAATTATCACGTAGTAGAAGAATTTCATAGATCAACATTAGATGTTATGTGGACAGGGAAACATTTGTAGGGCTTAATTATTGTCAAACAAATTCACAATTGATTAAAAGACCACAAAAATGTGGACAGAAATAGATGAACACAACAACAATTTTCGAATACCATTTAATTGTGTTGTCACAAAAAAAAATAATTTTAATAAATATTTTCCCATAATAAATCACTATTTCATAATTAACCCTCCCTGAAAAGTTCATCTCCTAATTAAAAAAGGGATGATGTAATAATTCTTTCTCCTTTTCGAAAAAATTCTCCTCCACTTTGCGAAATGAAATGATTACAGTTATGCTGAAATTAAGCCCTTCAATTAGAAAGGATAAAACCCTCCCAATTCTCACAAGGCAACAGCGCATTTTCAGCAGCGCCATCTTAAGAAAAAGTGCAAAAAACAACAACAATCTCAAGTTTATGAGGAAAGTTTAAATCTTGGTGATAATCACGCGCGTTTTTATGTAGGGCGCATTAATTACACTAATTACCTGCACAAATATCATCACACTGAGATTTGCCAAAGTTAATTCTGAACGAATTTCGATTCAATTCTGAGAAACTAGGAAATAATTATGAGGGAAATGTTTAGCGTGGCCTGTAATGCCTCGTTCACAATGTCAAAGTGCAAATTTTTAATTGTTCACAATGCAAAAGTGTAATTTTGGGACATAATTTGGTAAACTTCAATTTAATTACCGCTGGGTGACTCTACCATTAGTGTCAAGACTATTAAGAGCTGCCCTCAATGTGAAGTTTTGTTCCCGTTGCTCTGGTAAAATGGTTGTCGACGAACTTTTGACCAAATTACACGAATTTGGATTCGATGTCATCGGGGTGCTGCAGATGATCTTGACATCATTGTTTGGCCTGGCCATTGCAAAGGTCATGAGAACAGCATTCCAAGAAGTTCAAAGATGGTATACCACAGAGGGCTTGTCAATCAATCCAAATAAGGCTAACCTGGTTCATTTTTCTAAACGTTACAAATATTGAACCTAGGTCTTATTTGTATCCAAGGAACGACAGTTGAATACTCCAACTCAATCAAATATCCGGTAGTAATGCCGAATAACAACTGAACTGAGCACTGGGTTACACCATCAGTAAAGCTTGGGCCTATAAAAAGCTTTTGGGTAAAACGAATGAACACAAATAATGTACTTGGATGGAGATTTGATGAGTCTAGTCTGGTTGCATTAGATATCTCCAAGGCTTTTGATAGAGTATGGCACTCAGCCCTGTTAACTAAACTCAAAGCAGTTGACTCACTTCTACAGAAATGGATTGAGAGTTTCCTTTCCGACCGTTCAATCAAGGTAGTATTGGATGGCGTCAAGTCCGAACCCCGCCCGATCTCTGCGGGGTCCCACAGGGATCCCTTTTATCACCTGCTTTATTCCTTATCTTTATAAATGACCTACTTTCAATCCCCTCCAACTCACTTCTTACTCCGCTGTCGCCTGGTCCCAAGTCCAGGGTGTAAAAGGAGGAGGGTGGTCGATCTGCCCGAATTGACCGAAAAAACTAGGCAAGAAACCGCGGCACCGATAGCAGCGTATCCGTTGCGGGGGCGTCCCATTCGGACCGCCATCTAACGGATCAAAGAAGAAGACTTCTTAGTTTCGCTGACGACGGTACTCTGCGCTACTCTTATGACTTCGACAAAGCAAGACAAGGACGTGCCAGATCCTGCCTTGATGATCGTGAACGAATGGCCAACTCCATAAATAAAGACATTGAACTCATTCTAGGCTGCGGAAGCAATAATCGTGTTAAACTCAACCCCACCAAAACCAAGAAGTGAGTCGTGTTGAACTAATAGCCGACCCATCACTCAACATCTTAGGCGTGACATTACCCAAAGATTTGCGATGGAATGACCCCATTTTCCAAATTGTCAAATAAGCATTCTAGTGCTTGGAAGTTCCTCCTCCAGCCATCGGCCCGTGCTGTAATAACTATACAAGTTTTACATTCGGCCTCTTCTCGAATACAACTCACTCGTTTCGGGTGGAGTTTCGATAACCACCTTGGCATGTTTAGATAAGGTGCAAAGCAATAAGGGCCCTTAAATTAATCCACAATAACGCCGTTTGGTCCACAGGAAGGAATGTAGCAACAGTGACAAAATTCTCCATAGCGAAATAAACGTTCTCTTGCCTCCATGGCTAAGGCCGGCTCTACACCATGCGGTGAACGTTTCATCGATTATTGGCTTCCAACGATTGAGTCAATACCGACATCAGTTCGAACGTGCTGTAAGAAGGTTGGACGCTTGACATTGGACACTCACGCCTTATCATCCAGCGTCCAAGATTGGAGGGTGGTCATAACATCGTTTAGAGCCGGCTTTATGTCCGCAACAGCAGATTAGCTTACTTGCCTCATTCCCTCTAGAAACTAAATGTTTCTAAATAGAACATCTCAACTGTGGAACAACTTCTCGCAGTCAGTATTTCCGAATTCCTACAACGTCCAAGAATTCCTGCGCATGAACTCTAGGACGTTGTAGTTCGTCGCCATCTTCTTCAATATCCTCCTGAACCCTCATAACCCTTGACCTTCCCCTCCCGTACTAAGCTTACTGCTAGACATTGCACCATGACGTGACAAACGACATACGGACTGGTAGTACAAAGGCTGACTCCTGGGCTTAGAACTACCACATAAAAAAATCAGTTTCAAAGATAGAGGAGAATAAGTTAGGGAGGTCTGGAGGGTGTTGTTTAGATGCTAATTAACCTCAAGTTTGATCTCTAGGATGTTCTATGTTACAGGGGTGGGCACGCATGAGGTTAATGAGAGCCGCATGTGGGTTTTTCATAATTGTAAAGAGCCGCATTATATGTTATATGTATTATGTAATTTCAAAAATCAAAAATTAAGAGCATTTCCACACCCGTCTGGAATATTCAATAATTTAAAGAGATACGTTTGGAGCCGAACTTGATTCAACGAAGAGCCGCATGCGGCTCTAAGAGCCGCATTTGCCCACCGTTGATTCTATGATTACGGAAATACTGACTGCGGAAGATGGTTCCATAACCTAGTTTTTCTAATTAGGAAAAGGGAAATGTAGAGGGGAACGATAATTTCAGTAGAAAAGTCGGTATGATAACTAGCCAAAGAGAGGTTTCAAAACGGTGACCTTTTAGCGCCAATTGAACCTCCGCCCACGGGCCTTACACGGGACTGCCGCCTGCACGTACATACCTATCCACTTACAAAGGGGCCCTATCTTCGAGCTTTTGTCTTCAACATAAAAAAAGATAGACTTTTAGATATTGCACCACACTTAATCAGCACCAATAAAATAACAGACCAATGGTACAAAGGATATCCCTTGAGACTTCAACATTATTTTAACTCAGATAACTTGAAAGACTTTAACTCTGCAATAGTTGAAAACCCCCTCAAGCCTTTGAAAACAACTCTCTACAAAAGTATTATACAACCTCACCGCACACTCCAAATTGACCAGAATCAATATCCAGATATTGGACCTGACTTTCACCTCTCTAGGACGTGAGAGGCGCAGGACTTCCTTTTATTATGTAAATTCCGCAAAACTGAAAAGAACTTGTTACAAAAATCAATCATGACGCGATTTGGCAACACATCCATACCCAAGCCACCAACAACAAAAAAACGAATAGAAGCTAGCAAAACATTTAGTGTCGGTTTACCACTTCGAGGGTAAATAAATTTCATCCCAGCTCTTCTTGGACAATAAATTCCGGATGAAAAAGAATTAAAGTCTTTCGCGAAAATCATAAAAAAAGAGGAAATAAAGCGAAATTGTATTTTGTGTATTTCTCGTGTGTAAGTGTGTATGTTTCCATATCACAATTGTAATGAGGAGGATTCGTTTTCGGTGATGGATGATGACATGATTGTGGCTTGAGTTGTGTAAAAGGGCAGCTGGTAGCGAGTTAATCCTCATCTCGCTTCTGTTATGTCACACCTAATCCTTCACTATTCCTCTACTTGTAAAACCCCGCAAATTTCTTTAATTCTTGTCACTTAAAAACGAGAGAAATGCGATTGCCAAAAATAAAATTAAAGAATTATCCAAATTTGCAGACTCATGTTGGCGAATTCCCCCCCGACGCCAAAAAGCAAAACACAATTCGCATATTTTTTTCTCCTTTCTCCTTTTTTTTATTTCTTCCTTTTCTATCCGAATGTGCGTATAAAATGATTCCTGCCGTCTTTTCTTTTTGTTTCTTGGTGAGAGTTTTGTTACACAAAAAGTGAGGAATTTATCAGCCCAGCCAGAAAATTGGAATCTATCCAAGTTTATCGTCACCAACTCAGCAACTACGCGCCGGCCTATCCATTAGTGGATCTTCAGTCTGGTGTGGTGTTATAGTTTTATGACTTGTATCAATTTAATTTCAGGATAAGCCCAGAGATCCTTGACAATATACATACATAAGGAATCTTTGTCCTTTGCCTTTTCCCTATTCAAGGTTGCCGCTACTAAAATGCTCTTATGGACATGTAGCATGGGATTTGTTTTTATGTCGATACACAGGAATAGGAAGAGAGAAACTCTTGAGAATTTTGTTAAAAAAAAAATATTCTTAATAATTAATGACGCAAGTGTGACGTGTGAAGAAAAAAAAGAAAGTTTGAAATTAATAAACTTTTACTTTTCTACGTAAGGAAAGGAAAACTTCTGAACAGATTCTGGTATTGCGGATTGTTCACACGTTAACTTCGAGAGAAGCGTAATTGGATGTGAAAAGTTTGTCGGTCATTGGCATCGAATAGAGCACAATTAAATATGTTTCAGCATTAGCTTCAATAGAAAAAAACGCTCTAGTCCACATTAGTGAGATTCTGTTTTAATCCTGGAATGGTTGTTTATGATAGGAGCGATAACTTGCTAAGTTTAAACATGATAGATTTGACATGCATCTTGCAGCTTTGGTCGACATTGACAAAGATCGCCAGAATCGTGTCTCAAATTTAACACCTCCAAAACGAAGTACTGCTTTATTTCTAATAAAACCTTCACTGACCTATCTCTGCCGCAAACGTAAACCTAACGACTGATGCATTTTTTAAGATCCTAAGCTTAACTTCTGACGAGGACCTGCGATGCAACAATCACATATTC
This sequence comes from Thereva unica, assembly GCA_949987705.1. NCBI lineage: Eukaryota > Metazoa > Arthropoda > Insecta > Diptera > Therevidae > Thereva > Thereva unica. The sequence goes on from OX465284.1 coordinate 109,629,084, forward strand.
CAAATCGCCAAACAAGGGCGAATCCTGAAGAAAACTCCGTCTATTGAGTAAAGCCAGCTCTATACGATGCTATGAACACCATCCAACGTTGAACGCTTGATGGTAGGGTGCATCGAAGCGCCCAACATTCGTATTTGGACAAGTTCAGGCTGATGTCGGTATTGACTCAATCGTTGGAAACCAACATTCAAATGAAACGCGCATCGCGCATCGTGTAGAGCCGGCTTCAGGTCTACATTCGGGGACAGGGTGGCAGAGCAGTTTCGGACCAAGAATTTGAGGCAATATGTCGGCTTTGTATTTGCTTTTGTTTTATCAATTCCCCCTTATAAATGAAAGGTGTTGTGGAAGAGATAGAATTCTCCTTGATGGAAATTAGCAAAGAATCAGTAAAGACATCAGAGCGGTATTGATAATCTAACGTTTCAACCTGCCGCCAAATGATGATTTCATTTTCCTGTTTTCTTCGTTCGCTGATCAACACAGTTTCAGTTTCGTGCTCAGAAAGCATTAGACCAGTCATGCTCTCCCAAATCGGTTCGTTCGCGCACAATTTGATGATGGAGTTACAGCAGTTGGTTACTTAATATACTCATCATTTGGAGAAGATCTACACGCTCTCTAAGTGGCTTTTTATCGCGTTCAAAACATTCCCCATAAAACCATGTGGCGAACGCGCACATACCTAATTTACAGGTTTTACGCCAAGCCACACAACAAACTCTCACACGATCAGAACGATCGATCGATGAAGTCGCTATTTCAGTCTGGACTCTTTCGTACAGACACAGAATCCAGGTAGTGTTCGTCAGGTTGAAGCTTATATCAAAAGAATGGCGGAAATTCTAGATCATTGATCACAACTGATCCGATCTTGTTCAATCAATGGTTCCGATCGTGTGAGAGTTTCTTGGGTAGCTTCGCGCAAAACTTCTAATCTAACTTTGTACGCGGTCACCAATAACCCACCAGCCATCCTCTGAGACGAAGTAGTGTTTTCTTAGTCGTTTTATTACTTGAAATGGGCATTCATACAATAGCTTTCCGAACACGATCGATCCACATAAAAACGTAGTCAGCGTCATCTAGGGTTATTCGGCCTAGGCTTTATTTCTGTCTTCAATGTCTTCTGCACTCTTCAGCCTGCTTCACATAGACTTAGAGTAATGCAGGCCGTGATCTATAGATCAGAACACAGCAGATCGAGAATTACGTTCACTGCTTTAATAGATGTACACAAAGCCCACGTTACTCCGAGACATAGCGTTTTAGACTTAACCTGGTCTGGAGTTGTTATATCATTTTGCAAAAGTACGCCAATAGATGGCATGGTCATATGACTATACTGTTTTATCATGGTTGTGTGGCTTGCAAAATTCGGTTGGGAAACTTAACCCCGTATTCTAGTGATACTGCACCATATTGCGCCTTTATAAACCCCTTCGGCAAGTGATGGCGTTTCAAGCTGGTCCTGTGGATGTACACAGCCGTCTTCTTCCTCTTCTTCTTTGGTCCGTTAGCTAGCGGTCTGAGCGAGACGTCCCGAAACGGATACGCTACAGTCGGTGCCGCTTTAAAAAATGCGGTTTCTTGCCTAGTTTCTTCGGCTTCCCGATTCTGGTCAATTCAGTAGGTCGACCACCGTCCTTCTTTCACACCCTGGACTTGGAACCACACGGCGGCGGGCCTGTACCTGTTACACGAAGGTATGATCACTTCAACCCCGGACTACCATCGTCTGGATTGATTTTCAGGAAAGACCTCCTCACTCAATACCCTTCGAAAAGAAGCTGTTCTGTAAGACTCAAAAGAGATCTCCAGAGGAGGTGAATTCACGGATAACTTTTCAAAACTCCACAGGATGGCTTTAACCATCCGCCACAGCCGACGAAAGAAGCATCGAACTCTAGGGACCCCTTGTGTTGGTAAAAAACGGTTCACCAAGCGCTAATTGTCCGTTGTACCATAAGATACGACCATTTCTTGGCAACAAGAACAAAAGCACAAAATAAAATTTCTGAGGCCTAGTTGCGTTGGACATGCTACAATCATCACCATTCTTACTCTACATATCGCACCTACATCATCCCCCGTCGATAGTTGTTACATCAACAACATATTCTCAAAAAACAAGACCAAACTGTTTCAATTAGTTCGCACTTAATATTAATTAGAACTATTGAACTTGACCTCAAGATTGCGCTAATTCAATTTAACAACATACGGATGCATATCACATGCCGTGCTATCACATGCGTATCCTATCTCTGTGGTAATTAATTACCGAGTCTCTGGCTAGTATATGGTAGTTCAATAAATATATTTTACCGCATCTTCAGAGTCAGACAAACGAATCCATTAGTTCGTGTCACGTTCTTCTTCGGCACAATACGATTTTTACTACAAGATTTCAATATGCCTAAATGAAAAAAACCGAGTATAATCAGTTCAGAAGAAGTGTGGGGAAACACTGTGTGCGGTGTGTGCTCCACAGTGACGCTTTCCTGATATTTACGCAAATAACCGATCATTCTTTCACATGACTTGAAGCTCAATTTAATTTTTAAAAGCGTATAAAGTTGGAGATATAGATGGATGTGTATATAGGAGCGCGCCGACATACGGGGGGCTTCATGTAGTCAAGAGTTTATTTATCAAATTTGGGGCTAGCAACTGCTCAGATTTTTGTGCCGAGGTTGAAAGACGGCAGCCAGAGAAACGGGGAGTCGCGCTCCCCGGCAAACGCTTCGCTCCTTCGGTCCTGTGTCTCAATCCAATTTGCTCTGCTGCTGTTGATGATGATGATGATGATACTGGCTGATGCTGGTGCAGTGAAAGATAAATTATTGGCTACACCGGGCGTCCGTGCAAATTACAAGCTCGTGTGGCTGAAATAATTTTCTCCGTCAATTAATTCCTTGTAGTCCTCAATCAATTTAAATAGTATCGGAAGCCATAAGCTCCGTCCCGTTCTAGTTTTGTGTGTGAAAATCTTCATTCTCGAGCGTCTTCTAGCACACCAAGCACACACGGCAGACTGTCTTCACACTGGTGCACAACTGTTTTGTGGTTTCATGTAAATGCGTAGAGATTGATTAGTGGACTTCATTTTTTTTACAGTCGAGTTGATTAGTTTTAAATTAAATATACAAAACCAGAGTTTTCCGGTAAATACTGATAAATAAGTAGAAACAATTTCCTTTACCGCACCACGGTATCCAAACTCATTCCATCAACAACAAAACGAGGTGGTCACATGCATTCGCTGGACGTTGTTACGTTTCTGAATTACCCGCGATGATGATGATGATGACATGACAATTGGCAATCATAAGTGTGACTCTCAATTCTAACGGCGGCGCCTTATTTGTTTTTATTTACACAACATATATGTACACACTATGTGTCACAATATTGCGGTCGTCCAAGTAAATAAGAACTTGATTTTGTGATCATCGCTGCTCATCAGTTACTTAACCTTATCATGATTCATTTTCTGTTTTTTTTTTCTCCATTGCATTCATTGTTTTCTTTCCTGGTGCTGCTGGGGGACAACATCTGGGCCAATCTGGACTTATGGGAACTGCTCTGGGGATGTCTGGGGTTTCTTCTTGATTTGTTATTGGATTTTTTCCAAATTCTGGGAAATCAATAACCCTTATTTTTTCGGGGTTAGTTAATTTTCTTTTGTTGGGAGAAAAACCTTTGCGGTAGATGGAATAAAGAAAGACAGGTTAAATATTTATCAATTTTAATGGTAGGTTTCTTCTCTGTTGGTCTTCTTGAGAGCTTTCAATTTATATTAGATTGGAATTGGGTAGTAATAGGTTATTGCTTCAAAAGGGAACCCTGGTCCGAAATTAATTGAAGTAAATAAATATAAAAAAAAAGTTGACTCGATATTGCGGGTCTGATTATGGACTATTTTAAGACTAGTCTGGTTATTTTTGGTTAGAAATGACACATCGAAGTTTTGATTGTTTTGTTTTTGCTGCGTATGACGTAAAGTCAGTCACGGTCTTTGCCTTTACAATGCACGTCAATGCTCGAATGGTCATCCATTCATTACGTAAGGCGTCTTCGCCATATTCCATCCTCTCTCTTAGAGCCTCGAAAACTTTTCTCTCAAGCCTATTGTCTGGTTCCTCTAGATCCTGGATCATAGTCATGGCCCCTGTGCTGAAAGTCGAGTCGTGTGCCGTGACAAGTCATTTAAGCTGAAAAAGTGACCTTTGAGTTGAATTATGATTTTCAGGCCCCTGTTCTGTTCTTTGAGTTGAGTTTAGGCCTCGGTGTTGAAAGTCGTAATTCGGTCGAAAAGTCACTTTCTTCCGTTCAAACGACTTTCCACGTCACATGACTCGACTTTCAGCATAAGGGTCCAAGTCTCACAACCACAGCACAGTATTGGTCGTATTACTGTAAGGTAGAGTGAAAGTTTCTTTTTTCTGTGCCCAAATCTTGAGTGCAGTATTTGATTTGGGGCAAAAAGGCTCTACACCCTCTTCCTTTTCTTCATTTAGTTTTGTAGCTGTAGACTGTTTTATCGACTACTTCTAGGTTGTGTTCGTTGATAGTTATGCTTCTCTCCCCATTCTGAATCTTTCAGCTCTGGATTGTTGCATCACCTTTGTTTTTTCTTCGTTGATCTCCAAGCCTATGTCCTTTGGCGCCTCTTTTAGTTCGACATAATATTCTGTGAACTGCCTTAGCGTGTGCATTACTCGATTTTCGGCAAATACGTATGTAGCTTACATCTCGAGTAAAAGCACGCATAGTGAAAAAATTCGCCTGCTACACACAGGTATGCACGATCCCGCTCCAAGCAAGACATTCTAAAAATGCGCCCGTCAGAGGTATGCGGGACTCTGTGTCCCTTTACCAAGCGGTCCCCCAACTAAGTACTAACCCCGTCTAATGCTGCTTGGCCTACGCAATCGAACGGGAACCGGTCTACTGAATATGCTTAATGGCAGCCTTTATTTTTGAATGCGCCAATTTTGCTCCGTATTGAAAAGTGTGATCATACCGTGCTTCGTTTGGACTATTCCGTTCATGCCGAGAAGTAAAAATTTTACTCAGACGTGCAGAGGCTGTTTCGAGTGTAATGCATGCATTTTGATGTTCGGCGTGCCTGTTTCAGGCTAAGAATGGGCGTGTCAAATTAAAATCTGTAAAAGCTCGTTTACATCCCAAACTTAAATTGGGGCTCTTTTATCGCACAGAAATTTGTCTGTGTACGTTCGTGCTAGAAAAGCATACAAATTTCTGTGCAATAAAAGAGCTCCAATTTACGTTTGGGATATAAACGGGAATCTACAGTATCGAGTACCTACTGATATGGGTAGAATAAAGCCAAATACCCATATGAGTAAAGAATCGAGTACCGATTCCGTATACCTAAATCTATCTGTTATACAAGGGCCAGGATGAAAATCAGTTGCTGATTTGTATTGGCTGAAGCCACACTACCTATGATGTTTCTGGCGTATGGGGCCGACCTGTTTTGTAGGGTAGCGAAGAATATCTTATAGGCAGTACTCAACAGCATTATACGGCGATAGTTAGGGCATGATATTTCCTTTTCTATGTACCGTTCAGAGCCCTTGTTGTTTTTGAGCCGGTTTATGGCTTATTACGCTCCTTTAATCCCTCATGGGCTGAAACCTCTCCCTCCCTCCAGAGCACACTCTGTTTTGCGCGACAGTTTCATCAGGATCTCCCAGTTGTTGCGGCCTCTACTAATAGGGTTCTTCTCCAAGTTGTTTTAGATCTGCCGACTCGACGGGTTCCTTGCGGATTCAAGTCAAAAGCCTGTATGGCTAGATTCTCGCTTTCGCGTCGCAAGGTGTAGCCAATCCAATTCCATTTCATTCGCCTGATTTGGTCGTCTATCCTTTCTTGGCCGGCACAAAGCCATAGTTCTTCATTTGAAATTCTATTTTGCCAGCGGATTTTTAGGAGACGACGCAGGCATCTGTTGATGAAAACTTGTAGGCGCCTTGTGATGAATTGGGTGACTTCCCATGTTGCGCAACCGTACAAAAGAACTGCCTAAACGTTGGAGTTAAACAGCCGCAAATTGGTGTTAACTGAAATCTCCTTTGATCTTCATATACGAGACAGGCATCCGATAGCGTAGGATTATTAGTAGATATTGATGGTGCTGCAATTTTTCAGTTAGTTCAACATTTAGAAATTCATGAAAGTGCTCTTCCCATCGGTTCCAGCTAACTATAGGATCGATAATCAGATTACCCTCTATGTCGTTGCAGCTTGCAGTATGTGCAGAGTATTGTGAATTGCGTCATACGACAGACTTTTGATAGAACTTCCGTTCTTCGTGCAACTTTTACTCTCTGTACTGTTCTAGTCTATAAATAAGTTTTTTCTCCCTGGATTCCTTTTTTTGCCTGTGAACATTCTTTCCTTCTCGTACCATATCTACAATGTAAAAAAAAGCAATACTTTCCTAAACTAGCTAAATTTTGTGCTAAGGTTCGTAAACAACATTTAAGGACTTCGGCAGACTAGGGGTTACCATCTTAGAGGTCTGTAGTTCGATTCCATGCAGCGCCTTTCCAATTTTCTTACTCAAATGATATTTCTTCTCTCATGTCTTCTCTCTTTACAGTAGTAGTTCTCTGCTATGTCTCCTGCCATTGTCTAAAGAAAAAAAAGGAATGAAGCTATTTTCTGTTCGATCCCCGAAGTCAGCAATCTGACGTGATAGGACTAAAATCGGTATTTTTTATTTCCTTCGCTCTACTATCTTTCCAACTAGAATTTGCTGTTCGTCGTTGCCCTCTTGACCTAGAACTACAATTGTAAAAAGGGGCAGTACCGGTGTATTTTAGTATTTCAAATGAAAATCGACGTGTTTCCAGTGTAACATTCATCTAAACCACTTAGGCCTATTCTGAACTCTACTGGAATCGATTCCGCTGGAATTTTTTTACATTCGTATGCTACCATTGTAAGAAAATACCAGCGAAGTTCAGACTAGGCCTAATTTACTTTCAAGCTGTCATTTTACAGAACAGAAAGACGTCATCAACTTTCAGGTATATACCAAGAAAAGAGATTCGGATTTATATCCATCCATTTACTATGTAGACACTTTTCAACGTAACATCCCATCACAATTCCAAGAACCATTATCATTATCTCTCTGGGCGTGTAACATCATAAGAAGAATGAATAGACGACAATTCAGTAGCTTAAATATAAGTTATATCTTTTTAAAACTACCAAAACAAACTCATAAATGAAAAACAATTATTAATGTTTGACGATATCACTAGAAAGTCAATTTTTATGTAACCAATAGGACCCATTTACAACAAAAATAATAGACTTCTTTCTTCACTGCGTATATATCATGCTGGAATAAATATTCTGCAGATGTTTTACGCCTCCTACCTTTTGGATGGATACACACGTGTATACTACGCGCAATGCAGACCACAGACAATATACGGTTTAAGCTTCCAAGGGTATAGACTAGATATTTTATGCTAGCTAGATAGAAAAGGGGGGGGGGGGGTTTACATAAGGCACACAATTTAGCGATTTTATTAAACAAGAAATTCAATTAATTTTGTAGGCAACTATCGTTCCGGCGGTCAATGCACATACCACCAAGAAAAGAGCATATACAGAACGTCTAGGCTGTGGGGATACAAGGTTGGGGAGCCGCAACGACGAAAAAAAAAAAGAATTCTCATTTGTACACGCGACAGATGGGCACACAATCAGATTCACCAGGCGGGCGCGATATGATTCATAATATGCAAAGGTAATTCTTATTTTTTTTCGGGTACTTCTCTTTTTTGTGGTCCCATTTTCCCTACGGCAACTGATTACATATTAATATAAAAAAATAAACGGAACTTCCATAGGCATTTTTTTTAGTACAGTTACTTTTCATTTGTTTTATTAATTGCAATGAAACTTACCAGATTTTTACTGACATCCTCCTGAGCCTTCTCGGCCCTCCGGTCGCCCCGTTCTAAGGAGTTGACAGCTTCTTTGAGAGCCTTCACCAGCTCGGCAGGACTCTTCTGTGATTTACCAAATAATGGCATTATCTTCTTCGTGGCTGGTAATTTTACAGATGACTTTGATAAAAGAAATTGTCGTCCCCTTTGCTTCGATCGTTGCTGTCAGGCTGCTTTTTTGTTGATAACACTTCGGGTGCACCAAGGAGAGACTTTTTTTGTATCAATGAAGAGGTAAAATTTAAACAAAAAAAAAAATAAAATACTTTATTAAAAAAAAAAAGAGCTGAATCCAATGGATTGATGATTATTGGATATTGAGAGAAGTGTCAATAAAATTCGTTTTTGTTTAAAGATGAAAAAATGCAATTTATTATTATTTTCTTTTTTGCAGTAGAACCTCCTACGTTTTGGCTACGAGCCGCCGAAGTGCAATTGATAATCAAAAATCGCCAAGTTCCGCGAAGTTTTGTGCGAATAAATTCCCGCCGCGTATTGTTTATTTTTTCACACACAATATATCGGCAAGCTTAACTCGAACAACAAAACTCCAACAACTATTTCGATTTCCTCTTCACTTATTAATTCCTCTACGTTTTGTTTTTTCGTTATTGTATATATTTTTTGGTGTAAGAACAAAAAAATAAAATTAAAAACGATTTTAATCACTGTTAAAAAAAATCACACTATAAACTTGGGGTGCTTGAATAGCCCACAAATCGACGACGACGACGGTGTCAGAGTCTCACGCACACACAACCATACACAGCACTGTCAAATGATTTTTTTATAATTATATTATTTTCTTATGTGCACTTAAGCCCGATTTAATAAACTTTTTTTTACACCCAAATTATTTATTAATTAACGTACAATTATGGATTTTATATTTAAATTAATCAGAAGCGAAAATTTTTATCGTGTTTTTTTTATGATTTTCAATTCGGTCAAAATCCCCAGTGTGCTACCGTCTCGCGTTTACATAGAAATGACAGCAGTTTGACGAGCAAAACTAAAAATGCATACATCTAAAACAATTTTGTTCGTTCTTATTCTTTCTGGCTTAGTAAAGTTTGTGTAAGTTTATCTCTTTTTAAAATAAATATTCTCGGTTTTTCTTGTATGGATGGGTGACGTTTAATCTATTTGAGAAAAAGTTACCAGATGATAGAGAATATATTTTAAGCAATTTTTGCTTAATGGAATCAAGTTGTGTTTTTGAATGAGATTTTTGTTCGGATTTACACGTAGTTGGGAAAATATGTGGTGAATGAAAGATTTAGTGAAGGATGCTTCAAAAGGAGATGTAAATTTACAGCCTCAAACAGAACTAACCGTTTAGTCAGTTTTTAAAGTTAGAAATATGACATTTCCTTAAGATTTCCTTAAGACGAGCGGAGTTGTAGTCACAATCAAGCAGAGAAAAAACGAAACAAACGAGCAGAACAAACTCCTTGGGGATGTAGCAGCCCTCTCTATACTTTACCGCTATTACCATAGCAACTAGTTCCACTGAAATCAGAACCTCCTACCTGCCTATTTTACCGCAACACAAGACTAGCCCGCTCGGCCCACCTCCATACCCTTGCTTATGGAGCAAGGCGCCTGGATACTATCCCAGAGGTCCCGGGTTCGAATCCCGGCCAGCCCCACGTTCCTTCGCCTTTTCCACTTTCCCACCTATATAACTTTCTTTCTTTCTTCTTCCCTCTTTACTTTCCTGATTCCTCTTGCCATAGCCTTCCTGAGCCCTTCCCCGCTCCATCAAAGCGCATGTCATGGTTGATTGATGAGATTCAACTCGTTTCAGGAGGCATCATAACACTCCAGCGAGTTGTTTCTCGATGCCCCGATGTCAAAGTCGCGATAGAAATGGTTGGAAGTAGATGGACTAAAAATATCGCGGATAGGTTGTGGTAGTTCCTTCCTCCCCGACTAGAGCTGCTCTTAGACATTGCACTCTATACGAAGAAAATAGATTGTCAACAGTATAAAGGGCACCAAGTGACGTCAGCACTAAAATGACGTTTCTGCTGTCAACGGCGTTGGACACTACCACAACAACAACAACGAGGTTATGACTCCCAAAAAACTTGAGGAACTTACGTTCCGCATGCTTGTGATTATCTTTTCGTATGTCTCGTAGAAAGTTTATTTAAATATTAAATTATTTAAAAACAAACAAATCTATTTCAGTTTTTGGCTTTAACCGGACATACGAAACCGCCATTTGCTATTTTATTTTGAGCACCGTCCACTTAGCTCATAATTTGGGCAAACAATTAAAATTTTCAGCAATTACTAATTCTGCACTGCGGCTCCATCAGCTGTTTGATACTCAAATGACATTTACGAAACGAAGTTTTATAAATAACAAAAAAAAACGGGCCATGAAATTTGTAGAAGAATTAAAGTATTTTTGCTGTTATAACTTACAAGAGCCAACCAAAACATGACATCCATGGAAGACCACGACAGTCCTATCATATTAAATATTATTATTGAAGGCGGTTACGATACTGGGCAGCAATACATCCTGAGTGAAGTAGCTCCTGAACAAAGTGCTCCCGAGATTAATTATGAACATCTAATCATAGAAACGGATAATGATATCGTAGAGAATGAGGTACAAGAGAATGATTATGTCATTCAAGAAGGAATTGACTACACTTCAGGAGTCATAATATGTTGCCCTGTTGATGGCTGTGAGAAAAACTTTGCTCATGAATCTGATCTGAAAAAGCATCTTTCTACACATGAAATTGAAAAGAAATTCGCATGTCCTCATTGTTTTATTGAATTTAATCGAATGTATACACTAAAAGTACATTTAAGAACGCACACTGGAGAGAAACCATACAAGTAAAATCTGCTATTATGTTTGTATCTAATCATTTATACTAAATAAAAAATTCTAGATGCACTTACAATTGCCCTAAAAGCTTCCGGACATCTGGGGACCTCCACCGGCACATCAGAACACATACAGGAGAACGTCCGTATCGATGCAGCTTCGAAGGATGCACCGCCAACTTTGCTGCTAGATCGAATCTTAACATGCATGAGCGGACACACTCTGGTGAGCGACCATTTAAGTGTGATGTTGATAGTTGCTTGAAGTCGTTTTCAACGTTTTCTAACTATAAGAATCACCTGCGCGTTCATAGTGGAGAGAAGCCGTTTGAGTGTAGTACGTGCAAGAAACATTTTAGTGAATATTCTTCACTTTATAGACACAGCAAGATTCATAGTAGACAAATCAGTGCTCTTTTATGTACAGAATGTAATGAGAGGTTTGTGGATGATGTAGCCCTGACAAAGCACAAAGTAGAAGTTCACCAGATTGAGTAGGTTAAGTTTGTAAAGTAGATTTTATACTACTAGTAGTATTTCTTCTTGTATATGTAATTAAAGTTTTTATTTTTCTGAAAATTCTGTTTTATTAAGTATAAGAAATAGCATAGTGTCGCTTCCCTTCCCTGGATCCGCCGTATTCAGTGTGTTCCCCAGACAGAAACAGCTTGATGACCTCTAACCTGTCCACGCATCGAGCTGGATTTGGCATAAGGGTACGATCGGTTTTGGAGCAACGACTTGTGCCGCATTCAGGTCAAATCAAAGCATCGCACATGCGCAGAAAAATCAGAAATGTTAACAAAAAAAAAATATCAATACAAAATTTCCTTCTTTCTATTCAACCCACCGCTTGTTTAAATAAAACTATATTTAGCTAAAAGGCTTAACAATAACATAGACGATATAACAATTTTATATAAGCTAAGAGTAGAAGATGAATTGCAAAGATCACCTTGGCAGAAACACATGTAAACCTTTTTGTAGTTATAAACGGTAAAGGCGCATCGATCTTCTGAATCTGAGGGTCCTCGTTGAACACACATACGTTGAGTAGCCATGTCGTAATCTAAAGAAAATTAAAATAGTTTTTTTATTATAAAATTATTAGATAATAACGTATACCATTCTCTCTAAATGAACCGCCACCTTCGATCACTTTGCCGCACCATCCTGAAGCACATGGGATTGCTTGAACCCCAGATATACCCTCAACTTCTGTTGCATTGAACTTGAATGGATCTTTGCAGCTGCCTAAATCGCCTCGTGAGCGACATTGAAAGCATCTTCGAAGGAGTGCTGGAATGATAAATATGACGGATTTACATTATGTGTGATCTTAACATTAAGGAAAATATGAGTTTATTGTTTTACAAATAGTGGTTTTATTATGTGAAAGAGTACAGGAAGGTCTCTTTCTTTAAGCTGCTGACTGACAAGACATTTTTAATCATAGAGGGTAACGTTTAATAAAAGTGGTAGAAAGAGTAGATTAATCCATCCCAACAACATCACCCCGTTTCTGATAAGCGACTTATCAGTTTTTTCACATAGCAGTGTTAATATATGCAGGCCCATCTATCCTTAGAACACAGTTCGTAGTCCACGGGGTAAGCAACGGTGCTATACAGGGCTTGCGGGCAGGCGGCTAGAGCATTGAATGCAGTGCTGTGAACGGCGGCCCACAGACCTGTGTAGTTTACAATCAAAATACTAACTACTTTCCTCTTATAGATAAATCTTCGAGACACCTGGCAGCGGCGAAGATACAGATAAGTAGGGGGCAGCAAGGGTATGATTATTTTGTGCTCAGCATACCTCCCCTACGACTACAGGAGCCAAAACTAGAGAGGGGCAACTGGGAGAGTTATAAAAGCTAACCACCTATAACGGCGATTAGACGAGCAAAAAGAAATAGCGGGAGGAATTTCTGCAAGAGTGTCGAAGACATTCGAGACTTGACAAAAATCCATAAAGCTTTATTAAATGGGAGATCTCAGATCTATTAGGAGAACCGATGGCCCTTTCACACAGTCTAGGGAAGAAGCCTTGATAATATTGGTCCAGGCACAACCATTTATTCAAATAGGAACATGACCTCTGTTGGGTCGTTAACAGGTCCACTTGGCTTGGACAAAAGCAAACACCGTGGTTAATCACTAAGCTATTAGGGAAGCTATTAGATCGTTCAAGCGATACAAGTCGTCTGGAGCAGAAGGAATCTATCCAATTCTGCTACAGGACGGCTGCGACCTAGTCACTCTCTTATTAAGCCAAATATTTAGGACTTCCTTCGTAAATGGTTATATCCCATTATGTCTGGACCCTAGCAGCTGTCTTTCAAGCAGAGGTGTACGCTATACTGGATGAGTCTGCCCTCCATGTTCTCTGTGAGTGCCCCGCAACAGCGAGGAGCAGGGTTTCTTTGTTCGAGGAGTCCCTGCTCGAACATAGGTCTAAGCGACAAGCCACTAGGCAGACTGCGGAACTTGAAATTGAGGTCAGTTTTTAATGGTAAGTTTAAGACTTAGATAGGAAATAGCTCTCGTAGTGCGATCTTCTACGGTTCTTTCCTTAGCTCGAGTTTCACGAATTGAGGCAGTTCCTCCTGTGTACTCCTCAACCCAGATAGTTGCTTTAGCTTTACGGTAGTTTTCAAGATAAGTATTTTAATGGTGCGAGCTTCCAAAAACTCGAGGTGTTGCCGTTACTCGAGTCGATGGAAGCCCGTTGCCAGGAAGGTCATCCGAGACAGGTTTTAAAAACATACATAAAAGAAGATCTTCATACCATAAATATAAAAATTTGGAGACTTTAAGCTAGGGATCAAAAGTGGAGCAGGCCGTGGAGCTATTGAACATGATGATATATTATAAAACTTTAAACTCAATTTAAACAGCAATTAATTGAAATGTAGTTTCTATAAAATTTACACTACAGCAGCGGCAACAACACACATATAAACACGAAAGTACTACAATCTCGAAATCCGGAAACTTCATCTGCAGAACTTGAAACATACATAAATTACCTTTGAATTATCACATTAACATAATTATCCCCCGATTAAAGTATTGTAAAATAGTTGAAATGAATCATATTACAAAAACCAAAAATAAAAACAAGACCACAAAGGGAAAACGAAAGACTTCAATGCAACTCGTTACTCATGGGACACAAACTTGATTTTGCCATTGCACTTTTTCTTATCAGAATAATAAGGAAATTATTTTCTCACCTTCTGTAAATTGAATATTTGATAGATTTATCACAGTAATAACAATAAAAACAATTAAATATCGCGACATGGCTAGTTAATTGCTGTTATCAATCAGGCAGTGAGCTAAATTCCATTCAGGATGTAGAAATTCGTTCTGTCACTGCATTCCAATGGTGGATGGGTTGGGGATGTGAATTCGAATCTGTTTAAAGTGGTTTTATGTGAAAAATACTGTGGTATTGTAATTTTTGTATATTATTACATTTACTCCTTTATAAGATATAATTATTTATAACTCGGAATAGTAGTTTTAAGATATATTTTTTCCCCTTAGAGCCAAATCACTAACACAGCACGAATCTCACCATTTCAACTTTCTTCGTTTTCTTGAGATTTCTTTTAAAATTCTTGAAGGCCATTTGAAAGGTGAAAAGTGTTACCGTTCGTAATATCTTATTTATGAATTGTTTTTAACATAAAATTTCACATTATTAAAGTAAATATTTGTTTTTTAATTATATTAAACGAATTAAATTGTATTTAAAGTAATGATATTATTATATTAAAAATTAAAAATCATTTAAAATGCAAAATTCATATTTAATGTGTTTACTCAGTAATGTAGTAGAATTCCACTCAATATAGTCTATCACATGGTTGTGCAAACACTTTTCTATATTAATCAAGAAGAAGAAATGTTTTGATTTACAACCTGTGAAAGTTACCTAATCGCGTCAAAATTTTCTATTATTAAAAATATACAAAAACCTTACACTAATTTAAAAATTGTTACAATAATTTACACCAATGACGACATCCGTAGTACTGCAACAACTAGCCACAGATGCCGGCGACGAGCCATGGCCAGACGATGCGACAATATACCAGCCTTACGAGGTGGAACAAATCCTTCTAGCAGAAAATGCTAGCTGCCTTGCGGTTAAAGCCTACCTAAAAATGTGCAAGCTACAATTCCGTGTAGAATCATGTGCAAATGCCGAATTCATGTCGCCCGGCGGTAGAATGACAAAGCTACCATTTGTCCGTGTCGGCGCCTTTGTTATAGCTGAATTCGAGCCAATTGTTAACTTTGTTGAAAATAAAGGAGTCTCCCTAAGCAATTGGCTAGATGCTGATGAAAAGTCCGATATGAGAGCATATACATCACTTGTTGAGAATATATTCACAAATGCCGAATTGTATATTAGTTTTATAGATGAAGAAGTTCTAGAGAAAATTACATATCCGCGGAATGGTTGCGTGTTCCCATGGCCATTGAATATGGTAGAGAATTGGAAGAAGCGAAATAATGTGCTGAAGCGACTAGAAGTGTATAGCTGGAAGGATATGACAATAGATGAAGTTATTGAGAAGGTGAAAATTTGCTGTGAAACGTTGAGTGATAAATTGGGCGACAATAAGTACTTTTATGGTGATCAGCCGACGGAGCTGGATGCGTTAACTTTTGGTCATATATTTTCTATTTTGACGACAGATTTACCGAATAACTGTTTGGCACAAACAGTGCAAGGTTTTGAGAAACTGGTTAGTTTTTGCCAGAATATTGATAAGAATTTCTTTCATCAATAATATTTGTTAGAATGGAGTTAGTGAATAAATTTTTAAATATTTTTTGTTTTTACTTAGTTTGGTTTTTATATATAAATTCATGTAGTAGGCTACACCGTACATCAGGCGCTGAGGTTTAAAACAATGGTTCCAGCGAGGCCATTTGTGGATCTTGTCTTTTGAGGATCTTGAGAAGAAAGGATGTGAGACATATAGGTCTCAAGTCCTTTGGATTGTGGTAAGAGATTTTACCCGCTTTCGGAATGAGAGGCACCTTCGCTACCCCCCAGGATGTTGGATTGTAGCTTAGCCGAAGAGAAGTCCTTCTATAGATGGCTGCAAGACAGTCCAGCACTAGGTCACTAACTTCCTGGTTTCCTATAAGATAAATTCAATTCGGTCCTTGTGTTTTATAATCCCTGTTTATCAATCTGTCGATGGTACCTAAATTACATTCACTAGTTGGGCTCGCAAAACCGGTTTCTGGGGATACAGCAAGTGATGTCGAACCAGAAAAGTGGGTAACGAGCAGGAGTTTCAAGGATTCCTAACTGCTTGTAGTCCTCATACCGTCTGCTTATTGCAGCAATTCTTGGCACATTGAGCATTTAGAGAGAACTTTTCTAAGCTTGCGGTGTCCAAAACCCCTTCTATTGTCTCACAAAAGCTATCCAGGATTCGTAGTTCGATGGTACGATGGTACTAATTCCTGTAACCAGGGGCCTTCTTCACAGTTGCACTAACATTAAAAAGAATGACTCAGTAGTCAGGGTCTGCATTTACACTAAACGAAACAGAGTTAAAAAAACACTTTACATATTTACAATTAACTTTTATTTGCAGGATTTTCTCATTAAAAAAAAAAACAAAAAAATTATTAGTATTTTTTTGATGAAAACTAATTAACAATATTAATTAAAAGTAGTACAACCTAACGAGTCTAAAAAGAAAAGAAAAAAAGTTTTGTTTATGCTCAGAGAAAAAATACAATTTTTAACTTAATCATAATACAATTCGAAATAGGAAGTCAAAGCTTATTTCTATATCATAAATCTAAAATAAAATAGAAAAATCAAAAATTACATCCAAATTGATTAAATTATGTTTCTTAAATCCGGTAAAAAGGTCAAGAATTTTGTTGATTTTCAATTAATGCGAAAGAACTAACTAAAAACAAAAAAATATGTTCAGTCCAATTTCAGTTTAAGTTATTATTATTATTAATTTTATTGACTAAATGCCTTAACTAAGTCTAGAAAATGGTTCATGCGACGTTTACACATTTTATTACTTTTTAGCAGTCCAGTCCTTTGCTTCTGTGCCCGATGAAGCTTATTCTGTAGAAGCTTGTATTTTTGCACAAGCTGTGAACGATTTTGTTGTAGTTGAATCTGTTGTTTTAGCATTTTGCAAACAGCTAAATCTATAGAAAAGGAATTATAATTAAAAAAATATGTGTTAGAAGCAGGGATAAAAGTTAATTAAATAAATAATATAACATAAGGAATATGTGTGTGTGAAAATGTTATGTTTATGTTAAAAGAATGTGCAGCAGTGGGTGGCAAAATAAAATAAAAACAAACAAAAATGCGAAAAAATTAAAATAAATAATGGATAACAATGTTATTTTTATGTTTTTGTTTTTCTGAGGAGAAGGAAGTTCATTCGAAAGCCACCAAATGCTTACATAAAATTACAAGTCGTTTATTTGCTCCTTATTACCACTCTTCTGTTCTGTTTTTTCTGGTTTTTGTGTGGCACTGGCGGCTGTAGTTTCTCTAGCTCGTGCACACGCTGGACAAACTTTTTCACGAACTTGCATCGGCTGCTTCAATATTGCTCCTTGTTGGCATTTGGCGTGGAAGAAACCACTACAGGTTTCGCATTTGCATAGTATTGAATCTGAAAGTAATAAAATAAGTGTAAGTATTAAAAATTTATTATTTATGCTGTTAATAATGATGCATATCAAAACCAGTTAATGTTTTGTTTTGTAAATATGGTAAGGCGTGAGAATTCGGCAGTTTCAATAAGCTGACACGATCCAGACTAGACCAAACACTGTCCAGGCCATTAAACATCTCCTTTTAAACATGGCGTTAGCGAAATTGATTCCAGCAAGAAGCACAACCTTTCACAAATTCGCCTTCTACCTTATACAGGCGACATTGACATCACTGGCAGAACGTTAAGAGCTGTAATGGAAGATTTCACCCGGATTGAGTCGACCTTCGCGCGAGAGTTTCAAATGGCATTATCCAATAAATTCGCGGCGCTCGCAATACCGGACGATATCGATGTAGAAAAAATGCAATTATCGGAGTGGCGTGCAATGGACTTGTGTCCACCCATCCGTAAACGGACGAAGCCATGAATCTCGACCAGCTGTCTGCCTCGTCGATCAGCGGAAATGATTGAAACAAGTAGATTTCGAGCAATACCGACTATTGAACAGAGGAGTTCGACAGAAAATAAAATCGGAACGAGAAGCGCACTGGAATAACGTTGCGGCTGACGTTGAAGCTTTCGATGGACGACGCGGAGTTCGATACGACGACAACAACAACCGACTTGATGTAGAAAGAAAAGAAATATAGTACTTACCTCCATTTTTCATACACTCATTACAAATAAGCTTCTGATCCGGGGATGAAGAGGAAGATCTATCTACCGATGATGACGATTTAGAGCCTGATGCGTTATCCTTTAGCTCTTTCTCTGCCTTTCTTTTCTTGTAAGCCCTTGTCGTTGGAGGTGAATATAGGAAAGTCTTTTTTCTTTTATTTTGCCTCTGAAAAACAAACATATTTTAATTAAAAACAAAATACCTACATGCTGAATTGATAACCTCCTTCTATTTTGAAGTCGTATATCAATAATACAAAAATCTTTAATTCTTACCTCAAAAAGATCCAAATTACCATAATGATAATCACTTTTCGAATTATTCTGCACATTTCGCTTCTTCCTCTTCGATCTTCTCTGCATTAAGTATTGACTATGCCCTAATGTATACAATCCAAACAATCTCAAGAACATCTCCTGATTATTTTCAGCCTGCTCCAAAGGATTATCACTCATTTCTGGTGTTGATTCTCTTGTATCTGGTGAATCATCAGAGGAAGACGGTGGTGATTTTGTTTCATATCGGCTATTTTTCGTAGATAATGCTGCTGGTGCTGGCCGCACTACTGGTTGTGGCGGCTGAGTGATTTTAGTACTAACTAAATTTTGATTACGTGCCTTATTCAATGCCTGCAGAAGATTTAGTCTACTAGTATTGATTGCCTCAGACATTGGTAGTTTTATATCAGCATCTTCTGGATTTTCTTCTTTGATTTGCTTAATTGGTGACTCATCTTTCATAGTTTCTGGTTCGCTACTGCTATTGCTTCTTTTTAGAATATTTGGTATACGAGTCTTCAGTGGAAAACGTTCAGCCATTGGCTTTAGTAGGGATTCTTGCTTTACGCAGCTTATTTCTGGTGAAATGCGGACTTCAACCGGTTCTGGTGATAATGTCGGCTGTTCATCAGCTGTTATTTTTATAATTAATTCATGTTCAGTTAGTCGTTTCTTAACATTGATCGGTTCTATGTGGAAATTTGGGTCATCGACATATTTAGCAAATATTTTTGATACATAAGCATTTCCAATTTCCCGATCGACTTGCAGATTATCTACTTTTAGCCTTTCGTAGTAATCTTCGAGGACATATCTTAGACGGAGCATTAGGAGTTTTTGTTCTGCGTTTATATCGTAGATTTCATTTTCAAGATCATCCAAGTGACGTCGGATTGGTGGTAGCTGTAAGTGGGGAATGATAGAGATTACACGTTGGGTTTTATTAGTGTTTTTATATGGTATAAGAAAGAAAAGTCGTGTTTATCGTTACAACAGAAGAGAGTGCGAACTTATGATAAAGTCGCTTCCTATGACGTATTAGGCGACTTTAACGCAAAATTGGGTAGGGGTCATCCATTAATTACGTGAGACGTTCAGGGGGATGGTGTGGTGGGGGTTCAGCCGAGTCCCACCCAATCTCACGTAGAATGAGAGGGGTGTCTCGGCAATTCTCACGTAACTTTTTTGCAGATGATGACGTGGCAGTAAACAGACGGAGTAACAAATAATTAAATTGACCACGTCCTAATTAAGTGAAGAGGGGCCCCGAGAATACTGGACATAAGAACAATGAGAGGACACTGCTGCGGCTCGGACCACTATCTAGTCAAGATGAAATTGAGAACCCGGAAAACAACCTAAACGCATAGAGGACACAACCAAAATACGATGTAGATAAGCTGAAACTGAAAGGAAGAGATGCCTACCAGCATGCTGCCGTACGAAACTTGAGAGAGACAGAAGAATAGCCTAACATCAACAATAAATGGGAGCAAATTAAAAGCAGCATCAAGGGGGCAGCAGAAAAGGTACTAGGTTGGGTCCCCAGACAGACTAGAATTGACTAGTTTGATCAGGATTGAAGAGCCGCAATTGAAGAAAGAAACCAGAGCCACCGGGAGTACATCGCAAGGCCAACAAGACCAAGGTTGGAAGTCTTCAAGCAGAAAAGGAGAGTCGCAAACAAGCTTTACAGAAAGCAGGAGAGATATTCAGATCAGCAATAAGTTTCATCCAAGAACGGACATCTGCAAAGACATATGTAAATGGGAACCATTAGCAGACCCTGATAGGGTCATGATCAAATCACGGTCAAACATGCCGTTAAGAATGCGGATGGAAGGCTGCTGTGCAGCGACGAGGAGCAACTCCAAAGATGGAGAGATTAGTTCTTCGCCGCCCTGAATGGTTCACTTACGGGAACCTCAGGAAAACAGAAACAATGCACAGCCTCAAGCCTCACAGCAGATGCGCTTTAGCAAAACCTGGAAATAGCATGGAACACCTGTACCTTTCCGAGGTTTGGACGGAAGGTATCATAGCGACAAATGAAGGGGCATCTGTTTATTATCTACTGTAGGCAAAATTTTGTCCCCTGTATTACTATCTAGGATAAGAGAGGCAGTAGACCGAACCCTTAGAAGACAATTGGCCGGATTCAGGAAGGGCCGCTCATGTATTGATAATATTAACACCTTGAGAATCCTAGTGGAGCAGTCTACTGAACTACGATACTTTGCTTCCATAGACTATGAGAAAGCGTTCGACTCTGTTAATAGGAGCTTTATATGGCAGGCACTACGGCAACGTTGACTGCCTGATATAATTGATAAAAGCCCTATACAACAATTTCAAATGCAGAGTTCCGTGACGTGGAATTGGTAGAAAAATTCTGCTACCGCGGTAGTATTATTGTCGAAAATGGCGGTGCAGAAGTTCTCAGTTCCAGAATAAATAATGCACGAAGCGCATATGCACCCCTGACTCGTATATGGAAATCAGCTAAGAACTTCAGCGCAGAGCGCCTACAAGTTTTCATCAACAGATGTCTACGTCGTATCTTAAAACTCCGCTGGCAAGATAGAGTTCCAAATAAAGAGCTATGGTGCCGTGCCGGCCAAAAAGGCTAGACGACCAAATCAGGCAAAAGAAATGGAATTTGGCCACATCTTGCAACGCGAAAACGAAAATCTAGCCAAACAGGCCCTTGATTGGAATCCGCAAGAATCCCGTCGAGCCGGAAGACCTAGAAAAAGGTGGAGGAGAAGCCTATAGCAGAGGCCGCAACAACTGGATGATCTTTGCTGGAGCTGGAAACTGTCGCACAAAACAGTCCGCTGGCAATTGTCTCCGCCCTATGTCCCATGAGGGGTTAAAGTGAAATAAAAGGCACACCCTAAGAAAATAAAATAATGCATTAACAAAAAGAGCCTATCAGTGAAAACCGCCAACATGTTGAGGTGTTGGTAGCCCGAAAAACAGCTGGAGAAAAAGACTAATGAAAGATACTGAAAATTATGACAAAACCTGAATTGAAACCCAGAGAATAGCTCAAAATCCGATAGAGAAGCTCTATGCTTCCAAGAAGGATAAAGAAGTATAAAAATATACAAGCTCCCCATCTGCAATTGGCAAATTATTAAAGCTAAATTACTTCCCTCCTTTGCAATTAGCCACAAATCTATCCTAAATAAACTAATTCCTACCACAAAAGTAAATCAGCCAGAATATATTTCTAAACCCTTTTGTAATATATTAAGAATCTATTATTTTGTAAATTTAACTCCGCCTTTTACTGATAATCCTAAAAAATAATATCAAATGTAATCAAAATATGTAAATAATGCTGATAAGACGAGAACTTAACCAAAAAACATTTTCTGTTAAAGAAATAAAATCTCCAAGCGTAGTATTCGTGCCAAGACGATTATTATTAAATACATTTAAACAACGGCATTACAACGCATTAAAAAAAGAAAACATTTTAGGTGTAGATATGGTAAATAGTGCGTGTAATGTTAATCAAATTGTTAATATATATTTTGGCAAAATAAAGTTCAGATTTTTATGCGAAAAAACTGATTTTATGTCATATTAAGTTTATGTAGACTTCTGTCTAATCTTTTCCATTTTCCCCGTAGATATTCAAAATACTTGTATCTAGAAAACAGCATACGTCCTCAACAGTGCGCATATTATATTGAAAAATATTTTGTTAACAAAGAACTGCACATTTTCGTAGATATTATAAATTTAAAATCATAACATATATAGTAAAAAAAAATGACATGAAAAAAACGATGCAAAGTCGTTGTCCTTACCTTAGACTTGGTGCCCATTCTTGAGACGATGGTCTAGAGAAGACAAATAAAATTGAAATTAGTCATTTTTATTGTTATAATTGAAATATCTAATTAAATTCATTTACCTGATGCACTTTAAGATAAATACGAAGTGTTTTTTGGCAATAAATTACATCATTTTTGATATCTAATGGAACAGCAAAGCCACAAATCAGATCTCTGGAATCAATTTTTCTGACGGGCATTATAAATGCCATTTTTTTAATATCATACAAACACTTTACACTATTTTTAATTAATTATTATTGATAATCATCCATTAAAATGCATTTAAATTAAATAAAAAACGAAAAATATTTTACTGATTGCGTTTTCTTTTTCCTGTTCCCAACAGCCCGCACTACTGGTTAAAAAATGCTCGTACAAATCGTATTTCAAGCAGTTTTGACACTTGCTATAATACAAATTCAAGCAGTTTTCACTTTAAAATTGTAGTTTTTAAATAAAAATGACCGTTTTATAGAAGTTTATTGATATTATTTTATGGATTTAATCAATGAATGATGAATATCATTTGATTATTTAAGTTATAATAATGTTATTTGTAATATAAATATTATGTTTTTGTAAAGAAATTAGTCTACACTTGAAATTTTTATACACTTCACACAGTCGACTACATTTCATTAAATAAATGAACATTAAAGTATAGTTTTTATGTAGAAAATCAGTTTTAAGATCATATTCACATAACTAACAAATAAAAAAACACAAAATAACAAACTTATTACATAAATTTCATGAAGAAACTCAATGCGTTATTATTCTATTTACCAACATGCATTCAACTGCAAATACTTTAAAAAACAAAGTAAAGCCGGAGATTTTATTTCACGATGTTAACTGCATGAAATGCACTCTTAAAATAATAGAATTATAAGATTATCGGATTTATTAGAAAATTGTCACGTTGCTTTTTGATTATGTACGTTGAAAGAAGCGCTTTGCGGTAGTTTACTGAAACATGAACTGCTAGAAAAAAATTGTGGGAAAAACAGGTATTCGGAATGTTTCGGAATAAATGGCGGGCAAAAATGAATGAGTTTCGGAATGATTTAAAGGAAGTTTAATTTTCGATTTTTATACCTTTAAAAGGGTAGTTATTTTATTTGATTTGTGAAAATGATTATTAAATTTTAATATTATATAAGATATTTTTTTTAGAAATAGACAAATTAAGTTATATTTGTGATAATTTTTAAGTGAATAGAATTTGAAATTTTGTTAAGTGTTAAAAATATAATTGTAAGTATATTTTAAAATATTTTTGTTCACCTATTATACAGGGTGTTTATGCCGTAATATTTGATGATGTCGGGGTAATTACTTTTATAGCAAAAACCGGTTCTGTACCTGTACCATTATTTACATGTTTTTTGTATACCTTTTCATCAACAGGTAAAGAATGGGGGTTGAACCTATTTTCTGGGAATATTGAAAAATGTACCTAGTGGTAGGGTACTTTCATAAAGCCATAAAATGAAACTGGAAAGGGGGTGTATGCACATATCCTCGACGGGGTGTTCAAAATATTTAAAAAAACGATGAGACAGCAATTTTTCGAGGAAGCATTCAATTTTTAAGTGCGTTATTGTTCTAATTAGTTAATTTAAAACGGATTTAGATACATTTTTGGAATCACAGAATCGATTCTTGGTGTATATACAGCACAAGTTTAAGGAGACAACTGTTTTAAAGTCCTATAAGGTCTCCATTATCGGGTAATCCAAACGGGTTTGTCCGAACCCAAAAATGTCTCCTAGGAAGTTTTTCGGTGATGCCTCTAGTTTCTCCTGTGTTCACCATGTTTCTACGTTTCGATAAGTCTGTGGGTCCCCCGACCTTTCCCACTGTGCTTGCCAATCCGTTACGAACTGGCAGTGCGTTATTCGCCACCCCACAGTATTTGGCTCGCCTCCAACATAATACTGGGTCATAGAGAAGCATGCCTTCTCTAGCACGCATGTCTCTGAAGATCATCCCTGCGCACGCCGCATCTTTGGACATGGTCGTGCATGCACAGCACGCACGGAGACTGCTTAGTCTATAAGCGATCCTCCATTTTTTTGCTGATAACGTCTTCTTCAACGTTGCTGCCTACATTGCTGCTTATAGCAAGAGTGCGATAATCAACTTCGCCATCAGGAGCCTTGGTATGGTGCCCTCATTCGCCATGTCCTGCAAGTGTGCAAAATTTAGTCTCCGGTCGATCATCACTCTCAGGTATCTTAGGGAGAAGCGTGAGTGAACGATCTGTTCCCATACCCAGTTTTGTGCTCAGTAAGCGTTGGATCAGCGCTTTGAGTCCATGCTTCCATCCATCTCCAAGATCGTTGGTTTTCCCACAATTCGATCTCATCGAGGCGTCGTCCTATGACCACTTCTCCGACGTGGTGCACCAATACATCGCTAAACAGTGTGATCCACAGGAGAGGATCCCTGCGGAACTCTCCATGTTGTCCTGTACACCGTCGACCCATCTTCCGATTCACAATGAAGTGCCCTACCTTCTTTCCTTTTAAGTTAAAATACGAAAACAGTTTGGGAACAGGGTTATCTGGCTACCCACCCGGGCCTAACACGATCCGCACTGCGACGACGTCATCTATATATCTTTTGTTAGGCCATGTCGAAAACAAAATTTTTGTTCGCCTAGGGTTCGCGCTGTCGAAAAATCTACCAAAATTTGAGCACTCATACTCAACAAGAATTTCATTACGCTAAAATTCGGCGAAGTCCCTTTCTGTAGTTCTATATTCTAAGGGCCTTTTCGCGGATCAGGGTTAGTTGGTTCGAACGACAGGCCGTGGCCTGAAAGTTTTCGCCTTGAAGCCAAGTATCAGCATACACTCAACGGCCGCCAACTGGATGGGGCCTGCAGTCCAAGAAAATTACAAAAAAAATCTTTGTGTGGGTCTGGCGGAATGTTTGGCCTTCATCGGGCCATGCCTGAAAGACTACGGCCTGCCGGCGGCTTGTAAGTGAATCGGGTCTTTAGTGGAGAAACAGGCTTTACTTAATTTAATCCAGTTTTAAGCAAATTTTCCCGAGACCCCTCCTACGTGAGATCCGGCTCACCTCTCCCACCGAGCTTCCGCGCACTCAGTGAGCTTTTGGCTTGAATCGGGCCGATTTGATTGAGCTAATGGATCGCTCGTTTACGGAGCCATTCTGCCTTCAACCCAATTATTCATTATTATCTTTACCTTTCGTTATATCAATATATTTATTACATCAATTTGCGTTAACAAAATACAAAGCACATAAGAACGAAAACACTTTAGAAACTTGACGAAAAAAAAAACTGGCATCATTATTTCGGCTTGAGGGGGAATATATCAATTAATAAACATATAACATAACGTTGTAAATTAAATCCGACTAAATGAAGAGCATAAATCTCCCCATTTTTATATTATTTTATTTATCAATAGATTTTTTCACAAGATCTTTTGAAATATTTACTTTAAATGGATTTCTCTGGAAAAATGTTTACTTAGATAAATGAATTTATTCGGCAGCTTTAACGAGGGCTTCGCACACTTCTACACCAATGGCAGCTTCTGCCCGGTCCTGAAAGAAATGCAATTACCATTTAGGAAAATCAATACTTGCTAGCAATGAGGAGAATAAAACCTTATCAGATCCAGCCGAGCTAAGTTTCTGTTGATATTGGCTAAGGAGTTGCCTACATTCACCGGCATCTAAATCTTCTACCCTATGAGCTTCCTCAGCAAGTACTTGTACGGAAGAATCATTATTAACAGCCACACTACCGCTTGATACGAAAACTTTTTTTACTTTTCCGTCATTCTCAATGACTTGAACTACTCCAGGCTTCAGTACAGCTGTGAATTATTGAAATATTGTTATAAACCTTCAACTTTTAATTAATTATATCCAGCCTCACCTAGAGTGGGTACGTGTTTCGCTAAAATACCGAAGCTTCCACTAAATGTGGGAACGTCAATTTGCTTTACTTCGACATTGTCATAGAATGTTTGATTGGCAGCCGAAAATATTAACTTCATCTCATCAGCATATCCCCTCGATTGTAGGAAGCGGGTACCACGGGTAGCCAAAAATTGGGCTGTTTTGATGGCGAAAGACATTTTGCTGCAAATATATTAAATAATAATTTTTTACCTGATACAATGAAAAATTATGTAACTTTTAAGGTTATGTACAATGTTATAATCGAAAAATTTACGAATTTTATTTAATAATAACTGAAAATACAATTTGGCATTCATCTGCTAGTCTTAATATTTGCGTAATATAAGTTATTTATTGAATTTTAGTTTACTTACGCCAGGAAATTTCTCAACTTTTTGACACACCAAAGGTCCGCAAATAGGAAAACACGAAAACACTTGAAATTTTGGGAAAAAGGCGCTGGCAATTGCAAGTGGAGAAGAAATGTCAGTTTTTAAATTAATGGTAAAATGACTGATTGTGGGTTGCCAGATGATTTTATAGTTTTGTAACTGTCAATTAGTATTTATTATCTGAAAAATATGATTATTGATTGTATATAATACATTAATTATGAATTAAATTGCAATACCCTAAAAAATTTTCAGCAGAAAGTTAGAAAGTAAAGGTATCTATCTATCTCTTTGCATTCTTTAAATTTAAGTAATTATTTGACTAACGTGGCGCTCTAATCGCTTAAAATATTTGGCCACCTGAACCATCTCATTTAAAAAGGTGTGGTTCAGCTAGAGTTCTTACAAGGATATAGAAATTGTGAAATTTACTATGTAGCAACGAAATTAGTGCACCAAATTAATTATTTAAACAATTTCAATTATTTTCCAACCTTTCGAGTTAAGCCCAAACGTGAAACTTTTGAAATCCCAATAAAACTGACGGTTGTAAAACCAAATCGAACATATTTGGTTGTAACACATCCAGCTGCTCCTCGGACTTATTTATCAGCCAGGACCATCCAATGGAATTTATAAAAGGTAAACTATGAGGCATTTAACTATAAGACCTACTTATTATATTTTGTCTTTACTCCTCTAACTCTCCTTCATCGTATAGCATCATGATCATTTGAATTAATTTGGTTGCCCAAATAGCTCCGCTATGGTTTGTATCGAAGGCTTTGAAATCTACAAAGGTAATATGTACATAATGGTGACTTCCATTCTATCGAATGTTCGAATATTAATCTTAGAGTGGCTTAGGCGGCTTTGAAAGCCCTGCGCTCTTGCACAAACAGCTCTAGAACTACCTCTGAATGTTGCAGTTCTCTTCACGAGATGGCTCAACAGTTCAACACCCTCGTATGGGTGTCCGGCACTGAAATATAGAGGGAAATTGTAAAGCTAATGAACTGGCCAGGAAAGGCACTACCGTTACTTTCCTTCCAGAAAAGGAAAGAGTTGGTATGCCTTGCAACAAGCGAAAAAGCATTGGACGGATCTTAATAAATGCACTTTGGCCAAATTAACCTGGCCCTCTTATGATCTCAGTTGGGCCACTTCTCACTACTGAGCCTCTGGAGGCAAGACCTCTCAATTGCAGTGGGAGTGATGACCGGACACTGTCTGATAGGGACGCATGCGACTCGCTTAGGACTTGTAAGTGTGTAGCCAACAATACGGCAAAGTAGTCAACCAAGTTGATCAATATGTCTCGTCGTGTATGGGCGGCATAATAATTGTGCAGTTTAACAAAACATTCAACAAAAGTTAAATTTTGGACTGGACATTACTACTAAACAATAATTAGGTTATAATTCAAACCAACGATAAAAAGATATCTTTGTACTACATCTCTACAAAAAGAAATAGATTGTAAAAAAAGCTTCATTTGAAAACAGCGAATTGTGAATTGCCTATTAAAACCTTCTTGTGCAATCATTTTCCTATAATCTGAACTTGCATCAACTCGCTACTATACTATACGCATCGACCATTAAAAAACTAAACACGGCTCTGTTATGCTGCCATTCAGATCAGTAAAACAACAGTCCTGAATGTTCATTCACGAAATCGTACATTTTTTGTCCAGCAAAAATCCCTTACTACAATCAACAAAGGCACATTTTTAATTAAAATATCTTTGTTTGTGTTTTTTAATCTTTTTGATTTTATGCAAATGATAAACTTTGAAATTCACCAGAAAAAATATTTCTTTCAAAATGTTTCAGTCGGTAGTTTATGCTATCATAAAAATTAATCAACGGCGGCATAAATAATTCAAAAAGCGCATAAACTTGAAAGACGTGAAATCTTTCGCACGTATTTTTTTGTGTAACGAGGTAAACAATAAATTTGAATAATAGATAGGAGTGTAGTGTTTCAATCCTGTCGATGGTGCGATATGTTGGCGGAAAATCAATTTAAATCAATATTAACTTTTTTTTTCATAGAAATGTTGCTGCTGCTAATGAAAGGTACCTATACAATAATCTTTCATGAAGATTAGATGGTTAGTGCGCGGGAGTTATAATTTATGTTAGAGGAAATACTTGATCGGCTCTTTAATTTGATTCGCCTTGGCAAACAGCCACTTCTACAAGGTATGGCGTAAGAACATCAGAACATCATTCTGAAACACTATTTTTCCTATAAAAAAAAAAAGATATCGGCTGAATTCTAAAGAATTAGATTGATATTTTTCTTTCTAGTTGTTCCATCAAGGATGTTGTCAAATCTAAAGCGCACACCATCTCTGCCGGCGATCACAGGGCTCATTTCTATCACCCGATAAAGGTAGGACAGGATAAAGATTTCGTCATCTTTAGTCCAGTGAAATCAGCAAAATTATAAACACTATTCTTGGGTGGAGCCACAAGAATTATGTTCAAGGTGTTCAAGACTTAATACTGTTTTCTCTCCAATAAAAGCTGCACCATGCTCTATTCTGAGACTGTATAGAACTAGTGGCTCATCTATCATATTAGTATACCCGAAGTCTTACGAGGGGCGAACGGCTAACAAAGACCTCGGAAGGTGGTGGCACCCGATTTGTCACTTCTGTCAAAACCCGAGAAAAGTCAGTGCAGACGAACACCTAGCAGAGCTGTTAGCAAGTCCTAATCCCACGTCCCCGCGGTGCCTCCTGAAGGAGCTAACGGGAGACGGGCGAACGGCCTCTGCGCCACAAAACGAATTTTAAGTCAGTTGGGCTGAACGTTAGCAACTCGCTCCCATGAAAAACACCATTGCTATGAATCGGCAAACAATGCCTCGGAACACGACGACGACCTTTGCTTTTCGAACAAGGACACGCATCGGATCATGGAATGTGAGAACACTGCTTGCTGAGGGATGGCTGGATGAAGTCCTCAACTAGATGAATCGATATAAAATCAAAATCATGGGACTTAGCGAGACCAGATGGCCCGATGCGGGGGAACATATCTGCCCAAACGGTGAGTCCTTCTTATATTCTGGTAGAAACGAAACTGAAAGCCGTAGGAGTGGCGTTTACATAATACTCACCAAAGAAGCCAGGTCCAGCCTCATTAGCTGGTCACCAGTTTCTAAGAGGATTATTACCGTGCTCCTGCGTACCAGACTAAGAATTATTACGGTAGTCCAATGTTATGCTCCAACTGAAGACGCAGTAGGAAGACCTAGAACAACGTGGAGGAGAACCCTACTAGAAGAAGCCGCAGCAACTGGTCGGAGCTGAGAGCTGTCGCGCAAAACAGAGTCCGCTGGAGGGCAACTGTTTCCGCCCTATGTCCCATGAGGGATTAAAGGTAGGGACACACTGAGCCCACGTACGCAACATATCCCACGCCGATCTGGATCGACAGATATAACGTTGCGTGGGACGCGTGTGACAGTGCGTATGATAAGTGTGTTTCTAGGCATACAAATTCAACCGTTTATATTTAATAACGCGTTGCATACGTTGCGTACGTGGGCTCAGTGTGTCCCTACCTTTAAGGAGTATAAGAAGAAGAAGTCTTACAACAACAAAAATTCGTACT
The DNA here is from genome assembly GCA_949987705.1 of Thereva unica. Lineage (NCBI taxonomy): Eukaryota > Metazoa > Arthropoda > Insecta > Diptera > Therevidae > Thereva > Thereva unica. Next base: position 109,659,450 of record OX465284.1, read on the forward strand.
TTACTGGGACGTTCTGATAGTTTCAATACGTTTGGCTAAGATGATATTAGCTAGTTCTACTAGGATTAGACTACCATCGTTTCGATCTCTGCAAAACTACTCTTAGTTAAAGGTGTATGATAATAAGAAGTATTAGTACCAGCCAGATATGCACCAATAGGCGACTTTCAGTATGTTATGCTCCACTAAACAAGCTTACCTATAACCCGTACAATACTCCAATCAAATTTGCTAATCAAATAACACAATCCATTTTATGCAATAGCCTAACGGCAGCATTATGATATCATTATGATCCTCCTATACGATCGTCACCTAAAAACAGATATAGAATACATTAATTCCCGGAGCACCACAATCTGCATGCACGCGCCTTCAATTAACATAACTTTGCGAGACATTCACGTCCCAAAGAAAGTGTAGACTGTCCGACTGGATGCAGAGCAGATGTCAGGATTACGAATATTATTGCAAATATTAACGAACGTGCTCGCAAACAAATTACCTGATCCGGATTTTTTCATTGTATGCAAATCGATCGTCGCATCTTTTTTCGACTATGCGAAAATTCGTCCAGATTTATTATGTTTCGCAAAATTATCGAAATCAGTAATTTAAATAACAAAAACCTAAAAAAAAACTAATTCGCATCGAAAAGGTTATATTGGCATTAAGTATTTTTTGTCTGATATTTCCGCGAACATTGTGGCTGTTTTATGAGCAATAAAAACTATAGTAAGGCTCACCGGTTAACCTATATCGGTTAGTTTTTACCGCAACGTTCGTTTTTATGAATGAGCCGATATTACAGTAGGTTTAAGTTTCGCTCGGAAATTAATCAAATATGTTTTTATTATTTACTAATACATCAACGCGATTAATTAATAAATTCGAATTTTATTAACTAGAGGAAAATATTGAGTGGATTAAATGAGTTTTGCAATTTAAAGTATAAAAAGTGAATGAAATAGAAATTTAACACTCTGCTCTGTCGTAACGTTTGTTACCAACGTTGAAATATCTTCTGGAGTTGTTTTTTTAATTGAATTTTTGTCCAATTAATTTTGTTTGAGGATTTATGTATTGAAAATTATGTTTTAATTATGTTTGACAAGGGTAAATACTTTACGGCAAGTTTCAATAAGCTCTGAATGATGCAAGCTGGAATCTGTTTTTTTATACATCTATATATCTGGAGAGATAGAACTGGTATGTACTGCCGACGATTCTATCGTAGAATCGGTAGAATCCAATGATGAACAGCATTCTTCGGAACAACCTTAACGGAACCCCATACGACTACGACAGAAAAGACCGCCCCCCCTGCAGACAGAGCCGACGATTGGGTTTTTTGCGCCCGGTGCACTAGGCCATATTGCGCCCGATAAGCTGTGCATTTTTGAACGCAGTGAAGAATAATGGAAGAGGCACAAGCTCTCGCTGAATGGGAGAAAAATTTTCATAGTTTGCGCAAAACTTTAAGATTGCACAGGAAGTTTCACAAGGGTTTCACAAGGGTCAACATCCAACCAACAAAAATCTCCTAAAAACGTCGTTTGAGGAGACGAGAGTAGGCAAGAACGATGGGGCGGGCCGATTTTTTGACAGCTGTGTAGTTATTATGGTTGTCTCCCTTTTGCTAGGAAAAGAAAAGGAAATGTATAGCAGAAGGGAGAATTAATATTAAAAGCAACAACAACAAGCTTAAGTACTCTATGCGCCCCCGACAGATTGCGCCCGGTGCAAGTGCACCATTCCCACCTATGAAAGCGCCGCCCCTGCCTGCGGAGCCCTAATCACTGGAATGGTGAGCAGACGCATGAACTTATCATAGCCTCCTATCCAACCGATGTATTAATAATTGTACTAGTTATAAGATTCTATCTTGTACCAGAGCTTGTTAATGTACAATAGAATCATTACATTTGCAGCTCTCTGTTCTTTTGCAGCTCTCCTCTCGCGTCTGCCGAACTTAGTTTGGCTTTATTAGAGCCGAATTTTATGTGTTGTTATGCACTACATACCAGTAATCCGAGTTGAGGTTGCCTCATCGGGTTATTCATCAGGCCCGACAGGTGGCGGTAGTTTATCAACACATGGTTTGCTTGCTTTGTGAATATCACGTGTAAGCCTAGTAATCGTAACTATCAAGTTGTTGCCTTGCTTTATGAGTCTTTATCAATTGCAAGTCGGAAGTGAAGGCAATACTCACTTTACTTTACTTTTAAATCAGAATCTAAGTATTTCGGATTTCTGAGCAATCGGTTGGCGGTTTGTTTGTAAAATTGTTGCCGTGTCTTTTGTTAATCGGAATAGTTTCCTGAAACGCTCTTCAGATAATTGAAATAGATCGCGTTTTAATTGTAATTCCACAAAGTTTTTTTTGCCTCTTTCTCAATATTTGACTAATTATGACGACCATTTCTTCTCCTTTGGCAGTTTTCTTACTGTCACAATTTACATAACGAGCAAGTTTCTGTGCATAGAATGCGCAACCAATGAGCCTTCTATCACAGAAGAAATTGTAGAAGGGAATATAGAAGATTTTGGCTCGTGGAATACCAAAATTCTTCCAACAAGCAGCAACTGTCAAACGTCAAAAAATTGTATGGAACAAATAGAAGATTGAGTGCGTTCCGTAATATACTGGGAGCACTGCGCCAGTACTACCAGTGGTAGTTTTGTCGTTCCGTTTTCACCAAACAGTGCCCTGTCGCAGTGCTCTGGGAACATTCATGACGTCATGAATATTCCCCTTTTTACTACTGGGACTACTGCTTTGAAAGAGGTAATGTGCTCCCAGTAGTTTCAACAGGTTTTGACAGATGTGCATTGTGGCTGTAAAAAAATTTAATCGTGAGCAGTAAAATATGGAGGCGGAGCCAGTATACTGTGCGCTCGTTCCGTATACAAAAATGTACTGCTTAGTTCAGTATAACTTTTTTAAACGGAACGTGCTTCGCAGTGCACTGGCATGACGTCTAAAATCACAGTGCTCTCAGTATATTACGGAACACACTCTTTATAGAAGACCGTTTGCCGAATAGGCAAATGTTTATTTTTTAACATTTCCAAGTATTTTCTGAATAAATTATTTATAAATCAATTTTCCAATTTGACAACTGTCGAAAGAAGAAGAAGAAGAAGTGCCAGAGCAGAAGGAGTCACAATTGCCAACCCAGAGCAGGCCCAAAGAAAATAGAGCGGGGCAACTAAGCGCAAAAAAGAGCAGTCAAAAAGTGTCAATGAACGAAAATTACTGATTTTTCTGCTTTAGGTTGAGCTGGTGCAGTCATCGAACACACCTTTAGAATCACATCGAGTCTTTAAAAACTAAGTTTAATGAAACCGAAAAAAGGCAGAGCAGCTCGGAGTAGAACAGCTGGCAAAAAAAGTAGAGCAAGTCAGAGCAAGAAATCTGGCCTGAAGTTGCTCGGCCAAACAAGATAGAGCAAGGAACCTATTCTCTATTACAATATTGTTAAGTCCGATTCGAATACGAAACTGCCTTTGAGTACAAAGTTGACAATATTGTTGGATTTTCAAGTAAAATTGATGAAATTGATTGAATACAATTTCGTCAGTTTCGTGAAAAAAATATGACAATTGTAATAGTGAATAAGGCTCCACAAGATCGTGCAACTTGGATCAAGCTCATGAAATACAAATCAGAGCAACTTTAGGCAAATTAGAGCAACGGAATTGCTTATAAAACACACTTTTGCTGAGATAACTCAACTTAGCTCTACCTAGAGCAGCTCAATCAACACAACTAATGCTAATTTCAAATGTCAAAAGCAACTGTCACTTGTCCTTTCAAACCAAACCGATTACCGACGGAATCCACGCTATATTCTTCTTCATTCTGAGTTCGGAATAATTGTTGCGGGTGATTTCAATGTTCACAATGAAAACTGGTGGAGCCACGCAAATGGCACCAGTATGGGTGAATTCAAAAATTCAACACTGCCACAACACTGCAGAATTCAGCTACAGACTTCTAATTGCTGAACCCCTGCTGTTGTAGGTCAATGCGCCCATCTCGAGAGGAATGCACTAGCTATATAAAAATGTTCAAACATTGTCCATGCAACAAATTTACAAAAATGTAGTCTCCAATTCACACTTCCACTTCAGTCCAAATTAAAAGAAAACAAAACAATAATAATAAAATTAGATAACGTCCAAACTTTCGCAACACTTAATCATTATTTGAAAAATATCTTCGCCTTAAATTAACTTTTCCACCCAAAATCTTCCAGATTTCATTCGTAACTCGTGCGCTTTCCTAAATGGAATCCATCGTCCAACCACTTGTGTGTTGTGTAAAACTCCCAAACTCCCAAAACATTTGGAATATTTACAAGATTGTATTTTTTCTTGCAGTCTCCTAATTTGAATACTACAGCCCAAAAATTTTCATGTTTTTGCTCTTGTTGTAACTGGTTACATAAAGACCAAACGCTCTGCTGTTACCAAATTGATACGACGTTGTTATGGTAGCCAAACAAAAGAGATTAAAATTTTCTGTTTATAAAAAATATATTAACATTTATAAAATATTAACAAACAAACGTATATAAAAAAACAAGGTATAAAAAAAGTCTTTAGATGGTTTGAGTTTCATGGAGTCTCGTTGCTTGATTGCCTCGATGAAATTTGTGTGTGTGACCTTATCAACTAGTAGAATATTTACAGGCTTTGATATGTGGATATAGTCCTGTCAGTACTTTTTGGTGGTGGTGTGGTGGTGTTTTACCATGGATGTGGTCCATTTCGGATGATTTTAACATGCCCTGGACCATGGAATGGACCTGGTCCACGGAATGGTCCTGGTCCACCAATGAATCCTGGTCCTGGACCAATTAATCCACCATGCTCATGGACAACCTTCACTACTTGAAGGGCATGATCGTGGTGATGATGATGGTGGTGATGGTGAGTCTTGTCGACAACAAGTGCTGGTTCGGGTCCACCGACAACGACTCCACCACCTACTCCTCCTAATCCAAGTCCACCACCAAGTACTCCTCCTCCGATGACTGGTCCACCTAGTCCATGGATATGACCGCCAACAGCATGTAGATGAGGTCCTGCATGAATATGTGGCCCAAGGGCGTGTAGGTGTGGTCCTGCATGAATATGTGGTCCAAGTTCATGAATGTGTGGCCCAACATGCAAATGAGGTGCTGGTAGATGAATATGTGGCTCCTCGATCTTGTAAATAGGTCCTGGTGATAAATGTGCATGAGCGTGTCCTATGGCAATTCCGCCACCGCCGCCACCGATTAAACCAAGACCGGGGCCGTAAATTCCACCGTAGGCAGATGCTACCATAGCAATGAGACAAAGAAACACCTAGAATAAGAATAATAGTAATCACAAATCCTGTTTGATCTCAAAAAAGAATCATGTCCTTACTTTCATCCTGAATCGAAGCTTCCTAAACCTTCAGACGAGAGACAAATCGAACTGATATCATAATTTCGGGCGGCATTTACCTTTTATACCATAATCTCTGACTATCTTCGAAGAAAGTGAAAGCCTCACTTTTTTTCTATACGGAAAATGCAAAACTGTCGTCCACAATCGTACGCCACCACCAGTATGGAATAAAGAGACAAAGCCACAAACTTCCGCGTGCATTTTTAGTAGAGCAATCCTCGGAATTTTCGTAGTTGGTCAATTAATTTGTGTTTTTTTATTTCAGTTCGATTTTTAATGTTTTCATTCACAACATCACTCACCGTCACCACACAAACTAAAAGAAGATCGCGCGCATGCGTTTGTGGATGAAAATGCGTTCAGTTCAGACAACGACAACGACGCCCCATTTTGCTGTGATTGATAATGATGTCAACTTGTTGCGATCTGCTTTTTCGGTTTTTGTTTTCATGATTATACAATTTTGGCATAATAAATGCGCTTTGGTGATGACCGGGCTTGAATGGATAATGGTGGTGTGATATATTAAATCTATAGCATTAAAAGGCTTTATTGTCGATCACGGGCCACAAATGCTGGGACAGATGTAACGTCTGGCTATTCAAGAGTGTTTAAAGTGATTGCTAGTTTTAGAGTTTAATGGGATTTCGAAGCTAGTTAAGGTATTTTATTTTGGTAATTTTGAAGGTTTTGATGCAACATATAATATTAATTCATAATTCCATTTGTATGCAGGTTGCGATGATCCGGTTGAAGACAAAAGGGCTGATTAGGAGAGACGTTTTGGGATTAAGAACAGAAAGGAATTTCAAGGTTGTTTAATGGGCTTTACGGTATTTATGGTTTTTTTATTTCAAACTAGCTGATTTGATAGACTTTGTTCTGTCGAAATTTCAATAAATTTGTTTGTGATCATTTTGTGAATTTTTAGAAAGCTTATTGGAAAAGTGCGATTTTCGTTATAATCGGAACATAATTAGCAAAACTCGTCCGCCATTTCGGTTCCACCATTTTGAATCTATAAGTTTTGATCATAAATTCCTTATTTCCTCCCTTAAGAACCCCCATAGCCCAATTTTTAGTTGGCAAATTCGTCGGCTATATTGGCGGCCATTTTGAATTTTTAAGTTTTTATCACAAATTCGTTATTTGCCGCCCTAAAAACCTCTAGATGTGAACACAATTGGCAAAATAAAGTATGTTAGCGCGGCCATTTTGAATATATAAAATCGGGCTTCGAGATGCATCATGGGAGACTTCCATTACAGCGCCATCTATTAGTGGCTTTAGAAGGTAATAGAATAGCCGACGTTCTTTTAATGTAAATAGCACATGCTTGAAATTTCATTAAGATCAGTTGCACGGCGTTAGGCCGCCATTTTGGTTTGGCTGTCATTTGTCAGTTCCCATTTCACACTTATGTTTAGTAGTTGATAACGATTGTAAGCAGATACAAAAACAGGCCGCCTCGAGTTTAGCACGAAATAGAAAGAACTGTTGAACTGCCACCCGCCATGAGGAACTCTACACCATCCTCTCTTCTTTAGAAAATTCTTAGAAAATCTATGGGCAATCATTAGCTCGTAAAATTGGTATTGCTTAGAGTATAGGTTTAGTATATTTTAGATAGGTTAGTGTTGACTATTGTTGGGTTAGCGTTCGATAACTACGTGATTGGTTTAGATTTATGGTGCCATTTATACCTATATTTTTATGTATAGCGTGTCCACAAAATTTCGTACACCTGCTGTACTAGCTGCCACCGATCCAGTCTGTTGAGTAGTGTTTCTAGTGTAGTTGACGTAGGCTCTACGAGGAGGCTTTCTCCAACTAGGAAATGTCCAGGAGTGAGAGCATTTAGTCAGTTGAGGCAAGCTTCAATCTGGTCAAGCAAGGTGTACATCTCCTTCAGTGTAAGGACTTGGTTACCAATAAATCGCTTTAGATGGTTTTAAATGACTTGACTTCCGCTTCCCATAATCCGCCGAGGTGGGACATTTTCTCATGGCCCTTCTATTGTTGCCGTTCGCTGTACCCGTACCAACTTAATGACATTATAGGTCGTGCTCAATCTTGGCCACCATGTCAGCGCACCTTACGTAAGGAATGAAGGTACCAAATATATGCACATCCACCATCTGTGGCATTAAATCCCGGCCCCTGTGTTGTAAGTCGAGTCAGCACAACACGACAAGACGTTTGAGTTGAAGAAAGTGACGTTTCAACGAATTACGACTTTCGGCACAGGGGTCTAGAGTGGAAATGCTAAGTTGAGTTTAGTCCCCTGCACTGAAAGTCAAGATTTGATTGCAACGTCACTTTCTTCAACTCAAACGACTTGTCGTGTCATGTCGACTCGACTTTCAGCACAGGGGCCCCTATCTGTTGCCGAAGCTTGGCGTAAAAAGCAATATAAACTTTCTTTACCCTTTTCTCGAAACTCGGCTTCCAGTTGAGTTTGGGGTCTAACACTATACTCAAAAATTTTACTCTGGAGCATAAAGTGAGGTTGGAACCATTCAAACCGTAAAGATTGACGGTGGAAAGTGGTTTTCCCATTGAATAGCATTGGGGCCTAGGTTGACTGCCAGACAGTAATCTGCTGTCCAGTTGCCAAATTCTGTTCAGCCAATCTCTAATAAAGGCTGGAAACATTCCTGATACCATTATCACTAGGTCGTCTGGGTATGCTACTATCTGCGAGCTTGAGTTTAAGAAGCTTTGTCCTTAATTACCGTCCGTTCCAATTCTAGTCTAATAGGATTTTATAGGACCCCTCCCACTGGCGCTGAAGTTTCTGAGACTTGCCTTTCCGTCGCCGAGGGTTGAACAGCCAAACCCTCCTGGTATCCGCTACAGTTTGCTCGGAGGTCGTACCTTGTTTTCATCCTATCGCTGGCTACCTACGAGTCGATCACGAAGTTCACCTGTATAACCGGTAGTAGATACGCTGCTTTCACAGGTGTCCCAAATTTCAGGTCGCTTGCAGCCGGATTTGTCGAAGGGGTTTGTCCTGTGGAATTATGAACTGATGTCCTCTCAATTATGGTGTCCAGTCGCGCTGGTACTGGTTGACAACTTTCCTTAGGTGTTCTAGCATTGTCCTGTTGAATCGTTCTACCATTTCATCGGACTGTTGGTGAAGGAGCGTCTTCCTTGTCTTCTTCATTCCGAGTATCTTACACAATTCTTCGAAAACTTGAGATTCGAAGTTTTTTCCTTGGTCAGAATGAAGCTCATGCAGAGCACTAAATCTGCAGATCCCATTGGTCACTAGCTTCTCTGCAACAGTGATTGCTTCCTGATTTGGAATGACATATGCTTCGGGCGACATACCGAAGTAGTCCATGACCACCAAAATGTAACGATTTCCGCGGTCTGATGCTGGAAAAGGTCTCGCTACGTCGCTTGCGATTCTTTCCTACGTTGTATTGATGCATTTCCCCTTTCATTCTTACTCGAGGGCCCTTGCTGCTGGCACAAACTATGCATATACGGCACATGTCTGCAACACCGTCCCGCATGTGAAGCCAATAGAACCTATCTCTTATTTTTGCCCGAGTTTGGTTGACTCCCAGATGTCCTCCTGATGCGCTATTATGACACTCCTCTAGAATACCTCTTATTCTAGCGTGAGGTACTAGTACCTGCATTCGATAAAAGGTACCGTCCGTGATTTCCCATTTGCGCTTCAATACTCCTCTCTCGATGTGCAATGAATCCCATTAAGCCCAATTGCTCTTCACGGTTTCACTTCTCTCTTCGACGGATGACCTTTTATTCAGGCTTCTCCTTCCATGTGAGAAATATCTAGGTCGTCGCGTTGAGCGTCTCGCAGTCCCTGATTATCCCATCCTGGCGTTGGCTCAACTGTCATCTTTTGACACATTTCCTCGATACAATGTTTGTAATCTGGTGCGCATGGTTCCCGGTAGAGTGCATCTGCATTTCCATAGTTTCTTTCCTAACTGTGGCCTACAGATGGCGCATAAATCATCACAATATATTATTAGAAGTATTCCTAAACCACTCAAATTTTTCATACTATTCTGGTAAAAATATTATAAGATGAAAAATAATGGATTATTTTTCGGTTTTGTTAACCATTTAGTATTTGCTTAATAATACTCATTAACCATAGTAACACTAAATAGGCCACTCTCAAATTTCTGCAAGACAAAAAAAATCTTCTCAGTAATAAATTTCATAACCCTTATCTTGCCAGATACGAGCCGTGATTACAAAAAACCTGTTTAGACATCATTAAAACGCAGAAAACGTATAAAACTCTCGGTTTTTGATAGTAAAGTCGTTGGATTTTCCGAAGATTTTGATCTTCGTTAAAAAAAACGTTAATTGACAATTTAAGATTCGGAAAAAAACGTTAATTGACAATTTAAACACAGGCCACAACACGGGAATTTCTGTCAAAATTTGATTTTTAAAAATTATGTTGTAGGCAACCGAGATTTTGTAAGTAGCGTGTAATTGATGCATTTGTATTTATTTTGATAATCATTTAATTATTACAACAAAATATTAACTCTCAATTAACGCCATCTTTATGAGAAAACCACACAACTTGATTAATGATCTTATCGAAAAAATTAGAATTGTCTTCTGCCATAATAAAATCACTCGACTACAACATGATTGATGCTCTCTAGACAAAACGAACAATATGCATATTGCTGCATTCAAGATTTCTCAGGTGAGATTATGTCACATTGAAAACTAGCAAAAAAACGTTGATCTTCTGGTCTTTGACTTTTTGATGCATGTGGATTTCAAATTAATTTCATGCAGGGACAATAAAAGCCTCCAGACACGTGGTCAGCATCGAACTTGAGTCATCTGCGGATATCTGCATTCTCATTCAGGTGAATTTATTAATGCATTTTAAAATTGGTTTTTTACCTTTCTTGGTTCGGTGGCCGATGGTGTGTGTAGCTTCTTCCATTTTGCTATGCAACATAATTTTACATTTTTTTTTGTTTAAATGCAAATGGTGGCATCCCGTAGGCTGATTGGTATAGTGTTATGTATTGGGATTTAGGATCATTTATATGCTTTGTAATTGGGGTCAATATTAATTTATTTACTGTGAAAATAGTTTGGATTGTTGTAACTTGTAATTTCTTTTATATAATAATAGTTTCAGTGTTCGTTCGATGGAGAGGAGTACCTACAGATCCAACCGTTGTGATGGCATTTTTATTTTGATTTTATGAGTTTTATTTTTATGGGCAATTTCTTCGTTTTTTGCAATGTTTTCTTTGATTGATATAAAACATCTGAGTTTTCGTTTTTGGGTTAGTTATCAGGTTAAGAGCGACTGTGGTAGATCACTGTGGAAGCACGAAGAGTAATATAAAATATCTTTTCAATGTCCTGACAGAAGTTCTGTACATGGTATTAATCCACAACAAACTGTTATCGTATCATTTACTGATAGAATTCCCTTCTCAAAGGAGGCAAAACATTATGTCATAATCCTGGATCCTGGAGAAGCTCTCTTGGAAACTCCAGATTGAGAGATTAACTTCCAACTTAATGACATATCAACATATCTGTCGTCAATTGGTAGGAAAAGCCGAGGCAAACCAAGTTTAATGGCCTGTGTGCTGGAAGTCGAGTCGTTTTCGTGACGAGTCGTTTCAGTTGGAGAAAATGACATTTCAACCGAATTACGACTTTCAGCACAAGAGTCTAGAGTAAAAGTGCTAAGTTGAGTCTAGGACCCTGCGCATCTATTGCATGGTGGATGAAAACGAAACAAAAGGGTGCAGTGATTAAGTCGGCTAAGCTTCAATGGCTGGCCTGCGTCGATATTAATGTAGCTAAAAGCACCCAATGCGGCTGTGAGGGCACTAGACCCTACCACGGCTCCACCTAGTAGTGCAGAAGAAAGCTCTGGCGGAGCGCTGATAGTCTCCTATAAGTCCCAACCTTGTGGATAAGCTATCGATTCAAAAGGAACTAAACCTGAAGCCAATCCTTGTATTGTCCAATACAATTTTTGGAATTCTGGACTTTGACAAACCATTTCTGATGATTACCGTTAACGTTAGACTCCTCGTTAGAGAAAATAAGGCCTTTTGGTATACGAACTGTTCCAAAATCGATAATGGGTTAGGGCTGAGCGTATATGGTCCAAGGTGCAAAATGTCCCTGGCCCTTGGCACCATCCTCGACTATTTTTTAAGCTACCTGCCGTCTAGATGAGACCGCTTTTCTGTTACGACATCCGTTTCGAAATAAGACCATTTCATTTTTAAATAACAGTCAAGGAAGCAACATTATGTGCAAAAGAAGTAGCATCGGGTAGAAAAATGAAAAATACAATGAGAAAATTGGAAAATTTAAGAAATTTGTTGGCTTTATTAAAGGTCTTGAAGAAATTGAAAATTTAGTATCTCAAAAGTGACATTAGTCCCATTGACACGTACTAATAATTGGCAAAACATCTAAAATATAGAAAGCCGCCATTTTGTTTTACATAAGTGTCCAAAAACCGTCTTGATTTCTGTCTTGACGTCGCCATGTCTTGACTTCTGTCCTCATGTCTTGACATGAAGGTTTTTGTGGTCCACACGAGACATATTGCAAGTTAGAAAATATGGGCGGGTATCGTTCTCGCCATCAGGATGTGTGCCCAAACTCGTATCAATAGAGCTGCAAATTTGCGCCCCTTTTCTACGGATTGCGAAGCTGTCAGTGTCTTTTACATTACCTTGTTTTTGTATACCGTGCGATCGTCAAGCTGTCATATTGTCTATTAAATTCCACAGGGTGTCATTAAAAACTGGTTGGGATTGTCTCCTATCTCTAAAATCCTTCAGCAGGAATAACAATGTATGAAAACCTCAAACCACAAAGGCCACGTTGGTAATGAAATTGTCGACGGCTTGACAAAAGTAAGGACAAACTCATCCTTTGTTGATCCGGAACGTTTCTGCAGTTTAGCTCGTGGCCATGTAAGATTAGCCATCAAGAATTGAGTCGACTGGCTAGTTCTTAATACCTGGGCAAAGACCCAGGGTGCCCGCCAAGTCAAAGCCTACGCCCCCTGTGCTGAAAGTGAAGTCGTCACGACACGACAAGTCATTTGAGTTGAAGAAAGTTAGTTTTCAGTCGAATCACGACTTTCAGTACACTGGCCTAAACTTAACTTATGCTGAAAGTCGTAATTCGACCGAAACGTCACTTTCTTCAACTCAATCGACTTGTCGAAACACGACTCGACTTTCAGCACAGGGGCCTTCATTCAAATCGACAAAACTAATGCGGGCAGCAAACTTTTAAATTTCAACAGGTGGGAGACAAAAAGAACAGAGGTGGGCCACTAATTTATTAGGTGTGTTCAAACTGGAGCGAAGAACTCAGCAATTAGCGTTCATTGAGACTTTTTGACGGTTCATTTCTCTTTCAATTGCTCTGCTCTGTGTTTTTTGAGACTGCTCCGAGTATGGGAGCAGGCAGAGCAAGTAGCGTTTTTCTTCTTCTTCTTTTGACAGTTGTCAAATCGAAAACAGGAAAATTTGGGATTAAAAGGAGCGAAAAAAATTAAAAAACAAATAACAAAAGCATATTAAATTTTTTTTATATCAGGTGCAACTTTTCCTTTGAGTCGAATACTCCAAACACGTTCATTAGATTTGAAAATAGTACGATTATTTAATGAGGCTCAAAAACTCGCTGCACAATTGGATATGGAACTCTCGTCAAAAACACCGTAACAATCATCAAAAAAATCAAACTCCAGAAGAATATTACGGAAGAGCAATCTTAATTCCTTTATTGGACAACATTGTTACCGACTTTAATGAAAGGCTTTCTCCAGGGGTATTGAACTTCTTTCAGTTGAAAGTATTTTTGCCTCGTATTTCATATACAGAGGAAGGCATTGAAGATGTTCGCCAAGTATCAGAAATTTATCAGCGGCTTTTGGATTCTCCCATCTCAGCAGTTATTGCAGAGTTCGAATTGTGGGTTAAGTGGAATCGAATTGTTGTAAATGGCGGCGAACTAGCCGATTCGATTCTTCTCATTTGTGATGAGTGTGACCAAGATCTTTATCCATGTATTAATAAACTGCTACGTATCCTAATCCCACCCCCCTTGAATCCGCGCCTGCATTCGTGTTAAGTTTTAATTTAAAAAAAGTCCACTTGGAAATTCATTCTTAAAATGGATATAAAATTGCATACCTATAGGAAGAAACAAAATATATTTTAGGATTTCGTCTGTAACTTTTCTCATAAATTTTCGCTTAAATTTAATCTCATTTAAATAAAACAACCAAAAATTAGAAAAAATTATTTTAATAAATTTTATTTATCTCTACATATAAAAAAAGTATAAAAAACGTGCAACCAATGAATTCTAAAATTCACATAACGGTCCTTAACAAATGCTGTGCGTGTGTGTGATAATTAAACGATATCAGTTGAAGTTTTTGGTATTGATATAAATAATGTCGAAAACACCTACTAGCTAGACTATTTACAAACAAACCTATGTAATTATAGCAAAGGGAATACTTGGCTCAATTATATTGGCGATTGACGATCTTACTGCCATCCTCCTCCTCCGCCTCCATTTCCGCCGCCACCTTCTTCATGGATGACTTTAATTACTTTTACATCTTCTCCGCCGCCATTGCCACCACCGCCGTTCCAGCCTCCTCCGCCGCCGCCGCCACCACCACCGCCTCCGGTTTGATCTTCATGGATGACTTTAACAATTTTTACATCTTCGACAGGCTCGGGTGCAGCATCTTCATGGATTACTTTAATAATTTGTGGTTCATTATGGCTATGGCTGTGTCCGCCGCCTCCGTGGCCACCACCGTGACCACCTCCGTTGCCGTTGGATTGTTCATGAATGACTTTGATGATTTGGGCACCTCCGCCACCGCCTCCATGGCCGCCGCCGTGACCACTGCCATGACCGCCGCCATGGCCGCCGCCATGACCTCCTCCACCTCCATGACCTCCTCCGGAGACTTCTTGAATTTTAAGAATTTTAACTCTTTGGCCACCACCGCCGCCGCCACCTCCATGACCGAATCCTCCTCCACCACCGTGGCCGCCTCCATGTCCACCGCCGTGACCACCGCCATGGCCACCGCCATGTCCACCACCATGTCCACCACCATGCCCGCCTCCATGTCCACCACCGTGTCCACCACCATGACCATGTCCTCCTCCACCACCTCCGCCAGTCTTCTCAAGTTTGATTACTTTCAAAATTCTAGCACCGCCACCGCCTCCACCGTGACCACCTCCGAATCCACCGCCACCGCCGCCTCCGAATCCACCGCCGCCTCCGAATCCACCGCCACCTCCGAATCCACCGCCACCACCGTGACCTCCGCCAAATCCTCCACCTCCTCCATGACCTCCGCCAAATCCGCCACCACCACCATGACCGCCTCCGAATCCGCCACCGCCTCCATGACTACTACCTCCGAATCCAGCAATAATTGCTCCACCTCCAAAGTGGCCACCACCTAATCCGCTTAACAATCCTCCGCCATGGCCATGACTATGTCCATCCTCGACCTTAATAATGTTCAATCCTCCGCCATGACCATGGCTATGACTATGTCCATTCTCGAGCTTTATTATGTTCAATCCTCCGCCATGGCCATGACCATGACTATGACTATGTCCTTCCTCGACCTTGATTATGTGAATCGGTGCAGCAATTTCATGGCCACCATAGTAGCCGTCACTGAAGCTATCAGCATATCCTCCACCATATCCTCCAAATCCATATCCACCAGCAGTTGCGTAACTAGCAGCTAAGCTACCATCTAATGACGCTAGATAGCCGCCACCGCCATATCCACCACCATAATCGCCAAATATATCACCCCCGCCTCCTCCAGCAAGGAACCCACATTGGGCTGTCGCAAATAGTCCAAATACTAGTAAAAAACCCTGAAACAGAAAAAAAAAACATATAAGAAAATGTCTTGGCGTATCCTTAAATGTCCACCCGAATTACCTTCATGCCTTCGACTGTATGCCTAGGCTAAAACCAATCGAACTGATACCACCCCGATAACTACCTTCGCTTTTATACCAAAAGAAATTTCTCTGCGGAAGAAAGTGGTCTATTATTGCGTTTTTTATGCAACTCGGTGTGCCGTACCGCTTACCTCTTTTGTCTAATAATGTTGACAGGTTTTTGTATATCTTTTTTTGGGGAGAAGAGTGTCCACCATGATGGTGTCCACCAACCAGGTAGAGATGTATGATGAACCATCCAAAAACTATCGGAATGGCTTGTAGGTGAAAGTGGACAGCGGGGACCCGTCTACCAATGAAAATTTGTGAAATGGCCTCTGATGTGCCGTAACTATAGTTTTATGGATTTGTGTGTCATAACCATCAGTAATATATGCACATATAAAAGCCCATTTAGGTCCAACTGTTTCTGAGTTACGATCATCAACCGATCAATCTCAGTGCTTCTAGACATCATCGAAGAATGTCAAATATTCTGCATCCACTCGATCCACTTCGATCCACTAAAACATCGCAAAAAGTTTTAAATTTGGCATTCGGTGTCGCCATAACTTATGTCGTATGCAGATTAGTTAAAATTTCACAATTCCATAATTTTTTCTTCGCGTTCGTTCACATTCATAATTTTATTCAGCCGTAAACAATGCTTAAGGCTGTAAAAAAGAGATTAATAACAACACCCAAATTGCCCAGATGTTCCAATATCGAAAGACGTTCCACAGCTTGTGTGTACGGCCTTGAAAGCGAGGATTGCGTTCTGACCCCCCCTGTTCGGACCAATTAATTGTAGGATTTTGTTTGAATTTGCATGATTATGTTGCGCATACGGTGACGGTTATTTAATTAATGTGACGCGATCGGAGACTTGTCAATTTTTTGGCGACTGTGGTACGAGTATATAAAATATTGACAGTTGGTTAAGGAGCTGTCAGTACTGAATGTACTGTTTGTGGAGCTAGTTTCAGAGTTGCGAAACTACATACATATATTTATGAAAATTTGCCTACACTACATGGATTACGACAAGTGATAAATATAAGTATAAAAATAGTCTAGTCGAAGTTTAGTGGAGCACTGTAGGAGCGGACAATAACTTTAGGAATCTGATTTCTCCATAAAATAATCAATTTTGTTAGACACTCCTAGACTAAATGAAATTGGTATGAATACGGTTCCCAGAATAAAAGATTCAACAGATGGCGCTCCCACACGCTGGATTTAAGACGGAAGATTTCGTGATTTATGAAGTGATTTAATATGATAAGATATTAGTTGGACCTAAACACTAATTCTCTACAGGTGTTGGAAAAATCAGAAAATGTTAGCAGGCTATGATGATGAAGAAGGCTGTTGTTACTAAGCAACATGAATTAATATTTTTGACAAAATACATTTCTTTGTTTTATGTTTTTTCAAAAGCAAATTAAACTTCGTTATATACGCTCGTATATGTATCTCGCTCGAGAAATATTGTATTTAATTAAAATAAACTTCGTTAAACATATTTTGTGTTTTGCTATCTATTTATTCAACTTCACAAACCTCACTTGAGATCAAACATTTTGGTGCCGAAACCCGGGATTTTATGAAAATTAGCGAAGAAAGAAGCAAAGAAAATTGGAATATGCAGTTTTAAGAAGCCTTTAGAAGAAAAAAGAATTGCCTGTAAGATAGGATTGCTGAATTTTATTGAAAAAAGAAGCTGTTTGGAAAGCGGAGGCTTGGTCAGAAAAACTTTTCGCCACATTGACTAATTACGCCACAGTAAGTTCGTTCCATTTTTATATTATATATCATTATATTATAACAAAAAGAATAAAATGGATGCCATAATGGATCAACAACGGACCTTAATGAAATATATTCAAAATTTCATCACAAACACCAATAAAACCGGTAAAGAATATCTAACTGAAAGTTTTCTCCAAGCACGTGTTGATTTGTTAGAAAGTTATTGGGGTAAATTTCAAATGAAAGATGATCAACTTAGGGCTATAGCAGAAAGTTCTGACCTCGACAAAGAGTATTTTAAAGAGGAACAATACTCTAGCACAGAGATTATTTATTGTCAAGCTATTGGAACATTGAAAGATTATCTGCGTACTTTCAGTTCACATCCGTCGCAGCAAACGTCAAATACTACACAAAAAACAAACTTAACCCAGTTACATTCTTCCTCTCATTTGCCAAAAATTCAGCTACCTAAATTTGGAGGAGATTTAAAGGAGTGGCCAAGTTTTAAGGACTTATTTAATAGTTTAATTGACTCTAATCTGGAACTTAGTGGCTCTCAAAAGTTGTATTATTTAAAAACCTCTCTTTATGGTACAGCAGAGCAGCTTGTGCGCAACATTGCAATTTCAGATGCCAATTATGAATCAGCATGGGAACTTTTATGCACTAGATTCCAAAATGAGAGATTGTTAGTGATGTCTCAGCTCCATAACTTAACCTCATTATCTTCTATGAGAAATGAAATGGCAATAGATTTGAAGACACTCTATGATGGCACAATTGAAGTAGTCAAATCGTTGCAGTCTTTAGATCGTCCGGTACACTATTGGGATGATTGGTTAGTTTTTATTACCTCGCAGAAATTAGATCCGTCAACCAGAAAGGATTGGGAAAACTCTCTGTGTTCCCCTACTAAAATGCCGACCTTCAATGAATTAATAACTTTTCTACAACATCGAGTCACCACTCTTGAATTAGTTGGTGTTACTTCGAATCGACCCAAAACCATAATCCAGAAATTCCCATTAAGGTCCTCGTCCATAAAAGTACATGTTGCAGCTCCGACGCATCAATGCCCTCAATGCAAGAAAAAACATTTATTATTATTTTGTCCAATTTTCCGACAATGTACAGTCCAGCAGCGACGTGACTTCATATTAAAAGAGAATTTATGCTTCAATTGTTTCCGAGCAAATCATTCCGCAGATCAATGTACCTCTCACTATCGCTGTAAAACTTGCAATCGACGACACCACACCATGCTTCATTTAGCTTCACAATCTGAACCTGTGGAATACACAGCCACTTCAGCGATCACCTCATACATAAGCAATGACAATCAAAATTTATCGAAAGATACTACATCACCAGATAAGCTCACTTCTGTGAACACCAGCTTACCTCGAATCCCATCTACCATACTATTGGCGACAGCTCAAGTCATTTTAAGCTCATCGACTGGGAAATCAATCAAAATCCGTGCGCTCTTAGACCAGGGATCTAAAGCCACTTTCATCTCTTCTTCAGTAGCGTCATATTTAGAACTTCCAAAGAAGAAAGCTCATATCTCTGTGATAGGTATCAATGAAGCAGATGGAGGACTTGTAAAATCGATAGTTCCAGTTACTGTACGGTCATGCACCGATTCAAGGTTCTCGATGAAAATAATGGCATTCGTATTGCCTAAGCTCGCCAAAGTTGCATCTGTTCATCAAGTTCACACTATTGGACTGCCCCACTTACGTGGCTTACAGTTGGCAGATCCTACGTTTTTTGACAACACCAAAATTGATCTGCTTATTGGAGCCGATTTATTTAGCAGCATTTTGCAAGACGGGCTTCGCCAAGGTTCTCCTATTGCGCAGAAGACAACTTTTGGATGGGTATTATCCGGTCCTGTCGGGTGGTCCCCCGTTTCAAACAACTCGCTAGTAAATTCCTACCCCGCTTACTCCACTAGCAATTTAGAAGATATCGACCTCCTTCTTCAAAGATTTTGGGAAATTGAGGAAGTGCCGTCCACGAAGCCTATACTTACTGAAGAAGAAGAGGCCTGTGAGAAATATTACCAAGAAACAACTAGACGTGAGGCAGATGGTAGATATGTAGTCCGGTTACCGATGAAATTGGCTTATCGCGATAATTTACCAATAGGAGAGTCTAGAACATATGCAGTTCAAAACTTTCGTCAACTGCAAAGGCGCTTTATTTCAAAGCCGACACTACAAGAGCGGTATATACAATTTATGGATGAATATCATCAACTGAATCATATGGAGTTACTATCAAGTACAAAACCTCGGACAGATTCAAAATGTACATACTATTTACCACACCACGGAGTACTCAAAGAATCTAGTATCAGTACCAAACTCCGTGTAGTCTTTAACGGATCAAAAAAGACAACAAGTGGTGTCTCTTTAAATGAATGTTTAGCGGTAGGGCCAAAGCTTCAAGCTGATCTTTCGGCTATAGTACTTAGGTGGAGACGACACACGGTTGTTCTTGCTGCAGACATTAGGATGATGTACAGGCAAATTAAGGTTGATGCTGAAGATTGTGATCTTCAAAGGATTGTATGGAGTAAATCCCCCGATAAACCAGCGCAGGATTTCCGACTCCTTACGGTCACATATGGGACTACATCAGCTCCGTACCTTGCGATCCGAACGCTGTTGCAATTAGCTGAAGACGAGAAAACAAGATTTCCACTAGGATCTGAAATTTTACGAAGGGATTTTTATGTGGATGATGTTTTGTTTGGAGCCGACGATGTTGAATCCTTAATGGAAGCACAAAATTCATTTATTAACATACTCACGGCGGGCGGATTTCATCTGCATAAATGGGCGTCAAATTCAACAGCTGCTCTTCAAAATATCAATCTTCAACAATCAGCTACTGAGTTAAATCTAACCAAAGACAACATCATTAAAACTCTTGGCCTGTTCTGGAATACAGACACCGATTCTTTTGGATTTCGAGTTACTTTAGGCGAATTACCTTCCGTTCTCACCAAACGCACACTGTTGTCCGACATATCCAAGCTGTACGATCCGTTAGGTTTTCTTGCTCCTACCATCATACTAGCGAAAACATTGTTTCAAAAGTTATGGCTTCTTAAACTAGAATGGGATACGCCGTTACCTGACAATATAGCAAACACTTGGATTCACTTTCGACAAGAATTAGGATATCTTGAGAACTGCTCAGTTCCCCGATGGATTGGCAGCAACGCGGCTGTACAAGGTTATGAAATTCATGGATTCTCTGATGCTTCTGAAACCGCTTATGCTGCTGTCGTTTACATGCGAACACTACACGACTTAACAAACATCCAAACATCGTTGCTCTATGCAAAGACCAAGCTTGCTCCAATCAAGCGGATGTCTATTCCAAGGCTTGAACTCATGGGAGCTCATCTACTTGCACGATTGGTAAGCTATACTAGAAGTTCATTACAATTAGACAGAGAACATATTCCCATCTATTGTTGGACGGACTCCACCACTGTCCTTACTTGGCTTACATCACACCCATCTAAATGGAAAACTTTCGTAGCGAATAGGGTCAGCTATATCCATGGACTAATTCCTAACGTAAAATGGCGATATGTTCCGACTTCATGCAACCCTGCAGATTGCGCTTCACGAGGTTTACATGCTCGTAATATTAAATCGCACAGCCTCTGGTGGGAAGGGCCTACATGGCTAAGAATGTCTTCCTCGACTTGGCCACAAAATCCAGCCCGACAAGTTCCATCAGCAGAACTAAAGTTAGAAGCAAAAGCAACGATTCTAAGCGCAGCCAGCACTGTTCACACCCCTGATCAATGGGACATTACATCCAGATACTCGTCGTTGAATCGATTACTTCGAATCACTGCCTGGTGTATGAGATTCATTCATCATTGTAAAGTACCTGCTAATCAAAGAACTTCAGGCAATTTGAAAGGATCTGAACTAACTAACGCTCTTTATACATTGGTTCAAAAGGAACAAGATATATGGTACCCAACGGAGTACAAACAATTGTCAAGAGCACAGCCGTTATCTAATAATAGTTCTATTCTGCGTTTGTCACCAATATTTGATAGCGAGACAAAAACTATTCGGGTCGGAGGAAGGCTTCGAAACTCGTTATTGCCTTACGATTTCAAACATCCGTTGCTTCAATCAAAAACCAGTTCATTAACTAAATTAATCATATTGGACGCACATGAAAAAACGCTACATGGTGGGCTTACATTAACTATGAATTATATACGTCAACGATTTTGGATACCGGGACTAAAGGACCTCGTGAGAAACTCCATAAAGCGCTGCATAAAATGTTTTCGCCAGCGGGCGACTAGTCAACATCAATTAATGGGAGATCTTCCAGCGGATCGAGTCCAGCCAAATCGACCTTTTTCCAATACTGGATTAGATTACGCAGGACCAATCCTCGTACGCTACGGACCTGGACGAGGAAGACCTGCACACAAAGCTTATGTCGCATTATTTGTTTGTATGGCCACGAAAGCTCTGCACGTCGAGCTGGTGTCCGACTTGACTACAGAAGCCTTTTTAGCTGCATATAGACGCTTTACATCTCGGCGTGGACCTTGTAAAAGAATCTATAGTGATAACGGGACCACCTTTGTGGGTGCTGCGAAGGCATTAAACATTCAGCAAGCTCGATGCGTTTCTCAACTACCGGAAGAATTCACAGCTTTATTAGCTTCCCAAGGTACAGATTGGTGCTTCATACCGCCTCGCGCTCCCAACTTTGGAGGTTTATGGGAAGCTGGTGTGAAAAGCATCAAACATCATCTGCGAAGAGTAGTGGGTGCATCTACACTTACTTTCGAAGAAACCACTACCTTACTTGCACAAATAGAAGCCTGCGTTAATTCTCGACCTTTGTATCCCATGAGCTCGGATCCCGACGATCTTGAGTGTTTAACACCTGGTCATTTTTTGATTGGCTCGAATTTGTTAACTGTGCCAGAACCATCGCTGGAGGATCTCAACATCAATAGACTCTCCAGATGGCAACTCACTCAGCAAATTTATCAGCATTTTTGGCGTCGCTGGTCCAAAGATTATTTAAATAATCTCCAACAACGTACCAAATGGATGACAACATATCCACATATAAAAACAGGCCTCTTGGTGTTAATTCGCGATGATCAACTACCACCTTCTACTTGGGCGCTAGGTCGCATCAGCGAAATTCATCCCGGTGCTGATCACCTTGTTCGTGTTGTTACTGTCAAGACTAAGGATACTTATATCAAACGTCCACTTAATAAACTCTGCATATTACCAATTTCAGCAGAAGCAGACACTATTGGGCGAATTCCGTCAAGGCGGGCGGAATCTCCAAGCAAAGCTACCACTATTTCGACCACAGGCCGAGGCGGGCGGTAATGTTAGCAGGCTATGATGATGAAGAAGGCTGTTGTTACTAAGCAACATGAATTAATATTTTTGACAAAATACATTTCTTTGTTTTATGTTTTTTCAAAAGCAAATTAAACTTCGTTATATACGCTCGTATATGTATCTCGCTCGAGAAATATTGTATTTAATTAAAATAAACTTCGTTAAACATATTTTGTGTTTTGCTATCTATTTATTCAACACCAAATCTCCAAGCAAAGCTACCACTATTTCGACCACAGGCCGAGGCGGGCGGTAATGTTAGCAGGCTATGATGATGAAGAAGGCTGTTACTAAGCAACATGAATTAATATTTTTGACAAAATACATTTCTTTGTTTTATGTTTTTTCAAAAGCAAATTAAACTTCGTTATATACGCTCGTATATGTATCTCGCTCGAGAAATATTGTATTTAATTAAAATAAACTTCGTTAAACATATTTTGTGTTTTGCTATCTATTTATTCAACTTCACAAACCTCACTTGAGATCAAACATTTTGGTGCCGAAAACCCGGAATTTTATGAAAATTAGCGAAGAAAGAAGCAAAGAAAATTGGAATATGCAGTTTTAAGAAGCCTTTAGAAGAAAAAAGAATTGCCTGTAAGATAGGATTGCTGAATTTTATTGAAAAAAGAAGCTGTTTGGAAAGCGGAGGCTTGGTCAGAAAAACTTTTCGCCACATTGACTAATTACGCCACAGTAAGTCCGTTCCATTTTTATATTATATAGCATTATATTATAACAAAAAGAATAAAATGGATGCCATAATGGATCAACAACGGACCTTAATGAAATATATTCAAAATTTCATCACAAACACCAATAAAACCGGTAAAGAATATCTAACTGAAAGTTTTATCCAAGCACGTGTTGATTTGTTAGAAAGTTATTGGGGTAAATTTCAAATGAAAGATGATCAACTTAGGGCTATAGCAGAAAGTTCTGACCTCGACAAAGAGTACTTTAAAGAGGAACAATACTCTAGCACAGAGATTATTTATTGTCAAGCTATTGGGACATTGAAAGATTATCTGCGTACTTTCAGTTCACATCCGTCGCAGCAAACGTCAAATACTGCACAAAAAACAAACTTAACCCAGTTACATTCTTCCTCTCATTTGCCAAAAATTCAGCTACCTAAATTTGGAGGAGATTTAAAGGAGTGGCCAAGTTTTAAGGACTTATTTAATAGTTTAATTGACTCTAATCTGGAACTTAGTGGCTCTCAAAAGTTGTATTATTTAAAAACCTCTCTTTATGGTACAGCAGAGCAGCTTGTGCGCAACATTGCAATTTCAGATGCCAATTATGAATCAGCATGGGAACTTTTATGCACTAGATTCCAAAATGAGAGATTGTTAGTGATGTCTCAGCTCCATAACTTAACCTCATTATCTTCTATGAGAAATGAAATGGCAATAGATTTGAAGACACTCTATGATGGCACAATTGAAGTAGTCAAATCGTTGCAGTCTTTAGATCGTCCGGTACACTATTGGGATGATTGGTTAGTTTTTATTACCTCGCAGAAATTAGATCCGTCAACCAGAAAGGATTGGGAAAACTCTCTGTGCTCCCCTACTAAAATGCCGACCTTCAATGAATTAATAACTTTTCTACAACATCGAGTCACCACTCTTGAATTAGTTGGTGTTACTTCGAATCGACCCAAAACCATAATCCAGAAATTCCCATTAAGGTCCTCGACCATAAAAGTACACGTTGCAGCTCCGACGCATCAATGCCCTCAATGCAAGAAAAAACATTTACTATTATTTTGTCCAATTTTCCGACAATGTACAGTCCAGCAGCGACGTGACTTCATATTAAAAGAGAATTTATGCTTCAATTGTTTCCGAGCAAATCATTCCGCAGATCAATGTACCTCTCACTATCGCTGTAAAACTTGCAATCGACGACACCACACCATGCTTCATTTAGCTTTACAATCTGAACCTGTGAAATGCACAGCTACTTCAGCGATCACCTCATACATAAGCAATGACAATCAAAATTTATCGAAAGATACTACATCACCAGATAAGCTCACATCACTGAACACCAACTTACCTCGAATCCCATCTACCATACTATTGGCGACAGCTCAAGTCATTTTAAGCTCATCGACTGGGAAATCAATCAAAATCCGTGCGCTCTTAGACCAGGGATCTAAAGCCACTTTCATCTCTTCTCCAGTAGCGTCATATTTAGAACTTCCAAAGAAGAAAGCTCATATCTCTGTGATAGGTATCAATGAAGCAGATGGAGGACTTGTAAAATCGATAGTTCCAGTTACTGTACGGTCATGCACCGATTCAAGGTTCTCGATGAAAATAATGGCATTCGTATTGCCTAAGCTCGCCAAAGTTGCATCTGTTCATCAAGTTCACACTATTGGACTGCCCCACTTACGTGGCTTACAGTTGGCAGATCCTACGTTTTTTGACAACACCAAAATTGATCTGCTTATTGGAGCCGATTTATTTAGCAGCATTTTGCAAGACGGGCTTCGCCAAGGTTCTCCTATTGCGCAGAAGACAACTTTTGGATGGGTATTATCCGGTCCTGTCGGTTGGTCCCCCGTTTCAAACAACTCGCTAGTAAATTCCTACCCCGCTTACTCCACTAGCAATTTAGAAGATATCGACCTCCTTCTTCAAAGATTTTGGGAAATTGAGGAAGTGCCGTCCACGAAGCCTATACTTACTGAAGAAGAAGAGGCCTGTGAGAAATATTACCAAGAAACAACTAGACGTGAGGCAGATGGTAGATATGTAGTCCGGTTACCGATGAAATTGGCTTATCGCGATAATTTACCAATAGGAGAGTCTAGAACATATGCAGTTCAAAACTTTCGTCAACTGCAAAGGCGCTTTATTTCAAAGCCGACACTACAAGAGCGGTATATACAATTTATGGATGAATATCATCAACTGAATCATATGGAGTTACTATCAAGTACAAAACCTCGGACAGATTCAAAATGTACATACTATTTACCACACCACGGAGTACTCAAAGAATCTAGTATCAGTACCAAACTCCGTGTAGTCTTTAACGGATCAAAAAAGACAACAAGTGGTGTCTCTTTAAATGAATGTTTAGCGGTAGGGCCAAAGCTTCAAGCTGATCTTTCGGCTATAGTACTTAGGTGGAGACGACACACGGTTGTTCTTGCTGCAGACATTAGGATGATGTACAGGCAAATTAAGGTTGATGCTGAAGATTGTGATCTTCAAAGGATTGTATGGAGTAAATCCCCCGATAAACCAGCGCAGGATTTCCGACTCCTTACGGTCACATATGGGACTACATCAGCTCCGTACCTTGCGATCCGAACGCTGTTGCAATTAGCTGAAGACGAGAAAACAAGATTTCCACTAGGATCTGAAATTTTACGAAGGGATTTTTATGTGGATGATGTTTTGTTTGGAGCCGACGATGTTGAATCCTTAATGGAAGCACAAAATTCATTTATTAACATACTCACGGCGGGCGGATTTCATCTGCATAAATGGGCGTCAAATTCAACAGCTGCTCTTCAAAATATCAATCTTCAACAATCACCTACTGAGTTAAATCTAACCAAAGACAACATCATTAAAACTCTTGGCCTGTTCTGGAATACAGACACCGATTCTTTTGGATTTCGAGTTACTTTAGGCGAATTACCTTCCGTTCTCACTAAACGCACACTGTTGTCCGACATATCCAAGCTGTACGATCCGTTAGGTTTTCTTGCTCCTACCATCATACTAGCGAAAACATTGTTTCAAAAGTTATGGCTTCTTAAACTAGAATGGGATACGCCGTTACCTGACAATATAGCAAACACTTGGATTCACTTTCGACAAGAATTAGGATATCTTGAGAACTGCTCAGTTCCCCGATGGATTGGCAGCAACGCGGCTGTACAAGGTTATGAAATTCATGGATTCTCTGATGCTTCTGAAACCGCTTATGCTGCTGTCGTTTACATGCGAACACTACACGACTTAACAAACATCCAAACATCGTTGCTCTATGCAAAGACCAAGCTTGCTCCAATCAAGCGGATGTCTATTCCAAGGCTTGAACTCATGGGAGCTCATCTACTTGCACGATTGGTAAGCTATATTAGAAGTTCATTACAATTAGACAGAGAACATATTCCCATCTATTGTTGGACGGACTCCACCACTGTCCTTACTTGGCTTACATCACACCCATCTAAATGGAAAATTTTCGTAGCGAATAGGGTCAGCTATATCCATGGACTAATTCCTAACGTAAAATGGCGATATGTTCCGACTTCATGCAACCCTGCAGATTGCGCTTCACGAGGTTTACATGCTCGTAATATTAAATCGCACAGCCTCTGGTGGGAAGGGCCTACATGGCTAAGAATGTCTTCCTCGACTTGGCCACAAAATCCAGCCCGACAAGTTCCATCAGCAGAACTAAAGTTAGAAGCAAAAGCAACGGTTCTAAGCGCAGCCAGCACTGTTCACACCCCTGATCAATGGGACATTACATCCAGATACTCGTCGTTGAATCGATTACTTCGAATCACTGCCTGGTGTATGAGATTCATTCATCATTGTAAAGTACCTGCTAATCAAAGAACTTCAGGCAATTTGAAAGGATCTGAACTAACTAACGCTCTTTATACATTGGTTCAAAAGGAACAAGATATATGGTACCCAACGGAGTACAAACAATTGTCAAGAGCACAGCCGTTATCTAATAATAGTTCTATTCTGCGTTTGTCACCAATATTTGATAGCGAGACAAAAACTATTCGGGTCGGAGGAAGGCTTCGAAACTCGTTATTGCCTTACGATTTCAAACATCCGTTGCTTCAATCAAAAACCAGTTCATTAACTAAATTAATCATATTGGACGCACATGAAAAAACGCTACATGGTGGGCTTACATTAACTATGAATTATATACGTCAACGATTTTGGATACCGGGACTAAAGGACCTCGTGAGAAACTCCATAAAGCGCTGCATAAAATGTTTTCGCCAGCGGGCGACCAGTCAACATCAATTAATGGGAGATCTTCCAGCGGATCGAGTCCAGCCAAATCGACCTTTTTCCAATACTGGAATAGATTACGCAGGACCAATCCTCGTACGCTACGGACCTGGACGAGGAAGACCTGCACACAAAGCTTATGTCGCGTTATTTGTTTGTATGGCCACGAAAGCTCTGCACGTCGAGCTGGTTTCCGACTTGACTACAGAAGCCTTTTTAGCTGCATATAGACGCTTTACATCTCGGCGTGGACCTTGTAAAAGAATCTATAGTGATAACGGGACCACCTTTGTGGGTGCTGCGAAGGCATTAAACATTCAGCAAGCTCGATGCGTTTCTCAACTACCGGACGAATTTACAGCTTTATTAGCTTCGCAAGGTACAGATTGGTGCTTCATACCGCCTCGCGCTCCCAACTTTGGAGGTTTATGGGAAGCTGGTGTGAAAAGCATCAAACATCATCTGCGAAGAGTAGTGGGTGCATCTACACTTACTTTCGAAGAAACCACTACCTTACTTGCACAAATAGAAGCCTGCGTTAATTCTCGACCTTTGTATCCCATGAGCTCGGATCCCGACGATCTTGAGTGTTTAACACCTGGTCATTTTTTGATTGGCTCGAATTTGTTAACTGTGCCAGAACCATCGCTGGAGGATCTCAACATCAATAGACTTTCCAGATGGCAACTCACTCAGCAAATTTATCAGCATTTTTGGCGTCGCTGGTCCAAAGATTATTTAAATAATCTCCAACAACGTACCAAATGGATGACAACATATCCACATATAAAAACAGGCCTCTTGGTGTTAATTCGCGATGATCAACTACCACCTTCTACTTGGGCGCTAGGTCGCATCAGCGAAATTCATCCCGGTGCTGATCACCTTGTTCGTGTTGTTACTGTCAAGACTAAGGATACGTATATCAAACGTCCACTTAATAAACTCTGCATATTACCAATTTCAGCAGAAGCAGACACTATTGGGCGAATTCCTTCAAGGCGGGCGGAATCTCCAAGCAAAGCTACCACTATTTCGACCACAGGCCGAGGCGGGCGGTAATGTTAGCAGGCTATGATGATGAAGAAGGCTGTTACTAAGCAACATGAATTAATATTTTTGACAAAATACATTTCTTTGTTTTATGTTTTTTCAAAAGCAAATTAAACTTCGTTATATACGCTCGTATATGTATCTCGCTCGAGAAATATTGTATTTAATTAAAATAAACTTCGTTAAACATATTTTGTGTTTTGCTATCTATTTATTCAACTTCACAAACCTCACTTGAGGTCGAAGGTGAGATCAAACAGAAAGTGATGTTGTTGCATTGTGGGAAGTATTTGATTTATTTTTTTCAAGATTTGGATGGAAATAATCGAAATTGTTTTAGGTCGATTGTTGTATTTTTTTTATAGCAGACAAAAGAGTTAGAAGAGCGATCGGAGGTTTTTTTCGATCTTATTGAGTTAAGTGCAGTAAGATATGCGCAATTAGTTGGTCGGACGTTATTTAATTTAAACGTCTCAGATCCTCAACACCGAAAATTCGAAATCAATAGATATTCTTAGACATCTGATTTTGAACTAAGGCAGATCAGAAGAAATTTGGGTTTTACTAAATGTTTAGCCTGGATTTAATTTTTTTTAGTCTTCCAGTACATCACTGTTTTGCCTACAAATTGACGACAGGTATGGAGAGATATAACTACCTTGGCAGTTAATCTCTCTATCTAAGGTTTCCAGGAGAGCTTTAGATCCAGGGTTATGCCTAAATCTTTAGCCCACCTTGAGAAGGGAATTTTCTTACAGTCGACAGCTGACAGTTTTTCATGACAGAGCGGCTTGCACAACAACCTCGGGCCTCGGTAGCCTAGGAGTAAAGCTGGAAGTACATAATTGCATTGCGTTGCATGAATGCGTTGACAGTTCAAGTTTACACTGGATAATTCAATGATGGCAGACCTATTAATGCGGCACTACCTTCAATGCATCGCAATGCAATGCAACAGTTGTTTCACTTTCAACTTTTACGCATACAACGCATTCAATAATGGGTCAAATTGGTTTTGTTTTTTTCTGTAAAAATACTATTAGGTCGGATTAACTCAGTAAAGGTACAAGCAGAACCAATTCGTTCCGTCCGTTTTTAAAAGTTGGAAATTTGACATTTCCATAAACTTTCCATGAGACGAACGGAACGGTAGCCACAATCAAGCGGACGGAATGTCAAAAAGAACAAAGGAAAAACGTGCGGAGCGGACGGAACGGATTGGTTCTGCTTCAACCTTAATATATAAAAAATGGATTTTGATGAGGGATTCAACTCGAATTCAACATGAACTCAAATTTCAAAAAAGCATTTAAGTACCGACACGCAATGCATTTATGTGTCACATCGATATAATGTAACGCATCGCAGTAAAATCCACTCAAGTATTGCAATGCAATGCAACGCAATTATGTACTTCCAGCTTAAGGCGCCTTACTACCATCCCAGAGGTCTCGGGTTCTAATTCCGGCAGCGCCACGGTCCTTCGCCTTTCCCACTTTCCCACCTACATAACTTTCCTTCTTTTTTCCTTCCTCTTTACATTTCTGATTCCTTCTGGCATAGCCTTCCTTAGCCCCTCCTCGCTCCATCAAAGCGCTTGTCATCGGTTGGTTGATGAGATTCAACTCGTTTCAGGAGGCATAACACTCCAGCGAGTTGTTTCTCGATGCCCCGATGTCAGAGTCGCGATAGTAATGATTGGGAGTAGGTGGAATAAAATTATCGCGGCTAGGTTGTGGCATTTCCTTTCTTCCCGACTAGAGCTGCTGTTCGACATTGCACTCTATACGAAGAAAAATATATTGTCTAGAGTATGAAGGGTCTTTCCTGAGTCTTCTGCATAAAAAAAAACTAGCTGGTATTGAGCAAAGATAAATTTGAAAATCTCTTGAATCATATGTTCCTAAGACAAGTTTTTATGCATCTCATAGCAGAAAACTCTTTTCGCAACCAGCTGAGCTCACCAGACGGCCTACAGCAACTTGTAATAGTTTGTATAAGTTGGGAACGAGATAGCCCTTCATGTCCCCGACATTACTTTTTCATGTTTTCCATAGAGTGCGCGACGAGTTTTGGACACCCAGGCGCTCAATTGGCTTTTCTCCTGAGGTGGCGGAGGGGTCATTTGCCAGTTTGATTGGTCTTCCGTTTTACTTTATGCAACAGCTCACCAAACACGTGCTGAAACGAGAGGATATGAAGTCTTACTTTTGGTAATTTAGTTATTTCCAAATAGTAATTCACCTGACTTCGTCATTCCGAATGGTTTATCTCTTACAACATGGCTCCACTGATCTACGTACATTGAGTCTACATCAAAATATGGTACATATTCCGCAATTCTCCATCACACCTCTGTAAACATAATCAAATCTAATATATCATAAAACATTTCACAAAACATTTTTGTTAAATATAAATCACAAAATCACATTTGTCAAATTGCAAATGTCATAAATAAATTGACCCAAGCCTAAAATATTTAAATTTCACTACAAAAAAAAACCGGGAAGAAACTTTGCCGGAATTTGTCCCAAAAAAAATTTTTTTTTGTGACAAAATTAAATTTCCCAATTGCATCTGTCAAATTTTTATTCTGCTTTTGCGTATTTATCAAAAGTGATTAAATTATATTTTTGGGCCTACCGTTTTAAAAACAACAGTTTTAAATTAATTTCTTGCAACTGATTTTCTGATTTAACGTTTTTCATATTGAAATGTCAAATTGACGTAAGAGCAAAAGCGTCGGAAATTTGAAATTCATAAAAAGCCTGTTCGCTTACTTCAAATGGGATCTCTCGGGATCCCATTTGCGCCCATTTCGTGTTCGCTTACTTTTTCGGGCTCGAAGGTGTTCGCTTACTTTCATATTGTTATCCCCTCTCTTCAATTTTATTGTCAAAAATCTCGGGATCCCGAGGGATCCCACTTGAAAGTAAGCGAACAGGCTTAAAATGTCACTCGAAAGAAACGTTTACACAAAAAATGTCCCTTTTGTAATTGGATTTGTTAATTTTTGTGTTTATGACAGCGCGTTAATTTGTAATTTTTATTTAAAATTGTTATATTTAAAATAAAATAAAGAAAAAGCGGATTCATTTTAATAAGAAAAACCTTTGAAAAAAAAATTAGAAACCGTGAGAGTTTTTGCAGCGCGATCAGTAGCAGCGCTGGTGATTATGCAATTTTCAATGTCATCATCTCGTTGATTAATTCCAAAGATTTACAGATGAGCCGCAAAATTAAATGCCTTTAAAAGAAAATATACAGATGCTACAGTCTATAGAAGGTGGAGAGCATCCACTAAGGGACTTCCTTGTTCAAAATACATACATATACACATATTACAAATTCGGGTCTCCGCTATAAATCATGCTTAACTAACTGCTGATCCGCACACTTTTAATTGCTCGTGTAAACGTTTCAGGTGTTGAAATTTGAATAACAAAAAACCTAGATAGAGAGTATAGCGGGCGTTTAGATGGGGAAAGAATTCTGCTTGACTACCCGGATATGGAGGTAGTCATTTTTAAAACTATTTTCAGTGCTTTTGTTTTGCTCTTTTTCTTCTTTAAATTTGTTTTAATATTTTTTTTTTTATATCTTTTATAGATTAATTAATTTCAGATGAAATAAATTTTATGAATCTGGGCCAAGTTTGGCCGGATATTTGAAAAATTTTAACAAAAAAAACAATGATGTTGCAGGAAAAGATTTTTTTTATATTAAATAAATAACATCACAATTAATCATCAAAAAAATGTGCTTAAAAAAAAGAAATTTAAGAGAGAAACATTTATAAAAGATAGAAGATTATTTTAACGCAATGATTGCACACAAAAGACTAGTTTCGTTGAGCATAAGCATAACTAAACATAATTAACAAAGCCACCAGAAATCTTATTAAAAATTCAAAACGAGATGCAATCATCATTCCCTTTTAATAATTTCAAATAGCGGCTTTCAACACAAAATACCTTGTTATACCTTATTAGGAGGATGCCGGCACAAGACAATCGATATATGTATGTATGTATGTATAAGCTGGGTTCAGGGTCAACCTAGGTTTTGTTGGATATTTCTAAGGTAGTTTTGTAAAAAGAAACCATCAAAGACGGCAAGATCGGTTATAAAATCAGATAGAGTGATGCCCTCCGCAGGCATAAACTTAATTTTTTAGGATTAGGATCACCGGTTGGATTTTTGACATACTAGGAAATTAGAATGGACTATAGATTTTAGAATATGATAAATGTCGTGTACAACAACTTAAATTATTTATATTTTAGATAGATCATGGTAAATTATAATGAATTAAATCTAGGCAGAGTTTGAAACTCTTACAAAATACTCAATACACTCCCAGAGACAGCTTTACTTAAGGGGAAAATATATGAATTTCCCTACAGATTTCGGATTGCTACCGCGTGGGCAAGCACCAATACTAATTCTAGCAGAACGTACCTTGTTGAATTCATAAAAACTTATAATTTGCAGTTTCTGAGCTGAAGTTACGAACCTACCTTTTTTAGTATGATTAAGAATAAGCCGGGGCGTATAGCAAAGCTGCATAGACGTCATATGCAGCTTTTCGTAATTTTTTGTATGGAGATAAATGTAGCAAAGCAACATGTGCGAATTGTCGCTAATAAGCATGTATACTTCCGGATAAGAGATGGTAAATGCACAGTAGCATGCGCCCGTGACATAACTACGCAATTAACAACGCCTGACACTTGGCACAGACCAGGCCCACCAGAAGGCGGGGGGGCAACTGGGTCGAATTGCCCCGGGCCCTAGAGCAGAGTGAGAAAATAGATGAAACCCAAAAAGTTAGAACCCCATATCCTTGTTTTCTGAACGTCGAGTAGGCAGATCATCGCCAGTGAGAGGTGAGCTTCTCCTAGAATTTCTTGTTATGAATAACATAAATTTTGAAAATATTGGATGCAAACTTACCTCTAGCAGCCTATTCTCTCACAGTATCCAAAACTGGTGTGTTATGGAGGAGAGCTCACTGTCCTACCATTAGTTCATCAGGTTCAACATTGTCGGATTCCCACATATGCGTCTCTTCCTGGCTCCTAAAGAAACAACAGGTCTAACTTTCTCTCTTTCAGGGACTTGGGACCTAGAAAATAGACTTGTTCGTCACCTCTATCAGATCAGTGTGTGAACTAAAGATGGCTGCACAGCAGCTCACTGAGGTGCTGATCCCCTCCTACCATGACAGCAACACTGTTTCCTCCTCCCAGCAGTCGCATAAAATGCCCTGGTGAAACGACTGACTGGTTGTAATGCGGAGGAAAGTTAGGAGATTGTTTAATAGGACACAACATGCTGAGCAAAGATAATAATTCAGGTTCACCCTAAAAGGAGTTGAGACGCTCTAAAAGGATTGCCTGGAGGCAGCTTTGTGAGAGCTGCAGGCTCTTCCACAGGCATCTAAAATCCCAAAGCTCCTCTCCAAAGAGGAGATATTGCTTAGAAGAAGATCTTGCTTAGAAGAAGAATGTTTGTCAGAGACCTTATGAGTCACGCTCGAGTCCGGTCACTAAAGATCATCTTGTCTTCATTCGGAGGGCAAACGGTATTTTTCGTTCTTGGAGTTGGTGGACAATATGCCTAAATTACTCATGTCAAGATAATTTCCTTGTTCTTTAACTGGATAACCCAAATTGGAGATCTAACCTCCATTCGAGATAAAATCGGGAGTACCAGAAGGTTTTATCCTGGACCCCATGCTATTCAAAATGTTTCTGTATGAATTTACACACGAAGTTCTTTTTATAAATATTGGCGCATACTAAAAAAGACTGTAGGGTGTGGGAGTGATTACAAACATAAAGTAAGAAAGATTCATAGAACGGCCTGCTTTCCCATAACCCCTAGTCACACTGACTACAACACTGGACACTGTACTCCCATCCCACACACCAGCTTGACGTTGAGAAATTATTCGCAACTACTTACTCGAAACTACTTCTCCTTTTCTATTTTGCATCCATCGAGGCTCTACACTCCGCAACTCAGACTCCAACCTAGTCAGAGCTAATATATCTTAGCAATCTTCTGCCCCAACTCCGTAAAGAACTATTTGGCACGAATAACTAACTGTATGCGGCTCATTTCATTCTTCCAAAGTATTGACTGGGATTTGTGTTTTAATAGTAGGAACATTTAATTTTGTTGCTCTCTGTGTCAACAGATTTATGCCGGCATTAATTCGTTTGTTCTTTGCTCATTCCACCAAATCCACAAAGCCTACCTGGAATAGATGCTATGATAGTTAAGCTAAATGAGCCATCTACGGAGCGAACATAGGTTAGCAGAATGATTTACTTTGTCGCGAATACATTAAATTGAGAAATTTCTATTATATTCTACTATGTAGAAAGTAAAAACTTAAAGACTAAAGATTTACAATGTTCTCGTGTCAGTAAAGTCTCCGATGGATGGCGTAGACCAAGTGGCCCAGAGTCGCAGATCTAGACTCCGTTTGTCGATCCATTAAAGTAGTATCATTGATAAACTGATTCTCAATTAAACATATGCATGTCTTTAAACTTGACCTAATCTAACCACAAAAAATACACTTGTCATCTATCAATGTAATCCATTGATTAAACTAACTACCAACTAGAAACCGGTTGATTAAATCTAATAAAAATGTTACAACATTTATCTTAGAAGAAAAAAACACGAGGAACATTATTGCTCACCTCAAAATTATTACACTAAGGTGTGCGCTGCGGACAGAATTCAAATCTCAATAAAATCAAATAAAATCATTAACCCGAAAAATGACTTTGATTTGATCTAAATTCACACGGGAATCATTAATTTAAATTTTTTGATAAATTTCTGCCATTAGCAAATGGAATCTGGACATTAACTTGCACCTTCAATGCTAACTGGCATTTTTGATATCGCAGATGTTTCAGGTGTGATTACCTGCAATTTTTAATTGATTTTTTTAGTTATGTATGTTTTTTTAAGACAAGCCCTGAAGTGCTTGGAGATATTAAGTATCATCTGAGGAGTGAGTGATGAAAATAGTTAACTACATGATTTATGTGGAACAGTTTTAGATTTTTAACTATAAAAAGAACATAAAGAGCTTAAGTGGCATCAGTTTCATCAAGTCTCTTTACTGAAGTTACAAAACTTACAAAAATGAAAGTGAGTAAATCCTATTTGTGATCAACATCCTTTTTATTAAAACAAAATATCCTTTTTTTAGTTATTCCTCGCTGTTGTTGCTCTTGTTGCCTGCGCTAATGCTGGATTCCTGAATGGCGGACGTGGACATCATGGCGGTGAAGAAGTTCTGATTATTGAGGGAGGACAGCAGCAGCGACCACAAGTCGAAACTATTCGGGTGATTCAGGAAGGTGGACATCGTCCTAGTGGACATGTCCAGACATTGAGAGTTATCGAGGATAATGGTGGTCAAGCAGCTGGTGGTGATGTAGAAACTGTTCGAATGATTTCTGGCGGCAATGGCGGATCACATAATTTTGGTAGATCGCATTCGTACAGGGTGATCTCTGATGGAGGGAACTTCAATGGCGGAGGACATGGTGGTGATGACATTGTTAGTTTTATACTTGAAAGTGGTCTTAGAAGGCATTGATTTTTTTTGCAATAGTATTAAGTTATGTATCTTGTTTGTGCGTAGGTTAATGCATGAAATAAAAATAACGGTCAATTGTACCTAAATATACCTGACTTATGTACGTCACGTTGGAGGCTTTGAGCTCGATACGATTCTTGCGGCCCTAGTCAAAAGTTCTGCACATGACTTCACGATCAATTAGGCAAGGCCTGGCATCTGCTTGTCTTGTATTATCGAAACTTTAAGAGTAACGCAGTGTACTATCATCAGACAAACAAAACAAAACAACTTCAACAAGCGACAACATAAAAAAGATCGGACGGAACTTTCGTGACCCATGGCTCATGGGGAGCGCTTGCAGCGGTGGAGAGAATTTTTCCACCAGCTATACAACCAGGATCCGGCACAAGGTCCAGCACCCGAACCGCCGATTATTGAACAGCCGACGAGTCCTTTTCTCGATACCGAACCGACAATTATCGACGAGACGACGACGACGTCAATAAAATTGTTGAAAAATGTAAAAGCGCCGGGAATAGATGAAGTAATCGCCGAGATGATTAAAGCCAGAGGTGCGGTTTTATCTCAACAACTCCACGTCCTCATAACACACATATGGCATTTGGATCGTGCCCCGTCGTCGGCGTGGAAGAAAGCGCTCGTGATGCCAATTTTGAAGAAAGACGACAGTCAGGAATGCAAGAATTATCGCGATATGTGCCTACTTTCGGTCGTCGGCAAAGGATTTACGAAAATCTAACACTCGAGGCTACACAACCGTCGAGAGCAAACTAGCGGTCAAAACAAGCGGGATTTAGACAATATCGACAGTGCATTAATCAAATATTCGCCCTCCGTCACTGCGTCCGTCTCCGAAACTGTCGTCGTTTTCATCGATTTCAAATCCGTTTTCGATTGCACAGCTTGTGGAGAGCCTTGGAAATCAATCACGTGCCATTGAAAATCATCCAACTTCTCCAAGCGTCGCACGATGACTCAACCAGCAATGTTCGTATTCGAAGCGACTTACCCGAGGATTTTCCGATTCAAATAGATGCCCGACAAGGAGTTGTCGCTCCGCCCTTTCTCTTCAACGATGTGATCGAGCCGATTATTTGTGAAGCATTCGATTTGCGGAGTTTCATACGACGACAACAACTTCGTAACCGACTTGATGTTCGCCGGCGATAGCGCATCTTCGCCGACTTGGATGCCGAAGCAACGGACATGTTATACGATATTTTCCGCATTACTCGTTCATACCGGTTAAAAATCAATGCGGAAAAGGCCAAAGTGCTCACAACGGACGGATTGAAAGCCAGTGTTCACCTCCGATGGAATCGAATAGGTTCCGATGTTCAAATATTTGGGATCATTGGTTGAGGAAAAGAAAGTGACATCGACGGTCGACGTTCATAGCCAAAAATTATCAAGAATGGAAACGAATCGTGAATGGAGTGCGAGATCCGAGGGGAAGTCCCGCTCGGACCGCCAGCTAACGGATCAAGAAAGACCATCAACAGAAAAGCATGATCCCTGTGCTGAAAGTTGAGTCGTCACGACAGGACAAGTCATCACGGCAGGACAATTCATCGCGATAGGACAAATCGTCACGAAAGGACAAGTGACTTTTCAGCCGACCTTCTATACAGGGGCCTAAACTCAAATTAGCACTTCCACTCTAGGCTCCTCTGCTGAAAGTCGTCGACAGAAAATTTACGTTTATCAATGTAAACGACTTTCCACGAAACACGACTCGACTTTCAGCACAGGGGCTCTTGGGACCGCCCATTAATTACGTGAAGCGTTTAGGGGGGAGAGGGTCGAGCCGAATCTCACCCATTCTCACGTGGAAGAGAGGGAGTCTCGGCAAATATCATGTAATTTTATTTTTTCATAAAACAGTGTAAAATTGCTTAAATTAAGTAAAACACGTTTCTGCACTAAAGTCCTCCATTTACTTACAGGCCGCCGACAGGCCAGGTCGGCAGGCACGGCCCGATGAAGGCCACACATCACTCAGTCTGAATGACCAATGATTCTTCAGGAATCCCCCTGATAAGCCGTGGCAAACAGGTGAAGCCATGATTCCCTACAGACACAGGCAAAGACGACAACTTAGCTTCTTCTTTTTTAACGGCTCTTCAACCGGGATCCGGTCCTGGCCTCGCAACTACTCTTTCCAACGGTCCCGATTCTGAGCCGATATCATCTTGGCATCCCTAAGCCCTGAGCGTTCTTCCAGTCCAGTGACGGTTGGGTCTCCCTCGCACCCCATAGGTTATGAAGATTAGGAAACGGTCGGTTGATACAATTGACCCTTGAGGACCACCGACTGATGGAATTATTGTGAAAATATGTTTTCGAAGATAAAGGCCAGTATAATAGTATTTATCCTTTGTCAGTTATTGTGTTTGTGGTACTACAAACTAATATTTTATAATCAAGAAAACTTTTTTTGTTTAAATCTTTAATCCATTTATTTTATTGTTCGTTTGTCCTATATAAAAATCTTATTCATCACTCCTCTTCCTGCGCCTCCTCTTAACACCTTCAATGAAGACAATTTCTTCTCCGCCATGTGATGATCCACCGCCGCCGCCATGACCGCCGCTTTCAACAACGGTGAAGGTATGTCCGCCGCCATGTCCACCGCCATGTCCACCACCATGTCCGCCACCATGACCGCCGCCGCCTGATACAACCCGTATGGTTTCAACTTGTTGTGGTGCAGATTCGACAACTCTGATGGTCTCCACCTTTGGCTGTGACTGTTGTTCTAGAATGATGATTTCCTCACCGCCGCCATGTCCTCCTCCACCACCGCCGCCATTACCGCCATGCAAGAATCCAGCATGGGCAAAGGCAAATAGGGCCACAAGGCAGAAAAATAGCTGTAAATAATTAAGTATGAGTAATTTTTAATCCTTAATAAAAGTCCTTAATTGAAGCATCCTTAATGGTTTCAAAACTTACCTTCATGATTGTTTGTTTGTTGTTCTGAAGAGAGCACTTCTCGGAACTGATGATTTCCAAACAATTGCGTTCATCTTTTATACTAAAGCTGCACTTTTTAGAACTGGAACATTTTCCAAAAATAATAC
This sequence comes from Thereva unica, assembly GCA_949987705.1. Lineage (NCBI taxonomy): Eukaryota > Metazoa > Arthropoda > Insecta > Diptera > Therevidae > Thereva > Thereva unica. Next base: position 109,698,891 of record OX465284.1, read on the forward strand.
AATTTTTTTCTTATAATTTGGAAATTCCAGTTTTTCCGGGTTATTATTGAGATGCGCGCCATTTGGTCTAATTTTTCACTCTATGCAAATTGTCTTGTGCTGCTGCTTGCGGGCAAACGAGTATTTAATCATCTTGACTTTTTACGAGCGGCATAAATAATTCATCCCGACTTGAATTTTCGTGATTGACTAAAAATAATTTTTATTTACCAACACCTACACCAACTGTTATTGGTGATATCAAGTAATTTCTGTGCTTTATGATCTCTCAGAAATTCATTCTTCGCGTTTTTTATTTTGTTGTTTATGTTTTTGGATGGTTAGTATCTTAATCAACATACTTGAGTGGTATTTTGTTTTGATAATTCAATAAATTGTTGTTAAAGTTGGAGTTTTTTTGAGTTATTTCGTTTTGCTACCGAAAATTATGTCATATTAAAGCTTGAACTAAAATTGATAAAACGAAATATAATACAATGGCCCCTGTACTGAAAGTCGAGTCGTGTCTCGTGACAAGTCTATTGAATTGAAGAAAGTGACGTTTCCGTTGAATTACGACTTTTAGCACAGGGGCCTAGAGTGGAAATACTAAGCGGAGTTTAGGTTCGATCCTGTACTAAAAGTTGTGGTTCGACTGAAACGGCACTTTCCTCAACTCAAACGACTTGTCGTGTCGTGACGACTCGACTTTCAATACAAGGATCAAAGTGACACAATGTATAAGATTAACTCCGTGATGCGCTTGTTTTATCCACATGATCCACATTTTAAAATCTGGGCGACTACTCTCCAAAAACTTTCTATATTCTGTGTCTGGGCTTTAGTGTTTTCATCAATAAATACAACTTATCAATCTCGAAAGAAGAAACCACCATTTTCTCCTTGCCACGCAATCATTTTCACTCCTTTTAACCTATCTTATCCCTTTTATATCTTTCGAGCTAAGTTTATCTACTACTTACACATGGTGCGCCATCTTTTCGGTATTTCAACATTGAATAACTCTGACATTGTAGAATTAAGCATCAACTAGCTTCAGATTCTTGAAGCCCTCAAAGAAGATATCCGTCAAGAATGCGAGAACCTATCGCCGGAAGTTTTGGCAAAAGTGATGGAAAATGCCGTAAATCGGTCCCAATCGGTCTTCAATTGTGGCGGCGGCCATTTCGTCCATATCATTGTTTCGTCTTAACGAAAAAAAAAAAATAAAGAAAGAAAATAAACATTATCCAAAAGCAGAATCAAAGTTGCAGCGAACGAACATCGGATGACTTCTTTTGGGACATCCAGTATGTCTTCTGCCATTTTAGATTTAAAATGACGCCACAGTGTATTATACTCGTCGTACCCTTTCATTTGATACCCATATCGAAGGCGTTGTTGTCCTTCACAAGTTCACACAAATTCTGGCCTACGTCGAACGTCGACGGACGTCATTGAAAGGACAACCAAGGGCAGTAGAGGATGCCTTCACTCAGATTAAGTGAACGGCACAAAAACTGGTCCTGCACAAGAACAAAGCTATCAATTTGAAGTAATGTAGTCGTACACCTACTTTTGGGTCATTAATAAGCAGTAGCACTACTATTAACTGTGTTCGGGATTTTTTCAGAAATTCGATTGCTCCATATGTATGGAAAACGTGCCCATAAACTAAAGCTTAGATTAGGTTAGATATAGGGCCGCCTCTAGTGCGAAAAGTGGTCGAATTAGCGCTTTGATACCACGTTGATGCTACAACCTCGTGTACCCAAAGTTAGGTGGTTGTTAAATCGACTGTGGAGTTTAGGAAGGTTGTTGATCTTGAGCTGATCTCTAGACTTGAGATCTCCTTTGTCTTTCAGAACGTAACTTCCTAATATACCCTGCCCGCTCTAACTAGAGCCAATGCTCCTCGATGGTTATTCTGACGATATCTCGTCGGGGTCTATTTCGGAGGCCCATTGCACTTTCTTTGTTGTAAGTGGCCAGGTCAATTTAAATATAAAACTAGAGTCACATTATGCTTTATTCTGACTCTATCTCCCCTCTGCATAGCTCCATTTCCTTGAAGTGCATCATGACTGAACCTAGAGCTCTATGAAAATTCCAATAATTCATCCTTATATAGGCTCAAAGATACTAGTATGCACCGGAAGCGGCCAGGATAGCGAAACTTAATGGTCCCTAGATAGACCCTTCCCTAGACGTTCTTTGATTTTTTGAAGCTGTCCGGGGATATCCGTAGATCAAACTTTTCGTTTTTACACTCTATTATTAAATGCATTTCAACGGATAAGCCCTTTCTGAAGATGAACCTGCGGTAAGTCGTCTGTGGTTCTATCGACCATACTCTCGTGCAGCAAGTTCAAGATGATGCTCTGGCTGTAGGTTTTTTGAGGTCTAGACCCCGGAGTCCCTCAGTGTAAGGGCGAGGCAAGGTTGTTGATGTGAAGAGCGGAAGGAATCAGTTGCAAAGGATCATCAAGCATGTTTTTATGGCCCGTGTATTGTTGTCGTCCTCTGGACTTTATGAGATACTAGCTGATCCGACAGACCTTGTCCTGTTCAAATTTCAATAAATTTGTTTGTGATCGTGTTGTGAATTTATGAAAAGCTATTGGAAATGAGCGATTTTCTTTGAATGCGAAACACAATTGGTAAATTTCGTCCGCCATTTTGGCCCCGCCGCCATTTTTAATCTATAAGTTTTGATCATAAGTTCCTTGTTACTTTAAAAACCCTCAGATACCGATTTTCATTAGGATCGGATTACGATTGACCGATTCGTCGGCCATATTGGTGCGGCTATTTTGAATTTATAAATTTTGACCACAAAAACCGTAATTTGCCACTTTAAAAATCCTTAGATGCCCACTTTCATTGTAATCTGAACACAATTGACAAATTAAAATATTGTGATGATTTATGCGCCATCTGTTTGTCAAAAAGCATAACCAACGATTGTCGGTAACAACTCTGGTTAATGTCTGAACTAATGACTTATGTACTAAACTAAAATTGGAACGCGCGATAAGTGAAGACAACTTCAAGCTTCTGGACGAAAAGAAAAGAACATACCACTAGGCTAGAGAAAAAGGACTCGAGAAGGTTCCAGAAGTTAAATAAAGGTGGAGCTTGGATATAAAAGGCGGCTTGCAGGCGCTGAGGAGTCAGTTTTGATTTGAAAGGCGATAAAAGTGTTCTAAAGTGAAAACAGTGAAAAGTAGTGATTTAAAAGTGAACTATAAAGCGATAGATAGAGTTTAATAGTGCGAGTTATTAAATTAAAGTGATTATAGTGAACTGTAAGAATTGTGTTTGTAATTAAATTGTGTTTCGGTTTGTAATAAATAAATTATTGTGTGGATAATTAAAAAGTGTATTCCTTAATTAATCCTTCGAATCCGTTAAGCCGTAAAATCGTAACAATATGTTTGCGCGGCCATTTTGAATTTCAGCCATTTTAAATATCGAAAATTGGGCTTCGAGGTGCGAGGAGACTTCCACGGACCTTCATGCAAAATTTCGAACCTCTGCGATGTGTGGTCAACGAAGCTCTTCATGACAGCGCCATCTATTGGTGGATTTAGAAAGTAGTATAAAGTGCTATGCGTTAGGATTTATAGGACGCGACATCGAAGTAGATCAAACTTTTGCTAGACTAGAACGCCACAGCTCAAGAATACAAAACTTGAAATTGGATCCTCAGAGTAGTTTGTTTCGTAGAACAAACTTGTGATAAAACGATTAATCCCTTCCAACTCTAATATCCCAAACATAATTTTAACCACTTCAGAATCCTTATTGCAACTCATCTTTGTCTTTGATTTTAGTCGCAATATTTCAAATGCGTTTATACATTACTGCTCATGAATAAACATTAACAATAAATCCCAAATTTCCATCCAAATTAAGTCGAAACTTCAGCACTTTCCAAAATAAATTGTATTTCTGCATCAATTACAACGGCGGGAATAAATGCATGCAAATGGCGGCGATAATTCCTATCAAACCGTGTAAAAACTTAAATTAAACCCACCAACTTTTGTGCAACTCCACCAACAAATCCAACTCATGCCGTGATTTCAACTATTGTTCTCCCAAATCATAATTATGCAAATCGCCAAATTAAGCAAATTTTTATCGAATTTTAATTAATAAATGGGCGATCTATAAATAACTAATTATCAAGTCCGCGTCAAGTCTCCTACTTTTACTGGGATTCGAAGGGTTTTTTCGGGGCTCCGAAAATAGATTCTTAAACCTTGTTTATCTTTTTTCTTCGTGGACATTTTTTATCAGCTGATCTAAATTCTGGACGCTTTTAGTCGAGTACTGGTATTCTTCCATCTCGTTTGGCTTCACTTAATTCAGATAAAGTCGCTCGATTAGCATAAATCCAATGCTACCTGGCCGCATATAAACACGGAAGATTAGTGCTTAATAATAGTAATAATGTTAAACAAAAAAAAGTCAATTAGTAAATAGTTTTTTTGTGTTTTTAGCTAAGTAGAAGCCAATAACCAGAGCAGGTTAGGAACTCATAAGATATTAAAAAATCCCGATTTTAGAACTTTGTGTTATAAAAGACGTCGTTAACGTCGTTTCAGCATCAGTTCAAGTGATTAGCTTCAACTAATTAACACAATTATGAAGGTGAGTTTTTGGATAAAATTAATTTATCAAAAAAGGACAACTAAAACTAATCTTAAATATTTTTAGGTCATCTTTTGCCTAGTAGCGCTCTTTGCGTTTGCCCATGGTGGATTCTTACATGGCGGCGGCGGTGGTGGTCACGGAGGTGGACATGGAGGTGGTGAAGAAATCATTATTCTAGAACAGTCACAGCCAAAGGTGGAGACTATCAGAGTTGTTGAATCTGCACCCGCACAAGTTGAGACTATTCGTGTTGTCTCCGGAGGAGGTGGTGGACATGGCGGTGGACATGGTGGCGGCCATGGCGGAGGTGGACACACTTTCAGGGTTGTAGCTGGTGGAGGAGGCGGTGGCGGTCATGGCGGTGGACACAGCAGCAGTGCTGTTCATGATGCTGAAATTGTTGATTTGGTTCTTCAACAAGGACTTAAGAAACGTAGGAAGTAGACTGTTTTATTGATACGAACATTTATTTTCGCCACAATGCCATTATTATACAAAGATACTTAAATAAGATTTAAAAAAATAACTCATAACGGAAGTTTTAGAATTATTAAGCCAAAATACTAGTAGCAATCAACGAGAACTTGAGATATCTTCCAAAGCGCAACCGAGTCTCTTCTTCTTCTTCTTTTTTAGTGAGGTATAGGGTCCAAAAGTATCGCGTCCACTTTCTTAGTCTATTGTACAACATCTCTTTACCTCATAGGTATGCAGGTCAGACCGCTTAAACACGTTCAGCAGTCTATTGCTATCTATGATGAGTCGAATAGTTGAGTTGAGGTTGAGTTGAATTTTCGACTCGGGTCACAAATCACAAACAAAATACAGAGATGCTGCTCTCAACTAAATTCAACTACTTAACTCGCATCTATATGTATAATTTTAACTTAACACAGGTGATAGAGCTGAGTCGAGTTCAGTCGAATGTAACTGAACTCGACTCGCGTCTACATGTACTTGGATTCGGGTTCAACCCGTATATATATATTTATAAGGACAGATTCATTCTCCTCAAGGCAATTACTTCCTAAGGCCACACCTAGATGGCGCTGTCATGGAAGGCATTCCAGTAATCTTCTTGCAAAAACTTCTTGGACAAAAACTTACTTGAATGGTGGGGATAATTTTGTCAAAAATCCAGAAAGTAAAGAAACGCTGTCAATTGACAACTTGTAAGAAATCACAGGACTCAAAACCTGCGGTTAATTCCTGCGCGAAGGGAATTAAAAATTTCCCCGCTTGGTAGGTTTTTAAGGTCCAAAATAACGAATTTATGATCATCAAGGTGCAACGGGTTCGAGCTAGTATTATCCATAAAACATAATTCAGGGAGCAATGTCCATGAAGGCTGTAGAGGCCTCCGTGGTTGTAATTGCATCTCTGATTGTGATGACATCTCAGATGGCAAACACTGGTGGTATTGTCATCTCTGGTTTTGATGGCAAACCCTCGTTCTTAAAGCAGGGTCACCAATGTCGTCGCCTCGTTCTAGACCACCTCATAACTTATCGTGGGTCTTTCTGGTGGTGTAAATATATACAATACATGCCTTTCAGTTCCTAACTCCATGTGGATCTACAGGTTACACTTAAGGCCTAATGCTCACGACCTTATTTCGATGAAGTTTGACATTTCGCGTTACCATTTTTGTTTGGGATTTGGATTGTTGTGAGAAACTTATATCCTTGCTTCTCGGAACTGTCAATGAGATATGGCATGGGGATTGTCACTTAGTGCAAAGCTACCAGATCGATAACAGATCGAGCCACTGGTTTTCTTTATAGACCCGAGATCTCCCAACGTGGTTTTTAAAGTTTTGTGGAAACAGTGCCTAAAACTAACCCAGCTTTAATCCTAGCTGCCGGTCTTCTTGAATATCCTTGTGGTAGATCTCAACTTACAGAGGTCGGTATTCCGCCATACCGAGTTCCTATTCCACGTCAATATCAGAGCTATCTACAATTTATTGCCCGATGCGACACGAAAGACTGCCCAATTTGTGTGTCCGTCAATGCGTTCAAGGGCTCACTGACCCTATGTCTCTCTTATTACTCAAAACATGTTTATCCCTCAAGATCGTTCATCATATTTCAGTGAGTATGTCCGACTCGGTTGTACGACTACATATATGTATGTATACTATCTAGATTGGACAGAGATTACTTTTCATGTGTTCATGTACTATACAGCCCATTCGAACCTTAACCTTCCACCTTGACCGTAGTTTGCCGACTAGTTTTCCTCATCTGGTAGTGTATAAGCCTTTTTCGGTATCTTGAGTCGTCCATTCTTTGAACTGAACACGTCCGGTCCAACGTAATCGCAGTAGTAGTTTGGCATGTGCTGATAATTTACACTCATTGTATAACAGCCTTGACACACCGCAATCAAAATATCACAAAAATTCGTCATTTATGACGAAAGTCTTTAGGAGGTGACACACTTTAAAATATGTAGGTCATTTTATTTTGACAGTTGTAACAAGTAAGTCAGTGAATGAAAAATAAAAATAAAAATTGATGTATTTGGTACTTTGTTGCGCATCTGCCGGGGGCTCAATATGGAAATAAGTAACATTCTTAATTGATTTTCAAGTAAAATTAAAATCGGCTGATACCTTAACACACTGGTAAAACGCCTAAAAGCGACCTTTTTGCAACAATATATCTACCAACAGATGGCGCTCTTTTGAATTTTCGTAATCGGTTTCCTTAAGTAACGAAGTTCATATTCGTAATAAATGATTAATTTTCGTCATAAATGCACGCGAGTTATGTTTCACGTTTCGTTTGATTAAAATAAAAACAAACTTTACTCGCAAAATTGTACTCTTGGGAGTACTTCTTTATTTTACGGATTGAATCTTAAGACTGACATTATTACAATTATTATTTCTACTTCTGACATTAGATTTTTGCTGACGAGTTGGTTCTCACCAACTCGTTTAGATTCTAATTTTCTCAGTGAAGTGAAGCTTCATATTTCTTCTGAGAATTTTAACTTTAGTTTAGTTTGGTTGATGGTAACATGATCTCAATAGACGACGTTTCCTGTCGCAAATTTTTATGTAGTTAAATTATAATTTCTCATCAAATCTTGCCAACTAGACTTTTTATTTTCATGGCAAGTCACGTTGTCTTTACATATCTCTGTCATGTTACCATCACCTTGAAATTGAATATTTGGTACTATAACTCCTCCGCCATTAGTCTTTTGATTCTCCTGAATCTTATTAATTATACTAACTTTAACTTTCTTTTGCTTACAATACCGAAATGTTACAAATGAAACGATAATAACTATTATTATTAATGATGAAAAGGTTCCTAACCCATAATTAACATACTTATGGTACTCTAATTCTTTTATAGCCTTTAAATTATCTTCTTGTTTGAATATAATTTCTTCAAAAGTGATTTTATCTTTTACAAAGGTTTTATTTTTGTTATTTGGAATTACGAATCTATCAATGAATTTATTTATTTTACTGTTATATTTTCTATTGTCGATCTGAATGGTGCAATTACTGAACGTGATAAAATAATTTCCTTTGAGAATTAAGTTTCTTTCATCGCAACTGCTATTTAATTTTCTTTGCCTTACATTGTTTAAAACTATAATGTTGTTTTCTAATTCTATAAATTCTTCATCATCTTTATTCACCATTCTACAATTATTCCTAACTACACAATTCTTGCTTAGTTTTAATTCTTTTAATGATTTACCATCTTGAAATGTATAAGTTTTATTTTCTATATCTATCGTATATTCAAATTCTTCATCAATTTGTTTGTGTTGCTGATTTACTATTGGTATCAAAAGCTTTTTATTAAATGTTATAGTATCTGTTGGAATTTTAATTGCGAAAATTATTGTGTCGTTTAGATACTTAGCTACTCCTAACCTTATGTTTGAAAGTTTTTTGAAATCTATATTATAACTATTAATTTCGTCATCAGTTAATATGTTGGGATGAAGTATCCCTATTCTTGCTGAAGCAATATTCTCTTGAATATGATCTACATGTTCCTTGATCAAATTTAGTTTAAACATTAATTCTAAGAACGTATCTTCATCTAAAGCTTTCTTTTCTGTTATACTAATTCTATTCAATCTATCTAATATTTTTTTTCTATCTGATTCTATGACAGTTTTGATGAATTTAAGAGTTTCATTGAAATTATTATTTATTTTGATTTGCTGATTAATGCTTTTAATCGAGTTATGGTTATTCTGATCAATAATAGTAAAGTGATTTTGTATGTCTTGTCTGTCATCATTGTCCATGGTTCCATAAAGCCAGTTCATTGCGTTTCCAACAATATTCAATAAGCCTCTTCTAGACCTATGAGGTATTATTGTTTTTATTTTACTTTTAAGGGGAGACTTAGGTGAAAAAATAGCATCAAGAACGGCTCGACAGAAAAGGCTGAAATTTTGCAGGTAGGATGAGGGGGGCATAAGAAACATCCTGACAAAAAACCACCCCCCTACCACCCCCACCCCCGGAGATAATTTTTCCACCCCCGCCAAAAATCAAAATTTTTAAAAACGCCCTCGATATTTTTAAGAGTATATAAAAAAAGGTTTATAAAAAAATTTTCCAAAAAAAATATTGAAAATTGTGAGAGAAGATAGATTTTTTGTGAGTCGGTGAAACTTAGATTTTCGTTTCAAACGTTTGAAATTGAAGTAAACGTAATGTAAACATGATACTTTAGGAAAATAATAATAATTGACATGTTTTACAATATTTTATTAAAATTAAATATTTTTCGAAAAAAAAAAATGTTTCGCAAAAAAAATTTCGTCATCTTGCAGCTTTTTGACCTTGACTTTCTCAAAATTTACCTGCACCGTATGTGCAGCCTTCTTTGTCTTTATACTCTTCTTCCATTTGTCTCATCGCTGTTCGTTTGACCTGTCGAGCCAGCTGTTTAGTTTTCTTATCATTAATCAGTAGTTTTTTCTCTCTGCGAGCATCTCTGGACTGAGACAAAACGGTAGTACAGTTTGGTACCTCTAAACCTAATCTTGTCAATTTCTGTGATACCGTGTTGCAAATTCCAGAATTATATTCGCAAATAGAATCTGCAACAGCAATTTCTACAGTTTTTTTAGAAGCGAATCTGATTTTTGGACATTTTGCCCAGAATCGACTGTGTATGCTCTCATTTGCGTTCTGTGTAGCAGCTCGAGAACACCTGTCTAATAAATCTAAACCAGATAACTTTTCATACAATGGTGTGATGTACTTCACCACAGTTCCATTGAGAGGATGATGAAGATTGTCAGAATGGGGACCAGGTTTTACGTTCCTGGCTAAAGCTCGTTGATAAAAACACCAAGATTCCGGACCTGCAGGACAATTCCCATGATTTGGTTTCTTATCAGTGGATGCACAGTGGTACAACGTCGCCAAAACAGCTTTTTGCATTGCAGCTGTGTCTGGAGCATACTTTCGGACTGCATTTCCATAATATTGACTGAGCTTATCGATCTTTTTACCAGTGAGACTTCCTGGTTTGTAACCTCCGAGAGTTATGTTTGGTTTCCTCTTTGAACAATTCAAGACTATCGTACGTAGACCGGCTCCCATCCTGTCACCAAAAAAAACAACAAATTAAAATTGAGAAAAATGAATTAGAATAGCTGGAACAGCGATAGTACCCCTTTAGCGGGAAAATGTATATATATATATATATATATATATATATATATATATATATATATATATATATATATATATATATGTATGTATGTATATATATATATATATATATATATATATATATATATATATATATATTTACCTCTTTGCCACGTGATTGACGCAATCTAGCTTTTCGATTGTAGTATCAGGACCGTACGGTTTCACCTTATCCAAATGTAACTTTGTCTTTGCATCTCCATCGCTGAGAATTTCAGTATATTTCAACTTGTATGACTCCGATCTCATACAAATATTTTCCGCAGCCTTCATCTCCATTGAACTGGCGAATCCAGTATGATTTGCAGAACATTGACTCTGGTGACCTTCTTGCCAACAGGCAAAGTCCGGTGACTGAGCTCCTAACTCGCTTTTCGCTATTTCACACTCCTGACAATACCTCGAAAGAACTTCAAAGTCAGTTACAAAACCCGAAAGCATATCGATTGTGCATCCAACTCCTACTTTGGACGTAAAGCCTTTTGTCAACCAGGATCCGTCATAACTGACTCCCACTTCAACAGATTCATTTTCAGCAAGTTCTTTCTCTTGAAAACTGGCATATACTTCATACACTTTTTGTCGAACAACTTTCAGATTTTCTTCAACATTTTTCATGCTGCACTCATGTATAATTTTTGTTATGCTGTGAAATGAGTTTTCACTCATTGGCCGAACTCCAAAAAACATTGAAAATTGTTCTAGTCCACGAAATCCTACCCCAACAGTCAAGAAACTAGCAACCATTCGCATGTTTACATCAAATATAGGCCTTTTTGAATTGACACTCGAAACTCGTCCAGAAGAAAAAGTCGAATTTTTTGTCGAATCAAAACCCTTTTCTTCACAATGCTCACAGTGCAGTCGGAGTGTTCGTGCGAATCCGTGTTTCTCGTCACCCGTAACGACTTGCAGAGACCCGGCACTATCACAGTCACAGCACTTTGCTTTCGATAACAAAGTGTTTAGAAGGATCAAATCTACTATGACGAACTTGTCATCCGATACATCCTTCTGAATTTTCATCATCAATGATTGGCGTCTCTCTACTTGTCTCATGTTCAAATTATCACCATAATTTTGAGAATCAGTTACTGGAACATCATCCGAACGGTCAATTTCTTGCTCCTATAATACGTAAAAAATCAAATAATTTTCAAACCCTTCAATAAAATTACAAATACTTTGAAATATAATAGATACTTTACCGGAGGACCTGTGGCAAGTTTTGATTGCTTGGCTTCTTTCATTCTAGTTGCGAAGTCGCAATTTTTGCGTTTGGGCATTTTAAAAACACAAAATTTGATGTATTGATATTGAAAGTTAGAACTACACTGACTGGCAATTCGTTGGCCATAAAAAACTACAGATCGACATGTATAAACTATAAATCGAGCTCGTTAACTTCGTCTCAAGGTCAAAAAGCCGCAAGATGACGAAAATTTTTTTGCGTAGCATTTTTTTTCGAAAAATATTTAATTTTAATAAAATATTGTATATAAAACATGTCAATTATTATTATTTTCCTAAAGTATCATGTTTACATTACGTTTACTTCAATTTCAAACGTTTGAAACGAAAATCTAAGTTTCACCGACTCACAAAAAATCTATCTTCTCTCACAATTTTCAATATTTTTTTTGGAAAATTTTTTTATAAACCTTTTTTTATATACTCTTAAAAATATCGAGGGCGTTTTTAAAAATTTTGATTTTTGGCGGGGGTGGAAAAATTATCTCCGGGGGTGGGGGTGGTAGGGGGGTGGTTTTTTGTCAGGATGTTTCTTATGCCCCCCTCATCCTACCTGCAAAATTTCAGCCTTTTCTGTCGAGCCGTTCTTGATGCTATTTTTTCACCTAAGTCTCCCCTTAATGTTATTGATTTGACTAATTGCAATATTTTTGTTGTTTCCTAAATCAAGAGACTGGACGGTAATCTCTAAATTATTAACTATTTCTAATAATTCATTAGGATAAATCATGTGTAAAATTATATCAAACTTATTTACTATTTCAACTTCGTCGGTTTTGATTTCGGCATATCCTAACTCAGAGTCCACTTTCTCAATTATCATGGTTTGTTGAGTTGGGATTATCAGGATCAATGCGCAAAAGATGAGTGTTGTAATCTGAAAATTTTAAAGGTCTTTTAATATTACTTTCATGGACATTTTTAAGGTTGTATTTTCTGAACTTCGGCTCGTACTTATGTCTAAGCGACTTATAGTTTTTGATAAAACCTTCTTTTCTTTTTTCTTCGTAGTTTTCCCTATTCTCATTGCGTTTTTCTAACACTTTTTGTTTCCTTATTCCTAATCTTTCCTTGATAATTTCGTGATCTATTCTTTTTTCTTGAACTTCGAGAGGGGTTGCTTTAATAGTGCAATGATACGTATTATTATAAAATTTGATCGCTTTGAATATTTGTGTCCGTATAGGAAGTTTTTCTTCTAAGTTTAAAACTCTGATGCGTTCAGTTATTGTGTTGTTAAATCTCTCAATATCTGAATTCCCGGTATGGCTATTGGGTTTTGTTATATGGTATTCTATTTTTTCTTCTGTAAAAAACTCTCTTATATTCTTGGAATTGAATTCATTGTCAAAGATAAATTTTTTTATTTTCCCTTTAATTGCAAGAAATTGTCTAAGCTTTTCGATGATAGTTTGATTGTTCCTATCTTCTAAATAAAAAGTGACAGCATGCTTTGAGAACTTGTCGATGAAATTTATAAATGAATGTTTATTATTTACATAAATGTCAACATGAATGATTTCATTAATTGTTGAGGGAGTCTCGGTTAATTGAAACTTCTTCCTAATGGGGTTTCGGTCGTACTTTGCTGATGAGCAGATATCACAATTATTAATTATTTTATGAATAGTTAATTTTAAATCAGGATGATAAATTTTACTTTTAATTCCTTCGTATGTAGCTATAATTCCTGCATGTCCTAATTCATTTTTATGAAAGAGAGATATCTGTTTATTTAGTTCATTTTCGTCTTTAATATCTACTGCAAGTTTACTGCATTTCACGAATTTAATATCTTTATTTCCTGAGAATGTATTTATTAAAATTTGCTGTAATCTGTTATATTCGTGATCATTGAGTTCAGAATATATACCTATTTTACCTTTTCCTACATATTTGCGAATTATATTGTTAACATTTTCATTATCTAAATCTCGTTTTTCAATAAATATTCTTTTGTTTCTGAAAGATTCTTCGTATTCTTTTTCTTTAATTCCCATTAATATTATTTGAGTTTGGAAGCGATTTACTACTGTATCCAAAATTGGAATATGGTCATTAGCATTCTCTTCTTGGGAATGAATGGTTTGCACTTCAATTGAGTCATTACTACCTGCATTCACTTCATATTCTCGAATGTTCAAATTTTCAACATTGTCTTGGAACATGTTACTTAAATCGACGCTCAAATTTTCAGTGTCAAGAATTTCTTTAGATTTATAATTTAATGGGGTTTCCTCAGTATATGTATTTATTTCATTTGTGTCTTTATTAATTCGACTTAAGAAGTCGGCTACTTTATTATCTTTACCCTTTATATAGTCTATTTTTATGTTATACTCGCCTAATGATACCAACCACCTCTGTAACCTTGGGTTGATATCTTTGCCTGTATATTTTGTTTGTAACCATTTAATAGGCTGATGGTCAGTTTGAAGATCGAACTCATTGCCAAAAAGGTAAGGTCTGAAATATTTTGTTCCCCAGACTATAGCTAAAAGTTCTTTTTCTATCGTAGGATAATTTTTCTCGTGATCGTTTAGGGTTCTTGATGCATAACAGACTGGATGCCCTTCCTGTGTTAGTACTGCTCCAAGGGCGAAATTGCTTGCATCAGTTATTAGTTTGAATTTCTTATTAAAGTTCGGGTACTTTAATATTGGATGATCCGTTATGATTTGCTTCAATTTTTCGAAGGCCGCTATATAGTTTGGATCATTAGTATTGACTCTAGCGTCTTTTTTAAGGTATTTTGTAATAGGATGAGCGACTTTAGCGTAATCCTTAATAAATTTTCTATAATACCCCGTTATACCAAGAAAGGACTTTATTTGTTTTTGTGTGGAAGGAAGTTTTAAGTCTTGAATTACTTTTATTTTATGAGGATTCGGTTTGACACCGTCAGGTGTTAATATATGTCCCAAGTATTCTGTTTCCTTCTTAAAAAAGTTACATTTATCGGCTTGAATCTTTAGACCAGCCTCTTTTAATTTATCGAATACTTTTTTAATACTGGAAATGTGTTCTTCTAAAGAAGTACTAAAAATTAGGATGTCATCCAAGTAGACGACACAAATTTTGTTGATTAGGTTATGGAGTACAGAGTTCATTAGACGTTGAAACGTCGAAGGAGCATTTTTCAAACCGAATGGCATTCGAATATATTCGTAATGTCCAAAGGGTGTTGAAAATGCGGTCTTTTTTCGGTCCTCTTCTTTAACCAAAATTTGGTGAAATCCCTTCGCTAAGTCTAATGTTGTAAAATATTGAGCTTTGCCCAATTTATCTAGAATAGACTCAATATTAGGCATTGGAAATTTGTCATTGATAGTTACCTCGTTTAACTTTCGATAATCAATGACGATTCTCCACTTTCTTTGCCCTGAATTGTCTATCTTTTTAGGGACTACCCAGAGAGCACTATTGTATGGGGAATTACTTTCTTTAATAATTCCTTGCTCTAGCATTTCTTTTATCTGTCTTTGAATTTCTTTCTCGTGGACTTGTGGATATCTATATACTTTCGAGTATATAGGACTGTTTGTCGTTGTAATTATTTCGTGCTGGATCTCGTTAGTACAAGTAAGTTTATCTCCTTCTTTGAAGAATAAACATTTGTATTGTTCTAAGAGTTTATTAGTGACTTGTTTTTCCTCGCAATTTAAATGATCTAAATTTATACTTTCGATTTTTTGGGTTTCTAAACTACATATTTCATTTACTATGAAAGGGTAAGTATTATTTTCGAAGAGTATTTTGATTCCGTTTACATGCAAACAATTATTTTCGTCATCAACCTTTGCTTTCAAAGGGATTAGAAAATTTTGACCTATGATGGCGTCGTATCTGCGGTTTTCAAGACTCGAAACCTTCCAACAGAAGGTACCTGAGATATTAAATTCTCTAGGTATAGGAGTCGTTATTTTAGTTGTTATTTTACTCACTCCATTTAAAGTAGTAAAGAATCGAGGTTCAATTAATGTTTCTTCACGGAAATTTCTTAAGTAATTTGGTTTTATAATGCTTGTATCCGACCCAGTATCTATGAGGCATTTAATTTTTTGGTTATCAATAGTTAAAGTTATTATTGGTAATAAGTTACATCCCGAGGCTCTTTTGTAAAATTTACGTCTTGCTCTTGAACATTGTCAATTTCCATCGGTTGAGACTGATTATTGTAATTATATTGCCTTTGTCTGGTTTGTGAGGAGTTGTAACTATTTCTGTACTGTCCTGAGTGTCTGTTTTGTCTAAATTGTCCTGAATTATTGTTATCATTATTGTTATTATAATTAAAATTTCTGGCTTGTCCAGAATCTCCATAACGTCTAAATTGACCCGAATTTATTCTATCATTTCTATAATCAGAATTCTTAAATTGATTTGAACGATTATTATTTTCCCGATAATTTGAATTATTGTTTCGTATCATCTGATTTCTATGCTTTTCTTTCCTAAATTCACCATTGTTTTTAATTTCTTTATTATTATAATTTTTTCTGTATTTGCAATGTATTACATCGTACTCATCTAGTAGTTCTAATTCATCAAAAATATTATAAACTTGAATTAATGTCATACTTCTAGATATATTTGTTCTATAACTACCATTAATCATGTCCCTAATTAATTCGACTAAATTTTTGTCGTTGTTATCCGGACTATAATTACTGGGCTTAGTATCATCAAACTCATACAGTTCATTTAATTGAAAGTTAATCGATTTAATTATACTAAAAAGTTCTCTTAAATTACTAACCTTAACATTACGTCCTTCATCTATTAATTTCCTGTAACTCTTCCTTGGTCTAAAATGGATTTTCAACTCCTGTTTCACACTCTCCCACGTTGGTGTCTCTCCCAGTCTTTCAACGCACCTTTTTGCCTCGCCTTGAATTTTTTCCTTAAAAATCATCGATAGTCCATATTGTAGTAACTGCTGATTATTGCCGCATAGTTCCGCAATGTTTTCCACAGCGCTGATAAATTCACGTAAAGGGTAGTCATCTGTTCCATAGAATGTCTTAATCCGTTGAAATTTGCTCAGGATTTTATCTGGTGATAATTGAAACATTAAATTTGGTTGTTCTGTCAATCCCTGTCTAAGTGTTGCTATCTCATGTTGGTATTGCTGCTGCGATTGTTGAACAGATTGTCTTAAAGCTTCCACTTCATTTAATGTAGGAAATTGCAGTTGTTGTTGCTGTAGTTGTTTTAAGGCTTGCTTTAAAGCTTCGATTTCTTGTTGAGCCATTTTTGCACTATTAAATTTACGATTTAAATCGAAAATCACTTGTCTGCTTTTGCTCATAAAAAATTTCGTTCACTTTTCTTATGAAAAAACGTTAAGTTCACTTTTTTTTTTTTTTTATGCAAAAATTTTAAGTTCACTTTTTTTATGCAAAAATAAATACTGAGATTCCACTCCAGCCTGAGAGTGTGTTTTAAGCCGGATTATGCTTGTTATTCCGCCTCTCAGTAAAATATTTTTTTATTCTTTCACTTTTCACTCAATTATTAATTTCCCGCCGACCGAGATAAAAAAATATTTTATATCACACTATTGGGTGGAGGTTGGGGTTTTAGCGGATGGTAAAAAATATATTTATGTACGAAAATATTCGCGAACTTTATTAGCGGACAGTAAAAATTACATTTAAGTACAGTAATATTCGCGACAGTAAAAATTATTTCACGAACTTATCTTAAGACAAGTTTTAGGTTCGTTTCGAGCGACTGCGCCAGTTATGCTTCACGTTTCGTTTGATTAAAATAAAAACAAACTTTACTCGCAAAATTGTACTCTTGGGAGTACTTCTTTATTTTACGGATTGAATCTTAAGACTGACATTATTACAATTATTATTTCTACTTCTGACATTAGATTTTTGCTGACGAGTTGGTTCTCACCAACTCGTTTAGATTCTAATTTTCTCAGTGAAGTGAAGCTTCATATTTCTTCTGAGAATTTTAACTTTAGTTTAGTTTGGTTGATGGTAACATGATCTCAATAGACGACGTTTCCTGTCGCAAATTTTTATGTAGTTAAATTATAATTTCTCATCAAATCTTGCCAACTAGACTTTTTATTTTCATGGCAAGTCACGTTGTCTTTACATATCTCTGTCATGTTACCATCACCTTGAAATTGAATATTTGGTACTATAACTCGCGTGTATCGATGGTATAAAAGTCATACAATTCTCTATATATTGTCTTTTCTTGTCTGCTTTGAGGCTTTGGTTCTGTTTGCTTAATTGGTTCGGTAGTTAGCCCAATGTCAAACCCTTCTACCAGGAGGGCTCTGCTTTAATTTGTATATTTTCGTATGGCAATTTTAATGTGAAAATTCACTGTCCTAAAATTATACTTAATAATTATGTTAATAAAACCCCAATGGAACCGTCACTCAATTCTATAGATTAAATTCAGTATATAAATCAGGAAGAGAGCGTCAATAAAAATAAACTTAAAAAATCCGCCCTCAACTGGGCAACATCCAATAAACTACCGAAAAAATTAATCTACATAATTGTGGCGCGCTAATAAAATTTGCGCAAAAAAGTGCAGATTCCGTTGACGGATGACAAATTAACCTCAAGTCCCTGAGAATGCAGCAAACTTGACTATAAATAGTTGAAGCATGAACGAAAACGTTTATCAGTTACCACCAAGTGTCGATCTGTAGTTCACTAGCCAAATCAGAATAATCTACTCAAAATGAAGGTGAGTCCCGAAAATTTCAATCAGGAATAGCAAATCTAAAAGGATGACTTTATCATTTCAATTTCAGATCTTTGTATGCCTTGCAGTTCTGTTTGTGGCCGTTAATGGTGGATTCTTGTCTGGAGGTAACGGAGGTGGTGGCGGTGGAGCTCAGGAAACATTCATTATTGAAGAAGGCGGAAATGGTGGCGGTGCTCAAGAAGAAACCTTCATCATCGAAGAAGGCGGCAATGGCGGTGGTGCACAGGAAGAAGTTTTCTTAGTCCAGGCTGGGAATGGCGGTGGACACAGAGGTGGAGCTTCACAAACAATCCGAGTCATTGAAGAGAACAATGGTGGATCATCTGGGAATGTGGAGACCGTACGAGTTGTTCATGGTGGAAACGGTGGTGGACACCGTAGTGGAGGTGGACAGACCACCATTCGTGTTGTGGAACAGCAACAATCTGCTGCTGCACAGACAATTCGTGTCGTCAAGCAAGGAAACGGGGGTGGAGGTAGTCATGGTGGGTCCAAGACTGTTCGCGTTGTATCAGGTGGAAACGGTGGTGGAAACCACGGTGGAAGTCACGGTGCAGATGATGCCGTTCTTAAGGTTCTTTTAGGTGGTAATAAGTAAAGTTTTGTTTGGACCAATGATTGGAATGTGTGGATCTATGTAACGTGTAATATTTATTTTGATCGAATTAAATGCTAAAGAGATGATAAATAATTTTTTTTAGTTAATAAACGAATTTTACTTAAGCTTAATGATAGTTAACTTTACCTTTAGGAAAAATATTGCACTTTGAACTGTTGACGTTGGCTGAACTGTCAAGCCAAGTTATTTCACTTCTATTCCAATTTATTTCGTTAACTGCGCAAATGTCGTTCGACAGATAACAGCTGACTGTCAAATTCTGAATCTAGCCAATCGTTAAAATAGTGACGAAAAATTGATTCAATTGTTTATTATCAGTTGAATTGTGATTTTATTGTCAGTTCATCGTGATCGTTTCATGAAATGAAGTAAGTTTCGTCGTTTTATCTCAAACAAATTTACTGAACAAATAAACATATCTTATCGATTGTATATTAATCCCACATTTCCGCTTCTTCTTAACATCTTTCCAAAAAACCTTTTTGATCAAGATATAACCGATTGCTTAAAGAGCTTCAGGATATACTATGTTCAGTATATTTCCATTTGTAGCTAGGATGCCAAGTTTTTCTGATTTTTCAACTCTTGAACAACTTACATACAGCTAACCCCGAAATGACAATTATTTGGCAAAATTCGTTCGCCGTATTGTCCCCGCAATTTTGAATTGATCATAAATTCGTTATTCGCTACCTTAAAACCTTCCATATGCCAAACTTATCAGTCATATTGGCGCGGCCATTTTGAATTTATAAGTTTTGACCACAAATGCGTTATTTGCGACGTCAAAATTCCTAGATGCTCACTTTCATTGGAGCAAAATTGGCAAATTCAACCCTGTTTGAAAAATTGGGCTTCGATGGACTCGCACGCATCTTCATGTAAAATTTCGAAGCTCTCCGATGATTTTCAACGAAGCTTTCTGCGACAGCACTATCTAGGAGTGGTTTTAGAAAGTAATAGAATAGCTTATGTTCTTTCTTTCAATGTAAATAGCACATGGTTAAATTTCATTAAGATCGGTTGCACGGTTTAAATAAAATCCAGAGAAGTATGACAAGCCAACAAGCTTTGTGAAGAGGTTTAGCCAAAAGTAAGGAAAGTTATTGAGCACTATATGAAGTGTATTGTCAGGACCAGTGGTTTTACTGTCGTCAAGCTTTTTAAGACATCAGTACACTTCGCTAGTTCTGAAGACAACTTTCATTCATTGAGTCAAGCGGCGAACTATCATGACGCAGGGAATATTGTTATTCGGTAAACGTTTGTACGCTCCATACGTGACTTAGCTTTAAAGGCATTAATACATTCCCCATAAAACGTAATAGATCCACAGAGCTGTATAGCTTTAAAAGTTTGGAGAAATGGAAAAACGAATTTCCAGTAATAAGACCTTATTTCTGCCTTTCAAGAAACCCTCCAAAAAGTTCCTATTCAGCTTCGCTATGTTTTTATTCAGCTACGCTAAATTAATATTAAACAAGTCTTCGTTGTTATTTCACGCAATTTTATTATGTTTTGCCGTCAGAGAGCTTTCCAGTACATTGTGGCGCCTATTTAGCGCGGCTGAATTGTTCATTTTTGGTACTTAGAGTGCTTTTTGATAGTATTCCACCTATTTGAGGATTTCTCCTTCTTCCTTTATCAATTGTCGTTCTTTGTCACGGTGATTGGTTTAACATTACCACGAATATACTAGGAAGTTAAAATATGGACTAGCTGCTACTTCCACGCCGTCCACTGGGGAAAAAAGAAGATTGGCTTAGGCGAATTTTAAGCCAATGGCATACTACAAACTTTGGCAAACCATTTCCAGCAGATATCAGTCCAGCGAATGACGTTCTTACTACGGAAACACAAATCCCAATTAATTGTTTAGAAGAAGCGTACAAACCTCAAACCTCAGCCAGTTGTTTTTCCTATAGTACAACGCCGTTCTTTTCGGGATTCCAATGGACGGGTCAGACGAGAGATAGGTGGTGAGTCAAAATAGATGAAGTACTATTTTGGAAGGGAAGTACACTATTATTGAACCAGAGCGTCCTATACTTTTGAGATCGTCCAAAGGTAAAATGATCGGGAGATCGTTCACTATCCATCTGACATTAGTCCGATTTTCTTAAATTTGTTTATAGTTTATAGACCACATTCTCCTTCTTCTTCTTCTTCTTCTTCTTTGATCCGTTAGCTGGCGGTCCGAGCGGGACGTCCCCGCAACTGATACGCTGCTGTCGGTGCCGCTGGGTCCCGAACTCTATTCACGATTCGCTTCCATTCTTCTCGGTTTTTGGCGGTGTCTCGAGCCTCGGTAACTGATAATCGTTGATTCTTTAAGTCACCCTCGATATTCTTCAACCAGGTTTTCTTCGGTGCCGATCGCTGTATTCTCCAGTCTGCAGGACGGTCTCGCCAGAGAAGTTTACGTGGCAAGCGGTTATCATCCATTCGGCAAACATGTCCAAACCACCGTAGTCGACGTTTTTGCATTTCTTCTTCGATCAGTGTTTGCTGATCGCATCTTTGTCTGACAACCTCGTTTCGAAGGCGATCACGGAGTGAGACACGGAGGATCTGCCTCAAACATCGCATTTGGAAGACCTCGAGCTTCTTAACGTCCGGTTTGAGCAGTGTCCACGTTTCAGATCCATAAAGAAGATCCTTCAATCAGTTTTGTAAGTCCCCATATATTTTGCACGATCACGCGTTCATTTCAAAGCTTTGGGGCCATCCATAAATTACGTCACACGTTAGGGGGGAGGGAGGGGGTCGGCGAAGTGTGACATTGTGTGACAAGGGGTGGGGGGGGGGGTCTTAAATTGTGTTACGTCACATTTCAAAATCTAATATATCTAAATATAGTAATACTGCTCATTACGCGAAGGATACGTTCCGGAAAAACTCGCGTTAAAGCTGGTGACAGACACACGCGCAATGGCGGTTGTGTGATCTGTGTATCATTTTTCTATCCTACTGAGCGTCTCTTTGTTTTAGGTACTAACCTCATTACTACGATTTGGAAAACATATAATTTTGCATTAATTATGAAATTCAACAAATTTCCTATCCCTATCACCATCAGACGACTGAAAAAATAAACAAAATGCCCACTTCTAGATGCAAAATTGCACAATATGTGACGTCACACTAGGGAGGGGGTCTCCCAAATGTGACCAGCTGGGGGGGGGGAGGGGGGGTCAAAAAATCATGAAATTCGTGTGACGTAATTTATGGATGGCCCCTTTACTTCATTCTTTAGTATAACTTTAGGCTCCAATTTAATAAAAATTCTTGTTAGTCACACCTAGAAAATAATTTATGATATCTAACATCTTTTGGGGGGTTGCTTTTATGGTTTGGCATTGGCATTACAAAAATCTTTCATATTTTATAGGAAATCAATTTATTTTAATAATTAACGCAAGATAAATAAATAAATAAATACTTTCAATCATTCAATTCCACCATTTTCAAGTTACTTCCTGGCTTCTAGGAGTAGCTTGAGAATAGCATCATCTCCACCATGACTTGCACCACCATGGCTTCCGCCGCCATTTCCTCCAGAAACTACCCTAACGGTCTTAGATGCTCCATGGCTTGATCCACCACCATTTCCTTCCTTAATGACGCGAATGGTTTGTGGTTGTGATTGCTGTTGTTGTTCAATAACACGAATGGTTTGAGGCTGGGATTGCTGTTCCTGTTCAATAACTCGGATGGTTGTTTGTCCACCTCCATTCGAGTGTCCACCACCATTTCCAGCATGAACAACTCGGACGGTTTGAGCGGCTCCACCTGAAGATCCGCCGTTGCCTTCCTCGATTACTCTGATGGTTTGTGAAGCACCACCACCATTTCCATGTCCACCTCCATTTCCAGCATGGACAACTCGGATGGTTTCAGCAGCTCCGCCTGAAGATCCACCGCTTTCTTCAATGACTCGAATAGTTTGTGATCCACCACCGCTGTGTCCACCTCCGTTTCCACTTTGTTGAAGGATCAAGAGTTCTTCCTGGGCGCCACCACCATTTCCTCCTTCTTCGATGATGAAGGTTTCTTCCTGACCACCACCGCCGCCGTTTCCACTTTCTTCAATTACGAAAGTCTGTTCGGATCCGCCGCCTCCACCACTGCTTCCACCGGACAAGAATCCTGCATTGACACTGACGAAGAGGACTGCGAGGTACACGAAGAACTGCAAAATAGAGCGATCTTGTTTGAAACAAATCTTTCAATTATTTTCTCAATTACTCACTTTCATTGCGGCTAGTTTTTCTGGCTGATCTACTGTAGTAAGTAAATTGAAGATTGCAACTGATGCCGTTCTCAGATTGACGATCGGTCTTTATAGTCGTATTCATATGTTAATGATCTTCACTCTTTTCAGGGCCTAGGTCAGTTTCCTAAAAGAAACTCTGAACACGCTCTTCGCGACGATGACTAACTTTGAAACGGTCTCCGAAAATATGTAGATCAATTTTTTGGTGGTGGTTCTATGTTTATTTATATCTAGACAACGGATCGATCGGTTGTGGGTGATCGTGAATTATTTTTCTGCACGTGTTTGACGCTAGCTTGTTTTTTTGTGGTCTGGACGGAAGTCTTTCGATGTTCAGGAAAAAAAATGATTTATTGAATTCGAAATAGGGTTTTATTGTTGGAGAGTGTTTTGTAAGATGTAATATTTCTTTAGTAGGGAACTGTTAGAGATGATGAATTATGACATACGCACGTTGTTACACCATCAGTATATGGAAATTGTGGATGGGTTTTATTAGGAAGAGATCTGTTGAGTTCGGTTATTTTAAATTCTTAATATTAGGCTGGTTCGAAATGAAAAGGAATTCTCTCAAGCTGTAAGCACAAAAAGGAATCTGAAAGGATTGTCTTCTTTTCATGATTGCCATACTGGACTAATCGGGTGTCGTTGGTATGCGATGCGATCGGTGCCTGTGCCGATTTGACCCATTTGCCCTAGTCCAAAATTAGGGACCCATTCACGATCGAATTTTGAATTAGTCAATCTAATCCAAGCCCCTGTTGATTAAGTCAGACGTAAGCTCGCGATCGTGAAGATAAAATGTGGCACGTGCTTGATTTGTATTATCGATGGCGGAGTGGGCTGAGTAGGATTGAGGGGACTCGGAATGGAAGGTATTGAGGAACAGGTAATAAGATTGAGTCCTGAGGAACACTGGCAGACATGGTTTGGGTCTTAGATTTGACGCCGTCCAAAACTACCTTAATTGAACGGCGTGGAATCTATCAATCCAGTTCTGTAGAACAATAACAATGAGTTTTTCTAAGAGAGCTGGGTGCTACGTATCAAAAGCTTTAAAGATGGGCCCACAGACCAGATCCATGCAAATTTTGGTTGATATTCTGTATGAAACACAAAAAGGTCGCCAGTGGACCTTTTTTGTTTCAAGCCGTATTGCATGTAGTCAAAGATAGTTCCCTGTGTAAGGGAGGTTGCAATCAATAATACCCATTGTGTTCCTACTGAAACCGAACAAGCCTTTGGAGGACTCATCGTGCTATTGACCGATATGCCTTCTTAGTTACATAGGTAAACTTTTCGACCGAGCGATCCGTAACAGACTACTTCCTAGTGTCGGAAGGAAAGGAGGCCTGTCGCACATGCAAATTGGCTTCAGAAAGGCAAGGTCAACGACTGATGCAGCTAACATGGTTGTGGGCATAACAAGAGCCTCCTTGACGTAAAAAATCCCTTCAACTCGGCAAGATAGGTACACCAAAGTACTTAGTACGAGTAGCAGTCAACTACCTCCGGGGTAGATCGCTTCAAAGTGATTCGGAAGTTGGCCCGAAGATGTGATAAGCGTAGTTAAAAAGCGCTGGTTTGAAACTACTGAGCACAAAACTAAAGCGGTGCTGATCACTAAACGGAGAAAGCTAGCACCCGTAAGGATCAAGGTAGGAGAGCAGATCATCAACTCACAGCCCGCTCTGAGGTATCTGGGAGTGGTGATCAAGCGGAGGCGGACATTTTAAAGCACACTTGGAGGGCATGGCTGATAAAGGTCCGCGATATCTACAGAGCTCGCAAGAATGCTGCCCAACTTTAGGGATTCTAGACCGAATCGTCGCCTCCTGATGGGGAGGGTGGTTAGTTCAGCCCTTCTATACGCAGCGTCAGTTTGGCAGTTATGTAGAACAGGACTGATAATAGCACAAAATTGAGGGCTGCCCATATAGGACCATGTCCGAAGATGCAGCATGCGGGATAGCGGGAATGATCTCCACAGCCATGGGTCTCTATGACCCATATAGTACAGAGGAGCCTAAAACGGTACGGCCGGCGGCAGATTTCGCAACGGAGTGGCAAATGAAGTGCGACGAGTATGTTAAGAGTCGTTGGACTCACAGAATTATCCTAAATGTGGAGAAATGAGTTACTAGGGCACGTGGGGAAGTGAGTTATGACCTCTTGTAGTTCCTGAGTGGACAAGGTGGGTATAGGAGATACCAGAGGACGTCTTCTTTAACTGCTCCAGATTCAACCATGGCAGGGCGAAATTGGCAGAAATGGCCGAGGTACCACTAAGGCCAGAAAACATCCCAGGACAGAAGATCAGGTCTGAGAATATGGTGGAGTCGTCTATTGAACTTCAATGATAACTGACGTTTTATCCACTGTGCCCACCAAGCATACTGATCGTCACTCCCGATAACGTGAATGCAGTCTGTGCAGTCGATCCTCCTACTTTGACCCTTATGGTATTCGCGTTTCTTCATTTGCTGATCACCGCTATTTCTGTTTTGTATTCAATAAGGGTTAGGCCAGCGATCTTCATCCATATTTTTACTTTGCAGATCGTCTTACGATCGCAACTCCGACATGATCCATGACCCTGATCGTAATTGATTCTTTCAAAAATTATATGGAGAGAACTACAAAAATTAAGAAACCACTGGAGAAAGAGACTTCAAGAAACAAAACTACACCATATTACATTTCAATCATAAATTTCTGATTTATTTTCCATGGTTAATAAAATCATTTTCACACTAGTCCCAAAAGAAATAAATACAACCACACACAAATCATCAGTCGCCATCATGTCTTCATCAGCTTTAACGTTTCGCCTCTTGCAACAGAAGCTTAAGAACAGCATCTTCAGCACCATTTCCGCCATGTCCTCCACCGCCACCGCCCCCATTTCCGCCTTGGACTACCCTAACAGTCTTAGCTCCACCACCATGTCCACCACCGCCATTTCCTTGCTTGACAACGCGAATGGTCTGAGCTTGGGATTGCTGTTGTTGTTCAATAACGCGAATGGTTGTTTGTCCACCGCCGCCATTTCCGTGTCCACGTCCACCTCCATTTCCAGCATGGACAACTCGGATGGTTTCAGCAGCTCCACCTCCACCTCCGCCGTTGTTTTCTTCAATGACTCGAATGGTTTGTGAGGCGCCACCACCACCACCGTGTCCACCTCCGTTTCCACCTTGGACTATGAAGACTTCTTCCTGTCCACCACCACCGCCGCCATTTCCTCCTTCTTCAATGATGATGGTTTCTTCCTTGGCTCCGCCGCCGCCATTGCCGCCTTCTTCGATGATGAATGTTTCTTGGGCTCCACCACCACCTCCTCCGCTTCCTCCAAGGAATCCGGCATTGACGGCAACAAAGAGAACTGCTAGGCACACGAAGAACTGTAATGGAGGAAAAAATGTGGATTAAACTGGGTGTCAGCCAAAAATATGGAAGAGTAAAGATTACTTACTTTCATTTTGTTGAGTTTGTTAGACTTGATTGCAACTGCAGATTGCGAGTTGGTACTGATACTAATTTCGGTTCTGCAGTCGCATTTTATACCCAGCAGCCCCGGATTTTGATTGGTTTTTCGACTCTGGGTCGAAATGCAGCTTCCTATAAAACAGGGTGCTTCATGTCTATGTAGGAAGGTAGTACTCTACTCCAACTATGCTAAAATATCAAAAAGAATAAAGACGAGTCCACACCGCTTCTCTATCTCTCTTCAAACATTTTTTTAACTTCCAAATTACTATCATCACCGTAGGCTCGGACAGACACTCCCCCAGATTTGATTCCGTTCAAACTGTGGCATTTTGATCCCAACTTTTGACATAATCTGACACATGTGCTGCCGGTCTTACCAAAAAAACATAGTCCGAATTTCGCCATATAAAATTGCCGGCCCTGGTTGCCGGTCGTTTCAGAATTTGCATCACGCCAGGGCCTAGGTCGGGCTTGGTACATTTCTTCAAATCGGCGAATCGCTTTTTTGTATATCGATCGCGGTTATGTAGATCGGTTTTTTGTTGATAATTGGCAGATGTGAGACTTGATGATTCGGACTTTCAGCCGGCGACTGTTGTGGGTTTGCAAATTTAAAGAAATTTCTTTGAAGGACAATCTAGATTTTCGGTGTTTTCTTTTTGATTTGCTACTAGAACTCTCAGTACCAGGTACTGGCTAAAGTGATTGGACATTGTAAGAATTGTTTCGCTTTTCTATAGTCCACTATGAGTCTGCTATTTGCTCATAGTTATCTATCATTTGAAACCACTTTGTTTTCTTTTCTGCTGTCCTGAAATCATCCTTGTTTCGGGTTAATTAAATAGTCCTTTTCACTTAAAAAAAAGTAAGGGCCCGCATGGAGTAAAAAATATCGCCCAATGGAACGCAGCTATTTTGTTTTATTTCTCTCCGTCCATCGAGCCATGTTTAGTAGTATAGCTATGTTGGTCCGATGCCACCTATTGCGCGATCGAGCTTTTCGCTTGTGTCTTGGGTTGAAGCTTCAGTTTGTGTCTTTGGAGGCGTTTAAGTTTTGGTGAACTTAACGCATACAATTTGGTTTTTGAAGCTAAGCCAAGCAATTTTTTGTAATAGCTTTATAAACAAAACCTACATAGCTCAAATAGTCTAGACAGACCCGGCAGACAGATCAGGCAGACAGACCAGATTGACAGAACAGACAGAGAGAGCAGATAGATAGACCAGACAGACAGACCAGATAGAACGGTTAGGCAGATCAGACATACCAGCTAGTCTAGTCGTGTAGTCAGTATTGTTGCATCAATTTGCATACGAAACATTAAAAATTAAATTAAAGCTCTCAGGTGGAAAGCTATACAGGCAGCCAGTTACACAGCTAGACAGGTAGGTGGTCTGCCTGTTAGGTCAACCCAGCATAAAAGTCCGCACAATACACACTACAGCGAAGTTCGAGTAGCCTCACATATGTGGCGAAAAGATTCACCAAAAAAAGCTCACCAAACCGCAAAAACTTCAGCCCAGGACACACGAAAAGCTTGATTGCGCAATATTATGAAATAGGTTGCTCAGACCAACATAGCTATACTACTATGGTTTTTCCCTATAAATGTGAGTATACGCCATATCAGATGTTGGAAAAAAAGCTCGGTGACCTTCATTAAATAGCTTCTACAGTGCTCCGTAAGCTCAAAACTTTGTTTTCTTCAATTTATTTCTATCAATTCTTCAATTTCATTCGTCATTCAAATGTCTTGCTACAGGAGAGGGTACTAGCGTATGAATTGAATTTGAAACCATTAAGGTATTGTTCTCTTTTTGCTGCCAAGGTTAATAGATTAATTTTTTTGAGGGGGAGGGGGCCCGCACCACAGGTTCTGCCTAGGAGCCTCCAGATCGTTAAGCCGGTTCTGCATCGAATATTGATATCTTTCTTAGTACAGGCTCCTTTTCAGGACCACCCTTTACCTAAGTTATATTTTACACAATGAAATTGATGCCAGGGTTGATGATTTGTCAGCATACCTCATTCCTAAATGCAGTCACATTTGTGGTAGGGATATTCTACGGCGCCTTATGATTTGTTGTTTTGTTACCCTTTTATTACTCTTTTATTACCTCTGATAATATCTATGGTTTTGTAGGAAATTTGAATACATTTTCCAAAAGTAATGCTAAAATAACAAAAATTGCATGAATTCTCCGCGGCAAGACCTATCGGGTGCGACAACTAGGGAGAACCAACCTATACTGGAAGCATGTCGCCCACTAGGACGCTCAGAGCTTAGAGATACCAAACTGGATGACATCGCGTCAGAATCGGGACCTGTGGGAAGAACAGTTGCGAGAGGTCAGGGTTGTTGCAATTACTCTCTATAAAAGTCAGGTTACGCTAGGTAAACCCTATGGTTGGTTAAATTGGCGAGGCCCACATATTCTGTGCTGACATCAAATTAGCACATTGTCGCCGTGTTGATACCATTCATTCTCAAGACCACTTTATAGCATTCAAAAATTGTCTCAAGGTCGGGGATGTTCAAGCTACGTTCAGTACCAAATGAATTGTGCCTGGCTCTGGAGCCTTAGGTGAACTCTATATTTCGTTGATATTTCTATCGATCATAGTGATTGGAATTTGATCTATCTCTTAGTGATTGTTCCAAAATTTCTGATGTACATTAGTGAAATATGTATATATTTCTTCCTTTGACGTGGTCCAATGACAAATTTCGCATATTTTGTAAGGCTGGCAGATTCTTACTCTTCGTACAGACCCTCTTTGAAGAAAGTGCGTTAAGCTTGCTGAGGGTATATTCTTTGAATATGTTGCCAAATTTCTTACAAAACATTGATTTATTAGCAAAGGTAATAAAAAGGTAATAAAAGGGTAATAAAACAGAGAAG
Organism: Thereva unica; assembly: GCA_949987705.1. NCBI lineage: Eukaryota > Metazoa > Arthropoda > Insecta > Diptera > Therevidae > Thereva > Thereva unica. The sequence goes on from OX465284.1 coordinate 109,728,531, forward strand.
AATAAAAAGCTCTTAAAAGGAACGTTAAGGAGTTGAGTTTGTGTTTAACAAATTGAAAAAAAAAAAATAGAGAAGATATACCTACTTTCTTGGAGTGGAAGGTTCGCTTAAAATAGCATTTTTTTCACGCACCATAAAAATGTAGAATCTAGTACTAAACCCTATTAAAAAAGTTTGTTAATAAATAAGAGCCCATATTTTTTCCTTAATAATTCATATAATTTTTTGTAATTCACTAATGAAATCATCAACAATCAGTTCAAATAAATAAATAAATAACTTCTCACAAGCAATTAGCGTCTAGCTTCTAAAAGGAGCTTCAAAATTGCATCATCTCCACCATGGCTACCTCCATTGCCTCCTCCACCATTTCCACCAGAAACAACCCTGACGGTCTTAGATGCGCCATGACTAGATCCACCACCGTTTCCTTCCTTGATGACACGAATGGTTTGAGGCTGTGATTGCTGTTCCTGTTCAATAACTCGGATGGTTGTTTGTCCACCGCCATTTGAGTGTCCACCACCACCGTTTCCAGCTTGGACAACGCGGATGGTTTGAGCAGCACCACCTGAAGATCCACCGTTGCCTTCTTCGATGACTCTGATGGTCTGTGATGCTCCTCCACTATGTCCGCCACCGCCATTTCCAGCATGAACAACTCGGATGGTCTCAGCAGCTCCACCTGAAGATCCACTCTCTTCGATGACTCTGATGGTTTGTGAAGCACCACCACCGTTTCCACCTCCATTTCCACCTTGGACTATGAAGACTTCTTCCTGTCCACCACCACCTCCATTTCCTCCTTCTTCGATGATGAAGGTTTCCTCTTGACCACCGCCGCCGCCGTTTCCACTTTCTTCAATCACGAAAGTCTGCTCAGAACCACCTCCACCACCGCCACTGCTACCACCAGACAAAAATCCTGCATTTACAGACACGAACAGGACTGCGAGGCACACGAAGAACTGAAAAAGAATTTTTATTTAATTCTGGATCTTAAAGTTTCATCCGAAGAAAACTCACCTTCATCTTGGTTTTCTTAAAGGTGGATGTTTCTGTAGAGAACTGCTACTGGGAACTGATACCATTGTGGGTTCCGAATTCTCTTTTTATACTATAGTTTCTTACATTTGCATCTATACAGGGTTTAGGCTAATTCTGCATTTTCTTTGTAAATTTATGAAGATTCTTCTGCACGCATCTCATGGGCGCGTTATGTAGATCAGTTTTTGTATGACGTGTCTGGCGTTGGTGGTCAAGAGTCAGCATCACCCAAACGATATGGGAAAGGTCCAAATTTTATTTGAATGAATTTTATTGAGAAATTAAACTGATCTACATAAAATGCTCGTCAACAGTCTGCAGAAGAATCTTCGATAATTATCAGTTGCAGACCTAGACCCTGAACCAATGCAAATGTGCACAACCGAAGTATAAAAAGCGAATTCGGAATCCACAATGGTATCAGTCTCCAGTAGCAGTTCTCTATAGAAACATCCTTCTTTAAAAAAATCAAGATGAAGGTGAGTTTTCTTCGGACTAATACTGAAGATCTAGAAATAAATAAAACCATCTTTTTCAGTTCTTCGTGTGCCTCGCAGTCCTCTTCGTTGCTGTCAATGCAGGAATCTTATCCGGAGGAAGCGGAGGTGGTGGAGGCGGTGGATATGAGCAGACTTTCGTTATTGAAGAAAGTGGAAACGGCGGCGGCGGTGGTCAAGAAGAAACCTTCATCATCGAAGAAGGAGGAAATGGAGGTGGTGGTGGACAGGAAGAAGTTTTGATCCTTCAACAAGGTGGTAACGGAGGTAGACATGGTGGAGGTGCCTCACAAACCATCAGAGTCATCGAAGAAAGCAACGGTGGATCTTCAGGTGGTGCTGCTGAAACTATCAGAGTAGTCCATGCTGGAAACGGTGGTGGAAACGGCGGTGGTGCTTCACAGACCATTCGAGTCATTGAGGAAAGCAATGGCGGTGGTGGAGGTGCTGCCGAGACCATCCGAGTTGTCCATGCTGGAAATGGCGGTGGTGGACATGGAAACGGTGGTGGAGCATCACAAACCATCAGAGTAATTGAAGAAGGCAACGGCGGTGGATCTTCAGGTGGTGCTGCTCAAACCGTCAGGGTTGTTCATGCTGGAAACGGTGGTGGTGGACACTCAAGTGCAGGTGGACAAACAACCATCCGAGTTATTGAACAGGAACAGCAATCCCAACCTCAAACCATTCGTGTCATCAAGGAAGGAAACGGTGGTGGATCTAGTCATGGAGCATCTAAGACCGTCAGGGTAGTTTCTGGTGGCAATGGAGGTGGTTCCGGACATGGAGGTGGCTCCAAGACTGTCCGAGTTGTTTCTGGAGGAAATGGCGGAGGAGGCAATGGAGGCAGCCATGGTGGAGATGATGCTATCTTGAAGCTCCTGTTGGAAGCCAGAAAGTAAACCATTGAATGTTGTTTGTTGAGTTTTATGTGATATATGTCAGTTATTATGTGTGAAGAATTGTTGAATGAATTTGATTAAATTATGAAGTATAAATTATATTATTTGAATTTTCTTAAAACTACCAAAACAATGAAAAATCAGCCCTAAAGATCTGAAAATGGTATATGGAATCCTATTTAGAAAAATTTGGAATATTTCACCTCAAAGATTTGGGTGATATCTAAATATATAAAGGTCTTCAGTATATACCTTGCTTGGCGACAACTTTTAAACGTCCCTACACGATGGATCACTAATCACGCTGTCTTAGTAACCGCCCAACTTGATTGATTTGGTCCTTACTGGGAAAGCTTTACGATCCTCACGATAAGTCAAATATTTAGGGATTAGACTAGACGCCAAAATGACCTTCTTTTCATCACTGGGGTTATTCGCAAATCACCAATGGCAGCAATTTGTCACTGTTGGGTTGAAAGTGATATCTCGAATAACTACCTAGGTGGTTTCAGGCTGATCATTTTTACATTTCTGGAAGAGAACGAAGTTATGGGACTGCTGTCAGTAAATATGGGGATGCGCCATCTAGATCTTCGATATTTCAACATGAAACAACTGTCGATTAAATGGCCACCTCCATTCGATACGCAAAAGGCAGCTGGTTCGGGCACCCTGCACATAATATTTGTCAGCATTTTGAGCGTTATAGCAGCTATTTCGGCTCGTATGTTAGCTTTGAGTTCGTCAATGGCCTTCGGCTTGCTGCTGGCATAAACTTTCCTTTTTAAATAGCCCCACCGAAAAAAGTTTGGTGCCGTTAAGTCCGGAGAACGGATCCACTTCAAATCTCCATTTTTCAGCAAAACGTGTCTTCGGGAGCTTGTGGGGCAAGAACTCCATCGTAGCGGCTGCGTTGTGGCAAGATGGGCCCTCTTGTTGAAAATAGAAGTTTGGCAGACCTTTTTCAGGCATTTTCGGACGGAAACACAAAGTGCGACGACGGTTTCTCCAACATTGCAGAAAAATGGTCCGATGACGGTTTTAAGCACGATCCGTCCCAAACACCGAATTGACTACGCCAGCGAGCGTGTTCATAAACTTCGTCCGTCGGCACAGTTTTCACAATTGAATGATTGTTTTCAATTTAAAGCAGTACAATTTTACCGCGTTCTTTTGGTGTGTATTGACTCTACTATAACTAAAATGGTACTATTGATAACTAAAATGGTACTGAATAACGTTTCAGAATCGTGTTCATTTGTCGAACGAAATCGGCTGAAATATGTTAGAGTTTTTCAATGTTGAAATACCGAAGGTCTATATGGCGCACCCTGCATGCTATGGGACAGACTCGTACGGTAGATGGATGGAACCAAAACAGTGATAGTTGGAGGTTGGCAGTATTTAAGGCGAAAGTACTAGGTTCAGTACAAAGATTAGGGTGATCGAAGTATTTACTATCTTTAAAGCAGAGGCTTAACGCCCAATCAATATAGACTTATCAAAGCTTCTTTTTCATTTTATACTTCCTTAATGACTCGTGGGACACCGGGGAGAACAGTAGCTCTCTAGCGGACTGTTTGTTTTGTGTAACAGTTCACGCCCAGTTTTTGTGGCTTCTGGTAAAAGGTTCCCCTCCACGTGGTTTTAGGTGTTCCAACCCGGCGGGCTCCATGCGAATTTCAGTCAAGTATAGAAGTTGAAGACAGACTTATGATAACAAGAAGATCATGCTCCTATATGACAGCCAAGCGGTAATGCGAACGAAAAAGCCCGGTAGGGAGAAGTCCAAATGAAGGAGTTTGGAATTTAAAATATGCTCTTGAGATACTCTAAATGATCACTGGTCATCAGGGCATTCGGGATTTTCAGGATTCTCCAAACAGGACTTCGACACTATTTTCATCGGTCCAAAGCGGGCGCAGAGACTCCTTGTTGCTTACGACTTGACCTTGACTTGCTTATGGGGAGTCATGTGCAGCCTGATGGCACATCCACGAATATGTCGCCTTCCACTTCTCCCTCCCAAACTGCTACTACGACCTTCTACGACATACTACGACCTTCAAGCGGTGACGTTAGGTTTGAATCGGTGCTGGTCCTAGTCCTGGGGTTGGTTGCGGAAAGAAGGATACTGAATGCAGTAGGTAATAAGGAGCAAACTCTTCAAAGCATACCAAGTCAAAATGCAAGGCTGCATGGCGGTGGGTGGTTTCTGCAATGTCGTTTTAACGTTGGAGGTTTGTATATGGATTGGCCAAACTCTCAGAAGTTTCTTCCTGTGCCGTCTTTTAACGCAGGAATGACAAGCTTGTCTTGGAGGATAGGAAAGGAAGAGGACCCAACCTGCAAGCTTTAGTTTGAGGATGGTTATTTTCTCTTCTTGTTCTCTGTGAGATAGCTTAAAAAGTCTTTTGTTGCGAAAGCCTCATCAAAGAAGAAGAAGTGTATATTTTTGAATATGGTATAGAGCAATTGCTAATTGGTATGTTGCTACTTACTTAACAAATCTATACACTAAACCCCTCTTCAAACACTTCAAATACATCTAAAATGGAATCGTCTCTTTCGAGAAGCCCTGGTTCGTCTACAAACGCTTACTGCAGTAAAAAACAATGATAGTTGGTAACTACTTCCGTTTTAAAACTCTAACCCACGCGAAATTCATTTAATTACCCAAAAACACAAGAACATTTCCCATGAGGCTGAAGCCATTAAAAAAGTGCTCTACATAATCGCGAGTGGAAGAACTGAAGAGATTCCGAAATCGTTAATTTGCAGCGTCGACCTAGGCCGTGGAATAATGCAAATCGGTCGAGTATAAAAACCAAATCGAGTCGGAGTTAATTATCAGTTATCAGCTGCCATCCCAAGAAGCGACAACCAAGCATCCACTAATCAAGATGAAAGTGAGTACTCGGCGAATCCTCAGGGATCTCCTTTAACCGATTTCATTGCAGTTCTTCGTGTGCCTCGCAGTCCTCTTCGTTGCTGTCAATGCAGGAATCTTGTCCGGAGGAAGCGGCGGTGGTGGAGGCGGTGGATCCGAGACTTTCGTGATTGAAGAAAGTGGAAATGGCGGCGGCGGTGGTCAGGAAGAAACCTTCATCATCGAAGAAGGAGGAAATGGAGGTGGTGGTGGACAGGAGGAAGTCTTCATAGTCCAAGGAGGAAACGGAGGTGGAAACGGCGGTGGTGCTTCACAGACCATCAGAGTTATCGAAGAAAGCAACGGTGGAGGTGGAGCTGCTGAAACCATCCGAGTTATCCAAGCTGGAAATGGCGGTGGTGGACACTCAAATGGCGGTGGACAAACTACCATTCGCGTTATTGAACAGCAACAACAATCCCAGCCTCAAACCATTCGTGTGATCAAGGAAGGAAACGGTGGTGGATCTAGTCATGGAGCAGCTAAGACCGTCAGGGTAGTTTCTGGTGGAAATGGAGGTGGATCAGGACACGGTGGTGGCTCCAAGACTGTCCGAGTTGTTTCTGGTGGAAATGGCGGAGGAGGAAATGGAGGAAGCCATGGCGGAGATGATGCTATTTTGAAACTCCTGTTGGAAGCTAGACGTTAAATTTTTGTGTGAAGCAGTGCGTTGCGTGTTTATTTTGACTGATTGTTGATGATATTATTAGAAAACTAGAAATATAAAAAATTATCACAAAGTTATTTTGTTTGTTTTGATTTTTAAAAGATTTTGAATGGCAAATGCCAGTCTTGGTGGTGGTGGTTCAGAGGTCAGTGGTTCGATTCCATGAAGCGGCATGATCCTTCGTTTTTTTACTTCTTTTTCTAAGATATTATGTTTCCGCAACAGTGTATAATACCCCAGCTTCATCGGTCGAATAGCACAAGTTCGAGTAAATTGGTGAATTGAACTTTAAAACAACCTCAGTTCGCGTAAAATTTCCACATATTCAACTGAGGATAAAACTTACCTCAGTTCGCCCAACTGAACGCGAACTGAAGTTGAACGTCGCTCATAAGAAAGTATACAACTGGAATATGAATTCCATTCCAGCGAGCTTTGGCCAAAAAGCAAAAACAATTTCAAGCACGAACTGAACATGAACTGGACTTCAGCCGGTGAAGCTACTTGTGTGGATTGAACTGAACATTATTGAACAAAGGTGGGTGAACCCGGGGAATAATGGTGTTTCAGTCGGTGGTTTTCTTAAACCTCCTTTTTTAAGAGGGGAGCTCTGTAGTTGGCTAGGGTCGTTGAGAACAAACACCTTTTTATAAAAATAATATGTCTCTTTATTCATTCAGTATCTTGGTCACTAACATTTGTCCGTTTTTAAGTAACTACCTATTAATACCTCTATGAGGTCTTTACATGTTTCTTACTGGTATTTATTGGTATTGCTGCTTATGGCTAGGGTTACCTATACCAGGTTTTCTTTTTACTAACGGGTATATTGTTGGTTTATGGTCGGTTTCCTCCTCGACATTGTACGAGCCTTATTCGGCACAAGAGATATTGTCGGAAATGATACCGGGTCTTACACCTTGACCTGGTTCAAGACTATTGCCAGGAATATAGTCGGATCCATGGTACAATAAATACAAGGTAAGCTCATAAGGGCCCCGTGACGTCACTCAGATCTTAGTTCACAAAGGAAAAATGGTTTCTCGTGACGTCACTCAGATCTTTTCTAATGTAAAAATGGTAGAAGCTTTTTAAGATGGAAACAGAGCTTTTCCTTGCGAGCCTACCGTGTATTTTTGCACCATGTTCGGATCTATCTTGACACTGTTAGGATCGAGGAAGATCACTGCTCTGAAGCAAGTCTGGGAAAGAATCGAAATTAGGCTGGTGTCTGGGCTTATTTTATAGCCGGAAAGCTCTTCTAGTCAAGAAGCTTTAAGCTTCGAAGTTGCGGCGTGAAGCTTTCAAGGGGAAAAAACTCTCTCCGGTCTGGAGCTTTATATTTGCTGCCTGACGTTCTTGGATAGGGATTATAGTAGAGGTCCCGCCAAAAGAGTTGATGCCGAGAAAGTCGCGTTTTCCATGCGCAGTAGAATCCCCGCATGCCGTTCCCGTCCCTTAGCCTAGTCGCAACAAATTTCGAAGGGGAAATTTGAAAATACATAAGCGCATTTCTTATTAATATGTGCGCCATTTTTATTTGTGTGCAGCTTTAATTTCCCCAGCTGCGCGCTCCGGCATCAACTCTTTTGGCGGGACCTCTAGCGAATCGTGGTTCGTTACAACAAACTCAAGCTGTAGATACAAATTCCTATGGGTTCAAATTTCAGACGCTATCGACTGGAGCTTTTCTACCGAAAATCCATGGGATTTGCAATGACCCTTTAGTTTGACATCTAAAATGTTGTACGACTTCAGAAACTATGGGAGAATATTCTAGAATCAATTTTTATAAACGAACATCTCTCGATCGTACTCTTCATGAAAAGGAAGACTACAGGGTGTGCGAATGAGTTAAGTGGAGGTTTGTTGAGGAATTGATAGTTTTGATGGTATCTCAGCCACGCTTAATTTCATAAGCGGTACATAAGCCTTCAAAGTAGGTGAAATCCTTTACAATTTTACTACACTTCACACTAAAAGTGAAGTAGCAATTGATTCAATATTCAATATCTACTTTACCCTAGTTTTGACGCAGATGCCGTTTAACTCATTGTTTTAATATTTGTAAATCTACGGTAAGAACAAAGAAATTAAATATTTTCAATTATTTTATTTGCTAATTCACTAAAAAATCATCAACAATCAAACAGTCAGAATAAATACGTAACGCACAGCTTCACACAAGAATTTAACGTCTAGCTTCCAACAGGAGCTTCAAGATAGCATCATCTCCACCATGGCTTCCTCCATTGCCTCCTCCGCCATTTCCACCAGAAACAACTCGGACAGTCTTGGAGCCACCACCGTGTCCACCTCCACCTCCGTTTCCACCAGAAACTACCCTGACGGTCTTAGCTGCTCCATGACTAGATCCACCACCGTTTCCTTCCTTGATCACACGAATGGTTTGAGGCTGGGATTGTTGTTGCTGTTCAATAACGCGAATGGTAGTTTGTCCACCTCCATTTGAGTGTCCACCACCGCCATTTCCAGCTTGGATAACTCGGATGGTTTCAGCAGCTCCACCTCCACCTCCACCGTTGCTTTCTTCGATAACTCTGATGGTCTGTGAAGCACCACCGCCGTTTCCACCTCCATTTCCTCCTTGGACTATGAAGACTTCCTCCTGTCCACCACCACCTCCATTTCCGCCTTCTTCGATGATGAAGGTTTCTTCCTGACCACCACCGCCGCCGTTTCCACTTTCTTCAATCACGAAAGTCTGCTCGGATCCACCGCCACCACCACCGCCGCTTCCTCCGGATAAGATTCCTGCGTTGACAGCAACGAAGAGGACTGCGAGGCACACGAAGAACTGGAATGAAATCGGTTAAAGGAGATCCCTGAGGATTCGCCAAATACTCACTTTCATCTTGATTGGTGGATGCGTGGTTGTCGCTTCTTGGGATGGCAGCTGATAACTGATAATTAACTCCGACTCGATTTGGTTTTTATACACGACCGATTTGCATTATTCCACGGCCTAGGTCGACGCTGCAAATTAACGATTTCGGAATCTCTTCAGTTCTTCCACTCGCGATTATGTAGAGCACTTTTTTAATGGCTTCAGCCTCATGGGAAATGTTCTTGTGTTTTTTGGTGTTTGAATAAATTGAATTTTAGAGTTTTAAAACGGAAGTTGCTACTAATTATAATTAGTAAGAGTTTGTAAACGAACGAGTGCTTTTCGTAGTAATACCTTTTAGGCCCAATTATAATGAACGGATTTGAGCGCAACAAAACGGATTGAACTGTCAAATTGGTTTTCCCAGCATACATTTTAGACCTGACCGATTATAATGAACGCATCCAAGCGGATTCGGTCGGATTTGAGCGCATTCGTTTTTAAAAGATTAGAAATTGCCGCATTGAACTGTCAAAAATTTGATAAACATAAGGATAAAAGTTGAAATGTAAAAATGTTTACCGGCGACCAACTCGTCAACAAGGTTAAAAATTATGAAATTATTTATAAAAAGCGAAAAGTGGCTATAAAAACCATAAAATGAAGAATTTTTTTGCACTCTTGTTTACAATAGATTTTGACGTTTGAATCCGAGCAGATGCGTGATTATAACCAGTCAATTTCCCATCCGATCAAATGCGTTTTTTTGACATTCCAATCCGCTCAGATCCGTTCATTATAATTGGGCCTTTTCGTCGGAAATACTTCAGCCTTAATAGAAGAATGATTGATGTACGTACAAGGAAGGATATGCAAATAAAATTCGTTAACGGGGACTCGTTTTCACCTATTTCATTTCCTTTTTATTGTCAGTGGAGTCAGGGTTTACCTGAAACTTAGTTGGTCCAGTAATTTTGACGTAAACTTATTAGACCAACTAAATTTCAGTGAGAAATCTTTAGGTAGACTCTGTATCTCATAAGTATCGCAGTAGAGTGATAGAGAATATGAAGAGCAGGTTCCTCCTCCATAAGACTGAGCTTGCAGATAGTATCACCTTCCGCTCCGAACTAGTGTCCTGATATCCTTGCTGTTGCACCGTAGGAATTGACTGGAAGCAATGCGATGCTGACGAGAAATGAAACGCGAGGATATGAGGCTGGATTTAGGTCTTCGGTGTTTGGTATATTTCATCAAAGGCCGATTGTATTTTCATAAACCTCGAGGTCTAGTTAGCCCGGGATTCATAATCAATTTGGGATTCCTAAAGTAGTTTAGACTCAATCACTTGCCGCTTGGTAGTCAAATAGGTTGAAGATCTATCTGTTTGTTAGCATAGGCCTTTCTTAATTTTTCATAGGTGCATGGCAAGATAGCACAACCATAGATAAAGATAGTAGCGAGATTGCCTTAGCTGAACGCTCTACTAAACATGATGCTTTGTCCCAAACCCCACTGCAAGCAGCTATCTCTGTCTTTTTGGACCTGCCTTAAAATTTAGAGTGATCACAATGTCTTCTAGATCTTGAGGGGGCCTGTAAATTAATAGTATTTTCGCTTTTTTGAACTCTTCTAAAGCTCTTATAATTTTAGAATGTTCCGCTGAAGACAATCGTCCTCTCAATGGATATCAGCATTTGTGCAGAAGTCTATCGCGCTACCGTCGTCTTGTGCTAATACTCTCGGTGATGGATCTGCAGTCCATTCATTGAATCTTGCTTAATCTTGTAGCAAAGTTATAAAGCTTGATTCTATGCTACTACTTTAACGCTTCATATGTTATCATGGACCCTCTGATGGTAGTGTTGAGTACATAGTCTTTGGTTTTTATGTCGACTTAACCCTTCGCACTTTTGAACGAAGCAAAATCAGGCCCGCCCGGCCAGGCGCTCATCAGGCGCACAGAGGCCACATTTATTTTGGTTCCCCCTTCCCCACTAATGAGTTTGAAATCAAAATAGCGGTAGGGTATAGGTTAGGTTAGGTTAGGTTAGATATGGCTGAGCTGTTGGTATTGAGCTCATACACTTAGGCCAAAAGGATAGGCCCATTGTGATGCCATAGTGATCCCACTTTAAACTTGTTGTTCAAGTGTCGTTTCTTCGCTAAACCATCTCGAGGAAGTAAGGAATCTTCTAAGTTGCGGGATGCCGATCCTTGAGATCTCCGTAAGCGTGTTTAAAAAGGGCTCGCCAAATGCGCTTAGTCTCTTTCTGCATAAGTAGGGTAGGGTATCGTTCGCTAGGATCTGAGGAGAGCAAAAATACCAATTTGAATTGAAAAGAGCGAGGAATGAAGCTTAAACTAAAACAACCAAAATTGCTAATTTGGTACAAAATGTTTTAAAACTTGGACGCACCAAGTAAAAAACTGGAAAAACGAGTCCGAGGGTGCCTAGTTGAGGCGGGTGAAGATTGAAGGCAGAATGGGGTGGAGCAGGTGATCTTAAGAAGCGTTTTGCTAGCCTCTCAAGCCAGCTGCGCCCGACGAAGTGTTAATATTGATCCAATAGATATCTGCGAGCGCTACCCATCAGCTTTCCCATGTGCGGTACTAATTGAGATTGGAATCTTATATTATTCTTTATGTAAAGGCTCTTTCAACAAGAGGTGCCATTTTAAATTTCCCGTCATTTTTGAACTGTCAATATACAACTGTCATTGCGACGACATTTGACAAGTAAAAGCTAGGAAGTTTTCACAAGAAATCTATAAAAACTCGCAAACCCTAGTGGAAAACGTAAGAGATACTATGTATACATGATGAGTTGAATAGTTGAGTTGAGTTACATTTCCCATACGCGTCATAAATCACAAACAAAACAAAGACATGCTACTGTCAACTAATTCAACTACTCAACTAATGAACTCGCGTCTAAATGCATTATTTTAGCTCAACCCACGTTGCAGAGTTGAGTCGAGTTCAGTCGACCCTACCTCAACTTGACTCACGTGGACATGTAGTTGGACTCGGGTACAACCTAAGTTCAACTCATTATGTATGCGTACTAAAAAATGGGGAAAGAACCTCTCCAAACACAAAGAGTGACCATTTGCTGCCGTTCTTAGGCTGGCGGTGTAAGCAAGCCATACTTCTTTGCAAATGCTGGAAGTACCGAAGCATGCTGATAGACGTTTTGAACTAAAAAGTGATGCCTTGATGAAATTCTTCTGCCAGGTTTTTCTCCAGTAGAACAGCGCCACCTGTCACACAGTTTATGAAACAACGACTCTGAATGAAAAATTTAAAATGACAATTTTTTGTTGAAAGATCCTGTATTTGGATTGTAAGAAGTCTAAAATTTTGCCTGAATGAATTAGGTCAGTCAATCCAATGACAATCCGTTAAATGGTTTTGTCAGGATAGATACTGAGTTTTAAACTCTTCTTGTGGGGTGTTTGGTGCTACCCATTTCACCGGTAATCATAAAGGCAACATCATCCACATGTTAGGAAGGCGAAAGGGAGTTATGTTGGTCAAAGCTAAGAGTAAGAGAGTAAGAGTTTCAGAGGGTTTAAGAATAATGCAACATCAGTTCAATGCCTAATAAACTCTCCATGAAACCAGGTCAACATAAAAATCTTCAAAAATATTTTATATTTATAATTTATTTAAATATTCATTCAACAATTCTTCACACATATAATAACTGACACATATCACGTAAAAGCTCTAGATAATACAATATTCAATGGTTTACTTTCTAGCTTCCAAAAGCAGCTTCAGGATAGCATCATCTCCACCATGGCTGCCTCCATGGCCACCTCCACCGTTTCCACCAGCAACAACTCGAACGGTTTTGGAGCCACCGCCATGTCCACCACCACCTCCGTTTCCACCAGAAACTACCCTGACGGTCTTAGAAGCTCCATGACTAGATCCACCACCGTTTCCTTCTTTAATGACACGAATGGTTTGAGGCTGGGATTGCTGTTCTTGTTCGATAACTCGGATGGTAGTTTGTCCACCTCCATTTGAGTGTCCGCCACCACCGTTTCCAGCATGAACAACTCGAACGGTTTGAGCACCTGAAGATCCACCGCCGTTGCCTTCTTCAATGACTCTGATGGTTTGTGATGCTCCTCCACTATGTCCGCCACCGCCATTTCCAGCATGAACGACTCGGATGGTTTCAGCAGCGCCACCACCTCCACCGTTGCTTTCTTCAATGACTCGGATGGTTTGTGAAGCACCACCACCACCATGTCCACCTCCGTTACCACTTTGCTGAAGGATCAAGACTTCTTCCTGTCCACCACCGCCTCCATTTCCTCCTTCTTCAATAATGACAGTTTCCTGCTGGCCGCCGCCACCGCCGTTTCCACCTTCTTCAATTACGAAAGTCTGCTCGGATCCACCGCCACCACCACCACCGTGTCCGCCGGACAAGAATCCTGCGTTAACGGACACGAAAAGGACTGCAAGGCACACGAAGAACTGTGAGAAAAAGAAAATCGGATTAAATTTCGTCTTCTTTTCAACCACACCTGGATTGACTCACCTTCATCTTGATTTTTTGGTTTGATCTCTAGACTCTACTGTCACAGAAGATTGCCGCTGATAACTGATGCCATTGCCGGTTTCGCAGTCCGCATTTATAGCCCATCGGTTTACAATTTGAAGGTCTAGGTCAGTGCTGCTTCACTTCAGCCAAATGTGAGCCAAAGTTTTTGTCCATGGCGCGATCGTAGATCAATTCATGTAGATCAATTTTTTATGCTGAAGCAGACGCTGAAGTTGAGGTTGTGCTTTGAATTGATATTTGCTTAAGAGATTGAATATTCCCTTCTAGAGATTAGATCTATTTATTATTTGGTAAGGTTCATCTAGTAAAATGAGTACAGCACATGTAGTCGGAGATGAAGATTTCTTCAGACATCTTCACTGAAATTTAAGTTCGAAATCTTCAAATTCTTGGAGCATCAGTTCCAAAACTAGTGTTTAACTTTATGAAAACTGTCCCAGATCTTTTAAACTGTTCTTCAATGCTAGGAGGCGTTCTTCATTCATCACCAATTTTACAACAAGCCATGACCTCTTCTTTTCTATAAACGAATTTACCAAAAATCCGCACGTGCTGTAAATTTTTTTATTTGGGAATAGATTAAAAAATATTCGAAAATTACATTTCATCATGCGGATATAACGTTAAGTTGCGAAACTCACTTACAACAGTTCAGAAATCAACGAATTTTTGTTGGCGTTAATTTTAGTTTAGGGAAAATATGAACGGTTACTAAAAATGTCACAATATACAGGGTTTTTCAACAAGAGGTATCATTTTTAATGAAAGAAAAACGCAAGTTTTTTATAAAATGTCATTATATTTTTATATTAATCTAAAGTACAAACTCTGAGGTTAATAATGGAACACAATATATGCCCAATATCGGCCTTCTTACGAACAGCTATTCTTGCGCGGTTCTAATATTGCCTTTGAGTGCTTGAATGAGAGTTTTTACTTGTCAAATGTCATCGTAATGACAGTTCCAATGTTGACAGTTCGAAAAATCGGGAAATTTAAAATGACATTTCTTGATTTTAGAATGGATTTATTCTAGGCAAAGCTTAAGTGATAATAATATTTATTGGGAAGATTATAGAATACTACATAAACTACTTAGATAATATATCAAGAATCTAGCACGAGCAACATGCCTCGAGGCCAAGACCAGATTCCAGTTGTTGAGCCGTTAAAGACGAAAAGAAGAAGAAGATCTAGGAAAGTAGTTCTTTAAGAAAAGGGGTTAAACATTTAACCCAGAGGTCATGGATTTGGCTTGCATCCAAAAACATGAAAATTCCATTTATTTCAAGTAGTTGGATTCTTGTACATCCCGTACCTATGGCATTACTAATACACTAGATTCTATACGAACACTGAAGTCAGTCAGAATTTCTTGGAGAGTTACTCGAATACCTTACGACTAACAAAACATATCAAATGAATAGTCTAGACTTTTCTGCAATTAAGCATGCAAACTCCACAAATCAATGCTGCCAAGCACCTCCAACTTTTAGGTCTACTCTAAAAAAAATTTCTTATCTGCACCTGCTTCAGCATAAAAAATTGATCTACATGAATTGCTAGCCACGATCGCGCCATGGACAAAAACTTTGGCTCACATTTGGCCGAAGCGAAGCAGCACTGACCTAGACCTTCAAATCGTAAACCGATGGGCTATAAATGCGGACTGCGAAACCGGCAATGGCATCAGTTATCAGCGGCAATCTTCTGTGACAGTAGAGTCTAGAGATCAAACCAAAAAATCAAGATGAAGGTGAGTCAATCCAGGTGTGGTTGAAAAGAAGACGAAATTTAATCCGATTTTCTTTTTCTCACAGTTCTTCGTGTGCCTTGCAGTCCTTTTCGTGTCCGTTAACGCAGGATTCTTGTCCGGCGGACACGGTGGTGGTGGTGGCGGTGGATCCGAGCAGACTTTCGTAATTGAAGAAGGTGGAAACGGCGGTGGCGGCGGCCAGCAGGAAACTGTCATTATTGAAGAAGGAGGAAATGGAGGCGGTGGTGGACAGGAAGAAGTCTTGATCCTTCAACAAAGTGGTAACGGAGGTGGACATGGTGGTGGTGCTTCACAAACCATCAGAGTCATCGAAGAAAGCAACGGCGGAGGTGGAGGCGGTGCTGCTGAAACTATCAGAGTAGTCCATGCTGGAAACGGTGGTGGAAACGGCGGTGGTGCTTCACAAACCATCCGAGTTATCGAAGAAAGCAACGGTGGAGGTGGCGGTGCTGCTGAGACCATCCGAGTTGTTCATGCTGGAAATGGCGGTGGCGGACATAGTGGAGGAGCGTCACAAACCATCAGAGTAATTGAAGAAGGCAACGGCGGTGGATCTTCAGGTGGTGCTGCTCAAACCGTCAGGGTTGTTCATGCTGGAAACGGTGGTGGTGGACACTCAAATGGAGGTGGACAAACAACCATCCGAGTTATTGAACAGGAACAACAATCCCAGCCTCAAACCATTCGTGTCGTCAAAGAAGGAAACGGTGGTGGATCTAGTCATGGAGCATCTAAGACCGTCAGGGTAGTTTCTGGTGGAAACGGAGGTGGTGGGCATGGCGGTGGCTCCAAAACTGTTCGAGTTGTTTCTGGTGGAAATGGTGGAGGAGGCAATGGAGGTAGCCATGGTGGAGACGATGCTATTTTGAAACTCCTTCTGGAAGCTAGAAGGTAGACGATTTATGCTTTTACAATGGGGAACTGTTATGTGATTTAAATCACTTATTGCGACTGATATATTTGTTGAAATCCTTAAAATAAACTTGTAATATAAATTTATGTGTTTTTGTTTGGCAGTGAATTTTTTGTAAATAATTACACTGCATCACTTATCCGGCGTGTAAGCAGATCACAGCTTTGACCTATTAATCCAAATGCTGTGTTTGGCTTCCTTAAAAAACAGTAAGCACTAGCCAGAACGATATTAGAAAGAAGTGTTAAATCACGGCGCCAACGTTAACCCATGTTGTTATTCCTCCGACGCCAGTTCAATCTACTGGGACAGAACAAGGGAGAAGCAATGATATCTAGGTAGGTTAAATACGAAGACGAAAGTTCTTACCGCCCAGTGGAATCGGGCTATGGAAGCTAGCAAGATTGGCCCATAGTTGAGATGTTCTCTGATTATAAACGAAATTCTAGGCGGGGTTCTGTGGTAATAGTGACAGTGTTTATTAAGGCTGGTACATTTCAACGGGGATTAAACCTATCTACGGAGTACTCGAGTTGCTGTTAAATGTAGAAATTGTAGAATGCAGCCCGGTCTGCTGGCTTCAGGAAGAATATGTACCTGTCAATCTCAGGCCTTGGGATGTTTTTTTTGGCAATTTGAAGTATTTGGTCATAGATCGTCAGTAAAAACTATGCCTAGGATGTTACTAGAGGGGTCAGCCGTTAGGCTCACAATGTCCATTGAGACAGAAGCAAGGTCGAGGTGTAAATTTTGTTAGAGATCTGGCAGGAGCTCATTTTGAAAGCGTTAAATTCCACAGGGGACACCGCCACATATAGCGTGGGGTTGAGATTTGACATCTTGCAATACTAGCTTGATTAACCAGTCATAAGGAGAAGCCTCTATTCAGTTCCTTAGAACTAAATAGAAACCAATGGCTTTGAGTTTGGTCAGATGCACAGGATGACTTATTCCGTCAAAGCCTTGGCGATATTTAGAACAATCCGACTGAACTCACCAAGCGATGGATTCTTAGTTTAATATAGACATAACAGTTTCGGAAAAAGAAGAATTTAAAGTGAGCGAAGATGCTAATAAATCGACTTAGAATTTGCCTTTTGTCAACACTCCCCTTATAAATAAAAGACGGGGTTGTGGAAGAGGTAAAATTCTTGTTGATGGAAGTTACCAATGGGAAGAAGTTTTTACTGCCTGTAGTGGTATTGAGAATTGAGTGAGGTCTACACGTTCTATAATCAGCTTCTTTAGATTTAATTGCGTTCATACACTTCACATTAAATCATTATTATTTGCACTGGTTCTCGAGCCAATAAATCAACTAAACTAAAGAAAAGTCAAGTTCGAGTTCGATTTTTATATTTGGCATTATGATCAAAACGACAAATAAGTGCTGCCATAGGTGCAAGTTACACTATCCATCATTCGATACTCACATCAAAATGGTTTGTGTATGATGCGGGTATTTCACTAAGCATTCATTTTGCTGCCTCTTTTTCGTGTAAAGATTGTGATGCGTTTGTAGTTGTACAATAAACGCGAATGAGAGGGGGAATTTCTCGTAGTTTTCGCAGACCCCCGAGTACGATGTTTTATTTGTGTTAGTGTAATGGAGGGTGAGTCTGGCAAATTTTCTGGCTCAAAAGTGAGGAGTCATATGCCGCATGAATTGTACTTCCCTGCGACCCCTTGCCTAAAAAACCGGTTTTGTGTATGGGGGTAATAAACGAAATGAATGATAGTGTAACTTGCACCATACAAACCACTGACATATAGTAATGGACTGCTGATTGACGATGCTGAATGGCACCATTTTTCTCCAGAAATAGAAAACCTTTTTTATGCAAACAAAAAAATTTTCTTCGAATTTAGGAGAAAATAAGTGATAAGATGTTTGTTATAATTAACGGAAATAAATTTCCATCACTCATTTTTATCTATTCGCAGTTTTTTCATTAAATAAATGCATTTATTCCAAAACCGTGACGGTTATTTCCCCTGTTTAACGAAGTTTTCAAAATAGCTCAAGAGTGAGACAGAAGAACGAAAACTATACCTGTCTATTTTTTTCTAATTATGTTTATATCGCTGACATGCGCTGACGATTACAGTTCATTGGGATTTAACGTGGGAGCGAGTCAGGAATAGTTTTTGGTGCCATTTTGTTATATGGGATTTTGCTCATTTAGCAGTCCATTACTATATGTCAGTGATACAAACCCATCAAATTGCGTGATATTACTCCAACTGTAGCAAACTTCACGTATGTTTAATTAAAATACAATAGAAACTGTCAAACGTTTATTAAGTGTGTTCGTTGACTGCTTAAAAAGTTCAGAGGAGAGCAACTCATTTGGGTCGCACTTGTCAAATTGATGCCAGAGCTGAAAAAATCAGAAAATAGCAACAATCTCAGAAAATACTTTTCTGCTCAAATTTGCTCTAAATACCGTTTTTAGAGGTTAGGTACGAATGTCAATTTCAAAAGGAGGAATATGTGCAAATAAAAATAATTGATTCGATACCAATGTTTATTTTTTAATATTTCAAAGTATTTTCTGAAAAAATCATTCATAAATGAAAAAGCTGTCAAAAAAAAGAGAAGAAGAAGAATGTTGCTGCTCTGCTTGCTCCTACAATTTTGGTGGAGCAGAAAAAGTGGGAATTCTCAACCTTGAGAAGGCTCATAGAAAACAAAGCAAAGCCATTGAGAGCAGGAAAGAACTGTCAAAAAGTGCCAAAGAACGCAAATTGTTGAGCTTGAGCTGGAGCAGTCATCGAATACACCAATTAAGCCTGTTCGCTTACTTCAAATGGGATCCCTCGGGATCCCGAGATTTTTGACAATAAAATTGAAGAGTGGGGATAGAAATATGAAAGTAAGCGAACACTTTCTGGGATGATTTTTGCAAATCTAACCTAGAAATCACTTGGGTCTTCAAATTAATGACATAAAGCTATTGAAACTAATAACTTATGCATGAAATTATTTAAAATCTTGTTACTAGGCACCAAATAAAGAACTTATTTTCATCACGTCGTAATCGTTTTGATTTAACATGATAATTGACAGTTCCTTTTGACAATTCAAATACACTACAAACAGCAATACACAATCGCCGGGACTCAAAACCTCTGGCACAAATTGGCAAGAGGGGAAGCGAAAATTTCCCCTCTTTTTCGAGCCCGAAAAAGTAAGCGAACACGAAATGGGCGCAAATGGGATCCCGAGAGATCCCATTTGAAGTAAGCGAACAGGCTTATTGTATGCACAAAGTGAGCCTTTTAATAAACGTCAAACGGATATCTTGAGACTTAAAGAGACGATGACTTTGCCCACGTTATTATATTCAAAATTTTTCCTACTACTGTAAAAATAAAACAAACTGGCATTTGCAAATTTTAAAAATGATTATTCCATAAATACAATCTCATCTCAACACTAAAATAAATAAAGCATTTCATACATTCGTTCACTTGGTCACACTAACGCTGGTTTCTTAACGCCTGAGATCGCTTTCCAACAATAGCTTGATAATGTCATCACCGCCACCACCGCCGCGCCTTGATCCTCCTCCATTGCCTTCAGAAACTACCCTCACTGTCTTAGAGTGTCCTCCTCCATTAGATCCTCCATTTCCTTGCTTGATGACTCGGATGGTCTCTGATGGAGCTTGTTGTTGCTGTTCAATAATCGTGATGGTTTCACTCTGGCTTTTCTTCGCTCCGCCATTTCCGCTTTCGACAAGGATGATTTCTTCCTGACCACCGCCGCCGCGTCCACCTCCATTACCACCATTGCCTTCTTCCAAGAGGATTAGTTCCTCGACAACTCCTGCAGCACTTCCTCCATTGCCACGTCCTCCTCCATTTCCGCCGCTTTCGATGATGAAGGTTTCTTCCTGGCCGCCTCCGTTGCCGCCTCCTTCTTCGATGATGAAGGTTTCTTGGGCTCCGCCGCCACCGCCGTTACCACGTCCACCTCCTGAGAGGAATCCTGCGTTGACGGTTACAGCAAGGACTGCTAGGCACACGAAGAACTGAAAGGATTTCAAGTTGTGTTACAAATCGTCTTGAACCAGGATCAAGACACTGAACAAACCTTCATATTGAGTTTTCTGAGAGGATCTGGAAGGATAACTTCTGGAAATTTTTGCTCTGGAAACTGATGCAGTTCTCAGGCCGCACTTTCGTATTTATACCTAGTTTCGATTTCGCACTACCCGCCAGGGCCTAGGTCAGGTTTGTTGATACAGTTTTTGCGTTCGTCGCTGGAATTTTTGCAATGTGTCAACAAAGTTCGGTTATCGGAATTAATTTACTGTTGTTTATGGAGATCAATCGATAATGAATTCGAAATGAATTCAATTTTTGTGCAAATGAATTTTTGCATATTGTTTTTCTATCGGTAATAATTTGTGGTCACAATTGAGCTGTTTTTTGGTTTTCCTAGTTAAATAATTTTTGCACATTTTGATAATATGGAATCAGTATGCAGTTTGAGGTTTGAATTTTTAAAGAGAATTTCGATTAACAGTTGCTAATTGGTGAAACAAGACTGGATGGATTTGCAAAGAAAACAAAAATTTCAAGTTAATAAAGAGATAAAAAAAAAATTAATTTGAAATATAAAACGATAAATTGGCGCAAAATTAATATAATAATTCAAAACCAGGGAAATTTAGTGTGATATTTACATTAAGCCTGATGTTTCAACCCTTTAAGGGTAAGTGGTTTTAAGTCTACCATCTTTAAGGTTGTAAGTTCGAATTCCGTCTCGACTTATCAGGGTAGTACGTCGATTAGGAGAAACCGCTTAAGGGAACTGCTTCTTGGTATCTTTTACTCCTCTCATCCTTCGTCGATAATATAGAATGATACCTCGTGTGAACTCTAGTAATTCTCGTTAGATAGCAAAAAGTTGACTCTGACGTCAATAAATCCACTGGCTCTGACAATATTCCTCCTGTTACTCAGTAAATGTGCCTAACCAAACTCTACACGTCAGGCGGTATAGCTATAAACCATATACTGGCAACCTTGTGTGTTGAACCGAACTTCTCAACCAAAGCATCCAAGTTACTGGTATAGACAAAGTTCTAAGCAAATGCAGTGGCGTCGAATCTAGACCCATTTCGGACGGTGTTCCCCAGGGATCAATTCTATCATCCGAACTTTTCCTAATCTTCATTAAAGACCTCAACGGAGAAATCAACTAACACCAAATTTGGGGATGTTCAACTGTATCTTCAAAGCAACTTTTTTGTATAGTTACAAAAAATGGAAACTCACCCTATTTAACATAAAAGATGCACTAGAAGATGGAATTATTAATGAAATACTATGGCGCTAGGCCCTTGACTGGAATCAGTAAAGAATCTGTTCAGTGGGAAAATCTAGAACAACGTGGAAGAGAACTCTGTTAGAGAGATCCTAGATAGAGCTAAGATCTATTACGCAAATAGAATCCATTGGAGAGTACCTGTTTCCGCCCAATGACGGATTATAGGAAAGTAGTAGATTTTGGATGCTTCTGGCTCACTTCCTCCTCCCAAAATTGAGAGCGCCAAAAAGTATGCAATAAATTTTCATTGTTTTTTGCAGACCTTTGGCGTATGTTTTGAGAGTACCAAAAAATATGCAATAAATTTGGATTGTTTTTTGCATAATTTTCGGCTTATGTAAGAATTTGAGTATGTTTTTAGAGCATTATTCATTAACATACTCTTCGGCTTGTGATAATTTGGATATGTTTTGAGACATTGTTTTTTTGCACACTTTTCGGCGAGTTCAGCGACGATGGTGGTGGTGATGGTGGTTGTGTTCGATGGTGATAGCAGTGGCGGCTGTTTCTTTTCACATACTTTTCAGGTTAGGGCTTGTTTATGTTGTCTAGATGGGTAGAACAATGCAACATGCTAAGTGGTTTAGAATTTTCAAATTTTTGTTCAAAGATATCGTTAGGTATAGAAGTTTTCAAACGCCGTGACACAAATAATTTGAAGGGTTCTGCGCACCTCGTTGCCCAATTTCATAAATTTTGTTCTATCATTTCCCCTCTTTTAACTTGAAAAGGCAACAAACGCAGAAAAAAGTCAACAAAATAATTTGGGAAGGGATATGCGCATGCCGGATGAATAAAGTTAAGTAATCTTTATATGTATTGAGCAGAGCTTTCAAATACATGTAAAACTCCTGCTCAACAAAGGCAGTTTATCCATCGTAATAAGCATAATTTTACTCTAATTATGCTAAATATTTCTCATCCCTAAATTTAAAATAAATTAAAAGAATTGCTGGAAAAATTTCTTTTAAAGATATGAGCATTTTCATTCATAAATTGAGAGTTCTCCGCAGCCGCAAGCAACACAACCTCCCCAGGCAGAAGCGCGCTTGCGACTGGCGGAAAATGTCAAAAATCTAGTAATCAAAGTGATAAAAACACAAATATCGTATTTTTTAGTAGAAATTACTACAAATTATTTCTGTGGCATATGTGTAAAATATAAAAACCTTAAAATAAAAAAATATTGAAAAACGGGTGTTTTTCAGTCATAATTTGTAAATTTTTTAAATAATCATTGAAGTCCCAGAAAGATACACCTCCCGGTAGCAATACGCAGTCGCGACTGATTACATGGCAACAAGTGATTTTATAGGAGGAGTTAACTGAAGCTTTTGTCTGAACTTTTAAACATTTTTAAGAGCTTAGCTGGGGAATATGCGCGGGATGTCACGAGGTTTGAAAACAACTATAATTGCATGAATTCAGAATTAATAAGAAATTGAAAGTGAATATATTGTTTCATCTGTTTTAAGTTTGTGGTTAGATAATTTTATTTTTTCCATGATAATTTCTGAAAGTTCGTTTGTTTTAAGTTTGTGGTTAGATAATTTCATTTTCACATGAGAATTTCTGTTCTGTTCAGAAAGTTAACAAATTATTTCTATTTGAGATATTTTTATTTGTAGAATTTCAGGAAATGAATTTTTTTTGTAACCATTAACATTTTCAGAGAGTACATATAGCATAATTTTTTAGTCAATTTCGACAGTTTACTTCAATTCTTCAGTAAGACGCTTAAAATGTTTTCTTGTGAAATTTGTAGTTCTCGTTTCACACGTAGGGATAATATGTATCGACATATGGAATCTAAGCATAAATATGTGTTGAAAAAACGAACACCATCAAAGTCGATAATAGAAACACCATCAACATCAACATCGTTGATAATACCTGAATCTGTACAACCTACTAAAAGAAGAAAATTAAGTGGTGAAAATGAGATATATTGTGATGCTTGTAAAATAGTAATAGCAAAAAATCTTTATTCAGCCCATGTGAGAACTAATAAGCATAAGGACAATATATGCATTGATTGTGATGATAACTTTAAAAAAATTGAAAGTGCATTTAAATCGCGCATAGTAAGTTATCGGTTAAGTGCGATAAATATAAATCCAAGTATAGAATCATTTTTAACTGCTAACTCTAGCAAACTAATTACACTATTTGAAAAATATCGTGAAACTCAATTAACATATAAATTAAATCTCGAGATTTTTGCTCTTTATATAAAGGATCAAACAAAAGAAGAAGAGGAACCTTTAAAGGATATTAAATCATTTAACACTAAAAATAAAATTATATCAGCGTCGAGTGATTTTCAGCAAATATGTGATGAATTTACAAGTGAAATAGTTGCAAAGAGTGAAGAGTTTCAGGAGCGAGATTCTGGATGGGCAATTGAACGTGTTTTATATTTAGAAATAAATATTAATAAATATGCACCCATTCAAGGTAGCGTGTTTTATATTTTAAAAATAAATAATAATAAATATACATCCATTTCAGGTTCATCATATATAGAACTACCTAAATGGATTAGAAGTAAAAAAGCTGTAATTAATGTTAGAAACAATGATAATATGTGTTTCGCGTGGGCAGTGGCGGCATCGCAATATCCAGCTAAAAATAACGTGGATAGAATTTCATCATATCCAAAAGTTAGTGATATTTTCGATTTAAGTAGTTTAGAATTCCCTATGGCAATAAAAAACATTAGTACATTCGAGCAATTAAATAGTATTAGTATTAATGTTTATGGTGTAGAAAACGAAAAAATTATAGGTCCCTTGTATTATACCAATAATAAGAGAGAAAACCACGTAAATCTGCTGCACATTGAAGAAGGGGATAAGCAGCATTATTGTTGGATAAAAAATTTAGATAGATTAGTAAGTAGACAAATATCACAGCGACATAATCGAAAGTGGCTCTGTGATGGCTGTTTAATTTATTTTAGAAAAGAAAAAGATTTGAGGAAACATAATTTACTTGAATGTAATAGAATAGTCACCTCACTCCCCACTGAAGCTAATAACATTTTAAAATTTAAAAACTATAAATCAGAATTAAGGGTGCCCTTCACAATATATGCCGACTTCGAATGTACCTTGAAACCAATAAGTACTTGCAACCCAAACCCTTCATCTTCCTTTACTAATAATACACATTTTCACGAACCTCATAGCTTCGCATATTTTATAAAATGTAGTTATGATGACTCTTTAAGTAAATTTGAAACGTATAGAGGTGATGATTGTGTGAAAGTTTTTATGAGTAGACTCGAGAGTGATGCTTTATATATATATGACATTTTAAATACTATAATACCTGTAAATCCATTATCTATTATACAGAAATTTCAATTTCAAACTGCAACTAAATGTCATATATGTGTTGAAAATTTAAATAATGATAAGGTGTTAGATCACGATCATCTAACTGGTGAGTTTCGAGGTGCAGCACATAAGCAATGTAATTTGAGCTATCAGACCCCCAAATTTATCCCTGTAATATTTCACAACCTATCAGGTTATGACTCTCATTTCATCGTTAGAGAGTTTGGTATGTGTGAGGAAAAAATTGATGTACTCGCTAATAATAAAGAAAAATATATATCCTTCACAAAGCATATTCAAGTTGATAACCGGAAAAATCTAAAATTGCGATTTATTGATTCCTTTCGTTTCATGTCTTCCAGCTTGGATAAATTAGCTAAAAATTTAGATTCATCTCAATTTTCAGAAATACGTCGAACTTTTCCTAAGGAAGATGAATTTAATTTAATTCGACAAAAAGGAGTGTTCCCCTATGAATATATCGATAACATAAAAAGGTTGGAAGAAAAATGCTTACCCCCTCAACACGCTTTCAATAGTTCATTGAATTCCTCACAAATCACTACTGCAGAATATATGCGTGCTAAGTTAATATGGCGAAAATTTCATATAAATAACTTAGGTGAATATAGTGATTTATATTTAAAGACTGATGTACTTCTTCTCACTGATGTATTTGAAAATTTTCGTAATGTATGTTTAGAAGCATACAAATTAGATCCATGTCATTATTATACTGCACCAAGCCTTAGTTGGGATGCGATGCTGAAAATGACTAAAGTCGAACTGGAACTTCTAACTGATATCGATATGTTTAATTTCTTTAAAAAATCAATTAGAGGTGGATTAAGTCAATGTAGTGGAAGATATTCTAAAGCGAATAATAAATATACACCTAATTACGATAGTTCAAAAGAATCTATATATATCACATATTTAGATGCTAATAACCAATACGGGTGGGCGATGTCTAAATATTTGCCGAAAAAAGACTTTCGGTGGTTAATGGAATCTGAAATTGGAGCCTTAGATTTACAGAAACTGGGTGATGAAGACTCAAAAGGGTATATTTTTGAAGTCGATTTAGAATATTCTGAGGAATTACATGAACTTCACAATGATTTCCCATTCTGCCCTGAAAATATCACACCTCCATATGAACAAAGTAAAAATAAAAAACTTATAGCAAATCTATTTCCAAAGAAAAAATATATTATTCATTATACGAATTTAAGGCAAGCTCTAGAAAATGGGTTGGTAATAAAAAAAATCCATCGTGTGTTAGAATTTTATCAGGAACCTTGGCTGAAGCCTTACATAGAGTTAAATAATAATTTAAGGATTAAATCCACCAATTCTTTTACGAAAGATTTTTATAAACTTATGAATAACAGTGTTTTTGGGAAAACGATGGAAAATATTGATAAAAGAATAGATGTAAGGTTGATTACAACTTGGGAAAATAAAGGTAAGATGCTTGGTGCTAGAAGTTTAATAAGTAGACCTAATTTTAAAAGTCGTACAATTATTCACAACGATTTAATTTTAATAGAAATGAATAGAGTAAAAGTTTTGTATGATAAACCTATATACGTAGGATTTACAGTTCTAGATCTATCTAAAACGTTGATGTACGATTTTCATTACAATTATATAAAAGAAAAATATAAGGAAAATGTGAAGCTATTATATACTGATACAGACTCTTTTATATATGAAATAAAAACTAATGATTTCTATGAGGATATAAAAAGTGATCTAGATAAATTTGATACTAGTGAATATGTGAAGAATAATATTTATGGGATACCTCAAATTAACAAAAAAGTTTTAGGTAAATTTAAAGATGAATGCTCGGGAAATATAATTTTAGAATTTGTTGGTTTAAAATCTAAGACATATTGTTTTATAACGGAAAGAGATTCGATTAAGAAAATAAAAGGTATCAAAAAACATATTGTAGAAAATGAAATAGAAATAGAAGACTATAAAAATATTTTGTTAAATAAAACTGAGGTTTTAAGGAAAAAAATGAATGTTTTTAGAAGTCATAAACACCGTCTGTTTTCACAATTAATTAATAAAATTGCTTTAAACAGTTCTGATGATAAAAGATTTGTATTACCGAACTGTGTAAATACTTTAGCCTGGGGAAACAAAAAGATTGATGAATATTACTTTATATAAGTGAAATAATGTAACTGGTGAAAAAGGGTGTGTGTGAATAAAAGAATTTGTTTTGAATTTTCTTGTTTTCTTTATTTATTGTTATATAATAAAAATTTTCTAATGACAAATACATTTTGTAGAGCACACTGCCCTTTATGATTAAGGCATGAGAACTCTTGATGTTTAAATTGAAGCCATGATAGTTTCGGACATTGCAGTTCACGTTCAATATCTAAAATGGTTACTCCGTTTCCAAGAAAATCCTTTACCCATTCTATTTTTTCTAGACCTTTAACATAAATGATTTTTTCAGCAAGTAAAGGTGCAACAACAGTGTAGAGGTAATGATATGGAACATATCCGTCATACCAACTGAATCCGTGAAGATTGTTTTTTAACCAAAAAACTTGTTTTTTAATTTTTGGTGTTAAGTCCTCAAATTTAAACGGTGGTTGGAAAATAAAATGTTGAAGCTTATCCTCCGAAGAAAGAATTGCTAGCTCCTTAACAATAAACTTATTTTGTTGGTCCTTGAATCCTTGGATGTCAACTATTGCAGCCATATTTTTTCTTTTTAAATAACTTTCTTAACTTCACTAGTGAGCGGATTATACTCGACTATTCGATCGTGGATAAGTAAGCAGTAAGCTGTTGTTTTCGATGGAATATTAGTGGAGGTTTTGAACTCTAATTTTATATCTACAGGACCCGTTTTGATAGCTTCATTTTGATGAGAACAATCGATAACTGCAATTGGAGCGTGTTCGAGAAATTCTTTAGCTGAGAGGAGAGGTTGCGGTTGACGCCCAAAATAGGACTGCTGAAATTTCGCATACATGTTATATAGCAGAGCATATCGTTCTCGATCAAATTTCAAATTTAAATCATCGTATGGATAAGAATCAGAATTTAGGTGTACTTTAACATTAGTAAGATTACAGTGATCAAACTTGCTTGCATCCTTTTTCCTATTATCTTTACGATCTGTTTGTAGGGCTAGTATAACATATCTCGGCTTTTCCAATTGTGCAGATATTTTAACTGACCATGTGTGATCAGTTGTTATAGGTAACAACGGGTATTCGTACACATCCCAACTGCGGAACGGAGTTTGAATTGGACGTCCACTTTCAACAATTTTCAGCAATGAAAGCTTCTCATTGTCTGCTACAGATATATGTGGTATTTTCCATTGCAACTTGAAAATGTTAACAGCAACTTCATCGGTGGGAGCTATAATAGCATTCTCATCTGTTCTGCTTCGAATTAAAATTAGTTCATGTTTAGCGTTTAAAATGATTTTTTTGTAGTCTTCGGCAAATCCTAACAACATATTAAGCGGTACACAGAAATTGAAGAACAACTTTTCAGGTTTCATGGATTCTGAGGGCGACCAACCAGCATTGTAAAGCATTTTGCTTTCATTTTCATTTAACGAGATATAGTTCTTCAACGTTGATACAATTCCGAGGTTTCTTGTTCGATCGATTTCCACTCCATTTAATTCGTAGCGAATTTCATCGAAAAGAAATGAGAAAACATTGTTTGTTAGGCTTGCATCAGCAGATTTTGTCCCATCAGTCTTAGCTACAGAGCCTTCAATATAAATTAGACTCTCACTAGGTAGAATGTACAAATCTTGATGTTGTACTACAATTCGAATCTCATCACTGTTTTTAAATGAAGTTAAAAATGATGAATAGCTGTGGTATTCTACTTTTGATACACTGTTATCATAAGAAACCCCTCTGTTAATATTCAATATTTCACTCATTTTTTAATTTAAGTCCCAGAGATATTAAAAATTGTCTATTAGCTGAGCTTAATTTCGGTCTTATCCTTGGTAAAGTATCTAAATGAATGGAGGGGTGAACAGGTTTTTCTATCCTTTTATTATCACTGTCTCTGTTATATATCAACATGTTGAGATCTCAAATGTAATCTAACAGTAATGGTTTCTCCTCTAAAGTTTATTAGGTCACCGCCTTGATCAACTAATTTCAACACAAGCGAACTTATCCTTTTAACATTCACTGGCAAATAAATAACATTTTTAGGTACCTCAACTATTTTATAGCCGGGACCTACTTTAGGAGAAAATTCGTGAAGTGTGTGAACTGGTGTATTATTTATGAATGACCCTGATACAAGGTTGCACTCAACACGAATCACATTAATTTTAATTATATTAACGGGTAAATCCGACACATTTATTATGTTAGGGTCTAATTCACGTTTACTAAATCCCAGCAACGGACCAATAGAGTGTGCTTTATTAAAATTTATTTTTTCTGTACTCTTTATTTCAGTTTTTAAAGTGTTATTGTTAGCTACAATAATAACTGATGGTTTGGTTTTAGTTTTAGTCAAATCTCTTTTAATAAGAGCTGCAATATCATCAATTTCATATGAACCATCTGGAATTTGAATAACTTCATCTCCTACATGAAATAAGTTGTTTCTCCCATCTACATTCGGTATTGAATTATAAGTTTGTAAATCAATCAAACCGCAAACATAGTCTGTATTAAGATCTAAAGGTGGGAAATATTCAGCTGTTAGTACAGACGAATTTCCAGTTAAAGTTAGTGTTAACGACATGATCAAATGGTAAGTCTAAATGAAAATGCTATTGTAATAGGTTTGAAGGTTTTATTTATACTTATATATATAGATCAAATGTATAAATTAAATTGCCTTAGAACGATTATAAAGGAATGTTAAGCACAGATGTCCACAATTTACAGAATTATAATTTTGATATGCTTCATAGTTGTACACTATCTTATTTCCTAAATACTTTAAAAGTTCTTTTGGCGGTTGTAAGTTTCCGAAACTGTCGAAGTATTCAATATCAGTTCCTTTTTTATGGTATGCTACCCAGTGTGTCCCCCGACCTATGGAAGAATCCAAATTGACGATCCCACATTCATTTCTTCTAGGTCTTTTGGGGAGCTCATCAATCATAAAAACTCCTCTGAAGTGTGGTATGTATTGAGCGTGCTTATATAAATCGTATTCGTTTAATGGACGATTGGGTAGCGTTCTCAGTAGTTTTTTGTCGGTGGATTTAGGTAAAGTCCTAACCCCTTTCTATATGGTTTTAAATATAGACCTTTTCCACTTTTCCCTAAAGCTATTGCCTCCATTGTCTGATTATGACGTTTATTTTCCTCCAATTGTTGTTTAGCCTTACTTGCATCATTAACAGCTTTTGCAATTCCAGCTGTACCACCTGTTAATGCACCTAAAGCAGAAAGTCCTGCAAAAATGGGGATAAGAGGTAAAACTCCTCCAGTTCTTGGTATAGGAATAATACGAGGTGGTTTTGTGCATTTTCTCTTCCCTCTAAACACATTTCTGGTAGCACCAAGAGCGAGTTGTATAGCTTCCTTTAAAGAGCCTGGCTTCTTTGATTTCAATATATTTCGTGCTTCCCGAACTCCTTTTTGTAATGTTAATTTAATTTTAGGTTTTTTAGTTGAACGTTTTGCTTTTAAGCTCATCCCAAGTTTAAGTTTTGTCTTCATAGCGTTTGTTACAAGCCAGGCATTAAGTCGTTCACCAAATAATGCGTCACTAGATTTTACTCTCTGCCACGCTTTTTCTGCTAATATTCGATCAGCGATATGACGATCTTCAATATTTTTATGTTTGTTATATGCAATATCGTGCTCTTTGCAGGCGGCGTCAAGAGGATTTATACCAGGATCACCTCTAGCTACTCTTTCTAACAATTTAGTACCAGGACCGCAATACTGATAACCAGGCAAATGCAATTCGAAAGGTAAATTGCTTATTGCTGTGTTCAATAAACCTTCCCCCTTATATATTTTATGTTGTGGGCGGTTTTTATTAAAAAATTTTTTATGATCTATCATTCAGCGAAACGTTTTGCAAAATCTATGTGTGTATTCTAGCTTCGATACCTTAAAACTAATATAAAAATGATGGATTCAAGTATATATATTAGTTTTCAGTATGAAATTCGTTAAGCAACAAGTGTCTTTACCAATTAGAAATATAGACATAAAATCAGAGGAACTTAAACAAAAACACGGATCGTTATTACCCCATACTATAAGAGCTATCGTTGCAGGACCTTCTAATTGTGGTAAAACAAATCTTATGATCAGTCTTATTGAACAACCGAACGGAATCAAGTTTGAAAATATTTATGTCTATTCAAAGTCATTATATCAGCCAAAGTATGAGTATTTGAAGCAACTTATAACACCCATATCCGGAATGGGTTTCTATACATTTTGTGAAAATTCTGAAGTAATTTCACCAGAGAAAGCAAAATCAAATTCTATTTTCATCTTTGATGATGTTGCATGCGACAAACAAAACAACATACGATCATATTTTTGTATGGGACGACATAATGGCATCGATAGTTTTTATCTTTGTCAAACATACACACATATACCTAAGCACTTAATTCGAGACAATGCGAATCTTCTTATTCTATTTAAGCAAGATGAAATGAACTTAAAACATGTCTATAATGATCATGTAAACACGGACATGCCCTTTAATACTTTTAGAAATGTATGTGCAGAGTGTTGGAAGGATAAATATGGCTTTCTTGTGATCGATAAAGATAGTCTAATAAACAAAGGACGCTACCGTAAAGGATTTGATTTGTACATTATGATATAAATACAATAGCTTACTGAAATACTTATTAGACCAGTTTAAGCAGTTAACAGACTCGTTAAAGCAGTTAACAGACTCGTTAAAGCAGTTATCAGACCCGTTAAAGCAGTTAACAGACCCGTTAAAGCAGTTAACAGACTCGTTAAATCAGTTAACAGACTCGTTAAATCAGTTAACAGACCCGTTAAAGCAGTTAACAGACCCGTTAAAGCAGTTAACAGATCCGTTAAAGCAGTTAACAAAAAAATGGAGCGCAAAGGAAGATCTGAAGTGAAAAATAAAGAAGAAACTATAAGGAACATTATAAAAACTAGAAATATCATACGAAAGAAATTTCGGGCTATAAAAACCGGAAGAGATGAAACAGAAGCTCAACTAGAAGAAACATTTAAACCTATAACAAACCCGTTAAAGGAGTTCGTGACAAAAGTGAAACAAGAATCAGATCATGAAATTAAATTTGAGCCCAAGGGAGAATATAATGAATATGATAATCTAAAGTCAACTCCCAAATCCACTTTTCCAAAAATGGAACCTACAAGTACACCACTAAAACATAAACAATTTTCTTTAATGTCAGAAGATGAATTTGCAACACCTATTCACTCAAGAACTTTAGTTGAAAGAGCTGACAGAACTCTTAATTTATCTACTGGATTGGCTGATAAATATTTTCAATGGTATATTGAAAAAAATCCAAAAATTGATTACACTTATGGAGTTTACTTTGATAATAATAATAATGAATGGAAAATTGGAGATTCAAAGGTTGAATATAATGAAGATAATTTTGTTATTAAAGGAAAGCCTTACACAATAACACTAGGTTTACTCGAACTTCTTTTTATGAAAAAACCTTCTAAAAGTCTATATACTAAAGATGATTTATCAAATTATGAGACTATTCTAAACGATACTAATGCTCATAGACGAGGATATTTGATGGAAGAACAAATAAAGGGGAATAGAGGTTCTAAGTACAGGGAAATTATTAGCAAGTTTTTATATCGCAAAGGAATGGGTTTAATGCATTTACCTAAGAATAATATTGACCATATTTATTGGGATGATCCAAATGAACTCGTAGACCGATTGCGCCTTCTTATTGCTTCCCAGCATGCTGGGAACAATAATCATCATAATGAAATCATGTCAATAACTGAAGAATTAAGAGAAGCTAACGTTATAGAATAAATACAATGCATCTTTCATTTTCGATTTTAATTAGATCATGAGCGTTGACAAGTTCGGGAGATTTTCTAAGCAAGCAAAATTAGGACCAGTTGGTGAGAGGGGGCCCAGAGGTTTACCTGGGGAGCAAGGTCCACAAGGTTCACCTGGTATAGGATTCCAACTTACTTCTGATGGCGATTATGATCTTAATCATAAAAGTATTAAGAATCTTAAAAATCCTGTGGAAAATGAAGATGGTGTAAATAAATTATATGTTGATAAATGGGTGGACTTAAATAACACTACCATACAAGCGTTAAAAGAATTAACAAATAGAACCCTAGTTGAAGAATTGCAGAAGGAAAGAAATAATTTAGAAAAGGAGTTGATAC
Organism: Thereva unica; assembly: GCA_949987705.1. Taxonomy (NCBI): domain Eukaryota; kingdom Metazoa; phylum Arthropoda; class Insecta; order Diptera; family Therevidae; genus Thereva; species Thereva unica. Next base: position 109,761,774 of record OX465284.1, read on the forward strand.
AAATAAGAAAAAATATAGAAAAAGAAATAGTAAGCATATATAATATAATAAAAACTACAAATGAAAAAGAAAAAGTAGAAAATCAGCAGTTTGCTAAGCAGTCAGTAGAGGATTCGCAAAATAAGTTAAAAGCTCATATTGATGAGGGATTGCAACAGATTTGGAATGCTTTAAAAGGATTAATAGAGGTAGAATCATTAACAATTTCCAAGGGAATATCTCATGAACCACCTCATGATGAGTAAAAGACAAGTTGTAGATGAATTACATAAATCAGCACGCAAAAATTTTAAAAGGCGACGTGTTATTATTAAAGGACTGGACGACCTCTGGCAAGCAGATTTGGTTGAGATGGGTGTCTACTCTCAACAAAATAATGACTATAATTTCGCGTTGACTGTCATTGATACATTTTCCAAATATGCGTGGGTTATTCCTGTGAAGAGAAAAACTGGTGCTGAAGTTGCTGAGGCAATGAAAACTATTTTTGAAGACGGTAGAATACCAAGAAATTTACAGACTGATGATGGAAAGGAATTCTTTAATACTAATTTTCAAAACTTGATGAAGAAATATAAAGTTAATCATTATTCAACATATAGTCCTTTAAAGGCTTCAATAGTGGAGCGATTTAATAGAACAATGAAAGGGATGATGTGGAAAGAGTTTAGCATGATAGGGACATATCGGTGGATTGATATAATAAAGGATTTGGTGTTAAATTATAATCGTAAAAAGCATCGTACAACAAAAATGAAGCCAATCGATGTCAACAAATCAAACGAAAAGCAAGTACTTTTAACAGCATATAATCATATAAAAGTTACTCATCCATCTAAATACAAAGTTGGAGATTTTGTTCGAATAAGCAAATATAAGCATGTTTTCGAAAAAGGTTATACACCAAATTGGACCACTGAAATATTTAAAATTCGTAAAATACAGCTTACAAACCCAGTAACATATCTTCTAGAAGACCATCAGGGGCACCCCATCAAAGGAGGATTCTATGAGTTAGAATTGCAAAAGACAAAAAATCCACACGTTTACTTAGTAGAAAAAATCTTGAAAAGACGTGGAGATAAGGTTTATGTTAAATGGTTAGGGTTTCCATCAAAAGACAATTCATGGATTAATAAAAAAGATGTATTATAATACAAAAAAATATACAATAAAATAAAATTATAGATAATATTACAAAAGTTTTTGCTTTTTCTTATTTAATATCGGGTTTAAAATTTCAGCAGTTTCTCTAATTCTTCGGTTGAAGCGAAATCGATCAACAGCATGCTCTTTCCATGGCCCCTTTCTAGCAGTCTGGTAAGCATACCTCCAAACATACATGATGTGTACTTCCGGTGTTAGATTAAATCGCACATTTTTAGACATAGTCAACAGTTAGGTTTGGTAAATCTCTGATAAAGTTTCATAAGTTTTTGAACTTCTTGTTTACGTCTCCAAACAAAGTAACATTCACACGTATCCGGTCCCTCTATTGCATTATTATTAGACCAAGGGCAACTTATGTAGTGATTCCCAAATTGAGATTCTATTTGTTTCATATTTTTGTATGGTTTTAAAAAATCATTATATTTTTCAACTTTTTCTTTATGCTCATCCCAAAGTATGCCATCATATTTTTCTAAAAACTGATCAATATCCATCTTTACTCTTTCACTTCTAAAACCGAACTAAATTGTTCTATTACTTAAGAGATGCTCATATTATATGTTTGCTTCATTTGCTTCAAATCAACAAGTTCAATGTCACTTTTATGGTTAGGATCATGCTGTCTTATTAACTCCACTTCACCATTACTTAGAACTCTCTCAGTTTCAAACTCGTGGTATTCATAACACGATATTTTCAATGAACGGCTTTCATAATTGCTGTCATATGAACAGCGAATAGTAATTGACTTATCTTCATCAAATTCAAGCTTGAAGTGTCTATAAAAAATATCTTTACTTTCTATAATTCCACCAATTTCTACTTCTTTTCTTATGAGCTCTTGCCTAAAACCTTCAATAGCTTCTTCAACAGTCACAAACTTCTTTTTATTGCGAGGTGCAATAGTAGTAGTAGTAGTAGGATCTGATGTAAATATATACTCATTTTCAGAATTCAAAGTGGTTGTGTTAGCTATTTCTTTGTTATTTTCATTAATATTACTGTGAGTTAAAAGGCGAAAAGACAATGCAATTTGTACTGTTTGATTGTTTGGAAGATTTAATGCAAAATCTAAATTACTATTATTTTCATCAGTTAGATTAACATCTATTGGTAATGAGTGGGAATGATTGCATAAAGCAATAAGTAAGAGTGTAATGTATTTAATCATTGCTATTTTTTACCACGTCTGCACACCTCGATTCATCAATTATAACTAAATGAATATTCTGTTGTGATTTTATAATATATTATATATAATGATTTTCATCCTGAAATTCTACAAAACTGTAATCAAGTGGAACCAGAACAAAAAAAACCAACTATAAAACCATAAAACCACATATTTTCACACATATGAATAAAATCTGAAAATGGGATGAGGATTTGTATAATAGAAAGAATTTATACTATATATATTTTTTTTATTTTCCATAATAATTGTATTTTTGTGATGGAATAATTCCATCATCATCATCATCATCATCTCCAATTACATTCACATCTTGAAGTGAGGAACTTAAATTGGGATCATATTTTTCGAATATTACTTCGGAAATATTACCCTTAGTGCTTATATTGCGAACGCAATGTTCTCCCTTTTTTAAAAAGTTTATCGCCTTCTCCGATAATTTAGCATATCGCGGTGATAGGTATAAATTAGCCTGTTCCAGCTCGAGCCTCACTCTCTCACCATACTGGGTAACGACTTTATTCGCATCAACAATTTTGTATTGTTTACCGATAATCATGTCCTTTTGACTTAGGGTTTTCTTGAACCTAAACCCGTTGAGCTCTGTCATAATTTCATCTTCAGAATCTTCCTCGAACAATCTCCTCTTCACACCTTTACTAGTTGTAGCCTTAATGCTCATGTTGATCTAATTTGGGAAAAAATATTATAATTTTAATAGAAAAACAATATATGAAATTACTTACTTCTTTATACTTCTTTATACTTCGCTCAAAGACTTGATTAGAACTTATGAAGAAGAACCACTCTGGCCTCAGTATTTATTTAATTTTGTCAACTGATTACTGACCGTAACTGCTTATGAGAAGTGTGATTTCTTAACAAAAAAAATTCTTTTTTATTTAACCACATCCCTACAAATTCGATATCACAAAACTCAAGAATAAACACCTAAAAAATATCTCAAATAGAAATAATTTGTTAACTTTCTGAACAGAACAGAAATTCTCATGTGAAAATGAAATTATCTAACCGCAAACTTAAAACAAAATGAACATTTCTGAACTTATATCTAGAACAGAAATTCTCATGGAAAAATGAAATTATCTAGCCGCAAACTTAAAACAGATGAAATTTCAACATATTCACTTTCAATTTCTTATTAATTCTGAATTCATGCAATTACCTAACGATATCTTTGAACAAAAATTTGAAAATTCTAAACCACTTAGCATGTTGCATTGTTCTACCCATCTAGACAACATTAACAAGCCCTAACCTGAAAAGTATGTGAAAAGAAACAGCCGCCACTGCTATCACCATCGAACACAACCACCATCACCACCACCATCGTCGCTGAACTCGCCGAAAAGTGTGCAAAAAAACAATGTCTCAAAACATATCCAAATTATCACAAGCCGAAGAGTATGTTAATGAATAATGCTCTAAAAACATACTCAAATTCTTACATAAGCCGAAAATTATGCAAAAAAACAATCCAAATTTATTGTATATTTTTTGGTACTCTCAAAACATACGCCAAAGGTCTGCAAAAAACAATGAAAATTTATTGCATACTTTTTGGCGCTCTCAATTTTGGGAGGAGGAAGTGAGCCAGAAGCATCCAAAATCTACTACTGAGCTGCTCAGCATTAAGTTCACATCAAGAGGATTGAGTCGATGCAAAAATCCTTTACTAGACATGCGCTTCGTAAATTAAGATGGGAGTGCAGCTTGTCTAGATATGATATTAAATGCAAAATACTGGACTTGCAATTTTTTGCCTTTTTTTTCACTTATTTTTTAAATTTTTATTTTTTTTGCGTTGCATATTTTACTTACTACGATTTTACTATTCAAAGAATAGGCACAGCCAAGAATTTCAGAAAGCAAGCATCTCTTTTTCTATCTTCCTCTACTTCTCTTTAGTACTTTCTGTCTTTTTCTATCTCCTGCTCTTTTCTTTTCTTGGTCCTTACTCCAACACTTTTCCTTCTTTCTTGTCCCGTCCCTCTCATAATTTATTAAGGTTAGGTTAGTCTATCTATTATGCAGTTTTTTAACTTCCCAGTATAGGAAGTTATTGTAATCGGTCCGAAAATCGAAATCGAAAATTTCAACGTATTTTCATCTTTCAAGGTCCCAGGAGCATTTTAAGCAAAAAATTGGGAGGAAGTATGTGTGTGTGTGCGTACGGATGTGGTCATTTTTGCCTGCACGATATCGCGCGAACCAAAACTGATATCGACTTCGTTGAGGTGTCGTTCGAAGCGTATTAACCGAAATATGATCTGAAAAGATTTTCATGAAATTCGGTCCAGCCGTTTTTTTGTTTAAGCGACGTAAGTGATTTTTGTACCTGCACGATATCGCCCGAACCACGAAAGATATTGACTTACTTGAGGTGCCGTTCGAAGCGTATTAGCGACAATATAATCTGAAAAGATTTTTATAATATTCGGTCCAGCGGTTTTTGGTTTAAATGACTTAAGTGATTTTTATACCTGCACGATACCGCGCGAACTAAAAACTATATCGACTTCATTGAGGTGCCGAAAAACATTAATACATCAATTTTATATACATTTTCGTCATCCTAATCTTGTAAGTGCGCACATTTAGTTTGACATTTTAGCGAAAATATTGATAAACAATTGTGACAAATTCTCGGTATTATACATATATTCTATATTGCCTATTGTTCATTTATTATTAAAATATCCAATCATAATATTCAACATCCATCATACTGGGAAGTTGATCATGTGGACCGAAAGGGTCGAACCCACATCCCAACTAGTTTTTGTTTTTTTATAGTGTACTCTAAAAGATGTTAATCTTATGTACTTCGCTGTTAATATAATAAATAAATAAATAAATAAAATAAATAAATAAACTGCATCTGCAGACGTTCGCACTCTTTACCGGCCCAGACCAAACCAAAATATGACCAGACCATACTGTACCTATCTAATAAACTATACTATAGTTGGTAATGATATTTAAAATGCCCTATTTTGTATGTGAATATCTAATGGCAAGGAAATCTCAAAATGGATTTGTTCCTCTTTTTCATACTTCGTACCTTCAACCTAAGTGGGTCCTTGAAATTATAGTTACACACGAAACTTGCTAATTTCTTCATCTAGATTCAAAAACAAAAGTGCCTTTCGCAGACGTTGATTCGCCAAAGTTTCGTGTGTGCCCCAAATTCTGTGAATTATTTAAGATTGCATCTTTTCTGCTGTGGGTCATCCTTTTAACAATAAACGAAGATATATGTTTTGCTGAAAATAATTAATTGCTATTATTCAAACTCAGCGTAATTGAAACATGATCAATTTCGAACCATATGAAACACATTTATCATTTTTTGATTAGGTTAATAACTTTCATGATAATGAATTTGATTATCATCCATCCATCAATCCATCCATCCATCAAATTACGTTTGTTTTATGCAAAAAAGCAAACTAACGTCATAGAATAAAACGGAATTCTAGAATTATTGAATATCAATCCCCGCCAAAAAAAGATTGAATAAATATTTAGAGAAATTTTTTGTTAATCATTTGTATTCGTCTGAAATTACCTGCTTTGGTTCTCTTCACCTTGACGATTCAAGAAGCCACACGTCTACATTTAATTGACCTGTTAGAAAACGCAATTAACCTGAGTGTTTAATGCTCTGCAGTTATTTTCCCATAAAATTTTCTGCGCGTGCCAGGAATGTGCGAAGATTCTTTTGGTAGTGTTATCAGTTCGATGGAGAAAGAATTTGGGATTGAAGTTGGGAATTTTAGCAATTTACGTTGAATACTTGGTGGGAGTTACTCGATTCTAACTTAAAATTCTGCTGCGATATCTGCAAAAAATATTTCCTGATTGATTATAATAAACTAAATTTAGTCACACCGAATTGACTATTAAAAAGTTGTAAAATCTAACATGTGCTCCTTTTTACTACACTAGTGAACTCAAGAATTTCAGGGTTTTCTTTCACCGTTAACAAAAAGTAATTAATAAGTAAATAGGGAAGGGTGCTCTTTATGTATATGAGAAAATAAATATTTTTACGAACAAGCATCGCAATATGATAAAGAGGTATCCATCATAATCTAGGAGAAAAATAATTATTTCATAAATGTCAAACGGACTGTTTTTTCTTCGAAAAGAAGGTAAAAAAATCCAGAACTAAATACTGTAAAACTAGGGTTAACCGCTGCAATAAACCCTAAATCAAGATATGGATTTCAAGTGCTAATTAGCTTTAAGATAGCTCTATTCTTTTAGGCGTTAATCACGCCCTTCCGGTATGGCGAAACCTGTGAGCCTCTTTAGTTAGTTATAATTAATAGGCCTGCAGCGCATCCCATTTTTTCGCTCGAAGTGATGGAAATGAGATAACCGGTTGAGACTAATTGCAAACGATAGAGGATGGAAAAATGCATATACAGTTGATTTTGGCCGAAGTTTGGACATGGCCAACATATAAAAAAATCATGGAAATGCCTTTTTTCGTTAGTGCGGTTTGAACGAAATTTTCACTTTATCTCGCCATATCTCAGTTGATATGGCAGATATCAATTTCAAATTTTAACAAAGTCTAGTTTGACTAATTCCCTAAATATAAAACTTTAACCGAACTGGTTACATCATTTAAAAACAAAATGGCGAATGTTTAAAAAATTTCCAACAGATTCGTGAGATTTTTTTTCTAATCAAAAAGTTGCGTTATAGATTTTTGAAATTCGCTCTTTTGGCTAAACTACATTGCAGCCAAATACTTAAGGCAGTTTTCTGTAAATTTTCAGATCAAAATGTCCTCCGGTTCAAAAGTTACATTAGCATTTGTTGACACTCAACTTCGTCCGCAACAAACGTTCAGATTTAAAGTATTTCCTGCTAGTTAATTTTTTTGTTAGAAAATTACATATAAGTGTTTGATTTTCATCATAAATTTTTATCCGATTAAGGTTTGATTATATTTTCCTATTGGATAATTCATTTAATTTATATTCATTATTTATTTCTATACAGATCTCAAAATGTCTATTAATGGCAAAGGAGTGAAGTGTTTTTTTGTTTGTGATATCTTTTTAAACGAGCGCGAACTTGCTGCACTAGTAAGCAAAACAGGAATCGATGCTCTTCTTGAGTCTGCTAACCAAAATAATTATGGTATTTCAAGAAAGTTATTTGCTGCCGTGATAGCAACTCTTTGAATCAAATCAAATTTCATAATGATTGTAGAAGTATATACAATAAAAAGGCGCGGACTAGTAAAAGTTCAGAATTTGATACTGATGGTAACCATACGAAGCACGGGATCTTTTGACTGGGAGAATTTGTGTTTTATATGTAATCATGGTAAAAACTTATCAGCAGTAACATCGAGGCCATTCGAAATATGTGAAAATATTTTACAAAGCAACAAGGTGACTAAAAATGTCCGCGATTTACTTACAAAAACCCCGAATTTATTAGAGGTCAATGCCAAGTATCACAAGCCGTGTTACGCGACATTTTGTAACGAAGCGAAGAATGCTGAAATCTCAAACAAAAGTGAGACAAAAAAACGTTATTTGTGGAAAATGGCTGCCACCGAGATATGGAAAAAGAATGAAAGCTTCTTGCAGAACGGAGAAATATTTTTTTTTACCTGACTTCCATGCGGAATTTACAACAAATTTACAAAAGCAAGGCACTTCCAAGAATGAAGCGCAAGCAATACTCTCCCATGAAGTGAAAATAATTCTTTTGGAAACTGCTTCAGATGGTGTTATATTTCACTCAAAAAAAGGGTGTCCTGACATTATTTATTCGACAAATTGGACCATCTTCGAATTACTGAAAAGATAAAAAAAACGCCAAATGCAACCACAGCATATATGTAAGTGATATGTTGATGCTACAAACGATTCAGTAATTTTACACCACGCTGTCGAAAAAATCAGGGTAGATATCGATAAAGTACCTAAAACTTGCGAATATCCGAACCCATCCGATTTGCAGATCAATAACGCACATAACTTCGTTCTATTTTAACAATAAAAAATTATATGTAGTTTTGCTACTCGTGTAGTTTGCAACGGCTACAATGTCGAGTGTCAAAAAATGTTAATGTAACTTTTGAACCGGAGGACATTTTGATCTGAAAATTTACAGAAAAATGCCTTAAGTATTTGGCTGCAATGTAGTTTAGCCAAAAGAGCGAATTTCAAAAATCTATAACACAACTTTTTGATTAGAAAAAAGAATCTCACGAATCTGTTGGAAACTTTTTAAACATTCGCCATTTTGTTTTTAAATGATGTAACCAGTTCTGTTTAAGTTTTATATTTAGGGAATTAGTCAAACTAGACTATGTTAAAATTTGAAATTGATATCTGCAATATCAACTGAGATATGGCGAAATAAAGTGAAAATTTCGTTCAAACCGCACTAACGAAAAAAAGGCATTTCCATGATTTTTTTATATGTTGGCCATGTCCAAACTTCGGTCAAAATCAACTGTATATGCATTTTTCCATCCTCTATCGATTGCAATTAGTCTCAACCGGTTATCTCATTTCCATCACTTTTTTCATTTCTAGAGCACTTTTTGGGGATTCGCTGCAGGCCTATAATGAAGCCGTGCCCTGGGGCTTCTGTTTCCAGTTGAGGGCTGTGCCTAGTTACTATTTCAATATCAGTATTACCCAATATCTTCAGGTGCTCTCGAGTAAAAATAAAAAATGAGCTTACAGCGGGCAAACACCGGCCGCTTGGCTTATGGAGGGGGATATGATGGCGATAGAAATTTTAAGCAAAAGATGCAAATTTGAACCAAGAAAGAATCTGCCCCAAATACATTGTTGAATTTGTTTTATGGGAACTTGAACATCGTCGCGTCGGTTTGTTGCACGTGAAACGTGAAGTATGTGATGTGTGTTGATTTGTATTTTAGTGGGAAATTTTCGTATTTAACCACTCGAAAAACAAACAATCGTGAAAGAATTTAATTGCAGTGTGTTGAAAAAGATATGAGCACCGGATATCATGATGTTTTTTTCAATAAATGCACAGTGATTTTTTTTGGAACATCTGTACCTTTTCGGAGGATTGGACGGAAGGTATCATAATGGAAACAACCAAAAAGATGGATCTAACAATATGTGACAACTGGAGGGGCATCCGTTTATTATCTACTGTGGGCAAAATTTTGTCCCATATATTACTATCTAGGTTAAGAGAGGTAGTAGAGCGAACATTTAGAAGGCAGCAGGCCGGATTCAGGAAGGGCCGCTCATGTATAGATCATATTAACACCTTGAGAATCATAGTGGAGCAGTCTACTGAATTACGATCCTCCTTTACCTTGCTTTCGTAGACTATGAGAAAGCGTTCGACTCGGTTAATATGAGCTCTATATGGCAGGCACTACGGCAACGTGTACTGCCTGATAAAATATTAGAATTGATAAAAGCCCTAAACAACAATTCCAAATGCAGAGTTCTTCACAATGGAAAATTATTTGACAGCTTTGAGGTGATTTCAGGATTACGACAAGGATGTCTACTTGCGCCATTACTATTTCTTATAGTAATAAATGACATCCTTGTCGGCGCTCTAGATAATAGAACAGTGGAGTTTGCTACACCGCCTTAAGGATCTCGACTACGCGGATGATATCTGTTTTCTGGCCCACAGACATCAGGACCTGAAATACATGTTAAGCAATTTGGCAACAGAAAGTAGTCCAGCAGGCTTAAGGCTAAATCCGACTAAAACTAAGAAATGCGGATAAATGCAAACACCATTGAACGGACGTGGAACTGAAATTGCCTGATTTGCTTGAAGCCATTGCTATCCTGTTTAAGGCTAAAACTCTACGACTTGACGTCAATACTGGAACTTTTCGTTAGCGCCTGCTGGCTAAAGTGGTGCCGGATGCAACAGCAAAGGAGGAGAAACTTGTTAAAAAAATTAAAAAAATAATTATTTTTTATTCTGATTTCCATGAAGATCGGTATCTGTGGGGTTTTAATGTAGCAAATAACGAATTTATGATCAGAACTAATAAATTTTAAATTTTGGGCCAATATGGCGCACGAATTTTGCCAAACATGTATCATTTCCCGGTCAGATGTATGCAGGTTATTCAATAGTTGGGAAATGTGAAAATCTTCACATCCTAACTCGAAATGGAACAACATTGTCTATCCTGGTCATTTAACCTATTGTCGTGAAGTTTTCCGCATTCTGAAATGTAGGAAATTTCTTGAATTCCTTTAACCAGAAACAATAAAAATGGTAGAAATATGTTTTCAAATTTGTTTAGGTTTTCTATATTATTTAATAAAAAAACACTGTACAGGACAGCTATCCACAGTTCTACCGGTCAGTCTGCAAGGAGGATCTTCGGGGACAATTTACGCCCCATGTGTTAGCCAGAAGCACGCCAACCACTAGCGAATACTCCTCTGAACTAAGAGCGAAATTAACGGAGATCCGTCAGGCGGTCCGGGGAAATCATCAATCTATCAGCAACAGGAAAAAAACCCGGTACGACCTAAGGGCGAACGAATCTGAATTTAATAGAGGTGATCGAGTTTACCTATAAAATCCTCGACGAATAAAATGTAAATTGCCAAAACTACAAACAAAATGAAAGGGCCTCCCCTCTCGCATCCAAAAAGTTCTATCGGTAAGAACGGGACCTGGAGGAAGCTGTATTCGGGACGAACACTAAGCAAGAAGGGGGCAGTGTAACGGCTAACCGAAAAGAAAACGTTAAGATTCCCATCCACCGAGAAGTTTCGTGTTCAGAGGCTTCTACTTGAATGCATAGTATATAACGCAGTGTCACATCTCTATTTAGTACGGTTTTTCTAACTGAACCACCGAGAAGATTGGGAACAAGGAAAAAAAAGAGAAAGTAGAAACACATGTGTGCAAAGGGTTTTATTTTGAATTTAAAGTTGTTAAAATGAAACAAATTGTTCCAAGTAATCCCTGACCAATCCGAGAACGCTTGAGAATACCTACTACAATATTTTTTATAGATAACTCTAAATTTTTTATTTGATTTGTGGTTTTTTGCATTATCCTTTTTTACTACCCCCGACAGAGCGCACATAACTTTTTTTTATTTAAAGGCGTTGTAACGCACGCGGGTTTTTTGCTAGTTAAAAATATGTACGGAAAACAAATTATGAAACCCATGTCGGTAAAGTTGATCTAACAAATCAGTTAACTTTTATTGCTTTCCTAAAAATATAATTTCCAACACCTTTCAATAACATCTTCATTCCAAATAGTGGTAACGCACCCGATAATTAAAAAACAATTTCTTAAGCTATAGCTTTTCACTACCTAATTAATCATTGTTAAATAGCTCCTCATATAGCAATGTTTAATGAATATATCATACCGACAGTTTCGTCTAAGAAATTTAAACTCTCATTAATTAACAATGCTTTAACAGCTTTTTTCCGAAATAAAATATTCGGGCCATCTTTTAAGGAAATTAATGGTGAGGTAAGTGTAAAATTTCTTTAGATAATAATTAACATAATTTAATAATTATTAAATACTAATCATAGAATCCTGGATTTAGCTTGATTTACTTTTAAAACCGGATTAAGCTTGACAACTATATATTATTGTAGTAGAAGTTTCGTGGAATCTGAAAATTGCGGTAGTCAGCCATCAGAGGAAAGGGGAGGTGCATGTAGTATATGGAAATCCAAGTGACGGCCAATGATCTTGGTACTAAAAGGCAGAATATGATAAAACTATTGAGCTATAATCTTCTTAGGAAGTTTGGTGAGAGACTAATAACATCATTCGTAAAATGTCTGGCGAATGAACATAAGAATAATGTGTACCGAGCAATACAACAGTCTGAAAAACCCAAGGCGCGGAAGTTCTACCGAAGAACCCGTGGTTTATGGAATTTATTCACCATGTCTCCATGAACTTATTCACCATGATCCACTGATCGCTGATTATGGCGGGTGCGTCCAAAGCTTTGGGGATAAAGTTCTGGTGCGTAACCTTATTTAGATGCCGTGCGCGGTCAGCATTTGAAGGATGACTAGAAAATTTTCATGGATAAGATATCACGACGTGCTGCAATTATTATGGTACTACGTTGACTACTGACAATATTCGAATTATGTATGTGAACGACGGCGATACTACAAACTCCACAAAGACGAGATCTACGAGCGCTTTCGCGACATTAATATTTTGAGCTGATTAGGCGGATGATACACGGCTCAATGCATTGATTCAATTCTTGTCAACAGTTCGGTGAAAAGTCAGGAGAAGCTCCCCAATCCCGCTAACTTCACTGCGATACGCTCCCTTGGCCCGACCACTGATAATTGTCAGTTCGAATAGATCTATGTATGCATTGACTTAAGCCTGAACTACATTGAAAAGCAGTGCAGTGCAGCACTGCGAAGTGAAATTTAGACTTCTTGTAACTGAACGTGGCAACTCACATTAACTTCACTGCCTTGCACTGCACTGCACTGCGCTGCCTTGTCTTAGGCTAATTTCTAAAAAACTGCTTCGCACTGCATGCCAATTTCTAAAAAACATCATATGAAGTTGTCATTGCCATTGTTGTCAAAATGGATGACTAAAAATTGATAGAAATAAGGACTTTCTAGACAACAAAAGTCACAGGGACTACAAAAAAAATTACAAAAGGCTATATAGGAGTAGTCAATGTGTCTTACTACTGCAACATACTGCGCAGTGCTGCTGAAATGGGCAGCACATCTAGCGAACAAGTGAAGATAGAAGTTATAGGATGTGACAGCGAGATAAATCAAGTCTCTATTGCAGTGATTCCCAAAGTGGGTTCCGCGGAACCTTAGGGTTCCACGAAAAAAATTTAGGGTTCCGTGTCACCAGCGCCAAAGCGCAAATACATTCGCAGACTGACCGGCGCTGCCGTTAAACGCGTTCTTGCTAATCAGAAAGTGCGGGTGGCTCTTCTTCCTTGAAATTTGGTCTACATCACGCCGCGTAACAATTTGGCCGCCATTCCATATTCCCATATCTAGGGGGTTGTGAAGAAAATGCTAATCCGCCCTTTTGAGATGGGCGCCATGGACCAAACGATATATTGGGTAAACTATATTGCTTATGGTGTTGTACTTATCATACTCTTTCATTTGATACCCATGTCGAAGGGGTTGTGAAGAATATTTCAATCCGCTCTCCTGGGACTGCCGCCATGGATCTAAAGGTATATTGAGTATACCATATTGCATTGTCATCGGAGCTGAAGTTGTGTGCAAAATTTCAGGGTGATCGGGTAACCGGAAGTATTCAAAAAATCGATTGCAAGATAAGCAAGAAAGCGAGCTAATAAAAACGTTTTAAAATACATAAAAGGATAAATATATGCATATATCATATATTATTTTACTTTTTCATCGTTGGGTTCCGCCAAATTTTATACTTTGTAGAAAGGTTCCGTCCGAAATAAAGTTTGGGAACCACTGCTCTATTGGAAGGACGATGTACACTAAAACACCCAATGTCCAGGGATGCTAAACCCGAAGGTACTTTTGGTGGAACGACCAGTTGCGAAAGTTCAAGCTCAGACTCTGGTCCTAGAAGCAAATAATCCATAGAATAGTTATGCCGTGTTCACAATGTTAAAGTGCTAATTTTGCTATGTGCACAGTGTTGAAGTGAATTTTCGGACATAATTTAAAAAATGTCAATATCAGCTGTTACATTAAACAAATATTCACTAAAGAAATTGCCAACAGAATTCTCAATCTTTACTAAAACTTGATTTTACCGGACTTTACTTAATTTTAAAATCAAATTTACTTAATTTTTAAGCAAAGTCGATAAAATTAGGCGAGATTTCTGTTAACTGATTTTATCTCTTTCGGAAAAAATATGTAAGTGCTGCCATCTAATGAACCCGAATGAGAAAAAACGTAAAATTCGATTTTTATTAATTCAATTTTCACAAATTATGCACTCGCAAAGCTCTCAAATGACTTTTGCCGCAATAATTTTTTTATTTTTAATATATTTTATGTTTTTCAATAGAAAATAAGTAACATAAATAACCTACTTTGGTACTATAATTATTCTTGTTCATTAGTGTGAGAACCAGATGTCACTTGCTTATTCCGAATTTCCGAAATTTGAGTGTTGAAGTTGAAGTAGAGCCAACTTTAACCGATGTTCTCAAATTTTGACTTGAGATGGAAATAGAGAATTAGGCAGTGGAATGAGCGGGACGAAACATAAAATAAATCCACTTTCTCATTGTGCACGAGGCATTAAGCAAAACAATTTGCAAGCTAGATCAACTTGCTTAACAATTAGTAAGAAACAAAACAATCTATAAAGTCATTTTTAAAAAGTTGCTGCTTTTTTAATTTTAAAGGGAATACATAATAATAAAAATAAATAATAATAAAAACAATAATCAAATAGCACAAAGTTCCATGAAGGACTACTAATGGCACTTTGCATTAAATTAAAACATGCGATTAGATAGCCGGCCCACTTTTGCATTGCATTCTAGAAACGTTTTAGAATCAAACTTCCGTCTTACACAGCTACAGTAAAGTTGCACAAAATCGTAATTAATCTTAACGCGGGTTTCAAAGATCATAGCATAGACTGCATTGCTACAACAAGATTATTCCTTTGTCTTAATTCTCGCCTTGATCAGATTCTAGTATTCCGGGGAAATTTAAAAGCCCAGATTTGAAACCTAGCTTAAGCTTAAAGCATTTATTTTGGATCTCAGCCTAGATCGGGCTGGTCTTGTGACTTGGGTAAAGTAGAAAATTTTAAAACCTTGGTGCAAAACCTAACACCATTTATCAGGCATTTGTGAGGTTTAGTCATAATTATTAGAAAATAAAATATAAACAGAAAGTACAACATCGCGAAGGTTGATGGATGTCGAAAGAATTATACTTCTTTGCGACTTGATTACGTATCTTAAAATGTAAACCCAACTGGTAATAGTTTTATTGTCATTGCGATTCAGGCTTGAAATAAATTACACTTCTCTTGCATAAAATCACTTTTCAGGAGAAAGTATAGATGTATATTTGGTAATGGTTTCTTTTCTTCAAAGTACCTTAGGTTACCCGCTTTCTGCTATAACGTGATCCAAAAATTTTGAAGAGGCAAAAAATAATCGTAAATAGTCTTTGATCCCTGGAGTGGTTTGGAGGGTTTCATTCGCCTAGTTTTACCCATTTAAAACATCTTTCACTCTTAACAGTATTTTTTCTAAACACCCGTGCTATTTTTGAACATGCAGGGGCCGGTTCGTGTATGGCGAACGACGATAATCGTACGAAAAAAAATTGAAGTCGAAAAATTTTGTCGACGAAAATTTTAGCGTTCGCATAGGTCGAAAGAAAATTGTTCGTGTCCTAATGCAAAAATTCGATAACCCAAGACCTTTCGAGTGCCTTTCGTCGGCTTCAGACGAAAATTTTCAATTTTTCGACCTACGCGAACCCGAGACGAAAAAAAATTTTCGTTTTCGACATACACGAACTGGCCCCAGGTCTCAGTTGAAATACCTAAAACTTAGAAAGACCCGATCTTCCAACTGAAGGTACCGTAAGTGTGTCCTAGCCACTCAACTCAACCGCTGAAGGACTGACGGACAACAAGAAAGTTTCCTCTCTCACGCTTTCTGCCTGACTGCTCCGGCGTTGCAGACCTAATCGGTCTGTTGACGGGATAAGCAGGCGTAACACTGCAACAAGGTCATGAGCCTTAAGTAAAACCGGCCCAGCCCAACATACGGCAGGAAATTTATTATTAATTTTTGTAACATTCGGCGGGACTGCATTTCTGCATTCTTCTGTTTTCTTTACAGAAGCCCTAATATTAGTAATGAACCCATCACTTCAGCCTTCGACGCTATTACTGAACGGATTTCCGGATTTTTATTTTCCCACCCGAAAGTGAAATCTTTGTAGGGGTCAACGATCCCATGTACATTGGCTAAATTACTCAAATGCATCAGTGTTTCTGGCAAGGAGCCCATCTCCTGGATTTGTATTTCCGTAGTACCAATGCGAACTAAGCCTGTCTGTGTCACCAAAATAACACCAGCGGGTATGAGTTTGTTCATTCCTCACTCTACCAAATCTATGAAGCCTAGGCCGAACAGATGGTTCAATGGGGAATGTATGAATGCAATTAAAGCTAAAGAGCTTATAGAGCATATAAAAGTTCGCCTAATGAGTCACTTCGTCGTGTAATTGAGAAATTCCTTAATTCCATCATCAGGAAATTCGAAACATCATTCGATGGTTGACTGAGAAGTAAGATTCTCAATACCGCTACACGCAGTAAAAATTCTGGTCCTTGGTAACTTCCATCAAGATGAATTTTACTACCTCCTCAACACCTCCTTTCGTCCACAACAAAGAAGTAAAAACATAAAGCAAACCCTATGGCAATTTGTTCGCCTCTAATTCTTCTTTACCCGATACTGCTATGACTCCCCTACCCTCGAGAAAACCACCCTCTCAATGGATGGGGTTCACTTCAGGACTCACGAGGTACTTAGGTGCTTGCTCGACGTCAACAAATTCACTGGCCCGACGAAATTCCCCTTATGGTACTTCTCTGAAGTGTATCCTGACTCTTGGAAATTAGCGCATGTTCATCCCATTCCAATAAAGGTGAAGCCAACCACCCCCTTAAACTACCGCTCACTAGCAATTAATTCTGTTCTCTCCAAAATATTGGAGACAATAGTTAATAGAAGGCTGAAATATAATATCTAGAATCCAACCAAATTATACACAACAGGCGATCTACTGGTAATCTCCTTGTATGTTTAACCGAGCGTCTCAACGAAAGCATCCACCGCTTCGGTGAGTCTGGTCAGGTTGTTTCAGATATCTCCAAGGTTTGTGACAGAGTATGGCTTGCTTCGACCGGGTGCAAAATCGTGCCATCAAACTCATTGGTGATGGCACATTTCGCGCCTTTATAGACCCTTTAAGCCACCATAGGAATGTAGCAGGACTCTCTATACTTTATCGCTATGACCGTAGCGACCGTTCCGCTGAAATTCAGGACCTCCTGTCTGCACGGCAGTATTTGCCCGCAACACAAGGCTAGCCCACTCCATTCACCCCCATATCTTACAACACCCCCTTTCACGCACAATACGGTCTAGAAGTTCTATGAAGTTTATGAATAGAACAACTGGACAATGGGAAATCTCCCACAGTCAGTATTTCCGAACTCGTACACCTTAGAGTTCAAACGTAAGGTTCATCGACACTTCCTTGAGCACCTCGCAGACCTTCTAACCCCTTAATATCTTGAATTCTAGACTATCCTTGGCAGAACACCCCGAACGCGAATCTTCTTCAACGAATGCTCGACCAAGTTCAAACCACTCATAATAACCCAAAATCAAGGAGACAAAGTTTATGTCAATACATTGCTTTGACGATGTCCACAACTGCAAAATGATCGAACACGAGAAAAGTATTTACGAAAATAGGAGTGCCCACTTCACAGTATTCACTGTACAAAGAAATCTCTCGAGGTGCTCACAAAGGATAAGACTCAATAAAAATTTTCCGAGCTCAAAGCCATAAAATGTGAGCCCAGCTTGATACAGATGGATCACAAGGAAGTGGTCTGGTACATTAAAATAGACTTCTGCTGCAACCTTTTTATGCCTCCCAAAGCGGATACCGCGATTTAGT
Source organism: Thereva unica (assembly GCA_949987705.1). Lineage (NCBI taxonomy): Eukaryota > Metazoa > Arthropoda > Insecta > Diptera > Therevidae > Thereva > Thereva unica. The sequence continues at coordinate 109,779,873 of OX465284.1, forward strand.
TGTAAAAAATAAGACTGGTATCATTTTCATAAGAATGGTCAATTTCCTCTAATGAAGGAAGGTCGTTTTTAATAACCCTCTGCTTAGTGAAATCTTTACTTCACATAATGTGTTGTTTTGTGCAATTATTAGTCGTAGAGTAGTAGCATGCATCTTAGGTCAGTCCTTGAACTAGCGGGCGGTGTACCCCCTTATTTACTTGGTAGTCTGTTACTGCCGGCTTCACAACCTTTTTCGGTTGATTAGCGGGATTCACTTCTTGAACTCGTATAACATGTCAGAGTTGAAACTAGGGGTTTACCGCCTTCTCCTAATGCATCACCCAAATTCCCCTTGACCTATTCTATCCTCTTATATCCTTCGTGCTAAGCTTACTACTTACTAGACATTGCAACTTGTTTAAAATACAATTTTATTTAGCACATTCACCTGAAGAACGATTTTCCTCGCCGAAATTTCAAATTATTCCTACATTTACAAACTGCACACTTCATTGTTCTTTTTTCACAGAAAACTCACTCGTAAGAACTTGAATTACACTAAAAACAATTCTTTAAGCTTTCTTTCTTTCTTTTAGTTAGTTTTGAGAAAAACCGTTTGCGTAAACCTTATAAAAAGCTCGTTTTAAGAAAGTATTCCACCGAACGCGGGAACACAAGCAGTCAACTAACCCAATTTGACAGTTGACCCGAGATTTCACTACGCTCGCACACAGGGATTTTATACACGGGGTCCTTTCCTGTAGTTCTCTATTCTAAAGGCCCAACTATAATTCACGTAAGAAACGCACGTCAATCGACGTGCGTAAATTTCGTCAAACGCAAAACCGACTAATTGGTTTGCGTATTGGGAGAGACTTTAAAGTTTAAAATTATTAAAATGCTTGAATATTATTCATTGACTATTAAAACTAGGCTATTGATATTTGCATATTATTAATAATCGTGTTTATTTTCAATTATAATAAATTTCTCATCAAAATCGCTATCATGTATTTGAACCACAACATTTTCCATACTCTTTTTTCTTTAAAAACCACAAAACAACACAAAAAAATTAGCTTTCATCGATGTAACTACAAATCATCTCACAAAACGTACGTAGAGCGCGGTTCTTTTCCCATTTTTACGTTTAACGAAACTTAACGAAATAAAATATGACTGACGTACGTCCAATATGGCCGCACACATTAATTTCCATGAGAGCGCCGAGATGACGTGCGTTTCTTACGTGCAATATAGTTGGGGCTTAAAGCTGGAAATACATAATTGCGTTGCGTTGCATGAATGCGTTGACAGATCAAGTTTACACTGTATATTTCAATGACGGCAGATCTATTAATGCGGCTCTACCTTCAATGCAACGCAATGCAACAGTTGTTCAACTTTTAACTTTTACGCATACAACGCATTCAATACTCTGTCAAATTGGTCTTGTTTTTTTCTGCAAAATATTATTAGCTCGGATTAACTCAGTAATATATTAAAAATTGATTTTCTTGAGGGATTCAACACAAATGCAACATAAATTCAAATTTCAAAACGCATTTAAATGCCAACACGCAACGCATTAATGTGTCAAATACATATAATGTAACGCATTGCAGTGAAATTCAATCAAGTATTGCAATGCAATGCAACGCAATTATGTATTTCCAGCTTTAGGCACCTTGAGGTTAGCGACATGGCGGACTGGTGGTATAAACAGTGCCATCTAGACTTCTTTAACAAAACAATACTTTATTTTAACGATATTTACGATATTTCACATGTGCGGGATAAGTATACATATTTATGTTAAGCAAAAGATATCCTTGTGGAATATTTTTACTTATTTATGTTTATTAATAAATCTAGTTGTTATTATTCAATTAAATGTAACAATTTCACAATAAATGCTACTAACAAAGTATGATTAAATTATGTAAAATGATGTCTGTGGGAACTTAGAAAACAGTTGAACTAACCTCAATTCCAATTCAAAAACTGAAATTTCAAAATTTCTCGTCCTAACACATCCGTTCTACTAGCCGCGAAAAAAGACCCGAATCTTATATTCGGAACTAGAAGTTTTCAAATCCTACAAATAGATGTCGCCAAACGCGATGTTTTGACATTTCTGACAATCAATTGTAAATATAACCTGTGTCGGTTGAAGAATTTCACTTAAGCTGGTGACATATCCCAGCCGTACATGCATTGCATTCAGAGGCTCCATGAAATCCGGCGAATTTCGTCTGACATATAATTACATGGTTTGCGTTCCGTGCCGGCTGTCACACATAGCCCGAAAATCTAAGTAACGTGTTCATGTGTTTGTGTGCTTATGCTTGTGTGTGCTATCTCGAATGCGGCAATGCAGAAAAAGTTGAAAGTAGCCCGACCTTTGCGTGGCATGCCCAAAGTCTAGTAATAACAAGTCTTTCATCTTCATACAAAATTTTCACCCGGTTGGTTGTGTGCGTGCAAATATGAACATCACTGCTGAGCAAAACTCAACGCATACTTCGTGAACTCGGCGAGACAAAGCCAGATTCTCTCTTACGATAAAGTATGCAGAACAGAAAAGGAAAGAAAATTGAATCAGCTGTTTTCTTTCATAAATCAAAACAAACGTGCAAATATGCACCAATACATCAACATTATCCCTATAGAAACTCATAAAATTTTCTGCTGTTTAGTTGTATGCTAGCGTTTATAAAAATATTGCATTCTCTCTCTGATAGCCTGACATCGTGATTTGAAGAACTTATGCATATAGCTGTTCGTCTTTCACTCATTAACCATATGAAGATGAAAGACTTGTTAATTTCTAGACTTTGGGCATGCCTTCCACTCACGGGATATTCCGTCAGCTCGCATTTGAATACACACACTTCTACATTATCTGTCAACGAATGCAATGCATGTACGGCTTGGATATGTCACCAGCTTTAGTATTTATTATGTTACTGCTGCTGTAATTACGGATAACAAAATGATAAAGCAACATATATTAGTTGAGCTTAAACAATTCATTTATTCTGTGGCCAATCATAGGGGCCTATCCAAGAATATAACTGCAACACAATTAATCCGAGGTAGTCTTAACTTGCTAGAAGACCTCCCTGCTGCCCGTGAAGTTGTTTTAGAATATTTCGCACTTGTATTTGATGTATCCGTTGGAAATTATGTTGTTTTCATTGGAAAAGAACCACAAGGAACACCACCAGAAGATGAAGTCATCAATGATATCCAAGAAGCCTTAGAGAATTTAGTTACAAAAGGACCACCAGCCTGGGGTCCGCTTATTGCTTCATGGAGTCTCGATCTTGTTGGGAAGCTATCAGATAAGTATTGGCCTTCTAGGAAACTTGATATTGGTGCTGCCTGCAATTTATGGCTAAATTGCGGGGCAATGAGATGTTTACTTGGACTTATTGCATCGTGCTTCAGGAAATTGAATAATGCCGAGGCTGAAATTTGTGTTGGAACTTTGTTAGGTACTTCGTTTCAAAAATCCATTAAATTTCATTTTAACTTTCCCAATTTTAGCCACATTTAGAAAATATTCAACGACATTTGATTGGGTTGTTGCACGCTTAGGTGGATGCTTCCCACTTAAAATTATTTCACAGTAAGCATGTTTATTATATTTTTGGGTACAAACTTTAATTTTCTAATTTCTATGGCAGAATTTTTCAGTGTGGACTGAAGAGATTTTCTGAAGATATTCGTTGCCGATTTGATTCCGAAATTGGAATTTTAGATTATTTGTCTTTTGCTCATGAAAAAGATCTAAAGCATGCAGTAAGAGAACTTTTTGAGGTAAGTTGGAGTCACTTTTCATAAGGTTTACTATAGCCCATTTGAGTTCGATTAACGGCTGTTTGTAATGTATTTCCAACAAAAAGAAAAAGGTATGAAATTTGTGGAGCGTCTTCAATCTTCATTATCTGTTATTAATTAACAAAACATTAAATAAACTAAAAGACATAATTGGAACAAATTAATCGATATACACATAAAATTTATGCTGATTTCCAACTCCACGCTCTGTAGTTTAGCGCGATGGCTACATCACCTTCAATAGGCACACACGCGAACGACAGATATGTTAAATTGTCCGACAGCTTTGAGGTGAGTTCAGGAGTACGACAAGGATGCCTGCTTTCGCCATTACCACTTCTTATAGTAATAAACGACATCCTTGTCAGCGCTCTAGATAGTAGAACAGGTGGCATACTATGGGGATTGCTAGACCGCCTTAAGGATATCGACTACGAGAATGATATCTGTTTGCTGCTCACAGACAGTAGGACCTCAAAAACATGTTAAACAATTTGCCAACGGAAAGTAGTCCAGCAGGCTTAATGCTAAATCCGACTAAAACCAACGAAATGCCGATAAGTTTTCATCAACATATGCCTACGTATTATCCTAAAAATCCGCTGGCAAGATAGAATTCCTAAGGAAGAAATATGGCGCCGTGCCGACCAAGGATAGAAGAGCAAATCAAGCGAAGGAAATGGAATTGGATTGTCCACACCTTGCGACGCAAAAACGAGAATCTAGCCAAACAGGCCCTAGACTGGAACAACGTGCGGAAGACAACTCTATTAGCAGAGGCGGCAAAAACTGGAAGATGTTGATCGGTGCTGAGAGCTGTCGCACAAAACAGAGTCCGATTGAGGGCAACTGTTTCCGCCCTATGTCCCATGAGGAATTAAAGGGGAATAAGTAAGTAAGGCAATAAAAGCACCCCAACAGCTGCGCTGAATGTCATATTGCATCTTATTTCTTTGGACATACATGCCTAGCAAATGGTCTCTTCCGAGCCAGGACCAAGGCTTCTCTTGAAACTCCATATTAATATGGTTACTCATCCATCCTTAGAAGGTTCACCACCGCTGTCGACAACCTACACTACACCTACGAGGACCTTGGAGAAAGGTTTCAATACCATCATTCCGGCCACAGATGACTAGACAGATCTACAGTACACAGCCAGAAGTGCTTAAGTGCAAAATATGTGTTTTGGGAAAATCGCCCAAAACCACTTTTGCCGGTCCAATAACTCGCCAACCACAGCTCAGTTTAAGATAAGAATTATAGCAACGATTAAGAATAAAATACTGAATACAAAAATGCAATAAACTCAAAATCGTCAAATTTGCACGCAGGTTTCCTGTGTGAGACTGCCGCTCAGTTTGATATAACTCTGTGTTGAGTTTCTGGAAACAGGGAAATTAGGGAAACTGCAGGACAGATGAGCTTGCCTGACAGGGAACCGAAGTAGAAAGGTCACCCCTCTTAACCCAGATGGGACGCAATTAGCCACCTATAAACTGACTGAGAAAAATCAGCTTAGCTCGAACCAGGCTGTGGAGATATAACATCCGATCCTCCCGAAGGAGGGACCTTCCTTGATTCACCTTTCCTTGATAGAAGGAAAACACTGGTGTTCCTGACCTCGGTCGCTTTATTAATTACTCCAAATGGCTTTAAATGGCCTGTATGCTGTCCCAACACTATAATAGCATCACAATGGGCTCAATGGTGTGCCTAAATGGGCTCCCTAGTGGGGCAGTGGAGCAGCCATTTCAACCTAATCTAGGAGATATAACACTTTGAAGGGAACAATTGCTTTTGATGGTTCGACTGTTTTGCCGGAGAAAAATCACATTCAATTCCCCAAAACACCAAATATCACCTGATGCTGATTGAGATCATTATAAGGTGACGGGGTATACTTTAGTGCACAACCTCTGCCCTTATAGGGGTAGCTCTACTGATTGCAACCACCTCTGGCTTAAAACGTTTCAAACTAGTAATAAACTAGTGACATTCGGATGTATTTAAATACTTCATTTTAGAGTTATTTTTGTTTTTTTTTTCAGGATGGTTTTCATATGAAAAAGAAAATTCACGTGGATATAATCCCATATCTCATGCAACTTTCTACCTATTCCGAAATTTTACTACAAGCTATAGTCGAGGTTTTCCTTGAAATATGTAAGATCAAATATTTTTATTCCTGTTCGTTATTTATAATTTCATTTTTTTTGTATTCAGATAACGATAATCTTTTAGAAGCAATTATAAGACAAACACCAATCTGGATGCAAAGCGTTCCGTTTCGAGATATGCAACCATCACTTAACAATATTGCACTGAAAATCAAAACAAACGGAGCTAAACTTCTGCTTACCGTGGCAAAATTGTCTGAAAAATATACATGGTGTCAAGACTTTACTGAGTATACATTGCAAGAACTAGAACAATGTATTTTACTTAAAAGAACATGTCCACTTCTAAATGATCTTGCAAATAATGATTCTAAATGCTTGCTGTGGAAATCTTGTATTAGCACAAATTTTGTGGAACAACAAACTGCTGTTAGATTATTATTAATAGTCTGTATGTAATTTCAGTCATTTTTGGATATTAATAATATTGATTTTATAATATTTTTTAGCTACACTTTATCCTCACATTTATCATCAGACTATTTGTGAACTACTAGTAAAATCATTTGAGTGGAATAGAAATGGGATTGGCGCATTAATACGAATGATTGGTGGCTTAGCGGGATTAATAGATTTTCCAGAAATTAAACCGGGAATTGAGATGGCCTTGGAAAGAATTCTTATGCAAAAACAATTTCATTTTCAAGATAAACAAATGGAATGTTATAATGTGATGAAAAATTTAGTTACACTTGCAAGGTAAGTTGTTATATAATTAGGGCAAATATCCCTGGAACATTGTGAATATTTTGTAACACGAATTTTAATATTGTTGTTATTTCACTCACTCATAATTACTAACTAGAGTTATTTGGTTCAAGAATTTGGAACAAAATGTGGCCAACACAGATGGCTTTTTATTTACATCACGATCGGTATGGGTATCAAATGAAAGGATATGACAAGTAGAATACTATTAGCTGGGTGGCGTAATTCAAAATGGCAGCCAACACAAAATGGCGGACTACCTTTTTTTACAACGCTTTCGGTATGGATACCAAATAAAAGTGTATGATGAGTAGAATACAGTAAGCTGGGTGACCTCATTTTAAATATCGGTCACCACAAAATAACAGAAGACATATAATAAACTAAAAGGAAGAAAACTAAAAATATAGTTTAAAAAACTTAAAAATATGCTTTTGTTTAAAAATTAACTAAAAAGTAAAAAATTATGTTTAATGAAAACTTTTTTGCTCAAGCCAGTATGTCTAATATATGGGGTGCTAGCGAAAAGTTGCAGTAATAATAAAATAAGAATATAGGTAAAGTCCCAAGCTTTTTAACATTTCGAATGGTAGGTTATTTGGCCAATATCAGATCAGGGCAGTAGCAGAGATTTCGGCAACTTTACTCACATCAGGAAGAACAGCTCATTCTATGCTTAAGATACCGATCGAAGAAGCTCATATGGAAAATCCTGCGTGGAAAAAGTTTTGCAAGACTGCATGATGGCTGTCTGGGAATGCGATGAGTGTACTATGGCATAGCACCGCGAGATTTAAGATGTAAAAACCAATTATTTTGGGGAGTAACTGTTTTATTGGCATAGATTCCGGGCAAATATTGCCGGCTGTCCGGACAAATATCTGGGCCGATGATATTGGTGCAAAAGATGAGGACGCAATCGGAAAATTCAGAATTCAGTACTATTCTCCTCAACATAGGAAATACAATAGAAAATGTTCTGAGATTAATGAGAATGATGACAGTGAGCTGCTGGATGTTGTTTGAAAGTTCGTAATAGACGAGGAAATTTTGATGAGCGACATTTATGACGATTTCGAAAATATCGACTCAACTAAATCGACTCAACTCAGTAATGCCACAAACATTGTAATACTTACAAGTGAAACATCTAACATCGTTTATAAACAAGCGTTACAGTGGATTGTTAACCAGTGCCGTGCGGGCGGTATGACCGGAAACGACGAAACATGAAAACGGAAAGCAGCAACTGTCCTTTTTAGGATCAAATCACTAGTATCGTCTTAAAATGTTGTCAATCTTCGTCTCAAGCCATGTTCGCCATGGGCAAGTTCAGGGTGCAATTATCTGAGAACGTCAAAATCTACGCGCGAAAGACATATTCTGAATAAAATTGGCTAGGTATCTGTTGTGCACGTAGTATAAAAGTTTTCCGATGATTAACCTCAAATTTTAAAAAAAGTTGTAGGTAACATATTTTTATAGTCAACTCTAAAGTTTTTTATATTTCCAAAATCATGTCTTGCAGATTTGTTCTTTGTTTCATTATACCCTTTTCTTATTCCGGACTATGCACACATAATTTTGTTTTATTAAAAGACGTTGCGACGCACGCGGGTTTTTGCTAATAATAAATAATATAATGGGTGCCTGGATATCGTTATAGCGACCGTGCAAAAACTATCCACTGCCATGCACCTCTCGATACAAACGACGTCGCATACGGGTGAATTCTGACCTTGAGAGTAGGGCCTTACTGAACCATAGCAGAATACCTAATGTAATTGAAACTTGGAAATTCGAATATCAATCAGCGAAGACTGCCCAGCGAATGACATTCCCGCGGCCCAACTTAATTCTACTTTCATTAGAAAAATCGATCTCCTGTTAATAGTTCGCCATCTAAACAATAAGAAGTCGTCTGCGGTGGATGATGTTCCGAACATCGTCTTAAAGCATTTGCGATTTCGAGAAGGCATTCGATACAGTATGGATCGAAGGTTTGCTCTACAAACTGGTCAGACTCAGAATGACCGGACCTCAGCTACACAAGATTTATAACATGATTTCCAAGAAGAAATTCGTCGTCAAAAGTGGCAATTTCACATGCAGAAAGGTTTTTGATATTAAAAATGATCTGCAACATGATGCGGTAGACTAGCTCTTATTTAATATCTTCCTGAGTGACCTAACAAGTTCCCTCTGCTTCGTACTAGCGTACGCGGAAGACCTGATTGTGTACGGGCCGAAGATTGGAATGATCCAGACGCTCCTGCAACGTGACTTGGAGACAATCGAAGCTATAGTGATGATTGAAAGTTGAAAATCACTTTTAGCAAATGCTTTTCAGGACTCCTCTACGCAGAACTACTTTCGATGTGCAGAGGAACTGGAAAACCCTCGAAATTTCGAATAATGCTATGTAGGCATTAGAAAAGAAATTGGAAGTGGGCTTGGGCTGGACCAATACTTATATTTCAATAGAAATATAAGTGCTGCTCTTGCCAAGGCAAACACGGGCGTTTTTTATAGCAGATACCTAAACCCACGGGTCAAAGTTATCTGCTATTAAGTTGTATCGGACATTCGAATCAGGCTTCACGAAGTATACAAACAAATATATAATGTTAATAGCATCGACAACTTCATAATAAAGTTGATTCGATACCATATTGCTAGAGCGATGGAAAAAGACAATCCTCTCATTCAGGGGCGTTCTACCCGAACAACAAAACAGCTTTTGAAGGCCTAGAGGCATTTGTTTACCTGGATTCATAAAGATTGGTCCAAGATAGATCGGTGGTGGCTCTCTTCTACCAAATGTATCGCAGGGCATGTGACAAGCGATACACTTTTAGCGAAGAGGATATGAATGCTCGGGATCTTTTAAGGCTCAATACAAGAATTTCAGAAAGGGATAAAAAATATGCCGCTAATGCCAACAAAGCATAGGTTTTTGGACGATGAATAATTATTGCGTAGACATAGACTAGTTTAGTTTGTTTTGCCTGGACGGGAGTCACCCGAGTCGATTTTATATCCGTTGCCCCCGCCCAGATATTTCTAGGAGTAAGTTTAGAATTAAGTAGATTTAATAGTTTTAATATTTAAATAAAGTTTTTTCTTAATTTTCTTAGAAGTAAGACCACAACTATCCTATGAGAGAGTAAGATTGGCGTGAGGCTAATAACCTCACCCGGAAAAAAGAATTATTACGAATACAGGCAGTATGTCGGCACCCACAGCTTGCATGAAAAGACATTACAATGGACAACGAGTTATAGAGATGGCTCTCTTCTTTTCTTCTTCTCTTTGATCCGTTAGCTGGCGGTCCATGGGGGATGTCCCCGCAACGGATACGCTATAAAGATGTTGAGAAGAAAATAAAGCTACAAACCTAGTATGAGTGAAGATGAGATTGCTCGGAAAATTCTCTGCGGTAAAATCTGTGGAAGGCGACAGCGAAGTAGATGCAACCTCCTCTGAAAGAAGATCAGGGCCTGTACTCCCGAAGACGAGACGATAAAGAAACGAAACGAAATAACGAGACGAGACGAAAATGTATTTCCTACTCCTGAAGACGATAATCTCTACTGCTTTGCGTTTGGAATTTTTGACCTATTATGTAAAATAAATTAAAGCTATCAAAATAATTAGGAATCCCAACATACATTTTAATCTCAAAACCTCTGACCTGTACTCCCGAAGACGAAACGAGACGAAAACGAAACCGTTTTGTCAAAATGCTACCTGCGAAGACGATATCGTCTCGTTTTCGTCTAAACAAACGATGACACATTTGCAATCGTCTTCGTTTAGACGTTAGTGCTTGTTGTATGTCAGCGGTTTTGAGATTAAAATGTAAGTTGGGATTGTTAATTATGTATTTTGATAGTTTAAATTTATTTTGCATAATAGTTCAAAATTTGCAAAAACAAGGAAGTTCGAGATTATCGTCTTCAGGAGTAGGAAATATATTTTCGTCTCGTCTTGCTATTTCGTTTCGTTTCTTTATCGTCTCGTCTTCGGGAGTACAGGCCGATTACGTGACCGGCTAATGTCTCTTGACTTTTCTGTTAAAACCTGTTAGCTCGTCCCTTTATGTCCTGGGTAATTGTTTTTCGTTGTTTTTTCCTTGTTTCTTTTTGTAATTGTAAACCCAAGCTCGACCTCTATCAACTATTTCTAGGTTGTGTTCGTCGATAGTTACATTTCGTCCAATTGTAATTCATTTAGCTCTGGACCCTTGAATCACCTTTGCCTACGCCTTTTGTCAGCTCATTTGGTTTGAAATAAGCTTCTTTTATTACCAGTAAGAACCTTCCCACGATGTTCGCGTCATCTGTATATTCAAGTAATTGTACAGAGTGTGATGCCTTTGTTATTATTTACTTTTCCCTTCTGTCTTCATTTTTAACTCGTTCCTGCTATCAGACATTGTAGTGAGACAAAAGTCTCAAAGAATAGTTACTTAAAATAGAATTTTACTTCAATAATATCACGGAAATAAACTTACAAATTTTTAGGCTGGAAAAATCAAATATGACTCCGTTTCTGAAACAACAACCAATTAATGCAGCTTTAAATGAATGCTTACCAAATCTTCTAAATATTATGGACTGCATTTTAACAAGACTTCTATCGAGTGGAGACATTACACCCAAAGTACCAGCTTCTGCTACAATAAAGCGCATAAAGTCCGACGAGGATGAACCCGGCGAAATAAAGATGGATATGACAAACTATTGCGGAAATCTTGTGCATGTTTTGGTTCAGTTACTTAACACAATTGATGCAGGATCAAAATCTAGTGTTATAGGAATGATTGAGGTAAAATGAAGCTAGCGTTTATTAACAGTTCATATTTTTTATTTGTCATGTTAATTTCAGATTCTCCGTTTAGCACATTTATCTGTGAAGTACTTCTTTTGGAGTCTTACAGAAAAAAGTTTGTAATCTACTACTATTTAAGAGGGTTGCTATAAAACTTCCATTGCAGGTCCAACTATACGATCAACTGCTGCAAATCGTATTTTTACTCTATTGCAGCGTCAATGTAGTGCGAGAAAAGCTGCTAGGTCAGCTTGTTTGCGGGATTTAGTTGAAGGAGCCTTATTCCTGTACAGCAATCTGTTTGGCGTTTTAGAGGAAGCCGATATTGAAGAGACTGGAATTGTGGAAAGTGAAAAATTAATTTTATTAAATCAAAGACAAGGATTAGGACCAAATGCAAATAGATCTGTTTTACACGCAGGAGTAATTGGTAAAGGATTAAAGAATGAATCTGGGGATATAATGTCAGAAAATCCTGCCCCAGAATTACAAAATTTATTACTTAAAGCTATCGATTCCTGCTGTCAAGATCAGGTATAACTTCTTCGGTCATTTACTACCATATTACCGCAATTAACACTTTTACGTTTAGGATAAAGTAAACACATTCGATGGCTACTCAACCGTTTCCCTCCTCCTTGTCGAAATGGTTTCATCTGATGTCATGTATAATGGCTTACCATTTCCAGATGAAGAATTTACAAAAGTCACCATGGAAAGAGATTTACAAATTCGTAGAACCTTTAAAACATCACCTATTTTGTGGGGCATTTTAGGCTTAGTAGCAAGCCACAGACCAGCTTTATGTTTTTCATCTGTACTTCTTCGAGCGTTATGTGCATCGTTTTTACATCAATGGAGAGCAAAAAATGGTGATTATTTATTTTCCTATATTTTTACTCTTTTTCACATTATGTATTTAATAGTAAATAAGTACCAACCACCTTCTGAAAACGAGGAACTTCTTACCGCCACAAAAAATTTATTGGAATTATTATCTATGGGGCAGCTACTTCCTCATCCACTCTGTAATTTACATATGATTGTCGAACATTTGGATGCGCCGGAGGTAAATACTTGTCGAATAAAAACAACCTATTTACTGTTATTTTTTGTTAAATTTCAGATTGCTTTAATACTAAAAGAATGTGTTTGGAATTATTTGAAGGATAATGTTCCGTCACCCGCTTTGTTTCAGTGTGATAATAATGGTTTACATTGGAGGAATCCCACTTCATCTAAACCACCACCACAGTATGTAGACACTCTAAGGAATATTATGCAGAAGAAACTTCCTAAATTGGGATCACACTATCATCAAATGTTTGCTCTTGCTGTATTAGAGAAAAAAGAATAAATTTTATTTTTTATGATAAACTTTTTATTTTCGCAACAGAGAGGAACAGGGTTGCAGCTAAAAGGAGTACGACCTTTCTTTACTCCTGTTGGGAGCATAGGGCTTCCACAAAGCTTTTCCATGGGACACAGGCTTTGTCAAAATTTTTGATTTCCTTCATTATTGTAATGGTGAAAGAAAGGAGGCAACCTTGTTTCACTCCAGTTGTTATTGGGTCATTTAATTGTTCCTTATGAAGGATCGACTTCTAGGTACTTTTCTATAACATGACATGACTTCTTCTTCTTCGATGGCTCCATCAACTTCTTCCTCGAGACGTTTCTCTTTTCCGCATCATCATTTGCAGCCCTATATGTTTAGCTCTGTTTTCTAATTCCCTGAATATGTCTCTAAAGTATGACAGTGATCTTGCAAGGCAGTTTATGTCATCGGCATATCTTGCCAACTGTTTTGACCTGTTAAGCAGGGTATCGTTCGCATCAATGTTTACTTTGCGAATTAGTCCTTTGAGGCAGAGATTAAATATCATGGGTGCCAACCCTACGCTCTGCTTTAAGCCTTGCTTGACTTGGAAGGCCTCCATCCATTCTTCTTGTATTTTAACTGCATACCTTGTGGTTTTCGTTGTCATTTTTATTAATTTCACTATCTTTATGGTTATGTTTAGGTCCAGCATTGTCCCATACATTTTTTCCCTGTCGATGCTGTCGTATGCTTGTTTGAAATCAATGTTGTACTCCTAGCATTTTCGGAGGACCCACCTTATTGAAAAATGTCGGTCCATACTTATTTCTTCTGAATCCAGGATCTTATTCCAGTTTAGTATTCACTCATTGCGGCTTCTGCATAAGGTTCTAGTCTGGCTTTAATTATATTAGCTGTTAGCTTATATACTGTGCCTCTATAGTTTGCATAGTTGAATTTGCCTTTTTTCCTGTGAATTGGGCAGATAATGTTTTGCTCCCATTCATCAGGCATTTTTTGTTCCTCCATATGTAGCGTAGTAATTCATGTATAGCTGCATGCCATGACATGACCTGAAATGTTCCTTAAAAACCCATATTGTCCTAAACCGAGCAGCTTTGAAATCAACAAAAGAGATGTTCGATTTCCAGCTAATACCCTCGACAGACTATCACACCTAACCCAGATTATTACGTTAGAAGGACGTAAACTCCATTTTATTTCCATATCATTTATACGTAATTTTGACGTCATAATCTGGATTAAGGATACAAGGTTGTCTCCGATATAAGCTTAGTTTTAGGGTTTACAATGGTCCCTGTGCTGAAAGTCAAGTCGTGTTTCGTGACAAGTCGTTTGAGTTGAAGAAAGTGGGGGTTCAGTCGAATAACGACTTTCAGCAGATTGGACTGAAACGTCACTTTCTCAAACTCAAACGAGTTGTCGTATCGTGACGACTCGACTTTCAGCACAGGGGCCAATATTCACTATTCTCCGGAGTGGACTTGATCTGCCAACAAATTTGGAATATACCAATGGGCCCCATATTGTCCAAGTTGTCTTTCTTGTGAAAACGTGTGTATCTGCTATTTTGTAAGAGGGTTACCTATTTTTAATTTGACATATTCACAAGGAAATGATTAAGTTTTTAAATGCGTTTATAGTGGAGTCAGACAAGCAAAACATAAGGAATTGTTTCCAGTCTCAAAAAAATTTTTTTAACATGTTAGTTACACCCAATACTATACGAAATGCACATTTTCTACCTCTAGCAAGTTACGGAAGTTATCGACCATTTGATAGTTTTGCTAAATACATATAGATGATTATATCTCGGTATGTGGAAGCCAAAAAAAAAAACGAAAAAAATTGAGGATATTCGTTATGATATTGGCTATCAGCGGTTACAATATGAAATTTTTATTTGCACAGATTACCTAAAAAACAAAAACTGAAAAAAAATGCAAAATTTTATGCATCGCATTGGTTCTTTTTTTAAATGTAAGCTTTTTTATGCACTTTATGATGGTAGAGAAAACATTTTTTTAAACTGGAAAACCGTGAAAAAAATCGCATCAAAAATGGTGATTTTTTGTATTTTTTCGTCAATTTTTTCGAAACGTTTTGTCACGCCACACGACTTGACTTTGAGAACAGCCAAGGGGCCTAAGAATTGAAAGAGCTACCAAACAAAACCATTAAACACCTCCGTAGGGTAAGACTAGGAGATGCCGTGTAGTGCTAACTATTTACAGTAGCTATGGGTAAGGCCCAGTCACTTTATACCTGAACAAAAATGCAACTGTAAATTTTCCAGCGGAATTCTCTTCACTTTGGGGTAAGAAATAATTTCCCAAAAGTCCATAAAGCCAACTGACCGGCCACCCAAGTTACAGAGGGTCAAAGGTCAACAAAGGTGAATTTTTCTCAAATATCTCGCAAATTATCGGCTTTATGTAATTTTTGGCTAAGCAAAGTTTGTTCGTGAGATAAATCTGCATGAAAATGTCCCATAAAGAATTTACGTAGAATCAATAGTTTTCGAGGTATGGGGCTGATAAAACTCGGGCATCGCGCTGCATTCGTTTCCTCACAACTTTTGATTTTCGTGACCTTTAACCTTCCATAACTTGAGTAGCCGGTCAGTTGGCTTTATGGACTTTTGGGAAATTACTTGTTACACCAAAATAAACAGAATCCTGCTGGAAACTCTCCAGTTGCATTTTTTTGGGGGGGGTTTGGCCTTTTTTTGTATAAAGTTGCATGCGCTGAAGATATCGTAATACAATACTAAACATAGTCCAGTCAATAGGTTTAAAAAACAGATGGTTTCGTAACATAATTGCGGAAGTTTTTTCTCAACGGTCTTTATGTTTTTTGGGGTGCTGAATCCAAATTTGAAGTTTGCTGCCTTGTAGGAGGTCAGCTTCATGAACTAAAAACGCAAAAAAAACATAAAATTTTACCACTTTTTCAGTATTTCGCTTATATCTCGAAAACTATGCATTTAGACACTTGTATTGTCGATTGACGTGGTATAATGCCCAGTTCACATTATTCCAGGCCAGTAATCCAGCGAATAAATCCAGTCCAGTGCTAAACTGGATCATATCATCTACATTATTTGAATGACTTCAAAATGTATACTGTAAGAAAATGGTTTTCAGTTAACTTTATCATTGTTAGGAGTTATAGAGCTAAAACAATGCGTGTTTACAAAAAAACAACAATGTGTGGGGTTCAAAGTTTAATCCAGGACTGGATTGGTCGACTACAATGTTCCAGTGGCCAGGGATGGATTGGCCCCCTTTAGCGGCCCGAGTATTTCGGTAGTGATCGGCCCAAAGTTTATATATAAAAAGGTAGAGGAGAAATTAGCACGGTGCGCGCCCGGTCGTTGTGAAGTTGACCTCCTACAAGGCAGCAGACTTAAAATTCGGATTCAGCACCACAAAAAACATATAGAACGGTTGAGAAAAAAACTTCCGCAATTAGGTTACGTCAAACTACTATTTGACTGGACTAAGAAGCTTTCATAGCGCTAGAAAGAGCTGCAGAGAAATTATTCGAATTAACACTTAATACGAAATATGTATATGTAGGTGCAAACGGAATGATCGCCAGAATATATAAATTGACACATACAACATCGAAGGAATAAAAGAATTCATATGTTCCTAAGCTTATTTCGAAAGATAACGACAGGACAGCAGAAATGAAAGAGATTGGCGCGGGAGATAAAACCTACGTTGTGCTAAGTAATATATCCCGGTTCGAATCCCGGCCAGCCCCACGGTCCTTCGCCTTTTCCACTTTCCCACCCACATTACTTCCCTTCTTTCTTCTCCTCTCTTTACATTCCTGATTCCTCCTGTCGTAGCCTTCGCTAGTCCTTCCCCGCTTCTCCAAGCGCATGTCATCGGTTGGCTGATGAGATTCAACTCGTTTCAGGAGGCACAACACTCCAGCGAGTTGTTTCTTCTTAAATGCCCCGATGCCAGAGGTGCGAAATGGTTGGAAGTAGGTGGAATAAAAATATCGCGGCTAGGTTGTGGCAGCTCCTTCCTACTTCTCTGCCTCTTTCTATTCTCTATCTTCCGGCTAAAGCTGCTGTTCGACATTCAATACGAAAAAATAGATTGTCGAACAGTACAAAGGGGCTTTCCCTAAGCCTCTAGTCTATCACATAAAAAAAATTAAAATTGAAACTTGTAAGCGATAATTTTAATTTTCGTAACAGATGTAAAACCAAAGATGTAAAACCAAATGAGACATCAATTTTTTGGAAACAGAAACCATACCAAGTTGAGATAAAAATCATACAGAGAATGCGGAGCATAAATCATTTTCGTTTTATCAATATCTTAAAATTAAGTAGCGTCATTGAGAAATATGTAACGTCTTTGAGTGAGAGGATTTTGTAACAATTTTACAAAATAATTCAATAAAATATAAACATAAACAATAATAAAATGGCAAGAACAATTTCCTTTCAACTTGTCTTCAACTAAATGATATTGAACAGATATTGCTTATGCAATTTGTGTTCAGGAATATATATTGTGATTACGAGAGAGTGATAAAGCTAGTCATTTTTTTTTAAAGAAAATTTATTATAATTTCCGATCAATTTTATCTTCAACAACATTTGTCTTATCTTTTGTTTATTAGGTATACGTTTTAAATATTTTACACAAAACAAAAACAAACTCATTAGAACAAACTCATATCTTATAATGATTTTGACAAAATTATAAGAAAACAACAAAATAATGCCAAAATTAAAAAGTATAACTACTGTATCTATAAAGCATTATGAGGGGAATGATGAATATTTTTATTCTAGCTTGATTAATTTTAAAAATTATAAAAAAAAAGAAAACAAAAATATGTGTACTAAAATCATAATTCTATGTAAAAACATTCTCAATTGAATTTTTGCGTATACATTTTTAACGGAAACAATTTATGAATTTACGGCATAAGTGACTTTCAATCAAGTCTTGCTAAAAATCAAGTCAACTATGTATAAATGTATTTATTGGAATAGTTTGAATACGTAATGTATAGGTAAATTGATGATACTTTGTAAAGGTGGCATTCGTTCGTTATTGGGGTAAACTACACTATCCATCACTTTTCCATCAAATCGGTGTGTGTTTTTTCCTCACTTGTGAATCTCAAAATTTTTCAGTCTCACCCTCCACGACACTAATACAAGTATAACTTCGTATTTGTGAGTTTTCGAAACACTTCACTTTTGAATGACACATGACTTTGCTTCGTACACAACTACATAAACATTGCAATCGTTATACAAAGTGAGGGCAGAAAAGTGAGTCCATAGTGTAATACCGACCTCATATTCAAAACAGTGTGATGTGATAGACGAGTGATGGATAGTGTAGTTTACCTCATTGGGAATGGGATTTTTAGCGCATTTAAAGAATAATCGTCTTCTAAACTTATAGTCTTTAGTGCAAATCTCATGGCTATTGTAGCAGGTACATTTATATTAACTCTTATTTTAGTTTGTGTCAAAGATGAAATTTCAAATATTTCTAAATCGTTTCGCTTTCACGGACGAAAGATAAATATAATCATATCTTGTCTTAAGAATAAAACCATTAAGAAGTGTCTAATGAAAGCAAAAATTTTGAGAAGAAAACTGGAAGCTCTACTAATCACCTGAACGTGGTCAGTGCATTTGTGGCATATGGGTTCGATTACAAAAACGGTTGGGGACAACCCTGAGATTCATTTGAAGTACTAGTACTTGTTAAATGAAAAGCTTGCAATGATCAATTCACAGAAGACAAATGTAACAGGCAGAAACTCTAACGTCAATTGGAAGCGCAATAACAAGTTGGAGCTTATGATATTATATTTGAAGCTTTGATGCCCCGGACATAACTATAAAAGGCGTTCATAGCGCTAATTTTTTGCATATTTTTTCATACATTTTTCACAACAAGAAACAAGCTCTTCACCAAACAAAGTAATTGTAGATGGAATACAGTTTTCCTTTCTGCTTAATTGTCGTAAAAAATAGGAAATTACGATGATACTCCAGCAAAAGGAAGTATAGCTTGCGTGTTCATGAATAAAAGAAAATACATCATTAGTTTAGATACTGGATTGGGCTATATAGCTAAGTAGCACAGCTGAGACAAATAAATAGGGATCCATCGATACGATATGATTATCAGCTGTAAATCAAGAAGGTTCAACTTAAATGATTTTTCAGAAAAGAAGTGGAGAATTTTTTCCCTGGTGACTTGAATAGATTACAAAGGGCATTGGATATACCAGACAGAATTTTAACGAATAAAGGAACACCCTTCACAGGTAGACTTATGAATTTCAATAACATTGATGTGAAGTATGTAATTTTTAAGGTATTGAAGGATTATGTTTGGTGTTAAGACGTTTAGCTTATCTAAATAGATATGGCGATCTAAAAAAACGGTTTCATCGACCAGTAAGTGAACTACTCGCACTTCAACCATATGCTCAAGTATATTTATGAGAAACATGCACATCTACTCGCTAGTTTAAATCATACATAGATGGAACAAGCAAATTTGCAAGAATTCGCTGTTACAAAAAAAGTTTATATAGAAGGTATACTCAATTTTTTATATTTGGTATTCAACAAAACTTTGGGTGCCCGATTGCCAATGCCGTAGGATTCATCGGTGGAACTATACCTCCAATATGTCAACCCCGCTTGCGTCAAGAAGTAGTTTACAGTGGATATAAAAAAAATTCATTGTTTAAAATATCAAAGCGCAACTTTACCTAATGGCCTAATTGGTCAGATAGTCCCATTAATGGGCCTTATCAAGATTCACACATTTCAAGGTTATTGGAGGAATTAAAAGATACATTTTCGATGACAAATGGGAAAAACTTTTGCCTTTTAGGCGACTCACGATATGCATACCATGTTTATTAAAACACCGCACAGAAAAAATCAAATTTCATCAACAAAGCATTCGAAATTTAACGATGATTTGTTATCTCTGCGCTACTTTTGCAGTTATATGCATTTAATGACTTCAAAAAAATTAAAATTTGATGCTTCATCCGTTGAAGAAAATAAATGTTATATTAACAAATTGCCGTTCTAACATTTATGGATCACAGATATCGAAAACCTAAGGGGGTATATTATCACTTTTTCAATTGTATTATGACTATAAGATAGCCTGGGTCAATTACGCATGACTCATGCAAATCCTACAAAGCAGAAACTTAATTTCAAATCAAGCATCAAAACAACAAATCATTTTCCTTCGCATAAAATATGGGCAGACGTGCAGTAAGTAAAGTGGTGTTGCGAAACTGAGATTTGAAAGAAAACAGGAAGATTTGTGCGCATGAAAAGTGACGCGTGCACCATTTACGCTCAAAAACTTTTCTTTGCAGTGTATGAAATACGCATCAACTGCTTCTGGCGAAGCTGGATTCTTGCATCCTTGAGTAGGCCCATATTCTCTGTTATCCTACAGAGTATATGCTAGAAATATTGTAGGGCAATACTAGCACTTGGCTTCATCCATACAAAACAATTGATCAGATTTTTCTTAGAATAGAGAGATTTTTACATTGAGGCAGGCGTTCGAAGAATGTTTACAATTTCAAAACTCATGCCATCACCTCTTCATAAACTTTAATGGCGGCAATAAAAGTATAGTTAGAATAAAGCTATAAAACATGAGAGAGTACGGCATTCTCAATCAATTACCACGATTGTGTATAGTGACTATAATTAATATGACTAGCTAAAAAGGATATCCGGTTACTAATAAACACCGGACCAAATATGAATATCAACTTTACACTTAAAACTTTTGTTTCTCGCATTTTTCTTACCTACCCTTGCTTAATTTTTAAAATAGTTGCAGACATTGAAGGTGAGGTCAAATTTACCTCATAAAATCAACCCGAAATTCTACAAAATTAATTACAGTGCAGCGAGTACCGCCTCCCTTACTCGATTCCCATATTTCTACCAGAGGTAAACTTTTATCGCGGAGTATATGTTAATTTAAATTATTTAAAATAGTTTTCTATTATTATAATCTCCAATAATTTTGTATCCACTAATTCGGCGTCTTCGAATCATATGGGTTGAGAGGGGTCCGGACCCTTTGGGCTTTCTTGACGACGATTTTATCTAGAGTGTAATGACGACAGCCACCTGTACTCCGAAATATAGTAAAGAGAAAAATGAAAATACTGCCAACACGCGGTTTCATCTAGGTAGGAGAAATTAAAAGGCGAAGGAGCATGCCACTGCGTGGAATCGAATCTGTGATAATAGACGGGAACCTTAGCCGATAAGTTAGCAAGGCTAACAATATGTATCGTGAACAAAATAATAGTTTGGTAGGCTCCGGTAAGCTTGAACTAGCTTGTACGAGTGTAGAGGAACTTGCTAAGAAACTCTTTTGTTTTAGAATTTATAGGATGTTGAAGCGAGGTCGGCCAAACCTCTATACAAAAGCTCCTTTTCATACACCCTAGGGGCTCCTAAAGGGGTGACGCCTCTTCGAATCGGGTACCGATGGATAGAGCTGTTGTACCACACCGGGTTGGATCTCGATTGTAGTCATATGTTATCCCTATAGAAATGATCTGTCCATAATTGTGGACGCTTCTGGCAAATAGCTTCATCCCCACCGACGCATAATGCTCAAATAATATTACTTGTTAACAGTTTCTCCCGGCGGAGAGAATTCATAATGCAACATACCACTATCATCGAGAATTATACTATTTTTTGATCACATATATATGTATCTCGTAGATGGTAAATTTGTAAATTTTATTAAAACAAACAAAGCATAATAAATTTTAGATAATGAAAAAGCAGCGTAAGTGCTAATTTTGAAATGGATGTAATTTTAGCTCCTTAGTGAATATGTCAGTATTTAAGGATAACCAGAGATATTCTACCAATAGAAATGATAACTGTTTCTTCTATTAAAAAGAGATCTTGCATATTAACAAAATAACTTTAATTGGTACAAAAACTTTTAAAAGATACATGATTGAACTAGAAAACTATGTGCTTTTCACCCATCCTAATTCAAAAAAAAAATATTTGAGATAATAAACATGCGTCAAGTGTTACACCAGTTGTAGTTGATAAAAAAGGTACTGGTTGAACCAAACCACCGTAGAAAAAACTGAGGTATTCCTACAAGATTGGATTTATGATTGACCGTAATGTGCATGTGAAACTTTTGTTTTAAAGATTAAAATTTATACACGTTCGATCGATATCTAACATGCTTGAAGGGAATTGTTGTTCAAACAATTCTACAATTGAAGAAATGAAATGATTCCGCCAAGCAGAAGAGACTAGAATTGATAGGGAAGACATAATTTATAGATGGTAACGCCGAACTTCATACAAGTTTAATGATTCGCTAGAACAACCTACAGTCTACAGGAATCAGGTATAGGTAAAAACATTTAGTTTAAATGAGCGTGAAAAATATCAGTTTATTTTTTATAAGTAACGATCAGAAGTTTTGAGCATGGAACCGCGAAACTGTTACAAAAAAATTATTAATTGGAAAACGTATAATTCAGTATTATATTTATATGCAATGAGAAAATAGCCATTCATCTCAACACAAAATAAGCCAAAATATTTCTCGAATGACCCAATAGTAGTCCTAAGTGTTGAACAAAATCAAAATTATAACATTCTTTAACTGTTTGAAATTTATAATTCCAGTATAATAACGTTAGAAACGACAAAAGATTTATCTTACATTTTGCAATAAATTCTTTATAAGTTTTAATGATCCAGAAAAAATTATGCTATCGTTATAAATTTAAGATATTTAAATTGTGTTCAAGCTATTAATATCATGGGTTTTGGTAAACATTTTTGTTTTTAAATAAAAATTGTTGCAATGTATATCTCGTAGAGCTCTACGCCTGGATTTTTGTCCTCTCTGTGTAAAAATTCAAGATAGTTATATTTATCTTTATATTCGTTTCTTATTATACAAACTTAAGTGAATTAAGAGTTATTAAACCAGAAAATAATGCTACTACAATGCTTTAATTAACAATAGTTTATAAATTTCAAAAAAGTGGAGAATAAAATCTAAGGAACATTAAAAATAGGACTAGAAATGAAAACCTCCTAAAAGTAAAGTAAATTTGTTTTAAAAAGAAGATCCAGCTTAACCAAAGAAAATTGAAATATTCCCTCACCGAGATAAAAAAATCCACAGTTCAAGTCTGCCAGCAGACAAAACATGATTGCAATTTTAAGAAAACTCACCTTTTTTATTACCATTAATCCTTAATTTTTTTATTTGTAAGTGGTGTTTAAAATTTGATTTAATAATTCTTCTAATGATTAGATTTTCTACGAAAAAAAAAATACAGAGAAAAATGAAGAGAAAAAAAGAGAGGGCAAAAGGGCTCTTAAATACAAACCAACGAAAAAGAAAATATTTGCAGGAATTAAAAGAAAATAACAAACAAAAAATTCCTCAAACATAAACAAAAAAACTAATGCCAGTCTACATTTATACTGCATATAAGGAAATGGAAAGAAAAATTTTATAAAAAGAAAACATTTAGCCTCTCTGTAGAGATGAGGTCTTATGGCAATTTCACGACGGGCGACAACTTGTTAACTTTCTAACCGATATGCAAGAGGCAGATTTTCGTGAACGACGTTTGCTGTTTGACGAATTTTTCTTATTAGAAGTTCCCGTTGAATTATTATTAGAAGATGCAGCTGCAGCCGCTGCATTTTGTGCTTTTATTTCTGCAGCTGCAGCGGCTGCCTGTCTAGCAAGTTCCTCTGTAATTAAATCATTTATATACAAGAAAACGTTTGGCATTGAAAACAAATAATCAATTACGATTTAAATCATGTTCGGTGAAGTATACTTCGTCCAAATCTCTTTCCGTTTCGTAATGGTAAGCTTCTAAATAAGGCAGTACTGTAGAACAACGTAATTCATCATGTTTTAGCGGTGGGATTGGTATTGGTGGTCCTTTTTCTTCGGGTGCAGTTATAAACCATCTGAAAGATAATACAATATTAAAATTAACAATAAATACAGCAAAAATAATACAAAAGTACAAATTATAAAGCTGCTTGCTGTAAGACGTTGCAAGGAAAGCTCTTGCAGCGAATATTTTGCTTGCTAAAACTTATGCTCGTCACGTCTGACTAGCTTGCGAGTATTTTATGAAAGCATTTTGCAGCCCGTCGAGCCCTAGAGCAACGTAGAGGAGAACCCTATTAGTAACAACTGGAAGATCCGTTGGGAGCTGAGAGCTGTTGCACAAAACAGAGTCTTCTGGAGGGCAAGTGTTTCCGCCCTATGTCCCATAAGGGACAAGGGGCGCTCTCTTCGTGTGACTGGTACACTTCGTTAAATTGAGCGAGCTCTCTCCGAGCGAAACATTTGCTCGAGGAGCTTTCATTTGCATTTGTGGACTAGCAAGTGTTTTCGCTTTTAGCAGTAAGCAGAGTTTTTAATTTCTGTGCACGTGTCGGTATAGATATCGAATTAGTCTCTTCAATTACAAGATGGAAGCAAGCAACAAGATTTTGACACATGAGGAGACAGTGAAGCTAATTTAAGAGTAGAAAAAACACGCAGAATGTTGTAATAAATACAATATTTTTTTTAACTGTATTCGGGTTTTCGTTTCATGCAGCTGCGTAGAACTTTCCAACGGGTAGATGCTATACCGAATGCATTTCCCACTGTACGGCGACGCACGTAAGATTCAGTAATTCTATACACGGCCAAGCCTTCTCAAATTTCGCATGGATATGCCGCGATTTGAGGCAGCAAACGCGTTATCAGCATCTATGGCCAATATTAGATGGTTCACTTCCAGGCGTGTTCCTCATGAACTCTGTCGGTAAACGGGGCAGTGGGGATGATAAGAGGTACCACCTCACTTCTCTCCTCATCCACAAAGTTTCTGAGGAACGCTCCTGGGAGCGTAGCGTTAAACAGTCGCCCTTGCCACAAGATTCAAAGGAGGGAGGTATAACATAACATTTAGGGTGTCTGTAGGTGTGGAGTGAAGTGCTCCGGTTATTCATAACTCCGCACATCTTTGTACAGTTTGTAGTTTGTTTAGAACGGTGAACTTGCTCAAGGTTGGCTACCATTCTAAAACCCCGTATAGGAATATTAGCGGATCCATGTTGAGGGAGAAGCACCATTTCTTCCCAATCGGTTTCTTGCAAACGAAAAGCTCTATGTTAGCTTTCTTAATGCGTTCTTCTATGTTTTCATTCTAGAAGAGTTTCTTTTCCAGGACTTCTCCCAAATACTTGACACTATTGCTAAATTTGAGCCTAACATTGAGTTAAAGTGTTAGAGGTGGGGTTTTATACCTCCTTGTGAAGAGGTTCCAGTTCCGTTTTTACTGGGTTAACTCTGGGTGGCAGTCCAGCTTGAGAGGGTTTGTAACGCCACAGAGATCACAGAAGACTTGAGGAAATTTTCCTTTTGTGATGATAACAACGTCATCTGCGTACGCCAGAACATGATCTCCCCCCGCGTCCAAGCTTTGCAACAGCTGATTGATAGTTACGAGGGAAAGTACTCCTCCTTTCGAGGTGCTACTATTTATGTCCCTTCGGACCGAGCACGCCATCCTGCCAGTAAGCATTTGGAAGATGAGAGACACCAGCGATGCCTCGATCCCCTGTTCTGCCATGGTGAGGATAATGCGCCCGGAGAACATTTTTAAAGCTCTCTCTATCAAGGAATGCCACTAATGTAGACTCCTTGACCTCGAGTGATTTTTCAATGGTTGAAACCAATGAGTGAAGAGAAGTATCAGTAGATTTGCCTTTGTATAGGCGTGCGTCAGAGTTCCGAGGTTCGTACGATCTGCTTCATATATATTTCGATTAGCCTTTCTAGATTCTTTAAAAGAAAGGATGATAGGCTAATTTGTCTGTGGTCTTTGGGGGTTGCTTTGGAGGCGTTTCCTGCCTTAGGTAAAAAAAACTACTTTCCAACTAGAGGGGATGCAGTTATTTTGAACCCACCCAGAAAACATGGCTGGCAACTAGGGCATGATGTAACTAAGGGTGCGCGGCAGTTGTGCCGGCACCATGCCGTGGTGATTAAGGCCTGGAAGGTGTTTACAGCCCATTTAATTTTTGCTCTCCATATGATAGATTTGACCAGCTGTGGCGTGGCTGAAGGGTTTATCGTGATAGCTGTCTCAGCCCTAGTACAACTTGGGAAGCGGGTCCTGCATAAGTAGTGTCTCGGACTCCCTGCTTGATTCAGTGTAATTGTTGTTTTCTTTACGTTACTAAGCATTGTTAGCGCTTTAGTTAATAAAGTTGCCATTTTGTATCTTTTCAGCTTCGACTTATAGCAGCCCCAGGAACTTGCGCTTTTGTTGCGTCTAGCTGAATTAAATTCCTTTCTACACTCTTTTCGAAGAATTTCAAACAAGCTTTATTAATGGCGCAAGTGCATTTTTCTGTGAAAATGTCCACAATGCTATCGAGTTGTTCCCGGTTTTGGGAATACAGAGTGGCCTAGGGGCAAGTTTCTTTGTGATTAGCTTAGTATAGTAACCCCAATTTGTCTTTTCGAGGTTTTTTATTTTAGGTGTGGTTGAGCTGGAGTCTTGCAGTTGGAACTTTATAAATCTGTGGTCTGAGAAAGAGTGTCTTCAAGACTTTCCAGACCACTACTCGGTTGGAGTGGCATTCTGAGACAAGGATGATGACCAGCACTTCTTTTCTGTTTTTGGTAATAAATGTGTTACAAATAGCAAGCTGTGATATTAAGAATATATAAAATTTTAAAGTATTTCGAATATTTACTAAATTATAACAAAATGCAAGAAGCTTACGGTTGATATCTAATTTGCTGAATAGATAATCGTTTCGTTGGATCCGATTGTAACATCCCAAGAATTATTTCTGCTAATTTTTGATCCATTTTATAGAGCCAATCTGGGGCCTGCCATTGGCTTTTACCGATATTTTCTAATAATCTGTATATATTGTCTCCTTCAAATGGATATAACCCTGTTGTAATATTGTATCTAAAACAAACAAAAAATCTATAAAATTAGTTGTAATTACTTTATTACTCTTACAGTGTCACACCGCTGCTCCAAATATCTACTTTAAATCCTGAAAACGATTCATGGCCATTGGCTATTTCAGGCGGCTGAAATGCTGGAGACCCTTGCCCCGTTGTACATGTATCATCACCAGAAAATGTGTCTATTTGTTCTGCCACTCCAAAATCGGATATTTTTAAAGTATGATCTAGTGTTAGAAGTAAATTTCCTGGCTTTATGTCTTTATGAATAACACCACGACCATGCAGGTACTCTAGTCCATCTATCAATTGTTGGAAATATCTGTGTGCTTGGAATAAGGGAAGTTTCTTTTGTGGGGCATGATCTAGGATTTCCTTGAATGTAAAAACTTTAGTAAATAGTGCTCCAGGTTTAGAGTAAATGGATATTATACCTGTAATCCACCAACACAATACTCCATAATAAGATACATTTTTTGCTTTTCTTCATTGTAAAGAACATCTAGAAGTTCAATGACGTTCTTATGCTTTAAATTCCTTAATAGCTGAATCTCCCTGCGAACATTTTGCTCGCCATTTGGGATTCGTCTTAATTTTCTTTTCGTCAGTATCTACACACCAAAATCATTATTAAGTAATAATTGAATTCTAATTAATATAAATACTTTCACAGCCCTTCGATTTAATGTTTCTGAATCTAGCACTTCCTTAACTTTTCCATAGGAACCTTCACCCAAAACATCGCCCATTACATATTTACCAACCATTTTGCAAACTTTTTTCTTTGCTTGATATATTATTTCTGCACTGTCTACTCTATTAAAAAACATATTTGTCGGATCTGCGCTCAATGAAAAATCCAACCGATCAATTTCTTCATCATCAAGCCAGGTCACCTGGTTCTGGGGGTCATGTGGGATGTAACCTTCAATTAGCCCATTTTCCGACGTGTTTGTTGCATAGAAGTTTTGATTTGTTAACAAATATTCGGTTTCTCCCTTCTCATCTTGATAATCATTTGATTGGACACACATATCTGTAGTTATCCTAGAGCTTCCATCCATTGCAGTGACGGTCATTTGAGATTGGAAGTTTTTCTTCTAGCTCTTGTTCGGGTTACCCAGTTCCTGCTTAGTTTTAGTTCATCTTATTGGAATATTTTAAAGGTGGTGCTAGAAGCTTTAGAAGCAACTACAGCGGCTAAGTTGATATTTTTATTTTAATTAACTTTAATCGACTAGGTATTCAAATTGTTTCCATAAAAACTAAAAATTAAACGTCAACCGGTTGAAAGGAAAACTTTTCTGAAGGCAGCCATTACAAAGCGAAGTTAGTTTCATTTTATGGCGTTTATTGTTGACTGTCAAAACAAAACAGGGTGCTATTGATTGCTTATGTAAACAGTATTTTTTGTATTGAAGTTTTTTAAAATAAATAGAAACACATGAGACATTTTATGATAGTCAAAATAAAGATTAAAAATACTCACTTTTGTAAATGTATAACCTCATTTATGTTTGGTGCAAGGTTGAATAGTTAATTAATCAAAAAAGGTATAAAAAACTAATGGACCAAATTTAATAACGACGCCATCTACTCGAGAATACTGAAAAACTTTGTTATCAGCAACTGAAATAAGTATGCACGCAATTTGCATGTATGCAATTTTAGCTGGTATTGCGTGGGAGGAAAAATATTTTTAAAATACAATCAAAAATAAAAAAAAAACATCTGCAGAAACGGAAAATGAATGAATGAATGAAGTACAAGATACGCATTTGGACTATAATCTGAACTAAAGTTCCAAGTACCACGAACACTATCGAGCTCTCAAGCTTACAGCATTTTATATGAATGGATTGATAATACTACAGGAAAAAACAGCTGCTGAGATTTCTTTGCTGGGACATACGAAAGAAAGATTGAGCTGAGTCCTAACAAGCGAAATGACATGCGCGAATGGAATCAGCGGAAGTTTCCACAATATTAATACGTTTACCCAGTGACGAGCCCTCAACCACGGAAAAGGCAGGATATATGTATGTAGTTCGAAAAATTTAAGGCTCTCAATGTCTGGGATTTCTTAAGAGATGTAAGTTCTTTCTTTCCCAAGTAACTACCTAAACTGCAAGTCCTTCATTCGACCCTACCTCGAGCTCAATTCAGCGGCAACATATGTATAATGGTCAGCTAATAATGGTCAACAAATACGATACGAATGAGGCCGGGAACTTTGCCCAGGAGAAACATCGATATAACGACAATCCTTTAAATTTTGCAATATTCGGGATCTTCATGCGAATTTCTTCGCCGTTGTGCTATTTGTTTCAACATGACACCGATATACTTGCACTATAAATAAAACTGAAGTCACTCATACTGATTGAGTTCGACTTCAGGTGCTTGGATATACTTCTCCAACCATAGGGAATAGCCATAGACGTAGCTTTCCAGAAGGTTTCCAATGGTACAATCTTCTGGTTTTTATCATTTTTGGATTAAAATAATTCTCTCATGTAATATTCTTCTGTTTTCTATACAGAAGCCATTATATTGGTAATGAAGCCCCCATTTCAATGTTATTTTCGAACGAATCTCCGGATTGCTATCGTCTCATCTGGAGTCTGAAATCGTTGTTGCAAGTGATTTCAACGTTCATAATGTGCATTGGCTAACTTCCCTGCAAACATTACGAGTCGAGATCGAAACGAAAACAAGTCGCGAAATCTTCGAGAAGACTTAGAGACGAAAGTCGATATCGAAAAGAGAATGATTTGTAACCGACGAAAACGGAATGCTATAGCAAATCGCTTTGGCGACTCGATAACGATGTTTGTGGAGAGCCCTTTCCCTTTCAGTATGAAAAAATTACATTTTTTGTCTTAATCATTTTTGCGGCAAGGGTTACCTTTTACGATTACGGGTCGATAACTAAGTTTTTGGCGAGTGATTCTCGACTCATAAAGGAGACGTTAAAGCGACGAGTCGAAAACCAAGTTTTTGGCGAGCGATTCTCGACTCGTAAACGAGTCGTTAAAGCGACGAGTCGATAAAATGTTTGCAGGGTTACTAACGCTGAGATTTTTGCAGACATCAATAGCTTACACTGCACTATGAATGGTCCAACAAGAGTCCCTGACGCTGCGTGCAACGGAGTCCATCCCTTGACCTGTTTCTTATATTCCATCCAACAAGGTTGACTCACTCTTTGGTAACTCGGACCATATATCCTATCCAG
The DNA here is from genome assembly GCA_949987705.1 of Thereva unica. Lineage (NCBI taxonomy): Eukaryota > Metazoa > Arthropoda > Insecta > Diptera > Therevidae > Thereva > Thereva unica. Next base: position 109,810,070 of record OX465284.1, read on the forward strand.
TATTACAGGTTGGAATTTCCCATACCCCTACGTAGATCGTGAGCTCATGTACAGTTCTACCAACACATTTTTATGAGGATTATATTGAGGATTCACCATATGAATGTGATTGTCCTGGTCATAATCTGTCCGGTCCATGTGGCTGCTGCTTCCATTAATTTTTTTTTTGTAAAAAATTTGGTACTGTTGAAGATTCCATTTAGAGCGCAATGTTGAACAGCAACGTCTAATAAGAAAGTAGAGAGAAAAATTAACGAATTGCTACCACCAACAGAACACTTCTTCGACGATGGTACAGACGATAGCTTCCTCGCTTATTGCCCCCGACGGTTCTCTTCCCTGTAATGCTGCAACGCATCGTTGTGTGTTGCAACAGAACGGGAATACGGACAGCGCCCACATCATCTCCGCAGGTAATCTCCAAGGGTCAATATTATCACCCGCTGTTTCCTCCTAATATAGTTGAGCCTGGATTATCCGTACCTCGTTTAACCGGGATTTCCATTGACCGGCAAAAATTTTATAATTGTTATTTTTTCTCTTTTAACCGTATTCTGATATCTGTGTTTCACTCTAATAACTGTGGAAATTTTTATCAGAACATGTTTTTAAGAGATATAGTCCAGTCAAATGGTGGTCGAAGCAGCGGCTTTAAATGTTTTTTGGGTGTGAGTGGTTTGGGAAACACTGAGCTACCATCTACGCAGCTAACAGCACGGAAAATAACATGACAGGTCATGCTTGCCACGGCGATCGGAGGACACACGTTAGCTTTCCGAGCTCTTGCTAAGGTGATAATGGAGTCCCCAGATTTTTCTCCAACCGTCCAATGCGATGTTGAGCAAATTATGTATAGTGGGGATCGAATTGAGCTACTGAATGCACATGACTATTGTGTACGCTGTGTACTCGGATCCAGGGGCGCTTGAGGAGATCCACCAAAACGCTATCCGTGGAGATACAATTTAGCAGCCCCATGGCATCGATCGTTTTCCAAAAAACAAGGTTAGATGAATTATACCATGCTGACGACAAAATACAATGAAAGTAGAATCGCTCACAAGAGTGTCGCAATTATGAGGGCAGATGTTGTGATCTTCTGGCTATACTGAAGCTGCTCCTCAACAAAACGCTTTCAAAGTTTTCCATCAGGCGCAAAAGTGCATCGGAAACTAAAGCTCCATAAATTACCATGGGCCTAATGATGGCGGTGTATATCCAGTACATGGTTTTCGGTTGCATATCCTATGTGTCCCACAAGCTATGCGGCAAGCCCACAGAGATCTGTGCGTTCTGCTCATCAGAGTGTCCAAGTGGTGGTTCCAGTTGAGCTTGGCATCTAGCGTCACTCCTAAATATTTGGCTTGTTGTGAACAGCGTATAGCTCCGCCTGAGAGTGCAGGTTTCGAAAGTCCCGATAGTGATCGTTTTCTGATTAAAGGAACTATAATCGTTTTGTCGGGATTGACTTTTAGTCTTACACCAGCGCACCAGCTAGACACCAGATGTAGTGCTTGTTGCAGACGCCTTGACATGACTCCTTCAGTTTCACCTGTAACTACGATGACGACATCGTCTGCGTAACCTCCCTGTAGAAAACGTTTTGCTATTTGCCCTCAACATGAGAGACCATAGTTTCAAGTTTTCAGCTCAGTCGATTCAGTTGTAGAAAGTGCTACTTAGACTACGTTTACTTAGAGCCCTCGCTATAGCACCAAAAGATGTATTGTCGAAGGCTACTTCAATATCGAGGAAGACCGTCAGCGCAACTCCGTAAGGCCCTTTTTTTTCCTGTGTGAGGTATTAGGTCCAAAGGTACTGCGGCCATTTAGTTGGCCTATTGTACTACAACCCCTACACCTCATATTTGTAGGCCAGACCGCCTGAACAAGTTCAGCAGTCTGCCTAGTGGTTTGTCGCTTAGACTTGAGTGTTCGAGCAGGGACTTCTCGAACAAAGAGACCCTGCTCCTCGCTATTGCAGGGCACTCACAGAGAACATGGAGGGCAGACTCATCCTCTTCTAGGCAAAGCCTACATGTTCGGGGGCCTCGGTGGTCTAGAGGTAAGGCGCCTGACTACTATCCCAGAGGTCCCGGGTTCGAATCCCGGCCAGCCCCACGGTCCTTCGCCTTTTCCACTTTCCCACCCACATAACTTCCCTCCTTTCTTCTCCCCTCTTTACATTCCTGATTCCTCCTGTCATAGCCTTCGCTAGTCTTTCCCCGCTCCACCAAGCGCATGTCATCGGTTGGCTGATGAGATTCAACTCGTTTCAGGAGGCATAACACTCCAGCGAGTTGTTTCTCAAATGCCCCGATGCCAGAGTCGCGAAATGGTTGGAAGTAGGTGGAATTAAAAAAGAAAAAAATATCGCGGCTAGGTTGTGGCAGCTCCTTCCTACTTCTCTGTCTCTTTCTACTCTCTATCTTCCGGCTAGAGCTGCTGTTCGACATTCTATACGAAAAAAAAAAAAATAGATTGTCGAACAGTACAAAGGGGCTTTCCCTAAGCCTCTAGTCTATCACATAAAAAAAAAAAAAAAAAAAAAGGGTCCTCCGCCCTTCCTATCTTCCATAAGTGGTAATTTAGGGCACAGTGTCCGGTAATTAAGCCAACAAGTGTCCTAACATCACTCCTACTGCGCCGTAATAATTCCTTGGCCGTCTTAGGGGATGGCACTGGAAGGAACCGCTTAGAGTTGGCCAGTCCAGGCGCGGACCACCAGCGTTCAATATGTTTCATCAAGGTCCGATCGGCCAGGGCCCTTTGCAGCAAGCTGGACGGTGCCCCAATAGCCGGCTCTGGACCAATGAATTCTAAATCAGAGCCCTGTTTAGCCAGGGCATCCGCACTTTCATTGCCTTCGAAGCCCCGGTGACCCGGGACCCAGACAAGTGTAATTTGATTGAGAACGCCCAACTCATGAAGAGCACGTTGGCAGTCCCAAACTAATTTCGACTTGGTCCTACGGGACCTTATCGCTCTAATTGCCGCTTGGCTATCAGAGAAGATAAAAATCCGTTTATTTTGGTAGGCCCTTCTTAAGTAAGGCCCTACTGTTCTGAATCTCGAGGGACTCTTTTAAGAGTCACGCTGATGATGCCATGCCGAAGTTATGCCGTTACTGCTCCTGCCGGTCTGGACTCAAACCTTATGCAAAAAGGTTGATGAGTTTCTTCTTCTTCTTCTTTAGCGCTCTACAACCGAGATCTGGTCCTGGCCTCTCGCAACTGATCTCCCCACCGGTCCCGATGTAATCCAGTTTGGCATCTCTAAGCTCTGAGCGTCCTGGTCTACGCCATCCTTCCAGCGAAGGTTGGGTCTTCCTCGCGGTCGCACCCCATAGGTCTTACCGCAGAGAACTTTCCGAGCAGGCTCATATTCACTCATACGAGCTAGATGCCCAGCCCACCGGAGCCTACCGACCTTTATTATCTTCACAACATCTATGTCGCGAGAGCGCTCGTAGATCTCGTCATTGTAGAGTCTCCGGAATCGTCCTTCCTCACATAGGGGCCAACAATCCTCCGAAGTATTTTCCTCTCGAAAACGCCCAAGGGGTTTGAGTGCTTTTTGCTAAGCAACCACGTTTCGGATGCATATGTGAGAAACAGTAAGACCATCGTCTTATATAGTAAAAGTTTAGATGTTATGGTTAGATACTTGGATTTAAAGAGCCTTGACAGACTATAGTAGGCTTTGTTGGCTTTTAGCAGTCGTGCGCGTATTTCTGGTTCCCTGCTATTGTCGGCTGCTATTATTGACCCAAGGTAGGTAAATGATTTTATCACGTCAAACTTGTGTTCCTCTACCTCGATTGTGGGGCCAATGTTAGGTGAGTTTAGTCAGTCAGTAGGAATTTGATACTAGGGGTCTCCTGTCTTAGACCCCTACTACTAGACCGATGTAAGACTCTCATCCTTTTCTCTTAAAAAACGCAATGGCAGAAAAGAGAGCAGCCAATTGCTGTAAAGAAGGAATCTTATCTGGGTGGGAGACGTGGAAAAACAAAGAGCTATAGGTCTGAGTGGAATCGAACCACGGACCTGTGCGGTGGTAGTCATTAGTCAGGCCGGGCGTTTTAACTTCTAGGCTGCCGATGTCTTTAGCGAACTTCAAGATAATTCAGAAGATATAATAAACTCTTCAAAATATTAGAGCCATTATGTAACGCATTTATACCTTTTGTGTAGTTTTCTTGGCTTTTCTGCTCTTAGCTTTAATCGATTAATAGATAGAATAGATTAAAAAATTAGCCCTAGTAGTACAGACTACAGAGCATCCAATTTCACGAATCTTTGAATGCACGGCTTCTTTCGAACCAGAGATGATATAACTAGCCTTCAGTCAAAACTCTCTTAAAAATAAATATAAAACAAAATACATAATTCTTAAAAATTTTATTTAAATTGAATTACATTCATGAATTTTGACTTGAGTCTATGCACATTGCCAATTATAATGTACTGATATTTTTGGCATTAATGGGATTTTTTTTCTTAATTTTTTTTTTTAATTTTTTTTAATTAATGAAATGTCACATTCAACTTAAAATAATCGAACCCATATAAAATCAGTGCCTGATTTCCTTTCTTTAATGTTTGTTTTAATTATTCTATGTTCAAAAATATATTTATTATACAAATTAACAAAGTTTAATTTATAAAAAATAAAATAATGTTAATGCAAATTATATATATTTGAACACAGTCATATTTTTTCGTATTTATAATATAGTCTTAAAAAAGTGCCAAAATAAAGTATTATCAGATTTGCATACTAGCATAATTAAATTAAATTATAATTGTAAAAAAAAAATAATAAAAAGGAATTTATAATCCCACCAAAAAAATGTAAGTTATTTCTTAAAACTTTGCTACAGACTAGGATGAAGAATATATATAATAAATTGAGAAAATAAGAAAACTAATTATAATATAATTAAATAAAAAAAATATTCTGTACAACATTTAATCATAAATACTTAATATCTAAATAATTTAACTAGAAAAAATGAACTTTTTAGTTTTAGGATAAAAGAAATCAGATTTTATACAAAATAAATAAAATCTGCTTTATTTCTCCATCTATAAATAAGGTTTTTTCTTGTTTTTTTTCTTGTTTTAATTACATATTAAATATAATATCTCTTAAAGCATTCCAATTTCTTTTTTTATTATTTGCAGTTATACTCATATTTATAATTATTTTATAAACAATGAAAACATAATGAGCACAAAATCTCACTGGCAAGTCACAAATTTATATTTATATTCTTTGCGCTTCTTGGCAATTGCTATTTACTTTATTTTTTTATTTTTATATAAATTGTTTCTACATACATTTTATTATTATAAATTATCTACAGACTTAATCAATTTTTTTCGCTACTTGTTCTGTTTGTTTATTAATATTACTTTTTTTGTAGCTTTGAACATAGAAATTCATGAAGAGCACAAAGAATATTGAAGCATTTACTAGCAGCAGGCACGTAATGAATTTTGAGAATTGACAGGATGTTTGTGTTAAGGCACGGAATCCGTGGAAGATGCAGAGCACAAATTGAGCCTGGAATATAAGGAAAAAAAATATGATTAAATATTATTTTGTGAAAGAAATATTTATATAAAACTAAAACTTATTTATAAAAAACTAAAATATCAGAGCTAACAAACTTGTAACCCTTATTATAGAGCTAGATTTAAGAACGTGGAATTAGATGTTATCGATGTAGAAAAAGTCCAATACCAAATATCCAAAATGAGAAGAATATGCTCATAATATAATAAATTCATACTTACATACTACAGGAAGTAGTTAAACACTAACCCTCTGTTATATGAAAAAGTTTCCGGTTACCTGACATCGGAGTACCATCGTAGACCATCAGAACCGTTGACAGTATAAAGGGGTTCACCTCTAATTCCGTATAAAAACATTGGATCCTTACTAGAAAGCTTTTAGATTGTATTGTGGGCCACCCACAGTATCATGAATTTGAATTAACCTTTCATATACCTTGTGTTAATAATAGCTGTTGAACAGGAAATATGCTCGAATTTGACCGATTATAGTTTGTTAAGGTTCTTCAAATCTACTCATCTAACCATAAAATTCAAACTATCGCAGTATAAGACTATGGTCTCCCGAGTAAAAATAAAATAACTCGCTCCTAGCCTGTAACAGGTACACACGATGTCAAAACGCCTGCACGGCGGGCGCCCGAAACAGGCACGGTACGCCAGAGTAAAAAGAAGACTCGCCCACACCTAGCATGAAATAGACGGGGTATGATGCCTGACTAAAAGCAACACCCGCTCTTAGCTTATAAAAGCCATGCACGCACAGCATCGCTTGCATGGCACTAAACGAGACACGGCTGGCTGGCCGTATTCCAAAGCTTCATATGCAGCTTTTCGTCACTATTGCTATGCAGCTTTTCGTCACTATGTAGCAAAGCGGCATGTGCACCTTTGGAATATGGCCAGGCCAGCCGTACTCTCACACATTTTCAAGACCAGTGGTTTCCAAACTTTTTGATACTACCGCCCCCTGTTACATAAAAACCCCTTGGGAATGCCTCAATAAAATATGTAAATTTGCATACTCGGTGGAGTGCGCCAACTAGACCTTCGGTATTTCAACATTGAATAACTACCACATTTTTTAGCCGATTTTGACAAATGAGCAAGATTTATTTAGAATAGTCTCTACCATTTATTTCAAATCAGTTTTTGAATACAATGTCATATTAGATACGCAAAAGGCGGCTGTTTTCGGGGGTTATAGCATCTACTTTGGTTCGTATGTTAGCTTTGAGTTGGTTAATAGTTTTCGGCTTACTGGCATAAACTTTAATTTTGCAAGAACTTCATCGTAGGGGCTGCGGTGGGCTACGCTACAATTTCAACAATTTTTTTCGTTGGGGTATGGTAGCTAAAATGGTACTGAATGACGTTTCAGTAGACGAGATGTATGTATAATAAAAAAGACACAATTAAGTAGAAATTAAACAGTGAGTCAAAAAAGTCGAAGAGATAAAATCATCCGCGCCCCTCCTTTTAAGTTATAAGCGGCCCTTGTTGGGAAACCGATGTTCTAGACTAAAGGAATCAAAATTGGGGCTTTACAAAATTGTGTCTTCTTCTTTAACGGCTCTACAACCGGGATCCGTTCCTGGCCTCTCGCAACTGTTCTCTCCACTACTATTGACCCAAGGTAGGTAAACGATTTTACCACTTCAAACTCGTGTTCCTCTATCTTGATTGTGGGACCAATGAATAAGACGAAGAAAACAGGCTATTATCTTGGTGACGATAAAGGGTGCCATTAGCATATTCAGTAAACTGGATTTGTGCGATTGCGTAGGATCAAGCACCATTGTACGTGACTAGTACTTAGTTGGGGAACTGTTTGGTAAAACAACACTCACGTTTGAAATGGTCTATACCGATGGGAGTGCATTTATTGAAGTTCACGCCCGTAGCGGGATCGTGCATATCTCGCGTGAACGTGCATAACCGTGTTGCATGCGTATTTGTTCACTATGGGTGCTAGTTGCGGGCGCTTTTTTTATTTGCTTTTAAGAAAATTTACCAACAAAATTATTTTTACTTGGTTTTGCCAGGGGTTAGGTTGTAGCCGGACTTGGGTCCTCAGCAAAAACAGACTCTAAACCTTTTAGTCGGCAAAAATATACTTCTATAGTAACAGCAACAAGAAGGAATCAAAGTCGGTAGATAGTTGTGGTTAGGGTATAAAGCTCGAATGAACGAAGAGAATTGGCTAAGAAATCCTGCAATGAAAGACAACAACTTAAGGCACAGATTAAGGTTGCCAAACTGGATGATCTCAGCTTTCCGAACTCGTACAACATCCTAGAGTTTACAAAAAGGGCTCATCACCGTCTTCTTCTGGTACCTCCAAATAAGCCCTTTATCAAATTTGACTGTACGTTAGTCTACCTTGTCTTCTGGTTATTCTAATTTAAATGGGATAGGCTCAGGCATCCTAGTAATTATCTTTCAAGGAGAGGTATACGCTATACTGGCATGCGCTCATGAGAACTTAAGAAGGCCCTACCATAACAAACGGATAAAAACAAATGGTAAACTTTGTATATGGTATAAAAGACATAAAACTGAGAAAATGATCCAGAAGCTACAATCGCATCTCTTTTTTATATTCGTAGTTATTAATCATCAACTCATCTCGTTAGCATGTCTGTTAAGTGGATTTCATGATGTGTTGTTTTATTACCCTTTTATTACCGCTGGTAATAATCGTGTTTTATAAGAAATTTTATTCCATGATCAAAGAAAGCTGGAAAAACTGTAGGTTAGGTTAGGTTGAAATGGCTGCCCCCACCAGGGAGCCCACTTAGGCACGCCATTGGGCCCATTTGGAAAAACTGTAAGAATTGGAAATAATCGTTGGGAGCTAAATCTGGAAAATATTGCGGATGCAGATGCGATTCGAGCTATTGTTGCTATGGAATTGTGGCACGGCGCATTGCCTTGGCCAAAGAGCACCTTTTTGTTTTTCAGTTGATAAACTATTGGCTGAAATATGAAATTTTGACACATGCTGTTTGAAGGTTGGCACTATCTAAAAATCATATGGATTTGTCAATAGTGGTGCCATATGTATATATGATCTTATGAGCTTAATGAGTGATAATTATGTTTCAATTATGTCATTTGGACTAGATCATTATGAACACTATTTGATTGCAACTTTGTGGCTTAAGTTCACATTTGGTACCATTGGTACCGAAAAAATGTTTATGATTGTTTTTTTTACAAATTTATTCGATCCGATTGTGTTGTGGTTTCTTACTTTACAAAATCAGATCATAATATGTACAATTACCAAAAACAAAGGCAGAACTATCGATATTAATCCATAACGCAAAGTCAATATCATAATTACGAGTAAAAATCATTACCCAAGGTTGGTTGAGGCTGACTGCAACCTTTTTCTCATTTCTCATAATTTCTTAGTTACTTTGAGTCAATTAAAAAAAAACAGACAAATTTTGCCCTAAATTTTCGCAACAAAATAATAAAAAACTAAAACTTCACAAAAAAAAAATGGTTGTGCAATACCCAAATTAAATTTACCTACAGTAGTTGCTAACCTTAACTTCAACCCAAAGGTCAAAAGCGTTGCATGCTAAGAAAAATTTTTACTTTGATGCCCAAAATGACTTTAAAATTGTCTGAAGATTGGCGCAAATCATCATCATTATTTTATTTGTCCAAATTTTTCATACAAAATGTAATTGAATAAGCCTTGAATGAGCTAAGATAGTCGCGCCTTCATTTTTGGGTTGTTGTTGTGTTTTTTTTTTCATTTATTAAAAATGAACCGATTTACTTGTGGGAAATTATTTTATTTTTATAATTTTATGAAAACGTAAAGAAAAGAAATCCAAAAATTCAACGAATATAATCCGTCCACTAAAACCACAGTTAAGTGTCACAATCATTATGAATTTTTGGCCCTTGATCTTGGCTTTTATCATCATCCATGATGGTCAAATTTGTGGGCATATTTTTTGAATTACGTCAATACAAAATTTACATTTTGTTGTACCGTTTAAAATCTACCTAAGATTACCTATACCGTTCATAATTTTTTATGTCTTCGCGTAACGAAAAGTTTTATTAGTTGATTTAATATATTTGGCGACAAATCATTAAATTTCGATCAAAATCAAGCCCTTCCTTTTTTTACGGCAGTTAGTATAAGGTTTTCCGGATTAAAAAAATATTCCAAGATGGCTGTTTTTATTATGGTTAAATATTAATTTTTCCATTAAAATTGGTTAAAGATAAAAGCGAATTAAATAAATCAAATTGAAGCCATCTTCCGGATATGGCAAAATTTATTAAGTTTTGCGGGTTTGAAGAAATAATGACCGTTGGTTTAGTGCCGTTTGTTTTTTTGGTTGTTGTGAAAGGGCAAATGTTAATGGTTTAATTTTTGATTTTATTTTTTCAAGGTAAGGAAGTTTTGATTTTTTTCTTTAGGGATTGGTTTTAAATTATGTTTCCTTAAGACATATATATATATATATATATATATATATATATATACTGAAGGAACAATTACAAACTTTAGGGAGAGGTCATCGTGCTGCTAGTTTCAAATGTCAAAAATAGCTGTCACTTGACCTTTTCGAAGAAAACAGTGTTGGTGTCTTCTTGTTTTACAAGAAATCGCTTTTGTTTTGTTAAAGAAAAATTACCTCCATTATTCAACTAAGTGCAGCAAAAGAAGGATGGCCTAGCCTAGACAAAAATCAAAAACTCAACTCCTTAATTTGTTACTTTGATGACTCACTAAGAGGCAGTACTTAATGAAAATATAAAAACTTAACCTTGAGTAAATCGTTGTGTTATTTTAATTTTCGAGAGCTGCATAGCCGTTTTTGTATTCTGCGAATAATGGGCTTGTTCTCCATTTTGTTATTTCATTTTATAAAAGAATTGCATCTAAAAATGGCAAAATCCAAATTTAGCAAAAAGGTAAAAGCTTGGCTTGCTTTATGCTAAGAGAGGGGTGTTCTCGTTATGTGAATTTTGTATACGACATTTGCATTTGCGTGCGTGGTTGCAGTCATGTAGTTGTAGTTGTAGGAACTTATGCTGCAAGAACTTCATCGTAGCGCCTGCAGTGTCGCAAGGTTTGCCGTCTTGTTGAAAATAGAAGTTTGTCAGACCTTTTTCACGCATTATCGGGCCCACAAAGTGTATCAACATCTAACGATAGTATGGGCCGTCGAAGGTTTTTCCAACTTTGTAGGAAAATACGCCGATGATGGTTTTTGAGCCAACTTCGGCCCAAACAGTGACTCCGTCAGACGTCCATTAGAGAGTGTAAAATGAGCTTTCGGTGTTTATGAATTCATAGCTAAAATGGTACTTAATGACATTTCAGAATCGTGTATAGTTGTTTTCAAACCTCGTGACATCCCGCGCATGTTCCCCAGCTAAGCTCTTAAAAATGTTTAAAAGTTCAGACAAAAACTTCAGTTAACTCCTCCTATCAAATCACTTGTTGCCATGTAATGGTAATCAGTCGCGACTGCGTATTGCTACCGGGAGGTGTACCTTTCTGGGACCTCAATGATTATTTAAAAAATTTACAAATTATGACTAAAAAACACCCGTTTTTATATATTTTTTTTATTTTAAGGTTTTTATATTAGCCACAGAAATAATTTGTAGTAATTTCTACTAAAAAATACGATATTTGAGGAGTGACTTTTCAAAAGGCCTTATTTCCATTTAGATTAAATTTTCAGAAACCGCAAATTTCTGTGGTACGTCCAAAATATGCAAAATTGTTATTTTTTTTGCATCAATACAGTTTGTCCTAGTATAACTATATTTTTACAGTGGTAGATGAAAAATATTGTAAGTGCGACTTCTTTAAAAACAAAAAATAGTTTGGAAATATGCCCTTTTGTTTGAGACGTTTGGAAATAAGACCTTTTGTATGGACATCCATAGGAAAAATGACTTTATTACATTTTTTTTAAAAAGTCTTTTGCTTGAAATCTTTTAAAATACTACAAATTCACGCAGGAAATGTGGCGTTTTGTTCAATTAAATACACCGTTTATTTGATACATGGGAATATGCCTGTTTTGAAAAAAAATTTTGTGTTTTTATCACTTTGATTACTAGATTTTTGACATTTTCCGCCAGTCGCAAGCGCGCTTCTGCCTGGGGAGGTTGTGTTGCTTGCGGCTGCGGAGAACTCTCAATTTATGAATGAAAATGCTCATATCTTTCAAAGAAATTTTTCCAGCAATTCTTTTAATTTATATTAAATTTAGGGATGAGAAATATTTAGCATAATTATAGTAAAATTATGCTTATTACGATGGATAAACTGCCTTTGTTGAGCAGGAGTTTTACATGTATTTAAAAGCTCTGCTCAATACATATAAAGATTACTTAACTTTATTCATCCGGCATGCGCACATCCCTTCCCAAATTATTTTGTTGAGTTTTTTCTGCGTTTGTTGCCTTTTTAAGTTAAAAGAGGGGAAATGATAGAACAAAATTTATGAAATTGGGCAACGAGGTGCGCAGAACCCTTCAAATTATTTGTGTCACGGCGTTTGAAAACTTCTATACATTTGTTGAATTGGCTAAGAAATACCGAAGGTCTAGATGGCGCATCCGTATAAACAAAGATGTGAACTATAATGTCAAAGTCAATTTTAAAGAATATTGATCACAGAATATTTATTAAAAAAGATTGGCTTCAAATACAAGGACCTCCTCCCCACCCCCTTTCTACAGATTTTTACATACTTTTTTAATATTTTTGCTCCCATATACTTTGTACCTTGCAATCAGGGAAAAATTAGAAGGAACATTGCTCTCAGCCATTTAAATTATAGGCATACCTCGTTTAGCGCTCATAATGCGTTCCTGAAAATTGAGCGTTAACAGAAACAGCGTTAAAAGAGGTGCTATTTACACTAAAATATATTGTTACGTTCCTAACATTATGCGTGTTACTTTCTTGGCTGAATTTGTTGTACCAATGGATTTCTTAATGTTATCGGTATTTTTAAAAATGGTTCTAATGGTTGATCTAGCCAACCCTAGGGTAGAAGACACTTCGGACTATCACTGTTCTTAATTCGACTAATAACATTCATTTTCATATCCA